>OZ010799.1:199040158-200322658 GCA_963932465.1 Maratus speciosus
AATGACACAATCAAGTAAATGTAAATTTAAACAAGCTTCCGCTAAGCATAGAAATAAACAATCCATTGTTTATATAATTACTAGACAGTAAAATAAATAAATGATAAAGTGATGGCAGTAAAAGACTTTTATTAAATTTGATGGCTCAGTTTTTTCCGTGAACCTGTTTTATAACCTTAAAAGTTAAGAATTTTAAAAAATGCAAAATTTCGTTCACTTCATTACGTCAAGCTATTTGAAACGTAGGCCCTTGAGAAAGTTTCTCTGGAGCATTTCATAATTTTGTTTTTTAGCAATTAAATGGTAATGAATAATAATACATATTTTTATTAAAAATTAACTATCGTAGTTCAGAATGCTGCAATGTAGATATTTTAACTTTAAAAAATATAATGTTTGGACGATTTAAATTCTTAAATAACATGACCAAGTTTTAAAAGTAATTTCCGTTAAATGAATTTTTGTAATTACGTAAAACGCAAAGAAGGAATAAATATAAAGTGGTATAGTAACTTATTTTTTATTAAATTCAAATACATAGTTATTTTTCTGAGAATCTATTTCCGTTTATTTTCGAATAAAAAATGAAATTAATGCTAAAGTGCACGATCTTCATTACATAAACAATTATTAAAATGTAGCCCTTGAGAAAATTTTTTCCGATACGTTTAGTGAACTTTCTTTCAACGTATTCATTTAATGAAAAATGTATTTATTTATAACTCATTTTCTAAATATATGAAAAAATATGCTTCATTTATAGCATTTTTCAAATTAGATGAAAAGTGCTTAAATTTGACTGGCCGTATGTTTGACTATTTTTGTCTGTCTCTCTGGGCTCCATTCTAACTCGCGCAAAAATAGCCGGTTTGCCTTGTAATTGATATATGATACTGAAATTTACTATGACATAGCTTTGTATTGAAAATGAAGTATATAGCACGTACCGTTCGTTTACAGGGACACCCAAAAAATATGGCCTAACAACAAAATTCTTTTGCACTGTATTTTAATGAACTTACATTTAATGAACTTACAAACCTATTATAAACATATAGTAATATATATGTAGTACTAAGGTGAGTACAAGATGTTTACTCTGCCAGTACAGATCCACCTGCATGCTCCACAATTGGAAGGAGACAATAACGATCATATGCTTGTGCAGGTATCCTCCAAACGTAAACCCGTCCTGTTGTAAAGAAAAGTGTGAAAGATGATTCGTCTGACCATATAACTCACTTTTACTTATCAATCGAACAGGTTTTGTGGTTGTGGCATTCACCGTACAGGACGATTGAAATTAAGGGGTCCGGGACACATTTTAAAATAAATTTTATTTATCGAGTTAAAATTCTGAATTTTTTTGTGACGGTTAACCTTATCATTTGTAAACAAAATCCCATGATAAAACTTCTCAGAATTAAAAAAAATAATAATAAATTTAAAATTTATTCAAAAAGTGTGGTAATTTAAAATCGTTATAACTCGAAATATTATTTATAGAATTTAATTTTTTTTCATTTAAATAAACAGAAATATATAAGTTTTAATTTTGATTCAGCATTTAAAAAATATTAATTTATAAAAAAAAATATTTAACAAAAAAATTTCAAAAAAAGTGGTGCAATATTTTTTTAATCATATTTTCAAAAATAAATATTTTTTTCTAACATGCTGAATCAAAATTAAAGTAAAATAATTGAAAAAGATATGTCCTAAGTTTGAACCCTATATCTTTAACGGTTCACGAGTTATAAGAATTTAAGTATGAAAAATGGTGAAAAAACCTATCATGAAGAAAAACGCATTTTTACATGAAGTCGTTCCCATGACAGCTATTGCTTGAAAGCAAGATTTTGAAAAGAAACCAAAACAAAAAAAATAATATTTTTTGTTTTAATTCAGATAGAAACATGATTTAAATGTCATTTTTAAGCAGGAAAAAACAGAGAATTTTTTTACTAAAATAAAATATTTTTGCAAAATTTGAAGATTTTTGTGTCCCGGACCCCCTTAAGTGACAAATGGCTTGGGAATAACTGCTCTGCTGTAAATGTTATGTTTATGATGTTGCCTCCTAACTGTAAATAAGGAAACTGGAGAATACAGATGCTGATTGAGCTCTGCGGCCACTTTAGCTGCAGTTGTTTTCTTTTTAGACATTACAATCCGCTTCATTACCCGTCGGTGTCTTTCACTCAGCTTCTCTTTCCATCCACTATTTTACTTAGCCAAGCTTGTCTTGCCGCGCTGTGTGTATGCTTCCATGACTTTACACCGCATCTCTAGACAAACCTAACAAGTTGGAAATTGCTCGTCAAACCTGGCAAATGATGTGCGTTCGTACTATAACTAGTTTTATAAATATCTTTTGCACCGCGTATTTTAATGAATGTATATTTTAATGTACTTCAAAAGTGCATATCAATTTCATTCTATTCGAAAGGCTGCAAAATCATTAAAATGTACTTGAAATAATTTTTTCCTATTGGCCTTAATATAACGGAAAACTTTTGACTGTTCCTGTAATTAAACTATACATCCGATTTTTATAAAATTTGAAATGACTCGACAAAATGTCGCAACAATTATATATTTGAAATTTCAGACCATTCGGAAGGATGTAACATCATTATAATGCACTTGAATAATTTTTTCCCATTGGCGGCAATGTAACAGAAAAAGTTTGACTGTCCCTGTCATTAAACTATACATTCGATTTTCATAAAATTTGCAATGGCTCGACAAAATTTTGCAACAATTATGTATTTAAAATTTCAGACCATTTGGTTGGGTAGTTTTTGTTCTGTTATATGCGGATGGACAGGCAGACGGACAGGCAGACGGTCAGACAGACAGACGGACAGACAGACGGACAGGCAGACGGTCAGACAGACAGACGGACAGACAGACGGACAGGCAGACGGTCAGACAGACAGACGGACAGACAGACGGACTGAACGACGACTATAGGTGCTGCGTATTTATACTAGTAAATCTGCAGATCAGGAGCCTCAACGTCAGCTCTGCAAGTCATTTTTTTTTAGACACACTTTGGTAATATTCAATTTCAATTTCCTGCAAACGGCAATTTAAAGTTTTCAAATTATGTAATTATTTATAAGAATAAAAAATATGAAGTTTTCAGACATTAGAAGCATTAAATTAAAAACGTTGTTATGGAAGGATATTTTGAAATTTTCTTGAGCTACTAATTCTGGTATTTTTTTTAAATAATAAAGTAGATTTCTTCAGGGGGCGGAGCCCCCCTGACCCCCCCTGGTCTCATTAATTTACATATGTAACTTTTTATTGATTGCGCTAATGGTTATCGTAAATCTTTTTACACTTCTGAGCCTTATTTTTCAATACTGGTGGACAGAAAATGATTTACATTGACGCAATTATAATAAAAGTTTAGGTTTTATGAATGAAAATGTAATTTTCTTTTAAAAATAAAATGATTTTCATTCATATTTTCTGAAATGAGGCGGCCTTAAGAAGCAACACTCGTCAAAAACTATTTTTTCAGGCAATCTAGTTAATGCTTGGTTTTTAAGAATGAAAATATTTATTTCCCGATACAAAGACGTCATTTTCGACAGCGATAATTTTGCGGTGTATAATTTTGACATTTACTATATATTTACGTTTAAAAAGTTTTTTTTTTTTCATTGAAATTTTCGATTAAAAATTAACATTTCTGTTATCTGTGTACAGACGATAAACCATGATATACTAGTAACTTTTTTTTTTAATAATAAGAATTAATATCATACCATAAGCCGCTTTTATTTCAACCTCAAAGCGTATTCGTTTTATTTTTGATATACGAGATCAAATCCACCTTCTTTTCGTATTTTCGTTTTACTTCCAATATGAAGACGTATTCATGTCGATTTTTTATTTCATTTTCCTCTTGCACATGAAAATCTTTCAAATCAAAATTAATTGTTTAGGATAAATTATTATTCCGAGATCGGATTTTCTTGGCAATAGTTTAAAAAAAAAAAAAAGATTGTTAAATTTTATAGCAAAATGTCGATTTATTCCTTATGAAAATAATGAACTTTTTAATTTAAAAGAAAAATATTTGAACAGATTAAATAGAACATAGTCTTTCTTTACATATAGATGGAATTTACCCCAGAAATAAAGATACAAAGGCATTAATTCGTCCCTTTTGACTTTGATTTAACTTCAAACCATTACACATACTTTTACATTTACGATATATTTAGGTGTAGTTCCGTTGCTAGGCAACAGTTGAAAGAAAATAAAAACAATGAAATATGTGCTTAAAAAAAAGTAAATTTATATTAAAAAAATATTTTATATTATTGGAACACATATATAAAATCTCTCCATAAGTTATACACCGAATTTAAAAACTCTGACAAATGTATACACAAAATTTCAAATTAATGTGAATAATGTATGGTTCTAATTAGGAAATTCCATCATCCATAATTTACCATTTAAATCCTTCAATCATATGAGCCATTTCCTTTCAACAAATAAAAATGGAAAAATCGTCTGAATTGCTATAAGAAAGCATTAAGTCGCAAAATAAAATGTTCTATATATTCCGAACGAATGAACCAAATTTAACAAAAAACTATACAGCTAAATCCGGGGATTTCACCAACATGCATCCTTAATTTGAAGCTAATCGGATACTTTTTACGGCAGTTATCGCGGAACAGACAGACAGACAGACAAACGGAAAGAAAACTTTTCGTGTCTCCAAAGTAAGCCTTCACTGACGCACAGTAGAGTATTTGACCCGAAATCCTGGCCAAAAATATTTTTCTATGTAAATATTGTCCGATTGCCTTGAAATTGTTAGATGTTATTGGGTATCACTATGGCATGTTTGGTATTGTAAATAAAGCCTATAGCATTGACAATTCATTTACAGAGACAACCAAAAGACTTCCCTTACATGATGGTCTATGGGGAAAAAATCGTTTGCTCTGTATTTTAATGATATCACACTATTTTAAACGTACTGAAATTTATATACATCACTAAGGTGTACTAAGGCACTTATTGTAGAATATAGTGTGCATAGAATATATTATTCATTTACAGGGACACATAAAAAAATATGTCTGAAGAATAAATTTAACTATTGAAGTCTATGATCAATAATTGCCCCAAAACCTGGCCAAAATTATTCTTTTCCTCTAACAGCTACAGATCTGCGTTTTTATTTGAATTATGGAGTAAAAATGGTAAAACAAAGTCTTATTTATAAATCAAAACATTTATTCATCAATTTCATCACTATTACTGTCATCAAGAATATTAACATTTGTGATATAACATTCTGATAACAAATTTAAAACTTCAGAAGATAAGGGCTTTCTTTTCTTGTTTGTGTTGCATCTCATGCCCGTTATTAGAGGGTCAGAAGTTAAAAGAAGCCTGTTCAGGACATCCATATTGCAGGCCACGCGCGGAAACTTTCTTGTATAGTTTAATCTGAACGACCTGATATGTTTATTGCGAGCTTCTGCAGCATCTTCACTTAGTTGACCTACTGGCAGAATAGCTTCTTTTATGACATCTGCTCCATGACAAAGTAGCTTGTGTATTGTGGGGGACATGGGATAAAAACCATATAGCGTCACATACATTTCAGCAGATTTTGGCAATATTTTTCAAATTCGTCTGTATTAATTTTATATCCGCAACACAATGTATCTAATATCACTTTTAGTCGATATAAATAAATCTTATCGACTTCGGTTATTGCTGCCGATATTTCATATTCTTAAAAAAAACCTTCTGCTGGTATTTACATCGTTCGTATTCCCAAAACTTGCTTTGGGAATATCCACTAAGAGCCCGAGTTGTTGTTTGAAATTATCCTGAATTTCTCTTATTTTATTTTTTACCGCTTGTTTCTCCTCAGAAGAAAGGCGGGCGTTCCATTTTCTTACAGGTAATCTATATGCTACGTGTAATATACTCTCGAAAAATCGTACACGAGCATGTAGCAAGGAAAGCCCGAAACTTAAATTTTCTTTCTTACACTCCCTCTTCTTTGATAAGTCATTAAACTCAGATGAAGTAGCATCGCATATCTAGCACCTCATCATAGATTTGGTGTGTGTTGCGGCATTGCATACTTTTCCATCCACCATGGTGAATAACATTCTATGTCTTATGGACACATCGTCAATTTCTGTTCTGGTAAGTGCTGTGATTTGTGATTTGATATCTTTTATTTCTTCTTTTGTAACATCATTTGTCTCCTTGATGAATCGAATTCTTATAGGTCGACAATAGCGAGGTGATGATGGTGTTGGGTTTTGCCAGAGAATATTCTTTTCGGGCCCGTAAAGCAACTGGAGAGGAACCACAGAAAAATATTGGTGTCAGAATCGGCTTCATTTTCAAACTTCATTTTTATATTGCATCTGCTGTGACCCGTCACAACCCCACTTACTTATTAAAATTAAAGAACGTTTTTCATCATCACTCAAGGTTTCTACAACTTCTCTTAGATGTAAAATCAGTCGCGTTGCCGTATGATCCATCAACTTTTGCACTTTTACTTCGGCACACGTTTCTGTCACCCTGTGAATTTCTGGACAGCATTCTTTTTTTACCCTTTGAAGAACAGAATAGCACGGAAAAAAGCTTTCATTCGTTTCTCGTATTCTCTCATATTGGGCTTTAGTAAGTCCTGCTTCTGTATACATGGGTAAAGCATGTAAAGGAGATAACTGGCGAGTTTGCTATTGTTCTTCGCGACTTTTTTGCATGGCCTTTACATATTTTTTTGCTCTTTTTGTACTTTTGTAAGATCTTTTACGATATTGGAAGCATCTACTTTGCCTGATTCCCGCAATTTAATTTGGGTAGCGTAGGTCAATACTTCCACGTCTTTTGATCGAAGGTCTTTGGTTTTGCGGCGTTTGCTTCTTTCACTTGATTCTACAAAATATTTTTGAGGACGACCGGGATTGACTCCTGCAACATAACAATTACTTACTAAATATATTTCTATTAATAAAAACAAGTTTAATTTCACTGCAAAGAAAACGAAATATAAGTAAAAAACGAAGCACACAATAATAATAAAGTAAAGGGTTTGCATCTGTTGTGTTTCACGTACCTGTAATTGGCAGCAATATAGTGCCATTTAACCATTCTACATTGTTTTCTTCGAATTTTGACCTTGTTTTATGAGCAGCTAACCACTTTTGCTTGAATTGGTTTTTAATAACAGAGAGCTTTTGCTTCATCTCAGCTATCCTTGGATAACCTTCAGAATAACTTCTTCACAAATCTTCTTCCATAAATTTAAGCTTTCCATCAAACGTTGACTCATTTGAGTGTTTCATGATGGCATACAACTCATTTCGAGTCATAGACCTCAATCCAAAAGGCCCTGTTAACAAAATAAATAAAAAACTAAATAGCAGTAATTTATATCAGAAATTGTAGAACCTAACAAAAAAATTCGTTAAAAATAGGGGAGCGGTTTCGGGGAGTTGATTTTTTTATAACTATCTTGTATACTAAGTACTGCATGTTACACAATAGTTTTCATAGCTTAGATATGTTTAGAAATATAACAAAATTCTTTCTAAATATTACAGATAATTATATTTATGACACTGTTAATTACATCTAAGTTATCGACCATAACGACAAAAAACAGCTGAATATTTATCACGCAAATATAGTGTTTATAAAGTACATACCTGGTTTAGAATAGTCCATCACAACAATAATCACTAACTTGTTAAGACGAAAAACTACAAGAGATTTCAAAACACTAAAATCTGAGCTCATCGGAAAATCACACGGCCACTGTAGGCGAAAGGCAACTTCTGACTGATTACGTGACACGCTGTGGCGCGCAAGCGCATTGAGCGTTTCGCAATCAGCTGCAGAAACTACTTAACATAATGAGGAATAATAAAGCAGGGTAGGAAACCTATTTTTTAAATAATCATTTTTGGCCAGATTTGGGGCTAAATACCACACTGTGTGACGTTTCGGCAGTAATTACGAACGCACCTAAAAACTGGGATGTTTGCACAGTTGCTCCAGGTAGGTAGTCGGACTCTTAAAATTTGTCTTCTTTGAATGTCTGTGAGGTCTGACATTTTACACGTTTAACAAAAATCCAAGACTTATAGAACTTCACGAAAACTCACACTATCATGGTACATACTATTTATATTAAAAAAACTGGTAGTTAGAATTATATTTTAATGTTTATGAAGCGCATTCTTAAATGTCACTTTTATTCACAGGAGTTTCCATTAGTTTGATACCACCTGTATATATGCATTGTTATTTATTTAGTATTTACGTATTCTCTAACGGAACAATAGACTAATTATTTTATAATTATAAAAACAATAACAAATTAATCTCAAGCGTTTATAAAGGTTTTTGTAAACATTATATTTTTTTAGGTTTTTATATTTAAGTCAATCAATAAAATGTTCTTCTAACAAATTTACTTTAAAAAAACATTAAAGTCAACTTAACGTATATGTAAGTAATTTAAATTCCTAACATATAAATATATTTTTTTCTGTCATAGCTGTTCATTCTGTGCATGGTTTATATAAAATAATATACTCATCCAATGAGTATAAATTCATCAACCGTATTAAAGAATGAAACGCAGAAATCTTATGTACCAAACAAAACACATGAATTAATACCTAGGTTTTGGTTTGATATTTATCAAAAGAACTTTTGTAAATACGCCCTTCGGAAAGAATAATGTTGTATTTGTGTAAAGAAACAGAAATAATGAAATTGGTTGTATTATATATATTTGTTATAAGCAAAGAAAATAGAACATGTTTAATTGTAACTTGATGTAACAAGTAAGGTAAAACATTTCCTCGTGAAAAAAATATGACAATCAATTATTGTTAACAATAATATATCATGGCAGAAAATGCCTCAGATTATATAATAACGTGTATTTTCCGTAAGGACGAAAGAAGTTCAATAAATTTCTGGATAGGATGTAAAATCATTTTTCTGAAACGGATATGGATATTTTAAAAACACGTATTAACGTCTTTTTTATGGTTAATTAATTCAAGAATGCGTAAACTTAAAAAATATCCTGTAATTATAGATCCATGTGATAAAATACTAAGACTATCAATTATAGCTAAACAGTAGCAATGAAAAAATTTGCTTAAAATGCATCATAATATTAATACTGCGTTTTCTTGTATTGGCAATAAAAGAAAATTAATTTGTGATATAACTATGTAGATAAATTTAATTTGAACGGTTATGGACGTTTTTAAAACAAGTATAAACGTATTTTGTGTGATTAAGTGAATCGAAACAACGTAATAGAAACAAATGTACTATGATTACAAATGCATGTGATAAAATAATAAAATCATCAATTATTTCTAAACTATAGCAATAATATAAATTGCCAAAAATTGCATCATTATATAGAATACAATCTTTTTTTTTTCTGATGGTGATTTGTTACATAATTATGTACAGTAATTTAACTTTAAACGGTTATGGAAGTTTTAAAAACTGCTATTTCAAACGCACTTTTTATAGTTCAATAAATCAGGAAAACGTAATCTAGACAAATGTACTTTGATTACAGATTTATGTAATAAATTAATAATAAGAGCAATTATTGCTAAACAATGGGGATAATAAAAATTGGCTGAAAATGCATAATAAATTTCCATGTTTTCTGCAATGGAGATGACAGTAGGGTAAGGTAGTTCAAAAGGCCCGGTGTAAAAGAGTACGCGGTTTAAAAGAGAGCGCAGAGCTATTATCTAATCCCAAAACAGAGTTTTCCATTCACCTACAGTTGTAAACGATGTAATGACATGATTATTTTATGGTGAAAAAGAATGCTTATTTGGTGAAATGTTTAATCATCTACAAGAGAAAAAGTGATTTTGTCCTTCTTGTTAAAATATTTATAGATTTTGAAAACAGGATCATAATAAATATTACAAAGCAATTTTTGTATTTTTATGGACTAATGTCACCTAAGTGATTTGACTTGTTTATCAATAGACGTTTCGCATAATAGCAATTAATTATGTCTATCAATAGCTTGTTTATCAATGGCATTACTGATATTTCAAAGTTATTTAGTGACGAAAGTACAAGGGTGCGTAGTGCCGAAGTGTGCGATAGTGCACATCTGTTTCTGGAAAAACTGTTACAGTTGCTAAAGTAGGATTTAAAGTAACGGTTCTATAGCCTTTCCAAAAGTTACCTTTTTTATACACTGACTTTTCAGCAAACAGTGTGTGTCACTGGAAGATCATCAGAATCTAAACTTGTTGAACAACATATGTCAGTTGAAGCACAGAGCGCTGAAATTGAGGGGGGGGGGGGGAGATTTGCTTTCAATGGAAAATGATATTTCAGAAAAGGCAGAAAAGGTACTTATATTGAATTTTAAAAATCAAGAAACACAACTGCGTAAAAAGCGAACTAATTAAATATTTCTCATCAATGTGAAACTATTTTTTTTTCATTACTTACCTATTTTTTTTATTTACTTGTATTGGTGACTTTTAAGTTCTGCTTAATTGTTAGTTCCTATCTATAAACACTGTTTTGATGAGGCCTATAGATGTCTATGATGGTTAGAATTGCAGTAAAGCTAGAGATCCTACAAACACAACTTCCAGGTGGTATAATATTTTAACCAGGTTGTATAAAGTTCCAGGGTCCCAGGGCTGTGTAATATTTAAACGGAGTTTCTGACTGTAAAATAGTCAATGAAACATCATCTTCATTTTGAAAGACCTATCCAATGATATGCAACTCGATATGGTGCGTAAACATGTTTTTTTCGTCTCTACCGTCATTTTATATTTTACGGCCGCCATTTTGAATTTTTGAAAACAAAATCTACCTATAACCATCGGACGGTTAACACAAATCTATAGATATCCCATTCTTTAAAATGCATCCAGCCGTTGAGATATTTCGAGGGTATAAATATATCCACATACCCAGATACGTGCGAGACACATAACCCTTCTTGGCAGCCGGGTAATAAAGACGCACGCTTAATGTGAAATAAACCCAAATTTTGTTTCGCAAGATATAATTTCAACTTCAACAATTTCATCTTACCTCTAATTAACAGAGTTGTCCACGTATCCAGAATCATCGGTGCTGCATTACTAAATTTGTATGCGGAAAGTCAAACTTTTTAGCAGGTCACCACACAAAAAGTAGCTTGAAGATGACGCTGCGAAAAAAAGTCAAATTCCTTTAGCAAAAAAAAGTAAAAGTAAATCCACGAAGTCAAAAACTGAACCAAAGAAGAAAAAACTATGGATATTTTCAGACTGCTATGAAATCTATAGAGAACCAGTTGTAAAGGACTGGATCGAGTTTATTTCTTTGCGGGGCTGGTAGTATGAAAAGTGCTCAGACTACACTCTTGGTCACTATAAATGCGACGTTTGTAAGTGAAATGCTTCCTTTTATATATCGTGCACTTTTGCACACTTGACTGCAAATTTTTGCACTCAATGGTTTTACAACAGTGCACATTTAGGAGGATGGACTTTCTGCAAATGATACCGAGAACGTTTCTTAGAAGTTGATGATTGGAAGATTTTTTATAGCTTAATAATCTAAAATTATAAATGAAGTATAACATCATCCCTGAGATATCTTCGTTTATTGTTATTTAAGGAAATAGATAAAGTGCGCGTTCCTGCACCACCTTATCCTACACAAATTTACTTCATAATTATGCAGATCAATTTAAATTTAAACGATTTCTGAAATTTTTAAAACAAGTAAAATCTAGTCAGATTTGGCAATCTCACACATGTTAATACTTCTTGATAAATGCAGCACAGAAGCGCCACCGTTTAGGTGATTTATACCAAAATCTAAACAGCAACAACTCACGTGAACTGATAAATGAATTTGAAGTTTGGTGAAAATCCTTGCATTAGTTTTTGGGATCGAGCTATTGCGGAAATCGTGAAAAGTTCTACATAGCAATGGCACCTGTAGGACAATTTACACCAAAAATTTATCAGGATCGATTTATATCAGGGACTAACTGAATCTAAAGTTTGATGAAAATCTATGCATTATTTCATGAGATACAGCTACTGCAGAAATCGTGAAAAATGCGGAATGTTAGCGCCACCTGTTGGCCGATTTACACCAAAAACTAAACAGCATTAATTTATATCAGGTACTAACTGAATCAGAAGTTTGATGAAAATTCGTGCGCTAGTTTCTGAGATAGAGGTATTGCGATAATCATGAATAATATATAACAGCGCCACCTAATGGGCGATTTACAGCAAAAAGTTAGCAACGCCAAACTATATCAAGGAGTAACTTAGTCTGAAGTTTTTTTAAATTCCGCGCTTTAGTTTTTCAGATATAGCTATTGTAGAAATCATGAATAATGCAGCATATCAGTGCCACCTGCTGGTGATTTACACCAAAAAGTAATCAGAATCAATTTATATCAGGGACTAACTGAATCTAAAGTTTTATTAAATCCTGTTCATTAGTTCTTGAGATACAGCGCCCACAAAATTTGTGTCACACACAGACAGACATTTTGTAAAAATATGTTTTTCGTGATCTCTGACCCTTAAAGAGTATAAATCTGTCGAAAACCGGAATTCGAAAATTTTCTAATAAAAATTTCCTAAAATTTTAGAAAAATCCAATATTTTCTTCTTGTAAAGATAGAAGAAAGTAATAAACGTCTTTTTATGATTAATTAAAACAAGAAAAAAAATTTAGGAAAATTTACTATAATTACAGATCTATGTGACAAAATAATAAGACGATCAATTCTTGCTAAGCAATGGCAATAACAGAAATTAGCAGATAATGCATTTTTACTTTGAATAGCGTTTTTTCTTGTAAAGGCGATAAAAGTACACTGCATTGATATAAGTAATTATGCAGATGTAATAAGATTCAAACGATTATGGAAGATAGTAAAACAAGTATAAACGTATTTTTGACAGTAATATATATAAAACGTATGCAAAAGTAGAAAAATTTACTATGATTATAATACAGATCCATGCGATAAAAAGACGAATGTTTCTTAATCTAGGAAATTATAATGCCGTAGTACCCCGACTTACATCACCTCATTTACGTCGTCTGGCCTGAAAAAAATCCTTAATTAAGATTCTCTTTCAAATTTTGTGAGGACTTTTTATTCTATGAAAGGAAACTTTCCCACGGCAGTCAAGTGATACTGACAAACAAATAAAAAAAAAGTCACTAAAATAAGCTTAGAAAACTCGCTCAGCTGTTAGAAAGAGCTTCTAAAAGTAAAAAAAGATAATTTTGTAGTTTCAAACTTCATTGTGAGATTTTTTTCGCATCTTCAAAGACTCGAACGGGCCAGTTAGAAGAACAATAAATTTAAGTTAAGAAATTCTTGTATTATCAACACATTCTTTTGCTAATGTTAAATAAAATCCTTAAATACAATAGAATATGTTCATTACATTTTGCAGAATTTTTATTCCTTATCCTTTTTTGCTTATCTAAATCACCCTCGACATACGTCGTTTTCGACTTACGTCGCCAGTCTTGGAATGGATTGCTGTCGTAAGTCGAGTTATACTGTATAACCACGTACGAACATATACAATAACCGCTTTCTAGTTACGAACGATTTTGAAAAGCTTTCTTTAATTTTAGAATAGTCCTAAATCAATATATTCGCAAGATTTAAAGAATGACTTTTAAAACAAATTTTGTTTGCCGCCACTAACTTATAGAAAATATTTCGAGTAGATTTTATAGTGTATTAACAAAATTTCGGTTGTTAGGTTTCTATCGATTCTTAATTAAACAACTTCATTTACATAACTGAATTTATATATGAAGTGTAAACAAAAAAAAATATTAATTTTAATGCGAATGGTAATGGTAATGATGATGGCTTATAACGTCTGTCTTTAAAACATGGTTGTTGAACACTGAAATATTTATTTGTGAACGGCTATCATTCAAAAATCTACATTCTAAGTTGAGAAAACTGATTAAAACAGTATAAAAGTATTTGGAATCGTTTCCAAAAATCAACGGTAGTAAGAGAAACTTTGTTTCTAAAAATGTTTTTTAAATATCTAAAATATATATAGTTTCTAATATTTGAAAAGGTAAACGACAGTTTCTAAATATGGGTAACTCAGAAGAGTTTGCTGTATAATTTCATCTGTGCCCTAGATATTGAAACATTTGTCTTTTTTTTCAGTCTATCAAGATTGTCCGTCAGGCATATTAGGACTTTTAAAAGAAAATTTCTAAGTATGGAGTATTTATAAGCTATATTGACTTAAATTAAAACAAATAACCTTTCTAAAAATATGCATTTAATTTGTTAAAGTTTTCACAATATTTAAAAGGTTTTTTCTAAATATAATTACTCGCGCACAGAGGGTTCCGTAGAATAAATATATGAATTTGTAATTGCATTATTATTAAAAAAAAAAAAAAAAAAAAAAAAAAAAAAAAAAAAAAAAAAAAAAAAAAAAAAACGTTGCTAAAAGAATACCAAGACTCTGTAAAAAACTATACAACGTAGGGTTGGGTATAACTGCATATATTAGAAAAGTGTAAATGGGTATACCATGAAGGTTCAAAGAGATATGGAACCTAAATAATATCAAATATAGCTATTCGTATAACTCTTCTTTTAATATTATCCTAATCTGTTTATGATGAACTTAATTTGGTACTGACAATAAAAACAGTGCATAGTTAAACTTCATTTGGCATTTAATGAAACTAAATTCAGCGTAGTGATAACCTTTATTTCTACAGTGTAACTAAAACAAAACCTTTGTTCAAAGTTTAAATTTGGCATTGTGCTAAGCGCGCCTCGAATTGAGGTCTCAAAGTTCCAACGCCGCCTTGGTCAGTGCCGCGTTTTTCCAGATAGGTGTTTAATTAAATTTAAATTCACTCGAGGCATATTGAGAGATACAATCAATGCAAACTATCGCAAATACCATAGTATTTATGGGATTCATTCTAATTAAATCTTTCGAGGGCGATGCCCTTTATAAACGGACACCTAATTTTAATTCCAAAACAGACGAACGGCACCAAGAATATTTAATTAAAATTTTCCTTTTATCATGTACGTGAAAATAAGCAAGTTCGCATTTTCTAATAAATTCGTTTATATATTCTGGTATCAGTTCATTATTTCATAAGTTTATAAATAGAATTACTCCGTGTCGGAAATGATTAAGTGGTCGCAGGACTCTTAAAGCTTTAAAATTTAAGAAATTTTAATTTTTTTAGATGTTAGACTCCTATGTTTTCTTAATATTTTGATATAATTGTTTCCTTGAAATTCCCATTAGAACAGAAGTTTCGGCTTTTAGAATTACTAGGGGATCGTACCCGGGCTTCCCGGGTTAAGGAATATAGGTGAAAAAATTTTTTTTAATAAAAAACTAATAATTTTTTTACATGCGAATTTTTTTTTTTTTTAGATTGAGCACTTACATTAAAAAAGCATTTTCCATATGGAAAATACGAATTATACAATCAAATAAATTTTTGAGATTTATCAAAAGCGATATTTTCTTATTAGCCGCATGCTAAGAGCTATTTGCCAAGATTTTGCTACTTATGGATACTTATGGACTTTTATATTCTGATAATTTCAGAGCTTATACATGTCTGGTAAATTTGTGTTTTATTTATGTTATTTTATTTATTTATTCATAGGGAAGTTTTTTAATGGATATAAGCCATAAGAAAATGACGAACTCTTTATTTTGTTTTAAGCGCTAACGGATTAATCTTTCGTAATCGAGCTCCGCGCAATATAGATAAATTAAAGAAAATTTTATGCTTTAAAATTGTTTTTAAAACCATAGACAATCAGTAAACTGAGATGAACTTTGCAAACAAATTGCATTTGAAAAAAAAATCCTATTTGGTGATCTAAAAATTTAAATTGTACGATTACAAATATGTTAGATTTGTGTTTTTTCAATAATATTCTTTTGTTTGTTTATGAAAGAAGTATTAATTTCGTTAAGTTGTCTTTCACAAATATGTTAGATTGGTGGTTTTTTAATATTATTCTTTTATTTGTTTATAAAGGAAGTCTTAATTTCGTTATGCAAAAATAGTCAGAAACAAATGCTGAACAATGTTTGTTGCTTTATGTGCAAAATGTTTATTATTATTATGTATTGAAACCGGCAAGTGATAAGATAAACTTTAAAAAAAAATCAAGCTTAAAAATTATTTTAGAAAATATAATACATCAGTCAATGAATACAGTTTTTAAACAAATTGCATTTGAAAGTAAATTTTTTCCCTATGCGACGAAAATTGAAAATGTACGATGGTCAGAAGATTAAAAAAATGCTGTAGCAAAAATTTCAAGACCGAAATTTGATCGTGATGTGTTGTCATTCGAAAATGACATCAGCGTTACGCACAGATACGTTTATTCTTTATAATATAGATACTTAATCAGTAAAATATAATAAAGATCAGTTATTAGGATGTGGTTATCCATTGAGGCTCTTATGCTTGGATTTCCGGAATGAAAACAGCAATTTTCACCTCTCAAAATATGCATACGCACTTCTCATATCCATATTCATCTTTTTTTTAAAAATTGTATTTTGTTTGATCATTTAAAAATCAAAAACTAACTTAAAACTTGAAGTCACGATTGTGAGCAACATTTTTTATGTGAACAGACGCACTCTTTACTTGAGATTCTAATCTCAATTCCGGAGAGTAAAAATTTCCGTAATTTATGTTCTTTAAACGCATTTGTGTTAAAATGTTTAGTTTTATCTAAGAAAATGATCGTTTTATTTTAAATGTGGCTTCCTTTTCACTTATATAAGCATTTCGCCCAGTGTCTGAAACTTAGTAACAGTTCTCATGAAGAAGGAAAAACAATATAGAAAATTTATGAGGAAAAATGCGTGTTTTCAAAAGCAGTACGTCATTTTCCGTTATTATACCTCTAATATAATATTTTGCTCCTAGTGGAATTTTGCGCCACTAAACCCTATACAACAATTTTTATCAACAATTTTGAGTTTTTATCAGAAAATAGCATAGATAAAGTTAAAAATACCTCATTATTTCTCTTTTGTCTGCAATATTGAAAGCTATCGAATTTTCGTCATTTTGAAGAAATTTCATAAAATGCTTTTAAAGTTAAAATATAAAAGTGGGGATATTTAAAATAAAACAGATAGTGCGATCACATCTACAAAGGAAGAGCTTTCAGTTAAAAAAAAAAGAAAAGAAAAAAAAATAGTAAAATTGGTTTAGCAGAAAGATCAGGGCAGATGACTAAAAAACACACTTCTGTTTTAAATATATAGATTATATAAAATTAGGAAATATTAAATTAAGCAAATTATGTTATTTTGATAAAATTATAGTAGAATGTCCTAAAGAATAGCATTAAAATTTTATTATTCGAGAGGATTTTCGACAAAAACTTCAGGAACACGATATTATTTTAAACCACGAATTACTTGTTTGCTTGTCTAACTCGGCGAAGCAAATCCACCCCGGCGAGAATCATCAATTTCTGTAATATAAAACGCTGTTATTTGCATGTCACCTCTCTTTTATAAAGACACTGGAAATTTTTGTAAAACATTACATTTTATCAACGTGTGATTTCGATTACATTATTTTAAAAAGTCGAGCATTTTCACCTGAGAAGAATTTCAAAGCATCTGGGCTGTGAAAATAATGCACTTCTACAAAGCATAATTCAGGTTTAAGAATTAAAATACACACTTTTTCATAAAATGACGTCATTTGTATCCGCTAAAGCAATCCATTTTTACAATCCAGTCTTAAAATTCGTCTATAGAAAAGTGTGCATATGAAGTCTTATCACGGAATAACAGACAATATTCTTGACATAGCCCATATTTTAATTTCAGCTTTCTTTTAAAGGTTTTATGAGAAAATGGCAACAAAGTGATACAGTATATCCTATTTTCGACTATTTTCCGTTTACTTTCAATGACTTTCAATAGAAATGAGGTACTTTTTTTGCCACAATAAGAAAAATGGTATTAAAAACTACAAAAAAATTAATATCTCAAAAATAAATTGAGATACAGCTTTCAAACAAATTGCATTTAAAAGAGCATTTGTTTCCTTATACGACGGTGTAAAAAATTAAAGTGTGCGATGTTTAGAAGTTTAAAAATTTGCAGTAGAGAAAATTGAAAAACCAAAATTTTATTTCAAATTACAAAGTGTTGCCATTTGCAAAATGACGTATTCGTTACGCACAGATATGTTTGTCCTTTATAATATAGATACCCGCTCAATAGCTGAAGCGGCGTTTCCGAACCTTTAAAGTCATTATTTTCCAAATGGCGTTTTTTGCGCATAACGCACAGGGTACCTCAAAAACTTCTGAATATTTTTTCATGAAATTTTCAAAGCATATATTTCATGTTAGTCTGTATAAACTGAACCTAAAATTTCCTTTTTATTGTTCAAAAAAATATTTTTTTAGGTGATTTTGCTGTTGAAATTTTCAAAATTTTGTATTAGCTAAATGCAACATTGCATTAAAAATATAAAAATGCTTTAAATACAAATTTATTTAAGTTCAGGGAAATTATTACAATCTGAAGTATAAGTAAGCACCAAAATTTTCATTCTAATTGCAATATTTATTTTGTACTCCTGCGCATAAACTGTTATGCCAATTTTTTGTTCGACAAATGTCTAACAGTTTCGAGCCCCCTATAAATACTAATTCTGTGTCTTGAAACTTTTTATCACAATTAAAATTGTGTTTTAAAATCATATACATTTTAAGACATTAAATGTTGAAAATGGTCTTTTTTTCATTTTTTTTCACTTTTTAGAGTCCCAAGAAATTAGTAGGTTTTTAACAATTTGACGTTTATTGCTTTTATACTGTTACTGGACATTACATTACACATACATATCATTAAAAGTTGTTAACTAGGCATACAGTATGTCCAAATTGACCGTACCTTTAAGGGTTAATATCTCGGCTAATTACCAATGATTTTTTTCGAAAATCATTATCAACAATGCTTTTATTCTTCTGCAACGATAGGTATATTCATCGATGCTCAACAATTTTTCTGAATGCCCGTAAATCAAAATTTGTGTATAACAGAAAAATGCCAATTACTCAAAAACAATGTGACCTAGGGTAATCGCTATAATTTTCCGGCAAGGTTTACATTAACGTCTACTACCTCTAATTTTTTCATAATTTTAGTTTCCGTAGATTCGGAATTAGATGGGGGGGGGGGGGCATATTTTTGCGCTACATTTTCAACAATATCTTTGAAAATATAATACCTAAAATTAAAAGGAATGCATTTTTGAGTTCAGCGTTACAAAAGCTTTCACAGGATACCCCACATGATATGCAAAGAAAATATTTTTTTTTCAAGTAGCATAATTAGCCTCTCTACTTTTTTACTAAATATATTTATGAATGTTTATTAATCTGAAAATATGTTGGTCAATGGTCTTTATTACTTCCCCGAATTTGAATTTTCCACGTTCCATAGTTTACGAGTAAAATGGCTGCGACAGACAGATAGACAGGCAGACGGACAGACACAGGAGTGATCTTATAATGGTTCCGTTTTTACTTTTTAAGTACGGAACCCTAAAAAGATTTAAAAAGCTTGAAAATTTAATACCACACGCCGAGTACTTTTCATTACACGGTGATCATCTTCAGGGCTGCTTCAATTACGTACTGAAAATCTTTGCTTTATCAGACCTTGGTTAGATTAGTTAGTCCTTGGTTAGTCCTTGGTTGAGTCTATTCTATTGCGTAGATTTAGTTCTTTAAAATGTTACTATCAAGTTTACACTCCTTTCACAATGTTTAAAAACTCAATCATACTTCTGGTATGCTCTATGACAGATTACAATAATGTTATCTTCATGATATATCTACAGATTATCTTTATTTTTTATAGGTTCAAACCCAAGACCTTCTATATAAAAACTTACTTTCACAATAGAGCCTCTCGGCCATCAGCGGGCGATTAAAAAAAACACTGATGTTTCTTGAAAAATTAATACCATTTTATCCCATCTGCTATTTTTTATTTATATAATTATTTATTAATTCCAAACATTAACATGTCAATAATTGACTATAAATTGCAGCATGTTTCTCTTATTGTGATTTCTTACTCGCTTTAGCTAATATAAATATTAGTTTTAAGCATTAGTTGTTTTTAAATTACTAAAACTTTCTTATGTATATAGGAGAAATTATGACTTTGAAATTTCAGAAGAAATTTTAGTTCAGCTAAGCAGGTATCGTAAACTTCTTATTATCACTAGGGAATAATTGAGATACAAACCTAATTTTCTTTAAAATTTCTAATGCTTCTCTATATAGTCAATACACTCTAAAAACAAATGTGTAAATTTACACACAGAAACAGGTATATCGATTATACAAAAACGATTTGACTATACGTGTAAATTGGTGTGTAAATTGCCAAAAATGTGTAAATTTTAAAATACACATTTTAATGTGTATTTTGATGATAAGTCCAAATGTGTAAAAATTAGGTGATAAGTCTTGAAATACACACTTTAATGTGTAAATTGTACAGGAGTACACATATTTTTGTGTAATATTCTTACACACATATCTGTGTAATATTCTGTTTTCACACATATTTTTGTGTAATATGCAAAATACACAGATATGTGGGTTATATTTTATTTTTACACATATTTCTGCGTAATCTACAAAACACAAATTTTATTTTAATATTCAAAATACGGAGATTTTTGTGTACAAAGTGTTATCGTTATACTTGTGTAATGTATAAAATACATATATTTTTGTGTAATATACAAAATACACAGATATGTGGGTTATATTTTATTTTTACACGTGTTTCTGCGTAATCTACAAAACACAAATTTTATTTTAATATTCAAAATACGGAGATTTTTGTGTACAAAGTATTATCGTTATACTTTGGTTTGTATTAATTGCGAATTAAATGTTTTATGATAGTAAAAAAGAAAAATACATGAAAAACAAACTCATGGGGTTGATGTGTTTGTTCTTTCTAATAAGCAAAATGTGTACTCATAATGTCATTAGACAATTTACATGCCACATATAGACAAATCATTTTCTTATCATCGATATACCTGTTTTTGCATAACACAGGATGGAATCAAAGATGAAATTTTTTTTTAATTGATTCAGAAAAAAATATTGAAATCTCCTGGGAAAAAAAAAAAGAAGTTAATTTCAAGCTCCGATATCCAAGCATTGCCACAGCAACAGTATTTCGCGCCTGGTGCGAAAAACGTTGTTAATGACGCATCAGTAACTGATGGCGCGAACAAAGCCTGCCAGAGCCTACTTTAACTGGCTCCGTCTGCGCCCGCACCACTATTGTGTCTCTGTATTTTAGTATAATCAGCTTGCCTATATTTACACTTTCTCTGAAACAGCTTAAATTAGGTATTATACTGCAGACAAAAGTCTTTTATTAAAAGTATCTTCTTAGAGGCTATACATCTATAACGATCAACTTTTTGGCGATATTCATCAACCCCCCCCCCCCCCTTCTTATGATATCATACGCCATCATTCTGCCAGTCCCCTCTTCCTAATGATATCGTCATCAGTGTCTAAAAATTCTTTTTATTAATTTTTTTTTTGTTTTTCTTTTTATACGTTTGTATGATATACAAGTAGGATTATGCATTTATTACTCCCATGTATATAGGGGCCGTCCACAAAGGATGCCACGCTTGGAGGGAAGAGGGGGGGGTCGTGAAATTGCGACAAGGGGGGAGAAAGGTAAAAAATATTGGAAAAAGTGTGACATCATTTATGGACAGCTCCATACATATTTTTTTCCTTAAATGAAGAAAAGAAGTTAATAAAATATCACTATTACATCTGAAATAATTTTATAGCAAAAAACACTTGGAAATTCGTACTACTTAAAATTATTTAATAATATATTTTTGTTACATAATGCATTCAACAGTAATAATATTTTCTTCCACTTTTTCTAGCTCGGGGGTAAGCATAACTTCTTATAAACGAAACAGGTGAACGATATTCTTTCCCATATTTTCTAGTAAACATAATAAGTATCATTTTGAACCTGATTTCTCTAACAACGAATTATATACTAGAAGAACAGGAATCGCGAAAGTAAGGATATTCCATATTTTGGAATGAAATGATTTTATAATCATTTAAGGGTTTTAATTAGAGATTGACCGAATACCGAATAGTTGATTCGGTGTTCGGTGGTTCGGCATGTAAACCGAATATTCGGCTTCGGCCGAAAACTTTTAAGTATTCGGCCGAATAATTGCAGATAAGTATTTTGTTAGAAGTAGAAGAATTCTCTTTTACTTAGCAGTAGAATAGGCAAAACAATGAGTTTCAATATTATGTGCATGAGTTCAGAGTTCAGCTGCACTACAAAAAACAAGTCAGAGGCCATTTTTAATTAAAAAAAAAAACTTTTTTCGTCCTAAAATAGTCTACGTAGGTGTGAATTCAGAACAACTGTCTACAGCAGAGAAAAAAAAAAGTAACGAAGATGCGCATCTTTCCCTTATCATTTAATTTTACATTAGTTTTTTTTTTAAATTAAATTTATTTAATGTGTATTTTCTTTAATGTACACATCAAATAAGTATATCAGAGTTCATATCTGTATATCTAAAGTGTATATTAAAGAAAATACACACATCAAATAAGTATACCCATATGCCTATCCTATAGCTTTTATAACCACTATATCAAAATCGCTCAAATTTCTTTTCTTCATCACCACAATGTTAAAATATTAATCAAAATACAAATATTCTATCAATAATTTCACAGAAAATAGTTAAATGTACAAATTGATATGATACCTTTTGTATTTTGAAAACATACCTATTCAATATGTTTATAATTAGACTTAGACAATCAGTAAATCAGCTTAATGACAACATTGTTTCTTTGTATTTGAATGAACTTTTGTTTTTTTGACAATCCTTATCCTTAATAATACCCTGTATAGTTTAATACTTTCATAGGTTATTTTTGGGTATTGACTAGTGATAAAATAATAAAAAATAAGTGATGGGTTAATGACTTTGTGAGTGGAAAGAAGTCATTAAAATTTTTTGTGTAATTAGATTTAAGAATAAAAATGTAACTGAATAAAATTATTGAGAATTTAATTTCAATTGAAGCTTATTAAAAAAGCTAATATATGCAAAAATGCGTATTAAAAAGTTTCACGTATTCGGTTGCCGAATATCGAATACACCGGTATACACTTCGACCGAAGCTTCGGTATTCGGCAAAATTGCTGCTTCGGTCGATCCCTAATTTTCATCACCACAATGTTAAACCATTAATCAAAATATAAATATGTATCATTAATTTGACACAAAATAGTTAAATGTATAAATTGATATACCTTTTGTATTTGGGAACATTCCTATTAAATACGTTTATAATTAGACAATCAGTAAATCAGCTTAATGGCAACATTGTTTCTTTTTATTTGAATGAACTTTAGTTTTTGTAACAATCCTTACCCATAATAATAGCCTGTATAGTTTAATACTTTCGTAGGTTATTTTGGGTATTGACTAGTGATAAAATAATAAAAAATAAGTGATGGGTTAATGAATTTGTGAGTGGAAAGTAGTCATAAAATTTTTTTGGTGCAATTAGATTTAAGAATAAAAATGTAACTGAATTAAATTACTAAGAATTTAATTTTAATTAAAGTTTACTAAAAAAGATAATATATGAAAAATGTATGTTAAAAAATTTTAAGTATTCGGTGTACACTTTGACCGAAGCTTCAGTATTCGGCAAAATTGCTGCTTCGGTCAATCCCTAGTTTTAATAATAACTTTGTATTTTCATAAAAATAAGTAATAGGCTAAAAGGAAAAAAAAGATAATAGATTATATTGATGTAAAGAAAAAAATACCAAAAACGATAACGATGTCAAAAGACAGCCCCCTCTTTCTCAAAAGAAATCTTACGATATCCATTTTCATAACACCCCTACCCCCTAAATTGATAACGTTATATATGTAAAGCCCCTTGAAAAAGTATCAAATTAAGAGATATTTGTTGTAGCATCAAACATAAAAAGAAAGTTATTCTGAGTTTTAGAAGCATTTCTATCAAATGGAGGAAATTTTTCAAATACTTCTGAAGAAAATTTATTTTCCTACACAATATTTAGTGTCAGTTATAAACAAAGTTTACACTAGGCAATTTTCAGTACGTGGGGGGAAAATGCATTAATATTTCTGAAAAATATTCTTTAAAATATTAAAAATGATTCAGAATTGCAGATTACTTTGAAAACTTTCCAATTAGAATGTTTAATTTGATTGAATGAAATTTTCTCATCCGCCATGTATATATTTTTATAAATTTTATAACATTTCTCAATTGAATAATACTCACTGACATTGATTTTTTTTCTTAATATTACACATCTTTGATTTCTTTTAATAGTACTTTTCCATTGTGTCCACAAATTCTTCTATTTTAAAAATTTATCTTCTGAATAGATATTATTTATTAGTAAAAATATGCACTGCAAATTGTTTCATACCATTACTTAATACAAAATTTAAAAAATAAGCTTGCAAACAATTTTATTCTACAAGAAAGCTTTTTTATTCAATAATTTAAATATCTGCTAATTATGGTAAACTTTAAATATAATTTTTTTCCATGTAATTTTAAAACTTGAAAAAAACATGTGATTTTAACGAATGATATTTTACAAGTAAACAAATCTTATTAAAATGTAATTTAAATAATTGATTTTTATCATATGATTACAATTGTAGACAAGTGCAATTTAGACATTTATTTCAATAAAATCGTTATAATTTAAAGAAAAGCAAACAGGAAAAATAATGTTTTTACATACCAAATCTCCATTGACGTAGTTTTCATTTTTTGTAGTAACCCATTTATTGTTTGATGAACACATATATATGTTCCGATCATAAGTACACTAGCAATGACATGAATCTTTTTAAACATGCCAAAGCTATTGTGCTTTTCACAGACACATATTTAACGTGGAAGGGTTCCGGCGAAGTTTTTTGGTTAAATTTTTATATCCAGACTGACAATACATACGCAAAACGGCCATTTTTTCCTTTGCAAACTAACTCACTTTGCTTGTTCCAAGACGTTCTAAATGTAATGTGTATTTTATTCGAATATCATTTGCGGTTTCCGGTCTGACTTTGAAAGCACGCAGATGGCTTTTTTTTTTCTTTTTTTCCCCCTCAACTGTTCTTGTATATTTCTATGATGTAATACGTTTACAAGAGTTCTCTAATTAAAATTTCATACTTCAAGAACTTTTTTATAGCTTTTTACGATTTATTTCAGAATTGTTCAAGTTTTGTAAATCTCCCTTTTTTGTCAGATGTAACAATAATTATACTGATATAGAGGATACAGCAAATTAAACAATGTTTAAATTATCAGAGTAGTTAAAAATGATTTTAATAGGCAATAATGCAAAATCTTTTGAAAATAGAAAATTAAATTTTGTATAATCTATGCTAAATGCAAAATGTGTTCCTAAAAATATACCAAGAGTCATACAGGAGTTAATAGTCGGAGAAATCGCCAAAGATTTTACTACCCGAAACCGTTTTTTTAATTCTAATAGTTTAGTAATTTAAGCGCGTAGTTCGAATACATGTCTATTAAATTTGTCTTTTATTTATGTACATGTTTTTGATGAAGTTTTTAATTTTGTTGTGGAATATTAGCCCGAAACAAACGCTTAATTATTTTTATGGCTTGAAGAGGAAACTTTTTAATCTTTTGTAATTGAAATGCAGACAAAAGATTTCTTGTTTTAAAACTCATGCTTGAAAATTATTTTTAAACCCATAGAAATCAGTAAATTGAGGTACAATTTTTAAACAAATTGCATTTGAAAGAACATTCGACGGTGTAAAATATAAAATTTTGCAATGTTTAAATGTTTAAAAAATCGCAATCAGTGTTGCTTTCAGGGGGAGCCTGGGGGGACATTCCCCCCCCCCCAGAGAAATGAGATTTCCCACCCCGGAAGATTTGAGATTTTGTGTTTTCAATGGTCAAAAAGTACAATTCCCCCCCCCCCCCCCTGAACTCTATAATGTACCCCTGGAGCCACAGAAATCCCTCCCTGAGAAAAGTGTCTGAATTCAACACTGATCGCAATGAAAGGTAGATTTATGCGTCTGGGGTTGCCTTGCCACAGCCAATCACGCATATGTTTTCGCTTTATAATATTGATTGCTGTTGTTAATTTAAGAAAAAATATAAATTTTTCATATAATATAAAAAGCAATTAAAAAACTCCCTTAATAAAAAAGTGTTTTGTTTCGCGTATTACATGCAAAATTATGTTTGCATCATGATTCATAATATTACATATCGATTGAAATTGATGTATTTATGAAGCATTTTCCATTAATTAGGTAAATAAATTAAGGAATATAGGTTAAATAGCAATGACACACACACGCAATATATATATATATATATATATCAGTCAGATCTAGATCTCAGAATTGTATCCAGACAATCCTGATTATTATATTTCTCCTCTTTTTCAAATATCTTTCAAAATCACATTTTCGTAAAAATAGGACTTCACAACATACGGGGTGGGGTCTTTTCATCACACACGTGACGTGGCTGTCAGAGGCGTCACAAAAATTAAAAAAATTGTCAGAGATGTATTTTTCACATTGAATAACATATTTTGCAATGTTCTTGCAATTTTTAAATGTTTCTAAGCAATTTGCATTGTGACGCCACCGGGTGGTGGTATTTTAGTCACAGATATGACATGGCCACCGTGACCTACAGTGACGTCACAACGACTATGCTTGATATATGGGTAATGGCAATGAATATACCAAAGACAGGTAATCTAATTAAAAATCTTACTCAAACGTTTACTTCTGAACATTATGGTTCTTCTTTTGTAATTATAAATAGCCGTTGGATAGATTTTTTTCAAAAAACATATGCACTTTTCACGCTGTCTTTTCAGATAACAACATATAATCAGGGCTGCTGAGTCGGAGTCGGAGTCCATTTTTGAGCAAAAGAGTCGGGAGTAGGATCTGTTAAATTTCCCGGAATCGGAGTCGTCCATTTTACAAGCAGGTCTGCGTTGTCGGAGTCGGAGCCGGCGCATTTTTGAGCGAAAGAGTTAGAATCGGAGTCAGAGTCGGATCTGTTAAAATTCCCAGAGTCGGAGTCGTCAATTTTTCTCATCGACTCCGCAGCCCTTTTTATAATTATGTGTAACACGCCCGTTTGTGTAAATCCAGGTATTTTTCTAGATTTACACACTTGTCTGAGTTTAGCAAGAGATAACAGATTGCACATTTCATTTCATAAGTTAGATACACATAAAAACAGGTAGATTTTTGTTCAAAATGTGTAATTTTTATGAAAAGTATGTAATTTCAAAAATTTACACACTTATCTGTGTACATGTAATTATGTTTAAATTAGAATAACTCACAAATTCGTGCAAATAAAGGCATTTTTCTACATTTACACACTTATCTGAGTTTTTCAAGTGATAACAATTTACACACTTACTTTCATAAGCTAAATACACATAAAAACAGGTAAATTTCAGGAAAAAATGTGTAAATTTTATAACAGGTGTGTAATTTTAGAAATTTACGCATATACACGGGTAAAATTAACTAATTTACACATTTATTTTTTAGAGTGTATCCAGAGTTATACATTTTCCCCGGCGTTTTTTTAACTTTTTGAATGCTGTCATTTAATTACTCTGGGAAAGGATTCTGTAAAATGGGAGGGAATGCCATTGTTCCACCTCTTTTATGGTGTCATACTGACCCCGCAATGGATTTTTATGTTCCGGGAATAAGAAAAAGTAGCTTGGAGCAAGAACGGGCAGATGTAATCACATAGCTTAGATTCTTCAACCAAAATTCGAGATGAGGGATAGGGCAGAGCAATCTGGAAACACAGCATGATGAGACCATTGACATGTGCAGGTCTTCGTGAATTAGTTTCCACACACTGCCGTAACTAAGATGAGTCGAATTCATGATCATTTGGATAGTTACCCTTCTGCGTTTTCCTCAATTTCTTCAATTTTATCTTCCACACTTTGGATCGTCTGTGCGGGACATGTGGCCAGTTGGAAACTCAATTTTCATTTAACAACAGTCTCATAGGATGGATTAACACTTCAACAAGAAGCTAACATTTCATTGTGAATATGTCGGACACTGTGCAAGGGAGGGGCAGCTTCTATATTTCCATTCTACGGATTAATTCAATTTTCAGATTCATGAAAACCAATGAATCAACATTAACAGCTGTAATTTATAACATTAGGTACAGATGGATAAATTAATATGCACAAAGTGCTTTTATCCAGATATCTCAATTATTTTCTAATGATAATTAGAAGTTTACGATTATGAACAAAATTCTCAGAATATGTGAATAATTTTAATAAGTCTCTAAAATTGTAGTGAACACATTAATTATGCAATTTATTTATGCTGTATAATAATTATGTGGAATCCAAGCTTCAGAATCATCACAGGTTACAGCTAGAATGAGTATGCTTTTATCATTATAGTTGAAGAATAGAAATATGTGCAGAACCAAGCGGAATATGCTTACTTAAAAAATATATTTTATCTGGTGTGTTTTGAGTATAAAAGATAATGCGAAAGAATGGTTAAAATAATAGCTCATAATATTTTCAAAGCTTTTTAAAATTTTACCTTTTCCCTCGTTAAACTAAAAGTAATAATGCAAGAATCTTTTGTTTCAAGAAGACTTCCATTCTTTTAAACAAAAGGTGTAAAATTAAATTAAAATTCCTTTGAAGTGTTTATTTCACAAACAATTGTGTTTTTACTCCTTGTAAAATGTGAGGTCTGTATGATTTAAGATTTATTACTATATTTCCAGCTTTAACAATGCGTGTGTAATGCTATGACTAATTTTGGCTTTTATGTTTAACGACAGTAAAATTTGTGAAAGCCAAGCATAATTTCAGACAGGATGTTATAAATCTTTTTAGTGGTGAAACAAGTAATTCTGTTACATGAAGAAATGCACAATAAAAATAGATAAATGTTTCTTAAAAGAGTTTTTGTCGTATGTTGTTTATAAAAATATAATACAAGATACTATAAAAGATTCATTCATTCCATTATTCATTCATTCATTTCATTATTCATTCATTTATTCATGATGAGAGCTGATTTCAGGGATTTTGTTTTCCAACAGAACAGGCCCTTATTGGAATATGGAAATTCGTTAATAACTGAAATGTGAACTTCAACCTCGGTATATTGGGTGTATTGTCCTCGAACTCCAATGACATATGATTTAACTGCCTTTGACTTCTTTCTTTGGTGGCAAATTAAGAAACATGTTTGTGTTCCCACAGACCTGAAACATTAGAAGAGCTCAGGGAACGGGCCAGTGGTGCAGTGATGACGCTACCAAATGTGTAGAACGAGTTAAAGTACAATCTGGACGTGTGTTGTGTGACATAGGGTGCGCACATAGGACTTTTTTACAGTGTGCAGAAAACATGGTTAGTTTGCAGTTATTTTCAAATATCACTAATATTTGTACGTGTAATACAATTGAAAATTTGAAACTTTTTGAATATTTGAACTTTTGAAAACAAATGAATTTTTTGAAGTAACACTGCACAACATTTCCTGACTTACCAGCGCCTCCGAAATGCGTTGTTTTTTCTAAGAAACATCTAAAACTGACAGATATCCTACATTTAATGTTAATGTTAACGTTGATGCCGTTAATATATTATGTTTTTTTCAATATATAACAAATTAACATCTTGTAATAATATACTTCTTTTATTTGTTTAAATGAGTAAGATGAAACTTATATATATTTAATATATATATATTATATATATATTATATATATAAAATTGCACGGTCTATGATGTAATGATCCGAAACACCACCATTCAATTTTTTAATACTCTTTCAGATCACGTTATTTCGTATTTCACCTGAGATACTTTTTTTCCACATTCTATTTGAGGGATTAAAGGTAAGGTAAAGTGCCCTAATTTCCACTCCTTTCCTAATTCCGTCCCGCTTTACTTCTCCGGTTCTGCGAAAGTGCAGTCACTTATCACGCAAGTCACAGGGAAAAGGTAAAAGGGTAAAAGGGGTCAGCAGTGAATGTTTCGTTCGCTAAGACGCATAGATATATTAAAGACGTTCCTATTTTTAGAAGACCCGAGCTCTTATTACGTCCTTTGTACAACGTTACTTACTGTACTGTAGGTATTTATTTCTTATTCAATGCATGTATCATACGTAGGTAGGATGCTGACAGCAGCATGCAGTGAGTTTCTGAACGCTCAGTTCATCTTACGGGAACTGAAGCTCTGCCATATTGGGAAGTAAGCGTGGTCCCAATTTTGTCTTATTTTCGTCCCGGGGACAAAATTTGGAATGCATTTTTATGACAGTTTTTTCAATTGTTTCCTCATGTTTGGATGGCTAATGTTTCGTTATGTTATTCTTCCACTGCCCGTAAGGCATGGTGACGTCACGGAGACGTCGTTGTGAAGTCACACTGTGATTTTGTGACCGTCGATGTGACGTCACGTGACGTGGATGTGACGTCATAGTGACTAGAATGCGAGTTCATTACGGCCGTTTTAGAGGTCGTTTGTGACGTCACATTGTGACCACTCTGTGAAGTCACGGTGTGACAAATTTGTGAAAAGTGTGTCATTTGTGACTATTTTGGCATTAACTTTGTGACGAACCTGTGACGAAAGTGACAATGTTTTGAAGTCACACTGTGACCAATTTGTGAAATATGTGTAATTTGTGACGAACTTGTCATAAACTCTGTGAGGATTTCAAAGGAAAATCAAATTTCAAATTAATTGCTTAAAAGGCGCAAATGCGAACTAGTGAAAAAGATTCCATGCTCGAACACGAACCCGGGCCATCAGTATAGCGCACTGACATTCTGCCGACTAAACAACATTGAACGATACCCAGCCTGGAAATTTTCTCACTATTACATGTTGGCAAGGCTACAAACGCAGCACAAGATGCAATATTTATCGTGAGCCACCGACATGGCGCAATCACGAAACTTAATTTAATCCAGCATCCATTGAAACTATATTAATACTTGGACATTTTTTTAGAGAGAACCATTCGCCTTGCATACAATATTTCAAATGAAAATCAAATTTCAAATTAATAGCTTAAAAGGCAGTTTTAATTTGAAATTTGATTTTCATTTGAAATATTGTATGCAAGGTGAATGTTTCTCTCTGGAAAAATTTCCAAGTATTAATGTAGTTTCAATCGATGCTGGATTTAATTAAGTTTCGTGTTTGCCCCATTACGGTGGCTCACGATAAATATTCCATCTTGTGCTGCGTTTGTAGCTTTGCCAACATGTAATAAGGAGAAAATTTCCAGTCTGGGTATCGTTCCATGTGGTTTAGTCGGTAGAATGTCAGTGCGCTATATTGATGACCCGAGATCGAGTCCCGGCGTGGATATTGGCGTTTGCGCCTTTTAAGCAATTTATTTGAAATTTGATTTTCATTTGAAATATTGTATGCAAGGCGAATGTTTCTCTCTGGAAAAATGTCCAAGTATTAATATTGTGATGATTCTTGTCATAAAAACTACGATAATTTTAAAGTAAAGTTTTGTTTGAAATATAAAATTTTATTTTTACCGTATTTTTTAGCAAGATATCGCTATTTTGGAGTCCTATTCTTCTAAAATATTTTTAATTTTCCATTTAAAAAACAATGCTTATTAACTGACATCTTTTTTTATTAAGTTCTAAGCTTGATCTTGAATTCATGCTTAATATTAAGAATGTGTAATTTTTTAATGTGTTATTATTTGTCATTGCTTTATTAAATACGAAAATGTAGTCTAACGGACATTAATACAACTGTTACTTATAGAACTACATGATAAGCGCTATTTATTTAATTTTTTTATTCCCGTATATATTGTATTTTGTGAATATGAGTTAATTAGATTTGGTATGTTTTATATGAAAAGACTGATCTGGGAAATAGAAACAACAAGTAAGATATATCATGCGTTAAGCATAGATTATAAAACACTTTCCAACTCTTCCTAAATGTTTTAACAAGACATCGGGGGAAATAACGTAAATAAGATAACTAAGTAAACATGAAAATGCGTAAAACATTTGAAAAACTGATTTACGCAGTTACCATCCACTAAGGTGTAAAAAAATCATAATTTAAAAAAAAAAAAAAAAAAAAAAAAAAAAAAAAAAATCGGATTTTTTAATTTAAATGAGATTTTTTTATTTAAATCAGATTTTTATGATTTTTTTTTTCCCAGCGTTCAAATACTGAATAGCTATCATGAGTTTTATGTTTCCAAAACAATTACACCACTAATTGCTAACATAATCTATATTTTTACACTTTAATTAATAAAATTATAATTGTTAGTTAGTAATTACAGAAATAAAAACTGCAAATTAGTAGTTTCATTAGGTAGTATCATACAATAATGTTATATACATTAATATTGTAATAATTATGTAAAACTTTATAAATACTAGTGATACTTAACATTTATTAAAATTATTAACTGCATTTTATATTAAATAGCTAACGTTACTTCAAATTAATTATTAAACAATCAACTCTCTAATTAGGAACATATTATACATTTTTAAGCCTTAATTATTAAAATGATAATAATTCATTTCAGAAAGAAAAAGGGACAGGATGCTAGTTCAAAAAACGGGCACTGTTTCATAAGGAAATATATTAGTAATGTGTTTAGTAATGATGTAAGAAAAAAAAAGAATATTTTTTAGCATTATAAGTAAAGTGTCCTTAATTTTTAATAATTTTATGAACAACAAATTGAAAAATACAATTAAATAACATATTTTAATAATATCCTGTTTTTTCTAAAGAAATAAAGTTCTATATTTTTGCAAGATTTTTTCCACATGAATTTAGAGTACTGTTGAATGGGGAAGTTTTTTACAAGAAATCTCTGGCTACAACTACAAGTAAATTTCAACTTTTTTTTTTTTTTTTTTTTTTTTTTTTTTTAAGTCAGGGTGCATTTTGCCAAAAAATTTCAAAAGGGACATGATGTGGCACTATTAAAAAAATGGCCTAGAAGAAGCAGTATAAGTAATTACAGAATTAATAAAAACTGCAAATAAGTAATTTCATTAGTTAGTAGCACAAATAACAAAACTAACAAATATTATTTGCTGCTCATTTTGCATTTGTATTTAGGAAATTTCTGTAAACCACCAAAATCTATACTTACACACATGTACGTGTATGCTAACAGAAACAAAAAAAAAAAATATGAAAATGAGTTAAACCCATTCATATAGAATAAATATAAGTTAGCCACTCATATCTGAAATCCTCAAAAGATTTAAGTAACAGCATTATTACCCCTATTAGCTTTCAATGGTTCAATTTTTTAGTATATATGAGTTACAAAAAAAAAAAAAATAAAAAAAAAAATAAAAAATAATAATAATAATAATAATAATAAACATTTATTCAACCTATACCAAAAAAGCTCTTGCTGAGCTTAGCATTTTTATACCAATTATTTCTTTTTCTCTTATGCATTCATTTACAATTTAGCTGCTGAGCAGATGTCATTCTTTCATTCTTCTTTAACTTGAGATTGCTATTAATTACTATTTATTCTTTTACTTGTAGAAATGTAATTACACTTGCAATGTGTATTTTACATAAAATAATGCATAAATTGATTCCCTAAAGGAAATTATGACATTGCAAATTATGTTAGATTTAAATATCATTTATATGAAACTGTTTTAATTTGGATAAAAACTTAAAAACAATGCTGTTTACAAACTCAACTGTTTTTCATTTTTTACAATACTAATGAATTAAGCTTAGAAACAATTATTTAAAGCTCTTTTTTTTGTTTATTCATAAGTAAAAATACCTGTAGAAACTTTCAAATTATGTTCATGTTAGATTTTAATACTTTTTTTGAAATTTTAAACATTTAGAAAATTTTTGATTTTAATCAATGATTTAAAAAAAAATCGGTTGATTAAAATCATGATTTAATCGCTGATTTAAATCAACCGATTAAAATCGATGACACCCTACCATCCACAGCCAAATATGTTTTTAATTATTTTAAACAGACCTGTATTTGATCTGTAGATTGATATATATATACTATATAATGGAAAAATTTAGTTTATCAAGGAAACGCATAACAGGTTGAAATTCTTTTTCAGCAATTTATACTAATATGTGGAAACATACTTAAATAATTTTGTACATCACTGTAGTTTACCTACAACCTTTATTACACGCCACTATTTAGTTAAAATTTAATTCAAGCTAAAACACTCTTAAAACCGCTGAAATCACATTTCCAGAAATTATAATTCATAGACGACAACGTATCCAATTCTTTGCGTGATCCTGTATATCATTTTATCTATATACTACAAACATTTCTTAGTAAATTAAATACAGTGCAACGTTAAATTGCATAACTTATTTAAAAACCACCTTTAAGCAATACCCAGTAACCCTTACGAATATGTTTGTATAGTCCTGTATATGAATTATAGCATATATATATACACCATATACTATGCGTAAATGTAGTGAATCATAAAAGCGCATATCATAATTAAAAATGCATTTCCAGCAATCATCGCTAATGAACAGTACTTCGGATACAATATAGTATCTGAAATATTTTGTGTGTCCCTGTAAATGCTATATACACTTCATATTATACATGAAATAATTCATAGTATGTAAACCTCAAGGACGTATATCAATTTCATTACATATCAAATAGATTAACATAAATAAAGTACGCCGCAAACAATTCCCTCCACCCCTATATCATTATGTATTGGAATTCCTTTTTTAGCCCTGTAAATGAACAATAACTATTCTTTGCATCGCATATTCTATGGAATGCACATTTTAGTGCGCTTCATAAATGCATATCAATTTTATTCTGTTTGAAAGCGTGTAAAATCATTAAAAATCATTTGAAACGATTTTTTATCCCACAGGCCGTAATGTAATGGAATACAATTGACTGTCCCTGTAAATGAACTAAACATGCTACAAACTTCATTACAAATAGGGGCCTTGCTATGGTAAACGTCAATAACATCCAAAAATTTTAGGTCAATCCGAGTATATTTACGCGAGTTAGAGCGCGGACAGACGGAGAGACGGCCAGACAAACAGAAGTCATAAACACTTTTCAACTTTATCGGGCATGAAAAACACTTTATTTCAATTCTTAAATATTATATTTTATTTTTTAATGCCAATAAAATAAATGTATCGAAAATGTAGAAAATGAGTTTACAATCAAGGAAAATTTAATAACTGATTCTGAATGTCTACAATTAAATGTTTGATTAAAATCACAAACAGCAAAATAAAATGCTTAAATACAATTAAAAAAATAAATATAGCAATTTGAAAAACACTAAATAATTAGTATTTATAATTGTACTATTAAACAAAAACGAACTATAATAGATGAATTAAATGCATTTAACAATTTCTCAAAAATCTTTCCATCGCCGTACTGCTTTTGAAGGAATTCCAGATCAGTCTCATTGCATATAACATACAACTATTTAACTCATGATAATAATCTATCAAACAGGAACAAAAAATTTAAATTAAATAAGACATACCTTTTAAGTTCCATAAATATTTTAATAATATCCGTATTTTATCCTAAATTGTCAGGCATATTTCTGTTAGCTTAAAAAAACTAACTTTCCGCGTCAGAAGTTCTCTGATCCTTATTTTATTCTGTGGTTTAATCGAGCGCAGACGATATTGAGCAAGCAGCTGCTCCTACTGTATTATTATATATATTTTGTACACAACAGATTAAATGCGCAGTAATTTTACCTTTATGAGAGTATCTGTAATGAAAACTTTCTATTTGAATGAAACACCTGCCTTTTTTCTTTCTTTTTTCTAAAGTACAGTTTGTTTTACACGCATCTTCTTAATAAATGAAAAGAGAGTATACAGGATAAAAAAAATTTCTTTGTCAATCTGTCATTTTTTTCATATTCATTTTCTGTAAAATAAAACAATTTGTAAAATAACTTTTTTTAAAGTCATATCTCTAAAACACGAATTTGAAATACGAATAATTATATCATGGGTTTTGTATAAAATTTGTATACATACTTTTTCGGAAAATACTAATTTTATTTAAAAAGTCTGAAAGAAGTAGAATTTTTTAAAAAATAGTTATTTAAAATAGTTAAACACTAACAGGAAAAAATATGACTTGCATGCAAATTCTAAAGTAAGAAATGCATATATGACTAAACTCTGAGTATTCTTTCTACGTGCTCAAGCTACAGACTTAATTGTAATAGAAAATTTTAGTTTGAAACCACAGAAGAGTTTAGAATACCACTGGTCGACAAATAAAATAAAATAAAATAAAATAAAATAAAATAAATAAATAAAACAACTTCCTCCCTGATAACTAAATATGTAAAGTGTACAGATTTAATATTCCTAATTCTAAATATGTTATCCAAATTGCTCCAATACGTAAAATTTTTCCGAGAAACACTTTTATAATAATAATAATCAGTGAAGGATTAAATTGCAATGGTAGATAAAATTGAAATCATAAAAAAGTATACTTTCACTGTCTTAAATAACAAATTGATAAAATATAGCATGAAAATCTAGTTTGTTGATACTTCTACCGTGCATTTTCCTTTTTCTGCCCCCCCCCCCCATCTTTTCATGTCCGAATTTACTATTTCCTATCCACTAATATATTTATATTCCTTATGTTGCTGTAACTCGGGCATGTAATATTTCTGTTCATTTTCAAAGATTTTTGATGTTCATATTTTTGTCACACTGTGACTTACAATATGGTGGTTTTTTTCGTCACATATGTGACGTGACGTACGTTACATGCAGTGTCATAACAGTGACGTCACAATTTTTTTTAATTGCCAGAAAATATAATTTTACATAAATAACATGTTTTGAATATTTTTTGTAATTTTTTAAAGTTTTCTAAGAAGTTCACATCTCAGTCACAATGTGACACCACTGAGTGGTGGCATTTTGGTCAGAGATGTGACGTGACCACAGTGACGTCACAACGACGTCACCGTGACCATGCATTCTATGAGGATGATAATTAGTACATTTCTCTGTGCCTTAATGTAATGTAAATTAAATTACTTACTCATTTAGAAATAAATAAGAATTTAGTTAGAAGTTAAGCCTCGGCGTACTGGATTTTTTGTGAGGGACGAAATTGGGACCATTCATTTTTCTTTTGCAAAATCAAAGGTAAAATAACAAATAACGTGCGTGATCTGAAAGAGTACGTGAAACATTAAATGATGACATTTCGGAGCATTACATCACAGATCGTGCAAATTTTTAATATTCTTATTTTTTCGTTTTGAAAGTGTCTGTGTTAGAGTACAACCATGTAAACAGTCTAATAAAACTGGTTTTACCGTTTTTAATGTTTCATCTTACACTTTTAGCAATTAAAAGTAGTAAAATAAATAAGATATTTGAACTCATGTAACTAATGAAAATTATTAACAGTATAAAATTATTGACCATGAATAGATTTCAATGCCTGATATACAAAGGGATTAGGGTCAACTAGACAGAATTTTAAGGGTTCATACACTATATGGCCAAAGGTGACCGATCACTTGCGATTTTATACATTTTGTTAAATATCTAGAAAAATACATGAGGAATTAACCTGAAACTGCAAGTGTGTAAACAATATAGTAAAGGTCATATTTTTCCGTGAAGATTTTTTCCTGAAACCCCATAGGAGACCGTCAACAAATTGAAAAAGAAGGAATATCTTTTGGATAACCCTGTAAAAACTAATGTAACAAAAGCGTTCAAACACGAGATTATTAATAAGTGGCTTATTGTAATATATTGTGTTCATTTTTATGAGGATAGCATTTATATTCGTAGAGAAATTAAGGTTTTTATAAAAACGGCCCCAAATTTCGCCAAGTTTTTTGCTTATAAATTGCAGAGTTCTTAATATAAAAAAAAGTTCTTTTCAGAAAATATGTCAAACAATATTGTACACAATACTTTGTAATCAGAATTAAAAAACAATAAAAATTGGATGAAAAATGAGTAGGTTTACTAATACATGTTTCACTGCGCATGCGCGAAAGCAATCAAAATATAATGTGCATAATGTATTAGCTATGTATATAGAGCAACTTTTGTGAAAGTCTCAAAATCATAGCTTGAAAATTCTGAAAATAATCGTCGTTAGAATAAGCTCGAAATCCGTTGTTCCCGAAAACAAGCAAAAAAAAATGATTGGTTGTATCAAATATCTGTTGATTAGTGCAAAGATAGCGTATACAATATTGCACGTACTACTATATTTGGATACAACCTCTGATCTTTTGGCTTGTTTTTGGGAAGTTGTTGGTTTTTTTTTTACGTAGAAAGGGTTTTTCTAATGGTTTGAAATATTAACCACTAAAACTATAAGGTAGGGGAGTTGAACCATTATGTTGACAGTTGCTTGTCAAAAAAATTTTTCAGAATGGTTATTTCCGAAATTACAATAGCCTCTTTAATTCCTTGCCTGTAACGCAAATCCGCCAATTTCGGAATGCCCAACCTGAGTTCGGGCAAGATAAGTAATCCCTCTTTAGAAGACAGGAAATTCTAATAATTTTAAGGAAGGGGGCTTATAATTGGAACTTTGTGAAAAATATAGGAAAATTGAGAAGGGGGTATATTTGGAATTTATAAATATCCCAGGATTTATACAATTTACAAATTACTATCACATCAAATTAACATTTTTTAGTTTTAAAATTCCTTTCCATAGAAGCTAAGTAGTTTCCAATAATAAACTAATGAAACAAATTTACATAAAATAATTAATTTATGTATGAAAGAAATATGAACAAAAATGATAAAACTCAAATCGCGGTATTTGGCGACAGAACAGGGTCCCCCCTATGGTAACCCCTTATTGAAAATACTTTCATTGATCTTCAATAACCAATGGCCGCCATTTTGTTTCACATGCAAAACTAAAATTAATTAATTAAAATTTAATTAACTAATTAATATTTGAAAAAACTGTATTAACATCAATTGTCATCCTGTACAAGTTTTAAAAAATTTATTTCACCTTGATAGGATGAATAATGAATATTTTATTGATTGAAAATTTGAACAAGATATATAAATATATAAATATATATATAAATAAATATAAGGAGAGTGTGAACTAATGGTAGGAATTGAAAAAAGAGCCAAAAATTTATGTATGGCAGATATTTGATAAAAGTAAAAATGGGCTCAAGGGGGGAAAATTGTGTTTTGGGGAGAAAAAAATTCGCAACTTCGTCCATTCTCAAGATATCAAATCCAATTAAATTTATTGTAAATTGTCTTACTATTATCTACAACTTTTATGTTGACAAGTTTTTGATAGAACCAATTCTTACATCAAAAACAAATTAAAAATACATAGAGATTGAAGAAAAAAAATATCGTATTACTCAAATCGAAACTGCTTATTTTCTGACTCATTTTTAAATTCATTTTTGCCTTCAAACGCATCCAATGGGTAGGTTCTCTTATTCAGAACTATATCATGCGCCGTAAAGTTCAATTTTTGATTGAGTCAGGATATATTACAAAAAATGATGTCAAAATGGGCATTTTGAACCGAATTTCTTGAAGCGATTGTGTTGGAAACTAAAAGTATTGTGCTACTGAAAAAATAATTGTTTATAAATTAAGTTGTAGTTAATTGAACGAAAAATAAAAACATAGGTCGCTTATAAATCTCTTAAAAATTCACGTCAGCAAGTTTTATGTTTTTCCTTTCAAAAAAGAATCTGAAAATGTGTCAGAATATTTCGAGTTGTTGAGCATGGAAAAATATTTTTTCAATACTGCCTTAACATGGTTCTTATAAAACCAGTTCTTATATAGAAATGAAATTAAAAACTCATCAAAAGCGGCGAGATAAAATTGTTAAAGCGAGTTTATCTCTAATTATGATTTAGCTTTTGTTGGTGAAATTAGTACTTATCTTCAAAATCTACCTGCGGCTGTAGGCCGGGGCGGAAGGGATTATTGTCATATTCTTCAGTTTAATAAAGTTTTGTTTTCACGTTAAGATGAAATCAGTTTGTTATTTGATAAACACATAAAGGGAAATGTTTAAATTTCTTTTTATTGTAAGAGCAATTTCGTATCCATAACTTCTCATGGAATAGCAACCCAGCACACGTAAATTTCCGAAATGTAATTTCTGCATGTTGCTATTAAGAAGTTAAATTTAAATTCATATGATTAAAGTTTACAGTAATGCAAAGTGTTTTTGTAAGTTTAATTTGTTACTGTCAAGAAGTGCAGTGATCAAATGTTAAATATTTATATTTTATAACACTTGCGTTTTTAAGCAAACGAGCATTAAAATAAAGCTTTAATTCAATTTGTGAAAATTTATTTATTTATTTCGCTGCTTAACAATTTTAATTGAATAACAGAATCAAATTTGAACACAAATCCTCAATCAACACTTTACTGACGTGTGTGGTATCCCAAACCATTGCTTTTTTTCAATTTTGAAAGTTTAACTTGTAATTTTCAGTTTAACTACAGATATTAGGCATATTGTGTTTCTTTTGGAGAAATAGTACTCTCGATAAAAGTTTCTGAATTAATAAATTTTAATTATAATATCCCTGTACATAAAGTTCAGTAAAAAACATTGTCCTAATCGATCTTTTTACCCATCTTTCAAGCCAAACGCACTGAGTGACCGATCACAGCAATGCTTTATGTTACAGCAGTGATGTATTAATTTCATAACTTGATGGGAGTAAGGATATTAATTTAAAATGCAGTTATATAAAAGATTAAATACCTCAAAACTTTTAACTCACAAATCTTAATAAAATTCGAATTTTACAAGAATGATTATTCTACAATAAATTACCCAAGTATGACTATTAGGATTATTTCAACTTAGATAATTATAAATACAAACATAAATTTCAAACGGTAGAAAAACATATTCACAACAGATGATGATCTTTTATCATCCCTGGAATGGAAGAAGGAATCATTTAAACATCTTGTAAGGGTAAAACGTGTGGTGCAACAACTTGTTGGAGGATAGTCCTTTATCTAACACTAATGCTGTTTTACTAATTCCTAAATCCTTTCGATTTGAAGATATTGTGACTTTCCCATAACGGCCGCCACCTGTTAATAGCGACATAATAACGTTCAATATTTTAAATACTTTATTAAAATCTAAATAGGAAAGGAGTGCGGTGTGTCTTCTGAATTTGGTCTGTATTATTCTGATCTAAAAGTACTCTAATTCATAAAACAACTCTCAAAACTATCAAACTGTAAAAATTACTAAGTCTGGTTGCTTAAAAAATAATCCAAAACGGCTTGCGATGTTGACTATTAATGTCCTGAAAGTGACTTATTACCATAACAAATTAAACAAAGTTATGTAAATGTCCTTAAATACTAGCAACCCGTAGTTTCTTCAGAGCTTTAATGAATTATGGGGAAGCACAATCCAAAGATGTCAGCTTCTCTCGGCTAACTTTAGATTTGAGATCCCGCAGAACAAGTGTCCCGCTTTCAATCGCAAAAGCCAGGAACACTGGTCTTACGTCCCTCACTGAGGCAGGTCTCGACCAAAGATCCACTGATACCAATTTTCAATCCCACTTTTATACCCTGCAGATTGACAACAATATCATTAGTATAAAACAACATCGGAAACCTTTAACCACAGATTCAGAAATCCGCAAATTCTCCTAAGAAAATCAATGAGCTCCATATATAACAGTAGTTCTGAGTCGGCGGTCAGAAGTTTGCAAGGCAAATGAAGCATGAAAGGCAAAGGTAATAGGTAGTCCGCGTTGTCAATGTTAGATATTAGTGTTCTCATTTACCATTATCCTAACTTATGCTTCTCTAATTAAGCTATACTGATCAAATTAATAAATGATTCTCTAATCATGTAAGGGAATGCGATAAACAGCATTTTTTGCCATGAATGCGAACTAAAGTTATCACTGCTGTATCCTTTCGCGCTGACCGCTGGAAATCATGGCGGAAAATAGGAAGGCAAGTCTCATGTTATATATGGATATCAGTGCAGAAAATTAAACAAAAACGAAGGATAGAAGTCTTACATGCAAACAAGTTATTTTCGGACAAAACCCACTCAAAAAACTAGACTCCTTTTATAAGAGAGTAGAAGGTTCTCTATAGTACTCATATAATGTTTCAAATCATACATTGCTCGACAAAATTATAGAGAATAAATTGCCGTGAAGCGGTTCAATCTGTATTTAAAATACATGAAGTTTGTTGACGAAATTCTCAATCACATTTATAAAAAAGCTAGTATGTAGAAAAATGCCATTTTTAAGGTGCACTGTTAAAAGCATAGTAAAAAATTACCTCTGTTTTTAAAGGCTATCTATTTTTTGACGAATGAGAACGCTTCATAAACACCTATGAAGTGTTCTCATTGGTCAGAAAATAGATAGCCTTTAAAAACAGAGGTAATTTTTCGCGATATTTTTAACAGTGTGGAGTCAAAATGACTCCTAATATTTCCGATGTTGATAATACGAGTGATGCTTTCATTGCAGGGTAAAAAAAAAATGTCTATTATTTAGAAGTTGGAGTTTCAAAATTTATGTAAGTAAAACTTATCTGATTTTAAAGTATTACAAAGTATGAAAAGCGTAATGTGTACAAATTTTATTTTATTGACACAAACCAAACTGCATGCTAATGATATATAAAATACTAAACGAAATAAAGTGCGCTTATGCATCTAAGTTTATTTATTTCAAATGTTTACAGACATATTTGTGGCAAACTTTCGTATCATGAAAATATATTTTAAGTACACTCTAAGTTATTACAGCATTCGTTAGAGCTAAATTATGACATATAAGTGAATTAAACCAACTTTGTTAAAGTCTATAAATATATTTTTCTCTCATGCATCAAAATCCGAAGTTAAGTTAAGATTTCAAGTATTTAATAAATTAAGTGTAGCCGCGAGTGAAATAAATGAAATTAAAAGCATGCTTTCTAAAAATTTAAAACCCAGAGTTTATTCGTGATTAAGTTTAAGTTATTATCAAAATTGACGTATGTTATTCTAGATTTATGAAAGAGTAATGGACACGTACGAGGCTTTAACACTGTAATCTTTGAGAATATTTGCTGAAATGTTTTTTAATATCAACTTTTTACTCTAAAATATATTTAGCGTCTCACAGAATGCTATTCTTATCAAATTTCACAGTTTAACTTGTAATTGGTTGCTTAACTAGAGATACTAGTGAAGCCAAGAGTTTATTCATGATTAAATTTAAGGTATTATCAAAAGTTCCTATATTATTATAGTATTCTATTCTGCTGATATTTATGATTTATAACTGTACTTAATTATTTAGATAACTTTTTATAACTATAAAACTGCTTACCAGGTTTTGTCCGCTCCCGAATATGCGTTTAGAAGGAGAGGGTTAATAGGACAGATTAAAGCTAAAATCAGTGGTCAAGACCACTGGGAATGGCTAAGATAAATAATTAATGTTGGATAGTGGGGCAAGTTAATGGGAGAAGAAAATAAATGAAAAAAAAAAAGTCAAAATTTTGAAATGAGAAAAAACTGGGAAATGTTGATTTTGAAAATAATAATAATAATAATAATAATAATAATAATAATAATAAAAGATCACGTGAGCACCAAACTGCTCATACGAAATGTTGCTCATAATTTTAATAAAAAAAAGATTGTTACGTTACAATAAACTGCATTATATTATACTTGAAATAAACCTTGAATAAATAATTTGTGCTCAAACACTGTTCCAATTGAAAACTTTGTTAAATATGATTTAATTATTTACAATTTTTACAAAAATATTCAGAATTATTTAGAAATATTTAGTGATCTTATGCTTGACCTCCGTCATACCGAAGAGTGCAATTAAAAAGTGGAAGAATTCCAGTATACAGTAATCAGTTTGACTTACCTATTTTCAAATTGTGGAGACTCCAGTGCTGCACTTTAGATGATTTGAGTTGTCCACCATTGCTGCAATACTTAATTACGTATGTATGACTTTAGTGCTGTGAAATTTTAGTGATGCAATGTTCTGTATGGCGCTCTTTGATGAACTTCAATGAGAATTGTTAAAAAATAATGAATTCCAGTGATATTTTGTAAGTTTCATTAATGCGGGGCAACTAGAGTGGTGGGAGGGGGGGGGAGAGACCCCCTATCTTCGGCCGTATTCAGAGAACCGAAAAACCGAAGGTGAAAAAGTCTAAGTTGGAACAAGAGTGCTAGGCTGGAAGAGAAACCCTCGCTGTAGCTCCCATAGCAGCAGAGATATTAGCATTTAAAGTTTGAAAAGAAGTGAAGAAACAGCCCTTTTTGAGTGAGTGACCTTTAGAGGGGGGGGACAGCCCCAGGGGTGCCCCGTAGCTACTAACAAAATGTTATAGAAAGTTAGTTTAAAGTTTAAGAGAAATTTTAAGGTACATAATGAGGGGGGGGGGGGGCAGGGCATCCCCTCCCTCCTGGGCAGGCCCTCAAAGTTGAGACTTTTTAGAAAATTTTAAAGTAGAGGATCAGCTGCTTTAAATTGGTTAAAAAATGAATTTTGGGTTAAATTGATGGTTATAGGTATGAAGAGACCCCTGAGACAATTTGTAGAACAAATCTATGAAAAATTCTATGTTAAAAGCGAACTGGAAATAGCAGAACCGTCTAAGACTGATCAAAACGCACCTCAACGGCCACTACACATGCTCTGAAGCTCTTTAGATATACCTTTTTCAGAATTTTGCTGTGCAGGACCCCTTCAGACCTTTTGTTCTTAGGTACTTATAAACAAGTTGGTAATGAGAATAGCTTTAATTTATACTGGAAACACACTTTACCCGCAAGCCAAAGTATTTAAGATCTACTAATACCTATAATTCCTCCATTTTCACTACATGTTCCAATAATTCCATTTTATGGGCCTAATTTAGAGTTTTATTATGTTAGATTCAACATTATTATGTGGCAACAGCGGCTGGTAACACTCTTCAGCACATATCATCTATATTCTAAGTTTTAATTGCAAAGATCTTAATTATTTATAAAGTTTCTGACTAAATGGCAATGAAAAGTTAGTTCTCTACATATATTATCTATGTTGATGTTTAGACTGAAAGAAAAAAGGGATAGATCTGCAAAGGACTCACATGAATGATTTGGACTCCTCAACTTATGCCAAAGTCAGGCGGGAAGGCGTCTTCGAGAAGAAACCATCCGCCATCTTAACAAAAAATAGAACAATAATATATCAATATTTCAATGACTCATAAAACAAACTTGCACACTCAAAGATAAATAACTAAGTATGGCGGAGCATAAACTGAACTTTCCTCTTTACATACATATCAATTATACAATTTTATAGACTGTTTTAGTATTTTTAAAATCAGTTTTAAAAAACATCGATTTGCATTTTTCTCTATGGGAAGCGAAATGTTAAAAGGGGGTGTGCGCCTGACAGCCATCTTAACCAGAAATAACAAATATGTGCACTTTTCAAACACTCATTTAAGGTAGTAAATAATTTTTAAAAATACAGGAATAGGGGCGGAGGAAACCTTGAAGATTCTTGCAAATGGGAAAAATAGTTAAAATACTATAAATCACTAAGAAATATTTTATTTGAGTATTTTAAAAAAAGTAAACAACAATGCTTTTCGTATCGGCGAGAGAAAACGAAACTGTTAAACACTCTGTTTTCAATTTTTTTTAAAGTACTAAATAATGATGCCAGCAACACCGGAATGGTGGCGGAGCAATGTTAAAAGGTTAAGACACATATAAGAAACAAATATTATGAATTATAATTAATTTTAAGAATATTATGAGCTAAAATAAAAAGGTAAACCTTGCACCAATACCAGAAAATGACTGAAGTTCAGAAGACATGAAATTTTAAAATGCCGCCGCCCCTAACTTAAAATTATTATAGAAAAATAAAACTTACTGAAATGGGTTCAAAACACTCCAAATAATGATGAATAAGCGTGAATCCGATATTTATTATAATTTTTCACCACTTAAAAAATCCACGAATTGCACACATTTTCTTCGAATTGGAGCAACATGGCGCTCGTGCGAAAAACATGACATTTTAAATTGACGAGGGGGGGGGGGGGGCGTTAATATGATTTTAAAGTTTAGTTTGATGATTGTAATAGATACCAAGATGTTTAAAATAGGTAAAAAACGCCACCGCCCCTCCGAGAAGCATTTAATATAACAGTTATAAACACTCAAAGTAGGAGCACTAAATCACAACAACTGCCCTTCGTGAGCAACAGCAAAATAAACAAATGCCCAATACTTTAATAATAAGATATACACAGTTATAAAAATGGACTTAAATGACGTGGAACACTTTTTATAATTCATAATAAATATATACAAGACTCAGAAAAATATTTTTAGAGAGATATGAGCAAATGTAGGTGCTAAAGTAACAGCCAAAATGGCGGATTCCAGAGCATTGAAAACCATGTTAAAAAGATAGGGGGAAGTTTAAAACTTTGAATGCTCATAACTTTGGAACTGCTAGACCGATTTTGATCGGGTTTGGCTTGTTTTAATCAGAATTACTTTAAATTTACAAATATGCATATTTCGGGGTTGGCACTCACCTGGGGACGTTAACCTAGCCGCGGTTCATTAGAGCTCGTTGGGGGCACCTCTGAAGCCTCTGAAGGTCTTACAGTTTTTCGACAGACGGACGGATCAGGCGATGGCTATATGTGCTACGTATTTATATAATTACAAGCGCACCTAAAAAAAATGTATTCCGAACTATTTTTTTGTACTACTTTAACTATTTTTTGTACTATTCAACTATTTTAACTGTAAAGTTACTTTTTTAAATTTAGTCTCATGATTATATTTTGACTTTTATTCTTCCCTCTACAAAGGTAAAGATAAATATATAGCAAAGGGAAAAAAATAGTACAATTTAAGAGCTATATTATATTTTCTAAAGATTGAGATTTATATCATATGTCTTGCTTATTTAAGAGATCTCATTCAAAATTAAATTTATTCGAAAACCAGCTTTAAATGTTTTTACCATTAAAATTAACCAATTGCATTCACGCCCGATTTCAGTTCGGCAACGCAAATGCGTCAATTTTGAAATGACCGACCTGAGTTCGGGAAAGAGAAAAATCAGTGTTTCGATTCCGTGAAGCCCAAACTCAGTTCGTCCAATGCATAATATGTAATTTACCATTTTCCCAATAGATGGGATACTTTCCCGCGAAAGGTTTGGCAGTTTCGCGCCATTTGTCTGATTTTTGTAATTTTGCAGTTCTTTCCAAATTTCATTCAAATCACATTACCATATTGTAAATACTTTCTGAAATTCAAAGGAATCTGAAGGACATGAAATTCATGGCAGTTGATATAAACAATAATATTGTTGTATTATTTTATTATGTTTATCTTGAAAATTATGTCATTTGATTTATTTTGCTATAATGAGAACAAAAGTTAATGTAATCCATTAACATTTCCCATGTATGTGAAAATATTGAATATAGTAGTTATTTCGTTTAAAATTTTATTTTTTTAAAAATGATCTATTTTTAATATCTTGATGATAATAACGAACAAAATTAAAGAAAAAAAATATTTCCATTTTGGGTATATTTTTCTCAAATATATTGCACAGGCAAGGGGTCTCGTGTGAGATTCATATAAATCAGGGGTTCACGCCTACGTATGTAAAATCTATAATGCCATATATCATTTTATTTCATCTTAGAAATAAAGTTACACAAGCTTTTTTGAAATGTTTAAACGGCATTTATTTGATATTTATTGTATTTTTAAGCCCAGTTATTTTTATATTCGAATTTTATTGTGCGTATTTTGTATATTTTTATATTTTGGCTGAAAAAGAGACATCCAGATCCTTTTACGGAAAGATACATACCAATGAGAAAAGCATCGACATTTTATGTTAAGAAATACTGAACTTTTATACATAAAGAGTTTTTTTTCACATGAATCAGAAAACATGTCTTAAAAAAAGATCTAACTTGAAAAGTATTTTTAGGGTTTTGTGAGTTTATGTCTGTTATTTGTATTTATTTTTTTCCTAAAAATAGTTGTTTCTTATATCATATATTTAAATATAGAGCATTTTATTAGGTCATAGTTTATCAAAGCCCGAGAGCTAATGTGCCCGCAGGTTCTGTATGCATGTACGTAGCGCGATAACTCTTTATAAAAATATCTGATTTGCTTCAATTTTTTTTCTAGTTTTATTCTGATAAGGCACTTCCCTGATTAGTTTTTGGGTTTCATTAGTTAAGTATAAAGCAGTGAACGGGGGGCTAATCCCCACCTTAATTCAGATAAAATGGTTTTTCCTGTAGAAATATTAGATTTGCTTCAAATTTGGTATACCGGTTTATTCTGATAACGCGCTACTTGGTTAGATTTGGAGGTTGATAAATATAAAGGGAGGAACGAGAGGGGGTTAATCCACACCCCTAATTTAGATAAATGGATTTTTCTATCCTATTTGCTTCAAATTTGGCATACCGGTTTATTCTGATAAGGCGCTTCCCTGATTAGATGTGGATGTTCATTCCTTAAGTATAAAGGATATTTATTCTGATAAGGCGCTTCCCTGATTAGATTTGAAGCTTTATTGGTTAAGTATAAAGGGGGAAGGGTTAATCCCATCTTAATTTATTTTTCTTTGAAATAAGAGTATAATATACAATTAGTGTGAATAGCCGTGAGCTCAATGCCATAAGTTTAACTGGGCACTTTTCTTTTTTTTAATAAGGAATATCAATACAATATATAAAATTTGCCTTTCTGAGCTATTTCTATCAAGAAGTCTTAATAAAGTATCGAAATAAATTCAAAGAGTCCATGATTTAAAGATAAAATTTAGCTATACACTTTCAGCTATTTAAAAGTCAATTTTATTGAAAATTTTATAGGAATATGAGCTTAAGTTCCGTTTAAAGTAAATAACAAACCTAAACATCCAAAATTTATTTCTTATAAGTTAAATATTTTAATTAAACATTTGAGGAGTACACATTTCAATTCCTAAAATTATGAAACGATTGAATGACACCAGAATTTACAAACAAATTTATTTTAAAATAAGTAAAAGTTTTTCTTCCCTTAATTATTATATAGAAAATTTTCATCCCGAAATTCTGGTGCCAATATCAAATTTAGTGCTTAAAATTAAGTGATTTAAAAATAAACCACGCTCTTCAAGTGGTTATTCAATAATTAAAGTTTAAAACAAAATCAATGCAGCAAAAAATTAATGATTTTACCTCAAAAATGATTTTTAAATAGCATTTATTATAAAAAAAAAAATTACAATCTATATAACGGGATTGCTAAAATTTTAACAATCAACTGCTCTTAACGGTCTGCGAGACCGCTACTTTTTCATTCTTCATAGTTTAGCTATCGATACGAGTAATTTTTTCTTTCGTTTGGAGGCCTAGTACTATTCCTAGAGTCTTCTGATTAGCTGAATTTTAATTACTGTAATAATAATTCACAAAAATATTGGCACAGTAACACTGTTATATCCATCAATCGAGTATTGTATTTATCTTTCAATCAAGCGATTTCAAATTCCGCTCACAGTAGCAATGCAATGATTCATGTGACAGTATTTAACAGTTAAAGTATAAATATAAAATATGAAACAAATTAACCTTCAAAGAAGAAATAAAAATTCTATTTAACGCAGTGATTAAGGAAAACTTTCATAAACTATTAGAATATAGTTAGGAGGCTTCCTTTTCTTTCTTACATTGAAAAGGAAAATCTAAATAAACAGTTTCAAAAAACCATTACAGAATTGGAAACAGATTTTCATTAATTACCGAACATAGACTATAATGGTTTTGAATTGATTTGGGCAGCTCTGTATATAGCCTATAGAATATTTTGAATAGCCGCTGTGTACTTAAATGTAATTGAGCTAGAAAATACATAACACAACCGTAAAATCTTTTGAGGAAAGTATCTTTATAGATGGCAATGTATCCATTTTCTTTCGTGTGGCCCTGTATATAAATTCATTTATAGTTATACCCACACGATAGAGCATATTGGATTTAATTGAGCAAGAAAATACATAACACAACTGTAATCGCTTTTCCGGAAAGTATTTTTATAGATGAGAATGCATACGTATCCTTTTGTGCAGCCCTGTATATAAAATACGTTTATAATATACCCACACGATATAGTATACTAAAATTTAGTTAACTGCAAAATAAGTAAAATTTTCTGAAAAAAAAATCCGTCGAGGGAAGTTAGTTAATTCGATTTGGCATTCAGTCTGATATGCTAGATGCAGAATAGGCATGCAACTCATAACAATGTTAAATATTCCTGCTGCTTAGAAACACACCTCCTCTTATTTTCGCTCTTAAACGATAGTGTATCTAATTTGTGTTGTGTGGCCCTGTAAATAAACAGGAAATTTTAAATATCTTATTTTTTATACAGTACGTGTTTTCGTGTCTTAAAAACATATATACGTTTCATAATATATGCACTTCAAACAATTACTGACTACAAACATAGATTCAATTGAATCTCGTCGTGTGCCCTTATAAATAAAAGATATATGCTATGGAAAATATTTTCTATGGCAAACATGTTTCAATGCATTTTAATTTCGTATTTCTCGAAAATATGCGACATCATAAAATTTTACTTTTAACAATGATCGTAATGATTTTAAAAATGCTATAAACGAACTTCTTTGAATGTTTATATAAACGAACTCAAAGATCTACACTCTCCATTTTCAAACAAGGAACTTTTCTACAGTAAGCTTTCAAATTTTGGCGTTATGCAATATTTTTGCACCTATCTTTATCGCTTCATAAAATAATATCTAAGCACAGAATTAGTATGCAAATTAGTATTTTAAAATCTTAAAAATGTTTCTATCCTTTTCAATAATAAAATCAATATTATTTAATCAATTAATGTAATTAATCAATCAATGCAATATATGGGTTAACTTCATGACGAAAAAAATACGGGAGCAATGCTCACAGTATCAACAACATATATAAAATACGTGGCAATCCAAAAAAAATTACAAAAGGCGAAGCATCGAAAAACAGACAGACAGACAAACAAAAAACAGAAATCATAAACATATTTGAACTATGTTAGAAAATGTAAACAGAAAATCCTACAACTCATATAGGTATTATACTTTAAAATATCTAAATTATTTTAAGGAAAAAATGTCAAAATATACACAAATTTATTTAATACGTTTGATTAAGTTTATTATACGCAACATGTACCTTAAAATGTTCAAAATACATATTAATAAAAAAATATTAAATAATATGTTAGAAATATGCAACAAGGTATACCTTAATGATATTATATCATAAATTTCACAAGGAAATGATTTATTACATGAACGTTCATTTATACTGGAAAGCATTTACAGTCGTATTTGTGATGCTCTTTCAAATCAAGCACGCTTTCAGATATTAACGGATTCGTTACGGTTCAATTTTAACAGCAAAGTAAACTCAATCAAAATTTGAAAGTTTATAAACATATTTCTCTGTCGTGTGTTAAACTCCGAAATTAAGTTGCGATTTCAAGTGTTTGATAAATTAAGTGCTCAGTCAGCTCAGGGAGTTAGATTAAATGCATGCTGTCTGAAAATGCAAACAATGATTCTAACATTAAATCCCAAGTTGTTGATGATTAATGTTACTGCTTGTCAAAAATATAAGAGTGTTTGTCACATGAAATTGAGTAAATGAAAAATAAATGAAGTTAAATTTGTTATAAGCAATGTTAAATGCGTAATAGGGTGAATTAATTTGATTTAATGAATATAAAATGAATTACGTATATTTTATTTGCAAATGTAGAGTTTTAACATTTTATCATAATAAAATATTTATTTACATTTATAAATAAATTATTATACCTGATGAAAGAATGAACATATAAAATTTAAAAATAAATAAAAAGGAACAACAATTGTTTTTAAACAAAGGTTTTGCTTTTAAGGCATTGGCAGGATACGGTAGAAACGCCAACGTTTCTGCATTCACGTACCAAAATCTTAGAAAAATTGTTTATCGATATTCTAATGAGCCAAGGACATTATATTTTAAAATATAATTTCATTTAAAAGATTTACAGATTTTTTAATTGGTTCTTGCTTGTCCACTGCTAAGTTATTTAATGTCAACGACTGAACTCAATAATATAAACAGACAGATTGAAATCCATATTAATAATTTATAAAAAAGTATATTTTTTTCCTATGGTGTACATTCTAGCCAAATCTGGTTCTCATTTTAATTTTTTAGGTTATAGAAGAGAGAAATGAAAAGTGCATCAATCAGGCGGCGGGTGAAGTGCTCAGAATCTAGTATTATTCAGACCAGTAATTTCACTAGTCTGCATGATATCAGATGCTTAAAAACCAATGGCTGCCTTTTTTGGTTGCATTTTTTTATGCTGATTACAGAACTGTTCTCAGTTTTTTTCTATCACGTATAGTTTGTTTGCAATCGAGCCGAGTTGATTTCGAGAATTCATTCCTGAGAACAAGCATTATGTTGTTGGGTTTTTTTTTTTTTTTTTTTGGTTTTTTAAAAGGAATAATGAAAATAGATTGATAAATCGAAAATTTTTATATGTGTCAATCAAATATCCTTTGCATAAAGACGAGATGGGTAATATATTTTTGAAAATATATCATTAATTTAATTAGAATTTTATTTGGAAAGTTACTAGATCAATAGCGGAAGTTTCAGATACGCTAAAGAGACATACTTTTTTTCTATGCACATACTAAATTCACAGCGATAAATGAGGTATTTTTCTAAAGGTTCTTCAAGCGTCTTTTGATGTATTATATTTATATATCGTTAAAAGCTTATTAAGGTCCTTTCTCTCGATTTGAAACAAATTTTCGGTTTATCTTAAAATCTATGTTTGTCTCTTTTGACACATTCCACAGAATTTGTTTTCGTGGCCAACTGTACCCTGAAAATATAATTTGTGTCAATCAAATATGCTTTGCATAAAGACTAGTCAGGAAATATGTTTTCGAAAATTTATCAATATCTAATAAAAAGATTACTTCGAAAGTTCACTTGTTTAATAACGGAAGTTTCAGATACGCTAAACAGCAGTCCTCTCTGTCGTTCCTAAGATAAAGTTTCGCATTATCTCAAATTGTATATTTGTCCCCTATGTCACCTTCATCAAAATATTTCTTTGTCGTCTTCGTTACACTGCAAATGTAATTTTGTGTAAATCAATTATTCTTTGTACAAAGACGAAATAACATTTCGAAAGTATATCAATAATTATTTAAAATGTTATTCGGAAAGTAACTAGATTACTAACGAATGTTTCACATATGCTAAACGGAAGTCCTTTCTCTCGCTTCTAACAAGGGAACAACTTTTGGTGCTGTTCGCACCTATCATTGAGACCTGGTGCATTTTAAAGCTCTATTTTAGGACGTTTGAGAATCGATAAAATTTTTCTTTTAAAATCATATTTTTTGATTTTACAGCAGCATAACTTTCTGAAAATGCAATTTTGAAACCACTTATCGGACTATTAACAGAGAAGTTTTTTTTCGAAAAACATGTAAAAAAACAAATTAGCCAATAATAAGTATAAAATATTGAAAAAAAAGTTTTAAAATTCCTTCAAGAACCAACGAAATTAATTTTGAAAAATTACAACATTATATTAAAATTTTTGGCGAGAGAAAAGTTGAATATTTTTTTTTAAAGTAGAGATTTCCGTCAACCCTATTCAAATGTCATAGCTGCTTGTCACGTGTGTGTGAGCAGTGGTTTAGACTTTGCTAGAGATTGTAATGTCCGACCTAAATAGGCACAGTAAATTTTCTAAATTGTATAAAAATATTAATTTACTTAATGATTAATTTACCAAAAGACACAACATTTAATACAACAACATTTCATTTATTCAAAACTTTATTCTATCTTATCTTAACATTATCTATACACTCAATGATTAATTTACCAAAAGACACAACGTTTAATACAACAACGTTTCATTTATTCGAAAGTTTATTCTATCTGACTTAAAAAAAATAGTTTGCTTATTTTGTATTCGAATAAAAAAATAGTTTTCTTTAATCTTGAAAAGTTTTAACATATATATATATTTACTTTTTATACATCTATCGTCTGATAAAAAAAAAGACTAATTCTTGTTTCTTATGCTATTAACAAGCAAATTAAAATCTGATTTAATTGTAATACCTATCGTACATATACTTGAAACTACAGCAGTGGTCCCAAACTTTTATTAACCATGTCCCACCAGCGCATTAGTAAAATTACTATCCTCCCCCCTCAGTCATCAAATTATTCCTTTCATTACATATAAAGTGAAACTCTATTCACATGATGGAAACTTTTAGAACCTGAAAAATAACTATTCTTTTGACTGATCAAAGAAGTGAATCTTCTGTCACAAATGTGTTTTTAACACAATTCTATAAATGCAGTGAGGCTATAAATCTTCCCTTTTGTGACAAAATGTGTTTTGTTGTATTTTCCCATATTTCCTCACTTTTAAATAAAAGCGTTATACGGTGTGCATTTTTCTCTTCACAAAATAACTTGAAAAGAGATTTACATTTAGCATTAAAATTGATAACATTCACACCTTTTATAATTCCTTTTTATAGCTTTTTAGAAGTTTGGTGGAAAAGCCTTGGACATTAAATTTTCTTTCTATAGACAACACAATACACAAGAAGCATTTCAAGGTTCTCATATTTATTAAAGTGACCATTATTACCCATCACCACACATCTTGTGTGTTTTTCATTTCTTAATATCTTTAATTACTTTTTATATATTATATGATATCAAATTTAAAATGCCCTTTTCATCATGTAAATTTATTTACTATGTAGAATACCTACATTAAAGTCATAGATATATACTATCTGCCAATTTCCTTTTCAAGTACTATTTCAGATTTCTAAATGTTATGAAGTTTGTAGTACCACGTTTAGATATTTCATAATTTTTTTATGTTAAGTATGTACAAGGCAGTTATATTTATACATACTCCTAAGTAGTTTCACTAAAAGATTCTTCATGTGACACATAGCAGTGCAAATGGATGTAGAAACCGAATTCAATAATTGAAAACGTTACAAAAATTTTAAAACACAACAGGAAAATTATACAAATTTTCACTTATTTTTTTTTTTAAGTCAAAATATTTTAAAACATTATTCATATAATTTCTCAAGTGTCTTTCCTATTTTATAATTTTGATTGGGAATATATTTAAAATTCAATAAAAAAAACAGCATTTATAGATTTTACTTGTATTTTGTGTGTTTTTACTCTACAACTTTACTTTTCCAAAAAAGAAAAAAAGACAAAAGAAAGTGATAGCGAATGGGTGAGTAACAAGTTTGGAATTTTTCCCCCCTAAAGAGTCAAATTGCCCCCCAACGCTCCACGTTCGGAACCACTGTACTATATTGATAATCAAGAGATATATCTTACTTTTACACTTCATACATTAAATTGAAGCATTCAATGTTTTTAAATTTTTATTCTTCAGGAAAAATTCTTAAAACGCGGTTGAAATTTGTACTTATTCGTATCTCACTCCGTGTGACATTTTGACAAATGTTTATATTTATCAAAAGATTTTCAGACTTCAAAGAAATAGAAACTTGACATGCGAAAAAAGACATATTTAAGATATGAAAAATTGAAAGTATCAACATTTCCTATACGATACGATTTACTCCATTTTATTTTCATGTTTTAATGTATGAATTTCCGAAAAATAGTTGCAAAGTAAGTTTTTCAAAATTTATTTTACTTTTTCTAAATTCAATGACAATCTGATACTAATAACGTATGCTGTTATTTCTAATAAAAAGCGAATCAGAATAATTAGTTTCCATAAGGACCAGATTAGTTCTTTAATATAAATTATTTTATCTTCTGTTAATACAGGGTGTCCCACAAGGTACGCAGCGTCTGATATGTACAGATTTGGATAGAGCACGTCAATATGTGTATTGTGAATGATAACATGTGGGGTCCCCGAATATAGCGTTATAGTCTAATTACAGGATGAACGTTATTGACGAATCAGATAGTGGGTATTCCAAATGACGGTGTGTAAAACGAATGCACAAAATGAAAGAATACCCAGATGACGATGTAAATTTATGGAAACCAATGAAAGGAAAAGCGCGTCTGGCAGTGAATACACAATATCTCTCCTCGACATCATACTATAAAATGAGAGAGACCAGATTAGTGTTTTAATATAAATTATTTTATCTTCTGTTAATACATGGTGTCCCAGAAGGTACGCAGCGTCTGATATGTACAGATTTGGATAGAGCACGTCAATATGAGTATTTTGAATGATAACATGTGGGGTTCCCGAATATAGGTGATAGTCTAATTACAGGACGATCGTTATTGACGAATCAGATAGTGGGTATTTCAAATGACGGTGTGTAAGACGAATGCACAAAATGAAAGAATCCCCAGATGACTATGTAAATTTGTGGCAACCAATGAGAGGAAAAGCGCGTCTGGCAGTGAATACGCAATATCCCTCAGCGACATACTATAAAGCTGGAGAAGAGATTTGAAGAGAATGAGTTGGGCGTTACTCGCTAAGAAATTAGGGTTGTATCGTTATAATATTGCTTTTGTTATGTTACCGTTTCGGTTCTGGAATGAGCAAATATTCCATTGAGCATCGTGTTTTCATAGTACTGATTTACCATGAATTGCAATCCCTAGCAAGTGATCAGAAACTTCAAGAAAATATTGGGCAATCACCACAAAATAAGCAGCACGGCGATTAAACGTACGTACGACGAATTTAAGGAGACCGGCAGTGTGTCGGACAATGTGCTAGCGATGGGTACCAAAGAGATGTGTGCATGAACCAAAGCCACTGTTAAGAAAGTGACAGGAGTGTTGAAGGAAGTCCATCAGCTTCGCAACGGCAGGGGGCTCCAAAAGCCGACATCTCCAAAAGCACGGTGCATCGAATAATGAGGAGGGATGAGGCTTTTTTTACTTACAAAATGAAAGTCAATCAATCACTGACGGAATTGGATGGTTTAAGGATGTTGGATTTGGCAAACACGATGATTATTAAGATTGAAGATGGCGAAGCGGATTTTAATCAGATCTAGTTCAGTAACGAGGCGCACTTCCACCTCCAAGGAATTGTTAACAAACAGAACTGGAAGCTCTGGGCGAACGAAAATCCCCATCATGAAATAGTTTGGGCGCAGCACCCACTGAGACTCATTCAGTGGGTCACCCAGTGACACCCGCTGAGTTTGGTGTGTGTTATCTGCCGAAGGCATCATTGGATAAATTTTTTTCACCGGAAATGTCATCAGTGACGTTTATTTTGACGTGTTGCCTGACTGTGTCGTCCCATTCATGCACGACATGGATATATAAATGATTATTGGTTTATGCAAGATGGTGTTAGACCTCACCGCACTCAGCGTAACTTCGACCTCTTAACGGAACATTTTCACGATAGAGTTGGACTCCATTCGGGTTGGACTCCATTACGAAAACAAGCAATGGTATTGAGTGGCCGCCGTACTCCTCGAATCTTAGCCCGTGTGACTTTTTTTATGGAGATATCTGAAAGACACAGTATACCGTAAACAACCCAAAACATTAGGCGACTTGAGAGCAGCAATTGAAAACAAGATGAAGGAATTTGGAAGAGATGTATTGCAAAAAACAATTGCGAACCTCCATTCCAGACTTCAAAATGCTATTTGTTCGAACGGAGGACATTTCGAAAATCTGTTGCATTGAAAGTTCTCAACAAACATTGATTTTCACTTGGTTTTTTTCTCATTTCTTGTGTTTTTCATATGACAAATTCATACCTTACCTACACTATCCACTATAATCGGGGACACCACATGTTACCATTCCAAATACTCATATTGACTTGCTCTATCCAAATCTGTACATATTAGACGCTGACTACCTTGTGGGACACCCTATATTTGGGACATATGCTATGCTTAATCATCATTTTTATCATTAATTAATAGTAGTCATGGGGTAAAAAAAAATAAATTATTTTGAGATCTGCAAAAAACATTTTTTTAGGGTACATTACTTAACCCTCTAATTCCCATAGTTCCATAGTTCAGACAATCTGATTTCACACCAGAAAATTTCAATAATAAATTTCGTTTTATTTAATTACGAAGTGCCTGTTTTAATAACAGGTATTGCTCTATAAACCGAGTATTGATCTATAAACCGAGTATTGCTCTTTTAAATTTCTGGTATGAATTTGGAATATCCGAATTAAAAAATTCACTAATTTCGAAACACTGTTGGTAGTATATATGCTACCATGGGCGTTAGAGGATTAAAAAATAAAAACTGAACCATTATAAGATCACTCGTGTGTCCATTTGTCCGTATCTCATAGCCATTTTCATCTCAAACTATGAAACTTGGAAAGTTCCGACTTGGCAGAGTTCTAAAGACTATTGACGCACATATTTATAGATTATTAGTTATGTACAAATATTTGTAAGAAAAATTTAGGTGCTAAGCAAATTACTGAAAAAGGATTTCCTTTTTTTCATGTGGGGGTTTGAAATATCTTGTAATACAGAACTCAAAAACATATATATATTTTTTAATTTTAGCTATTATGCGTATTTTCACAGATATCGTCGAATATATACTGTACAAATATATCATCCTCTTTTCCGAATTAACTGAAACTAAAATTATTAAAAAATAGGGGTTATAGGAGTTTAATTTAAACCTTGCAGAAAACCTATACAGATTATCGTACGTCACTCAGTTTTTGAGGTAATCGCATTTTTCCATTACACGCAAACTTTAATTTTCTTGCGCTCAGAGGAATAATTGAGGGGTGCTCTTTATGCCTGTCGACGCGGAATCATCCAAGGGTTGTTGATAATTATTTGTGAAATAATTGTCTGTATTTGTCAGAAATATTAATTATAAACATATCTAGAAAAACACAGCACCGATTACAGTGACGTTAGAACATTGCGACCATTTTTCGAAGCGCACTTGGCACAGTTGCAGGATGAAAATTTGTTGTACGGAACCTTTTGTGCGAGAGTAAAACTCGCAGTTTACCGGTTACTTTAAGTATTCTTAAAGTTCATTGTTCAATAATGTTATGAAAAATTATTAGGAACTGAGACAGCTTCAGCCAGCAGACCATCGAAACCCAATTGGTATATAACTGTGTAAATAAAACAGCGATTCAGGAAAATCAGATTCAGGGAGATTCAATTATAATTTAGAAAAGAAAATTAACGGACAGAATAGAGGGTGTATTGACCATGGAGTAACGGGATAGATGGAGATGCAGTATGCTGTAAAAACGGTTTGTAATATGATGTGCAAATAAGCTCAAATTTAAATGCCCTCATTCGGCCCAAGCAAAACAAGCACGTGGATGAGGGACCTAATTCTTTAATATCTCCCGTGCATTTTTTTTTCTCCAAATGAAATGATCTGCTTATGTTTAAGCATTTTAAAGTAGCATTTCATTGTATTATAAATTAAAAACTATGTTACTAGAAGTTTTCTTCTTCTTTTGCGAAAGCACGTAATTGTGTTTGGGCCAAACGTAGTGGATTTTAAGAATACCTTTTAGGCGTCACCTCCACCCCCCACCCTTCATCTCTGTACTTTTTCTTTACCCTATGGTATTAACACACGGTTGTTTGAAACCAGACAACCCTTTCGCAATAAAAACTCTGCAATCCATTTAATCCTAGACTACCTTCATGCAAAGAGTGGCCAGACACTGCGCTAAATTTTTATAGGAGCCTAACACAAATCTCAGGTTATAATTGTCATATTGTTATATTTCATAACAAAAACAAATGAAGATCTTGAGACTCTGTTTTTCTATAAAATCCTGAAGATACTTTTTCGATCCTGATAATGCTAGAGAGAAATAACTTCGCGGGCATTAGTTTTTACTGCTTATTAAAAAAAGCAGCTGTGAAATTTTTATCCTCTAATCCCGTTAAGTTTATCTGTTAAAAAATAAATTGTTCAATTATATTATGAACGATTTTGTGTTTCAAACGTATATAATTATACGTTATAAGACAATACAAATATTGAAAATTATTAATTTGTTGGTGTTTTATTATATTTTATAACAAAACGACTAAAAAAATTTTGAATTCAAAAGTGTTTTTCAATTATCTTATTTTCAACACAAAATAAGTTTAACGTTTTCTTAAAAAGATTTAATTGTGGATATCTTCAGAGATAATTTTTTAATTAAAAAAAAAAAAAAATGTAAAAATACTTCTTGCATCGGTGTTGCTGGAGATAAATGAAATTTACTGAGTATTAGTTTTTATTGCTTATTAGAGAAGACATACGTCAAAAATTCATCCTGTAATCTCTTCAACTTTTATTTATCTGCCGAAAGAGAAAAATGATTTTAATTATATCATGAATGATGCTATTTTTTTTACAAATTTAATTCCCACAAAAGATGCTGATAAATATTTTGACTTTTCTTCAATTTATATGGAATAGCAGATAACTCATAAATACAGTAAAACCTCCCTTAAACGACCACGTTCCGTTCAAATAAAAATTGGTCGCTCCGAGAGAAGGTCTCTTAATGGAGGTCATGTTTAAATCTAGATTTTAATTACTGAAAAAATGTAACAATTAATGTTACTAATTTTTTTTTTCTACATTAGGAAAAAATATGAAAATTTAAGTATCAAAACAAAAGTTAATTACACACTTTAATTAGTGCAAAGTTTAAAAAATAAATACATTGACTTTACGCTTTGATTTTACGATTTTACCTTCTATAAATTTTATTTCTAAGTCCTTTTCATGTTCAGTAAATAAAAGCATTTTTTGTTGTTGTCCGGAACAAATTATAACGATTTCATTAATTCATCTATTTCTTTGAGAGTTTCCAGATAGAATAGGTCTGGGGAGTTTATTGGCCGTCATCCTTACTTTGTAATCAGATTCAAATTCATTGCCTAAAATATCACAAAGGAGTTTAAACACTTAAAAGTTACCGGAATAATAATTTTTTAAAATCTAAACTTAGTTTAGAAGTTTGAAGAATAATGCGCTCTCCGGAATTATTTTTTTAATAAAACCTTCATCAAGCGATCATAAAAAAACGGAATTTGTTTAATTTTCTTCCAAGAAATTGATCGCTCATGGAGGCAATTCAATAGAGATGGTCTCTTAATGGAGGTAAAATTAGTATTGAGCCTATAGTGATAAATTTCGTTCTATGAAAAAATAATCGTTCATGGAGGTAGTCGCACAGGGAGGTTTCACTGTATTTATGTAAAAACGTTTATTAGCTTTTTATTTTAACAGGATGCGATTCTAAAGCTAATTTCTAAATCCTCATGCTAATTTCTCTAAATTAAAAACAAAATATATTAGGTAGAATAAATTTGGCACTACTTCTTTTAATACAAAATCAAAATCGCTAAATAAATACTACAGTGAGCATTTTGTCTTTTCTATTTAAACATGCTAGATAAACAAACGTAGTAACATCGTTAAGTAATTTTATTTTCATAAATATTGAGCTATCGTTATAATGGCATGATTTCATTAAAAAATTTATGAAATTAGAAATCCAAAATTAAGTGTAATTTTTAGGAAAACGTGAGATTTAAGTTGATCCCGCAGCAGAAAAAAGGGTTAAAGCATTTAGTATAAGACCAGATCAAATCCAAATAAAAAACGCATTTCACAGTTCAAAATATTGAATTTTATTATGAATCCATTCAGTTCTACTTACGGCACTTGACAGTAATAATTCTTGATAATAAAGCACAAAAGAAAATAATTCTTAGAGGTTGATAAATGGTTTCAAAGTTTTATTTTCTCAGTCATTCACAATAAATCATTTTGAAGTGAAATGACGCAATTTATATTTATTACAACTGTCACAGAAAGGTACGCATTTGTCATGTTCAATACTGGGTGTTTCTTATTCATATCATAATATATAATTAAAAATTCACAAAAATGTTGAACAAATTAATGATTGAATTTCTTCTTCAAACGGTATCAATATTATTCAAATCGCTCAATACCTGTTTAGCCTCTCTTCGTCCGCAGCCCTTTATTCTTCTACTTATTCCGACTCTTTTGCGGAAGCAAGGTTCATAGGTCCCCAGCCACGTCCCGAGTAAAAGACACTCTAGAGAAAGCCAGGTTGAAAAAAAAATTCCTAATAACAATAAAATAAATAAAAAAAATTATTTTTCTAAGATTGATAAACGGATTTTTTGACTGATTTTTTTTAATCAGTCGCAATAAATCATTTTGATGTATTTAGAGAGGTTCTGTTTTAATTATGAGAGTCACACCCAGCTATGGAGTATTAAGTGGATACACTTGTCACGCGATGTTATTCCCAAGATTATGTTAAATCGAAAAGTATAAAAAGTAGCATTATTAAAAAAACTGCAAACAAAAATCGAAAAGTAATAAAAAGCCCGTTAGGAGAATGTCTATCCTATCCTCATCTATCCCTAATCCTCATCTATACTATGCAAAAAAATCTTTTAAAAATACAGTCGAACCTCGTTATCCCGACACTCTAATGACCAGAAAAACTGTCGTCATAAGCGGGGCGTCGAGGTAACCGGACTTGGAGAAAAATATGTTTATACAAAGCTGTATTTTTAATTTATTTAAGACAATTTTAAGTTCATAACTGTTCTTGCAGTTTTAAGCAATAAAACATTATTATTAAACAAAATATACACAAAAACAAAATTCAAAAGAATAAAAATCAGATTTTTGTGACTTCGTTTTTTATTGTTACATGAAATATTGATGAATTAAGGTTTGTAACGCTCGAACAATACGCATCATATTTTATCTCCTTTTCTTTTTTTTTCTTTTCTTTCAAAAGAACTGACAGGCTGATTAAATTAGACTTTACGAGAGAGAAGAATGTTTAAAAAGTTGTTGTTGCAGGCATTTGAGCTAAGCCGTATTTTAAATTAACTGAGTTATTTTGTAAATAATAACATGTAAATACGTTGTAAGTATTAAACTTATTAGTTGATGAAAAGTTATCAAGTTTTATATTGTAACTAAAATAGTTTCCACCCCGGATTCTGAATAATATGTTACAGAAGTGGCTCCCCAACGTCGGGCCCGAATAGAAGCAAGATATGAAGATAAGTATTATTTTTAAATTGTGTTAAACTGTTTTAATAAGAAAATTTAGATAATAAAGTGCAAAAATTTATACAAAAGTACTTTTATTCATCCGGAATCTGAGGATTTTTGAAAATTGTATTTGATTCGTCCAGAATCGAAATATTTTGGAATTGTTCTATTCAGCCTGAGTGATATTTTCTTTACAATTGAAATACGAAAAGTCGTCTGCAGCTTCAAGTATTTTAGTATCTGAATTAAATGAAGATATTCATAAGAGAAATAATTCTAATAATTATTATTGAAAAATAAAAATCGTTTGCTTTATTTTATACATTTATATATTTGCACTGAGCTATTTTATTATTGAAGTAATTATTATAAATGCGTGCTTGGCATTATTTTAATTATTATATGAAAAGTTGATTGATATTATTGTGTAAAAAAAAAAAAAAAAAAAAAAAAAAAAAATGTGTAAAAAGCAAATAGTTGGTGTCATTATATTGAGTTTCGAATGATATTGTACGTTATTTATGTTCTATATATGTTATAAATTACGTAAAAGTAAATTATTTTGCTATGAGTTATTCGTAACACGAATTAAGTTTGAAGTTAGCTAAAACATAGTTAGTTCAAATGATGTCGTTTCTTTCTAAGGGTAAGAAAATTGATTTAATCACACTAGCTTCAGAATTAAAAGTAGAATTAAGTAGCGATGATAAAGTCCTCGAATTATGTGATAAAATTGTAAATAGTGAGGCATTTAAAGATAACATAGATTTTGTACAGAGAATTTATGAAAATATCGTAGAAGAAAGAAAGACTCTTGAGGAAGAGAAACGTTTAGCAGAAAAAAGAGAATTTGAGCTACAGAAGCTCAGGTTAGAAGCAGGAACAAGAGATGTTGTTGTAAATACAAGCAACCCTCTAGAAGCTTCTTCAATCCGCGTTGACTTGAAAAAGATTTTACCCGATTTCAATCCTGAAAAGGATGATATGAATTTATTTTTAATAACTTTTGAGAGGCAAATGAAACTTTTAAAGGTTTCTAAAGAACTGTGGATTACGTATTTAACTGGAGTCCTTCCAAATGAAATCGGTAAATTAATAGCGCGTGAACCGGAAGAAAAATTTGAGGATTATTCTTATATTAAAGATATATTATTGCAGAGGTTCAAATTAACTGCTGAAAGGTTTAGAGTTTTGTTTAGTCGGCATCCAAAGCGAATCGATATTAGCTGGAAAGAATATTATTTTGAAATTAGAAGCTATTTTGAGGGATGGCTATCCGAATTAAATATAAAATCCTTTGAAAAATTATCGGAATTAATTATTGCTGACCAATTAAAGAAAAAGGGTTCCCCTGATTGCAAAGAACATTATTTGGACCAATAAGAGAATTTAACAGATCCTGTTGAATTAGCTGAAAAGTTAGATTTATATGATAATTTGAGGTCGCACAAAGTAGAAATAAAGAGATCAAATAAAATCAGTGAGGTCGGGAATTCTAATCACTTTGAAAAAACGCCTTTAGATTTTAAAAGAAATGAGTTTGGTAAAATTGGCAATCAAAAGGAGTCCAAGAGAAATAAAATTAACTATCATTCGAATTTAAATCGACCAATGTTAAGTTGCTATGGTTGTGGAAACCAGGGAGTTATTAGATCCAAGTGTCCAACCTGTTCTCCGAAAAATGTATCGGTGCACTTTCAATCACTAGAATTTCGTACAAGTAATATGCAAACATCACCAACATTATTGGTAAAAATAAGCATAAATGGTCTCTCTGGCACAGCTTGTGCTGACACTGGCGGAACACATTGCGTTGCGGTGAAGTTTTGTATTCTTTATTAAAAGACCAAGGTGTGAAGTTTGAAAAAACTCAAATGATCGTAGTCTTAGCGGATGGGCTACAAAACACTACCGAAGTTTATAAAACAGAAGTTGGTGTTAAAAGTGAAGGTCGCGACATTAAAACAACACTTTATGCTCTGCCGAATGCCAGAAATAATCGTACAATATTAGGAATCGATTTTTTACGCAAAGCAAAAATTGTTTTGGATGTAGTAAATCAAGAATGGTTCTTCGCTGATAGATGTAGGTGGAAGTATAGGCTCGCTGAAGATACATATAGACCTCCCAGTGAATTAGCGATAAAATCCGTTGAATTAGACACCGTTTTTCTTAGAGAAGATGAAGGTATACATCTCACTTCAGAGCAACAAGTTAGGTTGAATGAACTGCTTGAAAAATTTACTAGTAGCTTCCAACTAGGGGAAGAGGCTGCACCTAAAGTTAAACATTATATTGATACTGGATCACATCCTCCTGTAGCAGTACCCCCTTACCGCTTGTCACCTGCGAGAAAGGAAATTTTGCGTAAAGAATTAGACGAATTACTCTCTAAAGGTATAATCGAAGAGTGCGAGTCTCCTTATGCCTCTCCTGTAGTATTGGTCCCAAAAACAAATCGAAAAATTCGCCTTTGCATCGATTATCGAAAATTGAATGCCATCACAAAGACAGATAATTATCCATTACCGCGAATAGATGATTTGCTCCATGAAGCCAAACATACTAGAGATCTGCACGGGCCTATTTTCAGTCACGGTACTCGGGCCGGGCCGGGCCGGGCTCGGGCTTTACTTTTTTCTGAAGTCTCGGGACGGGCCGGGCCGGGCTCGGGACTTACTTTTTTCCTGAAGGTCAGGGCCGGGCCTAACTTATTTTTTCAGCACACATCCGGGTACTGGTTTCATTCCTAATCTACATGGCCCAAAATTTCATTCCTAGTTTTCACCCACCCCGTATGAAAAGCATTGTCTCGGCGTGGCCTGGTCCGTTCAAAGATCAGTAAAATTAGACTTGGCACAATTTTTTTTGTCAAAAAATGCATAAATTTTTAAATCGCCATTATTCTACAATTAAACATTCATATTCATTCTTTTTAAAGAGTAGATTTCTACAGTAGATTTCTACAGTACATTTCTTCTGTCTATTTTCTAGTAGATTTCTACACTTATTAAAATATAGTTCAATTAAAATATAATAAAACGTGTGAAAAAGAACCTGTCTATGACGGAATCATGTTTTAAACTGAAAAACGTGTTGATCAATGCAAAATTTATATACTACTACGTAATAAAATAATATATAATACATTTACACTTGCTAAGAAGGGAACTTGTCTATAACGCATTTTTTTTTCTTTTCTATGCAATTCAGTCTTAGATTTGACTGTATAGCATTTTTCAGATATTTAACATTTTAATACATGGAATATGGATTAACAATATTAATGATAACTGAAACATTTACATACAAAAAATAGAGATTCTTTAAAAAAATAAATATCGCACCCTGAGACCCTGAGGCACTTCTATAAAAATGAAGATTATAAACATGAAAAGAAAATTTAAGATAAATATTTTTGGCTTGAACTCCTCGTACGAGACAAACTTTTAACCAAATAGACGTAAAAATCAATGTTTTGTAGAAATTCACTCGGGCCGGGCCTGGTTCGGCCGAGATTTTAACTTTTTTCGGCCGGGCCAGGCTCGGGCCGAACTTTTAACTTTTTATCCGGGCCGGGCCAATAAATTTTTTTGTACGGGCTGGGCCGTGCTCGGGCCGAATTTCTTTTTCTGAGTCGGGCCGGGCCCGGGCCTGGAAATGTCGGCCCGTGCAGATCTCTAAAACATACACCTTATATGACCACTATTGATTTGAAGTCTGGATACCACCAAATTGAAGTAAATGCTGCTGATAGAGACAAAACTGCATTTATTTGTCCATTCGGAGCTTTTCGGTACATTAGAATGCCTTTCGGATTGAAAAATGCCCCAGCAACCTTTCAGAGATTAATAGATAACTTTAGAAAGTCCCTCAAAGACATCTTTATATTGTCTTATTTAGATGATATTATAATTTTGTCGGAAAGTTTTGAGAAACATTTGTCTGACTTATTAGCAGTTTTTAATAAGCTATCGGAATTCAAATTGTATGTTAATCGTGAAAAATGCAATTTTGCCTGCCCCCGTGTTAAATATTTTGGACATTGGGTAACAAGCTCTGGAATCGAAGTTGATCCTGGAAAAACCGCTGCAATTCAACAAATGCCTGCTCCTAAGTCTGTAAAACAAGTTCAATCTTTTTTGCAGTCCTGCTCCTGGTACAGACGTTTTATTCCCAGATTTTCAGATATAGCTAAACCTCTAAGTAATCTTACGAAGAAAAATGCAACTTGGAAGTGGGAAGAAGCAGAGCAAAGCGCTTTCGAAACATTGAAAAATTCATTAATCAATCTTCCAGTATTAAAACAAAATGATCCGACCAAGCCCTATCTTCTTCGTACAGATGCCAGTGGATATGCTCAAGGTGTTGTCCTCCTCCAGGGTCAGGGAGAAGAAGAGCATCCAATAGGATATGCAAGTCGTTTGTTAACTGCACCAGAAAGAAACTATTCTACCACCGAGCGCGAAGTACTTGCTGTCATTTGGGCTTTAAATAAATTCCGTGGCTATATTGAAGGACATGAAATAACAGTTGCCTCCGATCATGAGCCCCTAAAATGGCTGATAAGTTTAAAGTCACCGCCAGGCAGACTAGCCCGGTGGGCTTTGCAGTTATAATCTTTCAACCGCAAGATTGAATATATTCCTGGAAAAGCAAACGTTGTTGCTGATATGTTGTCTCTGCCTATTTGCAGTCATGAAGAACCTTCTTGTGAAATTTGCACAATTTCGATTGATATGCCTATTAGATCTCCTAAAGATATCCGAGAAGAGCAATTAAAGGATAAAGATTTAAAGAAAATTATCGTAGCGTTTGAATCTAAAGAAAATAATACAGATTTTGCTAATTGGACTGAACTTGGTTACCTCTTTAACCAAGGAGTCTTATATCGTTATTCTCCAGAATCAGATTCAGATGAAGCACAATTGGTTGTTCCTGTTCAAGAACGGAAAGAAGTCTTGAACAATTACCATGATTCACCGACCGCAGGCCATTATGGAGCCGAGGCAAACTATTACAGAGTATCCCAGAGATATTATTGGACCAGAATGAGAAAATATATCGCAGATTATGTTAAACATTGTGTATACTGTATTCGTTATAAAGCGAGTAACCAAAAACTTGCTGCACTTTTACAAACACCTGTTCATAGTCAAAGATCTGAGACCCTCTCAATAGACTTATTTGGACCCTTGCCAGAAACAGCAGATGGGAAAAAGTGGATTTTTATAATCGAAGACTGTAGCACAAAATGGGTAGAATTTTTCGCATTAAATATCGCAACAGCCACGGAATGTGCTGTTACATTAACTGAGTAAGTGTATTTAAGATATGGTTTTCCAAGAAAAATCATTAGCGACAATGGTCCGCAATTCATCAGTGCTGTGATACAACAAGTTTGTTTTCTCTTAAAGATAGATCAAAGTTTAACTCCGGTGTACAACCCTCAAGCAAATCCGGTTGAAAGAAAAAACCGAGATCTAAAACACCGCTTAGCGATGCTAGTTGGAGATACCATCATACAACTTGGAGTGAAAAATTACCAGTAATCCGTTTTGCCCTTAATACTGCAAGATGTAGTTCCACAGGTCACACAGCTGCATATTTAATGTTCGGTCGTGAATTACGTACCTCCGATGATGTTGCTCATGACTTACGCCCTGTAATTGCGAATGATAATTTCATACCCGAAATAACTCCTTATTTTAAAAACTTTGCTAAAATTACTATGCAGATAAGAGATCGCATAGAACAAAGGCAAGATAAGCATAAATATTATGCCGACAAACATTTAAAAGCTTCTGAACAATATAAACCAGGCGACCACTTCTGGGTTACTTTGCATCCCATTAGTCAAAAGAAAAATAACAAAACAACTAAATTCATGCCCCGTCGAGATGGCCCATATGTTATTTTAAAACAAAGATCTCCTACTTCTTATACCATTGCCACTAAATAAAACCCCTTTTCTCCCTTAGGAAATTATCATGTATCAGCTTTGTGTCCTTACACGCAAGATGATGGTGGATCTTCTAAAGGCTTTATTCGTCCTAGAGGCAGACCCGGGAAACGTCAGACGCCCAGCCAGCAAATATTTACGAAAGGATCACAAAACACGGGAACCATAGAGGATTTTAGGCACCAGAAAGCATCCCGAAGGAATCCATCCAGGAAATGCACACTGCATCTGAGGGATCAGTAATGCAGTGTGAGGGGAAGAGTGTAACGCTCGAACAATACGCACTCCATCATATTTTCTCTCATTTTCTTTTTTTTCTTTTCTTTCAAAAGAACTGACAAGCTGAGTAAATTAGACTTTACGAGAGAGAAGAATGTTTACAAAGTTGTTGTTGCCGACAAGGCATTTGAGCTAAGCCGTATTTTAAATTAACTGAGTTATTTTGTAAATAATAACATGTAAATACGTTGTAAATATTAAACTTATTAGTTGATGAAAAGTTATCAAGTTTTATTTTGTAACTAAAATAGTTTCCACCCCAGATTCTGAATAATATGTTACAGGTTTCCTTATCTCTAGATGTGCTTCTTACAATTCTTTTTTTCACTATTATACAATTAATTGTAATCAATATTCGAAGTTTCAGAAATAGATGTTAGATAATTTCAATGCAATGCTTCGGTTTCAGTCGGATGAAAAACGCTGTGTAACCATAAGAAAGCGCCTTCTGACCAGAAAAAAGGCCGCGAGTAGACTGATACGTCTTCTTGAAATTAAAGTGGGTCATTCATAGTGTGTGGGTTTATTTATTCAGATAAAGGATTGAAGTAAAATTTCTCATTTATCTCAATGCATATTTTAGATACGTTTGTGAAAAGTTTGGCTAAGACATAATATGGACAATTTTCCTAAACCGTAACGATATCCGGAGTTGAAAATTATTCAGTGACTTAAAATCCGGTGTTTATTTTCATTGAAATCTTATACAGAAAATCGGGACTCTGAAAAACTGACGTAATAAGCGGAGCAACGTGAAAACCGGGTATCGGGATAACGAGGTTCGACTGTATTAAAATCCAAGCAGGAAATTTTAAAAGAACACTCACATAGGTTTAACATTATCGTGTCAGTTGCTACGCGTGTCTAGTTCAGGTTCTTAAGAGGTTCCTCTCTCGCTTCACTAAGCACACAATATTAAACGCAAGGTAATTTTAATTTAAAAAAATACAAACTAATAATGTTAGAGATCGAATTCAGCTGCTTTATGCAAGAAAATGAAATTTTAAAATATTAAATTGCAAAGGTGAAATTTTAAAACAACGCTCCATAATTTTAGCGATTTTCTTCGCTTCACTATTGTATTCTCAAGTTAATGTCAAACCAATGGAATCGTTTTTTTACAAATTTCTGGTTTGCATTTCAAAATTTGTAAATGTTTTTTTTTTTTTTTTTCAGTACAATTTTTAAGGTACCTTCAACTCCGGTAGGAAATTGTTTCGGTCGGTTTCGAAATTTAAAGAGTCATCAGAAAGAAATTGTGACCAAAAATTAAAACATTCAAAGATATCACATTAGGCAACGATCCCAGAAAGCATATGTAAAATAAATCAAGTAGGTAAATATGATCGAATATTGCATATAGGGTTTTGTTTAATATTTCTTTCAAAACACTCTATTCTTTAATTAATAAATGAAAAACGGTAAGTAAAATTATTAAACACTTAACTTTTCAATAAGGAAATAGGTAGTAGCACCATTAAATTTAACTTTAAAATTATTGCAATTGGAAGATATTTTTTAAATCACATTAAAAATATTTAAGAACTGCATTTCAGACACTAGTAACTGCATATGTTTATGCATATCTGAAAATAATATTTAATTCTATGTTTTAATTTTGGATAAAAAAAAAAAAAAACGAAGCCCTTAATCCATTTGTGCCTGGTGTTCTAAATTTCGGACGCTTTCTTGAGAAAAATCCCAGTACAAATGAAATTATGATATCCTTTCAAAACTTTGTAAAATATATCGTTAGTATTTGTTTTCAACATTTATACATAAATGGCAGCGCATTTTTAAGAATAAAAAGGTGAAATAAATGTTTGTTGTAGCACAAAGTGGATTTTCTTAAAATAAAATGGCGCGTAAGAAAAGGTAAGATATATTTTTTAAATTTTTCATCAATTATTTTATAAGTGGTATTATTTATAAGACGAAACATTATTTTAGAATACGTATTTTTACATTTTTTTCATATTTCTACATTTTTGTTCGAATTTGAACCTTTATATACCGTACGAATTTGGAGACGCTAGGCATGAATAGGTAGGAGTTTTCTTCGATACTGTCTATGCATTAAATTTATGTTTTATACCATTTATTTTGTTACAATCGTCCTCGTTTTCGTCACCGAGGAGAACGAAAAATACTGAAAACCGCGGTGCATCCCAAGTGTCTTTTTTTACAGACTGCTAGAGTGACGTGCTGCTCTTTTTGTACGAGGCTAACGTAAAAGACAGGCTGCCGCGGTCATTCCACGTACCGTTTTTTAGAAACCGCTGGAGTGACACAAGCGTCTAGCGATCACACTTTTTCATTTTGATCCTGTGATCCTGCGGGATCAGCGCGCCCCGCGCACATTGTTCCGCGCATTACGTATTTTGCATCATACCCATACCGTCCGCGCATGACGTATACTTGTTTATATTTAGATGTTGCATAGATGTTTAGATGTAACATAGAATTACTAGAAACATATAAAAATTTATTATATTCAGAATTTAAAGTGCCTTTAAATGATTAAAAAATAAATAAATTACTAAACCATTATAAAATTTCAAATTATGAAAAAAATATTAACAATCATTATTTATTCAAAATTAAAAGTTCTTTTAAAATGATGATAAAAATTAAAATTATTAAATTTAAAATTATGAAAAAATATTTAATTATTATTAAATTTAAAACATCCTTTATGATTTGCTTATCTTTACACCACTAGATGGCGATACTAAAGGCATTAAATCTGTTAAAACTACGATCACCATATCAAATATTTTGAAAATTCACAATTAAAAAAAAAATTGTTAATAGTGGTACAAATATTGAAAAATAGAAATTTTCAATTTTTATCTTAAAAAAAATTTAGTTTTTTAAAGCAATCTTAACATTTATTTAGCTCCGTAAGGAATCGAACCCATGCCATTTTATCTGAAGTTGAACGTCATACCACAACACCATAAAGTTCCTTAAACAACCTTGCTTAGAATATTATTTTACACAAACATCGCTACGTTATGCGCGGAACATGCTGATCCCGCAGGATCACAGTATCAAAATGAAAAAGTGTGATCGCTAGACGCTAATCTGGAGTGACGTGGTGCTCGAATCCACCAATGCAGATGTAAGAAAAGAGCATCACGTCTCTCTAGCGGTCTGTAAAAAAAGACACTTGGGATGCGCCGTGGTAGCCTGTCTTTTTCGTTAGCCTCGTTTTTGGTACACCTGCGTTGGTGCATTCGAGCATCATTTCGCTGCAGCGGTATGTAAAAAAAAGATACGTGGAATGTACCGCGGTAGCCTGTCTTTTTCGTTAGCCTCGTTTTTGGTACACCTGCGTTGGTGCATTCGAACATCATTTCGCTGCAGCGGTATGTAAAAAAAAGATACGTGGAATGTACCGCGGTAGCCTGTCTTTTTCGTTAGCCTCGTTTTTGGTACACCTGCGTTGGTGCATTCGAACATCATTTCGCTGCAGCGGTATGTAAAAAAAAGATACGTGGAATGTACCGCGGTAGCCTGTCTTTTTCGTTAGCCTCGTTTTTGGTACACCTGCGTTGGTGCATTCGAGCATCATTTCGCTGCAGCGGTATGTAAAAAAAAGATACGTGGAATGTACCGCGGTAGCCTGTCTTTTTCGTTAGCCTCGTTTTTGGTACACCTGCGTTGGTGCATTCGAACATCATTTCGCTGCAGCGGTATGTAAAAAAAAGATACGTGGAATGTACCGCGGTAGCCTGTCTTTTTCGTTAGCCTCGTTTTTGGTACACCTGCGTTGGTGCATTCGAACATCATTTCGCTGCAGCGGTATGTAAAAAAAAGATACGTGGAATGTACCGCGGTAGCCTGTCTTTTTCGTTAGCCTCGTTTTTGGTACACCTGCGTTGGTGCATTCGAACATCATTTCGCTGCAGCGGTATGTAAAAAAAAGATACGTGGAATGTACCGCGGTAGCCTGTCTTTTTCGTTAGCCTCGTTTTTGGTACACCTGCGTTGGTGCATTCGAACATCATTTCGCTGCAGCGGTATGTAAAAAAAAGATACGTGGAATGTACCGCGGTAGCCTGTCTTTTTCGTTAGCCTCGTTTTTGGTACACCTGCGTTGGTGCATTCGAGCATCATTTCGCTGCAGCGGTATGTAAAAAAAAGATACGTGGAATGTACCGCGGTAGCCTGTCTTTTTCGTTAGCCTCGTTTTTGGTACACCTGCGTTGGTGCATTCGAACATCATTTCGCTGCAGCGGTATGTAAAAAAAAGATACGTGGAATGTACCGCGGTAGCCTGTCTTTTTCGTTAGCCTCGTTTTTGGTACACCTGCGTTGGTGCATTCGAACATCATTTCGCTGCAGCGGTATGTAAAAAAAAGATACGTGGAATGTACCGCGGTAGCCTGTCTTTTTCGTTAGCCTCGTTTTTGGTACACCTGCGTTGGTGCATTCGAGCATCATTTCGCTGCAGCGGTATGTAAAAAAAAGATACGTGGAATGTACCGCGGTAGCCTGTCTTTTTCGTTAGCCTCGTTTTTGGTACACCTGCGTTGGTGCATTCGAGCATCATTTCGCTGCAGCGGTATGTAAAAAAAAGATACGTGGAATGTACCGCGGTAGCCTGTCTTTTTCGTTAGCCTCGTTTTTGGTACACCTGCGTTGGTGCATTCGAGCATCATTTCGCTGCAGCGGTATGTAAAAAAAATAGATACGTGGAATGTACCGCGGTAGCCTGTCTTTTTCGTTAGCCTCGAACGAAAACACAAAAAAATTAAAAAATATTGAAATGAAAACTGGAAATTTGTAATGAACTTTCCGTTAGTTTACATATGTCCTCCGTGATTACGGTAACCTCCTAAATCAGACGATCAATTTAGTACTTTATTCTGATACATAAAGGCCGATTTCGTAATAGTTTTACATTATCTACTTGCTGTATAGTGATTAGTGTAGCTCGGCATGTGTTTTTCCTGAATAAGTGTAAAATAACCAGCTGCAATTGTCTTTTGACTGTAGCGTTATTTAAAATTTTTACTAACATAAAAATTATACATTTCCTAGTTTATAAAATTACAATCCTGTCTAATTCCATTTTATACATTTTATTAATAAAATGCATCAATTACAGAATGAAACACTGTTTTTATTTTAAAAAATTTTCCATCTACTATTTTTCACAATTTTATCTCTCTGAAAAAAACGTAAATTCAACAAAACATAAATTCAACAAAACATTGAAAATATTTTTGTGAAAGAAATAATACTTTTTTAAATGTAAAATCTAATAATTCTTTTTCGAAAAAATTTATTTGGAGATTCCTTTATTATTAAAGATAGAAATACTAGATAGGGTAACGAAATTAAGCGAAAAGAATGAAAATTAAAATATTATAATAGCATACTAAATATATGAGTCTCCAACGGAAAAAAAATTGTGACGCTTCAAATAAAATATTTCCTGACGATTCCGGTTTTTGTTCCCTCAAACAATTTTGCCAGTCTCCTACTTTTTTAAAATTCAGATTGCTAGACTGACATCATTTATTTAAAATACATTAATAACCCGACTTGCGTCGTCTCGACTTAGGTCACCCCGAATTTACGTCGTCTATCCTGGAAAAAAATTTCTTGGTTAAGACGCACTTAGAACTATTTTGGAGATTTTTGGAAAAAATTTAACATCTCAGGGGATTCATGGAGTGAAGTTCGAGAAAAAAAAAGAGTGATGTTTGACAAGAATGTGTCCCTTTTCCTTCACAGAGACTAAGAAAACGTCTGAAAGTTGTGATTCTGTATCTCTCTTAATTAATGAAACCATCGAAAATGGAAGAGAACTCAACTTAGACATTGGATGCAGAAGGTGTTGTTGAACTCATAAATTCCCCTCATCCGGAATTAACCATCAATAAATTTATCGAATTAATGAAACAAAGTATTGTCGAAAAAATATATAAATATTTTAAACCTAGGGAAAAGAGGAAATATTATTACGGTTTCAAAATTAACCGAATGACTAAACCTTATTGAAGCAGGAATGGCGGTTCTTGAAAATGGTGATTCAGACGAGCAAAGTTTAGCAACTACTAGAAAAAGCTTTAAAAACTCACTATTCTATAACAAAGAGCTTCTAAGAGAAAAAAGAAAAAAAAATGTCAATTTAAACTTCATTGCAAGATTTTTTGGCATGCTGAAAGACTCGAACGGGGCCGGTAGAAGAATAATAAATTTTAAATTAACAACTTATTGATTTATTGCAAATTATTCTATTGCAAACGCATTTTTTACTAATGTTAAATGTATGTAACATAATCCCTAAATACAATAGAATATGTTCATTAGATTTGGGGGAAATTTTATTACTTATCCTTTTTTGCTCATCTAAGTGTGCCTCGACTTACGTCGCTAGCCTGGAAACGTATTGCTGCCGTAAGTCGAGGTATTACTGTACTCGTTTTCGCCGTATTTAATGACAAATTTAAAAGACAAAAAAGAAAGCAAATTTTACTGCCTTAAAAAAAAGTAGTACAAATCAAGCAATCTTAATAAAAATCAAGAAAGATAAATCATGCGTATAGCATAGATTATCAACGATTGTCAACGCTTCCAGAATGCCTTAACAAGAATTTGCCTTTCAATATTGTAAAAAAGATACCTATGAAGATATTTTGGATAACACGCAGCACATTTGAAAACTAGATTTAAGCAATTACTGCCCAAAGATAGAAAATTATTCCAATGCTTTTGTAAAGCCTGTATATGAAGTATTGATTTTCTAAGAAACGCATTACACAATTCTAAATTCCACATTAGCTATTTCTATCAATAGACGAAAACGTACTTAAACTTTTTGTACAGACTTTTACATTACCTACAGAGTTTTATATACATTATAAGCAAAAATGTAATTCAGGCAAAAACACGTTTAAAACTAGTGAAATCACATTTCCAAAAAATAGTATGCATAGGCGTCCATGTATCCAGTTCTTTGCATAACCCTGTAGATGATGTGATTTATATTCTCGAATAACAAGGGTATCATCATAGGATACCCTATCTTGCACGCATATAAGTTTTCGGTGCAAAACATGGGCCATTTATAGCAAACGTTTGGGCAACAAAAATTAAACTAAGTGCTAAAATGACAAAAAAAAAAAAAAAAAAAAAAAAAAAAAAAAAAAAAAAAATCAATACATTTAGATAGAAACTGTGCAAATAATAGGAACTTTCACGAAACATGAAAATTCTAAACCATTAGAAAAAAAAATTAGTACTTTTAAACTGTTCTTCTAATAATAAGAGGTTTATTTCGGAAAATGAAATTTTCGTCATATTTTAATTTTTTTTCTAATATTGTAGTAATAATTATACTTTATGAATTCCTTAATATCCCCAAATAAATATACCTTTCTAGAGAATTCATATTTATTTATCAAATATTTTTGACATTTTCTATTACCTGCAAATGTTTGAGTTTTGAAAGAAGCTCAAATAGAGCAACCAATACAACACTGAAATTTCTTTAAAATTTTGTTATCAAAATTTATATTCGAAAGCATACATTAGAATAAACGCATATGAAAGTATTCCATTTAAACTATATAACAAAATTAAACTGTCAAAGTTTAAATTCTTAAGGACACTGTGAAGAATGTTTATCTTAAAGTCTTTGAAAGTTAAACTTGAAAGCCAAATAAATTAAACTTTATGTATGTAAAACTTTAATCGTTATTTTAATTTGACTTAGTAATAAAGTAAGGACATTTGAAAACGTGATTGTTATGCAGTGTATTTCAAACCCGTTTAAGAGAATAAGCCAACTTTCATATACAGAAATATAACTCAACCGATAAAATTTAATTTATAGTACGAGGGCAAATAAAAAAAGTTACACTTCAAAGTTATGGGTATTTATTAAACCACATATACATAGGCAACACGGCTATGACAACGTACAATGTAAGCTCACTTTTCTACATAGACCGTAAGAGACTGTAACCATTTCTCGGAACGGTCAACCAACTATTCGATTCCGGATGCGTAGAAATCTCCTCCAGCGCTATGTAACCAGCCGGAGACACCGAAATCCAAGGTGTTCGTGACCAATGGAGAACACACTTCTGTACGAAATGTTCAGCCCGCTGGCAATTTCCTGGAGCGCCAATTCTCTCTAATGATCGCATCCACATGGTCAACATTTGCAACGGTGCTGGACTGTGGGCCTGTCTGCGCGATATTCGTCCGTGATATCCGTGCTTGCTGAACATTTCGTACTGTAGTGTGTTCTCCATTGTTCACGAACACCTTGGATTTCGCTGTTTCTGGGTGGTTACATATCGCTGGAGGAGATTTCTACGCATACGGAATCGAAAAGTTGGTTGACATTCAGAGAAATGTTTACAGCCTCTTGGGGACTATGTAGAAAAGTGAACTTATTGTATGTTGTCATAGCCGTGTTGCCTATGTGTATGTGGTTTAATAAATAGCCATAACTTGGAAGTGTATCTTATTTTTTGATTTGCACTCATATTAATAAATAAATGTTTATTGAATGTTAGTGTACGACAAAGCCCTGATAGAAGGAGTTGCCTAATTCGACCGACAAATTCAGAGGCGTGATAGTAGGCATCAAGGGAATGAAAAAATGCTATAGAACATGGGGTCGCAAACCACTTTATTTCGTTACAAATACACAGTGTTTCACTGTAACTGAAGCCGACTTGACGTTAATAATATTACGAAAAATAAAATTATTGCAACTATGTAACTATAATATGAAACTATATATAATTATAATGATATAACTGTAATGTAACTATAATAAAATATGTAACTATATGTACCTTGTGTTGTATAAAATGTGATAACATCACAAAAAGAACAAACAGGGTGGAATGGAAAAACAGGGTGATCACGCAACTGATGATACCGTATGAACTGATAATCACAGTCCAAAATGTGGAGAGTCAAGTGCGTACTGCTGGTGCGTATAATGGAAACTTCTACCACATTTTTTTAGTGTTATTATACAGGGTAAGTCAAAATGAATATAGCGATTACAAACGACTATAACTATTTAATGGAAAAAAATTATTAATAAGATTAACACAAAATGTAAACGAAACTTCAAAATTTCGTATACATACATCATAGATGTTCTATGTGACATCCCTTGGTCACACGGACAACATCTAGGCGGTAGAAGCATTTGTTCAGTCACCGACACAAGCGCATTACAAATGCGTACTTTGAGTTCTTCAATTGTTTTGGGCATGAGAAGAACAAAATCGCAGATGTCAAGTCCGGAGATCTTGGTGCCCAAGAGCAGAAGACGTAGTCAGCATCTCCACTTTCACCGATCCAACGCTTTGGAAGATGTTGGTTTAAAAGTGTGCGAATCTCCGTACTCCAGTGTGGGGGTGCTCCATCTTTCTGCACTTTGATAACAGAATGACATTTGTTAAAATCTAACACGCAGAATGTTTTCTGCACGAGACTCGCCATTTTTACTAATGAGACGTCTGCAATGAACAGGTTTCTTGTCATTGCGAAGTTTCAACTCACGCATGCGTAGGCTTCCGTTTCACTGCACTGCGCCTTACGTAAAGAAATTTTGAAGTTCCGTCTACATTCTGTGTTAATCTTATCGATAAATTCTTTTCCATTAAATAATTATCACCGTTTGTAATCGCTATATTCATTTGGACTTACCCTTTATTTACAACAAAGGTTAGTATATCTATTGAAAGCTTCATTATAATGTACTTCAGTTTTCTTAAAGTTATTACCGTCAACCAAAGCTGGATTACGGTTGAACACCCTGTATTTTGAATTAACTCATTAAAGACTGACGTTGCATTTTCGCGAAATTATGTTTTTTATTTTTTTATTTCATTGTGAATATTTTTTGTCAACAAATTTATTATCACATATTGTATATATGACTTGTATTTTTAAGAAAAAAATATTTGATACGAATTGTAAAAAAATAGAAAAATGAATCAAGTAGTACGGAAGGTTTTGAAAATTCTAACTTATTAATTTCGGATTATGTTCATAGATGCATTACAAAGGATGAAATAAAATTCAGCAATTCAAGATACAGATATTGCAGCAGTTAAACTAAATGTTACAGGGTTCGTTGATACATATAAATTCATATATATCAGCTATTTATTTTCAAAATATCAAGATTTTTAATATTTCGATATTTTCATATACTTGATATTTATTTCCAAAATTTCAAGATGTTTCATATTTTCAGCATTTTATATTTATTTTCAAAATAGCAATGTGCAAGTTAATTTGATATTTCAGTAAAAACAAGTACAAATTAAATTTACAATTGTTATTGACTGTGTTATTGAATGTGAAAACATTTTATCTTCTGTTTGTGACTTTTTTAGGCAAAAAAAGAAAACAAATGTCTTTTTCAAGCTTTAGGTTTGAAGATTTTATTTTTAAATATTGAACTAATAATTATGTGGGACATAATTAATTTAGAACAGCCACTGAAAGATAAAATGTCTAATTTAAATAATCCGCTAAATACAGTTTCATTAGATAAGATTTTTTTCCCGTTTTGATTCGGGTGAGTTTAAACTGTACAATGTGATAGTAAATACGAAATAAACAATTAAATTTAAAAAATAAAAAAACCCGACTGCGTCAAAACCGAGCTAATTAATTATTTCTCATCAATGTGAAACTATTTTTTTTTCAATTCTTACTATTAGCCAACACTCTTGCTATATATATCTTGTTCAAATTTTCAATCGTTAATAAAATGCTTATTATTCATCCAATCAAACTCAAATAATTTTTTTTAACTTGTCGTGGGTGACACTTGATTTTAATGCAGTTTTTTTTCAAATATTAATTCATTAATTAAATTAAATTAATTAATTTTCAATAATCGAGAGAGCCCTCTTCTTGATCAAGACATTTTAAGTGCCACTCAAGAGGTAAGAAGAATGAGAGAAAAAAAATCTTTTATTGACCTAAGGAGGAATTGTCTTAAAATATATATTTTTTTATTTTACTTGTTTATATTACTTACTTATTTTTTATATTTACTTGTATTGATGACTTTTATGTTGTGTTTAATTGTTAGTTCCAATCTATACACACTGTTTTGATGAGGTCTATAGATGTCTATGATGGTTAGAGTTGCAGTAGTGCTAGAGATCCACAATAAATACACAACTTCTCTGTTGTATAATATTTTAACGAAGCTTCTAACTGCAAAATATTCAATGAAACATCGTCTTCATTTTAAAAGACCTATCCAATGATATTCCACTCAAGAGGGTGCGTAAATGTTTTCGTCTCTACCGCCATTTTGAATTTATAAAAACAAAACCTAGCCTAAAACCATCGGGCCGTTAAGACAAATTGATAGAAACCTCATTCATTAAAATCCATGCAGACGTTGGGATGTTTCGAGGATATAAAGAAAATCCACATACACAGATACGCCTAAAACAAATAACCCTTGTTTTCAGTCGGGTAATAAGACTTCCTATGCTTACATTTATGTTATGTTTTTCAATAAATCAAAACTATTTTGTATTTCAAATTCCTGTTTAAAAATTATCTGATCTTTTTATACTTGATACTGAATTCTATAGTTATTTTTTTAAAAGAGCATAAACCAAATTATTTCTGTTTTCAATTAATTCACCTTCAATTTTGTTCTGAGTGAGAGAGAAAAAAAGAAAAAATATATTTTTGAATATTGTTTGATTAAGTTTTCATATTAAGAGTAATGTTTTTTAATTACTAAGTTATATTACATAATATACTATATAATATACGAAAATGTTTACTATCATAGTAAGTTGTCTGTTTTAAAAATATCAGATATATATCGAAAATATCCATATATATCAAAATATTGGATATTTTTCATATTTTCAAAAATATCTTGATATTTACGAATCCTGATTTGTAGTAAATTTAATACACTGCTATGTGGTAAATGTTTCAGAGATTTTCATATGGCAAAAATGGTGTTCACGTCTACTGACGTGTTCCTAACATATCGCCGGTGCCATGTCAAACTATCCAATATGAAATACAGAGTTGCCAGTGAGCTATTTTTTTTTAATTCAGATTTCTTGATTGGCACCACTTTTTTGAAATAGTAAAATTCGCCTTATTTAATGACGTATTAATTAAGGCGAAAACATGGGGGATTTCATCATTTCAGATAAGTGATGCCAATCAAAAAATCTGAATTTAAAAATAGTAACACACTGTCAACACTCTTTTCATGTTGGATAGTTTGACGTGGTACCGATGATATCATGTCTCACATTAAGAATATTAAAAAAAAAATGTATGAGGTTGTAACTAAAGTTTCCCGCCACTGCTAATACGATCTGTGCAAACAGTTCGCGTTGACATGTTTGCCCATATTTTGTTAAACGATTTTTGGCACTTGAAAGAAGGAGCCTTGCTTTATGACACTGTGTTGTGAAATTTGTAAAATAATATCGTTATCATTAAGTACAGGGTGTCTAAAATGGAACTATCAGGCTACCAAATTAGAACTATCATTTACTTCCAGCTCTGTTGCAAAAAGTTAGCTATAGAATGTCACCGAATAAAGTGTACAGCTTTAGGTACTAGTGTTGCATCATATTACCTGTGAAGATTTGGCGGAATGGTGGTTATATATAAAATTACAGTTAATTATATATAGTACAATTAGAATTATGTAATGGCAATTTGGTGGAAAACTTTCGTTACAACCTAATATTATAATTTTTTTCTCTTAATTAGTCATTAATATGTGTAATATAAAATTTTATTTCATTTGTGTCTAGTATAAGAAAGTGCGGTCTTTAATGGGTTAAAATAAATTTTATTTTGCTTCCACTTATTTTGAAAACTTTTCAAATATTTTTTTATTGTTAATAAGTTTTCCCAAACAGGAATATAGGTTTTTCAGATACTATCCATTCTCTGTTAAACATTTTCGGCTACGTTACTGAGTTTAAACTTACACGAGTACTAAAAACATATAATTTTAATATCAATGTTAATTTTGTTAATTCAAAATGTTTGTCTGCAAAATATTTGTGTTGAACACGAAATTTTGTAAAAAATAAATAATAGTTTCCAAAAAACCTATATTCCAGATTGAAAAAACTAAACAACATGCTATAAAAATTACACAAAAACGTTTTGAAAAATCAGCAACAACAAAAGAAACTTTGTTTTTATAAATGCTTCTACAATCTTTCTGAGGTTTCTCAAAATAAAGATTTTTTTTTAATCGTGGGGAACTCGGTAGAGGTTATTATATATTTTTGTTCGGGGTTACATTATATGTTTCAGATTAAGAAATATTTGTATTTTCTTTACAGTGTATACATTCACTATTATGATTTAGTTTATGTTTAACCCTTTCAGGGCGGTGCTATATTTAGGAAACCACTTAATTTTAATTCCCAATTGGCCCAATGGTAGCAGAATTTTGGTGAAAAAATTGTCAGTTTATTATATTTGTGAAATTTAGATCTTTCTTATTTCCAAATAAATCTGTCTGTAAACTCCGGTGTCTATCATTCATTTCAATGTTTTAGGAATTGTAATGCTTTGCCCCTGAAAGGTTTAAGAACTTAGTTAATTTTAATAATAATAAAAGTTTCCTTAATTCTCTTTACACTGTATCTTTTATATCAAAGTATGTTTCACTCTTTAAATTGAAAATAGGGTCTACTTTTCAAAAGAATAATTTGGGGTAAACCATAAAAAAAAAACTAGAAACTTGTTGAGTCTGTTTTATCCTGGTTTAATGCGACATTTTACAAACAAACGCCCTCAAAAAGTCTTTTTTGGACTTATTTTGTTATATGCAAAACAAAATGTACGCAAAACAACTATATTCTTTAAATTTCATTAAATGATATATATTATTTAAGTTTCCGTAAAGCTTACCATTTGTGATTTCGATAGCTACATTTAATATTATTAACATCAAAGTATTTTTTTCAAAATTGCTGAAAATGTCGGCCTTAAAGAGTTATTTTAACTTTTGCAAAGTTAGAAAAGATTTTGACATCAGCATTCGTGTCAGCGGTCATGTAGTGACGAGGTAAAACATTCACTATGACAAGAAATTACGTTTATTATTATGATTAAGATATTAAAGGTCCAGGTACCTTTTTAACCGGCAAATTGCATGTAAAAGTAACTCTAACATGGAATGTAATAACCTTACATCTGATTAACTTTTGGATAGGAATTTTAAATATATATTTAAAATGATATATTTTAAACAGCTTGTGTTATTAAAAAGAATCTGGAGGCGCATAAAAGTTTATAATTGAATTTGAAATTTAATGCATTTTTAATATAGAAATTCACCTTATATATATATATATACCTAGGCGCAAGATTTCTCTTAATTGAATTGTCGCAGTGGTGCAAAAATATTTTATTGATTAGAAGTGTAATATGTGTTTAAAATGGCCAACTATGGAAAAAAATATCAAAATTCCTTTTTAAGAAAAAATAAATAAAGGAAATCTCAAAACTAATCATTTAACAAAAAGAAAAAATCCTAATTTCTTAAACTTGTATTTGATGAACGCAATAGTAGGGCATGTTTTCATACATGAACTTTATATCTTCAGTTAAAATTTCATTAAATTCAATCCAGCTGTTTTTTAGAAATCATACCCGCGGTGACCAAAATCCCCGTTTTGTGTAAATTGACTTTATTTATCGAATTACCATAAAAAAAGAACACAAACTGATTTGGACATAAGCTTCTTTCTAAAGCAAAATTCTGAATGGGGTTTCCTTTAAAATGTACCAAAACAATCAAATTTTAATATAGGCTATTAAAAAATTATTTTTTGTCAACTTCAATAATTACTGTTGTTTAGTAGCTATTTTACAATTAATATATTTTTTAGAATGCCCACTAACAATACTAAAATTGTTAGGGTAAAGTGCCCATTTTTCGTCCCCTCTCCTAATTCCGTCCCCATTAAATTCTCCGCTTTTGCGAAAGTATCGCCACTTATGACGCAAGGCACAGGGGACGGAAGTTAAAAGGGGTCAGTGTTGAATGTTTCGTTCACCAAGACGCATACATAAATTAAAGACGGCGAATTTCCTATTTTTAGAAGACCTGAGTTCTTATTACGTCGCTTGTAGAACGTTATTTAGTGTACTGTAAGTATTTATTTTTTATTCATTGCATGTATTTTACATTGGTAAGATGCCGACAGTAGCATACATTGAGTTTTAGGACGCTCAGTTCATTTTACGGGAACTGAAGCTCCGTCATATTGGGAAGTAGCGTTGTCCCAATTTCGTCCCCCTTGCAGTTCTTATTTTCATCCTGGGGAAGAAATTAGGAATGCTTTTTCATGACATTTTTCTTCAATTTTTTTACTCATGTTTGAATAGCTAAGGTTTCGTTATGTTATTCTTCCACTGATAATTAATACATTTCTTTGTCCGTATTTTAATGTAAATTAAATTATTTACTTAAATAAATTTTGATTTAGTTATAAGGCCTCGGAGTATTGGATTTTTTGGGGGGACGCAATTGGGACCATTTCTTTCCTTTGCATTTTTTAGATACTTTTAAAAAAACAATTTTTCTCATTGTTAAAATTTTTTTGCACGATATTTGCCTGAGTTTCTGTATGCATGGGTAGTTAGGCTATCTAAAATCTAAATTTGGTAAATTTTCACTGAAAATTACAACTTCTAAGGAACTTAAAGTGACTGGGGGACGATAATAGGGCATTTTACCCTACTCTATGAAAAATAGCAGTAATGCGTTCAAATAAATTTTTTAAACATACTAAAAGGAATATTTTCATATTGGCCCCTGGCGAGAAGTTAACAGCAAAATAAATCGCAAAAAATTGCTATTTACAATCAGCTTTTTAAATTCTGTTCATTGCAGTGTTTGAAGCGCTAAATTCAATTAGATGTCCCACATTTGTGTTTTAATTTTATATTATTGTTTTATTTATTGATCAATGAATATTTTAATTTCGTTATGGAATATAAGCTGGAAACAAACGACTAGTTATTTATATTAATTTAGGTACAAACTGATTTATCTTTCGTAATCTTCTGCACGCGGTAGAAATAGATTTAAAAAAATCATGCTTGAAAATTTATTTAAAAACAGTAAAAAATAAGTAAATTGAGTTTTGAAACAGATTGCGATATAGTTTTCAAACAAATTGCATTTGAAAGTACATTTTTTCCCTGTTCTACGGTGTAAAATTTAAAAATGTTCGCTGTTTAGAAATTTAAAAAATTGCAATGAAAGTTAATTTTAATCATCTACTGTTACCACCGTCAAAATGACGTCAGTGTTACGCGCATATACGTTTGTCCTATGTAGTATAGATAGTCCATTCAAAGAAAACCAATGTTTTCAACAAATAATTGCTTTGAAAGTGAGGCAAGTTCATCATCCCATTCCAAAACCATGAATTGATTTCCTCTAACACGGATTACCATACGTTAAATTAAAACGAAAAATTACCACAAAAATATAAAATACGTCTTTTACTGATTACGATTATTTTTTAACCCACTCAAATCCAAACAATTAAATAGCTAGGAATAAAATAAAATGGACTTTCCCAACCTTCAAAATTAACGGCTCATATGTAGGGTAAAGTGGTGAAAGATGCCGCCGGGGTCCAGATGCCGCATGGATTATGCGGGCGAAACTAGAGCTACCTAGACCAATTTAAGAAGCTCGTTGTGTTTCTCTGAGCTGTGGGCTGTGTTGTAATCGATTCTACCTCTTAATTGTCAGTATTTACACATTTATGCCAGTTTTTATGGTTCGAACCTGCGTGGTAAATTGCTAAAATTATTCTCATAATGTTTTATTACATATTTTAAGCCAAACAAGCAGTGGTTTCTTCTCAAAACTTATTGCATCTGTAGAATAGATCCTCGTTGAATACAGACATGTGCTTGCCTTTATCTGGCGTCACTCACATGACTCAAAATGGCGATGCGGCATATTACCCTCCACTATGGTATAGATGCCGCACCGAAGTTGAGGGACAGATGCTGCAAAATCTATTTTTTTAATGTTCAATAAATTCATCACTGCGATTTAAGTAGAACGTGCATTTAAATGAACTGATATTAGCGCATTATGCTATTTATCAAAATATTCTCAGCAAGAATGTGAATTCACCATGCATGAATAAGGAAAACGTAGGCCTTTTAGAATTTTCACCATCTAAACTGTTAAACAAGGCATCTCTTTTCCCAAAGGTCACAATACAATCAAGTAACAGAAAGCAAAAGGAAGCAAATATTATAAGCACAGAGTTTATAAACAAGAAAAAAAGAAGAAGGAAATAAAAAGCAAAAGAAACTAGAAAGCGTCAAAGAACGACAACTTAGCGGAAGTAAAATGCGTAAAAAAAAGGAAGGGAAAGATCAACTTGAAAATACCTTACTTAAGGAATAAACTAAAATGTGAGTCATCTTCCGACAATGACGAAATTGTTCTTCTTGTGGATTCTGATGGCAGTGTTGGATTGGAATTTGATGACTCTGAATGTGCACAGTGTCTGGAGTCTTATCAAGAAACAAAGTCTAAAGCGGACAGGATTCAGTGCATCAAATTCAATCGATAGCTGCATGAAAAAGGGTCACTTTACTTTTGCAGCTGAGAGTGTGGCGTGACTGTGGGTGAATGGAAATACAAAATCAAAGAATGAGGAGAAAGGCCAAAAATAAACAGATTAGGGACTAAATAGAATAGAACTAATTCTTACATAAAGAGCAAACTACAATGTTCGCCTGGATGTAAACCAGTCACTTATATCTTTTTTCTAATTATGCTGGCTATTGTTTCCAGTAATAGTGCTATAAATTCCTGTAAATTCAAATGTTTTTTTTTTCATTTTCCTTTTTTGTCTTAATTAATATTTACACTTTTGCATTTTCGTTAAACTTTTCGCAAGTGAGTGATATATATAATTTTTTAACCATACTGTTATTTATTTCATTTTATGTAGTTTGAGAAAATAAAAGTGTGATTTGCTTGAAAAACAAAATAAACAGCCTAACTTTTTTCTCGATGTGGATTCTGACCCACACACTATGCGGCATACAAACCAGCACATAAAGAATGATGTTAAAAAATGACGTTTTGGAAAATAATCATGCCTTCTTTAGTTTTTACTTTATTGTACATATTACAAGAAGAAAAGTAAAACTGTGGCATCTGTCCTCACTTTAACCTATATATACAGGGTGTTTCAGAACAACGATTACAAAGTTTCATGATAGATAGATGATGCGAAATCATATAGCAATGCATGGTCGGAAACGCTTTCCTGGCGCGGTAGTGACGACACAGAACACAAGAAGGGAAGGACACGAACAGGGTGGGCATGTTTACTGTTCATAGTACAGCAGAAATCTAAAAAGTAAAAACAAAAAAGGACAATGATCGTCATCAAAGTAGCTCTTTGAAATTACGTCCCCGTGCCGTGTTGCAGGCCTCGCAGCTTTAGATCATGAAAGATCTCATGTTCACGATAATACCGGGAGTGTCACGGACTTCACCAGCAGCTGCCACGATGCGTGCAACAAGTTCCTCAGTTTACATACAATAGTTTCTTAACGGACCCTCAGAGGGACGTACTCTCATACTGGTCGAATCCTTACTTTCTTGTGCTTTGTATCGTCACTAATGCGTCAGTAAAGCGTTTCCGACCGTGCACTGCTATGTGATTTCCCATCCTCTATGAGTACTATATTTCTTCTGAAACTTTGTAACGGCTGTGCTGAAACACCCTGTATATGATCTCTATCATACATGCAATACGTTTACTTATTGCATCATTTGTTTATATTAAAGAGTTCATCTTAATTCGAATTTGTTAACAGTGGAGTATTTTTTGAGATTTTTTTCTCCACACTTCATTCTTAACATTTATGAATTCTTCAGACTAACAGCAAGTTTGATAAGTGCTTGGCATAGAAGATTGAGTTCTTGCACATTTAGTGTGCCTCCAAATGGATTACCGGTATACGAGTACAAATTTTCTATATTTTTTCGGTCTTCTTGTTTTCCCTTATGCATAGCTGCCAACATTTATGCTTTTTTCCTACCACTATTTCTGATCAGAAAAAATATCCTTTTCAGTCCTATGTTTTCGATGATTAAGTAAGACAAATATCTCTGATAAAAAATAGGGGTAGGAAAAAAGCGTAAAACTTGGCTGCTATGCTTATGTTTTATTATTCCAATACATTATATCGGCAGTGATAGACCTATTTCAGAAACTTTGCCAGTCTATTATATCAACTAATGCATTTTATGCGAAATGTGGTGTCCTGCCTACTGACGATTAAGCATCCATCTGTCGCTTTCGTTTCTTATAATTTTTATTATCATCATAAACTTTTGTTTCATTAGTGGATCAATAGTTTATTGTTCATATTATAATTTAATTTAATAGAAGATATATTTAAATTGATGTTTTGTAAGCTTCTTGTAATAATTCTGTGGATTATTTTATGCCATCTCTAAATTTGGAATTTCGGTCACTTTATTGTTCAAATACATTAGTTTTTACTTCATATTCGGTATTCTATATATAAATCACGCATACGCTCTTAACAACAGTGATTTTGTCAAGTAATGCCAATAGAACTTTATAGTTGCATTTTATTGAAAAAGGTAGTATACATATGTACAGGGTGTCCATAATTAAATGACCCTACTTTAAAGTTGTCTAAATACGAAGCTATTGGTCAGAAAGTTGGGAAATTTTGTAACCGACATAATGAAGGAATGGGAATTTGTTTGAGCAAAAAGAAAACAATAGTTCAAATGTTTTTCACCAGGGGGCGATTTTAATAGATTAAACATTTTTCAACAATTTTGCCACCACCCACTGAATACTAGACCTCAGCTCTGAGAAACAAATGGCGGCTGTCGTAGGAATTTTTTTTCAGAGTTTGTGTGGTCCGTTCAATTTGAGCAACAATAATTTAAAAAAGTTTTTACGCTTTCTTTTTTTTCAGGGGTATATTTGTCTTATTTAATATAAGAAAAATAAAGCGTAAAAAATTTTAAAAAGTGTAATTCATTAAAAAATACCCTATGGTGGCGAAATTTTCAACTACTTTTTTTCCGCTCAAACAAATTCCCATTCCCTCATTATGTCCGTCACAAAATTTCACAATTTTCTGACCAATAGTTTCGTCTGTAGATAACTTTAAAGTGGGGCCGTTTAATTATGGATACCCTGTATATATATATACATATCTTAGTTTACGTATATATTTATGTATATATAATAGTTTATATTATACAACATTACATAAAATAAAATTGAGTAAATTTCTACGTAGAGAGTTTAAAAAAACTACTTTAACGCTGAAAAAAAAAAATATGCATAGAAATAGTATTGTATAAAAGGAATTAACAGTCGGGCCGATTCTAATATGCTTAGTCAATATTGCTGATACTTTATTAGGTAGCTTTCTTTACAAAAAAGCTACCTATTGCAGCCGTTCGGAGGAAAGCGATTTCAAAAAATTTTGGTATATTTTCATCGATCATGACCCCCAGACCACGAAACCACCCTCCGTTCAAAATTGATATATATATATATATATATATATATATCTGACCTATGTCACACTGTAACTCCCGTAATTATGAACCGATTTCAATGTAATTCGGTGTGTACATAGTACATACCAATGTCTCGACCGAGTTCGTTGGCCAGCTTCATTCGCCATTTTGTTTCAAAATGGCGGCCATTTAAAAATTTTTTAAAAATTTAAAACTTGAAATGTGGTACCAAAAAATTAAAAATGGAAAAATATTTTTTTCTTATGTATTTGACCTTTATACAAAGATTCCGGAGCAGTTTTTGTTTCGTCTATATCTTAAAAAATGGCTGAGTTATAGCATTTTGAATTTCTAGCGTGGCTGACATTTTGAAACGTCCTGAAATTTGTCACGCGATAAAAGGCGTATTTATGAACCGATTTGGATGTAATTCAGTGTGTACATAGTACATACCAATCTCTCGACCGAGATCGTTGGCCAGCTTCATCCGCCGTTTTGTTTCAAAATGGCGGCCATTTAAAATTTTAAAAAAAAATTTTAAACTTGAACTGTGGTACCAAAAAATTAAAAATGGAAAAATATTTTTTTCTTACGTATTTGACCTTTATACAAAGATTCCGGAGCAGTTTTCGTTTCGTCTATATCTTAAAAAATGGCTGAGTTATAGCATTTTGAATTTCTAGCGTGGCTGACATTTTGAAACGTCCTGAATTTTGTCACGCGATAAAAGGCGTATTTATGAACCGATTTGGATGTAATTCAGTGTGTACATAGTACATACCAATCTCTCGACCGAGTTCGTTGGCCAGCTTCATCCGCTATTTGTTTCAAAATGGCGGCCATTTAAAATTTTTTTAAAAATTTAAAATTTGAAATGTGGTACCAAAAAATTGAAAATGGAAAAATATTTTTCTTATGTATTTGACCTTTATACAAAGATTTCGGAGCAGTTTTTGTTTCGTCTATATCTTAAAAAATGGCTGAGTTATAGCATTTTGAATTTCTAGCGTGGCTGACATTTTGAAACGTCCTGAAGTTTGTCACGCGATAAAAGGCGTATTTATGAACCGATTTGGATGTAACTTCGTTTATACATAGTACATACCAATGTCTCGACCGGGTTCGTTGGTCAGCTTCATCCGCCATCTTGTTTAAAAATGGTGGCCATTTAAAATTTTAAGAAAAATTTAAATTTGAAATGTGGTACCAAAAAATTAAAAATTGAAAAAATATTTTCTTCTTATGTGTTTGACCTTGATAAAAAGATTCGGGAGCAGTTTTTGTTTCGTCTATATCTTAAGAAATGGCTGAGTTATAGCATTTTGAATTTCTAACGTGGCTGACATTTTGAAACGTCCTGATTTTTCTCACGTAATAACAGGCGTATTTTTGAACCGACTTGGATGTACCTTGGTGTGTACATAGTACATAGAAATATCTCGACCGAGTTCGTTGGCCGGCTTCATACGCCATCTTGTTTCAAAATGGCGGCCATTTAAAAAAATAAAAAAATAAAAAAATTTAAATGAGATACCAAAAAATTGGAAAGTGAAAAAGATTTTTTTTGTATGTGTTTCACTTTAATACAAAGATTCCGGAACAGTTTTTCTTTCGTCTATATCTAAAAAAAATGGCTGAGTAATAGCATTTTGAATTTCTCTTGTGGCTGACATTTTAAAACGACCTGATTTTTGTAACGCGATAACAGGCGTAATTATGAACCTATTTGGATGTAACCTGGTCTGTACATAGTACATACCAATGTCTCGACCGAGTTCGTTGGCCAGCTTCATTCGCCATCTTGTTTCAAAAGGGTTGCCATTTAAAAAAATTAAATTTAAAATTCAAAATGAGGTATTAAACAATTGGAAAATGGAAAAGATTTTTTTATGTGTTTGGCCTTGATACAAAGATTCCGGAGCAGTTTTTGTTTCTGAAAATTTGTTCTTTTGTTTATATCTTAAAAAATGGTTGATTTATAGCACTTTGAATTTCTAGCATGGCTAACATTTTGAAACGATCTTGTATTTGTCACGCGATAACACACGTATTCGCCTATTTCGATGGAAGAAGGCATGTGGATAGTATACATCAACACCTCGACCAAGTTCGCTGGCAAGATTCATCAGCCATCTTGTTTCAAAATGGCGACCATTAAATTATAAAATATATATATATTTAAAGTGAGGTGCAAAAAAATTAGAAATTGAAAAAGGTTTCTTTCTTAAGTATTTGACCTTGATATAAGGATTCAGGAGCATTTTTTGTTTGTCTTTACCTTAAAAAAATGGCTCAGATATAGCAGTTTCAATTTCTATTGTGGGTGACATTTTGAAAAATCTGATTTTTTGCATGCGACAGCACTCCTATATATTAACCGATTCCGATGTGAGTGAGCATGTGCACAGCAATTACTAAGGTCTCGACCAAGTTCACTGCTTAGCCTCATCCACCATGTTATCTTAAAATGACAGGCACTTTAAGAAATGTTACTTTAAAGAAAAGCAGCTTGGATAAAGCTGACTAATTTCGCGAAATTCTCATTCATTATATTGATAAAAATTAGTATTGAATCTTTTATATTCGGTTTCCACTAAATTGAGCTTCGTGTGTTTGAATGATATAATTTGGTTTTTTTAAAATAAGGATTATGAAAGCTACCTCTTCCTCCCGGCACTGGCCGGAAGGACTTTTTTAAATATATCCATCTGCTTTCTGGTAGAACTACTCAAAGTTTTGAAAACAAAATATGTTTTGTAAGGTGAAAAGTTAATTAATCGCTTTTTCCCTTTACTTATCATATTTCAGTTTCATGAGAGAAACACGTTCGTTTTCTTTAAGAAAAAGATATTATTACTCGCAATTTGTTTCGTTTCTCAAACTTGTTTAACTTCGGTGTCACGCAGACTAAAGGTTTAGAGAAACGCTCAGTTCAAAAATAAGTTTAACGTCTATCACAGTTATCCGCTTTCATGTGGTAGTCCATCACAGGAAAGATTGTAGAAAAATATTAGATCTGGTTTTAAACAATGATTCTAGCCTTTGAATGCTGAAAAATTTGAACTGAGATTTATGTCTATACAGAAATAGTATATATTTTTCTAGAAAGTGGTGCGGAAAAATTCCCGAAATCGTTTAGTCATATTCAAATTATTTTTATTGATATGTAATAGATTCGCACAAGAGATTAAAATAAGTAAATCTCGGAACCGCCGCACTAAAAGTAAATTTTTATAAGACGTTTTAGATTCAGTTGTTCGTGAGGCATATTGAAATGTAAAAGAAAACATGTGATATCTTTACAGTATAACATTTCTCAAGCACTTTGCTTAGTTCTGTAAAACTGGAGTCAAACTGGAGTTCGCATTCTTACAAAGATCTTTAGCCTCCATTGCCGCCTCCGATGACCCAACATTGTGTTTCTCCGAAACATGTTTTTAAGACCGAAACCTAACTTCCGTAATTTTCATTGTAATTAATACGTACATAAATATATATAATTATTAATTAATTATATGTATACAGAAACAAATTTCTAACAAACATACAAATATATATGTATGTGTGCGTATAAGTTAAAAAAAATATATAAATAATAATACAACTTTTATATTTTATTACTTTATGAGAACCAATATTTATAGTCATTTATCAAATATTAATAAACAATATATTTAAAAAAATTGAGAAGAAATTCAATAATGCATATTAACTTTTTTAATATACACATATTGTCATTTCTTTATGTAGAGACATTAGTGAATTTTTTTGAAAAAATGGATTTTTTTTAATTGGCTTAAAAATATTTTTGATCTTCCTGAATCCATTGGTATATCCAGTTTTTTTTCTGACCATTAGATATACTTGTAAAAATTCAAGGAAAGACGCGACTCGGATGCGACGCCCATTTACATTAAATTTACGTTAACATTTTATACTTGTTTCTGTTTTTATATTCTACTCACCCCACTATATTTTTAAAATAAATTTTGTAGTATGCACATGTTGTCAAAGAACAAATAAAAGTGTGTCTGCCTTCTAAACAAAGTCGTTGCTAACCGAATAAAATTCGTGTAAGAGAACCAGTGTTGCCAGATTGGGGATTCTGTCCGGGATTTTGAACCTCCAGAGGAATTTTTTGGGGACAGGTAGTTCGTGGGGAAATGTTTGGGCATTCTCAACAATTCTGGGGAAAAACTTGTTAATTTTTTTTTTCATTATTTCACGCAAAGGTTACTCTTAGTCATCTGGAAACACTGAATCTGCCTCGAAGTCTATTTTGATTTGGAAAACAAAACTAAATACAGAAATGGGAGATATTCTTTATTCTGAAAATCTGCCATTGTTCTAAAATGAAAAAAATTTAGTCGCAGAAAAAACTGTGTGCCATAAATCTTGAGCATAATCCAGTGAAAATAGACTCCAAGTTGAGATAGAGAACGTAATTGTTTTCTGAGAATATGTATTGAAACCTTGGATTTGTGAAAAAAAAATCATCTTTATTCGTTAAAATACATTTATTATTGTTATTACCTATAATGATCAAACATCCGATTTCGAACTGAAATAGAGAACTGGAATTGTTTCTGAGAAAATGGATTGAAACCTTGGATTTGTGTGCAAAAATTGTTCGTTATTCGTTAAAATACATTAATTATTTTTATTACCTATAATGATCAAACGTCCGATTTGGAACTGAGATAGAGAACTTGAATTTTTTTCTGAGAAAATGGATTAAAACATCTTGGATTTGTTGCAAAAAAAATTTGTGTAAAAAAAAAAAATTGAGTACAAAAATTTTTCGTTATAATGTTCTCCACTACCTCATTAAATATGTTTAATGGGTTTTCAATCATTCTGCATAATGAGAGATATCCATATTTAAAATATGTAAAATTTTAAAACTGTTATAATTACAATAAAAATCACATATTTTGAAATATGATTTTTTTATTTTCTAAAAATCCGTTTCAGTAATCGGTAACAATGTTCAGTTTTTAGTATGCTCAGTTTTTTTAGAAATCCTGTTTACTACAGTGCATTCTAATATTAGAAACCATATTGCCAATTATCATGTACATCGTTTAAATCAGCTATTAATAAACATAACCCACTACTAGTTACAAAAGAACGTCGGTTATATTGGGACACAATATTGTATTGATCGGAATTACTTTCAACAAATGCCAATATTATATAAATATCGGCATTAACTTGATATTGGAAATAAAATGACTAATGTTTGCTCGTAAAATTTGTGCAATTCTGCCGAGTGTAAAATCCAAGTGTTAGAGCAATTTTGTAAGATTATTTTAGAAATATTGTCAAAGATATCCAGCACAAACTAATATGTAACATCAGAACGTTCTTTTCACCGGCTTCCACATATCACCTACGATTATGTTTTGTTGAACTCTCTGATGATAGTTATAAATGCATGTGACTTTAGCCGTTTTTTGTACAAAACGTGCTGAGAGCATACAATGTGAACATTTACATGACGTTTGTGGTCAAGGTTGCCAGGAAACTATCAAATATTTTGAATACCTTTAAATTTTCAGTAAAATAGTCATCTGGTTTTATTACAGAAATTTTAAAATTAAATCATGCGAATACTAATTAAGCGCACCCGTAGTGGGCCACTTAAGGACATTTATCTGATTATTATTAAAGTATTAGTGAATTCTAAATGATATATATATATATATATATATATATATATATATATATATATATATCGTCTAGTTTCCGAATTAATCGCACAGGCGTTTTAGCCTGTGGGTTATGTGTTGGTTATGAGAAGAAGAACATCTATAGAAATCATAAACGAGGCAGTCGAATGAGGTAATACACAAACTTTATTTACATATTCAGGGGGAGCAATCATCAGGAGAAATGCTCTACTTAATCGTTTATAAAAAGATTACTGATTCATCTCAAGTTGGTAACTGGAGTTTTAGAAGAAAAAAGAAGCTTCGAATAAATTTCGAAGTCTCTAAAGACCATTCCATCTCAAATCGACTCCCAAACTCTCCTCTCATCCCGTATCTGACTGCGCTTCTATATTTTACTTACTTCGGCTCAAAGTTACAAGTTAGTCAGCTGACTTTTCTTTTCCAAACATAATCGCTTTAAGGGTGATTTGTTAATATTGCTGGTTGTTTAATATTGAGTTGATTCAACTTCGTAGTGCGAAAATTTTCTTCTTGGATTTTCTATATCCTCCGATCAGATACACAAAATGTAAATAAAAATTAATCTCTGCGGGCTTAAAATAGATTTTAGCCTGTCAGACGATAATTTTAACAGAAAAGAAAATGAATTTATTGAGGCGGAATAAAATTTATGAATATTAAAGCATTGGAGTATTATAATAGACATCTTGATATTATAATAAAATAATGAATGTAAATATATAGGGTTTTTAGGACGGGATAATTTAGGAATTATGATATTTTTAGCAATTAAAGAATTTAGAGGGGTTTGATATTCCGGGAAATAATAGCGCATTTGAATGCTGATTTAAATAATAAAAGGGTTTTATTTAGGGAATATAAGTAGTTAGCGCCATTTTTTAAGATTTAAGCAATTTGGAATAAATATTATTAGCCGGATATCAATCTTATACCGTTACACATGCAGATTGATAGATTAGTTTAAGAATAGGGTTTTAATTTAATAAGCCGGTATAATATATGGAATATTATTAAAAGAAAAATTTGTATAGAATAATGTTAAACTACAAAATTCTAAATTTTATAATATATGTATTTAGCCTAGTCCTAATCTTCATGTATCAGAATAAACATTCAAAGTTTCAAAATACATTCTTCGGAAAAAATGAAAAATAAACAAATTTACCTTCCTCTAAGCTGCAGTAGTGAGCCTAGTACATTTTTAATACATGAATTTTTAAATGTTTGTTTTATCCGACAAATTATTTATAATGTAATAGAGATATCAACAAGACGTTTAATTTAAAATGTTTGAAATAAAAACTTATTTCTCAAAAAAATATTTAAGAATTTCCCAAAAAGCTTGTTTCAGACGACATTCTAAAAAATAAACAAATGCAACAGCACAAAAGAAAAAAAAATCTTCCAAACAGTTTATTGAAAGTAATATTTAAGGATGTTAGTCAATAAGATTGCTTATGAAATGCATTTTTGGCTTGTTGTTAAACTTTAAAAATTAATGGCCAACTGCTGGCACGTAGCCCATTATAGGTGTATTTACATTACTATGCAAATATATTAAAATTCAAAATAAAATTTTAGAAATTTCCTATCAATCATGTTTGCAGTGTACAGAAAACTACCTAATGGACGTCCTTCATCTGTATTTTTTTTTTTTTTTCACGTAGTGCATTTACATCTGAAGCATGAATTTCAGCAATTTCTTCTTTTATTTAGATATTTCGAATAGCAATTTTTACTTTATTTATTTATTATTACTTTATTTATTTATTTAATTTTTATTTAATGACAAATGTTTTGTGGTCACATAAAGTAACAATTCTTCGTTTTGTAATTTCCGTCATAGATTTGGAATTTCTTATAAAAAAAAATTCCTGCAATAGGTTCATATATGCGTTTCAGATGCAAATGGGTTAATAATATGTATTGGGAAAGCTTTTACTACCCGTTTAAAAATGCATAATAAAAAGGAAATTTTAGTTCATAAAATTAATAATAATCACTAATATAGCATCAGAGACGATTACCCATTTAAATTTAAAAAAATACAATAATTATATTTTAGTTTAATTGTAATTTATAAAAATCATTAAGAGTTTATTTTAACGGTCAAATGCGTACAAAATTTTACTAATAAATTATTTGACATTAGTACACAGTTTTTTCTTTATTAGCTACACCAAATTTTAAGAAAAAATAAATTTAGCCCAGAATAAAGCAAAATGTACAGTCTTTCCCGTTGGAAGTTTTTTCTGCTTAAAATTTCATAAAAATGGTCATTTAATTTAATAAAATTGGTAAAATTGATAATATAGTATCAGAGACGATTTGTTAACTGTTCTGTTTCTCGGTCTAATGTTGGACAGTATTTCCATGCCAATATCCCAAATATTATACCAAACATTTTTTTTCTACTAGAATTGCTTAACATTGCTTTTTAGGATATGTTTTATTTAAAATAGTATTATTCAGATTAAAACTCAAACCAGCTTACTCATCTCAAATTAAAATTTCAAAAAATTAAAACAATTAAATTTAAACTTAAATGTAATTTTAATAAAATAAGTGAGATATGTTTCAACTATCAAATACGTACCAATTGCCTTTAATAAACTATTTGAAATAAGTACATATTTCTTTCTATATTAGTTGCACTACGTTTTAGCAAAAATTAAATTTAGCCGGAAAGGAGGAAAATGTATAAAATTCCCCGTTAATTATCACATTTTACTTTCGTGAGAGGCAAATGTTTTTTTTTTTTTCAGTAAAATACATGTTTTATTCTAAAAATTTTGCTAATGGCATTTTGCTCTAAAAACTTACCTCTTAAAATGATGCATCACGTGGTTTACACGTCTGGAGAAAACTCATCTTTTGATATTATTGAACTCTCCGCTTTTCAACTCTGATTAATCACGAAGTATATTTCTGAAATATATACATTCTGCTTCACACAATTTCGGTCGCCTTCCTATTCTGAAAATTGTAAAACAAGATTAATGTCTAAAATAGAAGTTTCGTGATTCTAGAATATATTTTTTCTTTGTTTGCAAAAAAAAGGGATTTTCCAAACAAAATTAGTTATAAAATTACACTGTTTGTTCTCATGCATAAAACGTGTAAAATGCATCTGATGAAATTAAACTAACTAAATTTTAAATAAAATCATAACACAAAATTCATTATTCCACATGCATGACGTATTAAAGTGAAAGTATCGACAGTTAAATATTTTTGTTCTATAGAAATTTAATGCAGAGAGCTATTACTTCTACTTCGATTTACTGTATTATAGACTTCTCCCTTTCAAACGAATTGTTTGAAATGAATAGAACAGTAATTAACGAAAATATCCCCTGATCATGGCTATGGGTTTTTCAGACCTAAAGTACTAGGAAATTTAAATGAAAAGTATATTTTAAACCTGTAGCAACTGTAGTAGTAGTAGTATGTGTCACCTTTTAAGTAGAAAGATAAAGTTTTGAAGTTCATATTGTGCAGTTTGTGAACTAAATTTTAGTTTAAATATAATTAATTTTAAGAAAATAATTGAGAGTTGTTTTAACTGTCAAACACCTAGGGTATGCTACTAATAAATAATTTGAAATAAGTACATAGCTCCTTCTATATTAACTTCATTAAGCAAATAAAAAATTTGTCCCCGAAAGAAGTAAAATGAATAGTCTTTCTAATTGCGTATCAGATTTTACTTTCGTGAAAGAAACATGATCTATTCTGTAAAATACATGTATTATTCCCAAACTTTTGCTAATTCTAAATACGCACCTCTTAAAATGCTGGATAAGCTTGTTTAAACGGTTGGAGAAATCTCACTTTTTTACTCTATCGCAGATTTCCGCTTTTCAGCTCTAATTAATCACGAAGCATTTTGCTGAAAAATATGCATTCTGCTTCCCACAATTTTGGTTGCATTTCAAATGCTAAAAATTCTAAAAGAAGATTAATGTCTAAAATAGAAGTTTCATGTTTCTAAAATTTATGGTTTCTTTGTTTCAAGAAAAGGAATTTCCCAACAAAATTAGTTATAATATTGCACTGTTTGCTTTCGAGCGTGAGATGTGTAAAACGCATCTGGTGAAATTAAAATAACTAAATTTTAGTTTAAATACAAGTTTAAGAAAAGTACGGGATTTGTTTTAATTGTCAAATAAGCAAATACTAATTAAAAATTATTTTATCTATGTAAATACAATATGCTAAACCAATATTCAAATTCTGTACCACGTATGTATATCTACTAGAATTGCGTAATACGATTTCAATAACTCTTTTTTTAAATGAAAATTATGTTATTCAGATAGCTTCATTACACAAACTAGCCTACGCATTAAAAAACCTGATTAAAATAACTAAATTTTAGTTTTAATATAAATTTAAAAAAAATTATTTAGAGTTCTTTTAACCCTCAAATTTTTAGGAAATGCTACAAATAAATTATTTGAAATAAGTACATAGCTCCTCTACATTATCTAAGCTAAGTTTAATCTAGTCGGATGTGGCAATCCCAAAACTTTCATCTATCTCATACATGCTAATATTTCCTGAAAAATGCAGCATGTCAACAGGCTAGGTGATTTACACCAAAATCACATCATCAACATTTTATGTCAACTTCTAACTGAATTTGAAGTTTGAAGAAAATTCGTGCATTCGTTTTTGAGATAGAGCTATTGCAGAAATTGTAAAAAATGGAGTGCAGCTACATCTGTTGGTCGATTTACACCAAAACAGACACAACACTAATTTATATCAGAGATTAGCTGAATCTGAAGTTTAATAAAATTTCGTGCATTAGTTCTTGACATTATTGCAAAAATCATGAATAATGCCGCATAGCAGCGCTACCTATTGGATGATTTACACCAAAAGGTAATCAGCACCAGTTTATATCAAGCTGTAACAGAATCAAAAATTTGGTGAAATTCTGTGCATTAGTTCTTGAGATAGAACGTCCACAAACTTTTTGTCACATACAGACTCATAGACAGATATTTTCTAAAAACCATCAAATTGCATTCCGGACCTTCTAAAACGTACAAATAAATCGAAAATCGGAAGTCTAACATTTTCACGTGTTCAATACTTTCTTCTTGTAAAGACAGAAGAAAGTAAATAACAAAATAGCCCGGAAAGAAGTAAAATGAATAGAGTTTCAATTTGCTTATCAGATTTCACCTTTGGTGACAGGAACATCGTCTTTTTCTGTGAAATACATTTATTATTCTCAAAATTTTGTCTAATGGCATTTAATTTAAAAAACTTACTACTTAAAATGCTTTATCACGTGGTTTACACGTTTGGAGAAAAGTCACTTTTTGTGATTATTGAGCTCCATCTCTATTTTCCGCTTTTTAACTCTAATAAATCACGAAGCATTTTGCTGAAAAATATACAATCTGCTTCACACAGTTACGGTTACCTTTCCAATGCTGAAAATTGTAAACGAATTTTAATGTATAACATAGAAATTTCATGTTTCTGCAATTTATTCTTGCTATGTTTCAAAGAAAAGTAATTTCCCAAACAAAATTAGTTAAAAAAATGTACTGTGTGTTTACGTGTATGAGATATGTAAAACGCATTTGGTGAAATTAAAATAACTAAATTTTATTAAAAAGAGAGAAACAACGTTTAAAGAACACAAATGTAAGAAATTTTAAAAAGCATATAGCTATTTCGAAGCTTCTAAGGACCCATCATCAGTGCTTATAAATTAAAGATAAAAAAAAAAACTGTGGAATAAAAGAAGGGGGAGGCAGAGCCAGAAGGCACACCTCACATCCCGACCGTCAACAGCGAAATGAAAATCACTGTTGACAAACAGCCATGGAGTCGGTCTCACAGGCGCTCAGGGAGACCAATCAAAAACCGCCCAGATGCTCTTGGAGAGTTCAAATAAAGCTGAGAAAAAGGTGGGAGGAGGGAAGAGAACGAGTTAAAGAAAATTAAACCATAACTTTGAAAAATTAGGCGTGCTGGACAAATCGTTTACTAAGCTGTTTGAAATTTTCCATATGTGGTAGACTTCACAAAAGTCAAGATCGTAATTTGATGAACATTTTTGTATAATTGAGTCTTCGGAAAATTTAAAAATTATGATTGTTGGACCAGCAGTGATTAGCAATAGCGGAACGCTTGACGTCACAATTTTTGACACAAGTTTTATGCTCTCCTAAACGACCAATGTACATTTTAATGCATTAGCAAGATATCTTGTAAATACCCCAATGTGAAAACTGTCAATTGGATGTTTCAGATTTGTGAACTGAATTTTGTTAAAAGGAGTATAAACAACCTTAAAATCAAATCTTAACAAGATTTTAGAAATTTGATGGCTTATTTTCGGAAAATATGGGAGTATCAGTAATTTTTTTAAATTTTCATTGCCGACAGTGTTAACTTTGGAGTGAGATCGTTTGCTTAGTTTATTATGAATGGAATCTATGATTTCAACTGTAAAACCTCGATCAATGGCAATGGATTTAATGTAATCTATTTCAGCTTTTAGTAAACTGTCGGAAGAACATATATTTAAAGCCCGATAGACGTAAGCGTTGAAGACAGCCAACTTTTGGTTAGGTGGATGGGATGATAAACGATGAGGGGGAAAAGATACTGCGAATGGTTTACGGTAAACTGTAGTGTGAAATAAGTTATTTTCGCGGAAAAACATGACATCAAGGAAGGGCAAGCGACAGTTATTTTCGAGTTCGGAAGTGAAGTGAATATGTTCATCTACAGTGAAATGCGTTTAACACGAAACTGACGGGACCGAAAAAATTTTTCGTGTTAAAAGAATTTCGCGTTAAAAGATTCTTAAAAAAAGAACAAAACTCACAAATATTTTAACGTAATCAAATTTTATTTCGATTTCCTGTTAAACTACTAGTAAGTTGCAATCATTAGGATAAACAGCAATTAAACAAAATATTGTTTCGGGGGGGAAAAATCAGATATCTTTTTTCGAAGTGTCATTTTCAACATTCTGAGATCTAGCTTGTTTGAACCAAATAAGTTAAGCTGTCTGTAAATCTTCGTGCTTAACAGTTCCCATACGTTTTCTCTCAGGCTTAAACACACTGCGCTCAAACATTAACGTAATGGGATCCCTGTTTTTTATTATTCTTCATAATGTAGAATTGACAATGCAAAATTCTTTGCAGATTTCTGTTTTCGTCCTTCTTTTTCATCAACTGCATTAAGCAACTTCATCTTCATTTGAAGCGAAATAGCAGTTTGTTTTTGCACCGATTTCTCAGCCATTGTGCTCATAAAACATAAGCTAATTTACAAAAAATACGAAATTCACTGGTTTTCACCCAACACTCAGTGGTTTTAAACAAAATTCACCAGTTTCAACTTAAACTAACTAGCTCGAAAGCGAATTTTTTTCGTGGTAAACAATTTTTGTTTCTTGTTAAAAGAACAAAAATGCATTAAATTGTATAGTATACTGTTCGGACCGCTATAACAGTTCGTGTTAACCGATTTTTCGTGTTAAGCGTTTTCATGTTAAACGTATTTCACTATCTAGAGTTCATAGTATCGAGAATATTTGTAAGATCAAGCCCATCAGAGTTCAATAAAGCAAAACAGTCGTCAACATAGCGTAGGTAAAATGGAAAAGATAATTTCTTGAAAAGGTTTGATTCGTAATAGTGCATGTAAATGTCACTGAGGATGGGGCTGAGGGTTGAGCTCATAGACAAACCATCAGTCATGCAATAACAATTACCTTTAAAAATAAATGTGTTTTTGTGATAAACAAATGCTAGTAAGATTTATAAGCTTATCAATTTCGTAATATGTATAATGAAATTCTTGTAGGCTTACTCTAAGACAGTTTAAAGCACCTTGAACCGGTACGTTAGTAAATAGGGATTTTACATCGAATAAAAACATAGTATTGTTTTGAGTACCATTGAAACTACGAAGCTTATTAACAAACTTATAAGAGTTTCTGCAAGTGTAAATGTTGTTAGAGAGCAGGGTGGGAGAAAATAGAGGTAAGATATTTCACTAATTTGTAGGAAGATGTACCAATGTTCGAAACTATTGGTCTGAAAGGAATGCCTAGTTTGTGGACCTTTGGGAGCGTATAAAATCTTGCGCAATGTGAAACTGAAGGAAACTGAAGAGGGAACCTCTCCCCCTTTTATATAACTAAATTTTAGTTTAAATATGCTTTTAAGAATATAATTGAGATGTGTTTTAATTGTCAAATAATCAAATGCTAATTGAAAATTATTTTGAATATGTAAATACAATATCTTAAACCAATATCCCAAAAACTGTACGAAATATTTATATCTACTATAATTGCGTAAAACTATTTCAATTATTCTTTTTTTTTTTAAAGAAAACAGATCCAGCTTCATTACACAAACTAGCTTACTCATTAAAAAAAAAAAAAAAAAAAAAAAAAAAAAAAAAAAAAAAAAAAACATTAAAGTAACTAAATTTTACAAATATAAATATAAGTAAAATAGTCTTAATAGCGTCTACTATTAACTATACCATAATAATATACAGGGCTATTACAAATGATGGACCCGATTTAAAAAAAAAAAATTGAAACTGCTGCACATATTACAATAGAAGGTACATGAATTTAAAGAGACATATACTAAGTTTATTTTAGTTACAAATGTTCGATGTGTGACCCTCTTGTTACATGGCAGCATACGTCCAATCTGTAATCCAGTTCGTCCGAAACATTTTGTAGCATCACTCTGTCAATGGTTCTGAATTCTGCACAAATGTGTTCTTTCAGTTCTGACAGTGTCAAAGACATTGTATATGTACCACCAATGCCGAAAACAAAATGTTCAGAACATAAAGAACGCATTTGTGAAGCTTTCAGAACCATTGGCAGAGTGATGCTACAAAATGTTTGGAATGAACTTGATTACAGATTGGACGTATGCCGTGTAACAAAAGGGTCACACGTCGAACATTTGTAACTGAAAAAAACTTGATATATTTCCGCGTAAATTTATTTATAACTTATTGTAATATGTGCAGTAGTTTCGAAAATATGATTTTTTTTAAATCGGATTAATCATTTATAATAGCCCTGTATATTCCAAGCAAATGTCAAAACATATATTAAAATTTAATTATTTGCTAAATGACATCCTTTCACTAAAAACACATTAAAAATACTGAAAATTTATTTTGCATGTTAACTTTTTTATTTGACGACTATCATCCAGTTTTCATGTGCATTTTGTTTGTATTTTTTTTTTATATATATATTCTGATGTTGACTTAATGAAAGACTCCAAACTTATAAATTTTAAGTATGTTTAATGTATTTTTATTGAAGGGACGTCTTTTAAGTAAATAATTGCATTTTAATATATGTTTTGAGATTTGTTTGGAATATATATTATTACGGTATATCTAAATTTTAGTTTAAATATAATTTTAAGAAAATAATTTAGAGTTGTTTAAACACGCAAAGAGTTAGAAAATGCTACAAATAAGTTATTTGAAATAAGTATATACCTCCTTCTGGATTAGCTAGACTGAGTTTGAAAAAGCTAAATATCCCGGAAAGAAGTAACATGAATAATGTGTTCCTTTGCTTATCAGATTTCACTTGCGTGACAGGAACATGGTCTTTTTCTGTGAAATACATGTATTATTCCAAAAATTTTGTCTACTGGTCTTTTATTCTAAAACTTTAGCTGCATCACTTTGTTTACACTTTTAGAGACTAGAGAGAGATCACTTAGAGTGAGATTATTGAATTATTTCGCAGAACTCCGCTTTTCAACTCTAATTATTCATGAAGCATTTTGCAGAAAAATATACAAATGTAGCTTCATACATTTACGATCACCTTTCCAATTCTTAAAAAGAAGATTTTTGTCTAAAATAGAAGTTTTATGATTCTAGAATTAATTATTTCTTTGTTTGCAAGAAAATGAATTTCTCAAATAAAATTAATTGTAAAAAAACCACTATGTTTTCTCGAGCATGAGATATACAAAATGTGTTTAATGAACCGTTAAATAATAATTTTGTATATTTCGAAATATTTTGACAAATATGGGTTCTGAGAAAATGTTTTACATTTTATCAAAATTTCATTTTTGAATTAAATAATAATAATACATTCTTATCATAAAATGAATGATCTTGAATATCTTGCAATATAAATTCTTTAACCCGTGGTTTATTTGTTTCAGAACCTCAGTTACTAAGATGCAGTACTCCAAAGTCTGGAAACATTAGATCCTTATGGGTGTGACTACGAAGCATTTTCTTCATCTGAATATCCAGCAGATAATATAAACTTCATGTTTAGGGAATTAGTTGTTCAAGATTAGTCTAGCCAACAGTTGTTTGTGTTTGAAAATAAATTGGGAGTTTTCCTACCAAAAGCATATATTTTTAATTACGTGCGTTATACCTTCATTCCAGATTAAGCGGTTTAGGTTAGCGTCTATTTAAAAGTATTTCTCCCATAACATGTGTTTTCGTTTAAAAAAACCTTTACAGAAATATCTATCATTCATGTCCTCACTAATGGTAGTACGAGTTTCAAAGTATATGCTGTACGTAATTAAATTTCAACTTCTCACAAATGTATGCAGCAATCGAAACTAATAATCAGAAAAGTGTAAAATTTAGTACGTCTCTAAATAAAGGGCTGCAAATGACATTTAGAAGAAGAAAAAATTATTTCAAAAATGGCAATCAGAGGGTGTAGTATTAATTTTTTCGGTAATTTAACAAAATACAAATTTATATACTGTAGAATTAGTTTATCAAGACAAATACTGTTCAATGTGTTGACCATTATTGTCAGGTACTGTTTGAAATCGCAAAAAAGCATGTTCAACAGTCACGCGAAGCAAATTTTTGGAAATGTTAAAGGCGCGATGAGAAATGCTGTCTTTGAGTTCTGGCAATGTCCGGTTGCAGTCATTGCGCTTATCCGTGTGTTCCAAATTTCGAAAACTATGCAAAGCTTAATATGTGGAATCACCATTTCAATAAAAAAAAGTTTCAACAGTAAAGCAGAATTCTGTTAATTGCACGACAATTTCCGTGGAAAAAGCAAGAGTCTTACAAGACGGGAAACGGACACCAGATGCATTGCGTATATATTTTCACTGCCCACGAGCAGATAGATACCTCACGTGATAGCTGAAATTGGCATATGTGACCAAATTTTATTAGAAAAAATTCTCATGCGGACATTTTTGATTTTTTTTTAAAATACATTTATCATCCCTTTTTTTAGACGCATACCAAATTTCCTACTTTTCTGTTGAACTTTTCTGTACACAGTTATTATAGTTGGCAAAACTCTATATATAGTCATATCTGTATATATGGAGAAAACATTCAAACCATGCTTTGTCCTTTAGATACAAATTTTCAAAAAACACAAAAAATGATAAATTAGAAAATAACTTGTATTTAATTTTAATTTTTATTACTGGTTATCAGAAAGAATTACAAGCATACATAAGATATTAAACATAAAGCAAATTAATAAAATGCATTTAATATTTGGAGAAATCACATTTTGACCGAATTCAGAGGGGGAAACATGTTTTGATTGTTTGGCAAGTGGATAAAACGCTTTTTGTATGAAATATGTTCTAACTCACAAATCATACGAAAGCATTATTTTATATGAGCAACTAAGAACTTCAATTGATTATTGATAAAATAAAATGACAGATTATGGTACCTAGTATTATTCATTAAATATTTACTAAATAAATACTCGTTTGCCAAAAGTCCACTTCAAATTTTAAAACTAATATCTTCATCTAGACAGTCACACACTTCCCCCTCTTCTTCATTGGAGGCTGGTAAATCATGGATAATGTGGTTGTACCATTTGAAGACATCCCCAGGTTGATTATTCCACTGTTCACTATACATTACCTTCAAATCGTTTTCTCTAAAACAATCCGTTTCATATGTGATAAGTATGGTAGGTTTCGAAAGTGCGCATTAAGTGACAACTACGATTGGCAGACTGGAGAAATCACTGTTTGACTGAATGCAGGCTTTGGAGAAAACACTCTTTGATTGAAAGTCCAGTTTTAAAATAGGTTTATAATTGGAGAAAAATGTTTTTGGTTAAAAATACCGTTTATTATAGTGCAATTTAACACAGAGTTCATAAAACTAACAATAACTCATTTTTTATTTTTATTTTTTTTTTGTGAAAAAACACGGTTTGAACGTTTGCTCCTCATATTTTATCTCTAATGTATAGTCAACTCTGAGATTATGTACACCCTGTGCTTGATGTACAGAAAACGGAAAAGAATAAATCTGTGATAGCTACAGATTTCAGGCACCACTGGGTTAGCAGGAAATTTTACTGTAGATAAAATGTGAGAGAGAAAATGAAACAATTGCTAATACAAAAAAGGTTTTATAGGGAATTATATGTGTATACATAAAATATATATATATATATATTTAAATAATATCCTTAATTAATACTTTCAAGCTGCAATAATTGAAGCAAATAATAATCATTAAATTTAGTCTTGTATATTGGTAGGTACACAAGGTATTCATCGATTATACCTACAACGAAAAGATAGCGTGCAAGACAAAAGAAAAAAAAAGATACAAAAGGTCGCTTTCCATTTATTAAGACAAAACTCCAAGCATCTTATTCCAAATCCTAATAAGCTTTTTTCTTTGAAACTTTGGAAACGATAAAGATATCGTTAGGCTTGATCTCAAGCCAAGTTTCCTCACCATGAAGTGAACTGTAGAAAAAATCTGTAAAATTACTAAATTTTTTCTAGGAAACTGGGATCTCTAGAAATTTTTATGCAACGGCAACAATAAAAATTCATGTAACAGATACAATTTTGCACCATAAATAAAAAAATCTGTAAGGTTACTAAGAATGTTTTAGGAAACTTGGATGCCTAGAACTTTTTATGTAACTGCAACCCAGGTTAGAGATAAAATTTTAGTCAGATTACTGTAATTTTAGTAGATTGTTTTGTAAAGGCACAGATTTTTGCAACTTTTTAAAAACTAGTTTTGTAGATATACATATTTTTTGTAAAGTGTACAGATAAAATTTTAGTAAGCATACAGATTTCTGTAACTTTGCATCTGTAGAATTACAGATTTTTTTTTTACTGTGTGTATTGTAACCCTTCTAAGTTTTTTGCCGAAATAACTAAACTCTCCGTATATTTATTTGCTGTAATTTTTTAAAGGTTTACAGTTGTATAAAATGCATTTAGCTATTTAATTAAGCAGTTATGTATACTTACTGAAGGTACAGTCGTGGAAAAAAAAAGTAAACACCCCTACTAACTCCTCAACAAATTATTGTAGACAAAAGTTACTGGTACCGAACGATTGGAAATAAAGTCTACTTTTAAATGATGTATATAAAATTTTCTTAGGGGTCATCTACATATTAAAACGAATCAAAACTTCATTTTTTTCAATAGCAATACCCAATTTTAACGCAATATTTCAAATCTTCGGTTCAAACTATGCCTAGACACCAAATGTCAAGTCATTTGAATGATAAGTTTTTGAATTATAAACATTCAAAATTTAGTGCTTCTAACGTTAAATTGCATTTTCATATTTTTATTTATATCTCCTGAAATTAAGCTCCTAATGTGCTTATTTTTTTGGTAGCAATAATACTAATATACCCAAATATAAATACGTTGAATTTGCAATTTTTAAAATTTTATGATATGAATTATGAATTATGAAATTAATATGCGAAAAAATTATGAATTGCAACCTACAATTTTTTTGATGGATTTAGATTTATTATGTCCTGCTTTATGGAAATCCCAAATTTCACATTTTTCTTCCAAGTAGTTTTCAAATTATGCTTAAAAAACGGCAAAATGATGGTTTAAGGGGCCGTCTACGATGCAAGTGAGTAGATATTTTGAAATTTATTCTGCTGTACTGCAATCTAACAGGCTTTCATTGACTCCTTGAGTGGCGCTTAAGGTGCCTTGATCAAGAAAGGGGCTCTCTCGGTTAACAATCGAGTACGGAGCTTCAATTTGGATACAGCCCTTGAAATACGCTCGTTTTAAAATAATTAATTTCTCGGAAACTTATGGTACGAATTGCATAAAAATTCGTTTTTAGGCTAATTGAAGGGTGTAGAGTTCATTTATGCTGTCAGAATTGTGTACTGCTATTGAAAAAAAATAAAGTTATGGTTCGTTTTAATATATAGATGCCCTCCTAAGCAAATTTTATATACATCATTTAAAAGTAGACTTTATTTCCAATCGTTCGATACCTGTAACTTTCTTCTACGATAATTTGTTGAGGAGTTAGTAGGAGGTGTTTACTTTTTTTTTTCCACGACTGTACAAATATTGTAAAAATGATTAAATTTGATTAAATTACTCATATATTTTGTTGTATCGCTCTTCTGAAGTACACACTGAGGTATACTGTACCATAAACGTAAACACATCGTTGGTAGTTTGGATGAAGTTTATCTGTATACTTGTAAATGTAAGTTTAAACATTTAGTACCCAAATAACTGAAGTGTGCTATTTTTGCCACACACAACATTTTTTTTTATGTACATCATTAGCCATTGAGTTTTAAATATAATTTATGGAAAAAGAAGATACTTTATACATTAATAAAATTTTGTTTCAATACCACCGATATATTAAGAAGAAATTTAAATACATAACTTTTTTTCAGATATTTCATTAAAACAGAAGAAATAAAGAACTCTTGTCACTAAAACCTATATGAAAGATTAATGTTCTGTACATGTAAAAAAAGAAGAATAAAAAAAGAATAGAGATATAGAAAATAGATAACTATCAGTGGAATGACGGCGTATGTCAATAAAAATAGATCACGTTCATTTAATAAAATCAAGCAAAAGTATAACCGTAACGGAACATTTTCAATAAACATTAGTTGACAATAGTTATTGGAAATTGTAACAAAAATAATTTTCCGTGCAATTCATAAAATATTAATTCTTACGACGACTACAAAAATGATTTTGGGATATATCCACGGTTTCTTACATTCTTACAGACAAAAATTATTTGTACTTTATTTAACAATTATAATTAGAATTAAGACGACAAAGAATGGTTCGAAACATTTTAGAAAATTAATAGCATACATATATTAAAATTTTAAATTACATATATTAAAAAAAATCTTTATAAATTTATATCTTTCTAAAGTACGACATTTTTAGATCTTTCTAAAGTACGACAGAATAATATTTAAAATATTGATGATACTTTTACTTTAACAAATCATAATCCTGCAGTTATTATTTTTATTAATTTAATTCAAGGTACAAATTTAATCCTTTCGGGTCCCATTATTTTTTTCAGTTTTGAGAAGTAAATTACATTTACGTTAATAATGTTAATGGTAGCTATCCAAATAGATTTACTGACGTTTAGCGGACATGTAATTGCCTGAAATCTAGCGAATGTAGTTATTTCGCATACTTTTCAATTCATATTTATATGACAATAGGCTGAGGAAACGTTTTTGAAGAAGTTTCAAAAATGTCATGTTACAACAGGATTTAATAGATATTACAACTTTTTAAAATAATAAAACTTTGTAAAAAATCACCATAAAATAAAACAAAACATAGGACGCGTTTCGAGCTAAAAATATTTACAGCTCGCCATCAGCTACAGTAAACACGTGTCTGAAAGGGGACAAGGTAAAAAATGAACTGAAAGTTAGAGAATAGAGCTTGCAAAGAATGCGACAGTTGGCGCTAGCTGAAAGGGTCACATGCAGAATACTAAATTGTTGCCAAAATGATAGAAGATAATTTGATAGGGAAAATGAAAATGAAAGAAATAAACAAAATTAAAAGAAAATAAAAGAAGTAAATTAAAAAAATATAAATATAAATAATAATAAGAAAGAAAAAATATAAAAGAATAAAACAAGAAAAAAACAAAAGATCCTTTTTTTCCCTCAATCAAAATAAAAAGAAAAGAAACAAGAGAAGAGGGAAAAGAATTACAAAAGTAATTTCTACGCTGGAGAGAGGAAAAGACATGATGAGAGATCATTGACAAGATTATCAGAATTTTTAGAAATAAAATATGCTTCATGAAAATCCAAGTGAGAGGGGGTTACTTAAAGGGATTACAACTTTTTGATTTTTTTTATCTTTTGTCACACATGGTTTGTTCAGAAATGTAACCGATATTTTAAATTTAAAGAATGAAATATATGTTTAAAATTAAAGAGTCGCCAATGGTGCAAAGGGAATCAGGGAAACTTTTATTATTATTATTATTATTATTATTATTATTATTATTATTATTATTATTATTATTATTATTAAATGCCAAAATATAATTGAAGTTATAATAAGAAACAGACAGACATATACTATCATTACTACATGTTGATAATAATAAAAGCAAATGTTAAGACAAAATAATAATGAAAAGACATGCACTATTACTAGTATGCCAGATTCGAACGGATTAATTAGAAAATGCGAGAAACTTCTACAAACTTTCAGTGTAACATTGCAGTTATACATAATTATGAGAATATTTCCTTTATCTTCAGAGCATATTTAAAAAAAAAACAGTCAAACATAAAATGCAGAAAACAGTAAAACTCTGAAATTAGCAGAAATGTATTTTTCGAAGTCACAAGGCTACAAAGGAGCTCTTTTAATATCAGATACATCTCTGTAAGAAAGTTACGGAATGCCAGGGTCGAAAATAAGGGGATGCAAAGGGGAGCGCCAAATGAGGATTTTGTTTGTCGTTTCATACAAAAAATGTATATATATATATATATATATATATATGTGAAATACAAAGAAACTCGCAAGTTAATGTTAAACCTATGGGAGCGTTCTTTTCAAATTTGTGAAAGTGAAAGTAGCTTTATATATATATATATATATATATATATATATATATATATATATATAAAACCCTGCAACAAAAATCTAAAAAGTAAACACTAACACGGTTAGAATTCAAGCTCAGCTATTCTAAGCAAGAAAAAAATCATTTAAAACTATTAATACGCAAGTGAGAACCTTTAAAAAGAATGCTCTTAGTGCTCAATCTTAATTTGTTAATACTATGGGCACGTTGTCTACATATTTCTTGCTAGCATTTTAATTATTATTAAGTGATTTTTATTTTTTAAGGATTTTTTTTTCTGTTTTTGCATAGGGTACCTGCGGTGAATAGTTTTATAGTGCGTGACAGCTGGGGCGCCAAAATACATATTTGTTTAGTTTCAGCCCTTCGGAATACAATTGACACTTTTATTTGTAAATAAACATAAAAAATTTGAGATACATTAAAAGTAACTAAATGACAACTTTTGACTATTTCTTAACACATGTTTAATGCATTTAAATTGTAAGAAAAAAATGTATATCAATATTCAGCTTTTATTGTTTAAGTTACACTTTTCAGGTAATGGCAGCCATTCGAGTAATGCAGAATATGGTTATAAGGAATACTATTATGAAATTGCACATAAATCCACGATTTACAAAAATAAGCAAAGAATATTTAATAAATAAACACCAGGGCATCTATACTAATAAAAGAATGTTTCGCTCTAAGTGAGTGTCTGTCTGCCTGTCTTTTTGTGATGGCTAGCAAAATCTACGGCTAGCAAAATACGTACGAGGCTCAAAATTTTTGTGAAACTAGAGCAAAGTGTCTGCACCTGTGATTCAGAATTTTATAATTCTAGTAATTAGTCGAGTTATTAATTAAATATCGCAAATCACTCTCATTCAAAAAGTCTTATATTTCATCCCCAGTGAAGAACAGCGATTGCGCACACGCACAGACCCATTTATGCAACGATTTCTATTTTTTAATAGTATTGTCTTAAGCTAAATCGACCAAACCACTCGTTACAGTCAAAACTGAAAGACAATAAAAAACCCAAATTAAAAGAATCCAAAAGTATTAATAATTTATTAAAAGCATAGATTTTTATCAAGCCGCATACATTTTTTTAGAAAAATTGAAGAGTTTGGTTAGTAGAAGGTTAGTTTAGTAGAGATGGGTAAATAGAATCACATTGATGCTAAGGCGATAAATGTACTGGACTCTTTTTAAAAAGACTGTATCTTAAATTTTATCAGGCCTAAAAACTCGAAAATTTCAGACACAAATCGGCAGACGCAAAAACAAATTGTTCTTTCAGAAATTTTACAAATTATTTTTGTATTGTTATAAAATGCCAAAAAATCCACAAAAATCTATTTATGAAACTACTTTCATTTCCATCCAAAGAAATGCGGATTTGTAGAAACATTGCACAGATTGTGTCTCTGTTAGTAACACGTGATCTCGAATAAAAATACACGGATAAATTTTAGACTACCACTCTTTTGTACGGTATCAAATTTTAAAAATATAGCATTTAGAGGTTTGAAACTTGTGCATCTGGGCCTATCTTTGGATGCTAATTAAGAATATCTAAATTTCAAATAATTTGATTCAGAACATTTTGTTTTATATATTAAAAAAAATATTTTTAAAAACAAAAGTAATGCTTTTTTGAAAACAAAACGAAGTCGAATTTGTTAAAATTCGACTAACTAACCGATTGATTCGAAACTGTCACTTAGTTTATAACACATAAAAAATAATTTTAATTTGAGGATGGGAGGAGACTCCGGGGGCCCTTTCTTATATTTTGCCGCGATATGATATATCGTTAGAAAGCCCTGTGACCTCTTATTCATATTATTATGTACTTCCCATGAATGGGACATAGCACTACAGGCACTACACCATTTAAACTTATCACCTCAGCTAATTAATGTAATTGCCTCCTTCCTGTCGGGCAGGCGGGCTCTGGTGAACTGGCAGCTGCCAGATCTTTTGTATTTTTTCTCAAGGGGTTGTCCTCAGGGCTCCTGTCTGGGGCCATTTTTATGGTTGGCTCTCCTCGAGACTCTGCAGCGGACCTTCCTGTTTGAGTTCTGTGCGATAGTTGCATACGCGGATGATGTTTTACTTATAGTCTGGGGCCCAACAAGAGCGTTACTTGAACAACGAGGGAGCAGAGTACTAGACTTTATTCAAAACTGGGCAAAAATTCACAAAATAACAATTTCTTTCGAGAAGTCGTGCTGTATAACATTTGGTAAACCGAAAATTCTCCAAAGGGGCCCACTTTTTAAACTACATGGTAAAAATATAAAGTCAGAAAAAACAATTAATTATCTTGGAATCAAAATTGATCAACACCTCTCATTCTTACCCCACCTGGCATCAAAACGTCAAGAAATAATAAAAATCACGCAAAATTTATACAAATTCTCCTCAGTATCAGGTCATCTTCCATCATACTTCTTTAAAGTCTGGTACTCATCCATCCTACAGCGGTAACTGGCGTACGCATGTGCAGTCTGGTTTCCGCGAATGCGGAAGTCGCAGGGAGTTCGCCATATTCTAGCGGCTCAGAGAAGGGCACTTCTCCTGATCTCCAGAGCCTATAGGAACACTTCAACTGCAGCACTTCAGGTCCTCACGGGTCTCCCTCCATTGGACATACAATTAAAAGCGGAGGCTGAGTTCGCTCGGATCACTCGCCTGGGTGCTTCTAATATTTCTTATTTTGCCCCAATGTATTCAACAAAATGTTCAAAGTATCAGATCTCTTCACTTTCAAACGGTATTAGTATTTGTGCAACAAGTCTTTAACGGATCAACACACATCTTTACAGACTTGTCTAAAACAGAAGTAGGAACTGCGGCAGCTTTTTTTGTTTATAGGCAAAGCTCACACTTCTTTTCCTGGCGCACAAGGCTTGATCCGGGGAACTCTGTCTTCCAGGTGGAGCTCTTTGCTATGAAGGAGGCGATTCGTTGGGCAGAAGAGGACTCTGACTCCCAATACTTAATTTCATCAGACAGTTTATCAGGTCTAATGGCCCTTTCAAAATTTTATAACAGTAATCACTTAGTTCTAGACATAACCTTACTCCTTCAGTCCTCAGAAAAATCGTTCTTTTTTAATTGGGTTAAAGGACATTCTGGTATAACGGGCAACGAACTGGCCGATCAGCTGGCGAGGTCGGCAGTCGATGATTTAACTTTACCACTAACATTTCTTCGATTCCCACAATCCACATTGAAATTAGAACTCAAAAAACAAATGCTACACCGATGGCAACAACGTTGGTCTACAGTGCAGGTGGGTCAATACACGCGTGACTTCATACCTAAGGTCTCACAAAACATTTTCATAAGTAACAGATACCTGTATCTCTTTCTCACAAATCATGGACCCTTCCAACAACACTTATATATCATAAATAAACGAGACTCACCTCTTTGCATTTGAGGATTTTTATCAACATCATTACACTATATTTTACATTGCACATTAACGTCCCACTATCACGTAAAAAAGCCACAACAGATGACACTGCCTGACTGGCTAACTTACCTGCTCGACCGTCCAGTTCTCCTGCAACGTATAGCGGATTGTATGAAATTTTTAGAAGACAACGAATTTATATTTACCAATCCCCTCCCTTTCTGAGCTAGCTGAGCAAACTCATTGTTTTTAGCTCCCATTTCAGACAGGAGCCCCTGTTTTGTACATAATGTAAATATTTGTCTTATTTTCTTTTTTTTTTGTTTATTTAGTATTTTCATTATATGCATCAGCAAATGCATTTCACTTAAAGTTTTTCAGCTCTAAAATTCAAAAAACATGTCTTGTAATTGTTTATGCATGTATACAACATAGTGCAATTGCTGTCAATGTATGTACTGATGACTCTTCTTGTGAGTTTCAGAGTCAAAAACAGCAAACTGAATTTATTTTCTGTATGTTATTAACTTTTTTAAAAATATTGTCATTGTTAATGTATCTTACCATACGCAGTGGATTTGCGTCTCCCCCCGGGATTGCACTTACACTCTAAAGCGAAAGCTGGGTTCCCGGGGCGGTCATCCCTGTCATCCCTGACCCTTCCCTTACTTAGAACCTCGGGGTAGAACTTTTTTTAATTTTGTCGAGACTCCTCATGCATAATATATCTTTGAAAAGGCATCGGTTTCAAAGTGTAATGTTTTTATAGTACATACTGCGCTCCCTGTCGGTGGAAAATTGAAATCACGATTTTTGAATTGTAATTTACGCAAATTTCTTAATTTTCTATTTTAGTCAGCGTCCTTATTTTAACACAATCTTTTTGGAGCATCTAAATAGACCTTCAAAAATTTTGTAACGTTCGGACGGGTATAAATATTATTTACAAAGCAAAATGTGTGAAAATGTCCTCGAAATCAATAAAAACCTGGATGTTTTGTTGCTCTTTCGCTCGCTTTCGGTAAACATAGACTCTAAAAATCAAATTATGCAAAATAACATGTGCCTTCACTTCAATATTTTTTCGGATTTTTTCATTTAAAAATATAAATTTAGACAAAATGGTGTTAATGATATAAAAGCATACAAATTTGATGTTCATGTAAGGGTCATTCATCACGGACCCGAGCAAGGCCTGGCGGGTCAACTAGTCATCTGTAAATCATAAAATTCTTTGAAAAGATGTTTTAATTGTTACAAAAACACATTTTACATTTTCTACAACGCGGGATAACCCACCATTGGCATAGGCTTCCAGATCCCGCGTTGCAAGTTTATTAAAAAAAAAAAAAAAAAAAAAAATTACAATATTTAACAATAGTTTTAACAATAAGAAATAATGGTAATAGTACAAATAATAATAATAGTAATTATAAATATAATAATAAAAGTAATAATAGAACAGATGAGCTGAGCGCTTTACAGACGAAAGTGTGTATTATTTTCAACACGAATATGATTGATTAATTACAAAAGCAGCAGATGAATAAGATGTTCTTAAGCTCTCCATATTCTCAGGTGCGTTAGTTTAATAGTTATTATCATGAGTTCAAGTGTTTTGTTGTGAGATAACTTTAAGGTTATGGATAACCTGAGTGTATGGCTGTTCTACGTACAAGAGTTTTCTAAATTTTATATTCTCGATTTAGTTAGGCACTGTTTGGCCTGAAGTTCATGTTTCTGTTCATTAGTGCTAATCTTGTTCATCTATTGGCATTTGTGGGTTTTGAAAAATTTGTTGATTGTTTTCTAGTAACCGCACACAATCTATTATTTTAGTATATAGCATTGGTGTTTTCAGCACAAATTTGAACCAATGGTGATGTTCTATTGTGGCTGATTTACGGATATGGAGGGTTGATGTTAATGGACAGCTGAGCACATAGTGAAGAGAGTTACCAATTTCACCACAGGTACACAGTGGCGACGGAGCTTTATTTATTTTGAATAGGTAGGACGGGAAGGGTCCATGATTAAGTGAAAAGATATACAGGTTTCTATGTACTAACATGAAGTCTGTTGATACTTTTGGACATAATTTGTAAGTAAATCTGCCAGTGGTACCATAATCCCACTGTTGCTGCCATTTGTCTATGGCTTCTTTTTTCAATTTCTTTTTAAGGTGTGAAGCTGGGTATGGATGAAATATTTCTCGTACTTTAATATTTGTTATTGCATCTTTGGCTAGTTGATCTGCATGTTCATTTCCTTTAACACCTGTGTGTCCCCGAACCCATTGAAATTTAATTGATTTAGATGTTTTCTGTAAGGCTATTATAATTTTTGATGTGATAAAATCTGTACTAAAAACGTTCTCCAATAATGCAAGACTTGACTGGTTATCTGTGTAAATGACGAAGTTCCCGTCCCCTGAGGAGTCTGCCCATAATATTGCATCTAATATGGCGAGTTGTTCAGCTTGAAAGATTGAATTTGATATTTGTAACTTTATTTGATGAGTATGGATGCATTTCCCTTCTTTATAAACACAGAAAGCATACGCTGTGCCAGCATCTGATTTTGAGCCGTCAGTGTATATATTTATTGTTGAAGTGGATGGAACTCCTTCTTGTAGTAAAAGATAATCTTGATGTGGGGAAGGTATGGATGAGGATATTTTCGGTTGATAGAAGACTGGAAAGTTGTCCTCTATTGGAATCCCCAGACGTAGGACCTGTCCTGAAATTGCTAATGTATTTAATTGGATCGCCAATGGTTGAATGCCGCACAATACATTCAAAGCTGCCGTTGATGATTTTCTATAAGCTCTCGACAGAAGCAAAAGGCATTGTGTCTGAATTGCCGATAGTAGCCTGTAGCCATGTGAGACTGGTAGGTGTGGAAACCAACATGAAGCGGCATAGGATATTTTTTTTTCTAATATTTGTAAGTACCAGATTTTGAAAATTTGCTTCGACAGGCCTCCATATGCAGCGGTGAATTTTAGAAGATTTTGTGATATTTGATTAATTTCTATACGTTTTTTATTCAGGTGCGGAAGAAAAGACAGTGTTTTATCCAATGTTAAGCCCAAGTAGTCTATTGTATTTTCAGATTTAAGGGAGTGCCCATCCAATTTATATATTGGTCCTCTCTTCAGGAAACGTGGTTTTCGAAGATTTAACACTACACATTTGTCATATGAGAACTTCATATCCGTTTGTTTCGCCCAATCACTTATTATTTGTAGTACCTCTCTCCCCATCTGCTCCAACTGTCTTCTTGTTTGGCCAAAAATAATTAGAAGAAGATCATCGGCATATGCTATTATCTTAAAGCCATGTTTCTTTAATATTCTCAGTAATTTATTCAAGAATATTCTCCAAAGAAAAGGTCCAAAACAGGACCCCTGTGGGCAACCTCTTCTAAACCAGTGGATCTTTTTTGACAGCCAATTCGGCATTGCTCCTCTTGTTGAAAGAAATGATGCTGCTATGTTTATTAATGCTTGTTTTAGTTTTAGGAATTTTAATTCTTCTAAGGTCTCTGGCCAGGGTAGTCGGTCAAATGCATTCTTGAAATCTAGGGATATTAGGGAAATATAATTATTTTTCTCTTTGAGCAGATTTATAAATGAGAAAAGTTCGGCTATCGCTGACTCCGTCGAACGACCTTCTTGGAAGCCATGTTGTGATTTTTGTAGTTCTTTTTGGCTGCATAAGTTAAAATTTATCCTTTTTAATAATAGTTTTTCATATATTTTACCGAAGATTGGCAGTAAGGAGATTGGCCGATACGAATATGCGATGTTTGGTTTTTTAGAGGGCTTTATGAAATAAACCAATTCTCCAATCTTCCATGTTTTGGGGAAGTAATTTAAATATAGCAGAACATTGTACATTTCTAGTAAGAGAGACTTATGATGCTTGAATAATTGTCGTACTATGTTATGATCAATTTCATCGGGCCCCGGGGCTTTGTTCCTGTTGAATGAGTAGATGACATTTTTAAGTTCTTTTAAAGTAAAATTTTCAATTGCCTCTGCCTTCTGCTGGTTAAATAATGAGTCCGCTGGCATTTCTGATTGGCCGAATATTTCTGTGGTTAGAGTTTCGTAGAATCCTTCTGCTGTTTCCGTTTCTTCCTCTTGTTCTTCTAATGAATACAGTTCTTGATTATGATAATTTTTAAAAGCTACTTTTTTTATTTTTCCATAAGGGTTTTTGGATTGTGTACAAAATCTTGTCCATGCCTGTTTTTTTGCGTTCAAAATTGCTTTTTTATACATGGCTCTTTGTGATTTAAATTTAATTATATCTTGTACTGTAGCTGTCGGGAGCTTTGTTTTTCTTCTTAGAGCCCTAACTAGATTACGTTTTGTGCGTAGCTCATCGTTCCACCATGTTATCTTCGGTTGGTGAGTGCTTTTTCTTTTCTTGAGTGTCTGATCACATGTTCTTTTAAGTAGTTGGTAAAATTCTTCATATTTTTCTTCAAATTCCTCAGTGGTTTTTATATTTTTGAAGTTGAAATTTTGCTGGTTTAATTCTTTTTTAATTTTATCGTTGAATTTTTTAAATGATGTTTGTTTTGTTCGATATCTTCTGTTTGGTAACTGCGGGATTTCAATATTAAAGCTCGATGTGATCAGTCTATGATCTCCAAAGTCCATATCTGGGTGTACCATCCAGTTGTCCAGTAAAGGGAACAGTGACATCGATGATAGTGTAACATCGGGCCAGCCTTTTCTTAAAGTTGTATTGTCCTTTTTATTAATTAATTCATACGTTGGTAAACTATGGGGATCGTTTAGTAACAAGAGTCTTTTCGTTGCCATATGCGATATTAATTTTTGCCCTTTGTCATCATCTTTTTTGTAACCCCACAAGGCACTGTGTGCGTTTAGGTCTCCAGCCAATAAGAATAAACTGCTGGAGCCTTTTACTTCTAGCCAATCATTAAGATCATTTTGTAAATCGGTTGACGGGGGTGAATATTGTGATCCTATTGTTAATAAATTATTTATTAATTGAATGTTGATGAAGACTGAATGGTTGTTTTTCTTAATTTGAATATGGCTAATTGAAGGGTTTAGTATTATAATGCAGCAATTTTTTGCTACTGAGAAGTAATACGGTGTTGAAAGTGGTAGTCCTAATGGGCGATTATCTGAGATATAGTAGTCTTGGAGGCAGGATATATCTATTTTTTCCTTTATTGCATGGCGTATGTAATCTGCTGTCGCCGTTTTGCTGTTTTGCAGATTAATCTGGGCTATTGTTAAAGTATTTATGGAAATTGGCTGTTTGGTGTTATTGTTGATATTTGATGATGATACTGAAGAAGAGGGTTTGGAGATATCGGAAATGTTCTCTATGTTGAATATTGCGCCTGTGAAAGGTTTAGACGTTGGTTTCTATTATAATAAAGGTTTTGAAAAACATGACATTGGCTCGACGACGCACTATGCCTGTACTCAAAGCGGTTACCAAAATTGTCCACTGAGTTGAAACAATTTACGCACTGGTGCTGTTCTGGGGTACGCTTTTTAGGACAGTAATCTGATTTGTGGTTATGCATGCAATATTCGCATGTCTGTTTTCTACGACATTTTTCTATTGGGTGTCCGAAAAGCTGGCAGTTACTACATCTTATGAGTGGAGTGTAGTGTGATATTCTACAAGATGCTAATCCGATAAAGATTCTACCTTGTGTTAGTAACTGAAATGCTTCTTGTTCTTCTAGTTCTATCATTAATTGATAGAATTTGTTTTTTGGTCGTGAAATTACCTTTTGAGTATTATCTTTTATGTCGTGGTTTAATTCCGATTTCAGTATATCTTGTATTTCTTCATGTTGTACATATTGTGGAATACCAAGTATGATTATCTTTTTCCTTTTTTCCCCTAAGAATTTCATTTCTAATAGGCGCTGTAATTTTTCGTTTTTCTGCAAGATATTTAGTGTGTCATCTACCTCTTTTGAGGTTGTTGCTTTTATTATAAAGGAGTTTTTATCTCTTGAGATTGTACAGGAGAGCTTCGGTAGGTTACAAAAACACATATGTAGGCTGTTGTTGTGCACTGAGCCAACATAAGGCATTACATACAGTGTCCTCTTTTCCATCCTCTGAATATATTCTATTGCAAACCAGGCACACTCCATCTTCCTCATTTGGTACACAACCTGGAAAAAGACTGTCTCAAACTATACGCCGGAGTCGAATGATTGTTCGTGTTCAGTAGACTAGTCTTAAAACAGTTTTGTAACTGACATCCAATGTTATCCGACACAGAAGCTTGAAAAACAAATAACCTCTTCTCTCGTGAACAAGTTCGTTTAGAGGAAAAGTGACTAACACAGCAATAAATGTAACTGATAAACTTTATACTGAACCTGGTAAACATTACTGACAATGACATTTTAGAATAAATAATAATTCTTATAAAATTTACCTACGAAAAATATGCAAAAATTGAGAAGAAGATTTTATTTCACCGCGTCACTCCAACAACAGATATTGAAACAGAACTGAGCACAGTGCCTCATAGGAGTACTAGAAAGTCTTTTGGCCGTTTTATGCTTCGCTGAAACACCGTATACCCCAGATATTGGAGTATTTCCTATTGTCTGACGATTCCACAATATTCGAAATCCCTCTACCTATATGCTGGTTACATTCATTTAAAAATTTAATCTTCACGACATATTTTAGAACTTAGGTTTTTAGATTTTGCATGAACTTCAAACACAGGGAAACAACAACGCATAATTTTCCTAATAATCCACTTTTCAAAATTTATATTGAACTACTTTTTAGATCAACAAATATAGACCACAATTTTCTATTTAAAAGTAAATAACGGAACTTACTTATCATAATTTAAATTCTGAGCGACACTGTTAAGATTATTAAACTTTAAGTCTTTGAAAGATAAACTTGAATTCTAAACAAATCTAACATTTTGTAAAATATTCATATCGTTAGTTTAATTTGTCATAGCAATGAAGTCGGGCTATTTCAAAACTTGATATTTATGTCATATATTTTGACGCTCTTTCAAGCAAATGGTCTTTGAAGCACATAAATAGAATTCAACATGTGCTATTTAATTTAAGTTGTTCGTCGGAGCATTTATAATTCAATATCAGTATGAAATAATGGCATCAATGTCTTTAAGTTTAAACAATATATTATTACGTTTAAGCAATTCTAACTAAGTAATGTTTTTAAAATAGTGCAATATAAAACAAATCAATTTCGATAAGAAAAGTTGCGTATATTAAGTATAGTATTTTGGTCCTTTAGCAATCAGAATTTTGGATGGTTTGATAAGAAAGAAGATCGAAATGGTTCGATATTCTGATCATTTTTGGAATGAAGATTAAATTGTATAGTAAAACTTGCAATGTTTGGCACAATTTGACAATATTTTCATAGTGCATAATTTGACACGCAGCATACATTTTTAGTCTAAGTATATTTATTTAGTTTTATTGTTTTTGTCGTTGTCTCCGGAAGAGTGCCACAGTAATTTCCGATGAAAGGGTTTGCCAGAAACTTGAGGGATGTCGTATTTCTTTAAGGGGGTTCAAGGCGTGAAAATTTTTCAAAAAATTGATTTATTTTTTGTATATACTTCGATTATTCAATTACTTCTGAACACAGTGCAAAAAACCGCATAAAAATATTTGCATTTTTAACGGAGTTATCAGCATTTATCTAACAATAACTTTCATAGCCGCACACATTTAATTGCAACTTTAAGTCGCGTTTTCTCAAAACTTGATTTTTGACGACTATCCATAAGATTAAAAAAAAACTATTTGATGGAATGGCTTAAAATGTTTTTAGCATGCATGTAACATTATTATCTATAGAATGAATTAATATATTTTAGATAGCTTAATATTTTGAGTATTTTTGAGGGGAAAAAATTATTTTTTTTAGGGTTTTTTTTAATTCTTCAAATTTGAGATTTTTTTAATACGGTTTCCTTCGAGTGATAGTTATATCATTAATTCATTCTATAGAGTAAAGTTTCCTAATCATTTTAAAGGAAAAATTAGGTTCTTATGTCAATTCAACGTTAAGATATCTTACGGATGGTGATAAGACACCTAATTTTTATTTTCAAAAATTGCGTTATATAAATTTTGCTATATTTTTTTATTTTATTACATTGAAGTGCTTCATTTTATAAATTTATAATAGTACAAACATACCTTAAAAATATTAGAAAGTTTAAATCAGTTACATTGAATACTTCTGTTTTTATATGGATTCGAAGTGAGAGCTCTGTTTACGTGCTTTTCGATATAGATCAAGCCCTGAACCCCCTTAAAGCAAACCTTTCACATGTGTGTCCTGATACCAGTGGTGCAAAATCTGGAGAATAAAGTTTGAAAAGTTATTTTTTCTATTATTAATGATAGATGTGTCATGTGTACAATAAAATGAAATTACACTTAAAAATCCTCTGATGTAAATTCTTACTTTATGAATAAAAATACGCCAGTTTTCGTAACGTGGTTCTTGGTAGATGAAGGTCCCTTTTTTATGATCCCGCATAGTGCCGAGTCACACCTCGAGTACATTGCTTCAACGTGGAATTTACCTTACACAAGATGTATAACTGACAAACGTTCGTTTAAAAAATCATATTACGTACTAGAAATTAGATAATTAATGTTTTCTCTTTCTAGGTGGTTGTTTGCTACTTTTTCTTGGTTAATAAAATTTTTGTATTATTTCTTTTGAAAAAAAACGGAAAATCTGAAGCTAAGTAGATACTGTTATTTTAACAGAATCAAGCTGATTGGTAATGTTATCATACGAATTAAATGATACCAACTGAGCGAAATAATGCCCAGCCCGACCTGGGCATTTTTTTCGCTCAGTTGGAGATATTTAATTCGCATGATAACATTACCCATCGGCTTGATTTTGTTAAGGGGGCTCAGGGCTTGATCGATACCGAAAAACATGTAAACAGAGCTCTCGCTTCGAATCCATATAAAAACAGAAGTATTCAATAAAACTAATTTAAACTTCCTGATATTTTTAAGGAACGTTTGTAGTCTCATAAAATTATAAAATGAAGTACTTCAATGTAATAAAAGAAAAATACAGCAAAATCTATATAACACAAGTTTCGAAAAAAAATTTAGGTGTCATATCACCATCCGTAAGATATCTTAACGTTAAATTGACATAAGAACCTAATTTTTGCTTTAAAAGGATCAGGAAACTTGACTCTGTAAAATGAATTAAGGATATAACTGTCACTCAAAGGAAACCGTATTAAAAAAACTCTCAAATTTGAAAATTTAAAAAACCCTAAAAAATACAAGTTTTTTTCCTTATAAATACGCAAAATATTAAGCTATCTAAAATATATTAATTCATTCTATAGATAATGATGTTATATGCATGCAAAAAAAAAAAAAAAAAAAAAAAAAAAATTAAGCCATTCTATCAAATAGTTTTTTTTTTTTTTTTTAATCTTACGGATAGTCGTCAAAAGTCAAGTTTTGAGAAAACGCGACTTAAAGTTGCAAATAATTGCGGCTATGAAAGTGATTGTTACATAAATGCTTATAACGCCGTTAAAAATGCAATTATTATATGCAGTTTTGCACTGTATCCAGAAGTAATTGAATAATCAAAATTGATACGAAAAGAAAAAATCAAATTTTTGTTAAGTTTTCAAGCCCTGAGCCTCCTTAAAGTAATAGTTTATTTACGTACCCATCGTTTATATGAGTTCCTTTACTTGCGGTTTATTCTGTTGAGCTGTCTGCAGGACAGACCAGATGTTATTACCAATAAGGTTATCTGAGCGAAATATGTTTACAGGTTGTAGGCTCAGTTAGCTTAAACAAGTTTCATTTGCCCTGTAAGCCAAGGATCTGGGTTCGATTCCCGGACTGGGCCTTTTTTTTTTTTTTTGATCAGTTGGAAATATTTAATTCGTATGTAGATATTATTAGCATACGAGAGGTAATATGTTTCCGCTGTTCCAGGATTCAGCAATCTAATGCATTCTTAATTAGACAATCGCAGATTCCTTTATTTATTAGTTAATCCTGATCAATAAAAATAAAATAAAATAACAATAAAAATAAAATGAGAAATAGAATAACTCTATAAATCTAAGTTATGACAAGTTTTAAAATTTATCATAATAAACAGACCTTTGAATCTTAAATTTCTAAATCTTAAATTTAACTAAATCTTTCTCCTATTTAACAAATATTTGTCTATGCGTAGAATAAAAAAACAGAAAAAAAACTTTCCACATTTCGTTACTAAATTTTCCTCATACAATATATAAAAATAAGAAGAAGAAATAAAAAAAAAAAAAACTAATTCAATACAGAAAAAAAGAAACAAGTAACAGAGGAGATAAAAATCATTAAAATAAGAAGAAATATTTGAAGACACAGAAAAAAAAACTATTTAAGTATAATGTAATAAAATATCTACCAAACGAAATCGAAAGTTTAATTCAAGACACAGTTGGTTATTCCTTTTTGCTGGTGTTTTACAGAAGGATAATTATAAACAAAACTTCTTTTCTCATTTTGATGAATTTGTATAAAGTATATATGTATACCTACATGCTGGGTACATAAAATTTCATTTATTTAAAAATTTAATCTTCACGACATATTTTACAACTTCGGTTTTTATGTTTTGTATGAACTGCAAACACAGGGGAAACAACATCACTTAATTTTACTAATAACCCAGTTTTCAAAATTTATATTGAACTACAATTTAGATCAACAATTATAGGTCAAAACGTTCTATTTAAATTTACATAACGTAACTTATTTATCAAAATTTAAATTCTGAGTGACACTGTTAAGAATATTAAACTTTAAATCTTTAAAAGATAAACTTGAATTCCAAGCAAATCTAACATTTTGCGGGTAAAATATTCATATCGCTCGTTTAATTTGTCATAGTAATGAAGTCGGGCTATTTCAAAACGTGATATTTATGTCACATATTTGACGCTCTTTCAATCAAATGGACTCTGTAGCACATAAATGGAATTCAACATGTGCTATTTAATTTAAGTTGTTCGTCAGAGCATTTATAATTTAAATCTGTATGAAATAATGACACAAATTTGATTTAAGTTTAAGTTTGAGCAGTGCTATACAAGTAAAATATTTAAAACATTAAACTATAAACCATATCAATTCGAATAAGAAGAGTTGCGTATGTGAGTACAGTACTGTGAACATTTAGCAAGCAGAATTTCGATCTAAATGGTTCGATATTCGGATTATTTTTTGAATGCAGATTAAATTGTAGAGTAATACTAGTAATGTTAATGAGATCACTTGACAACATTTTCATAGCGCATAATTTGATATGCAGTATACCTTTAATTTGGTTCTAAGTATATTTATTTAATTTTATTGTTTTGTCATTGTCTCCAGGAGATTACAGCGGTATTTTCCAAGGAAAAGGGTTTCCAGAAACTTGAGGGTTGTTGTATATTTTTAAAGCAGCTGTTTAATTTTTAGATTTACACCACGGTATTTTAAATTGTGATTTCATATTATTTAATACTTTGAATGTCTAACATTAGAGGTAGGAAAAATATCTATTCGAAATTTCTGGTGAGAATTTTGAATTTCTGAATAACAAATGCACCAGATTTCCTAACTTTATTCGTGAAAGATGACAGCCCCTTGTTTGAAGATCCCGGGTAGTGTCAAATCACACCTCGAGTACATTCTTCAACTTCGAATTTAACTTGCACAACATGTCTATCTGTCAACCATTCCTAAAAAAAAAAAATAATAATAATAAAAAATAATAATAATACGTACCAGAAATTACATAATTAAGTGTTTTCCTTTTCTTGCTGGTTATTTGCTATTTTTTATTGTTTAATATAATTTCTTGTATTATTTCTTTGGAAAAAACGAAATGTCTGAAACTATGTGGATGCTCTTAATATAGGAGATGTAATATGTTTCCGTTATTCTTTGATTCAGCAATCTAATGCTTTCTCAATTAGATAATCGCAGATTCCTTTTTATTAATTCATTCTGATCATTAAAATAAAAATAAAAAAGCTGTAAAATAAGTGTTTAAATCTAACAAGTAAAGGTACTAAAGTACGTGGTGGCGATTTTCGATTTTTATAGTTCATTCGATTCATCTCATCGAGCTAAATAATTTGCCATCTCGCATATCGGCTATTGAGTTTTAATAATGATAGGGGGCCCGGTCAAATTTTAAAAATGTGCATCATGCAAGGCAGCCAAAGGCGACTATTTTATATTTTATTGGCCCCGCTATTTTAACAGAAAATTTTTGCTGTACATTTCTCTTGCAGATGTTGTCACAGTGTACTTGAAAAAATTCTGATTTATAAAAGTGGTGCGATATAGAATTAAAAAATAGTGCCAGTAGTGGCAGCCCTGTAATGCGAGCTGCCGAAAATAAAACTTTAGCAGAAAATTCCTTCGCATGCAACCGTACGTAGACGTTCCGCAAGTTACGAATTGATTGAAAAACTGACAGAAGAACGGACAAAGTGTGGTTACAAAGATTTTTGCTCGTAATTAGGGAAAAAGTATTAACAGGATGAACAAATCTAGACGAGGACATCATAACTTTCGAAAAACTGCCTGTCTAGTAGTATACGAATATTTGATCTGCAATTACAAATAATTATAATAACAGCAATAATATAACATTATAGTCGTTATTGGTAATGTATGGCACTGTAAAAACAATTAGTAAACGTAAATCCCACTTATATCTTTGAGGATATATGTTTTTCAATGAACGAAATTTTAAAATTTGAGCCGGCCCCCTGTCATTATTGAAACTCAATAGCTAATATGCGAGGTATAAAATTACAAACGAGTAAAGGTACTATAGTCGGTGGCGGCGAATTTCAATTTTATAGGTCATTTGATCCGTCTCATCGAGCTTAGTAATTGTTTTTATAGTGGCAATAACAACTATAATGTTATATTATTGCTGTTATTATAAGAATTTGTAATTGCAGATAAAAAATTCGTATGCTACTTGACCGGCAGGTTTTGGCAAGGTATGATGTCCTCGTCTAGTTTTGTTCACCTGCCAATACTTTTTCCCGAATTACGAGCAAGAATTTTTATAACCACAAATTGTCGGGGGGGGGGGGGGTTGTCAGTTTTTCAGTCACTTCGTAACTTGCAGATCGTCTGAGTACGGTTGCATGCGAAGGAAATTTCTGCCACTGTTTTATTTTCGGCAGCTCACATTACAGGACTGCCACAGGCACTATTTTTTAATTCCATCTCGCACCGCTTTTATAAAACAGATTTTTTTCAAATACACCGAGACAATATCTGCAAAAGAAATGTACAATAAAATTTTCCTCTTAAATTAGCGGTGCCAATAAAATATAAAAATAGTCGCATTTGGCAGCCCTGCATTATGCAAATTTTTAAACTTTGACCCGGCCCCCTGTCATTATTAAACTTAATAGCCGATATGGGAGTTGGCAAATTATTTAGCTAGATGAGACGAGTGGAATAAGCTATAAAAATCGAAATTCGCCACCACGGACTAAAATACCTTTACTTGTAAGTGGTGATAATTTTTAACATTTATCATAATAAAGAGACCCTTATCTACTTTTTTTCAGCCCTAAGTTTAACATTTATCCTATTTAAAAAATATTTGTCTATACGTAGAATAAAAAAAATCAGGAAAAAAACTTCTAATTTCGTTTCTAAATTTTCCTCATAAAAAATATAAAAATAATAAGAAAGAATAAAAAAAAAAAACTAATTCAATACAGGAAAAAAGAATCAATTAAACAAACAATTAACAGAGAAGAAAAATATCATTACGATAAAAAGAAATATTTGAAGACAATGAAAAAACTATTTAAATAAAATATAATAAAATGTCCACCAAACGAAATCGAAAGTTTCTTTCAAGACACAGGTGGATATTGATTTTTAATGGCGTTTTACAGAACGATAATTATAAACAAAACTTCTTTTTCTCATTTTAATGAATCTGTATAAAGCAGTATTCCAGCAAAAAAAACACATAAATTAAGTAAGATGTATTAACTATATTTTTTAACTGTACAAAACACATTTTATAAATATCTTTTCCTACAAATAATATAATGCAGCACGCTTACTTTTATTAATAAATAAAGTATTACCTAAAAAACAATTTTATTGCTGAAAAATAATTTTCTTCTAATGGATGTTACATCTCAAATCAAAAACTCCCGGGAGTTTATATTTTTCCAATAATTCTGAGCTAATATATTGATTATACTTAGCAACTTACATTCAAAAATGTTTAAAATGAAGTAAGAATGTATGAAAACCAATAAAATCTAGTATGCTGTGGCCATCACAAAACTTTCTTCTATATAAATCACGTCAATTAAATCATTTAAATAGTACAAGAAATTACATCCATTTAGCACCCATTCATATAAAGTATATCTGAATTTGAAGTTTGATGAAAATTCGTGCATTAATGCTTGAGATAGAGCTACAGCGGAAATTCTGAAAAATATAGCAAAGCAGTGCTACCTGTTGAGCGATTTACACCAAAACATAAACAGCACTAATTTATATCAAGATATACCTGAATCATAAGTTCGTTAAAAATCCAAGCACTACTTCTTGAGTTTGAGCTATTGCAGAAATGGCAAAAAACAGCATAGCAGCGCCGCCTGGTGTGAGATTTACGCCAAAATGTATAAAATGTCAATTCATGTCAAGGACTAACTGATTCTGATGTTTGATGAAAATTCTTGCATAACTTCTTGAGATACAGCTATAGTGGAAATTCTGAATAATGCAGCATAGCAGCGCCACCTGTTGAGATATTTACACCAAAAACTAATCAGGCCCCGTTTATATCAAGTTCTAATTGAATCTGAAGTTTTGTGAAATTCCGTGCATTAGTTTTTGCGATAGAGCGCCCACAAAATTTTTGTCACTTACAGACTCACAGAGTGACAGAGTGACAGACAGACTCACAGACAGAAATTTTCTTAAAAACATCAAATCGTGTTCAGGACATTCTAAAACGTATAAATCCGTCGAAAACTGAAAGCCGAAAATTTTCACGAATCCAGTATTTTCTTCTTGTAAAGATAGAAGAAAGTAAAAATAAATTAATTTATAAAATGTGTCATTTTTTGTCATATAATTTTTTTAATTAAAAGTTTTGCGGAAAATGTGTCCGTTATTCGACCATTATTATTTTTTATTGCAATGGATTATTACCTTTTGCAACATCTTAACCCTTATGTCAATGACCGGGTACCCGGGTATCTTTTTTCTCTTTTCATCTCGTTTTCAGGGTGTTAATATCAAAAGAAACTAAAATGAATTTAGATCCCCATTATTTCCAGTATCCATTCTCCATTAGTATAATGACTTTAAAATTCAGAATTTTTTTAATTACTATTTTGGAGCATTAAACATTAATGTTCCTGTCATCAATGACCAGGGTACCCGGGTAACCATGCGAATTTTCTGTGGAAAAATAAAGAAATCGATAGATTATTTAGATTTATACCAATAAAACTTGAAATTAATTTGAAAATAAGAGTTAAAGATATTTTTTAAGGTAAAAAAATATATCATTTACTTGAAAATTTGTGGACAAGTTGTTCAATAGCAAAAGGTGTACGAATGTACATCACATACTGGCTTTCAACATTGTTTACATCATTTTCGGGTTTTTCTGCGCCGTTTTTGAGGCTTTATCAAGTACATCTGACACCAACTGTTTTTATCATTCTTGTGTCATCTTTCTTTAAGCTAATTGGACTGGGTCCTGAACGTGCGGCAGCTTCGAACACGGGCAAAGTTTTTTTTTCAGGATACTTTCAATTCCCGATTTGGTCAAAAAATGTCTCATAGCCTGTGCATTTTGCGATTGATCTCGAATTGCTGGAAGCCTCAAAATCTCACCTAATTCCCGCAAAAATAGGCGACGTGACGATTGACTGTTTTATTTATAACCATATCATAATTTATAGTATGTATAATGTAAGTAGTACTGCTATATCCACAATATAGAAAAATTATGCAAGTGGTAATGTGTTTGTACGCCTATGTGTTATATATTGCCCCAATAATTTATCCATTATATCCTCACCATATTTCGTTTCTTTATAGAATTGAATTATTTCATGTTTATCTTTCGGTCCTGTGAAGGTTTTATGATGATGCATAGTAGACATTAGAATGACAGATTTGTTCTTTTTTGGAACATACGAACAAATACTTATATCATCATGAAATCCAAATTCTGCGGATAAAACTTGCGCGAGTTACATGGCCTCATTTCTTGTGGAATATAAGGTTTGTTTCTTTTCAATTCTTGTGGAATATAAGGTTTGTTTCTTTTTAATTCTTGTGGAATAAAAGGTTTGTTTCTTTTCAAAGTGCCAAACATTGTGAGCTGCCAGTATAATAAATGGTTAGCCAAAGAAAGAGAAGAAAAAAGTTATCCATAGTGATGTTTCGTCCAGAATCCTTGAATAGAGTGGCGAAGTTTCTAACAACTCTTTCATCTTGGTTTATTTCACAGTCTGTACTTTTTTCGCGTGAATAGTTGGTCGTTGAGATGATAATTATTATTTGCATCACATACCCGCTATATTTTGATACCATATTTAGCCGGTTTAGACGGAATATATTGGGTGAATCTTCCTCGATGCGTAAATAACTGCTCATCAACCTTTAAGTCTTCCGTTGGTTTGTATTTTTTCAATAGGTTAGGATTTAGCATAACATAAAATACGAATTGTTGCATCTTTTATATTTTGAAGACATTCCACACGTGTAAAACGAATAAATCTAAGGAGATTCAAGAATCGGTCTACACTCATACTTGCTCGATAATACGGATATGAGTTTTCTTTACATATTTCTAATGTGTGATTTTTGTTTGAATTGTTGACACATGAAGTAATTAATATTTATAAAAATACATCAAATTTCTGTTCTCTAAACGAGGGGCATTTACACTGTATGGAGTAGGAATGTTTTGTGGCTCGCGTATGTTAAAATTGCAGCAAGTACCCGGGTACCTCGTTCAAAAAAGAAATGTAAATTTTTCACAACCTATCATGGTGACCAACCAAATCATCAACCTACCAAAGTGAGAGATATGATTGAGTTGACACACGTTGTTTTAGGAAATAGAGATTAAGCTGCATTGGTTACAAAAACTAAAACTTAAAAAACATCAACAGTTTAAAATAGCATATGGCTCAGTTACCTCATGGGTCCAGTTACCCCAACTAACCTTAGTCACCGTGCTCAGTAACACATTTCTGCATACGGTATTTCAAAGTGAGGGGAGAGGACGTATTCGAGGAGGCGCGATAGTAGATCCAAAGGGGGGCATTTTTCTAATTTTTGCTGACCCCCAAATGCGACATTGTTGGAAAAGTCTTTGCGCTTCGGGGGGCACTTTCCTAAATTTTGCTTATATCATTCATGCCCCAATAGGTGCAAATTTAGGATCAGGGGCTCGGGAGGTGCATAGCATAAATAAGTTGTCACAGGACTTTCCAACACTATGTCACGTGTAAGTGTCGCCAAAAGTTAGAAAAATGCCCCCATTTGTTTCTACTATCGCGCCTCCTGGAATACATCCTCCCTCCTCTCTTTGAAATACGGTATGCTTAAATGTGTTACTATGCACGGTGACTGTATAGAAAATGACTAATACAATGTAGCAATTTCATAAATATAACTCAATTATTTCTATGTGAGGGCAAAACGTTATTGATATACCCTCGTATGTTTGCGCAATATTCAAATATGGACTATTTTATTTAATGAGAAAGTTAAATTAGAGTAAACAGGTTTTGACGCTTGTACTTTCTAGGTTTGTAAAGGTACATATTTATGATCGCCGTAATGTCAGAAACATATTGCCTGATACAATGACATTTAACATATACATACATCATTTTTTACACCTCCCCCCTTGCTTTTTATTTTTACACATTTACTTTATTATGTGATTTCATTATATATAGGTGTTATATAAATATTTTACTTTTCAATATTCATTTAAATTTTTCTAAGTTTCCATCATACTCATTATTCCCCTATTTCTTAATAATATTTATTATTTATTCCTAGCTAATTTCCTTTAAATTTGAAACGCGTATATTAATAATTTTCTTATTCGAACTTTTAATCTAAACTTTTAATACCTTGATAATTTTTTATTAGCTACCAAAACTATAATATTCTGAGAGAAGCTAGTTTTTATTGTAGAATGTTTTAAAAGCCATTCTGCTATTTTTTATTTCTAATCTTAAATTCAACGAATCTGTTTTCCATGCCTTTGAGACGTTAGACTTTTCAGCCTGAAATCCTTACGTTACGAGGCCTGGGATTCATTCTCCTAAAACATTTCTTCTCTCATGTCTTTGGTTTATCCCTCGCTGCTTGACGTTCGACATCCACCGATTCATTCGCCTCTGTATTACCTTGGGATCTGCCACCCTAAGCGCCTTGTAGCTAGAAGCCGATGCGTTGATTTCGGAACTCAGAATTTTGTTTTGTTCGAGTGTTTTAAAACTATGTTACCAGTTGCCTTACAGTCTAGTAGAGCATCTAAATTTGTTGTTTGAGGCCTTTTTAGCATGGTGTAATGATTCGTGCTCCGGCCTAAAGGCTCTTCGTAAATTCTCATAATGTAGGAGTTGTTTACGTTTTCATGTTTGGATGAATAAATATTTTAGAATGATATTGGACTCTGTTTTTATGAAGAAAAAAAATACAAAATTTCTCAATAATTGCCTAATACACTTGACCATCGAAATATAATACAACTGCTAAACGAATCCTGGTGTTTAGACTGGAGTTCGCCAATCTCAACTATTACCAACAAATTAATGAAGTACACTGTTAAAAATATCGTGAAAAATTACCTCTGTTTTTAAAGGCTATCTATTTTCTGACCAATGAGAACGCTACATAAACACCTGTGAAGCGTTTTCATTGGTCAGAAAACAGATAGCTTTTAAAAAAAGAGGTAATTTTTCACGATATTTTTAACAGTGTAGATTAGATTTGTTAGCTACAAAATTAACACAACCTGTAAACAGCTGCCAGTATTCAACGAATATAATGTAGCTAACATAAATATTTCACTAGTTTTATAAGAATTTTATACAACGTAACATATATATGTTATAATATAGATGGAATGGTGGAATCCGGTTGAAGAAATAACTAGTTAAAATGTTATAATATAGAGGAAATACCGGGATCTAATTCGATGATTACGATACCGGCATATCTCATAGCGATGTATAGTAAGAAGATGAATGTACATTGACGTAAAGCAAAACATGAATTAAGGGAACCAGAGCAACAACTTTGCCTTTTTAACTGAACAGCTTACTCTTTATATTCGATGATCATTCCTCATTAAAGATGATTGGCAGTCCAGTAGCTTATGGTAAAAGAGAATGAAAATGAAAATTGGGATTTCTCCAGGAGACAAGTAACGAAAGGAATAATGTTCACAGGATTTTATTCCATAAGATCGGGCAGCACTTCTCACACTTCATGATACAGTTCCATTAGTAACTTCGACGTAGAAATATCTATCGTCAATAGTAATCATTTAATTACATCAAAAAGGAAAAATCCAATGATTAAAATCTTAAGGGGAAAAATCTTTAGAACGAACTTCATTTTCTCAGACACAGAACCAGGGGGCAGTTTACAATAAAAAAAATTTCAAATCTCCTGGAGAATCGTGCGTAACTGCTTTTTACTCTCCAAGCGTAGGAATACAATTTGGACGTAGTACACGTTCTAAACCAATTAAGATGCCAAGAAATCACGCCATGCAAAGAGTACTGACAGAGTGGGTGGAGGGATAATAAAGCAAAAAGGAACCCCGGAATAAAGCGCGGGAAGAAGGTAAAATTCGGCTGGAATAAATATAAAAATGGCTACCAAAGAACATTCTAAAATACGAAAAGATTGGAAATGGAACATGTAATTTAAGAATACCAATTATAATTAAGTGAATTAATAATTAAGTAAATTAAAGAAGTGAGACATTAAATTAAAGGGAATTTAACAGGATTAATGATTGAGATTAATTAAGAATAAGAATTTAGTGAATATAGATAAGTAATTTAGATTAGTATTTAGATCTAATATTGTAATATATATATACATGGTGTCCCAGAACATCATGTACAAACTTGGAGGGGATGTAGAGGACATCGTTAAAAACCATAATTACATAGGAAAGCATGGGCAGAAAAGGATAGGTGGCGCTGTACGTGAGCTCTGAAGGTCGGCACGTATGACTTCCTCATCGTAGATGCCGACTGCGTGCAATCAACTTGAATCACAAGCAACCCAACCACGTTCCCTTCGTCCCACGGTTCCGTTCTTCTTCCTAATATTTTCTACCCGCAGAGATTCATTTCGAGTCAAACAACGATTAGATATGCATAGGATATCGTATCTTGAACACACATAAGCTTGTTTTTTGGAACAAAACAAAATCCACTGATTCTATCCAAATATTCAAGTAAGAATAATTAAGCGATAAACTAAACTTGCCAAATTTTACAAAAAAAAAAAAACGAAGTTCAGTGAAAAAGGAAAACTCCAAACCATATAAAAACATTAGTAATTTCTAAATGTTCTTTTAACTATAACAGATCTATTTGGGGAATAAACTATAATAATACTTAAACTGTTTCATTCAATTCCTATAAAAAGTTGTTCTTGTTGCAATAACAATCAATTAACATCTTTTAAAAGTATTTTAATCTCCCTAAATATGTATAAATGTCTATGAATTTTCATTTAATTAAATATATAATAATGATGACATAGTTTGGTACAAATATATTTTTTGAGTTTTATTTGAAGCTCATATAGACCAACCAGCAGAATTCTGAAATTTATTTTATATTTATCTTCCGATATTCATGTTCAACAGCATACATTATTTTAAACACAGATCAAAATGTTCCATTTAATGTATATGACAAAACTAAACTGCCAAAATTTAAATTCTGAACGACACTGTTAAAAATATTTAACTTAAAGTCTTTGAAAGTTAAACCTGAAAGTCAAATAAATTACACTTTATATGCGTAAAAGTCTCATCGATATTTTAATTTATCATAGTAATGTTGTAGAAGCATTTCAAAGCTTGAAATTTATATAATATATTTCAAACCCGTTCAAGAAATTAAACTCAAATGTTCAGAAATATAACTTATCAATTAAACTTCCATTTAAGAATATATATATGTAATAATAAAACTTTTTCGCCATTTTACATTAGTTAAGTTCTTCCAAATTCTTATAATATCTATTTTTTACCTGTCTTTTAATAATATCTTAAATATCTTTTATAATTTAATCGCATGCTTTTAATCCAGCGCATTCTTTTATTTCTTATTCTAAAAATCTTAATCTGTTAATAGCTTTACTTCTTTGTAAAAACCCACTTAGGCGTTAGAACGTTTTAGACTTTGGATCAAAACCAATAAATTTCTACACTGATTCTTATTTTCCCCTAAAATAAGTGTTATTATCATCCGAGTTTGCAAAATGTATTCCAGACAGTGTGTCCAAGAAAAAAAGAAATCTTCATAATTAATTAACTTAAATGCTTTACAATAAAAAAATTCGAGGATTTTGTAGATCATTAAATTAATTAAAGTCCTTCAATATGTTATAGGGTAATTTAGGTAATCGATACTTAACTCGATATTTTAAGGATGTTAGTAATTTTAGATCCGTATTAGTGAAACTAAATTACCAGCCCCTTAAAGTATAAATTTCAGCAAAAGGGTTCTTTCTGTCATATATGGAGTCTTTTCGTTTGTGGAAAATCAGTGAATGTGTATTCGCAGTGTTATTTTACCTTCGGGTTTAAAAAGATTATACAACGTTACTTGCATGGTTAATGGCATCCACACTAATAATTTAACACTTACGCTATATTTTTCTTATCTAATCAATTTGTTAAAATAAACGCAGAAATATTAAATAGTATCTAAAAATTAGTGTATTAATATGAATAAATTAATCAATTTCTATTCTGAGAACACTAATTTATGAATAATTTTCCTTATTTAATAATAATAGATTTTTTGTTTAACTCTTAATTGTAACTATCCCAATTACACTTAGAGGATTTTTTCTAATTCACACTAAAATAAGTCTCTCAAAATTGAAAAGCAATACAAAATATCATTAACGTGAGAAACAGTCAAGAATGGACAAATGAACCATTAAGAAAAAAATATATATATATTTTCTTGTGGAAAAAACTTTAAACTATGCGGTAAAAAAAGAGTGCCAAAACGTCTTTAGCTATTTCAAGGAAAGTCGAATGTTGCTGTTTTTTTTTTTTTCAGAAGAAAATATGAATTACTTTTTATGGATTTTTTATGGTCATTTTTTCCAAATTATTTAAGGCGTTGTTTGCTTATAATTGCTTGGAAAATAGGTCGTTTTGTATTCATTTTTTAAACAATAGACAAGACGTAAGGACATTCTGTTTTCCACATATGTAATGATTATTCATAATTTTTTAAGTAAGTTATAATAATATCATATTTAATCATGGAGTTTTGCTGTATATTTACTTATTTAAAAACCTTAAAATAAATTTTTTGCACATAGAAAGCTTATAGATGTCATTTTTAAAAAGTACTTAACTGTGTTCCGGACAGGAGAAGTGAGTCTTTTAAAACAGTCATATATGTTCATAAAAATGTTTTCACCATCTACAAAGGGGCAACTTCAGTTTACTGACGTATTGCTTCATCACCTCTGGATTTGGTTAGAATTTCTCTTCCTTTTCAAATTTAAAAGGTGGCGGTCAATTGCTGTTGATTATGGCGTGCATTATATAAGTGCAAATATCATTTTTTTACTAATCGGCTTAATGTATATTTTAAATTTTTATAATTTACGAGTTTCTCTACTTTTTAAACTTTAGCTGTAATAGAGATTTATTTTTAATCTGACTATTGCTGTACAACCTTTATTGAATCTTATATCTCTTTCGGGTTCTTTAATTCTTCCTTCTACTTTTCGTTTCGTTATATCTGTTTATGCACATTCTTTACCTCCATTATCACCGAGAACAGAAAACAGAAAGCTTCTCAAAAACTTTAAGAAAAGAAATTTTCGTCAATTCTTCGAACCATAAAATTTTTGATATTCGTCTGTTTTGGACGACAAATGTTTTGGTGTTTTTATTTTTTCACTTGCCGAACACGAATTTGTCATCATACATTCAAAATTATAGCAATAATAGATATAAAAATATCTAATCTAATCACTTATAATGAAACAAAGCTAAAAATGCTATAAACGTGATATGATACCTTTATGTAGATTAATGCTTGTTTCATTGGACAAACGGCGACATTTTCAAAATCATTCATGATAGAAATATATTCTGTTTGCAAGTAAATTTTAAAAATAATAACTTGGTATACTTTTATTTATTCCCAATTTTTCTCAGGTATTATTTCAAACAATGGGGTCCATTATAGACGTCTGTGTTATATGCTTATCTCTAAAAAATAGTCGACAATAGATGGCGCCAGATCATAAATGAGCAACAGGGAAAAACGAGGGAAAAAGAAAATCTCGGCCAGAACCATAAAATCTTTTTTTCATTTGAACTGAGGATGCCTTAGATGAAGGCGAAAACGTTATTCAAAGAGAAAGGGGGAGTGAATACTGTCTGGTGAAGGTTGATAGACCAGAGTAAATATGTATTTTAATGGAATTTTATGTACTTATAAAGACTTGTGTTCTTAATATGAACCTTTAGTTTTCTACAAAACTAACCGATTAGTAATTTTTATTGGAACGTGAACGATTTTAAAAGAATGTATTTTTAGAAATAAAAATAAAATTTTGCTATTTTATTATACCAATGCAGAATACTGTTTTAATAGATAAATTGTAGAAAGATTTTTTTTTTTTTTTTTTGAAAAACAACAGTAAACGTATTTACAAATGATGAATAAAAAACTTTTTATGACTATTTTTTAGAGATAAGCATATAACACAGACGTTTATCATGGACCCCATTGTTTGAAATAATTCCTGAGAAAAATTGGTAATAAATAAAAGTATAGTACAGTACAGGTATTAACCAAAATAAAACCTTCGGGTTTCAATTATATTGAGTCAATAACCTGGTAAGTAATGTCATGAGACTTCATGCATAATGAAAATCCGTGCAAATATAAACTTCATTTTATTTTATTTCTGCACGGTGCATGAGGACGTAACACTGTGCCGTTAAGATGTTTTAGTGAGCGTTTCTATGAGGTCTATCAGTTAAAATATTTATGATGTAAGTCACTTTTACTTATAAATATACCTTACCTGTATGTATGATTATTATCTAAATAGAATTCCTTAATATAATCTCCATTTAATACTATATCTACTTTCTTGAGTTGTCTCGTGCTTTTCATAACTACGCTGGGTCATCAGAAATCACGATCGGATTCTACGCTTACGTAAAGAAAATACTGACAACAGGTGTCATTTTCAAAATTCTTAAGTACAGACGCACAGTGATATGGAAGAAATATTAAAATATGTCAAAATCTACGGTTTTTTAAAATGAAGTCAAAAGTATTTTTTATAAGAGCAAGTTCATAAAAAAGCCTTTTAACCCTTTATGTACTGAATTAAGATTTCATGAAAATTTTATCTTCTAAAGTATTTTTCATGAATTTTTGAAACTACATTAGAAGATTTACATAATCATTTAATAAGTTTTAGATGGATTTAAAAGGATTAAAGGATTTAGAAGGATTAATTAAATTTGAATTTATAGGGATTTTGTGCAATATTTATACCTCACTCAAATCTTTTATTTAAAATAATTTTCTTACTATTTTGTAGAATTAGGAAATGTTCAAATATAATGTTCTTAGAATAGAAATATAGAATTTTTTCCGAAATTAATAATTCCCCCTCCCTAACGCCAAGAATGCTGAAAAGTAGCAAAGGCAAATGAAATCATCCCTTAATTTTTTTTGTTTTGTTTTGTGTAACCAATAATGCTTTTGGAACAAGATATAATAATGCACCTATAACTCATTCTAAACTGTATTTTGCAACAAGTTATTTTAATGTTACTCATAAGTCAGAAGATGAAGATGAAGGGATGATAACTTTTTTTTTTTTTTTTTTTTTTTGGGGGGGGGGGGGTGGATGTTTTGGAATTGCAGATTTACAATTAACATTTATTTTAATGCGTTATTTCTGGAAGCTTAAAAAATCAGCATTTTATCGAAAAAAGACGTATACTTAGCCTAACCAAAACTTTTAATTTGTATGAAATTTATTTATAATTATGATTTTCTATTTATTGACATAAACGGAACAGACATATATAGCTAAACAACTCATGCGTCTACATATAGAAAAATAATTCAGAAAAACTAAAAAATTAGGTTTTTCTAAATTACGCTAAAATAAGTTTTAAAAGATAGAAAAATCTAGAAAAAAGTCATTATTTAAAGAAACAATTAAAACTAAAGAAAAGGTTCATTAGGGAGAAAATAATAATTAGGCAGTAATTTTCTGTGGAAGAAATATGATGTAAAAAAAAATATGATGTAAAGAAATATGTCAAAACATGTAAGAGTTTTTTAAATGAATTCAAAAAGTTTTGTTTTTTTTTTCCTTTTTCAGTGTAACTTTAAAAATATAAGTTTTTATGGATTTTTCGCAGGATGCGGATAATAATTACAGTTTGTTATAATTAGTTATTTAAAGAAGCTCAGAAAAAAATCATTATTTAAAGAAACATTTAACAGTAGGCAAAATGTTCATTAGGAGAATAGAGATGTTTTTCTATGGAAATAAATTCAAAATATGTTGTATTAAAAAATATATATCAAAGCATCTACGGGTTTTTAAATGAATTCAGAAGTTTTTTCTTTCTCCGTTTAACTTTTTATGCATTTTGCACAACAAGAGAATTACAGCAATCATTTGTTACAAAATGTTATTAGCAAGATGAACCAAGTAGTATTGTATCAAAAAAGGAATATGCTTAGCATAACTAGAAAATTTAATTTAATAATTTTTAAACGAAGACATAAGCCCGAGAAACATATACTTAATTACGTGAATTTTCATTCACAGTGTTAAGAAAGCGTAAAACCAACAAAGAAAACAAGTAAAAATTAAATAAAAAAATTAAAAAAAAACACGACTGTATAAAAAGCGAATTAATTATTTATCATCAATGTGAAACTATTTTTTATATTACTTACCTATTTTTTTATTTACTTGTATTAATGACTTTTAAATTGTGTTTTATTGTTAGTTCCTATCTACAAACACTGTTTTGATGAGGCCTATAGATGTCTATGATGGTAAGAGTTGCAGTAAAGCTAGACATCCTATCTACACAAATTCCAGGCTGTGTAATATTTAAACGGATCTTCTGACTGTAAAATAGTCAATGAAACATCGTCTTCATTTTGAAAGATCTATCCAATGATATGCCACTCAATATGGTGCGCAATTTTTTTTTTTGTCTCTACCGCCATTTTGTGTTTTACGGCCGCCATTTTAAATTTATAAAAACAAAACCTAGCCAATAACCATCGGACGGTTAAGACGAATTGATAGAGACCTCATTCATTAACTTTAATCGAGACGGAGGAATTTTTCGAGGGTATAAAGAAATCCACATACCCAGACATGCGTGAAACACATAACCCTTCTTGTCAGTCGGGTAAAAAGTATCCAGGCCAGTGTTCGAACGTAAGTCTTTGGTTCAGTGCACCAACTCTCTTGCGTCTGAGCCACCTTGAACGACACACCTAGCCTGGCACCCTTCACTCTTAAATGTTGGTAAGTCTGCATCCGCAGCAAAAAAAAATATTAAATCATTAATTATTAATTACTAAATTATTAATATCGTTTAAAAATTATTAAATATATGTTATCGGTGCTCGATTAATTTGGTCTCATGTTTGCCGCAGGGTTGTGGTTCATGAAAATTATTCAATCTTGGGCTGAGTTTGCAGCCTTACCGAAATTTAAGAGTGAAGTGTGCCAGGATAGGTGTGTCGTTCCAAGTGGCTCACGAGCGGGGGTACGCTGAACAAAAGACCCTAATTCGAATCCTTGCCTGGATAATTTTTCACCTTGTTGGTTTTATGGCTTATTAGGAATATGAATGAAAATTCACGTAATTAAATTTAGAACAATTAATTTATGTGAGAATTTAAAAATAATTAAGTAACTCTTTTAATTAATATAAACGAAACATAAAAACTATAACTACAACAAATTATTAGTCTGCATGGAGATTAATAATTCACATCAAAATTAGAGTTATTTTAAATCAGACTAAATTGAATTTTACAAGATACAAAAGATCAGGAAAAAATCTTTATCTAAAGAAACAATTAACAAAGAACAAAAAATTCTTTACAAAAAGAAGAATTAGTCTTTTGTGGGAAAATATCCGGAATATGTCAAAACATCTACGGATTTGTAAAGTGAAATGAAAGGGGTTTTTTTTATTTAATGGAATATAATTTAAGAGACATCCAGTTTTGATATCAAAGAATCTTTCTCCGATCTTTTATCTTGAAAAAAAAAAAAAAAACACCCCATTTTCAAGAAAAGAAGATACATTTTCACCTTTTGTCGGAACATTTTGTTTCCACTGTTAAAGTCCATGAAAGTATCAGTGAAGAAAAGAAAAAATACGCACTGGAAATATACGATTACCTCAAAAAACTAGTTGGATGTACCAATCCCAAAAATTTCTTCTAATACATCTTAATTTTTCAATATGTATTTACAAATGTCAATACTTTAATTTTATTAGTTCAATACTACCAACTTTGAATTTCATCTTAAAATTCTGCTTGAGGTAATTAATCGGAGTAGAAACGAATTAATCTCAACCATGATATTTATCAAAATGAATAGTTTTCCGTTATTCTGTTGTACATCAGTTGTTCGCGAATAGCCAACTTATGATGATGCGAAGTCCCCATCGCTTTACGAGATACAATGTGCAATAAATCTACGAAAAATCAATAAAATTATACAAAAATCCCTATTAAAGTGCCCCCTTTCGCGGAGTATTTCCAAATTCAATGAGGGCCTGCTTATCATAGCCAAAAACGTACACAAAGGGTTTGGTTCAATTCTATGCATAACTTCATACTCTTTTCAATGGTACATGGATGACAGGGATGACCGCCCAGGGAACCCAGATTTCGCTTTAGAGTATAAGTGCAATCCGGGGGGGGGAGACTCAAATCCACTGAATATGGTAAGATACATTAACATCGAGTTGTCTTTATAATATTTTTAAAACAGTTAATAACATACAGAAAAATAAATTCAGTTTGCTGTTTTTGACTCTGAAACTCACAATAAGTGTCATCAGTACATACACTGACCCCAATTGCACTATGTTGTATACATGCATAAACAATTACAAGACATATATTTTGAATATTAGAGCTGAAAAACTTTAAGTGAAATGCATATGCTGATAAATATAATGAAAATACTAAATTGCTAAATAAAACTAACCAAAGAAAATAAGACAAATATTTACATTATGTGCAAAAAAGGGGCTCCTGTCTGAAATGTGAGCTGAAAACAATGAGTTTGCTCAGCTAGCTCAGAAATGGAGGGGATTGGTAAATATAAAATCGTTGTCTTCTAAAAATTTCACACAATCCGCTATACGTTGCAGGAGAACTGGACGGTCGAGCAGGTAGGTTAGCCAGTCAGGCAGTGTCATCTGCTGTGGCTAAATGGCACAAACATCGCTATTACAGCGCCCCCCCTTCCGTCGGAATTGTACCAAATTAAGGGAGCATTTTCTTGCCATGGCCAAAAACATACACAAAAAAAATTGTTTCAATTCAATTCTTCTTCATACACTTTTCGATGGTGAAATATTTAAAATGGCACAAAAACCGCCATCATAACGACTCCCTTCAGCCGGAATTTTTTCTAAATTAAGGGAGGACCCTCTTGCCATAGCCCAAAGCCCTCTTGCCATAGCCCTCTTGCCATACTCAAAAAATATGAATCAATACACTGCATAACTTCATACATTTTTCGATGGTATAATGGCGTCACACGGACGGACAGAGATTTTGTATAAACATGTTTGTGGAAATCTATGACCCCTAAAACGTTTAAATCAGTCGAAAACGGAAAGTCGAATAAAATTTTGATTACTATACTTACATGTATTGAAGATAGAAGAAAGTAGCAAAAATTAAAGTAATTTTATCTAAACATATGTGGTTGCAAAGAACAGCAGCTACAAGTTTTCCTCACGTTTCACTTACTTAATTGTTGTGCTTAAGACAAGTGGGCAATTTTTTTTTCATGTTATCTATATATTCTCATACCTAATTTATAACTTTGTAGATTCCTACCATTATTATACATTTTAATTTTATTTTATTTATTTATATTCTTTTCGATCAATGAATATTTTTAAGCAAGTCAAAAAGGTTAAAAAAAAATGTTTACAAATAATAATGTTAGGTATTTATACACTACACGAGAGGAAGCTAGGTGACTACATTTTAAAGTGTTCACTAATAACACCCAAGAAATTCAATGGAAAACACAGTAAGTACCAGAAGCAGATTAAATTAAATTAAGGCAACAACAAACAAACAAACAAACAAACAAATTAACAAATCTTTAAAAAAAAATCCTATAACTTTTATATTCGATGCGAAAACTCTTTTCTGTTTGCAAAAATATTTTGATAAAGGTCATAATGATAAACAACTAAATGTATATGAATGAATATGAAATTGATTTCACTTTCTTCTTCTAGCGTTCGATACTAATTATCCATAAAAAAATATATATAAAGGAATATTTCTCAAACATTGATAAATGGCATTAATAAAAGTATTTTTTTTTAAATTATCTTGCAATAAATCATTTCTAAAATTCCTTATTTATTTTGGTTTATTTTTAATGCTATAATATTATCAGGATGAGAAATTAAGTCCTACTAAGGTAAGATTTTTTAAATTTTGAAATGAAGAAATATGATAATAACTATTAATAATTTTTAAGCTAATCATAAATTTAGTTGAGATCCAGTGTTGCCATATTGGGGACTTTTTAACCCCCAGATTGTTGATTGTCACCGCTTTTTTTAAATAGAAATATTCGGCCTATTTAAAAATAGATTAAAAATTCTGAAAAATAAGGCAAAATGTGCTATTTAAAAAAAGTGGTAGCAGTCAAATAATCTGAATTAAAAAAGTCCCTAATCTGGCAACACTGTTGAGATCAAGTGTGTCCAAACTTTTGTCTTAATCCAATCACATTTGTACAAAAAAGAAAAAAAAAAAAAAAAAAAAAAAAATGTCGGTCCTCATTTTAGACACAAAATGTTTACAATTGTCGGTAATTGTTGAAAATAAGGCATTGTAAACAATAACATTCTTTCTAATATATTTTTAAAATATTTGATATATAACACTTGACCCGCAACAGTAAAGCTGCGATAGAACGTACTATCACATCACAGGCAATATCATACATTTCTTCATTAACAGGATTTTCAAGAAAGAAAGTATCGAAAACTAGTGTGATAGTTAATACTTATTGCAACTTTGGTGTGATAGATATATTCAAGAATTCCACAAGTGAGCACGATCTAAAAGCAGGTCTTATGTTAGTTCTAACTTGCTTCGAAAATTTGTTCCAAGAGTTGGTTTAATTTGTGGGCTCCATTCAATTTTGAAAATAATCCTACTGACACTGTGGAAGACTTGCTAATATTACGCGAGAATCAGTTGCATATAATTCAGATCGAACAATAGAACACGCGATAATGTAACGATCGCACGAACTGTTGTATCATAGACAATAAGATATATTTTCCTTTAAACATGACTTTAATGGGAAAACCGGTCGATAGTTTGTTTCTTGTAAATTTTTGTACAACGAACTCATCGCTATTTATGTGTCCGACGCTAGATATAAGCTCGAATTTCATCAAGCAAAGAGCTCTAAAATTGCTTATTTTCAGTTCATTTACGCTACACAACTTTTAAAAGCAGTTAGATGCAATTACGTATCATATGTTCTACGTGATAATTGCATTGACGGGTTCCTTTTGCTGTTGAAAATAACACCACTTTCAGCATCAATAAGAATCTCGAAAGAAAATGAAAGACAATAATATGTATTTCAGATCTATGGAAATTGGCGTGATTAAAACTTGCGACCAATCACATAATATCGAATTTGCTTTCTTTAAAGTTGGGAATGCAAAACTTTCTCATTTCTTGTTGCAATGAAAAGTGAAAGTTATTAATAATTATCAACAATTACATTACAACAAATAGTTAACCACCGGCTATTCAGTTTGAGTATTTTACGAGAAGATTTCTTCTCAGCTCACCTGCTTCAATTATGATCATTCTGAGAAACTGTATATTTCAAACTGTCTATCATCGAAAGCGCTGCAATCACAAATCCGCATTAGATATACACTGATGGACGATAAAAAGAGGTCATCGGCGTTAAAGAAAATTTAAATTAGTCTGTACTTCCTCATTTTAACTTGGGGATGTCACAGAGAATATTTTAAAATAATCATTTAAAAATTTTAGTTGTGCAAATTACCTGAGTCAAAATATCCACCAACTCGATTTTTTTTCTAAATATAAATATGACAAAAACAAAAACTTAATCGAACAAATTAAGCTAAATTTATTCTTAGGAAGTGATTTTAACTTGCGTAGTTATGATATTTCCTACTGTTAGAGCTGCTAGCATAAAAAATTATCATGTGCATTTTTTTGTAAAATCATAATTTGACCATGTTGGAAGCTTATTTTGAAGTTCAGGAGCGAATAGCGTTCGTACTAAACGTGTTTAAATTGTGTATTTATAAATTTTACACCGGGAGCCCAATAAGCGTGAAAAACCTATCTCAAGTTTTACTTTTAATAAAAATATAAGTTTGACAAAGACAGAATCTTATTTTAAAGAACTGAGTAAAATTTTCATGAGAAGTGAATTTTAGCCTTTCTGGCGCGGAGTAATTCTGTTTATAATCTGATGAAATGATGAACTGACACCAAAATTTATAAACGAATATATTAGAAAATACGAAATTGCTTATTTTCCAGTACGTTATGAAAAGGAAATTTTAATTAAATATTCTGAGTGCCAATGAGATAAAACTTAGGTGTCCTTTTTTAAGGAAACCGCCCGCTAAAGGCTTAAATTACGCAGTTATGCAATTTCCTATTAAGGACAATATTAGAATAAAAGTACTAATCGCATATAAAAACTAAAATTTAAATATATTAATAATTTATATAAATAGCATATTCAATCATAAATAGTAATTGAAATTTTAATTGCTTGATTTTTTAATCAAATTCCTTATAAGGCGTGAAAACAACAGAGGGGAAAAGTACCCAGTTCAAGATTCAAAATCTGACCGTTGGCATTATGCGATAATGCTCTGCCAAAGAGCTACTTAGGCGATATATATCTAAGGCGACCACCTAAGAAGATTATTCTTAAGATTGTTGTGAAATTATATTAGTGGGAAGTAATTTTAGTTGTTTAGTTATGCATTTCTCACCAGAGGCACTACAAACAAAAAATACCCAAGTATGTGAAATGTCTTATCTAATTATAAAATAGACCATGGAAGAAGCTTAGCTTAATTCGTTGGAATTGCTTTTAAATGTTAGACGAAGACTTATTTATTAGGGCGTATCGAAAAAAATAAAAAAATCTCAAATCTTTTGGCGGTAGTACGGAAAATTTATGAACTCCCTTTATTAAAAAGTTTCCGGAATCTTAAAATAGCGGGCTGATATCATCTGTTGCCTGAAGCTACCGAACGGCTCCTGCTGCGACCATTAGACACACCTGTATTCACTACAGTGCCGTTACACCCGAGAATAGTAAGGTTGCTAAAATCATCCAATAAAGCACTTGTTACGTATTCGTAAAGGCTGTTAGATATATGAAGACTGCATCCATTTTCAGGTGTAACATATAGCATGTACGTAGAACCAGATTGTGATACAATACATTAATGCGCTTCTACAATTGTCCTTTGGAACTGTTTGTTCTCGGGCGTTTCTGATGTTAAAGTTTTGTCATGCCGTCCTTCAAAATAAAGGCCAGATAGAGTGGAACGACTTTCGTTTTATTTTGAGACCAATATTTTGTAAATTCTCGATTTTTCCCTTCATATTTTAGTTTTGTCTGTGACGAGGCCGGTATGTGATTCCGATATTTACCCAAATCTTGCATAACACTCGATGCAATAGCAGCCGTGGATTTGTTGGCATATCTTTTACCGACAAGAACCATAAATCGACAAGTTATCCAGTTGTAAACGCATTTGAACACTCCTTGTTGACTGCTGAAGAGACGCTGTATAAGACTTGTGTTTGGTGCCCACCTTTGCCCCGATCTTCACCTCCATCATTCCTTTTGTTTCATTTTCCCTTTCATTCTCCACTTAATAGCTTGAAGCAGAAGCAGGAGACTGTTTTGCAGATATTATAGTATCCTGTTCCTTCCGCATTTGATGTTTCTAGAGCCGTATTGTATCTTGAACATCAACACTTCCAATGAACATTTTTCTTTCCGTTCTTTGTCAATGGGGAACACCTGATCTTTTGCGGAAACTTTGCTTTGTTTCGGAGAGTTACACTCCTTAAAAATCGCGCATTTACAGGCAGATATGACAAAAAATGTTTTTGCTTCCACTTTAAAGTTCTCAATATCTTCGAGAGTAGTTTTGCTTTTTCCAAGACGTTTTATATTTTTCATGATTGGTTGATATTTTCCATGGTATGCATGTATCATATCACTAACACGTTTTTGTAAAACCGAAGCAATGGATGCCTCGATGTATATATTTTCCATCTTCAAACCAACAGTTTCTAAAATAATTGAAAAACATGGTTCTTTGGTTCCACCAGTTTCGCAACCACCTCTTGTGAGCGTAACATCTTATAATGTCTTCATGCACTGGCAACATGCGTAAAAATTCCTTCGGTGTTCCAAAAAATACGGCATTGCAACGTTTGTCGACTTGAAAACTTTGACTGCGATGATTATCGCATTTCAAATAGTTACCAATATCTCATATTAGAAAATGATGAAGAAATACACAAAAACACAAGACAAATTCCTTTAATGACTGCAATGCAAGCAACAATAAAGATTGCACACTGATTAAAAGTATACTGCTTTAAACGAGTTAAAATCGGTTGCTACTCGCAGATGGTTGTAGCGCCGGCCGACTGCGCTTAACCGGACAAAATAGAATTGTGAGGCGATTTACTGGTCACTCCCATTTTTTTCTCGACATGAAAATAAGGGTCTTCCACTTTTTTGGCAGAGTGCCGAACACTGTATGTCTGCAAGCAGTAAACCGTTATGCAGAAAAATACCAAAATTCGTCAAAATTTCCAAAATTCGATGCTGATGAGGCGGCAGATGATATTAACCTATAATTCTAAAAAAAATTTTGGTTGTTGTTGTTCAAACATAGTACCTTTAAGCACTACCCGAAACGAAATCTGTGATCATTTATTAATTTTTGTATTTTAATCATTTTTGGTCCAACAATCGGGACTTTCGGCCCACTGCGGAAACAGAAGATATTAAGTCACTGTATTAAGATTCCTCAAACTTTTTAATGAAGGGAGTTCACAAATTTTCCGCACTACCGCTAAAAGATTTGAGAAATTTTGATTTTTTTCGATACGCCCTATTATTTATGTACGCTATATGGCCATTAATGAACGAACACTTTGAATTTTAGACATTTTGTCAAATATTTAATGACATATTTGTCGGATTCTTCTGAAACTTCAGGATTATGAAGGATATGTTCTACTTCATATTTATCAATGGCGGTTTGATCAGAAGAACTATTAGGGGGCCAACAAAAAATCAAAGAAAAAAATAATGTTTGGGATCACTCTGCAAAATAAAATGCTCGAAATGTTCTATCACTATAGCTTACGAATATATGGATATTGTACAATGTATTCATATATGTATTCATTTGTTGAAGAATAGAACGTATATTGATGTAGCTATATTGACTTTTCTTTAAGTTCAAAACATTTTTGCATGTTGTTTGTTGATATTAGCAGGATTTGTTTTAAAAACAAATTTAACGCCAGTTTCAGAAAAAATGGTAATAGATATAATACTGTGTAATTGGAATGTAAATATATTAAATATTTGATGAAATATGAATCTTGTTGAATGAAATATTTTTATCTGCGCAAGCGGGCACGATAATTATTATTTTTTTCACGATTTGATTGTCAACTCTATGGAGTAACTCATAAAAAAAAGCCAGTCAAATATCTTGAAAATTCAGAAAGATAATCGGCAATAGACCGAGCTGATACTTAGTTGTTCTCAATAAACAGCTAAAGGATAAGGGGTTTTCCATAAATTGCCGTTTATAATTTTTAATTCTTATTTTTTTAAATTTTCGTTTTCTATGATGCTTTAGTTCTTGGAAAATCACTGGAATGAGCCTATTCCAAGAAACAAAGATGTATCAAAATCTAAGCATTTCTTCTAAATCAACTCGTTGTCATTTGTTAAGTACAAGCTCCTTTTCTGAAAGTAAGTTAATAAAAAATCACTATCAAATCCTGAAAAAAGGTATTGTTTTATCGTGAGCGCATGCGCAAATAAAAAAAAAAATATTTCATTCAACTGCTCATATTTCGCCAAATACTCAATATACTTACATTCCAAATACACCATATTATTTCTACTATATTTTGTTAGATTTTCTGAAATTGGCGTTAAATTTTGTAAAAAACCCTTCTTGATTTAAACAAAAAATATGCAATTTTTTTTAACTTAAAATAAATTGATATATCTCTATGAATATACGTTCTGTTCTTCCACAAATGAATATCTATATATTGTACAATATTCATATATTCGTAAGCTATAGCTATAGATCATTTCGTGCCTTTTATTTTATAAGGTGATCCCAAACATTATTATCTTTCTTAGAATTTTGTTGCCTCCTGCCCCTCCCTCCCCCACCCACAATTGTCCTCCAGATCAAATCGCCATTGATAAATATGAAGTCGAACATATTCTTCATGATCCTGAAGTTCCAGAAAAAATTGACAAATATATATTTAAATATTCGACAAAATGTTTAAAATTGAAAGTGTCCGGTCATTAATGGACATATAGTGTATAGAATTACATGAAATCAATTCATAAATAAAAGCTGAAGGGAAAAAAATGATACTTAAAAATGTTCGTAAAAATCACCTTTCAATATTCAAGGCAGATACAGTAGGTGTTTTACTTTTCTAAAACGAAAGTCTTATCCAACTCATAAATCTTATTACTAACTATTATTTAACTACGAAATAAGAATGTTGATGACTTACTATTTTAATATAAAAAAATATTTACATTAAAATTTTCCTATATATATATTTTTTAATTTAGGGCAGATGAAATAGCTATTTTTTTCATTATCACAAACTTATCAGGATATGTGACATTAAATATTCTTATAGATATTATTAAAATTAAGAAACGGAAAAAACTGATGACGATTTATTATAAATTTTGAATTAAACAAAAATTTAGATGTTTAAAATGTCAGTAAAAGCGAATTTTCATAATTCAAGACAAACGAAATTATTACGTTTTTCTTTTTTTCTTGTGATAATCTTATATTAACAAAATATAAGAATCATTTTTGTAAATGTTATGAAAAAACCAAACGCTGTTATAAAAATTTCCATGCTCTGACAAACAGACGAAAATCACTATTTTTTAACGTGAAACTTACTGAGTTGCGATTATTTGTAGTTTGAGTTTTGAGTGGGTGAGCTTTGGGATTTATTTGTAGTTAATGATTTTGAAAAGCTTATTTGGCATCAAAATGATATATTCATCTGTGTTTTAAAACAATATTTAAATAAAACGGCATTAAGTATGCAAAATTGTATCAAAAAATAGATTTAAAAAGAAGCTGTTTGGAATAAAACTATTTGAAGCTCTATAAAAATATTTATATCATTTTTTTTGTTAATATATAAAAGACAATTTTAAAGTATACTCTCATTTTATTTCCATTTTTGACAAATTCATATCTGAAATATAAAAAATCTAAATTAATTGGTAGCTCCTAAATAATGTAGTCACTTGCAATGTTTTATATCACTAAAATTTCAATTCTCTTATTTTCATTTTGAAGCTGGCTGTCTCGCTGAGGAGAATAGAAATCTTTAAATGTAAACATTTGTTAAAATGTCACATTGGAGTCAGATAAATCACTTTTTGACCTCCTTTCTGAGAACTTTTTTCTGGATGAATGAAACTAGAATCTCTTTTTAATACAGTAAAAGAAAATAGATCGCAATAAAGATTTTTTTATATGAAAAGATAAATAATTTTAGAGATAATTTGTATTAATTAGAAGAAAATAAAATTAAAAAGAAGTTGTTTGGAATAAAACTAATTGACGTTCCATAAAATTATAGATTTGGAAATTTTCTGTTTGTAAATAAAAGAAAATTTTAAAATGTACTCTCATTTTTAGATTTTTTTTTTACTTACATTTTTTGAGATAGTCCTATCTGAAATATCAAAAATGAAGGGTAATTGGTAGCTCCTAAATAAGGTAAACACTTACAATTTTTTATATCTCTAATATTTTATTTTTTTAATTGTCTGTCTCGCTGAATAGAATAGAAATCTTTAAATGAAACATTTGTCTAACAAGGAGAGGGCCAACCTTGTTAATCACAGATTTTGATTATTTTAATATATGTTGTAGGGTAGAGACTCCTTAGTCTCAGGTTCAACGAATTTTATCCAACGCTCCTTAGTTCTTGAGAAACGGGGAGGGGGGGGGGTCTAATAGTAGTACACAACTTAAATACTTACTTTGTAACAAAAAGAATAGGTTGGTCATAGCTCAGTTGGTACGGCGTTTGAAGGCTAATCTGCAGGCCCGGGTTCGGTACTCGAACGCGCTACATTTGTTTTTCTCATTTTTTGTTTTATAAATTTACTTGTAATTATAATTTAATAATTTGACGTAAAAATTTCAATATCATACATTAATTATAATGTTAACAAACTTAAATTAATCATTTTTTATTTTTAAACTACTATTTCTCATCTTTTAAAAGAGGTTTAAAGAGAAACTGGATCTATTATTGAATGATGAAAATTCCAAAATCGTGACAAAATCTAGCTATTATAAATCTAGTTACTATAAAATAAAAGAATATTCAAATAAAATAAAATTAAAAGCAGAAAGAAGATAAAAGAGAAAGCAAAATAATTGAAAGCGCAAGCATAAGTATTACAAATTTAAAAATATTTAATATGCAAAAAATGGGTTGTAATTTAATTCTTATGCTAATTTTTAATATAATTATGCTTGTTACTTTAAAAACAGAATAATAGTATTATCGCATTGACTTCCTTTGTTAAAGCAATGCGTAAATGATGTTTCTTTTTTAAAATCACGAATTGACACAATTGCTCGTTGCATCGATAAAGAATATGTGTAATACATTTTAAAAGTGTTTAAAAAAAAATAACAGTTTTATGATGTTTTATACAACTATTTAATTAAAAGTAAAAAAATTAAATAGGTTAAAATTATAATTGATATACAATACTATAAATTTTAATTGACAATGAGATTATTAACTTATACTTACAAATTTTATTTTATAAAACAAAATTTATATATATATATATTATATTTATAAAACAAAAAATAAGAAAAACTAATGTAGCGCGTGCAGGTATCGAACCCGGGTCCGCGGACCAGTCAGCAAACGCCATACCATCTCAGCTACGACCAACCTATCCTTTTACTCACAAAGTAAGTATTTAAATTGTGTATTACTGTTAGACCCCCTGGCTTCTAAAGAACTAAGGAGCGTTGTATAAAATCCGTTGAACCTGAGACTATAAGGAGTCTCTATCCTACAACATATATTAAAATAATCAAAATCTGCGATTAACAATGTTGGCCCTCTCCTTGTAAATGTCACCTGGAGTTAGATAACCTACTTTTTGACCTCCTTTCTGAGAACTTTTTACTGGATGAATGAATCTAGAATCTCTTTTTAATGTGGTTAAAGAGAATCGATGACAATAAAGATTTTGTTATATGAAAAATTAATTTTAGAAATAATTAGAATTAAACAGAAGCTGATTAGAATAAAAGTTTTCGAATATATATTGAATTTCCCATTTGGAAATTTTCTGTTAGTAAATAAAAGAAAATTCTAAAATGTACTCTTATTTTTAGATATTTTTACTTCCATTTTTGAAAAAGTCATTTCTGAAATATAAAGAATCTCAAGTAAATAGTAGCTCTTAAATGATTTAGACACTTGCAATTTTTTATAACTGTACTATATCATTTTTTTTTTTTTTTTTACTTTCATTTTGCAGCTGTCTGTCTCGGTGAATAGAAGAGAAATCTTTAAATGTAAACATTTGTCAAAATGTCGCCTGGAGCGTAAGTCACTTTCTGAGAGCTTTTTCTGGATGAATGAACCTAGAATCTCTTTTTAATATCGTAAAAGAAAATAGATAGCAATAAATATTTTGATACATGTAAAGTTAATTAACTTTAATTCTCAAGCCAAAGGACTAAAAATCGTTTATATTATATATGTTCTCAAAATCCCTTTTGCTACACTAATATGTAGCGTACAAAGATAATTGAGGTACCTTTGTATAGGATATTTTGCACACATATGACTTCACATATTGAATTTAACTAATAGGCAGCGAGCAACGATAGTGACGTATCATTCATACACTGACAATATATATATATATATAATTTTTTTTTTCTTTTCAGAGTTATGGTGTTTTTTGCATTTTTAAAGTAGTAATGAAATATATATATATATATATATATATATATATATATATATATATATATCCCAAACAGCAAATAATGCTTGGCCGAACTTCCGCCGAAGGTCCTAACTCGACTATATTTCGTCTGACGGGCGATCTCATTTTCCGGGGTCGGCAGATATGACTTCCTTTTCGCAAGGCAGATCACCTTTCGAGCATCACCTCCCGACTGCAGTTGAATAGGTTTTGAAGCCTTTGCGTATTAGTTTTTGTTAATTTGGTCACTTGGTAATCTTTTACCGACTAAATTGCAATATCATATGATCTTTTGCCGATTAGCTAATAATATCGAATGGAAGAATTTGTACGATACAAAAATAGTATTTAAAACGTAAAAAAATTCGTTTTATTCAAAAAATAAATACTGTTAATTGGGAATATTTTCCACTATAAGATCAAAAATTTTTCCATATCGAGGATGTAACTAATTGAAATGTAATAAATCTTGTTATGTTTAAAGTCAAAATTTTGCTATTAAATAATATTACAATTAAATTTACAATTAATTTTCTGTTGAAAGATACGAATAAAATTACATTTAATTTAAAAATTATATTCTTACTTATAAGTAACTCACATTGTTGATATATAAATATTATTGCATCTTACATAGAATAATTAACTGTAATTTTCATCCCAAGATCAGCAATATTTAGAATTTAAATTAAACAAAATGTCTTGCCATTTAATTAATGAAACCCTCGATATGAAAACATTTTTGTATTTTATAGCGGAAAATATTTCCGTCTAACAATATTTACTGATTGAATTAAAGCAAACTTTGATACATTTTAATTTGATAATTTTTGCATCTTACAATGTAAAATATTCTCCTTTAAAATTGCGTCTTAGCTGTGAAAATTCTATCATTTAAAGCTTCTGATTAAATTTTGGTTATGTATCGAAAAAAATTCCTATTTTATTTTTTTCAATATCTAAATAATTATTTTAATTTAAAAAAAATCAGTCTTTTTTTTTAACTTTTAAAAGCTATAAATTTAAATGTATCACTATCTGGAGAAAAAAAAAAAAGAGGATCAACTTCTTTATAAATTATACAATAACATTATCTCATTTTTTTCCAAATAAATTAAATTTTTAATCAAAATTTCTAATTTGTAACTAAGAAAATATATTTAAAGCAAATATTTTGTCGTTGTAATAGCTTAAATTTCAGATATTATCCTGATATAATCTAAATTTCAGATCTTATAATTTTCAATTTATTTATCCAATAATTATTTTAATTAAAAAAATTGTTCAGTCATTTTTTTAGCTTTTAAAAAGGTATGAAATTAAATTTATCACTATTTGGGAAAAAAAAACGATAATAAACTTATTTATAATTTATACAATACATTATCTGAATTATTTTTAAATAAATTAATTACTAAATCAGAAATTTCTAATTCACAACTAAGAAAATACATTTAGAGCAAATAGTTTGTTGTTGTAAAAGTCTAAATTTCAGATATTATCCCGATATAATCTAAATTTCAGATCTCATAATTTTCAATTTATTCATATAATAATTATTTTAATTAAAAAAAAATTGTTCAGCCATCTTTTTTAAACTTTTAAAATGTATAAAATTAAATTTATCACTATCTGGGAGGAAAAAAAGATGATCAACTTCTTTATAATATATACAATAACATTATCTGAACTATTTCTAAATTAATTAATTTTTAAATCAGAAATTTCTAATTCATAATTTAAAAAAATACACTCAGAAGAAATTGTTGTTGTAATAGTCTAAATTTCTGATATAATCTAAATTTTATATATGTCGTAGGCTAATTGAGAAATCCGGCTCTTTGCAAACAGCCTAGGCTCTTTGCAAAGAGCCGGGCTAATTGGAGAATCCATATACCTTTTTCCAATTAGTCTGATATTTTTCAGGCTTATTGCAAAGAGCCTAGGGAGCGTTAGGCTAATTGAAAAATGACCACTTATTATCCGATCAGGGTGATATTTTTAGCTCACAGGCTGTCAAAGCCTGAGAGCTTATGTGCCCGCCGATTCTGTATGTACGTGTGTACGTACGTACGTAGGTACGTATGTACGTAACAAGATAACTCTTGATAGAAATATCCGATTTGCTTCAATTTTTTTTTCTAGGTTCATTCTGATAAGGTGCTTCCCTGATTAGTTTTTGGGGTTCATTGGTTAAGGATAAAGGGTGAAAAGGGGGCTAGTCCCTCCCCTTAATTTATATAAATGGGTTTTTCATGCAGCTATATTCGATTTGCTCCAAATTCGGTATACCGGTTTATTGTGTTAAGGAGCTTCCCTGATTAGATTTGGAAGCTCATTATTTAAGTATAAAGGGGGAAAAGGGGGCTACCCCCTTAATTTAGATAAATCGGTTTTTCATGATGAATTATTCGATTTGCTCCAAATTTGGTATACCGGTTTATTAAGTTAAGGAGCTGCCTTGATTAGATTTGGAGGTTCATTAGTTACATATAAAGGGAGGAACGGGGGGGGCTATACCCCCCGTAATTTAGATAAATGGGTTTTTCATGCAGAAATATGAGATTTGCTATAAATTTGGTATACCGGTTAATTATGTTAAGCAGCTTCCCTGATTACATTTGGAAGATCATTATTATGTATAAAGGGGGGAAAGGGGGGCAATTGCCTCTCCCTTTAATTTAGATAAATGCGTTTTTCATGTAGAATTATTCGATTAGTTCAAATTTGGTATACTGATTTATTATGTTAAGGAGATGGCTTGATTAGGTTTGGAAGTTCATTAGTTAAGTATAAAGGGAGGCTAGACCCCCCCCCTTAATTTAGATAAATGGGTTTTTCTTGCAGAGTTATTCGATTTGCTACAAATGTCGTATACCGATTTATTATGTTAAGGCGCTTCCCTGATTAGATTTGGAGGTTCATTAGTTAAGTATAAAGGGAGGAAAGGGGGGCTAGACCCCCTCTTAATTTAGATAAATGGGTTTTTCATGCAGAGTTATTCGATTTGCTCCAAATTTCGTATACCGGTTTATTATGTTAAGGAGCTGCCTTGATTAGATTTGGAGATTTATTGGTTAAGTATAAAGGAAGGACAGGGGCTAGTGTCCCCTTAATTTAGATAAATGGGTTTTTCATACAGAATTATTCGATTTGCTTCAAATTTGATATACCAGTTTATTACGATATGGCTTCCTTCATTCGATTTGGAGGTTCATTGGTTAAGTATAAAAGGGGGGAAAGGGGGGGCAATTGCCCCTCCCCTTAATTTAGATAAATGTGTTTTCATGCAGAATTATCTAATTTAGTTTAATTTTTTTTCTAGGTTCACTCTAATAAGTAGCTTTTCTGATTAGATTTAAAAGTTCATTGGTTCAGCATAAAGGGAGAAATGGGGGAGCTAATACCACCCACCCCCCCCTTAATTTAGTGAAATGGTTTTTTCATGCAGAATTATCTGATTTGCTTCAAATTTTGTATGCCAGTTTATTATGTTAAGTAGCTTCCCTGATTATATTTGGAGGTTCTTAGGTTAAGTAGAAAGGGGGGCAACGGGGACTAATACCTTCATTTATTTTTCCAGAGGCATTTTTCTTTGAAATAAGAGTATAATATACAATTAGTGTGAATAGCCTGTGAGCTCAATGCCATCAGTTTATCACGGCAATTTTCTTTTTATTAGGTTATTAGCGCATAACACTACCCAAACCCGAAAAATAAATTACAACAGACCGTACCCCGATCCGAGCAAGACAAAATAATTTCAGTCTACATGCAACCCGACTCGAACCTGAGAGTTCAATTTGAAAAAACCCGAAATCTCGACCAAATCTGATAACCGACAAAAATATTCCAAAGATCCATAACCGGATCCGAACAAGACAAATTAGTTTCCGGACACGCAACGCTACCACCAGAACCTAAAAATTCCATTCGAAGTCAACATGAAACCCGTCCCGAACCAAATCTTAACCGACAAAAATATTCCAAAGAACTATAACCCGATGAGAGCCAGGCAAAATAATCTCCGTTCACCGGCAACCCGATCCGAACCTGAAAGTTCTAACTGAACTCAATCCGAAATCTGGTTGTGGTCGGTTTTCGGGTTGACTTCAAATGGAACCTTCAAGTTCGGATCCGGTTGAAAAAAAATTAAACTAAATCAGATAATTCTACATGAAAACCATTTATCTAAATTAAGGGGAAGGGCAATTGCCCCCCTTTCCCCCCTTTTATACTTAACCAATGAACCTCCAAATCAAAGGAAGGAAGCCACATCGTAATAAAATGGTATATCAAATTTGAAGCAAATCGAATAATTCTGTATGAAAAACTCATTTATCTAAATTAAGGGGACACTAGCCCCTGTCCCTCCTTTATACTTAGCCAATAAATCTCCAAATCTAATCAAGGCAGCTCCTTAACATAATAAACCGGTATACGAAATTTGGGGCAAATCGAATAACTCTGCATGAAAAACCCATTTATCTAAATTAAGGGGGGGGGGTCTAGTCCCCTTTCCTCCCTTTATACTTAACTAATGAACCTCCAAATCTAATCAGGGAAGCTCCTTAACATAATAAAGCGGTATACGAAATTTGGAGCAAATCCAATAACTCTGCATGAAAAACCCATTTATATAAATTAAGGGGGGGTGGACTAGCCGCCCCCTTTTCCCCCTTTATCCTTAACCAATGAACCCCAAAAACTAATCAAGGAAGCACCTTATCAGAATGAACCTAGAAAAAAAAAATTGAAGCAAATTGGATATTTCTATCAAGAGTTATCGTGTTACGTACATACGTACGTACGTACGTACACACGTACATGCAGAATCGGCGGGCACATAAGCTCTCAGGCTTTGATAGCCTGTGAGCTAAAAATATCACCCTGATCGGATAATAAGTGGTCATTATTCAATTAGCCTATCGCTTTCTAGGCTCTTTGCAATAAGCCTGATAAATATCAGGCTAATTGGAAAAAGGGAGAGGGATTCTCCAATTAGCCCGGCTCTTTGCAAAGAGCCTAGGCTGTTTGCAAAGAGCCGGATTTCTCAATTAGCCTACGACATATACATCATTTAAAAGTAGACATTATTTACAATCGTTCGGTACCAGTAACTTTCTTCTACGATAATTTGTTTAGGTAGGTAGTTAGTAGAGGGTGTTTACTTTTTTTCCCCACGACAGTACGTTCGAGCTATAACTAGTTTTATAAATATTCAGATCTTCGTAAAATAGCTGTTATAATTGCAATTAAAAATAAATGAAAAATGAATCAGAAAATAAGCTCAACAATTGCAGTGCGAAATAGTCGCACTGATGGCATGGTAATAACATAATTTAAAAGTTTTAATTTTATTTGAAAACAATTTCCTTGTTTAGAAGATACCTTAAAAAGAAATAGAGGACACAGCAAGTCGGAAATTGTACGTCAAACGTGTCAAATGAACTGCTTTCGTACTATAACTAGTTTCATAAATATTCAGATCTCGTTAAAATAGCTTTTGTAATTGAAATTAATTATAGATGAAAAATGTATCAGAGAAAACCCCTCAAAAATTGCAATGCGAAATAGTTGCACTGGTCTACTGTTATTTACATACTTTAGCAGTCTTAAATTTGTCTGAAAACAATTCTCTTCTTTAACAGATGTCTTAAAAAGAAATAGAGGATACAACAAGTCGGAAATTGTACGTCAAACGTGTCAAATGAAGTGCGTTCGTACTAAAATTAGTTTCATAAATATTCACATTCTTGGTAAAATAGCTGTTATAATTGCAATTAATTATAAATGAAAAATGTATCAGAAAATAAACACAAAAATTGCAGTGCGAAATAGTGGCGCTGGTGCACTGGTAATAGCATAATTTAACAGTTTTAATTTTATCTGGGAAAATAAAAATTCTTGTTTAGCAGATGCCGTAAAAAGAAATAGAGGAAACAAGAAGTCGGAAATTGTGCGTAAAACGTGGCAAATGAAGTACATTCGAACTATAGCTAGTTTTATAAATATTCAGATCTTGGTAAAATAGCTGTTAAAATTCCAATTAACCCATTTGTGCCTAGCGTCCCATTTTTGGGACGTTTCAAATTTTTCATGCATAAGTATGTTTTTCTTCTCTTTTATAACATGAAAATTGTAGGAAAAAAATTATTTATATATGTCTTTATCTATTACCGAGAGATGACAGCATAAGGCGGATATTTATTTGTTTAAATAAAGGCTTTTTTCGGTGTTTACAAATTTTTAATTTTTCAAGATGGCGAAATGTAAAAAGTAAGTTTATTTATATTTTTTCTATGAAGGATCCAAATTCGCAAGTCATAATCGTAGCTTGTAGACTTTTCTTATATACGTATTTTTTTAAATTACGAAATTAAATGTTCAAGCCTATTTTTATGCATTTTTGTAACGTCCAAAATATAGGGTTCTAGGCACAAATGGGCCCATATTTTTGTTGAACATTTAGGAAACAGTTATTTATGTAATCTCCTTTTGAAGATATTTATGAAATAAATCGTTTTTAAGTCAGCAATGCGATTATTCTTATTTTATTAATAATAATATTTATAACGTTATTAGTCTCTGTAAAGAAATAAATATGTATTTTTTGTAGCTCATAAAAATACTAATTGTAGTAGATAATATACAATTTAAAAACTTTTTAAATATCAATATAGACAAAACATATAATTACGCATATTATTCTACTAGAAATACTCATATGTAGTTTTTTTACATTTTATTAAATAAATACAAAAAATAAAATAAAATAAAAATAAGTGTAATTTTTTTTAGTATTTTTCCAGTTCATTTTCAAATATTTTAAAGTGATTTTACCAAAACATTTGAGAAAATCAAAATTCAGGCAGAAATGGGTTAATCATAAATGAAAAATGCATCAGAAAATGAACTCAAGAATTGCAGTGCAAAATAGTCGCATTGGTGTAATGGTAATAACATAATTTAATAGTTTTAATTTTATCTAAAAAAAATTTCTCGTTTAGAAGATGCCTTAAAAAAATGGAAGAAACAACAAGTCGGAAGCTGTACGTCAAACGTGGTAAACGAAGTGCGTTCTTCACTATAACTATACCTAAGGAAGAACTAAGTTGTCAATAGTGATTGTACTAGAGAGGAGTGTAAGACCGCGACAATAAATAGTTCTGTACTGAATATGAAAGAAATTATATATTAAATCTCTTTTTTTTTCTTCATTTTCACAGGGAAAATAATTGACTCATTAATCGAAATCGATTGAGCTTAGCGTATATTCATTTTTATGATAAATATCTAATAATAATCAAGGAAATGTATTTATTCGCAAGGAAGGTTTTTGGCGAGTACTTGGCGCGGTGCTCGCAAATAACTAGCAACCTTAGACCCCCAACAGAGCTGTGCGGGGTGATGGTCAATAGATATTGCCTCTTCTTATTATCAGAGATTGTAGATTTTTGATGTCCAATCAAAAGTTTATTTTTTAAAGCTATTACATATAGAGAAAATTTTTCGGTGGATTCGAATTTTTCGGAAAATTTCACCCCAAGTACATGCCCAATATATGGATGAAACATTTAAAATAACAAAGAAAATTTTCTTTTGCAAATTAAAACGAATAAAAGAAGCTCTTTATTGTAAGGCTGTTCTAAAAAAAATTATCTTTCCCCGCTCAAGAACCGGAAACTTTATATTTTAAGGCTCTTTTTTAAATGTAAAAACAGGATACTTGCACGCATGATATTTGAAGGGATTTGAAATCAAACAGTTTTTCTTAGTTTCCGGTAAATTAATTACAAGCAATTGGTGTCTAAGAATGGATTTTTATTTATTTATCTAATTTACTGGACAATCGCGTTGGATAGAAAATTTTGGTGGATTAGACAATTTCACCTCAAATAAATATGAAGCATATGGAAAGAATATGTAAAATAACAAGAATTTTCCTTTTGTGTGAATTAAAACAAACCTCTTTTTTTTTTTTTTCTTTCTTTTTTTTTAATGCGGCTTTTCTTAAGTACATTCACGATATAATTTCCATCCCTCCGCATTCAGAAGTTTAAACTATTCTTATTTTACTTAGAAAGAATTGATCAGAAGATAAATTAATTTGTCTTTTACACAATGATATAAATTCAATATTTTAACAGTATTTTAGACACAAAAACAAGAAAAAATTCACCAGTTATTCATAATGCATACTATATTTTTATACATAAATGTAAGTTAATTTGATTCGGTAAGTTAAATTATAATTTAATTTGACATAAATCAATTAACTGGAAACGAAATTGCAAAATATCTAAATATATTGGATTAGTTTAAAACAGTTTCTTCAATGCTACTAAAAATGATGTGCATTTGTTTGTAAACATTGTGAGAAAAAAAAATTGTGATTAAAGTGTTGTACGAACATTGTGAGAGGGTGTGTATGTGTGTTTTCTTCTATTTTAATAGATAAGTTTGAAAAAAGTGATATTATAATAATTTTTAGGATGAAATTTATATTGAATATGAAATTGAAATAAAATTTGTAAGGATATAATAGATTATTTTAAATTTTTTCTTTTGTTTTAAACATGAAAATTGAATGATAAATAATAAGAATTTTGTCTTTATTTAAAATGTTAACATGCAAATCAATAACACTTTTATTCGGCTCCATAATAAAACACTGCACAGCTTTTGAATTTTAGCATTCATTACTATGAGTTTATTACACCGGTAGATTTATTTATTGTTATTATTGTAATGAAAGCTTTCAAATCTGGGACTAAATAATAATTGATTTAGAAAAGAAAAGCTAAAAATATTAATTCCTGTTTTCTTTTATGATTTTCCGAAGAAGATTTGTATTACAAACAAATCAGCGAAGACCATTTATTTTTATTATAAAAATAAGGGGGAAAACAATTTTTATTTTATATACGTTTCATGTGATTTACAATAAATTCTATATTGAATGTATTAAAAAAAAACTGATTAATTTAATATGATATAGCTTCTTGCTAGCTAATTTTATATGATATGATTTTTGTTCGCGCACTTTTAAAATAAAATTTCCTGTCCTTTTTTTTCTGGTTGGGTGGGAGGGTGTCTGAACTAAAACACAATTTTTCTCTTGTAAATTAGTTCTTTCTGAATATTTTTGTACATTAAATCATCGTTAATTTTATATCTTCGCGAAAAAACGCTGAAAATAGCATTATAAATGACTGAAACTTCAAAAATTGCAGGATAAAAAAATTTCTATATTGGAAAAAAATGGGATTCCAGGGGTCGATGCAGGTTTTTTTTTCTTGGGGCCCATTTTGTGAAAAGTAAAAGTTATTTTTGTGAATTTTATAATATTTTTGTGAAAAATACCATTTTGTAATGAAAGTTGAAATCCAGTTACTCAAATTCGAACCAAGAATTTATTAATAAAAAACTTTTTTAAATCCCCTTGCTAAAGTTTTTGCTTTTCGTGACCTGGTTTTATTTACAAATTACATATTTTAAAACAGTTTTTATGAAAAAGATTGTTACGAAAGGGGCCTGGCCTATTTTATTAAAAGGAATTTTGTGAAGGGGCCTGTTTTATTAAATTCATTTTTGTGAAGAGGCCTGTTTTATTAAGTTCATTTTTGTGAAGAGGCCCATTTTATTAAATTCATTTTTTGTGAAAAGGCATAGTTTATTAAATTTATTTTTGTGAAGGGGCCCATTTTATTAAATAGATTTTTGTGAAAGGGCCCTAAATTGGCCCCAAATTTTGCCTGGATCGACCCCTAGATTCAATTTGCGAATGTTGAGAAATCGTCGCGCAAACCTCCCCCAAAAAAATCCACAAAAATTGCTGTACGCGAATTCCAAATAAACTTCATTGAAAAAAGGATAAAATTTATTTTTTTGACTAAAAGTTAACAATTGGATGCATTTTTAATAATGTAGAAAATCGTCGCGAAAAACAAAAACAAAAAAGAAACATTAAATCGCATAAGAATCGCTAAAAATTCAGAAATCACAGATGACAAAATTTAGTACATTAGGCTAAAACAATGGAACAGAAATTTTTTTAGGAATACGGAACAATCTGCGTGGAACATGAAAAAAACAAAAGAATTTGTAACATGAACTCGCTCAAATTTATTCCCCCCAAAAAACGATAAATAGCCAAATCCGGCGATCCTACAACGCCAAAGTTAGTAAAAAGGCTGGCGTAGTATAGTACCCATTGACTAGTTAAACGTGCCTTACATAACTACGTAAAAACGTATATTGAGCTTTCATTCGAGGCATAAAGATGGTACTGTTAATAGGTTAAACATAACCGTGTGCTAGACTTTGAAAAGTGGGTATGTGAGGAGTCTTGTACCAACAAATATTAGGGAGTGTTGACCACATAGTCAAACTTCCCTTAATTAAGTATTTTTAGAAATCTTTTTATTGATTTTGACATTGTTGATCCAGCTTAATTCATTTACATTCCTGAGGAAGGCCACATAAGTGTGCTGAAACTGTAGAACATTTTATTGTTTTAAAACTATATTAAGGGGTCTTGTACCTTTTAAACGCGTCGAAAATTAACGAAAAACTTCAAAGTTTGAATTAGTCTATCTTCAAAACCTTTTTATGTATAAACATGAAATTTTGGATATTGATTAAACAGACTGTGCTTTGTAATATGCTACCAACAGAAATTTATTAACCCTTTACAGAATTTGTGTATTGTTGAAATCAAAATAGATCTTTTTTTACCCCATAAGTCATTGCGCGCATGATATCTTGAGAAAGTATGTATGGATTGTCATGAAATTTGGTAAATATACTAAACAAATATGTGTGTTTAAAATGATCTACTTTTAAGTATTTACAATTGTAATATTTTTAGTTATGATCATTTTTATTCATTAAAAATACAAAATTTTTATTTTTTTTTTACGAAAATATTTTTTTATATAGTTAATGAAATAATTTTAGCCTAAGAGTAGATCATTTTAAACACACATATAGGATTAGTATCTTTACCGAATTTCATGCAAATTCATACATACTTTCTCAAGATATCATGCGCGCAATGACTTATGGGTAAAAAAAAGAGCTATTTTGATTTCAACAATACATAAATTCTGTAAAGGGTTAATAAATTTCTAATGGTAGCATATTACAAAGCACAATCTTTTTAATCAATATCCAAAATTTCATGTTTATACATAAAAAGGCTTTGAAGATAGACTAATTCAAACTTTGTAGTTTTACGTTAATTTTCGACCCTTTTAAACGCGTCGAAAATTAACGAAAAACTTCAAAGTTTGAATTAGTCTATCTTCAAAACCTTTTTATGTATAAACATGAAATTTTGGATATTGATTAAACAGACTGTGCTTTGTAATATGCTACCAACAGAAATTTATTAACCCTTTACAGAATTTGTGTGTTGTTGAAGTCAAAATAGCTCTTTTTTTACCCCATAAGTCATTGCGCGCATGATATCTTGAGAAAGTATGTATGGATTGTCATGAAATTTGGTAAATATACTAAACAAATATGTGTGTTTAAAATGATCTACTTTTAAGTATTTACAATGGTAATATTTTTAGTTATGATCATTTTTATTCATTAAAAATACAAAATTTTTATTTTTTTTTACGAAAATATTTTTTTATATAGTTAATGAAATAATTTTAGCCTAAGAGTAGATCATTTTAAACACACATATAGGATTAGTATCTTTACCGAATTTCATGCAAATTCATACATACTTTCTCAAATATCATGCGCGGAATGACTTATGGGTTAAAAAAAAGAGCTATTTTGATTTCAACAATACACAAATTCTGTAAAGTTTTAATAAATTTCTAATGGTAGCATATTACAAAGCACAATCTTTCTAATCAATATCCAAAATTTCATGTTTATACATAAAATGGCTTTGAAGATAGACTAATTCAAACTCTGTAGTTTTACGTTAATTTTCGACGCGTTTAAAAGATACAGGACCCCTATGCAAAAATGCATAAATACTAAATTTATTAAGATTATACATATTAAATTCAGTAATACGGGAGTAATATGTCTCTATCTTAAATGAGACGTAATCGACATGGAAAAGTAGAATGATAATCTATTGAGGAATATCATGGAATTAATTACATATGGTATGATTTAATAGAATGGAGAAACATTTTTTCAATGTCTTTTAAAGTTATGATTTGATTTTCATAAAGTTGGAAATGAGAAAATACTACATAGATTATATATATTAAACTTCAAGCCATTCGTTTGGGTAATTTTTACGCTGTTACATGCGAACAGACAGACACACAGTTGATGGATTAGACGACGACTGTATGGGCTACGTATTTATATACACTGGTTATCAAAAATTAAGAAAAAGTCACAAAATGCTAATTTTCAAATACACGAACACTCAAAAGGAAATAATATAATTCAAGTAATTACTATCTCTACAACACAGCTAGTCCATATAACATCTCATTCATGTCACACATCGTCACAAATGTCACAGTCACTACGGTGAAACAAAAAAATAGGAAATTCCATATATCTCATTATGAGTCTCAAATGATCACTATATGTGACTCCACTGAGACGTTACTGTGACTGCTGCTTTGGGAAGAGTCACCATGTGACTTTACAATGTAGTTACATTGTGACTCTCATGTGACTGTCATTTGTAGACTCAATTTCAAAGTCATCGTGAACGCTGCATTGTGATAAGTTACCAAATAATGTCACATTAAAGTCACATGATAACTTTCAGGTGACAGAGAGACTACTGTGAAGTCACCATTGTGCTCTTTTGGGAAAAGTCTCCATGTGACTATAATATGATATTAATTGGTGACTTATCATAATGCAACGTTCATGATGACTATGAAATTGAGTCTCAAAATGACAGTCACATGAGAGTCACAATTTAACTACATTGGAAAGTCACCTGGTGACTCGTCACAAAGCAGCAGTCACATTGACTTCTCACTGGAGTCACATATAGTGATCATTTGAGACTCATAATGAGATGTATGGAATTTCCTATTTTTTTGCTTCACCGTAGTGACTGTGACACTTGTGACCATGTGTGACATGAATGAGATGTTATATGGACTAGCCGCGTTGTAGATATAGTAATTAATCGAATTATATTATTTCCTTTTGAGTGTTCGCGTATTTGAAAATTAGCATTTTGTGACTTTTCCTTAATTTCTGATAACCAGTGTAATTATGAACGCATCTAAATAATTATTCTTATGTAACATATGTCTTAACAGAAATAGAGATAACAAAACTCGAATACATTATTGAGGAACTTTTCAGCATGACAGTAATTAAAATGTCATTTGTAGTTCTTGTCGCTCTATTATAGAGAACACACAAAAGAATTCTGATACAATATTGTCTTTAGGTGATATAATTGTTTAAAGTGTTATAATTTTAAAAGCAATGTTAAAAACGCCAGAATAAGCAAACATTCAGCAGACTTGTTTCGGTAGCGTTTAGTCTATCGTTCTCAGTGCAAAGAATAACGGAAACTTGCTCACTTATATAGAGGAGAAGCGGATTCAACTGAAAACTTTATTAACCAATGGGGAAACAGAAAAATGCGGGCACCAGCCTATGGGAGAATAGCATAGGTAATGCCACCAGAAATATGAAAAAAATGGAAGTAATTAAGCAAAACAGGAAATTATGAAATATTTCCAGCAATCTGATAAAGGGGAATGACGAATTCATTATTAATGAAATGCCTCAAGAAAATTAAGTTCGTGTATAGAAGTGGGTTTAGAGAAGGTTTTGGCTGAATTAAAGTCAAAAGAGTGGTTCATCTCCCAGCAATATTTAGCAGTTGAAGATTTATTGGTTTCCTGTTTTTCAATATATTGTTGGTGTTCTTTAATACGAAATTTTATACCCCGTTTGGTCTGTCCAATATAGTAAAGACCGCACTGGCAATTAATGCTATAGATACCACATAAGTTGTATAATTCAATAGGATCTTTGAGTTTCAAGAGGGTAAGCTTATTCGTAGTGGTAAAAATTATTCTGAAGTCATGCTGTCTAAGAATTTTGGCAATAGGAAAGCTGGATTTAGGAAACAAGGGTAACACAATGCTAATTATGGAAAGAGAAGAGAACTGATTTGAGTTAGAGGGATGTGGTTGCTGTAGTTTACTTAAAGCACTATCAATAATAGAAGAGCTGTAACCTCTGTCAATCGCAATGGCTCTAAGATATTGAATTTCACTATTAAGTGAGTAAGTATCAGACAAAGATATATGGCACGATTTATGAAAGTAAAAAAGGCTGCCATTTTCTGGCTGGGAGGATGACAAGATCGAGCATTTGGAGGGTAGACAAACTGCAAAACTTTCGCGATAGACCGATGTAGAAAAGCCGTCAACAGAACGCGCGACAAGGGTTTCCAGCAACGGGAGAGAACCGTTATTTACAGTTTCATAAGTGAAATGTATATTGTTATCGATCGAGTTAATAATGTTAACGATATTATCAATATTGTGAAAGAGGTGTCAATTAAGGTAAAAGTATCATCAACATAGCAAGTCCAGAACGGGAAAGAGAATTTATTAAAAGTGAGCATTCGAAATAATGCATATAGATGTCTGCCAGAATAGGTGACAAGGGAGAACCCATGGCTAACCCGTGAGATTGTCTTTAGTAATTGCCCTGAAATGAAAAAGTTGTTTGTGAGAGACAAGTTTGTGTAAGAGATAATAGCTCACTAATTTCAAAAACGAATAATGGAATTCACGAAGTCTCATTTCAAGACACGAGAGGGCGTCGTATGTCGGAACATTTGTGAATAGTGATTTAACATCAAAACATACCATAGTTAGGTTTGTAGAGCGTAAATTCTGAATAGTTTTATCAAAGGTGATAGAATTCATTACCGTATGTGTGTTTGTGGACAGAAGAGGAGAAAAAATAGTTGTTAGTTATTTTACTAAGAGATACGAGGCCGTGCTTATGTTCAAAACAATGGGACGAAAAGGTAAATTGGGTTTATGAACTTTTGGAATGGCATAAAATCGTGCAGTTAGCGATCGAAGGAGAAATATACGTTTGCGTTGACTTAGCAAATACAGGACAAGACTTTATAACATATTTGATGCCTGTTAATTCCTGAGAAAACGGGTCCCGAGGTAGAAGGAAAAACATTTTTATTTCAAGGCAATTACTACAGACAATCTGACGGGTTAGCCATGCGTTCTGCCTTGTCACCTACTCTCGCTGACATCTATATGCATTATTCTGAATGTTCACTTCTTAATAAATTATCTTCCCAGTTGTGGACTCGCTATGTTGATGATACTTTTACGTTAATTGACACCTCTCTTCACAATAGTGATAATATCGTTAACATTATGAACTCAATCGATAACAATATACAATTCACTTATGAAACTTAAAATAACGGTTCTTTCCCGTTTCTGGAAACACTTGTCACGCGTACTGTTGACGGTTTCTCTATATCGACTTTTCGCAAAAGTTTTGCAGTTTGTCTCCCCCCCCCCCCCCCCAATGCTAGCTGTTGTCATCCTCCCAGTCAGAAAATGGCAGCCTTTTTTACTTTCATAAATCGTGCCATACATCTTTGTTCTGATACTCACTCACTTAATATGGAAATTCAAAATCTTAGAGCCATTGCGATTGACAGAGGTTACAGCCCTTTTATTACACTGTACAACAGTAGTTTTGTCCTAGAACTAAAATTAGTTGATTCTAGATCATTTTTTGGCGCTGATTCCGAATATGATTTCCGTTTATCTCTAGGTGGTCTAGGTTTTGAGAAATTTGCATATTTAAATTTATGCAAATTTAAGCTTTCATGTGCTATTTTATACAAATTTTAGATACAATATATGTCACATCTAATTACGTTTTCTAGATAATGACTAATTGACTATTTGCTTCAGATAAATGTTACGATTTGGATATTGTTAACATTTATTTATCAGATAATAAGTCTAATTTGCATATTTTCAATGGTGTAATGTTTACATCACTATTAACTTTAAAATAGTCGCCACAGAATTGACGTAATATTTTTCTAGACTGGATTTTTATGCTGATTTCAAATCTGCAGTCTGTTTTCTTATGCCATGTCTAGTTTTTGAGTAAGATGAATTTCTGCTTTTGCACGGCATTAACACAGGTTTGATATAAGATGCTTTTCAGGGGTATGTAATTCATTGACAAGAAGGTGAACAGAGTCAGATTCATATCAGAGACATAAACAAAAATTTATATAATAAAAAAAATAAGTAGTAGAATATATCCTAACTAGTGGAAGTTTATCATACAAAGTATAATAGAAAGCTATTTCTGGCTTTTTTGATCAAAAACTAAAATTTCCTTTTTTCAAAAACTAGACGTGATAGAAGGAACGATTTAGGTGCTTTCAGCATGCCACTATTTAAAATGGCATTTGTAGTTCTTGTCATTCTATTATAGAGAACACATAAAAGAATTCTGACACAATATTGTCTTTAGGTAATATAATTGTTTAAAGTGTACTTTAACGATATTAAACCTATTCAAATACTACGAAATTGATATGCATTCTTCTTGTGTGTCTTTAATTTAGTTAATTTTTAGTAAGAGAAAATACATGAAAATAAAAAATTGTTACATGAAAAGTGATTTAATTTTAATCTGCACGAAAAATCACTAAAAATAATAACATAATTTAACGTTTGTATTCAAGTAATGAAAGTTAATTTTATGTAAAAAAAGTTGTTCTTATGTAACAACTGTCTTAAAAAGAAATGGAGGTAACAAAAATGCACGCTGTAAGTCGTGGTCACTTCAAATGAGACGTTTCTAAGTGAAATGTTTCTTTTTTTTATATTGCGCATTCGTGTACACTTGACTGCACACTCTTGCACTCAATGGTTGTCCAAGAGTATGAATTTAGGAAGATAATTTGCAAATAATACCGAAAGTGTTTGTTATAAGTTAATGAATGCATTTTTTCGTTATCTTAATAATCTAAGGTTATAAATAAAGTACAACATCATTTCTCAAATCTGTTCATTTATTGTTATTAATTGAAATAGCTTAAGTTATTAATAGAAATAACGCATTACTGCACCACCTTAGCCTACGACTATATGTATAAGTACGTTTAAGACTATATTCAGTAAATATATTAAAAAGTAGCCCACGTGACTAGATGATGTTAGCTTTATCTTGCGCCCATACTCTAAATTATCCATCTTCCTATTTAATATAATACGCATATATAATAATTTAAAAGATTAAATATACTTAATATTTTATCGAAAAATTGAGGAGATTTAAATTATAATATATATTATATAAGATATGAATATAGATATAAATATTCCTTTAAAGTATTGTATAAACGGGTCTATTAGTTTTTAGATAAAGTATTTAACATTTGGTATTTTACGTTTAATGATTCATAAATATTTCAAAATAATATAATTAATTCATAAATTTGCCCGAGAGGTTCAGCTCTCAAGCTGGTAGATTGGAGGTGTGAGTTCGATCCCAATCGGGCCCGTCGACCTAATCGTTTGGAGATTTCCGTGGTTTTCTTCGAACCTTGAATTTCCTTGCGTAAATACGGGTTAGGTTTCCTTAGAAAGACCACCACGCGAGGAAACCCCCATTTTAGGGCCCATATCCCACGGGTTGATAATTTGCCGTCATAAATAACACCATAATTCACAAAGTTGCAATGAAAATAGTATTGAATTTTAATTTTAATTTTACATTATTTCATCTTTCGTTTATAAACTTAAATAACTTTCACGTGAAAATTTTTAAAAATAAATTAAAGTACTTCAGACGAATTCAATTCATTAAACAAAATTTTTTATGAAACACAATTTTAAAACTATTTATATTACCATTTATTTTTTCCAAAATTTTCATATAGTTTTCAATGCAATGTTCTTGTTATAAATTACAAGCCATTTCTTTTAGATAATAAATTATATATATGTGATTTTCTAATTGTTTGACAGACAAAACGTAAATAAAATTAGAAAGCCGTCACTTAATCTAATCGAATTCGATCACCCATCTTTACTCTAGAGAATTGCATTCACAAAAATAAAAACTATTTTACTGATAATATACGTGTTCTTCCTTTTAAAAACTTGACGCTAAAACCCCTGAGAAGCTTTTATCTAATGCATTTGATCAAAGAAATTTTCAGTGTAGGAAAAGTATTTTTTAAATGTGTTTTACAGATTATTTAGTTTGTAAGTACTAGAACAACAACAACAACAACAACAAAAAGTTAATAATTTTGTTTCGTGTTTATTTCAAATTGAAGAAGACGTATGTTTTAGAAAATGATTTATCTGTGCACACATAATATTTTTTTCACAGGAATTTTTAACACATTTTTCCCCTTTCTAAATGTATTATTCAGAACATTTATAAATACCGACTACTTAGGAAAATCATAAATCAATCACTGTATTCAAATTAATCGTCATGAAGCATGAATTAATCATCATCATAATATCATGAAGCAGCATCAGAACTTTTCAATACACTGTAAATAATGTTGTGATTTTTCCTGCAATTTATGTTAAAAAATTTCAAGCATCCATGCTGCAAAATCGAAACCAACCACCGATGCTGTGAAAACGAATTGAAGCAACAAGTAAAGTAATAATCTAATTCATTCTGTCACGTACACCACGCAACCAATAGCAACGCGACTTTCCCCAGACTTGAAAAAATTTACTTATTTTACAGCATACTTAAAAACAGCAGCTTGTGAATTTTACCAGTGTTGTCACCGGGATACCAGCATCTTTTGTTATAAAATATAATGATTTTTCCTGCATTTTATATTGAAATTTCTCTAGCACTAATGCTGTGAAATCAAATTCAAGCACCAATGCTTTGAAAGGTATTCGATTTCACGCAACAAGTGACGTAAAATTCGAAATAATACTGTCACATGGACCACGCAGCCAATAGCAGAGTGCCCCAGATTTGAGAAAATTTACAGCACTCTTAAAGGCAGCAGATTGTAAATTTTGCAGCAACTGTGTTGGCAGCCGGCGTGCCAGCTGTTGTTTTGCAAAATCCAGATTTTATTTAAAGTGAGTATTGGAGGTTGTTCTCCTGGAAATACTACAATGCTGTTAGCCCCGTATAATGACACATGTCTGCACGAAAAATCATTGGTGTGAATTATATCACTATGTGCTTGGTATGTTGTTGATAGGAACCGATCTAGGATATTCCCCCTTAAGATAAGGATAAATATTTTTGAGGGAATTATTAAGGTTTTGTTGGTCTACTACACTTGTGATTCCTCTTCAAATGGAAATTGGCTCCCATTTACTTTCGAATAGGGGTCAACAGAAACAAGAAAAAAGAAAAAGCATCTCGAACTGGCTCTTCATATTTGTTAAAAGAATGCATCCGTTTTTTCATCAATATAATCAGCATCTACACTTTTCATCGTATAATAATTTTACATCATCGTCCAAGTCCTCGAAGGCGTGAATTGCATTTTAATAAATGAGGCTAGGACTGAAAACGATGGTACAAGATATTTAGAGAAAATGGCGTAAAAGGCTTTAAAGTCGGCAACAATTTAAAAGTGAACTAATTTGTCAAGAAGGTAGGAGTTTCTTAACTCATGTCTTCAAATTTTCAAAATACATTTGTCAGATAGACTAAGATAGTTAGATAGTTAGATAGACGTAAGATGTTTGCTGTTCATGACCAACATAATTGCCGGCACCTGAGCAAAATATCACCCTTAGCTCATAATCAACTCTAGCAAGTATGAGAACAAAAACAGAACAGCTGGAAAGTTTAGACATTTCTGGGTTTTCCTACTCGATGCCAACTTTACGCTCTGTCTAGTAGTAGCTGTATTTCTAAAAATTAGGGAACCAAAAGGGAGAAGATTTCTAACTATTTTCTAAACTGCATAAATAAAAAAAATTATAATTAAAGATAGAAAAGCACTTAGGATAGAATTAAGAATGAAAAATATAATTAAATTTACAAAACAAATGTAGTAATTCTGTTTAAAAAAAAGTGAAAAATGTAAAATTAATGTGTAAATTTCTCTTTTTTATTATTTTTTTTCCTTAGTCATTAACGGTTAAAGTATTTTTTCCTTTACTGAATTACAATACATTACAACCCACAATTGTAAAATAAATACTTGATCTAGTAATCGATTTTATTAGTGAGTTTACTTTTTAGCAGCGTCAAATTTATACGTTTTGTTTATTTCGTTCATTTTACTATTTGTTGTTTAACGACATTCTCTATCACATTCTATGTAACTGATGAATTTAGCAATTAATCCGTGACTACTAACGTCTTTTTTTAGAACGCTATCAGTGTTGTTCTGTCTTTTCCGCCTGTATCACCTTGCAGAAAATAAAAAGAAAATAAGAATAAATTTCATTTAATATGCCTATAATACTTTTCAATGAAGTTATAAAAATACATTTAATTGAAATTATACAGTTTTCGCAAGATTTGTAATACTGCGTAAGGAAAATAATGAAATAACGCTAGTGATCTTGTTGTGGTCTTAGCGACTATTTTCAACTTTGTCTGGAAATATAATCCAAAAAAAAAAAAAAAAAAAAAAAAAAAAAGAACACTCCGTAAGTTTTAATAAACTTCGTATGAAGCTAGGGAAACATTTAATGTCAGTTTATTATAATTACTTCTTTGTAATTTTAAGAGGATATAGCGAAAAATACTTTAAATTGACGTCAAAAATACGCATACACGACTACTTCTAGTTTAATCTTTTTTTTTTTTAATTGTTAATCCAAAGTTAATCGTTTATAACAATATTCTAAATTTAAAAGTCTCGATGATCGTGAAAATTTATTTGTTCCCTTTAAATTTTATTCATAAAATTTATTCATAAAAAAATCGAATTGTTTATTTTTTCTTATTAACTGACATATTCTTTATTGCAACAATGTTTCAGAAAATTACTTTCTGAAACAATTTTTTAAACGAAATATCACCATAGATGCAATAATTTATTTTCTTTCTCGAAAATTTAATAAATGATTATCTCAGTAATAAAATAAATTAGATACTCTTAAGTTAAATATAATATTATGTAACATGATTTATGTTTAAATTGCTTTTCTAATTTTTGTTTTCTTATCTTTCTATAAATTATTCTATCTTTCTACTTTACTTAAGACTTATGAGAAATTAAAAGTTAGTATGGTGTATAATTAGAGATTATCAGATTTTTTTTTTTTTTTTTTTTTTTTTTTTTTTTTATCAAAATTACTTTTAAAAAGGTACTAAACGAAAATTATTAAACTAAACTACATCATTTATTTTACATTTATAGGGATTTAATGATATGAAAATAAATTAATTAATTTAAACCTTTTAAATTTCCGCAACTATTTATTAAAGCAAAGAAATATCCGTAGAAATTTAGTCTTTTAAGAAATTATTAACAACAATATACGTTAACAATCTTTATTTAATGTTTATTCCTTCTTTCAAAAAGTAACTAAAGAAATACACTTTAAATTTTATTTATATATCAGTTTATGATGAAAAAAACACATTAAGTTTTTTTTTAAATAACATACTAGAAAACATTTAGTATTCTTTTTTTTTTTTTTTTTCATTGCAATTAGCGGAATTAAAAATTTTGAATATTTCAAGCAAAATAATAAAGCAAAAATTGCTACAATGAGTGGTTATTTAAAAGTTATTAATTAAAAGACATTTCAATATGATTTATATTTTTAAATATCGATATATTGTGTTTAATAAACCATTTTTCTATTTACGAGGGTGGTTCAATAATTATTGTCCCACGTGTGTATAAAATATTTGTATTGTGATGGTTGATGTGGAATATTGAAGCATATGTCTTAGATGCCTATATGCTCAATTTCAGAACTGTAGCTACTATATTAATATACACCTTTTCTTTTTTGCTGTGAGAGGTCGCCCCTAGCTTGAAGGGGGTTGGGGGTGGCTGAGAGTGAATGAAACGTGGCTACTGTTGTTTGGACTCCGGATCAAAGTAATATAGCTGCGTCTTATCCACTGTCACAAATCTATCACAGAACTGCTTCATGTCTGGCCCGATAAGCTTCAAACCAGTCTCCTCCCCCCCCCCCTTTTTCAAGCTAGTTGCCACCTCTCATACCTAAAACAAAAGAAAATATGTTAATATAGCAAAATTGAGGTTCTGAAACTGAGTATATCGTCATCTAAGACATTAGGCTTCAATATTCCACATCAACCATCGCAGTACAAATATTTTGTACACACTTGGGATAATAATTATTGAATCGCTCTCGTATTGTGTTTTTTATTTTATTTAGTGTATTTTAGTATTTTTTACGTAGTGACATTCAGGTTATGTATGATTTATAAACAGAAAAATATAATTATTACCAGAGATGGCCTGAAAATTTTTTCACCCACTTAATGCATCTTAAAATGTGTTTGTTACGAAAGAATATGAACAACGAAAGGATTAATAATATGATATTCTCAATATAAACATGCTAAAAATAAAACGTAACAAACCACCAATCATTATATAGATTACCTAAGTGTTCAACATTGCGCCAATGTTACATTCAGCAGAAATACTTTGAATAAAATTGATGTATTAGTTAAAATGAAAATTTACAGTTGAATAAATTGAGAAAAGGCCGTTATACATTAGGACAAAATTATTTTTAAAAATATAATATAACAGCAAACAAAAATGTACGAAATTACGTTGTTTTGTATCTTTATAAAACACAGAAACTAAACTATTTCCGGGATTTAAAGAAGAATTTGTTTCTCTTCAAACAAATTTCAAACAAAGTTTCTTTTGCTTCCACCACTTTTTGTAAACTTTACCGAGAAATTTTTATAGTGTATCAGTTTGCTTACTTTAATCGGAACTTTGAAGGAACCTTGATCGGAACCTTTCATCGCTTCTACAATAAATGGCTTTTAAACTTTGAAGGGGAAGGGGGGGGGGGGGGGTTCTCTAAGACCTAAAGCGACAGGCTGTTGTCTTAAATGATCCACAACAAATGGCTTTAAACTTGGTATCGGTAGATAATATTTACTTTAGAATAGAAATATTATGTCAAATTTGGGTGCTATTGTTATTTCATTTTGAAATTGTTTCAATTTAAATTTATATTATAAAAAATTTAAGCTTTTTTAAGGCATATTAGTCTGCTGCAAAAATACCGATTAGAATTCTTATTGATTATACGCTTTTACAACAAAGGGTTTAAACTTAGTATCGGAAGATAATATTTACTTTAGAACGGAACTATTATTTCAAATATGGGTGCTGTTATTATTTCGTTTTGAAATTGTTTCAATTTAAATTTAGATTATAAAAAATTTAAGCTTTTTTAAGGCATATTAGTCTGCTGCAAAAATACCGATTAGAATTCTTATTGATTATACGCCTCTACAACAAAGTTTTTAAACTTGGTATCGGAAGATAATATTTACTTTAGAATGGAAATATTATGTCAAATATGGGTGCTGTTATTATTTCGTTTTGAAATTGTTTCAATTTAAATTTAGATTATAAAAAAATTTAAGCTTTTTTAAGGCATATTAGTCTGCTGCAAAAATACCGATTAGAATTCTTATTGATTATAGACTTCTACAACAAATGGCTTTAAACTTGGTATCGATAGTTAATATTTACTTTAGAATAGAAATATTATGTCAAATTTGGGTGCTGTTATTATTTCATTTTGAAATTGTTTCAATTTAAATTTAGATTACAAAAAAAAAAAATAATAATAATAATAATAATAAAAATAAGCTTTTTTAAAGCATATTCGTCTGCTGCAAAAATACCGATTAGAATTCTTGTTGATTATACGCTTCTACTACAAATGACTTTTGAACTTTGAAGGGGAAGGGGGGGGGGGTTCTCTAAGACCTAAAGCGACAGGCTGTTGTCTTAAATGATCCACAACAAATGGCTTTAAACTTGGTATCGGTAGATAATATTTACTTTAGAATAGAAATATTATGTCAAATTTGGGTGCTATTGTTATTTCATTTTGAAATTGTTTCAATTTAAATTTATATTATAAAAAATTTAAGCTTTTTTAAGGCATATTAGTCTGCTGCAAAAATACCGATTAGAATTCTTATTGATTATACGCTTTTACAACAAAGGGTTTAAACTTAGTATCGGAAGATAATATTTACTTTAGAACGGAACTATTATTTCAAATATGGGTGCTGTTATTATTTCGTTTTGAAATTGTTTCAATTTAAATTTAGATTATAAAAAATTTAAGCTTTTTTAAGGCATATTAGTCTGCTGCAAAAATACCGATTAGAATTCTTATTGATTATACGCCTCTACAACAAAGTTTTTAAACTTGGTATCGGAAGATAATATTTACTTTAGAATGGAAATATTATGTCAAATATGGGTGCTGTTATTATTTCGTTTTGAAATTGTTTCAATTTAAATTTAGATTATAAAAAAATTTAAGCTTTTTTAAGGCATATTAGTCTGCTGCAAAAATACCGATTAGAATTCTTATTGATTATAGACTTCTACAACAAATGGCTTTAAACTTGGTATCGATAGTTAATATTTACTTTAGAATAGAAATATTATGTCAAATTTGGGTGCTGTTATTATTTCATTTTGAAATTGTTTCAATTTAAATTTAGATTACAAAAAAAAAAAATAATAATAATAATAATAATAAAAATAAGCTTTTTCAAAGCATATTCGTCTGCTGCAAAAATACCGATTAGAATTCTTGTTGATTATACGCTTCTACTACAAATGACTTTTGAACTTTGAAGGGGAAAGAGGGGGGGGGGGGTTCTCTGAGACCTAAAGCGACAGGCTGTTGTCTCAAATGATCCACAACAAATAGCTTTAAACTTGGTATCGGTAGATAATATTTACTTTAGAATAGAAATATTATGTCAAATTTGGGTGCTGTTATTATTTCATTTTGAAATTGTTTCAATTTAAATTTAGATAATAAAAAATTTAAGCTTTTTTAAGGCATATTTGTCAGCTGCAAAAATACCGATTAGAATTCTTATTGATTATACGCTTTTACAACAAATGGCTTTAAACTTTGTATCGAAGATAATATTTACTTTAGAATGGAAATATTATGTCAAATATGGGTGGTGTTACTATTTCGTTTTGAAATTGTTTCAAATTAAATTTAGATGATAAAAAATTTAAGTTTTTTAAGGCATATTATTCTGCTGCATAAATACTAATTAGAATTCTTATTGATTATACGCTTCTACAAAAAATGGCTTTAAACTTGGTATCGGAAGATAATATTTACTTCAGAACAGAAATATTATATCAAATTTGGGTGCTGTTATTATTTCATTTTGAAATTGTTTCAATTTAAATTTAGATTATAAAAAAATTTAAGCTTTTTTAAGCCATCTTAGTCTGCTGCAAAAATACCGATTAGAATCCTTATTGATTATACGCCTCTACAACAAAGTTTTTAAACTTGGTATCGGAAGATAATATTTACTTTAGAATGGAAATATTATGTCAAATATGGGTGCTGTTATTATTTCGTTTTGAAATTGTTTCAATTTAAATTTAGATTATAAAAAAATTTAAGCTTTTTTAAGGCATATTAGTCTGCTGCAAAAATACCGATTAGAATTCTTATTGATTATAGACTTCTACAACAAATGGCTTTAAACTTGGTATCGATAGTTAATATTTACTTTAGAATAGAAATATTATGTCAAATTTGGGTGCTGTTATTATTTCATTTTGAAATTGTTTCAATTTAAATTTAGATTACAAAAAAAAAAAAATAATAATAATAATAGTAAAAATAAGCTTTTTTAAAGCATATTCGTCTGCTGCAAAAATACCGATTAGAATTCTTGTTGATTATACGCTTCTACTACAAATGACTTTTGAACTTTGAAGGGGAAGGGGGGGGGGTTCTCTAAGACCTAAAGCGACAGGCTGTTGTCTTAAATGATCCACAACAAATGGCTTTAAACTTGGTATCGGTAGATAATATTTACTTTAGAATAGAAATATTATGTCAAATTTGGGTGCTATTGTTATTTCATTTTGAAATTGTTTCAATTTAAATTTATATTATAAAAAATTTAAGCTTTTTTAAGGCATATTAGTCTGCTGCAAAAATACCGATTAGAATTCTTATTGATTATACGCTTTTACAACAAAGGGTTTAAACTTAGTATCGGAAGATAATATTTACTTTAGAACGGAACTATTATTTCAAATATGGGTGCTGTTATTATTTCGTTTTGAAATTGTTTCAATTTAAATTTAGATTATAAAAAATTTAAGCTTTTTTAAGGCATATTAGTCTGCTGCAAAAATACCGATTAGAATTCTTATTGATTATACGCCTCTACAACAAAGTTTTTAAACTTGGTATCGGAAGATAATATTTACTTTAGAATGGAAATATTATGTCAAATATGGGTGCTGTTATTATTTCGTTTTGAAATTGTTTCAATTTAAATTTAGATTATAAAAAAATTTAAGCTTTTTTAAGGCATATTAGTCTGCTGCAAAAATACCGATTAGAATTCTTATTGATTATAGACTTCTACAACAAATGGCTTTAAACTTGGTATCGATAGTTAATATTTACTTTAGAATAGAAATATTATGTCAAATTTGGGTGCTGTTATTATTTCATTTTGAAATTGTTTCAATTTAAATTTAGATTACAAAATAATAATAATAATAATAATAATAATAAAAATAAGCTTTTTTAAAGCATATTCGTCTGCTGCAAAAATACCGATTAGAATTCTTGTTGATTATACGCTTCTACTACAAATGACTTTTGAACTTTGAAGGGGAAAGAGGGGGGGGGGGTTCTCTGAGACCTAAAGCGACAGGCTGTTGTCTCAAATGATCCACAACAAATAGCTTTAAACTTGGTATCGGTAGATAATATTTACTTTAGAATAGAAATATTATGTCAAATTTGGGTGCTGTTATTATTTCATTTTGAAATTGTTTCAATATAAATTTAGATAATAAAAAATTTAAGCTTTTTTAAGGCATATTTGTCAGCTGCAAAAATACCGATTAGAATTCTTATTGATTATACGCTTTTACAACAAATGGCTTTAAACTTTGTATCGAAGATAATATTTACTTTAGAATGGAAATATTATGTCAAATATGGGTGGTGTTATTATTTCGTTTTGAAATTGTTTCAAATTAAATTTAGATGATAAAAAATTTAAGTTTTTTAAGGCATATTATTCTGCTGCATAAATACTAATTAGAATTCTTATTGATTATACGCTTCTACAAAAAATGGCTTTAAACTTGGTATCGGAAGATAATATTTACTTCAGAACAGAAATATTATATCAAATTTGGGTGCTGTTATTATTTCATTTTGAAATTGTTTCAATTTAAATTTAGATTATAAAAAAATTTAAGCTTTTTTAAGCCATCTTAGTCTGCTGCAAAAATACCGATTAGAATCCTTATTGATTACAACGCTTCTACAACAAATGGTTTTAAACTTGGTATCGGTAGATAATATTTACTTTAAAATGGAAATATTATGTCAAATATGGGTGCTGTTATTATTTCATTTTGAAATTGTTTCAATTTGAATTTAGATTATAAAAAAGAAAAAGGCTTTCTAATTTACGAAAATATAATATAAACAAGAACGGAAATATATAATAACACTTCTCAGTTACTGCCAATTTTGAAAAGCTTTCATTATCTTTCTAAACCTCAGGGAAAATAATATAGTTTTGAAATAAAAGAAAGTATTTACAAAACATTATTTTTTTTCTTTTACCGTCACTAATATTTAAAAACATTTCTTAGTAGATTTTCTAGTTTATTAATTATTTTTCTTAAACCGGAATTCTGAGTTTTTCGTTTCTATGAAATCTCAATTATACATTTTCGACTGCGTTAATGAATCTATGCATGAAAGACTAATAAAATAATATTAATTTAATGTTAATAATAATTCTGTTAAATTATCATGTTTGTTCGTAAACCACGTTTGTTGAACGTAAAAAAGTTTAGTTGATAAATGATGGCATTCGAAATACCAATATTCCAGCTTAAAAAAAAACTAAGTAATACAATATAAAAAGTACTTGGGAAATGTCCGAATATCAATGGCAGCGAAAGAAACTTTGTTTTTATAAATGTCTTTTGCACTATCGAAAATGCATAGTCTTCTGATGTTTCTAAAGATATGAACGCTTTCTGGAATTGTAAGCAACTCGAATGGGGTTATTGTATATTTTCGTTCATAGTAGTAATATATTTTCCCGGATTAAAAAAAAAATTGTATTTTTATTATAGTGTAGTTTATACTAAATATTCTTTATTTCTTATTACTGAATTGTTATCTTTCCCTGCTATTCTGCAATATGTTTTAATTATTAAAATAAGAGATATTTACCTGAGAGAAGTTCATAAAATGCATCTTTTCTTAAAGTGTAAGCTGTGTCATCTTATGACAGTATTTTAAATATTGATAAAATAAAGTAAAATACGAGGATAGGCTGAAAAGTAATGCACACATGCTTCTAGAACACAAATAAAAACAAATAGCAAGATTGGTCAAAAAGAAAATTAAAGTACGATTCTTAAGCTTCAAAATCATATATTTATTTTTCAACATAGTCACCGTTAACGCTAACAAAATTCTCCCAACATGTAACGAGTTTTTTTATTCCGTCACTGAAAATTTCTCCCGCTTTTTATAGAATCCAGGACATCATAGCTGCCTTCACCTCATCGTCCAAGGTGTGATGCCCTTGTTTTACCCTTGAGGTCTCTTTTGACTAGAGGAAAAACGCAAGGCGCAATAAAAGGCGCAAAATCGGGGAAGTAATGAGGGCGTGGACTCAGTCCAACCTTCAGGTTTCGCAGAGCCTCTGCAGTTGCGGATTGTATGGTATCCTAATTCTTCAATAATGAAGACGACACGTACTTTGGATATTCCAGTAAGGTTTGTGATATGTGTTTGCATGATTCGCCGGTGATTTTGAATGAAAGCGTCGACAAATTTGCAATGTTTATCGTAGGGGCAGAGATCGAACGCCCGCTGCATTTTTCTTCATTAATTATGGCTTTTCTAATCACAAAATTTTCAGTCCGATCGATTTACAGTAAACATATCAACAGCATCGTCACCATAAACAGCCTTTCAACGAAGATGAATCTCAACATGAGTTACTTTTCAGCAGTTAAAAATTCGATAACAGCACACTGTTTAACTTGCGTTGACATACTACTAGAACACGTCTCCATATTTCTGCTTCTCAGAACACACTGGATGAATTCAATAACTTCAAATCTGCGCATACGCATACAGAAGGAATATTACTTCCATATGCCACCGGGCGCGCTTCTGAAGGTCATTTCGTTTACGTTCTTGAAGCATGTGTGCATTACTTATCAGCCTACCCTCGTAAATTAATACCACGGATTACGAATTAAATAATAATAATAATAATATTTACTTAAAACATCCGAAATTTTTAGAAAGTCAAGATTTTAATCGGACCACAAACAACTATTTCATCACTATGGTCGATGTGAATAGGATTGCAAACTATCAAGGTATTTCACGCATCGTTCTGTTTTCAGTTGAGGCATGCTGGATAGTTTTTTTTGTTTGTTTCTTTTTTCTGCACTACATATTATGTTTGTTTTGTCTAGCGCAATATATTATTTAGTAATAAGATATTTCTAGTAATGTATGAATGCGATAACCTATTACACTGCATTAAAAAGATTACTTGTATTATGTTAAATAACGTCCGTGTCTACAGCATTGTCGTCAATGAGGATACAATTCTTCGTGTACCGTAAAATTTCAAAAAACAAAAAAAAATAAGATTTTTTAATAGGCTAAAATAAATTTCACAATAGCCTGTAATCATACTTTTCATTAGTTTTTAAAATGATGTAATAAAAAAAAATCTCTTGCATTCGATGACAAAATTGACTACCGGAAAACCTTTTGATATTAACAAGTGGAATGTTTCGGTGTACGTCGCCATTTGAATATAAGAAATAAATGCTAATGAAAGTGCAGATTTGTACTGTTATCCATAAAAAAAAAATTGCGGTTGGGGAAGAAGGTCTAAATATGTAGTCCAGAAACATTTTAACATTCGCAGTACTAAGATGGGGCCAATTTCAACCCATCTGCACATTTTGCAGTTATAAAATTATTTTCTTGGAATTACCCTATAAAGATCTATTTCATGATTTTATCAATTAGTAAGTTTCGCACAGTTAAATTTTTAGTTTATTTGTAGAAATTGCGAATGGCGTCATACGGACCGTATCTTAGGAAATCAGGAAAGCATTCTATCATCTACCACATTACAAGAGAAAGAAAGATAATTTTTGGCATCCTGCCAAAATTTGCCTGTCTTTAATTTAGAATAAACTTTTTTACCAAAAATAAAACCGACTTCAAAAACTACTACAAAGTAAAAAATAATTTTTTTACATAATAGTTAATAAGAAATTAAATTAAGAGCATTGTATTTACCATGCGTATTATTATATTTATGTACATTAATTTGATTTTTTGGAGTCGGTGCCAGCCAAGCCAAGTTAAATATAATTATCCAACAGACACACATCCAAATATCTACGAGTTTTTTTACGATTTGTTATTTAATTAAAAAATTTGAATTTTACCATTTTTGAAACATTTCATCTGATTTTATAAACGTGTATTTCCAAGTGAGATTAGTTGTAATTATGTGTGCTAAATTAAGTGTTATTGTAAAGTTAATGCGTTTATACAGGCTATTATGTAAAAAAATCGTAGCCAAACACACAGATTTTCAAATGCAGGATGGTGTCAGAGTTGATTGACAATGGATTTTTTTTCCTAAACGGTTTTGCTGAATCTTGTTACGATTTGTATTGGATAAACAATTTAAATTTTGAACTTGGCTTGGCTGGCACCGACTCCAAAAAATCAAATTAATGTACATAAATATAATAATACGCATGGTAAATACAATGCTCTTAATTTAATTTCTTATTAACTATTATGTAAAAAAATTATTTTTTACTTTGTGGTAGTTTTTGAAGTCGGTTTTATTTTTGGTAAAAAAGTTTATTTTTCACTTTTTAGTTTTCTTTTAGTTAAAATTTTTGCATGATTCTTTTGGAGCAAATTACGGACTTTTAAAGATGTTATTTTGATAAGTAAATACTTTTGTCCAGATTTGTGTGTACATTAATAACACAGGTTTTTCGTGAAAATTCTTTATATATATATATTACATTTATTCTTCTTCAGATTTAATAGCTTTATTTTTTAATTAAATATTTTTGTTTGGACATGGGTAGAACGACAAGAGATGCTGCTCGCATGAAAAAATATCGAACATTGGAAAGTGACACTAAAAAGTTCTTCGGTGCTCTATGAAATAGAGAAGAGAGACCCAATGACTTATTTTTCATACTTTCTAATCGGTGACCAGGCCCTTATCTTCCGGGTTGCCCTTCATGAACGAGTTTGATACTAACTTGGTATCGGCGTAGGAGACCACCTAATCGCCATAAACCTGATGAACGCCGAGTATTTCTTAATTGTGAACTTTTTTATGCCAGTTACTTAACATTTATATCTTGTTGTTTAGGACTGCGCATTGCTACTCATGTTGATCTCGTAATTTAGAAGCTTAATCAGATGACGAGACCTTCATCTGGCAAGGCACCTCAGAGGTATAATTCATCGGTAAATTCGAGGTCTTCGCACGTATCGACCGAGTTTACATGCACTAGGAGCCATTAAGGTACATGACAACCGAATAACTTATCAAAAAATGATCGTGAAAAGACCACAAGGGGAAGTCTTAAATGGCGTTTCCACAAATGGCTGGTCAAATTTCTATGGTGTCAAAAGAGAATTTATATATAATTCATTTGAGGTTTCAAGAATTTAAAAACAACTTATTTTTTGGTGGCATTAATGTTTTCTTATATGTAGATATTATGCAAGAGCCAATATGTAATGTATAACGTATGCGTAATGCCAATGTGCTTAAATGTATGCTAAGCATTTCTGCATGGTACTTTTATTCATAATTTAAATTATTTGCTTAATCTTTCGCCAAATCTAAAGATTCTGATAGAGAAATTGAGAACTCATTGCATCATGACGGCATTTTGTTTATTTTTGTTTGTAATCTTTCTTGGCAAAGCAGCTTAACTCACTTGGGCATTTATGCTTCTTATTGCATCATCATTTGCAATACGTTGGGCAGTGGAGATTTTAAAACTATTAAGTAATCTACCGTTATTGCGTCCACTGCCAATTGTTGTTTCTGAGCTAATATGATTTGGTGCATTGAAGCGTTTTGCGAATTAAATATTTTATGATACCCACATTTGCATTAAACCAATTGCTGCTGATATTTTTTTTGTTTCACGCTAGCCTTAACTGTGGGCTCGATTACGGAAGATTAGAAATTCATAGTCATACTCATTTAATAGTCTTGATTAAAGTGTTATATGTCTGCATAGTAACTGACGTATTTTAGTGAGTATATAGTACTGCAAAACATATAGAACTTTCGTAAGCAACTTATGATATTCGCATTTCCTTTAAACCATGTTTGCTGTTAGTATCGCACACTTTTTGCTTTTATCGGGCAATCTGATCCATATTTATTTGCTCTCATTTCTTGATACAATTCAAATGTTTTCATGACTGCGTAACTCACTGACTTTCTTTCGCCATTATGCTTATGCCTACTGATGTTTAAGTTCTGTGCCATGTAAATACAACGCACCATAACAATGCCGTCTGTAATACTAATTAGAGTAACTCCTTTTATTTCTTTCTATGTTGTTTATCTTGTACTTTAACAGCATAGGGATCTTGGCTCAACTTCTGTTTGCATATAAAAGTAGACAAATGGTTGTTTACAATAAATATATTTATAAATATTGAAAAACTTGCTTGTGTATATGAGACAGTGGTACTACTTAGTTATCCCGTCGACCAAAAATCTATCGTTCACCAAACTATAAGATTAAATGCCAATAATGGTTGATCGTAAATATCACATTCACTGACTTTAAGCAAGATACATGTGTTTACGTCATCAAGTGATTTTTATTTCGACGTTTTATTTGTATTTTTATTAATGTTATACTAATTTATTTGTTCTTTCGTTATTTAAAATAAAAATTATGTCAATTTGTATAATTTGGCGATTTATATAATCTGGCGAAATTGGTCGACGGGATAACTAAGTAGTACCGAGACAGTTAATAGGTTGTCCGAAAATATGCGTGAAATTTTCATTTTCTCTCCAAGGCCCCTATACAGGAAAGTTATCATTAATGTTATCTAGTGGAAATATTAAAGGCAATCAAAAAGCATTCATACATATAACTGTTTAATATAATATAATATAGGTATTTATATAATATTATGGTACTTCTTAGTTATCCCGTCGATCAATTTCGCCAAATTATATAAATCGCCAAACCACTCGCCAAATTATACAAATTGATATAATTTTTATTTTAAATAACGAAAGAACAAATAAATTAGTAAAACATTAATAAAAATACAAATAAAACGTCGAATTAATGGTTTATTGGCCATTATTGGCATTTAATCTTACAATTAATTAATTAATGGCAAACCATGGTACAGATGTCATATTCGCCCCATATTGGCACGATTTTTATCTGTCGCCAATATCATATAGGCAACGGGTACTTAACTTGCGCCAAAGTGTTGTTATTTTGCTTGATGTGGTAACCCGGATTATGTTGTTTATGCTGTTGATGTTTTTGCCAAGTTGGCAACCGAAAAAAATCGCGCCAATATGGGGCGAATATGACATCTGTACCCAAATCATTATTGGCATTTAATCTTACAATATGGCGACAATAATTTGGTCGACGGGATAACTAAGAAGTACCAATATTATATATATATATATATATATATATATATATATTATGTGCCGCTAGTGTGATGTTATGTGTTTAATTAAACTAAACTATTGTATACTAAATTATTGTTTTGTATTAAGGGTACTTGTTAGTTATCCCGCCGACCAAATTACAGTCGCCAAATTGTAAGATTAAATGCCAATAATAGTTGATCGTAAATGTCACATTCACTTGACTACACGTGTTTACGTCATCAAATGATTTTTATTTCGACGTTTTATTTGTATTTTTATTAATGTTATACTAATTTATTTGTTTTTTCGTTATTTAAAATAAAAATTATGTCAATTTGTATAATTTGGCGATTTATATAATTTGGCGAAATTGGTCGACGGGATAACTAACAAGTACCGTATTAAGTTAGTTTGTTTCTGTATTATTTAGCATTTGAAATAATAGTGTATATTTAATTAATGTATATTAAATTACTATTTTGAATGCGATTGCCAATTGAGAATTTTAAATATAACTGTCGATTAGAAAATACGAAGAAACAGATTGGGGAAGATCCATTACTGAATTTGAATGGGAATATCGCCAAATTAGTCAGTTACAGCCAAGTTGGCTTGATTTATGGCGACTTATTTTGGTCGCCAAATTTGGCAATAATTAACGTAACTGCGCCAAGTTTTGCGACAACTTGGCGCTAACGTATATGAATACATAGTTTTATGCTTATGATTGAGAAACCGGTTACAACAATGAAAGATAATTTGGGTGAAATCCTTCATTTTATTGGTTTTTGTTGAATTACTAAAAAACTACTCAACCAATTTCGATGAAACGGAAGTGGTACCAATTCGAGAGCATCCTCTTTCAATTAAAACAAAAATCACATAAATCGGACAAAAAGTTCCGGAGCAATCGGTGAACATACATAAAAAAAAAAAAACATACATACGCGTCGAATTGATAACCTCCTCCTTTTTGAAGTCGGTAATAAAAAAATGGGTTTTTCATGCAGAGTTGTTCCATGTGCTCCAAATTTTGTATACCGGTTTATTATGTTAAGGAGTTGCTGTGTGTACAGAATTGCCATGCCAGATTGTAAGCCCTCCCTCATTTGGTTATTTCTTTGTTCTTGCGTTCCGTTGTGTGTAAATTTCGCTATTCAATGAAATGAATCGGCGCATCGTATGAAAATTAAAATAACTTGGGAGGGGGGGGGGGGGGGTAAATTACCTATAGGGTCAGCGCTTTTTAAATCTTAGGCCTTAAAGCGATATTTGATCTAATTGATAATGAAAACTTTAAAGGAATGTATAAAAATTGGAAATTTCTTAATAGTTCAATTTACTACTTTTGAGAGGAAAAAAGTTTTAGCGGTTTCACTAAATTTAAGATATACAAATTTATTTATTAATGTTTTAAAAGTACGAAAACTTTATTGAAAGATTTATTGCTGTTGATAGAAATGTTTTTCTGGAAATTAAATGTTTATTTCTATTGTATTTTATCTTTATATTTTACAGATCATCCATTTATTTCACAATATTTCCCTATGGAGGCATAATTTAAAAAAATCTTAAAAATATTTTTGCTAATAACGATAAAATATATTCCGTTGACATTTGTGATCCTCCAGATAAATGACATTTTATGAGGGTTATTTTTTATTTTTTTTTATTCAATCTGTTTCCTCTTATCTCATAAAATCTAATTTACCTCAGAAAACAAGAAAGTGGCATCAGTTTTAGCAGATGTTTTCCCCTTACAAATTAATTATTTGTTCTTATTACATTGTGGTACAAATCTTATCATAGATTTTATATTTATTTTATTTTAGATTTAAAATGTTTTACTCCAGTTCTCAGATAAAATGTAAGTAATTTCTTATTTTTAGGAGGTGCATTTCCGATAATATATTTGAAGAATTTGTCTTTTGAAAATTCGATATATTTACCCAAAACAAAATATCAAACAAATATCAAATTTCCTATAAAATATATTATTTCATTTGAGAAAAAATCTATTTTGCGTTATCAATTGTGGGAAGTTATTAAGTTCATTAAGGATTTTTTTAAGTCTTTTTGTACTCAAAGTTTAAGCAGGACGATTCCTGATTGAGGTTTCAGCTAAGTATATTTTATTAATATTTAGTTTAAAGGTTTACACCACCTTGAGATTTCCAAAAAATCGAGAAAAAAAAATACATTGTTTACACTTTTGAGACTATTCTTATCGTTTAACCATATCAAAATTAAATGTGTTTCTGTTATAGCGCTGTCATTATCCAAGAACTTGGATTCTCAGCGTGTATCTGTAACCAAATACAGAGGAATTAAATAAATGAAAAATAAATTTAAATTGTATTCCAAATAATACTTAATAGTGGACCACTGTGCCCCATTGGGTGGACCAGTGTACCCCGCTTCTGGAGCACACTGGTCCAATTTAAGAACGTATACATTTTTTTATGTATTTGAAACTATGCTTTGAAAAAATTCTGAAGCATGTAAAAAGGTTTAAGAAATGTTCAAGATTATTTTTAAGAAAATTGGACTTTCCATTAAACAGAAAACAATGCAAACTGCAAAATTGGTCCACTGTACCCCAGTCTCCCTGCATTGAAACAGTAATACAAATTATTTTACCCAAATCTGAGACACACAGCCACAAAAACAATAACCAACATCCAGTTATCCATAATCTGTCCATACTCGTTCCATGTCTGTTGCCACACAATTGCAGACATCCTTGTAAATCCGACCCAAAAGGCATTAAGCGATACAAATCCTTAACTGTCAATCATATAGCTACTACTCAAAAATGAAGACTGTCTGTAAAACTAATATATTTATTAATGAACGTCACAGGTATGTTATTTTCATAATACAAAACACTAGCTAAATGAAAAAGCTCTTTAAAAAGTAAATTTTTATTCGAATTTTTATAGTAGCAAAAAATCGGATCTATGGTTATATTGATGTAAACGCGTTTATGCGTATTTCAACTCCAGTTAACTAATTGGTTAACTTCAAAATTAAAGTTATCCCGTTTATTGTAGACTGAAATGTGTATGCCATTTGAAATGTGTATTTTCAAATCAGGATATCAGCAGCACTATTGTTTTCATTTTTTTTTTTTTTTTTTTTTTTTTTTTTTTTTTTTTTTTTGTAGACAGGATAAATGTCAAATGATATCTCCAAAAAATCGCGATCGCAGTTCAAAATGATTAAATCGGTTTCGGTATCGACGGGGAGTATACTGCGTCTAAAGACCCACAGTGTCTTCGCAATCATTTTAGATCTCGCGGATGGATGGTGCCAACAGCCGCAGCTACTTCACGGAAAGGTGGGTGCGTAACCGTCGGAAGTCCATCCCCTTTCGCTGCTAGTCCGAAATAAAATGTAAAGATTAAATTATTTTTATAATGATTGAATCTTTAAGGGGACATTTGCTATTTTCCGTTAGAAAAAATCGATTTTTTAAATATTCGCTATAGTTTGTGAATTATCCCTATAAAACGATTTGACCGGAATCAACGTCTTTTATTAGTTATTTAGTGCTTTACTGCAACGAATTCGTAGATTTAAACTGTTTTGGAACACTGTAAACACATTTTACGTAAAATGACTTTTTCAAACTAAGCGGGATCAGAACGCAAAACTATTAACTGATTTTGCTAAATTTAATTTCTTCTAATTAAAGGTCATATAATTTATTAGAACATTGACTACTTTCAGCCATTTTTATAAAAGAAAACATTTCTAGAAGCGTACTAAAGTACTAATAGGCGATTAAAAATAGAATAAAACAATTTTTTTCAAATGGCTGTCACTTTGTTGATTTTCAACTTTTTGACCTCAAAGTACTTGAAGCTACAGACAGGGTTATCTACTTTTATAACCCTTAACGAAAATTGATTGCAAACGATTCTGGCGATCTATAGAATCCCGTCCAATTGGAAGTGAACGGCGCACACGCTTGGGCATTCTTCCACGGAACTCGAGATGCACCACCAATTTTTTATTTAATAAAATTTTGAAATGTTCTTCAAATGATAATAAATAACATACAAAAACCCTGGAGCTAAAATCTTCATTTCTATTCAAGAAGAAAAAAATAGAAAATACATTTTTCTTACCTCGTATAGGCAAGTCTCATTTTACGAAGTTCAGTTCGTCTGAGAGGAAAACTCTTAAAATTATACGATACGTCTTTGTTGACCCTTGCGAAGGGAAAATGAAAGAACAGTTAAAAACTCAACGGAATCCATTTATTTGAAATACAACACAGAAAATCTTGGCACAATCCCTCAATATTGAAGAATCAATCCAACAGCAAGCGGATAATTCAATAGAATTAGTCAATAGGAATAATTCATAAGCAAGGCTTACTTAATATTTACATCAGAAAGACAAATTGAATTGGTTTCCGTCTTTCTAATTTAAACAATAATATTTTGCTTATGAATAATTATTGTTTTATCATATGTAAATAAGTATGCATGTTGGTATTAGATACTTTAACTTACATACGTTTTTATGCATGTACTTATGCACTTATGTATGTTTTTATGTATATAGATTACTTATGTGTTACATCCATAGATTTATCAATCAATAAATAACCAAAGTCAATTATATTTATTACCTTTTTTTTAAAGTTTCAATAGCTTCGAATCCCAGATTGATAATCTAAAATTATCGAAAGTATATGTTTTAATAAATATTTCATAAAATGATATGAATTTCAAATAAACCATTATTTTTCGTTCAGGAAAATGTGAAAATTTCTCAATTTAATTTAATTTCTCAATTTTTAATTTTCTTCCCTAGTTATGTTTAACCTTTTTAAACAAGACGTACATAATTTTCTTTTTTTCTTTTTACACTCGGTTTTAGCAAATGCTTTAAAATTTCCATTGGGTAAAATGTAGTCACTAAGTTGAAACTAAAGTAAATTTAAATTAGATTTATCCTTAAATTTCTTTCTGTTTTTTTTTTTTTTTTTTTTTTTTTTTTTTTTTTTTTTTTTGCCAATTCTTTAACACAAGAAATTCATTAAATATTCAGCATTTTAACAAAAGTTTTAGAAAAAAAAATTGGAATTTTCTAAAGTTTTAGACAGAGGGTATTAACAAAGGACTTAAAACTCTTGCTAAAACAATTTCAGCTAATAAAACTTTTCTTCATATTATTAGTTAGTCGTCTTTTTTCACTCTCAAATTTAAAAAAAAAAACTAATTTACGTAATGTAATTTTAAGTAATTTTAATACTTAAGATTAATTCCTAAACAAAAAAGGTCAATAATATGTTATCATACATATTGTTAAAAAATACTGATTAAATATTGTAAAATTTCTTGATAAATAGAAATGATGACAGAATGTTATAAAGGTTGCCTGTAAATTGAAGAAATGGAAAGATTAATTCGAATGAATCAAAAAAAAAAAATTCTACGACGGGAAAAGCTTTTAAATATTAAATATTATAAAATTTACTTATATTCAAACATGAAACATTGTTTATAGGTAAATCTTAAAAATACAATTTTCACATTTTTCAGTAAAGATTTATCTGTTGTTCATTATCTACCTTATTTTGAATTCATACTCAAGCATTTTCTTTGTATGTAATATTTTTTAATATTAACACAATTTATGCATTCTGCAATATCCCTCAAGAAAACTGGCACATCTCGCAAAAATTCATTTTGCGTTTAATTCCACTAATAGGTTTGTCATATGTGTGTCTTGCTGCACAAATATTTTCATAAGTATAGTTATACGGAAACTCCCTTCATTACGCTACATTTCCATTTGTGACCACAGAAGAGGATGGATTGTGTGAGGATGTAAAATGACCCAGCCCTCCAAACACCATTCTACGTCTTCATTCTTAAGTGTTTTATTCTTTTATGCACGTTTTTATTCCTGCATACAGTGAAAAGTGCGGAAATTTTATTTTATAGTAAAATTATGCAAACTTTCTTTTCCCTCTCCTGTGAAATTTACTTTTGTCGAGATAGGTTATTTTTCTCTCGGGTGAGCGATATTACCTCCACGAATACATCTATGATTACATCCATGAATTTTTAAATATCTGTGCAGGTTAAAAGCTATTTTACATTTCAGACACTTATTCCCACGTACCATTTTATCTCCATTTTCCCATTTCAAGGATGAAAATCGAGAAAATGCGTCTGAAAATGGACAAACTGAGACAAGAAAGAAACACTCTAGAAAATTATTTATTGCACAGAATAGATAGTCATTCCTGCTAAAAGCACAAACAAAATATTTTCGCAGTGATCAGTGTTGCCATATTGGGGACTTTTTTTATCCCCAGATTGTTGATTGTCACCGCTTTTTTGAAATAGAAATATTCGACCTATTTCAAAGTAGATTAAAAATTCTGTAAAATAAGGCGAATTATACTATTTTAAAAAAAGTGGTGACAGTCAAATAATCTGAAATAAAAAAGTCCCCAATCTGGCAACACTGGCAGTGATACTACCTATCGTCGTTAGCTGTTAATGTACTTACAACGCATGCTTGCTGCAAAGTTGCATTTATTGGTATGTTTCTAAGCAGATGGAAAATTTGCATACGTTGATTCCTGCTCACGTATTTGTTTGGCTTTCTTCCTAGTCTTTGTTATCCCTTCCTGACCGTATATGCACAAAGTGGAAAGAAAATCAACCTCGTGCTACTAGCGAGTTCTGTAGAAAAGCAGCATAGAGATTTCGATATTTTTATTAGTATTACGATTTTCACCCTTTAAACGTCATTTGCGGCCACATGTTTCATCGCATTTTTTGTTCGCCATGATGGTCATCCCCTATCATCCCCTAAGTTTGTTGAAGCATTTCAGATACACCCTGTATATCGTATAATATTGTTTACAGGCAAACATTATAATATTTTTTAGTATTAACACAATCTATGCATTATGCATATTACCTCTACGAATACATCTATGATTACAGACATGAATTTTTAGCTCACGGGCTATTAAAGCCTGAGAGCTAATGTGCCCGCCGGCTCTGTATGTATGTACGTACGTACGTAACGCGATAACTCTTGATAGAAACATCCGATAGCTTCAAATTTTTTTCTAGGTTCATTCTAATATGGCACTTCCCTGATACGTTTTGAGGGTTCATTGGTTAAGTATAAAGGGAGGACAGGGGTGCTAGACCCCCCCCCCCACTTAATTTAGATAAATGGGTTTTTCATGAAGAATTATTCGATTTGCCCCAAATTTGGTATACCGGTTTATTCTGTTAAGAAGCTCCCTTGATTAGATTTAGAGGTTGATTAGTTAAGTATAAAGGAAGGAAAGGGGGGCTAGCCCCCCTTTAATTTAGATAAATCGGTTTTTCATGGAGAATTATTCGATTTTCTCCAAATTTGTTATACAGGTTTATTATGTTAAGGAGCTGCCTTGATTAAATTTAGAGGTTTATTGATTATGTAAAAAGGGCAGACGGTGGATAGTCCTTCCCTTAATTTAGATAAATAGGTTTTTCATGCAGAATTATTCGATTTGTTTCAAATTTGATATACCGGTTTATTCCAATATGGCGCTTCCTTCATTATATTTAGATGTTCATTGGTTAATTGTAAAAGGGGGGAAATGAGGGCAGGTTCCCCTCCCCTTAATTTAGATAAATGGATTTTCATTCAGAATTATCCAATTTATTTTATTTTTTTCTATGTTCATTCTGATAAGGAGCTTTCTTGATTAGATTTGGAGGTTCATTAGGTAATATAAAGGGGGAAAAGGAGGGTTAGACCTCCCTTAATTTAGCGATATGGCTTTTTTATGCAGAATTATCTGATTTGCTTCAAATTTGGTATACCGGTTTATTATGTTAAGGAGCTTCCCTTATTAGATTTGGAGGTTCATTGTTTAAGTATAAAGGGGGAAACGAGGGCTCATCCCACTTCATTTATTTTTTAAGGGACCTTATTCTTTGAAATAATAATATAATAATATAATATACAATTAGTATTAATAGCCTGTGAGCTCAATGCCATCAGTTTTACTGGGTACTTTTCTTTTTATTAAATATCTATCCAGGTTTAAAAAACATTTTACGTTTCAGTCACTTATTCCCGCGTATATCGTATGATATTGTTTACAGATAAACATTATAAATCCAACTTTCCTATTTTTCAGTAAAGACTTATATTTGTTCATTTCCTGCCTTATTTATAATTCAAACATTTTCTTTATATGTAATATTTTTTTTAACTGTAAAGCAATTTTTATACTACATATTACATCTACGAATACATCTATGATTACATCTATGAATTCTTAAAAATCTATTCTAGCCTCAAAAATATTTTACAATTTATACACTTATTTCCATATATCTCATTTAATAGATGCCTATTTTATACAGATAATCATAAATAAGCGATGAATTAAACCACTTTTACTTTACTTTTTAGGTAAAATATATCAAACAATATTAAACGCAATAAAGGTTTTTTTTCAATCTTCTTGTAAAAAAGTTATTTTAATGGAATTTTTTATGAAAGGCAATTTTGGCTAACATTTTTAACTATTAACTATTAATTATTAACTATTTTTTATAGTTATGTGGCGTAGCAGTCACCTTCGTAAGTGTTTCAGAATATTTAAAATGTTGATGCAAATATTTTTTCATTGTCATTATATTGACGGAAAAAATATAATACCCTTTGTATCTCAACAACCCCGATTTGAAAAATTCTTACACAGATATTAAAATGCATCATTTTAAGCATGGAAAAAATAATTTAAAAAATTCAGAACTGAAAAATAAAATTTTATTTGGAAAAATGGGTTTGTTGCCTATCTGCAACATCTTGCCAAATGGCAAAAACTGAAAATATTTAAAATTTTAATTTGCACGAAAATTTTTGAAGCAATTGTTAGTTTTGTTGTAGCAAAGTCCCACACTACATTTCTCACAAACAGTTTGATTAAAGTTTTTACAATCGGGGTATTTACAAAGTATTCCCTTTTTCTGCCCAATATTGCCAGAGCCCAATTTCGATAGGCGCACTTGTGTTGGTGGAATATGTTGAGTAGAGGCGCTCTATGCTTTTTCTGTTGATTTTTTTTTCCCTCTACGAGACCTTTCCCTTTTTTGCTAGCTTTGGGCTTGGTGTTAATTTTACAGAAGGAGGGGGGGGGGGTGGGTATTATAATATTTACGTTTATCATATACATATTATAAACTTCCTAGCTCAAAAATGGTCTTTAAATAAAGAATTTAAACCCACCTTTGAAAACAATATACTTGTAGACGTCTGCAGGCTTTTTTAACTCCTGTATTTCAAAGCTTAATTCAGCAAAAATCACGTGTAGCTAATCAAGCGATAAATCAAATTTTGGCGCGAAAAAAAAAAAAAAAAAATCAGTATCTACATTTGTTGCGGATTTAATGAAAAAATTATGTTAATAGTAGTGTAATAGAATAACAACAATCAATATAATCGCCTTTTGAAATTTACTGGTGAAATAACAATGACGTTTTGGGTATGTTGCAGATCTGCAATACGGTGATACAAAGGGTTAACATTTTATAAAATAGGAACAAGTTGGGCTTTATAATATTAATAGAATGGAATACAGATTTATTAAACATGAGGCTCTTATAAATTCTCTCAACACATTTTAAATCTTAATTCTTAAAATATTATTAATCTTCATTTATGCTATTTTGAAATGTTCTAAACCATAAGTTATTTGTATTATAGTATATTTTTTATTCAATACATTTTATACAACACATATTTTTTAAACTAAAATTTAAATTATATTAGACACATTTCTTTGGTTATTTTTATATTTTTTTCTAAAGATAAAGAATATAGTTTTTTTAATTATTATGCAAAATATATTGATAAAATATATAACAATTAACTGTATTTACATTTATCTTTATTATTTTGCTTTGATATACAAACATAGTTGCATTTTTAATATTATTTAAAAACTGCTCCAATAAAAAAAACCAAAAATCTAGTTAAATGTTACAATGAAATACAAACTGATGAAATAATTAATTTTTTAAAAGAAATATTTTAATTATGGGTATCAGAAATAAAATGTCAAAGGACAGAAACGAATTCTCAGGTAACAAAAAAAAAACGATTTTTCCTCTCTCACCGGATTCGAAAAATTGTATATATCATATATACTTTTCTACGGTTGTTTTTCCAGTTTTCGGAAAGTACACAGTAAAAAAAAAAAAAAAAAAAAAAAAAATCTGTAATTCTACAGATGTAAAAATACAGAAATCTGTATGCTTACTAAAATTTTATCTCTACACTGTACGAAAAACGATGCCTATTTTTTATAAAGCTACAGTAACCTGTAGCTTTTGAAAAGAATCTACTAAAATTACAGTAATGTTACTATAATTTTATCTGTATCCCGGGTTGCAGTTACATAAAAAGTTCTACGCATCCCAGTTTCCTAAAAAATTCTTAGTAACCTTAAAGATTTTTTGATTTACGGTGGAAAAGTGTATCTGTTGCATGAATTTCTGTTGTTGCTGTTACATAAGATTTTCTAGGAATCCCAGTTTCCTAGAAAAATATTAGTAACTTTGCAGATATTTTTTTATAGTGTAGTGTTTCATATGATTGAAATTCCTGTATTCTATAAACAAAAAAAAAAAAAAAAAAAAAAAAAAAAAAAGAATTTTTCTCAGAACTGTTACCAATTGACGAATATGTGATTTACGCTTTCCCTTACAAGACTGTTAAACGGGATCCACATAATCATTTGCTACAGTAGTAGACCATTTTGAGCAGTTTCTATTACATGGGTGATCGCAAAAAATACTTTAATATAAAATTTATTGTTGGCCCCGTTATTGTCTCCACGACTAAATCTTCAATGAAAAATATGAAATCAAACTTGTTCTTTAGATTCTCGAAATTCAAAAACAATTCTTAAAGCATTTTGGTAGATATTCGACAAACACTATACAATCGAAATCCCCCGGTCACTCTTCCTTAAGTTTTTGAGGCCAATGTATATATTATAGGTTTAACTTGAAGTCAAAGAAAATGATAAAGAAATAAATAAAAAAGGCATCAAGCATAGCTTATGAAACACTTTCCAACGCATTCAGAATACTGTACATTCGTGAAAAAAAAAAGTAAACACCCCCTAATAACTCCTTAACAAATTATCGTAGAAGAAGGTTACTGGTACCTAACGATTGGAAATAAAGTCTACTTTTAAATGATGTACATAAAATTTTCTTAAGGGGCCATCTACATATTAAAACGAACCATAACTTTGTTTTTTCAATAGCAATACACAATTCTGAGAACATAAATGAACTCTACACCCTTCAATTAGCCTAAAAACAAATTTTTATTCAATTCGTACCATAAGTTTCCGAGAAATTAATTATTTAAAAAGGAGTGTATTTTAAGGGCTGTATCAAAATTGAAGTTCGGTACTCGATTAATAACCGAGAGAGCTTGATCAAGGCACATTAAGCACCACTCAAGCAGTCAAGGAAGCCTGTTAGATAACAGGACAGCAGAATAAATTTCAAAATATCTACTCACTATTATCATAGACGGCGCCTTAAACCATCCTTTTGCCGTTTCTTAAGCATAAGTTGAAAACTATTTGGAAGAAAAATGTGAAATTTTGGATTTTCATAAAGCAGGACTTAATAAATCTAAATCCATAAAAAAAATTGTAGGTTGCAATTCATAATTTTTTCGAATATTAATTTCATAATTCATAGTTAGTATCATAAAATTATAAAAATTGCAAATTCAGCGTATTTATCTTTGGGCACATTAGTATTATTGCTACAGAAAAAATTAGCACATAAGGAGCATAATTTCAGGAGATATAAATAAAAATATAAAAATGTAATTTAACATTAGAAGCACTCAATTTTGAATGTTTATAATTCAAAAACTTATCATTCAAATGACTTGAAATTTAGTATTTAGACATAGTTTGAACGGAAGATTTGAAATATCTCGTTAAAATTGGGTATTGCCATTGATAAAAAAATGAGATATGGGTTCGTTTTAATATGTAGATGCCCCCCTAAGCAAATTTTATATACATCATTTAAAAGTAGACTTTTTTTCCAATCGTTCAGTACCAGTAACTTCCGTCTGCAATAATTTGTTGAAGAGTTCGTTGTGGTGTTTACTTTTTTTTTCCCACGACTGTACAAATCTTTAATAAGATGAAATATATCATGTCTACATAAACAATTAGATTAGTTTATATACATGAAATAATGAGTCAAAATATAGATACACTTAAAAATGCATACCACTGCTGAATACTTATTTCGAGCAATTATCGCTTGTAGATAGAACAGTAGCTCTCCAAAACAGGTTTCTTTTGTTTGCCCTTCTAAATAAATAAAAAATGTTATGAATACCATGTTTTACAATAAGCATCTTGTCATGCACCCATATTTATTTTATCAATTTCAATATGTTTGAAATGGTATCGATTCAATGAAACTATCTCCAGAGGTGTTAAATGATACATTTTAAAATATTTCGGATTAAGGTTTTTCACTTGTTCTTTTTATGTTCAAACAATTACAAATCCTTTTCAATACATTGAAGATTTTTTTATGCGTATTGCATTCAAAAACAACGAGAAAAACAAACATAAATCAAAGCTTTGAAAGATATTATTTGAAACCGGTAGAAATAGTATTAAATGGCATCACAAATGTTTTTTCCCTTTAAACCATAATTTAACGATATTTTCTTTAGAGTGCACCTGTAAACAAATTATGGACTCTACACACTAAATTTTTAATAAAGAACTTGCCATTGTAAACTTCAGTAATCCGTATATTATTTATATGACAATTTACGGGAGTAAGAGCACAGACAAACAAACGCCCAGACAAGACAAGTTTATATACTTTTTGACATTTGACATTTGACATTTGAAGTCCACCGAAGTGGAATGCTTTGGGGCCTATAGCTACTATGGCTGTCGCCTCGAATGATCCATATATTATAGAGAAACAACAACAAGTCACAACAATTTTTATTTTCCATTACATATATTATATTTTATATACTCTTTTCAACTGTTAAAATAAATAAACATTATAATAAAACACACATACTACAATATATATTAAAACACACATACACACATAAATAACGCCTGCATTCAACAGTTAAGTATATAAGTAACAACATGGTTTATTAGTGAGAAATTGAAGACTCAGGCATCGGCCGGAGTAGCTCAGTGGTTAGAGCAGCAGTCTTGTATACTGTGGTCCCGGGTTCGATTCCTGGCTCTGGCTAATTTTTCACTCCAGTTGGGTTTATTGTATTTATTGTATGTATGTCTGTAAAATATTTATTTATATATACCTTTAAATTAGGGGTGCACAACCTTTTTAAGAGAAGGGCCACTTACAAAAATGTTTGGGTTGTCGAGGGCCACATCAGTAACACAGAGAGAATTCTATATCGGGGAGGTAAGGGGGTAATAAGTCTTTATTCTTGATGAATAATTATTTTTTGTCTATAATAAAAATAAACAAACGGGAATAAATAATTGTATGAAGGAATGCAGGGCTTCTGCGCATCTGTATGAATAACCATTCAACACTTTATGAAGACTAACGGTTCCTTATTGACAAATGGTACCTTGAAGAAAAAAAATTACACAAAATTTCTAAATAATTGAACGTTATTGAAAACTATATTAAAAAAAATTATTGAAGAATAACTTCATTTAAAATAAAAGGAAACTTATTTTTGAAATAACAAGGCATGGTGGACTAATTATGCTATTTTTTCTGCGGATTATTAACAAAACTCGTTTTTCTTTTTTTTCTTTTGTCAATCAAGAGCAACTGATTGACGAAATTCGCGATTTTTTTTATCAACGACCGATTGACAGATTTCGCGGTAATTTTCCATTGGCATTTGGCAAAATTTGCAATCTTTTCAAACAACCAATCTGCGATACCTGCGATAAACTGACGCAATTCGCGATTTTTTTCAGCGATAACTTTTCAAATTTCGCGATTTTTTCACATAACGGATCAATGAAAATTGTGATTTCCCCCCCCCCCGCCATCGAATTATTTCACGACCTTTTTGTTCTGCAAATGATCTTCGAAATTTGTTTTGAAAAAAGTTTTTCCCATGAACAATTGACAAAATTCACGATATTTTTTTCATGTGTGATTGGCGAATTTTGCGATATTTTACGTGACAGATTGACAATATTTGCGATTTTTTTCAATGAGCAATCGACGAAACATGATTTTTTCCTGATATACATTAATGTAATTTGTTATTTTTTTCGCGCAATAAATTGGCGAAAATTGCGATTTCTTTTACGCGCACAATCGATAAAATTTGCGATTTTTTCCTGCGATCAATGGATTTCTATTTCATGATATTTTTTGGGACCGACACACAAATTTTGTAATTTTTTCCATGAGCTATTCACGAAATTCGTGAATTTTCGGGAAAATTCGCGATTTTTTTTTACGAGCGATTGATAAATTTCGCAATATTTTTGAGACCAATTGACAAAATTTGTAATTTTTTCAATAAATTGTCAAAATTCGTGATTTTTTTCCGCGACAGATTGACAAAATTGCGATTTTTCCCCAGTCGATCAACGAAATTTGCAATTTTTGTACATCATCGAGAAAATTCGTGATTTTACTGTGCCCGATTAACAAAATTCGTGATTGTTAACTGACTCTGGTGAAATTTGTAATTTTTCCCGCGGTGAATTGAAGAAATTTGTGATTTTTTTCCAGAATAAGCTGGCGAAACTCACGATTTTTCCGTAGCCCATCAAGAAAGTTTGCAATTTTTCCGCAACTCCTCGAAAAAATTCGCGATTTTTCCGCGTCCGATCAACGACATTCGCGATTCTTAACTGACTCTGAAGAAATCTGTAATTTTTTACGTGACAAATTGGTGCAATTCCACATTTTTTTCTCGCTATAAACTGACGAAACTCACGATTTTTTCGCAGCCGGTCAACAAAACTTGCAATTTTTCCTTTCCGCATCGACAAAATTCGCGATTTTTCGGTGCCCAATTAAAGAAATTTGAGACTTTTCCGCGCCGAGTCGACAAAATTCCTGATTTTTTCTCCCGCGATCAACAAAATTCGAAAATTTTCCGCGCCCGATAAACAAAATTTGCGATTCTTAACTGACTCTGACGAAATTTGTAATTTTTCCCGCTGCAAATTGAAATAATTTCGATTTTTTTCTCATGATCCACTAACGAAACTTGCGATTTTTCAGCAACCGATCAAGGATTACATAATCCACAAAATTACGTCCGATCAACGAAATTGACGATTTTTAACTGACTCTGACGACATTTGCAATTTTTTCAACGGCAAATTGTCGAAATTCGCGATTTTTTCTCGCAATAAACTGATTAAATTCGAGATTTATCCCCAGCTGATCAGCGAAATTTGAGATTTTTATGCGACTCATCGATAAATTTCGCGATTTTTCCGAACTCGATCAACGAAATTTGCGATTCTTAATTGGCTCTGATGAAATTTGCAATTTCTTCCCGGGGCAAGTTGACGAAATTTGCGATTTTTTCCTGCGACATATGGACAAAAAATTGCAATTTTTCCAGTTATAAATTCACGAAATTGTGTAAAAGAAAGAAGAAATTATATAAATTGTGATCGCGGGCCACAAGTTAACCTATTGCGGGCCACTTTTGGCCCGCGGGCCATAGGTTGTGCATCCCTACTTTAAATAAACATTGTTTACTGTCTGATATTTGAATTAAAATTTAAAATATACTACAATTCATCAGATTTAGCCAATTAATGAATACACTTCAATTACACCTGAATACACAGCAATGCTTTGATATGGTTTTTTATACTTTCTTTAATTTTAACTGTTAATAATTTTTAACTGTAAACATGATATGTAGTTGCCCGGTCATTTGAATGTTATTGCACTGATGAAGGGCTAAAAGTTATCCCGAAACGTCTGCATTTTTATTTGTATTAAATGTATCTAATTTTAATTTGTATGTCTGATGAATAGTAATATATCTTGAATCTTTTTAACTATGTTGAGAAGTGTTAAAAACAGGCGTTTTACCAGTGTCGTATTTATTTATATATTTATTTACACTTTAATTCTATGTAAATTAAGAAAAGATAATTTTTTATTTTCACGTTTAATTTCATAGTTTTATGCATCAAGTTAGTAGATACCAAACACGCATTTGAAAAAAGGATATTTTTTATTGAATAAAAAGAAACTATGAAACAATAGAATTTAGAATTGTTGCTAAATTTAAATTTTCTTTCTGTGATTTTTACAAACACAAGGAGAATATTTTTATTCAATATTATACAGAAAATGCTGAATTAAAACAAGCAAACCTGCAGAATGACACACTGAAATATACAGGTAGAAATGATTTAGAAAGAAAAAAAAATCTTTTTACTCTTGAGATTCACTGGAATAAAATGTCAAGGTTTAAAAACACATAGAAATGTAAGAAAAGAACGTATTCACTTTTAACTCATTTATTTTTAAAAGGGTAGAATTTCGCAGCATTTTAAGAATGAGGACATTCTAAACTTTTAGATGAAGATTTAGTGCAACATGTATTTTTAAATCCTTTTTATTATTCTCAGTTTTCTCCACACACTTTTAGCCTTGAAAAAAGATATAGTATGTTTTGGTATTTTTATTATTATCATTCTTTAAAAAATAAAGAATGATTAAAACAGTCTTTTTATTTACTGTCATACTGAGAATCAAATATCAAAAAGTTCATAAATGTAAGTTATATAAAAAAGTTATTTCCTCATTTAGTGATTTAAAGGAATTGGTGAAATTTCGGGTGTTTTTTAGAAGATGCACAACATAAAACTTTGAATGAATATTTACCATAACATATTTTTTACATTTTAGTTTATATGAGATTTTATAAGGGTGTTTTGTTCAATTCTCTCAGATTCACTTTAAGCGAAATATAATAGGTAATAAGACTATCATTTAACACTTTCCACCACAGATAAAAGTGCTTATGTATTCGGTTTGTCTGTCTGTCAATCCGTCTGTACCTTTTTCCGTGCTCTAACTCACCTAAATACAGTCGAACAAATTTATATATGTTATTGGGGAATATTATAGTACATATTATATGGAATATTCCATTAGAAATGAAGTGTGTAGCATTTACGGTTCATTTACATGGGCATTCAAAATAATTTCGTTTTATTACGACCTATCGGGCGAAACAATGTGCGGTGTTTTTGAAGGATATTACACTATTTTAAGCACATTGAAATGGATATATATATATATCATTGAAATGTAACTTCAAGGCGCCTAATCTGGTGTGAATAGCATTTATCGTTCCTTTACAGGGATATGCAAAATTATTTGTCTACAGTATTACTTATGAAGAATATTTCCTGGAATTGCGTTTCAGTTATGGTGCGGGTTTTAAAAAACTACTTTTGCATGTTACAGTCTACCTTTGGTCCATCACATAAAAAAGTGTTTATTCTTCGTATTGAACAAACAATAAGGCTAATTTAAATTTTTGCCTTTGAAAAATATTTTATACCTTGCTATAGGATATTTGAATAGTTTGGGGTAATTTTAATTTTTGTTAGGGGCAACACTGGATGTGTTTGTAAACAACTGTTTTCGTGTGTAGATTTTAACTCTCCAAACTTTCTATAGTTAAACAATCTGGATAAGTGCTAGAAATAAGGTAAGTGTCAAAATATTACCTTTAATAACCTGAAATCCATGCGTGATCATAGTTTTTCCTTTAACTTTTTATTTTGACAGGAAATGTTTACGTTTTTATAAAGCTAACATGAAAACTAACTTTTCTGGGCTACTTTGTGCCAGGCCTGGTTTGGTCCGAAGTAGCCCCAGTTACTTAGAAATGCTTTTTATACTACAAAATCCCTTGTTACATTAATTTTTTTCTTCCCGTTGCTGAGGATAACATGACGAAAACTGTTTCTTGTATCTTTAATATTTACAACTGGTTTATCGTGTTTAAATGTTTAAAAAAAACAAAAAAACATTTGCTTATCGGGTTTTCAGTGCAAGAGGGTTTCAATAGTCCACGTATGAAACGGTTGGTTGTGTTTATGACGGCCAATTATCACACGAGGGATATAGGCCCTAAGGAGGGGAGTGCCCTTCGAGGGGGTCTTTCTAAGGGAACCTAAAACGTATTAACGCTTGGAAACCCAAGGTTCGAAGAAAACCAGGAAAACTCCGAACGATTAGGCCGACGGGCGCGATCTGGTTCGAACTCAGCACATCCCGTCTACCAGCTTCGATAGCAAAACCTCTCGGCCACTGGTGGGGCCCACGTATGAAACGTATTCAATTGATATGAATCTGAGTGAATGGACGAAAGAAATCCCTAGCAGGGGGTACTTTGTTCCAAAACATTAAAGATAGTTAAAAAATACAATAAATAAAAAATTGCCTCTTTAAACCATACAGTTTCCTTCATTGTTCTATGTTAATTGTTTACAACTCAATTTCGACGTTGTAAAATAATGTAGTTTTTTTTAATCATGGAAATGTTAGTGGAACCAGGAAAATGTGGTCCAAAGTATCTCCGGTTGACGGTACTTAGTGTGTATAAATTATATATATTATGTACGCAAAGGATATCAAGTGTGTTTCTATTTATTGACGGAGATAGCTGAATATGAATTTTCAACTGTGCAATGCGCTTAATTGAACTAAATTTTAACATACTATGTAGTATACACATAACTCTATAGATCATATACAGGGCTGCACTAAGATATTCAATATTTTTCCGATTATTGATATTAACTGAACAAATTTAGTTTTAAATACCTTATGCACATTCTAAATCGTTTATCTTTCGCGTTGATATACTGCATAGATTTGTTACAGTATTCTGAATGTGCCTGAAAGTGTTTTATAATCTATGCATGATCTAATCGCATGATTTTTAGTTCTTGTTATGTTTTCCGAAAGCGTGTCTGACGATTTAGAGTACTTGAAACACTAATCAGTAGAATAAAAGATATACTTTTTGATACACAATATAAACAATTTTTTTTAATCTACAGTATTAAAAATAATCTGTAATATATCAGCATTTTATAAATACTAGGGTATCGTTCCCGGGCTGCCCAGGTTACAGGAAATAGAGTAACTCTAGGATAGATGGCCATAGAGAATAGATGGCCAGTCTAAATATCTCCAAAACTTGATCATAGATTGCAATATAAACATCGTTCGTATGAAATAGTTCAACGAGTTTATTTATTGCGATGTGCAATTGTGCTTTTCGATTATAAAAAGTAAGTGTAATTTTAATTTTGTAACATATTATTCAGAATCCGGGGTGGAAACTATTCTTATGTTACGAAATAAAACTGGATAACTTATCATAGATTAATAAGTTTTAATATTTACATCCTATTTACATGTTACTATTTACAAAATAACTCAGTTAATTTAAAATACAGCATAGCACAAATGCCTTGTCGGCAACCACTTTGTAAACATTCTTTTCTCTCGTAAAGTCTGATTTACTCAGCTTGTCAGTTCTTTTGAAGGAAAAGAAAAAAAGAAAAGGAGAACAAATATGATGGAGTGCGTATTGTTCGAGCGTTACACTCTTCCCCTCACACTGCATTACTGGTCCCTCAGATGCAGTGTGCATTTCCTGGGTGGATTCCTTCAGGATGCTTTCTGGTGCCTAAAATCCTCTATGGCTCTCGTGTTTTGTGGTCCTTTCGTAAATATTTGCTGGCTGGGCGTCTGACGTTTCCCGGTTCTGCCTCTAGAACGAATAAAGCCTTTAGAACCTCCACCATCATTTTGCGTGTAAGGACACAAAGCTGATATATGATAATTTCCTAAGGGAGAAAAGGGGATTTCATTAGTGGCAATGGTATAAGAAATAGGAGATCTTTGTTTTCCATAGTACCCATTATCATGTCTGTAACTTCCAGACCTATAATCCAATTTGTAATTATCCTGATCATTAGTTCCAAGATCATTTTCATATCTCTTTTCGAATTTGATAGACGAATCTGCAGTTCGCCATGCACTATACCTGTGTGATGGTTGGGAATTTCTTTGCTCCTGATAGCTACCTCTACCTGATCGCCGGCCATCATAATTATAATTATTTCGAGCATGATAGTAGCCTCTATTTTTGTAGCTAGGAGAAAAATTTGGATTATACTTTACTTTTGTAAGTGAAGCACTTTCTAGCGTTTCAGATGCATCATTATGTTCAACCATATCCGATGAACTAATCACCAAACCTTCACTTTCTGTCATATCTTGAGATATTAAGGAATCTTTAGTCACAAAATTTTGAGGAATCTCTGATTCATCTTGGTAAGAATTCTCTGAACCAGGTTTCTCATAATTATTTTTATTGTAATTTCCATGGTTAAATGACTGTTTAACATATTTTTGACCATATCTATTATTGCTTCTGTTAACAATTGGTCTATTAAAATTTCTGTTCTTACCCCTATAATCGAAATTCCTACGGCAATCTTTTACATAGACTTTTCTATCATGTGCAGGACTATCAATTTCATTAGATAAAATTATGCCCATCCGTGATCCTGTATCAATATAATGTATAACTTTAGGTGTAGTCTCTTCCCCTAGTTGGAAGCTACTAGTAAATTTTTCAAGCAGTTCATTCAACCTAACTTGTTGCTCTGAAGTGAGATGTCTACCTTCATCTTCTCTATGAAAAACGGTGTCTAATTCAACGGATTTTATCGCTAATTCACTGGGAGGCCTATGTGTATCTTCAGCGAATCTATATTTCCACTTACATCTATCAGCGAAGAACCATTCTTGATTTACTACATCCAAAACAATTTTTGCTTTGCTTAAAAAATCGATTCCTAAAATTGTACGATTATTTCTGGCATTCGGCAGAGCATAAAGTGTTGTTTTAATGTCGCGACCTTCAATTTTAACATGAACTTCTGTTTTATAAACTTCGGTAGTGTTTTGTAGCCCATCCGCTAAGACTACGATCATTTGCGTTTTTTCAAACTTCACACCTTGGTCTTTTAATAAAGAATACAAACCTTCACCCGCAACGCAATGTGTTGCGCCAGTGTCAGCACAAGCTGTGCCAGAGAGACCATTTATGCTTATTTTTACCAATAATGTTGGTGATGTTTGCATATTACATGTACGAAATTCTAGTGATTGAAAGTGCACCGATACATTTTTCGGAGAACAGGTTGGACACTTGGATTTAATAACTCCCTGGTTTCCACAACCATAGAAACTTAACATTGGTCGATTTAAATTTGAAGGGTAATTAATTTTATTTCTCTTGGACTCTTTTTGATTGCCAATTTTACCAAAATTATTTCTTTTAAAATCTAAAGGCGTTTTATCAAAGCGATTAGAATTCTCGACCTCACTGATTTTATTTGATCTCTTTATTTCTACTTTGTGTGACCTCAAATTATCATATAAATCTAACTTTTCAGCTAATTCAACAGGATGTGTTAAATTCTCCCATTGATCTAAATAATGTTCTTTACAATCAGGGGAAACCTTTTTCTTTAATTGGTCAGCAATAATTAATTTCGACAATTTTTCAAAGGAATTTATATTTAATTCAGATAGCCATCCCTCAAAATAGCTTCTAATTTCAAAATAATATTCTTTCCAGCTAATATCGGTTCGCTTTGGATGTCGACTAAACAAAACTCTAAACCTTTCTGCAGTTAACTTGAACCTCTGCAACAATATATCTTTAATATAAGAATAATCCTCAAATTTTTCTTCCGGTTCACGCGCTATTAATTTACCGATTTCATTTGGAAGGACTACAGTTAAATACGTGATCCACAGTTCTTTAGAAACCTTTAAAAGTTTCATTTGCCTCTCAAAAGTTATTAAAAATAAATTCATATCATCCTTTTCAGGATTGAAAGCGAGCAAAACCTTTTTCAAGTCAACGCGTATTGAAGAAGTTTCTAGAGGGTTGCTTGTATTTGCAACAACATCTCTTGTTCCTGCTTCTAACCTGAGCTTCTGTAGTTCAAATTCTCTTTCTTCGGCTAAACGTTTCTCTTCCTCAAGAGTCTTTCTTTCTTCTACGATATTTTCATAAATTCCCTGTACAAAATCTATGTTATCTTTAAATGCCTCACTATTTACAATTTTATCACGTAATTCGAGGACTTTATCATCGATGCTTACTTCTACTTTTAATTCTGAAGCTAATGTGATTAAATCAATTTTCTTACCCTTTGAAAGAAACGCCATCATTTGAACTAAATATGTTTTAGCTAACTTCAAACTTAATTCGTGTTACGAATAACTCTTAGCAAAATACGTAATTTTTAACATATATAGAACATAAATAACATATAATATCTTTCAAAACTCAATATAATGACACCAACTATTTGCCTTTTTTTTTTTTTCTTACACAATAATATCAGTCATATAATAATTAAATAATGCCAAGCACTCATTTACAATAACAACTTCATAATAAATAGCTCAGTGCAACTATATAAATGTATAAAATAAAGCAAACGATTTTTATTTTTCAAAAATAATTATTAGAATTATTTCTCTTATGAATATCTTCATTTAATTCAGATACTAAAATACTTGAAGCTGCAGACGACTTTTCGTATTTCGATTCTAAGGAAAATATCATTCAATCTGAATAGAACAATTCCAAAATATTTCGATTCTGGACGAATCAAATACAATTTTCAAAAATCGTCAGATTCCAGATGAATCAAAAGTACTTTTGTATAAATTTTGTACTTTAGTATCTAAATTTTCTTATTAAAACAGTTTAACTCAATTTAAAAATAATACTTATCTTCATATCTTGCTTCTGTTCGTGCCAGACGTTTGGGAGCCACTTCTGTAACATATTATTCAGAATCCGGGGTGGAAACTATTCTTATGTTACGAAATAAAACTGGATAACTTATCATAGATTAATAAGTTTTAATATTTACATCCTATTTACATGTTACTATTTACAAAATAACTCAGTTAATTTAAAATACAGCATAGCACAAATGCCTTGTCGGCAACCACTTTGTAAACATTCTTTTCTCTCGTAAAGTCTGATTTACTCAGCTTGTCAGTTCTTTTGAAGGAAAAGAAAAAAAGAAAAGGAGAACAAATATGATGGAGTGCGTATTGTTCGAGCGTTACAATGTCAATTAAATAGTTGTTCAATATTTTCTTTCTTTCTTTTTTTTTTTTTTTTTTTTTTTTTTTTGGACTTGGGTATCTGAATGTTTTGCAGTATATATCTTATATATAGTTTAAAATTGTCATAAGATCAATAATTTCATATAGTGTATTTTCTTTTTTTTTAATTTCATGTCGTAATTAAAACTGAACATCCTGTTTATATAGCACCTTCTTATATTCATAAATTATAGAATATATCAATATATATAAAACTAAAACGATCGACTATTTCTCATGCTGAAAACCTTAAGGCATTTACGGAAAAAAAGTTAAACAAGTAAAAATTAAATTTAAAATATCAAAAAACCAGACTGCGTAGAAAGCGAACTAATTAATTATTTCGCATCAATGTTAAACTATTTTTTTATTACTTACCTATTTTTTTATTTACTTATATTGATGACTTTTAAGTTGTGTTTAATTGCTAGTTCCTAACTACAAACACTGTTTTGATGAGGCCTATACATGTCTATAATGGTTAGAGTTGCAGTGAAGCTAGAGATCCTACTTACACAAATTCCAGGTCGTGTAATATTTAAACGGAGCTTCTGATTGTAAAATAGTCAATGAAACATCGTCTTCATTTTGAAAAACCTATCTAATGATATGCCATTCAATATGTTGCGGAATTTTTTTTTTCGTGACTACCGCCATTTTGAATTTATAAAAACAAAACCTAGCCTATAACCAACAGACGGTTAAGACAAATCGATAGACACCACCCAGCCGTTCGGATGTTTCGAGGGTATAAAAAAATCCACATACCCAGATACACGTGAAATACATAACCCTTTTTGGCAGTCGGGTAATAAAATGAATTAAACCTAAATTACCAATGATACTGGTAGCTTCACACTGTATTACATATAAGTTAAAAGTTTACAGACAGCACTTTTATACTCGAATTTTTTATTTTGTGAGCTTATTTGTAAAAATAAATCATCTTTACATTACTCTCATTTTAAACTCCTATTACCAAAACTTAACTTTATACTATTCCTTTTAAAAATTACATCTATCTGAATTAATAGAGTTTTCGAATTAAATTTTCTCAAATTACTTTTTTTTTAATTTAATGTCGTAATTAGAATTGAACATGCTATAGATATAGAATGATCTCATATTCTTAAATTATTTGATATATCAATAGATACAAAGCTAAAACAATCTAATATCTCACATACTGCAAACGTTAAGGTATTTACGTAAAAAAAGTTAAATAAAATGAGTTTATACATAAATTACAAATATTACTGATAGCTTCACCCTACATTAAATACAAGTTTAAAACTGACAGACAACGCCTAAATACTGAACTTCATGTTAGATTCTGTGCTTAATTGAACCTGAAATAATTGGTAATCATTTATATGTGAATGAGACGAGACTACTTGTAAAGGGCTGTGCATTGAACATATCTCAATTTAATTATTTGTTGACCAATACAATTAGAACGAGACTGTGTTTGACAGAAAATTTACATATTTGTTGTATTCAGAAATCTAACTGAATTTACTTTTGCGTTTAATCATAAAAAGTAATTATCATTACAAAAACACGCATATTAACTTCTTTTTATCAAAATGGAAACTATCTTTTTTATTATTATTATTTACGATTTTCTGAATTAATATAAACGTGTCGTTCATTTTAAAAGTAAGATAAGTCCATTTCGTAAAAAAAAAAAAAAAAAAAAAAAAAGTTAATTGTAAATCTTATAACAAATTAACATAAAATTTATGTTCTTAATGAATTAACAATAAATATCTCTTAATATTTGCAATATACATACATTAGACGTATAAATTTAATATTTAAATGACTAAATAAAATAAACAAAGTAAGACAGACTTGAATACACTATGTCATAAAATTTTAAAATATTAAAAACTTTTCAAACACATATAGTATGCAGATGAAACAGCACCGAAAAATTGGCAATAAATCACAAATAGAAAATAAAACTCTATTAAAATCACCACAAAATGCAAAATAACACACAGGACACTTCTTGGATTGGAAATTTAACAGCCCGTCATCATCTAAAGTAAACACGTGTCCGAAAGCGGACAAGGTCACAAATAACAGAAAATGCACAGAGGATAACTTACAAAGAATGCGACAGATGGCGCTAGCTGAAAGGAAAACACCAATCATACAGGAGTACATACAGAAAAGAAAGTGTTGCCAAAATGAAAGCAAAAATTAACAGAAAAAAAGTGTAACGGAAATAAAAAAAAATAATAAAATAATTACATAAAACATTATAATAACATTTCTAACATATGGTATACCTTTCGCCAATCGACCGCAAGGGCTCATCGGTGCAGATTAACGATTGCAAAATAAACAAGACAAGTGAAGTACAGTTAAAGTTCAAGTTATTCTTTCAAAACAGACTATATTCATCAGGAATGTAACAGGCTTCAGTCAGCATAGGCGATAGCATATGAGTAAACAGGTTTTCTAGGATCAATCTACCGTGATAATTGTTACATTCTGATTATAAAATTGAAGCGGGCGCAAACTCCTGAATGTGATCCTTTTCAAGTGAATGCTGGACAGTTTTAGAATCTTGGTTCATTCAGTATTGATGTTTTTTTAAACAGATTAACCCCTTAATTCTCGCTATAGTGATATTTTCAGGATTTGTCTTTTATTCAGACTGTTTGAATCCCACCAGTTTTATAAAATAGTGCAATTGGCTTTATTATGATATCATTTTACCTGTCATTAAATAAAGTGAATATCATTTTTTCAAAAAAAGTAATGCCAAAAAGCAATTTAAATTTTTAAACCGTAATTTAATGTCACAGTTAAAGAGTTAATAGAGTGAGTACCTTTTTTAATAAGCATAAATTTAAATATAATAAGTCAAAACTAACCGGTGTTGTTTATCACATTACTTGTACGAGAGTGGTTCACTAATTATTGTCCCAGGTATAAAATATTTGTACTAGGATCGTTGGTGTCGAATGTTGAAGCCTAATGTCTTAGATTCCTATATGCTCAATTTCAGAACGTTAGTTGCTATATTAACCCATTTTTCTTTCTTTTTTGGTGTAAGAGATCGCACCCCCCCCCCTCATTCTTGAAGGACGGGGGGGGGTGAGGTGGTGACAGTGAATGAGACATGACTACTGTCGTTTGGACTCGGGATGATAGTGATGTAGCCAAGTCTCATCCACTGTCAAAAATCTATCACAGAACTGCTTCAGGTCTGGCCAAATTAGTTCCAAACCATCGTTTCCCCCCAACCACCCCCTTTCAAGCTAGATTCCACCTCTCACACCTAAATCGAAATAAATATGTTAATATAGTCGCTACGGTTGTGAAATTCGGCATATAGGCATCTAAGACATTATGCTTCATTATTCCAGATCATTTATCTCAGTACAAATGTTTTATATACACTCTGGGCAATAATTGTTGAACCACCCTCGTAAAGATTGCGATACAGTTTACATTTCTGAAACTGGTAGATCGTTGGACATTTGCCTGGACTAACGTATATGTGCATTCAAAAAAGGTAGACAAAATTTCAAAATATTCCAGCATCCACTTAAAACAGATCACATCCCACAATTTACGAACGCTTCCATTTTGAAATTAGGATGTAACAATTATTCCGGTAGATTATTCATAGAAGGCTGGTTTACTCATAAATGATCGGCCGATGCTGAGTGAAGCTTGTTCCATTCCTTGTAATTATATTATCTTTTGTATAAAATAACTTGAAATTTACCTGCACTTTATATATATATATATATATATATATATATATATATACAATATGTATTTGAAATGCTCTCTTACTTTATTTATTTTACTTCATCATTTCTTAATATCTGTATAAATTTGTTTCTCGATATTTATTTGTTCAACAGTATTTCAAATGCTTTCATTATGAAAGTGTGACAAGCCCACTTTCAGTGGAATTTTGTGTGTGTGTGAGAGTGTGTGTTACATAATATTAACAATCTCTATCAGAATTTTATAATGAATACTTTAACCCCTTCCCTGTGACGCCCGAACTCATTTCGGGCAATGCAATTACGCCAATTTTGAGTGCAGGAACCTGAACCTGAGTTCGGGCAAGAGAAAAATTGGTTTTTCAATTCCGTTAAGCGCGAACTCAGATCGTCCAATGCATAATATGTAATTTAATATTTTCCCAATAGTGATGTTACTTATGTACATGTATGTTATGTATACGATGGCGGTACTTTTCCCGAAACGTTCGGCATTTTCGCACCATTTGTCGGATTTTTGTAATTTTGCAGTTACAAACAAAATTAAAGGGAATATTTTCCCCCTTTTTGACGCGTTTTTCTCAAATATATTCCACAGACAAGGGGTTAAAGGTCTTCACAATATAAATTATGAAATATAATTATATGTATACAAATTATTACAGAACATATCTTCTTCTTTTTCCTGTGAAATTAAATTTATTTTTTGTTTTACTGTAACATTTTGAACAAGAAAGAAATTTTGAAATAAAAATAAATAACTAAATTTAGTAAAATATTTTTTTGTTATTATAATTATATTCCACTCAAAGAAAGTCACCCTTTTTAACAAACCATTGCTTTTAACCATTAACTCGTCTAACCATATACTGGGTACTTCACAGGGTATAGCAAAAAGAAAACATTGAATATTCCACTCAAAGAAAGTCATCCTTTTCAACAAATCATTGCTTTTACCCATTAACTCTTCTAATCATATACTGGGTACTTCACAGGGTATAGCAAAAAGAAAACAATGAATATTTTTTAACGAAAAAATATTTTTATTTCACTATTTAAGCATAATAAGTATCTGCTCGACATTCGCGATAATCTGCTTAAGTTGGTCTGTTGGAATGATCTTTATTACACTTGTTATCTCTGTTTGCAGCTTTTCTACAGTTTTTAGTCGATCTTAGTTGATTTTATCTTTAACCCTTTATCTACTGACGGTACTTATAATTACCATTAAAATAACATGTTTTAAAATTTATTTAATGCATCGATTAGTTGTAATACAGATTATAAGGAGTTATAGATACATTACATATCTTTTTCCAAAAGCATTATTGGTTACACAAAACAAAAATATTTTTAAAAGGATGATTTCTTTTGTCTTTGCATCTTTTCAGCATTCTTGGCGTTGGGAAGGGGGGGGGGGATTTTCCAATTTATAAATATTTCTATATTTCTAGTGTAAGAACATTATATTTGTACATATCCTAATTCTACAAAATACTAAGAAAAATATTGAAAATAAATTATTTGAGTGGGGTTATAAATAATGCACCTAATCTCTATAAATTCAAATTTAATTAATCCTTCTAAATCCTTCAATTCTTCTAAAATCCTTCTAAAATTTATTAAATGATTATGTAAATCTTCTAACGTACTTTCAAAAATTCACGAAAAATGCTTTAGAAGATGAAATTTTCATGAATTCATAATTCAGTACATAAAGGTTTAACATAGCACCATAAAAATAAGTCTAGTGGTGATGTCAGGTCTATAGAGGTGTCTATATGCTGTGGCCTCACTGATGTCAAGACGTTGAGACAAGTGCGAGTTGATGTCGATGGATCTTCATCCATTATTGTTTTGGCAGCGGTGATGTTTTTGGGAGTCCATGCTACCTTTTGTTTGACTTCCGTAATCCGCCGATTAAATAAGGCAAAACTTTCTATTAAATTTTTGTGTTACAAAAAAGCGGAAGAGTTGGCAGATATGCCATACCCCATACATTTTAAACCAAAATGTACCATAACAACCAGAACTAACCATTCGACTGGAAATTCCTACTTACAATTTATGTGTTAAAAAAATCCCTGCCGGCCCGGCCTACAGGCGGAGGTAGATTTCGAATTTAAATATACTAATTTCACCAACAAAAACTAAATCATGATTAGAGATAAACCAACTTTAACAATTTTATCTGGTCGCTTTTGGTGAGTTTTTATTTCAATTTTATATAATAGCTAGTTTTTTCAGAATCATGTTAAGGTGGTATTCAAAAAAATACTTTTCCACGCTCAACAACTCGAAATTTTGTGGCACATTTTCGGATTCATTTTTAATAGAAAAAATTTGAAACTTGCTGACGTGATTTTTGAAGAGATTTAGAAGCGACACACAATCGCTTCAGGAAATTCTGTTCAAAATGCCCACTTTGACATCGTTTTTTTTTTTTTTAATATATTCTGCCTCTATCAAAAAATCGACTATTACGTACATTATGTAGTTTCTGAATAAGAGAATCTGCCAATTGCATGCGTCTGAGAGCAAAAATGAATTTAAAAATAAGTAAAAAAATAAGCAGTTTGGATTTGAATATACACCCTTAATAAGATGATTTTTTTCTTCTACCGCTTTGTATTTTTAATTTGTTTTTGCTGTAAGAATTGGTCCTATCAAAAACTTGTCTATATAAATGTTGTAGACAATAGTAAGAAGATATATGATAAATTCATGGGGATTTTATATCTTGTGAATTGACGGAGGGATGATTTTTTTTTTCTTCAACCCCTCTTTTTTGTTTTCGTTTTTATTTTTTTATTTTTATTTTTTTTATTTTTTGTACGAATTGGTTCTATCGAATACTTGTGAATATAAAAGTTGTAGATAATATTAAGCAGATTTATAATAAAATTAATTGAACTTGATATCTGAGAATTGACGAAGTTGCGAATTTTTTTTCTCCCAAAAACCCTATTCTTTGTTCACTTTGAGTCCATTTCTAATTTTATCAAAAATCTGCGATACATAAATTTTTGGCCCTATTCTTAGAAGTAATAAAATTTTTAAACTGATTTGATATGTACAAAAATTAAGAAGTTATGGGTTTTTTTCGGTTTTCACAAAACCTCTCCTTATTTCCATCCCCTTGGTCCGACTTTACCCATTAACGAACTTGACCGAGATTTTATGTCCCTTGATTTTATGTATCAGCTTGGAAGACATTTGTGCAGAATTGTGGAAGTTATCGTGTCCAGAAGAAAGTGATATCTATCTTTCTATCTATCTATGTATCCATGTATCTATGTCTATCTATCTATCTAGTGTGGTTTTGGGCTCTAGGAGTCATGATCGGTGTAAATCTGTAAAAAAAAATTTCATAAATTCCAACACAGGGGAGAATGTAATAGGTAGTATTTCATACGAAATCTACCTGAATACAGTAAGCATAGACGGTCGTCTTCATACTGAAATATTACTCAAAATTGAACAAAGAAATTTTTAATGCGAACATATAACTTTGACATTATATTCTAAAATTATTATATTAACATTTTTATTATATTGTCGTCAGTCATTTACTTTGTTACCGCTTTGTTAATGTCTGATAATGTCTGATAAAAAAAAAAAAAAAAAAAAAAAAAAAAAAAAAAAAAAAAAAAAAAAGTCACTATGCGGCGGCGTTGAACATGTTAAAGCTGTTCCTTTCTTTTACAGTAAAACCTCTAAATAACGAATACCTCTGGAGCGCTGGATTTGTCAAATATTCGCAGGTTCCCGCTCATCGGAGTTGAAAATGTATCAATAGAGTTAGCTATCGAAAAAGTGTTCGATAAACAGAGGTGTTCGTTATGAAGCTTCCATTGTACGTGGGTATTGAGGATAGAAAAAATGAACGTTATCGTGCTCCTACTGTACATAGGAGTCGGGTATAGAAAAAAGTATCCGCTAAATAGAGGTGCCTTTATTCGGGAGTGTCCATTGAGAACGTTCATCTGTACGTAGGGAGTTGGGGATAGAAAAGTTATCCGCTAAATAGAGTTGTCCGGGGCTTTGGCGGTTCTAATTTAGTACAAAGTTAATTGTATTTATTGAAACCAGTTAATCACGACAAAATGACCAAGTATATAAATTCAAAACGTTTCTGCTGTATCAAATGGAAGTTTAAATCGTAAACACACCATCTTATTTATGTTTTTTTCATATTAGAGACTAAATTTGAAATTATTCGAAGCGTATATGGTTTAACGGTTGATAGTATTTTTCACTGAGTTCGCATTGAAACTTTATGAAGTTAATTAGTTTAATAACGATGTATAAACGCAGCAAGACTACATTTAAAGTCTATTTACCATATTTGATCTTAGTATACATCTGTGTAATATTGCTGCATTTATATATTGATAAAAATTATTGTTCTCATATAAGTATTTTACATTCTTTTTTCCAAAGTGTAACTTATCCTAATGTGTTTTTGAATTTATGTATTTGTGATTTTTGTACATCTTAAATTATATTTACTGTCCGGTTTTCCTTTAGTTATTTATTTCCATAACTGTTGATAAACAATCTCCTCTGTTTTAGTTTATTATTTTGAATTTATAAAAACGAAAAAAAACAATAAAGCTAAACCGATAAGCACTCGGCAAGAAGCTTTCGCCTCTACACTTTTAAATATTTCAACAGCATATTTATTCTGAAGCCGATCGCAGAAGCACTTCGAAACGTCGATATTATGCTTTATCATTAATTTTATTTGGAGAACTTCATATAAAAATTCTTGTTTATGGGCACCATTGAGCAAGTTTATGTGTTTTTAAGGTACACATCTTATTTACTAAAACGAATCTTTTGTTATAGTTTAAGCTTTATTGCCTTCATGATTAACAATTTAGAGGCATCAAAATAAGCTGATAGATAATTTCTAAATTTTGCTGCCAACTTTATCCTGTACTAGCTGTTTAACCCGTTCTATGCACGGGAATTCATGTATTTAATTCTAAAACCAAAATTAAAAAGAACTATTCGATTTAGTAAAATATTTTTCTACTACTGCGCATTTTTTTTAATAAAATTTAATTTGTCATGTTACTACGGCAGCAGACGATAAAATAATATCTTTGGAATAAGTGAATAAATAGAATAAAAAGTTTTGTTGATGTTCGAGATAAAATGTGTGTCTTTATTTTTTTAATGTAATAATTAAGTGCAATTAAATAATCTCTAATTATTTGCATGTGAGGTGAAATAATTATTGTAATACCGGCTGGAGCTTTTTCGTATTGCAGCGTGGCGTACAATATGTATATCTCACATTGTTTAAAGAACTTGCGCGATTACGGGTTGTACATACAAAAAAAGGATTTTATTGTGGATTTTTTCATTGTTGGCAGCTGCTATAAAGAAAAATGTTTAAATTTGAGAGAAAAATGCTATTAAATTGGTGTTTTTTTTTTAAATTAAAAGTTAACTATATATTATTTTGATTCCGGATTGTGTTAGTTGCCTCGGCCGTGTTTTAATACAAATGTACATAACATTTCACAATTCTGGCTTCCAAACTGTGGATTTGTATAGCATTACACACAGACAGACAAATTTTCATTTTTAAACATAAGATAGAATATAAAATTAAACTGCACAACACAATAGCTTATCCATGTACTTCAAGTTAGATTTTATGCTTAATGCAATTTGTAATAAGCCTTTCCCATTTACAGCTGAATGGTTGACAGTATGTTAAATAGTGTGCATTAAACTCAGCTCAAGTTAATTATTTGTAGGATGATATGTAATCTCAGCAACAGTGAATGTAATAGGAATTTAGCTTATTCCTGTTCCCCTCAGAAATCTAGGTTAAAATACCGCATGAAGTTATTTAGAAAAATAAAGATTAAAAACACCTAAATAATTTTGGCCAAAATATAAATGTTCAAGGAATTTAATTTTTAAATTAATTATATGATATAGATAATACTTTATTAAAAAGCAGAAAGTACTTAAGTAAAAAAAATAGAATCCAATGCTAAAACTAAACGATATTTTGACAATAGGAAAAAGAAGTATACAGTGCTAAAACTTAACTAAAAGTATAAAAGAAGATATAAATATAAATTCAATTTTTTTTATTACAAAAGTATAATTTTTTTTTTCTTAACTATTATTAATATAAAATCCTGTATTAAATACGCAGATGTTGAAAAAAAAGTGCTTGAAATAGTAATCCGAAGTGCAATCGTATATTCTATATACTGCAAAATCTGTATTTTGCAACAAAATGTGCTGGCAGAGCGGCTGCTAACACAGCTGCTGTAAAAATACAAGCTGCTGTCATTAAAATTGCTGCAAAATTTCTCAAGTCTGGGAAAAGTCGCGTTGCTATTGGCTGCGTTGTGCACGTGACACGGAATAATTCTATATTTTCTTTTCTTTCGGATTGAATTCACTTTCACAGCATCGGCGCATGAAAAATTACAACCAAAAATGCAGGAAAAATCACAAAATGTATTACAGTATAGCCATTAATTTCAGACCCAACAACGATATGTCTTTCTACCGAATAGTTTTTTAATTGAAATATAGAAGTAAGCACAGTCCATACGTTAAAATATTACTTAAACAAAGATATAAATCATATATTAGGTAGCTTTCATTACAAAAAGCTACCTATTGCAGCGGATTTCAAAAAATGTTGGTATATTTTCATCGATCATGACCCCCAGACCCCGAAACCACTCTCCGTTCAAAATTGAGCTATATATATATATATATATATATAAGAAAGTCTGGATTTTGTATTAATCAACGCTCAGCCAAAACTACTGAACCTAAAAGTTTGAAAATTGGCGTAAAAATACTTCTTATGCTATTGAGTGCCGCTAAGAAAGGATTTTCCAAAATTCCACCCCTAAGGGAGGTAAAAAAGAGAACGAACTTTAAAAAAATTCCTTAAAAATCTGATTTTATAGTTATTTTTTAACTGATAACATATTTTGGTGTATTTTTGTATGCTAAATCGAATGGCACTAACTAAATTCTTTTAAGCCCAATAGTTCGAGAGATATTTCATATTTTTCTAATTTGGCACTATCTTTGGCGCCAAAACCTGAATTTTTCAAGTGATAATTTCTAAAAACTCATTCTGTTCATCCTGTTACTGCAAGGGAAACAATTCAAATAGAATAACTTTTTAACCAATCCTTTTGGTTAAATAAAAAAACTTCGTCAATTAGAAAACAAAAAAAAAAAAAAAATTCAAACGCCTCAAAAAAAAAAAAAAAAAAAAAAAAAAAAAAAAAAAAAAAAAAAAAAAAAAACTGTGGTACTTTTTCGTTCTAATTTTCGTCGCGATACCATGCCAAAATGTATGGTATCGCGCCATTTATTTCAACCCTAATCTCGCAAACGATTTTTATTACAAACCGTGCCACACATTAACATTTGCTAATTATTGAACGTGAATATTTTTATGCAGGAATTTTTAATGATGGAATTTATTTTATTCCATCATAATCTCGCAAAACATTTTTATTTGTCATTTTTTGAATTGAAAATATTTATTACTGATACTGATATAGATTTTACCATTTCGCAGTTATCTAATGATGAGGAAGCTACAATAAAATTAATTCAGAAGTTAGAAATTATACATATAAAAATGTTTTGTTCAAAAAACCATGAATGTCTTCATTGAGAGAATGAAATGTTTACTGCAATGTTTGACATACGTATTACGTACGCCATGCTTTAGTAGCAAAAGACATTTACAATTTAAAGACTGCAGTTTAAATTGACTACCTTTTATTACTTGCAAAATATTTATTTATTCTTATATTTTAAGTATTTATTTTGGTACCCGTCGACCAATTTCGCCAAATTATATAAACCGCCAAACCACTCGCCAAATTATACAAATTGACATAATTTTTATTTTTAATAACGAAAGAATAAATAAATTAGTATAACATTAATAAAAATACATTTAAAACGTCGAAATAAAAATCACCTGATGACGTAAATACGCGTAACTTGCTTAAAGTCAAGTGAATATGACATATACGATCAACCATTATTGGCATTTAACCTAATAGTTTGGCAATAGAGTTTTGGTCGACGGGATAACCAAGTAGTACCTTTATTTTTATTGATTTAAAAAAATCGTAGGTCAAAGTCTGCAATTTTCAAATATTATATTTTTTAAATGCTTATTTATTTATTTATTTATTTTTTCAAATGTATCATTTCATTTTTGTGCGAACTATTACGCGCTTGGTGACAATGGTGTTGGCATAACAGGGAAATACCAAAACAGTTACTGATTTTATTTCAAATGTAAAGAAAAGAGGTTTAATGAGCAATAAATATTGTAAATATTACTATAACTCAGATTCTACTGAACAGAATTTTGTAGAACTTACACTGTTAAATAGTAAATTTGGTTTATAATTTTTTTAATGTAAAAACCATCATTCTAAGTTGCTACGGGAGTTCTAAAATTAGGTGAACTCGATTATGAAAGATTTCAAGTCAACTAATTAAATGCACTGTAAGTTAGATAATATTTCAGGGATTTTTTAAATATTTATCATATCTGTGTTGTTTAGTTACGGAGCTATGCGGAAAAAGTTCTCAATGGTACAGTAAAGAAAATTGGAAGATATACGCTGCAGAGATAGGGTATACTAGAGAGTATATATGCTATAGTTAAGGAAGTTGAGCTGAGTTCCTTAAAAAATTCAGAAGTGATGCAGTACCTTTCAGCGAGTTCTATAATCAGGTTAATGCGATTATGAAAGCTATATTTAACTATCTTAATATATATATAATGCAAAGAGAAATTTCATTCCGGCCGCTTATATCGAGAGTTCTGCTGAATAGATTTTGACGAGACTTACTATGTTATATAGATAATTTTTCTGAAAAGTTGTTAGTATAAAACATAACGTTCTACGTTGCTTAGTTAAATAATTATGTGGAAAGTTCTAAATCAGATGAACCCAATTTTGAAAGATTTGCTTTTTTTAAAGGTTCCACTGAATGAATTTTTATGGGATTTAAACTGTTAATTAGATCACTTTTATGGAAGGTTTCGGTATATTTTCCAGTTTAAAAGATTCTGCTAAGTGGATTTCGATGCAACTTTATCGGTTAGTTAATATTTCAGTGAATGTTTTAGTATAAAGCACATATCATTTGCTGTTGCTTGATTGTTAGGTTGCTTGATTGTAGAATTATAGATGAAAGTTCTAGAATCAAGCGAACCCAATTACTATGAACGATCTCAGCCTTTTCAATAAGTCCAATTAACAGATTCTAATGAGACTTGCAATGATAATTTTTCATGAACGCTTTTAGTATATTACATATTTTCTATTGTTCTTTACCGAATCCTACACTAACAGATCAACTAAAGAAATTGATCCTTAACAATCTAAATTTTGTATGACTCAATAAAAGATATAATAGCGTAATAACATTCATATTGCTTTCAGCAATTCGGTTGGATACACCAGGTAAATGTCCATATTGCTTTAAAACACATGATCAAATTCACAGATATATTTTGTTTCATTCAAGATTTCTTTAGAAAAACCGACCAGAGTAGCGGGCGAAGGCGGCTAGTATATATATATATATATATCTGACTTTTGTCACACTGTAACTCTCGTATTTATGAACCGATTTGGATGTAATTCGCTGTGTACATAGTACATACCAATGTCTCGACCGATTTCGTTGGCCAGCTTCATCCGCCATTTTGTTTCAAAATGGCGACCATTTATTTTTTTTTATTTAAAATTTGAAATGTGGTACCAAAAAATTGAAAATGGAAAAATATTTTTTTTATGTATTTGACCTTTATACAAAGATTCCGGAGCAGTTTTTGTTTCGTCTATATCTTAAAAAATGGCTGAGTTATAGCATTTTGAATTTCTAGCGTGGCTGACATTTTGAAACGTCCTGAATTTTGTCACGTGATAACAGGCGTATTTATGAACCGATTTAGATGTACCTTAGTGTGTACATAGTACATACAAGTATCTCGACCGAGATCGTTGTCCAGCTTCATCCGCCATCTTGTTTCAAAATGGCGGCCATATAAAAAATTTAACAAAAATTAAAATTTAAAATGAGATACCAAAGTATTGGAAAATGAAAAAGATTTTTTTCGTATGTGTTTTACCTTAATAAAAAGATTCCGGAACTGTTTTCGTTTCGTCTATATCTAAAAAAATGGCTGAGTTATAGCATTTTGAATTTCTATTGCGGCTGACATTTTAAAACGACCTGATTTTTGTCACGCGATATCAGGCGTATTTATGAACCGATTTGGATGTAACTTGGTCTGTACATAGTACATACGAATGTCTCGACCGAGTTTGTTGGCCAGCTTCATTCGCCATCTTGTTTCAAATGGGTTGCCATTTAAAAAAGAATTAAATTTAAAATTTAAAATGAGGTATTAAAGAATTGGAAAATGAAAAAGTTTGGAATTTTTTTTTATGTGTTTGGACTTGATACAAAGATTCCGGAGCAGTTTTTGTTTCTGAAAATTTGTTCTTTTGTTTATATCTTAATAAATGGTTGAATTATAGCACTTTGAATTTCTAACATGGCTATCATTTTGAAACGATCTTGTATTTGTCACGCGATAACACACGTATTCGCCTATTTCGATGGTAGAAGGCATGTGGATAGTATACATCAATATCTCGACCAAGTTCGCTGGCCAGCTTCATCAGCCATCGTGTTTCAAAATGGCGGCCATTAAATTAAATAATTATATTTAAAGTGAGGTGCAAAAAAATTAGAAATTGAAAAATGTTTCTTTCTTAAGTATTTGACCTTGATATAAGGATTCAGGATCATTTTTTGTTTGTCTTTATCTTAAAAAATGGCTCAGATATAGCAATTTCAATATCTAATGTGGGTGACATTTTGAAAAGTCTGATTTTTTGCCTGCAAAGCACTCGTATGTATCAATCAATTCCGATGTGAGTGAGCATGTGCACAGCAATTACTAAGGTCTCGAGCAAGTTCACTGGTTAGCCTCATCTACCATGTTGTCTTAAAATGGCAGGCACTTTAAGAAATCGCCGAATTTGGCAGCCAAATATAAGTTACTTTAAATAAAAGCAGCTTGGATAAAGCTGACTAATTTCGCGAAATTCTCATTCATAATTATTTAGTATTGATAAAAATTAGTATTGAATCTCCAATATTCGGTTTCCACTAAATTGAGCTTCGTATGTTTGAATAATGTAAGTTGGCTTTTTAAAAATAAGGAATATGAAAGCTACCTCTTCCACCCGGCACTGGCCGGAAGGACTTTTTTTACTTGTCGAGAGTTCGTCTTTATATTCCTAATTATAACGATATCAAAACAAAAAGGAGCATTACCTATAGGTGTGTAAGTATATAAGACCCCCCAAAAATGTAACATTTTTTGTACCATGGCATTGTCTGTTTTTAATGAACATGAATAGGGATTTTCTATTTTTTCTTGTAGAAATTTTAAATTGCAGCATTTTTTATTTATTTTAAAGACATGCCCAGTGTAAAACTTCTGATGAAAATACACAGTATAATAACATTATGTCTTCAACTGAATGCGTTATTTTATTTTAGTGTAAGATTTTTTTTAGTATCCACTTACAGATCAGGATTTGGATAAAGATCGAAAGAATCCTCATATACTAGCGTTCCCAGTACTGGCAACGATATCATCTTAACACAAATATCGTTTCAGCAGGTTAAATATATATTTTTAGTGCATAAAATATAACTATATTTATACTGAATTTATTTAGAATTATTATTATTATTATTACTATAATTTATATGTGTTTGTATCCGTATAATAAAAATATATGATTTCATATATATATTCATGTAAGCAAGACATAGTGTTTACGAAGAAGGTACAGACAGATGAAGTTATCTCAAAAAGGGTTTCTTTTACCCAGCGCCAGAATGTCTATATTTTAATAATACGTTTGACACTACAGTCAAAATGATATTTACAACAGTGTCATGGATATTTTATGAGGGGTTATAAAATAGGCCACCCAGGGTATGGGGTAGGGAGTTCTTCCTCCCCGAGCGCCCCTGGTCAAGGGCGGGGCGCGTCCCATCCCATATGATCCAAGTACGAATCAGGCTGTACATGGGGGTGCATGTTGTCCACGAATTGAACGAGGAGCTTCAGGTCCGCCCCTCCCCCCCCTTGTGACAACTGTGTGTCTTACGTAAGAGAGAAAAAGATATAGTATCACTTCTTCTTAAGCTCTCGTGATGATGAGTTCTCCTTAAGTTTTCGTAATGATCACTTCTTCTTAAGTTTTCGTTATGAACATGTCGTCTTAAGTTTTCGTCATGAACAGATCGGCTCGATTTTCATGGCGTACAGTTCTCCTCGTAGAATAAAATTGTTTATGCCTCTCTAAGTCCTTAAGGACTGAAGTATGAATTTGAGCGCTGCTTACAGGCAGCTCAGATTATGCTCCCATATATTTATCTTAATCTGGTTTTCACCGGATTCCATTTACCCGTTCTAGGATACTTAAATAAACGTCGATCTTAGAGACTTGCTATTGCCCAAAGGATTTTAGTGTGTCGTACATCCTGATGTGTTCATCTGTGACTGTTCTAGAGTGGTTTCAGCGATATTGATGGAAAGAGGTATGAGTTATTATTATATTTGTTCCCTATTTTTATTGTGAATTTTGATGATGAGGGAATATATTGTATCAGTTGGTACACAAGAATTTAAGCATTTAAATAATGAATGATTTTAAATTAAATGAAAATTAATATGATGGGTTTTGTTTTATTATCTAAATCATGTGTGTCGTATGACACAATATTCTGAACTTGTAAATATTTTTGTGTAAATAAAAATATTGTTAATTATTAATCTTTGGTTTATGTCTTTTATACACTATGAGTCTGTTAATTTAATTTAATATTAGCTTTTGTTTCAGGTTTAATTCGAATACTTAATGTTCATTAGATTTGTGAATTTTATAAATGTAATTTGGTTAATTCCTGCATCTAAACGTTACTTCTTCCACGACAAAGTACACAACGCAATTGGGGATGTTTTGGAGATATATCCCCTCCCCTTTTTTGGATAATTATGTATAAATTATCCCAGAAGCTAGCCAGGACCAATTTAAACGATCACAAATTTTTATAATGAATTTTCCAATTAACACTATGGTCTTTTTTCAGGTTGACTAATTAAGGGGTGCTAGCCTAATTACACCGGTGTTTTGGGAATTAGATATGGGTTTAGTCTCCCCCTCTCTTCTTGTGTTTGTATTATTAGTTTCATTTTTGTACCTGTACCTTTTAAAGAATACTAATTATTTCCCCCAATTAATAATCCCATTCTTCCCCCCTTACCCACATCTGTATGTTGGGTACATAAAGCTGGTTACCGTTATATGGATCTAGTTCTGCCCAACACCCAGATCTTTTGAAAATACTCAACACCCCGAACGTTTTAAATTGAAATGCACCCGTAGAGATTACTTATAAAATTTGTCTCCATACTACAGAATTTATAAAATTGTGTTTCCAAGAATTTGTAAAAACGTCAGAATGCCATCATTTCTTTAAGAAAAAGACAAGAAATTATTCACTCACTTTGTAAAGTAATTGTATTTTTTTATTTACATTTCTAATATTTTTACATTTTAGCCTCTTCTTTTATGATTTTCAAGAGTTGCTTACCCCTCCGAATTCTACTTTGGATATTAGTGTACTTCGAGGAATTCCAAATTGCTTAACTAGATGTAATACACTCATTTCTTCTACTTGCAAGGCACGTATGGTATTATCCACAACTTCAATTGGATACTGACATTTTGCCTGATTTCAATATTTAGTAGACGATTTCGAATTCGATGCACTTTTTTTTTTTTTTTTTTTTTTTTTTTTTTTTTTTTTTTTTTTTTATTTAAAAAAAAGAAAAATTGATTCACACGTATTTTTAATATAAAAATCAAAATCAAAAGCATATTCATTTTAAAAATGGAGGTTTTAATGATTACTTGCATATGTCTTATTCAATTTGCTTTTTCACTTGAAGGTAATACCTATTACACTGATATTAATGCATTTATTGAATCTCATAGGAAAGAAGTGGATGGCACCAGTATGTTTCCTTCGCTTCATATTCAAAGATGTTCTGAACTTGGTTCTCACAGATGAACAGCTGTCTGTCCAGGTTTTTTTTTTTAACGAAGATATAGGTACCACATAGAGAGATATTGAGGCTGTATGGATAATGTTCGAGGATTTTTCATCCAAATGTTTTCAGAAATTCTTAGTCTTCTTCGCCGCATGCTGTCTAAAGTTCTACGGGGCTATCTATATTCCTTCTTTGAAGGTCCAGCTGCGTTTGTGTTTGATGGCCTGTTTAAGGTTTAGAAACGTGTTGCAGTACAGAAAAATAAATGCTGTTTGTGACGATCTAGCGAATACGTCATTCAGCCGATATTACAACATAAGTTTCAATAACTGAGGAAAAGACAATCGAAAATACTAATTAAGAAAACACCACGACATCTTTTTACCCGACTGAAAAGAAGGGTTATGTGTTTCATGCGTATCTGTGTAAGTGGATTTCTTTATACCCTCCAAACATCCTAACGGCTGAATGGATTTTAATGAATGAGGTCTCTAACAATTCGTCTTAACGGCTCGATGGTTATAGGCTAGGTTTTGTTTTTATAAATTCAAAATAACGGCCGTAAAATACAAAATGGTGGTAGAGATGAAAAAAATTACGCATCCTATTGAGTGGCATATCATTGGATAGGTCTTTCAAAATGAAGACGATGTTTCATTGACTATTTTACAGTCAGAAGCTCCGTTAAAATATTATACCATCTGGAAGTTGTGTATGTAGGATCTCTAGCTTTACTGCAACTCTAACCATTATAGACATCTATAGACCTCATCAAAACAGTGTTTATAGATAGGAACTAACAACTAAGCACAACTTAAAAGTCATCAGTACAAGTAAATAAAACAAAATAGGTAAGTAATATAAACAAATAATATAAAAATATATTTTAAGTCAATTTTTACTTAGATCAATAAGAGAATCTTTTTTTCTCCTATTCTTCTTTCCTCTTGAGTGGCGCTTAAAATGCCTTGATCAAGAAGAGGGCTCTCTCGGTCTTAAAATACCTTGATCAAGAAGAGGGCCCTCTTTATTATTGAAAATTAATTAATTTAATTTAATTAATGACTTAATGTTTGAAAAAAACTGAATTAACATCAAGTGGCATCCAGTACAAGTTTAAAAAAAATTATTTGAGCTTGATTGGATGAATAATAAGTATTTTATTTACGATTGAAAATTTGAACAAGATATATATAGCGAGAGTGTGAGCTAATAGTAGGAATTGAAAAAAAAATAGTTTCACATTGATGAGAAATAATTGATTAGTTCGCTTTTTACGCAGTCGGTTTTTTGAATTTTTAAATTTAATTGTTTATTAAAAATCTATTTACACACTGGCATTAAATTAACATCGCTACGGTAAAAGTCTCCTCTTCATTTGGGCAACGCTATTTATAATCATAAAATATTTTATAGATTTCGATTTAAAACATTTGTATGGCCGAAAAAAATTTTGATAGAAGTTGAATGTATCGTACTAGAAAATTAATTCACCCAGAAGAATATTTCAAACAGATTTCACAATGCATTTTGTTTGATATGGCCGGATATTAATTTAGAGGAATAAAAGCAAGAAAACGTGATTAGCTTTTGGTGCGAAGAAATTTCTTAAGGACATATCACAAAAGAGATCTTATTGGATTACAAATTGTTTGAGTGGAAACAGAGTTTATGACAAACAATTCAATAAGACAAAAGTGCGAAAACAATTATCATTTATAAATGAGAAAGCGATAGACATTGTTTCACTATCTAAAAATTATATCAGCACAATAAATACTTCTATGATAAAGTTTAAACGTTCTAGATCTAAATCTCGGAAATCTTGGTCTAAACAACAGAACTGTTGAAACGAAGCTTAAGTAAAACTAAATATGCAACACAAATCACGAAGAAGATATTTTTATAAAGAAATTTTATAGTGCTTTTATTTTATTTGTAGCGATGTTTGTTTAGACGTTTGAAAGTAACAAAACGTGATACGGGTTTGAGTTTGAAGAAGCATTTTATGGGCATATCAGAAATAAAAATCTTATTGAATTAGAGATTGTTTGAGTGGAAGCAGAATGTTTTTTTCATAAAAATATTCTAGAAGAAATATGTATCAAAATAATTATAATTTGTAATTTAGTGTTTAAAAATTAAGAAAAATCATAGTATTGCTTCATTTGCTTCATTATCTAAAAAATTCATAAGCGAAAAATATGTTTTATAAAAAAGAATAATAATTTTACATCTATAACTCGGATGTTATCACTGTTGAACAAAAGCTGTATTGGAAAAAGCTGAAGGTATACTAATAGAAAAAAGAATTACCCTAATGTTTATATTTAAGAGATATTACAGAACTTAAATTTGTATTAGCAGGTTACTTTTTCTGATGAATAAAAATAAGAAAACGTGATATGATTTTTTGTGACGAAATTTTTTATGTGCATATCAAAATGTTTTTTAATTGGATTACAAATTCTTAAATGGGTAGAGGATTTATTTTCATAAAACATTCTATAAGGAAAATGTATCGAAAGAATTATTATTTGTAACTAAATCTCTAATAATTGTGAAATAGGTAGCAATTACTATTTTGTCTCTACACGCCAGATTATATGAATAAAACATATGTTTTGGTATTATTTTACAAGGAGCACCCAGAAAGTTTCACTGTTTAAAAGAGGGTGAGACAGAAATAAGCTGAATATATTTTAGTAGAAAACCAAATCAGCTAGAAGTATATATTTAAGAGATTTTATAGATTTTTATTTGCTTTAGAGGAATATTGTTCAGGGGTTTAAAAGTAAGAAATCGAAATATGATTTAGGTGGGAAGAAATATATTTTATCGAAACAGTCGTGCAACTTCTGCCCCTTACACTAGTAATTTGCGCCAATTTTTGCATTTTTAAGTCCTACTATTAATTATTAAAGCATTCTTTCATAAACTTATTCGCATTTTTTACATAAACTATAAAATGCTCTTAAGAGCGTACACTGGTCGAGCGCACAGACTCGCAAGATAATATTACACCTCTTGCAGCGTTATTTTCAAATTTAACATTTGCATTTCGATATTTTCAACTAACATTTTTTCCCATAAGATAACTGGGGATAGTTTCTAACAAGCATTTGTTTTATTTTTTCGATTTTTGGAGCAATTTTTTTCAGAAATCAGTTCAGAAAATAGAAGTATCCTCTTAAAAAACTGTAAACAAAATCGATAATGTAAGAACATGCCTGGTAAGAAACTCAGATACTTTATGGAACATAAATTTCTAAAAATTTTAAAATGCTGAGAAATTTGAAAAGAACAATGACATTCGTTACACATTGGCAAAGGCACTTCCAGAGTGCGGGTGTCTTCGTAATCACTAGCGTAAACTGTTAAGGCATAACTTGTCGTAACTTTCCCAGAAACGAGATATAGCTTTAGAGTAATAGTAATTTTTTCTACACTGTTAGTCTACTATACAATAATATAAATAATAAGTAATTATATTACTGGGCGAATTTCCTACAAAAATACGGGCGATTCCTGTTTACGGTAAAAAAAAAAAAAAAAGCTATTATAGAAGAATATACTTCTTGGTAAGAAAACATTTACCTCAAAGCATATTTTTAAAAAATTCATAGGGATATACATGTGATTTTGAGGAATAATTTAAAAGTGAGAAAACGCATTAGGATATTATTATGATGAAACATTCTATGGAAATATCAGAAAAAATCTTATTGGATTACAAAATGTTGTGGTTACATAGAGTTTTATTTAATAAACAATTCTATTATTAAAATGTATGAAAAAAAGCATTATTAGCAACTAATTGTTTACAAACTGACAAATAGATACTACTATTTTACTGCGTCTAAAAATTCTATCAGCGATTTAAATGCTTCCATAATAATAAATAATCGATTTGGATTTGAAAATGAAAAAAAAAAAAAAATCAATGTTGAGGTAGAAAAGAAGCTAAATTTATCGTAGGGGAAAAAAGTAAATTTTCAGAAGATTTCATAACGCTTTTTATTTCATTTGAAGGGATACTTTTTCAGAAGTTTAAAAGTAAAAATACGTGACATGCTTTCGGTGAGAAGAAACATTTTATGAAGGTATTAGATTCTTTTAATTACAAACCATTTAGTAAATGGGGAGAATTTTTTCATTGAAATCAAGGAATACCATATTAATTAATATTATATTATGAAACTTTTTAAATGTAAAAAATTGTATATATAAGTCGCATTACTATCACATGAGACAAAAATTATTTTTATTCTTGTTTTTATATTTGTTTTTTTTTTTTTATGATCATATCGCGGCAAAAATCTTAAAATTTTACATTAAAATAATTTTGAATATTTTGTAATTTATTTATGCTTTTTGATTTATATAATGTGTAAAATTATTAATTTATGTTTTTATAAAATGTGTATTCCTACTTTTTAATAAGGTTCTGCTACAATTACTGCATGTCTTTCTCTTTCAAATTCCTTTCTGTAAAATTCTCTTTAGAGATGTTTTAGATAGTCGTGATAACTTAAGCTGCAATGGATAAATAATTAGTGTCTTATATTTAAACAAAAAATAATCAGTAAAATTTGTATTGACAAATTAATCTTTCCAAAATTTTGGGGAATTAGATTTTGCCAAAATTGCACAAGTATCGGCAAAAAAGTTATGACGCTTTAATTCAGAGTTTTCTTAAATGTCATTAGTTCTATTATATTTGCGGTTCTTTAGGCATATGAACATTGTAAACTCAATATTTACATAACACATGTATTTGATTACATGTATATTACACAATTTAAAATTTTCGCCAAGGTTAAAATGATTCTACATAAATTTCCCTTTTTAGTAACATTCGTATATTATACCGGCTTATTAAGTTAAAACCCTCGTCTATTAATCTCCATAAGATCCTAATTTAACTAATAATATTTATTCCAAAATGCGTACATTTAAAAATGACGCTAACTATTTATATTCCTTTAATAAAACCCCTTTTATTATTTAAATTCCTATTAAAATTCGCTATTAAATCCCGGTATATCAAACCCCCTAATTTATTTCTTTTATTGGCAATATATTATAACTCATAATTTATCCCGTCCAAAAAAAAAACTATTTATTTAAGTTCATTCTTTTATTAAAAATTATCCAGGTGTCAACTAGAATATTTCAATGCTTAAATCTTTCTCGCGACATTAAATTCATTTTTCTTTATCGTCTGGCGGGAGAAAAAGCTATTTTTAGATGCAATCTCGACGGCAGAGATTGAAATTTGTTTACACCGAGGGTCCAGGGCTTTCCGGAAGTTCCAGAATAATGTTTTGCACCAGGAAACATGTTTACTTCCAAATTAATCCGACCGAAAGTACTAAAAACCCGTCTAAAAAGTTATTATGATTGCGAAAGAAGAATCAGCTGAATTTATCGTAACTTTGCGCTGATGAAGTATAATACTGATTGCGGCAGCCTGATAGGTGTGCAGTACAACTTATAAAACTGTGTGCAGAGCAGCGCGCAGAACAGCGTGCAGAGTGAGAGAGATACGGGTATCGACGTATGTAAAAAGATGTGTAGAATACAGAGAGAATAAATGTGGGAGGTCAGAGTTCAGATGGAAGGTTTTGTAAGACTTCGAGGGTGAACGTGATGTTCCTTTTTTCAAGGCAAGGTTCACTCAGCCCTTCATCTCTTCGGAGTCGATAAAGTGTGCTACCACGCGTACTTGGAAACTTTTGCTGCATGGTCTGTCGAAGAACAGACTTCAACTTCAATTCAGAACTTCAACTGACCTCCAGGTGGTCAGTTGAACGCGAGACCCTCGGTCTTCACAAGCCTGCTTGCGAACACCGAGATTCTCGCATTCAACTGACCACTTGGAGGGACGTATGCTGTACAGAATATCTGGGCCCAGGGTCAAGAAAACGTGGATGGGCACTATCGATCCAGATCCTTCATGGATTGTATAGCGAGAAATCTTAGTTTTAATTGCTGATAGATAGGTCTTATCGTGAGGAAGGTGGTGTTAGTACTTTTATTAGTTTTTTATGTTTGTCGAAACATATTTCCTTTCTTAATCGGTTGTAAAAATCGGTTGAAAATAGTGATTCGAAAAAAAGCAAAAACAAAAAGTGTTATATTTTATTTCGATCTCAAAGACGTCACAAAAAACTTTGGACCTACTGAGATATTCTTTTATCGAATATACAATGGCTAAAACACGAATCTACGAGTGTTAACAGAAATAACAGAATGTTAGTTGAAAAAGATGAACGTTCAAAACGACTGTAATGATTAAAATTTTATGACAACTCTGTCCACGTACGAGAAAAATTCTTGAAGATCTTCGACAGAATATTAGTGATCTTTCTCTGTGAGAAGAAAGTATTGGATTCGTGAAAAATTTCGACCGCAGGTTTTTGGCAGATTCATACGTTTTAGAAAATCCTGAACTCGATTTGGCTGTTTTTAGAAAATATCTGTCTGTCTACAAGTGGCGCAAAAGTTGTCGGTCCATTGTACCTCAGTGTCTAATGGACAGAATTTAATGAAACTTCAGATTCAGTTACGCCTTAACATAAATTGGAGGTTATAAGATTTTGTGGTAAATAGCCCGGCATGTGGCACAGTTATGATCCATTTTTTTACGATTTCACGATAGCTATATCTCAAGAACTAATGCACGGTATTTCATTAAACTTCATATGCTAGACGCTTATTAGGTTTGCCGCAAATCGAACAACAGGTGGCACTGCTATGCTGCATTTTTCCTGATTTCGCGATAGTTATATCTCAAGAAAAAATAGATTGTCATTTTTTTTTTCATACGATATAAATTAGATAGAAGAAAGTTTTGTGATGACCACTACATACTAATTTAGTTATTTTTTGTTTTTTTTTGTTCAAACATCATATCTATAGGCAGTCTGTGGGGATAATTATGCAATCGAAAAAAATAAAAAATAATAATAATTTTATTTCGAACAAAAAACGGCGAACAAAACTAACAAAATACTGAAATATATTTGTATTGAATATACAATGGATAAAACACAAACTTTTGAATGATTTAGAAGATTCAAAAAGGAAAGAATGTTATTTAAAAAAAGATGGACGCTTAACACCACTCTGCTCAGAAAAAACATCTGAATGCGCTGTACGTGACCTACCAAAAAAAAAAAAAAAAAAAAAAATCATGAAGTTCGTCGACAGACCGTTAGTGATATTTTTGAGTCTTTATTTTTGTCATTTTGTTATTTTCTGTTATTTTTAGCCCTCGATATACTATGTCTTTTGACCAGAAATTAAAGTGTTGATTCTAAAAAATAACGATAAGTTATATAAGCCGGTAATAAAACAAAGCAGATGTATCATTGTAAGGGATAATCTCTACTGCAATTATTTTAATTTCTAAACATGGCACATTTTCAATTTTTACACTAACGTATAAGGAAAAAAGTACTTTTAAATGCAATTTGTTTGAAAACTGCATCTCAATTCATTTTTAAGATATTAATTTTTTTGTAGCTTTTAACGCCATTACTTTAGTTTTGGCAACAAAAGTACTACATTTCTGTAGAAAGTAAAGGGTAAATAGTTGGTAAATAGTAGATAATTATTTTGCTGTTGTTGTTGTTGTTTCCATTTTCCCATAAAAAAAGTGAAATAAATTATGTAATCAAAGTACGTACTATTTTGAAAAAATATAAATGAATAATTTCTGATAAATCAGGAATAATGGTCATGGCATCTATTAAAAATTATATTTTATTTTAAGTATCTATATTAATGTTATATACAGATAAAGGCATATCAATCATTTGAGAGCCAATTTTTTTTTTTTTTTTTTTTTTTTGTCAAGTTTCGTGAAGTTTTTGCTGCATTTGTGCCTTATTGCGATAGTGACGTTATATGCGTACTTTTCTGTAGATGTTTTGTAAGACTGGATCGTAAATGTAGAATTCTTAGCGTCACTTTATAAAAATTAAAAGCGCATGTTTTAAATCTTAAAACTGAAATGTGTTTTGTACTACCTATATTTATGCACACATTTTTTTTATCGGAGGCGACACGAAATTCGGAAAAAACAGCATTCCTGTTTTTCAGTACACACACATATATATATGTGGAATTTCGCAAACAACACTTGAATCAGACTGAATGCCTCAGACATTGTATTCTGTTTTCGAGATTAAAAAGGAAAACGAGCCTTAATGAAGCTGTGTGAAGTGGAAATGCAGAAAAAGTAAATAGAACGAAATGAGTTCGACGACGCAGGTTTTGTTAAAAAGGAACAGAACATTTTTCGGTGAAATAAGATAGAATATTTAAACAACGTAAGAAAATCTCAGAAATATTCGACGGTGTTAAATAAATGAAGTCAACGTTGTTGCTTTTTTAAGCTAAATAGAGATCGAAAAGAGTGCTTTTTAACTGTATTTTTGTTTTGTCTTCGTCTTAATAAATGTCAGTGTTCGTCTCAGAAGTGAGTTATGATTTATGAATAGAGTTCATCCCATAAAGTGGTGATCAAAAGTGACACTTAACCCACCAATATTATTAATTAGAATTATTCATCATACAGATTCAAGCCGGATATTATTCTAACGGTAAGTTCATTATTATTATTTTATTATGAAGTTAGTTGAGATACCCGAACTGGAACTTGCATTTAAAAACGAACGAACAAATAAAATTAAATTATTACATAAATTCCTATTTGATGCTGACCGTGATCGATCTAATAGAAAGAAAATACGTGATTTTACTGGTTTCGGTTTTCAAACCGACAGCACCGAGTTCAAAAATAAAATAACTAAAGTTCAAACTGATTTTTCATTAAATGATCTGATTACAGTGTGAAATCTACTTTGTATTGATAATGAAGGATCTCTAAATGATCTTACAACCCGATTAGTTACATACCTTTCAGAGTTGACCTTACTACAAAATAATATTATACAAAATGAAAGTGACACTGACTCGGAAACCGAATTGCCTTCAAATAATATGGCTTCAAGTAACAATACAGAATTATTAAATTTTGACAAACAGAAGCAATTTCCAGTTCAAAGTTTTGTGCCATCGTCTATTAATTTCACTGATATTGAAACTGTTGTACCTCCTTTCGATGGAAGTTCCGTTAGCGATATAAATGTATGGTTTAGTAATTTCGACGATATCACTAATATGTTTAACTTATCTGACTTTCATAAATTCATATTTTGTAAAAGATCATTACGAGGAAAAGCCCAGTTATTAGTACAGACAGAATTTCATATCAATTCATATGACAAACTTAAACAACTCTTAATTTCAGAATTCAGTACCCCTTATAATTCCGCCGAGTTACATGATATATAAAAAAAACGAAAATTGCAAGAAAATGAATCGATAGAAGAATATTTTCTTATCATGAAACAAATATATTCGCGTGGTAACATCGAGGATTCCGCATTAATGCAATATATCATAAACGGTATACCCGACCCTGTTTTCAGAAAATCAATGTTATATGGATGCCATTGTAGAATTCAAGCGAAAGCTCAAAATTTATGACAAAATTCGACATGACTTTGAGAACAGTAAATTTCGTAAAGTCAAACCTGAAATGCCAGCGAAAGACAAATCCTTTTGACCAAAATCTGATCTTTTTTGCTTTAATTGTGGTTTGTCAAATCATAAAAGTAGCCAATGCAGACATAATGATAAAGGCCCTCGTTGTTTTAATTGCTCGAATTTTGGACATAAATCGGCTCAATGTGATCAACCAAGGAGGCCTAGAGTTAAGTCAGAACCCTCCAATGTTTTCACAGTTATGTCGAACACTTTCATGACCAAACAAGTCATTATTTCGTTTGTAAATGTTACATCATTGGTAGACACAGGTAGTGAAAGAAGTTTGCTAAAGAAAAGTATTTATCGCAAACTCCCTACAATCTCGAACCTTGAACATTCAACCATCACATTAACTGGAATAGGAAATACTATAATCAAACCCATGGGTTTTTTCTCTACGTACATTATGATAGATTATTTTAATTATACAACTAATGTTTATGTAGTCCCAGATTATTCCATATCTTTTGATCTTATTATTTTTACAGATATTATACAACAAAGTATTTTAACAATTTCTGGAAATAATATTTCGATGCAAAAAATCGAGAAAAATGACGATATCTCCAATATTTTTTTGATTAATGTTGCTCATGTGTTACACGATCTTAATCTTGATTTCTCTCATATTACCGATGAAACAATACGTTCAAAAATTTCAGAACTTATTCAAAATAATTCTCCTAGAAAAATAAAGACAACTGATGTTAAATTATCAATTCATCTGGAAAACGAAGAACCTGTCACTTGTCCTCCCAGACGCTTGGCGCAAATAGAGAAAAACTTCGTCGAAAAACAAATTTCTGAGTGGCTCGAAAAAGGAATTATTCGTAAAAGCACCAGTAATTTTTCATCACCTATTGTCCTAGTAAAAAAGAAAGATGGTTCATATAGATTGTGTGTTGACTATAATAAATTAAATTCTAAAACACATAAACAACGTTTTCCCCTCCCAGCAATTGATGACATTATTGATCAGTTGCATTCTGCAAAAGTATTTACTACTCTTGACCTTAAAAAGGCATTTTTTCATGTCGAAGTAGAAGAAAATAGTAGAAAATATACTTCTTTCGTAACACATTCTGGACAATTTGAATTCTTATATATGAATTATAGCCTTAGCGATGCACTCTTAGTGTTTCAAAGATATATTTATAACTTTTTTCGAGACCTCATTAATGAAAAAGTACTTATTGTCTATATGGATGACTTCATAATTCCAGCTGAAAACGAAGTCGAAGGACTCCAGAAATTACAACGTGTCCTTGCAACTGCATTCAAATATGGTTTAGAGTTGAATCTCAAAAAATGCCACTTTTTACAGCGAGAAATTGATTTTTTGGGTTACCACATTACAAATGGTCAACTGCATCCATCTCCCTTAAAAACTAAAGCTGTCCTTAATTTCCCAGAACCTAAAAGTATAAAAGATGTACATTCACTCGTCGGAGTAACTTCATTTAAGATTACTCTTTAATAGCTAAGCCTTTAACAGATCTCCTTAGAAAGGACACTAAATTTCACTTTGGTGACCAGCAACGAAATCCATTTAATCAGCTGAAACACATCCTCTCTTCAGGTCCTGTTTTAAGCATTTATAACCCTAGTAACGAAACAGAAGCTCACTGTGATGCATCTATTGACGGTTACGGAGCAGTCCTCCTTCAAAAGTCTTCTGTTGACAATCAATTTCACCCTGTCTATTTTATGAGCAAAAAAACCACAGATGCCGAACGTAAATATTCGAGATATGAATTAGAATTTTTAGCTGTCATAGAAGCCCTTAAAAATTTCGCGTTTACATTCTAGGTATTCCTTTCAAGATAGTCACAGATTGCAACGCATTCGCCCTTACTATGAATAAAAAAGATCTTTGCACCAAGATTGCTCGATGGGCTTTAATGTTAGTTGACTATAACTATACAATCGAACACAGACAAGGTACACGCAGACGCCTTAAGTATAAATCCAATATGTATGATCATTCAAGTTAGTTTTACTTCCAAAATCATACAATCACAGAACACTGACGAACATATACAAGCCATCAAAGAAATTTTGAAAACAAAGCCATATGACAACTATTTCGTTAAAAATAACTTTCTCTATAAAGCTCATAAAGGTATCGATCTGATAGTTCTGCCGGATGAAATGCAGCTAAATGTCATTAAACACGTTCATGACAAAGGACATTTTGGTCGTAAACGCTGTGAAGAACTCCTTAACGAAGAATTTCTCATCCCTAATATGTCAAATAAAATTGATAAAATTATAGCAAATTGTGTAACATACCTTTTGTATAATCGCAAACGAGGAAAAAAGAAGGTGAATTACATCCCTTACCTAAAGAAGAGACGCCTCTCCAAATTTACCACATTGATCATTTAGGCCCTCTTGAAACAACCAACAAAAATTATAAACATATTTTGTCTTTAATAGATTTACTAATTTCGTCTGGCTGTATCCCTGTGAAACCACTTCTGCCACCGAAGTTATATCAAAACTACGAAAACAAAGTTATAATAAGTACAGAACTTGTGTGAAAATATAAATTATTTGAAAACAACGTTTAAACACACAATAAAAACAAGCAGATTTGACCATACGTATACGTTTCGTGAGTACTAGGACTCACATCCTCAGTGTAAAAACTATAAAAAATTTAAAAACAATATCCCCCCAACTACATGTACGGTGAAAAAACCCAAATGTCAAAACATAATACCAAAAGACCATCAAGTTCCAACAGCCAATGAAATTAATGCGGAAGTGAAGTGTCGTGACACAACAAATCCATCCAGAAAGTTGAGATGTATGGTGTACTAGATAAATCATTAACCAAGGAGTCTTTAAATTTATGGATATGAATAGCCTCAAAAAAGTCTAAATCCAGAGGAGTAATGCATTTCTTGATAATGGTAGCTGAGTCAAAATTAAAATTATGTCCCTCCCCCCAGCAATGAGAGGCGATAGAAGATTTCTGTAATTCTTTTTTCTTTACATAATTTCTGTGTTCATTGATTCTGTAACGGAGTTTTCTTTTAGCTTGTCCAATGTAGGACAAACCACATTGGCATTGAATGTTGTAAATGCCCCAATAATTATGTGGAGGAATTTGGTCCTTAAGTTGCGAAAAAGATAATTTATTAACCGGCTTAAAAACCACATTAAAATCATAATGTCTTAAGATATTAGCCATCTTAAAGCTAATACTATTATAAAATGGTAAAATGATAAGGTTGGAAATGGAAACCGCAGTAACAGGAGAATCAAGATTATTAACATATTTATTAAGACTATGAGAAATTAAATTATTGATATAAGATAAACTAAAACCTCGATCAATAGCCACAGATCTAATGTAATTTAATTCTGTAATAAGTGAATTATTATCTGAACAAATTAAGCGAGCTCTATTAATCAAATAATGAAAAGCCGAAGCCTTTTGGGAAGGGGGTGACATGAACTGAAATGGTGTGTGTGTGTGGGGGGGGTGACAGCAAAAGGTTTACGGTAAACGCAAGTGTCGAAGGTGTTAGGCTGACGTGTAATCAACACATCCAGAAATGGCAATCTATTATCTATTTCAACTTCATAAGTGAATTGAATGACTGAATCTATTGAGTTTAAAATCGTTAATATATTGTCAACAGAAAATAGAGAAAGGTCCAAGAGTGCAAAAGAATCGTCTACGTATCTACAATAAAATGGGAAGTTGATAAGGTTAAACATTTTAACCTCATTTAACATTTTATTGTGTGTTTAAATGTTGTTTTCAAATAACAAAGTTATACTTTTGGCAATCCTTCCACCATCATTAGCGATAAAGGTCCTGCATTCACAAGCAAAGAATTTGCTGATTATGGTCAAGATGAAAATATAAAGCACGAGACAGTTAGAACTGGCCTTCCCCGTGCCAATGGTCAAGTGGAGCGACTTAATTCCACCATAATTTCTGTAATCTCTTAAATGTCCAACGACGAACCAACCAAATGGTTTAAACATGTTCCTAACGTTCAACAAGTCATTAATTCAACTTACCAACGAAGCATTAAGAAAACACCGTTTGAAATATTATTTGGTACAAAAATGAAACAGAAAGAAGATGTACAAATTATTGACCTCTTAAACAGTGCAGTTGATGAACAAATCATGACAGACAGAGAAGAGCTCCGTAAAGAAGCCAAGAAGAATATTCTGAAAATTCAACAAGAAAATCGCAAGCACTATAATTTACGACGTAAGAAACCCCGGAAGTACAAGCTTGGTGACCTTGTAGCAATTAAGAGAACCCAGCAAGGACCAGGTTTAAAGTTGAAATCTAAATTCTTAGATCCGTATAAAGTAATCAAAGTGAAGTCTACCTACGATGTAGCGAAAATCTTATCAACTGAAGGACCGATAAATACTACCTCCTGTGCTGAATACATGAAACCTTGGCCTGACGAAAACTGAAACTTAAAAAAAAAAAAACATCTTTTTTAAATCTTTTCTTCCTGTGTGTTATGAACATTTTATAAGTCAATACTTTTAAAGAAGATTTCATATGATGTTACGCCACTTCATCTAGACTGCTGATCTTTCTGACGTGCAGATTAATTTTTTTTCTTCTTTTCCCCTATGAACAGTTACTGTTTTTTGTTTTTGTTTCTTTTTCAGATTCTGTTTTAGCACATGTCGCTGTGGCAGCTCCAGATGTCAGGACGGCCGCCTGTGGGAATTTCGCAGGCAACACTTGAATCAGACTGAATGCCTCCGACGTTGTATTCTGTTTTCGAGATTAAAAAGGAAAGCGAGCCTTAATGAAGCTGTGTGAAGTGGAAATGCAGAAAAAGTAAATAGAACGAAATGAGTTCGACGACGCAGGTTTTGTTAAAAAGGAACAGAACATATTTCGGTGAAATAAGATAGAATATTTAAACAACGTAAGAAAATCTCAGAAATATTCGACGGTGCTAAATAAATGAAGTCAACGTTGTTGCTTTTTTAAGCTAAATAGAGATCGTAAAGTGTGCTTTTTAACTGTATTTTTGTTTTGTCTTCGTCTTAATAAATGTCAGTGTTCGTCTCAGAAGTGAGTTATGATTTATGAATAGAGTTTAATCCCATATATATATATATGTGTGTGTATATATATATATATATATATATATATATATAATAGTGGGAGACTAAAGCAGAATTATTGTATTATTGTATTCTAGTTTTGATTTTTGTTTCTACAGGGTGTTTGAGAAAATCCCATTATCCCGAAAGAATTTCCGAACGGGAAAAACTATCACAATGCACGAGCGTTACAAGAAAATGAAGTGAATACGGCAGACCTACTGAGCAGATACAAATACCCACTAGTGTAGAAATTTTGAAATTATCAATCCTAACTCAAAAATTATGAGAGATGGAGAAAAAGTCAGTTACAAGTGTACATAGCGTCATTGATTTAGTACGAACATATGTATAATATCTAAAAATTTGGTAAAAATGACCCTGCATACACTTGCATGAATATGCATTGCTGGCGAAGTCAAACATTTTAAGCAGTTTAAATTTTACTGTGCTTTCATGTGCCAGTTTCATTCGACAAGTGCATTTTTCCTGTAATGCCACGCTATTACTATCTTTTTGAAAACCGTTGATTGGATTTTTTTAAGTTACATTTTAGGCGTCTAAAAGTAATTTTTCCATGTGAAGTATCCTTTAATATTAATTTAATGAAACTCTACACTTTTGGAATTAATATTTAAAGTTATGTATCATAATTTTCGAGATAAGGTTACTCACTTTGTTGTATCCACTTTACTACACTAACAAAGGTTTTTTTAAATGCCATTATTATATTTTTATTTCCTGAATGATTATACATTTAAAAAACAAGTTTTTGCTCAGAAAATACGATTTGTTCTTGAAGTTTTCTCAACATTTCAACGAATGCTCTATGGGGTGTTTCTTTTAGTTTGGAAATACAAACTATACAAATATCACATTTATCTTACTGTAGTTCTTTCTGTTCATTGATTTTTCCATATGCGCTCTGTATGTTTTGAAATAAAATAAATATAGAAAAAGCTTAAGCCCACCGACATGTATTTTAACCTATTCTATACATAGAACTTGTCTAAAAGATAATACATTCAAATTTTAAAAGACAAAGATTTGTTCTTAATAGTTTCTTAAGATTTGGAGGAATGATATAAACCATCAATTCCTTTTAATTTAACTAAAAAAGTACCTTTTCCATATAACCGTTATATTTTGTGTTTTTCCTTTTCACCATGATACAATCACTCAAAATTTTTAAGCTCACAAAATAAAGTTTCTTTATAATATTTTCTTAAGATTTGCAGGAGAGCTATAAAACTTCAATTCCTTTTAACTAAAAAAGTATTTTTCACATCACCCATATATTTTGTGTTTTCCCTTTGCACCATGATAGAAGTTGTCAAGCGATAATTTTATTTATATTTTTTTCTTAAAAACAGGCAGAGAAAATTATCGTTGTTGCAGTGGGATTACATAGACTTTATACTATCAAATTGTAACAAAAGTTCTACTTCTGATTCTTTGAAAAGACTACACTGAGAAAATGTTTTAAAAACGGCATATATTTTTTTCTTTCTTTCTAGGAAAGGTAATACATTTATACAAAAATCTTTTGATCGAAAAATAAGATTTGTTCTTGATGTCTTTATAAGCAATGATGGAAAGCTCTAAGCTCGTTTTTTTCTTATACTTTAATAGACAAATTCTCTAAAATCTTTCTGTATCTATTTTTAGTCTTCTTTGTACTATGAAATTAGTTATCAGTCATTAATTCAATTTTATTTATTCTACTAAGACTTAGAAAAATTATCGTTTAAAAAAAAAAAATATATATATATATACTAAAATTCTTTTTATTATAATTATTACTTCTAATTTTTTTATGCTTTTTCTAAGAATAAATAATGAAAAAAATAAAGTAAAGCAAATCGTTATCTATTTCATTCTAAAAATTAGACAGTACGTTCTGTGTTTTTAGTTTCAAAAATGCAAAATTACCTTTTGTTTTAGATGGGCGATAAATATTTGAATGTTAAATATATAGCAGAAATTTATCAAAAATATTAATCTATATTTTTATTAATTATCTAATACAAAAATTCGAAGCTGATAATACACATAATTAAAAATATATTTAAACGTCAAAACGAATGGTAGAAATCCCTTTTTTGAAGCATAAAACAAAACATTGAGACATGTGAGAGTTTAAAAATTTCTGCGATTGCTGAGCTTTAACCTTAACATACATGCAATACATACCTTTATATATTCAAGGCAATAATTAGAAAATATTATTATTGTATTTTTTTAAGTAGATAATGAAACAGATAAGAACAAATTTAGATTTAAAAAATGCGTTATTTTTCTCCTCTAAAAATTACATAACGTTTTCTAGATTTTTGGTTATATATATGTAGAACTTTTAGTATGTTTAGAGGAAATCATTCGCATAATAGAAGGGCTAAAACGCAGAAAGAAAAAAAAAAACAAGAAAGAAAAATTGTGCACCAAGCATAGATTATAATACACTTTCCAACACTTCCTGAATATTTTAACAAAACTTCGTTATTAAGGGAAATAAGGTAAATAAGATAACTAAGTAAACATTTTATAAACGCATAAAACTTTTGAAAAACTGATTTCAGCAGTTACCGTCCATAGCCAAATATGTATTCCAATTCTTTTGAACAGCCCTGTATTTGATCTGTTTGTTGATATATATACTATATAATGGGAAATGTTAGTTTAGCAAGAAAACGTTTAACAGGTTGAAATTTCTCTTTCAGCAATTTATACTAACAGATGGCAACATACTTGAATACTTTTGTATAACCCTTATTACACGCCACTATTTAGCTAAAATTTAATTCAAACTAAAACACTCTTAAAACTACTGAAATCACAGAAATTACCATTTATAAACGGCCATGTATCCAATTCTTTGCGAGGCCCTGTATATCACTTTATCTATATTGTACAATCATCTCTTAGTAAGCTAAATGCAGTTCACCGTAAAAATGCATAACTCAGTTAAAAACAACCTTTCAGCAATTTGCGCTCATACCCAGTAACCCTTACGAATTTTTGTGAAGCCCTGTATATGAGCTATAGCTTTTATACACACTATATAGTATGCATAAATACTCGTATAGTGAAACATAAAAGGGCATATCATAATTAAAAATGCATTTTCAGCAATCATCTCTAATGTACAGTACTTCGAATACAATATAGTATCTGAAATATTTTGTGTTTCCCAGTAAATGCTATGCACTTCGTATTATACATGAAATAATTTATAGTAAACCTCAGCAACGTATATCAATTTCATTATATATGAAATAGTTTAATATAATTAAAATACGCCGCAGAGAATGTCCTCCACCCCTATATCATCATGTAACGGACATCTTTTGTGTAGCCCTGTAAATGAATAACAACTATTGTTTCCACTGAATATTCTACACAATGCATATTTTAGTGCACTTCATAAATGCATATCAGTTTTATTGTGTTTGAATGCGTGTAACATCATTAAAAATCATTTGATACGATTATTTCCCATTGACCGTTATGTAACGGAATACTTTTGTCTGTTCCTGTAAATGAACTAAACACGCTATAAACTTCATTTGAAATAGGGTACGTGCTATGGTAAACGTCAATCATATTCAAATATTTCATGGTAATCCGAGTACAATTACGCGAGTTAACGTTGACAGTTGGACAGACGGACAGATAAACCGAAATCATAAGCACTTTTCAACTTTGTTGGAGAGTGTTAAAAATCATCTTCATATCAACTCATTGCATCTACAGAAATTTCTAAAAACAGTAACATACCAAAAGGGAAGATTATTGTTTAAAAAAACGATTCATTCTTAAGATTTGAGTTTTCTTAAGATTTGAAGAAAATCTCTTAAGTATTTCTTCTTTAACTGATAAAATACCTTTCAAAATTTCCCTGGTATTTATTGTTTTTTCGTTTAACCTTAAAAGTACTTTTCAAGCAGTTTTTCAATTTCATTTTTCTATTAGAAAAAGCGGAGAAAAATATAGTTTTTGCTGTGGGATTTTATGAAATATGATTAAAAGTACAACAAAACTTCTTCTCGTAAAAATAAATCTTTCTAAAAGATACCTTATTTGTTGGAAATTTCCTAGGAAGATAATACCTTTAAATAAAATCATATTACTTAAATTACGATTTACTCTTCATATATTCTTGAAATTTGGAGGACATCTGTCAAGCATTTTTTTCTTTTAATTTTATAGACTTTTTTTTATTATTTCATTTTTTTACACATGAAAGTAATTATCGAAAAGGAATATGATTTTAATTCTTGTTTTGAAAGAGGCAGAGAAGAATGGAGCTAATTTATTATAAGTTTATATAAATAAACTGCAGCTTATCGCGCTAGTTGAATGACAAGGGAAAAGTGCCATATGCCCTTACTAGCGGTATAGAGATCATATTCAAAATAAAGTAATATCATGATGCACAATATAATGTTTTATGAATGTTTCCAAAGTGCTACTTTATACATAAACAGATAATAAACATTTGTGAACAAAATCGCGGATATAGAAATATATTCTATCTGACATTACACTGTTAAAAATTTCCGTTCAAAGTTGGTGAAAGGTTGAACCTTATGTTGGTAAATGTTGAACCATAAGTTGGTGGGAGGTTGAACCATAAGTTAGCGAAAGGTTGAACCATAAGTTGGTCATAGGTTGAGCCATTAAATGGATAAACTGTTAAAGATAATTGTTCAACCTTTCACCACTTTATGGTTCAACAATAACACCAACTCTAGTACCTCTAGTACCAAGTAGGTAACTCTAGTACCATAAATTGGTTCAACCTATCACCAAAGTTTTAACAGTGTACATGAATTACGTAAAGGTGCAATTCAGATAATTTTTGGGCGGATGAGATACGAAAAAAAAAAAAGAATAAAAAGCAAGATACACAAATGAGCGCTTTAACGTAGGCACACAATATGGAGGGGTTGCTATACATCAAAATAAATTCTATCACTAGTTATTATAAAACTAATGTGGTAATTATACTTTTTTTAAGTGTCACATTAAAAAAAAGAAATCCTTAAATGATAATACAGAATAACTTAGCCTGACCATTTTTTCCAGATCGCAGTACATTCATAGGAAAGTTCTTTTGCTACCCTTCAATTAAAAGTAAAATTAAAATTCCACTTCTGATTTTTGTTAAAAAGCCGACGCTTGCTAATAGTTTTTAAAAGGACATTATATATTGGAAATTTCCGGATATTACCATTTAAACTAAAACGTAATGCTCAATAAATTCAGTTACTTCTCAAAATATATATTTTTTTTAATTTGGAGAAAAGCTCTATATTATTTCTTTTATGTTAGTTTTACAAATTGTTTTTCAGATTTTTTTCTTCTTTTAAACATAAAAGTAATTCTCAATGAAGAATATGCTTTTTATTTTTCTGTTAGAAGGAGGCACATTGAAGATATTTAAGTCGGCTTATATAATTATGATGAAACACATAAGCAAAGAAATTTCTACTTTTGATTCTTTAAAAAAGACTACATAGATAAATTATTTGAAAATGTGATATTATTATTTTTTTCGAATTTTCCAGGAACAATGACACGTTTAAAGAAAAACTTATTTCTTAGAAAATGCGATTTATTCTTGATGTTTCTTTAAGATAAAAAGAAAAGTTATTATCTTTGAATTTCACTGACAAACTACGTTTCAACATTTCTTACTTCTTATTTTTTATTTTAATCGTGAAAATAGTTGTCGAATAGTAATTTAATTTTATATGTGATTCTTGGAAGAAGCAAAATAAGATAATATAGGGTACTGTTGTAGTATAAGGGCTTTGCTGATGAAGGAAATTTTCATACATATTTTCTGGCAACATATTCAATGTCTCTAATGCACAAGCAACTGCTTTCAATATTTATACAATTTATTTAATATAAAAAAGCCATATGCAAACAGAAATAAATTGTATAAACAATAATAATAATAATAATAATAATAATAATAATAATAATAAATATAAATAAAATGTTTTTAGATACATAAATGTATATAAACAAGCATGACATTTCATTAGGTTTGTTTTCATATCCGCTTACATAATTTAGCAACGAATCTTTCTTTCTGAAACCAAGGTTTTTTAAAAACCGCCAAGACCCCTATACTGGAAATGTACGAAAAATTGTACGATAATTTATAATTTTGAGACTTTGAAAATAATATAATAATACGAAAAGGTACTCATTATTCGAGAAATGGCGATCTTAAGACAAACTAAGATTTTAAGATCTTAAGAATGAACAAATATTCTTAAAACAAGACGAATAAAGTGACTAGGAAACTTATCTGGAATGCATGAAAGCAGAAGTACTAAAAATGATCTACAATTGAAAGCTAATTTGAAAAAGGAGTTTTGGAAGATTTAAGAAAGAGATGGTTGGGCAAAGTATAGAAAGACATAGCAAAAAACAAGGTACAGACTATATAAAACCGGTGTCAGTCGAAGTGTATTGAGCGAGACCAAATTCTTCCAGGTACCATAGTATCAATGAGAATTTATGCATGTAAAGTATTGTTTAATAATGACTAAAAGTGCAAGAATAAAATTCTTCTGATTCTTCTGGGAAATGGAAAATTTGAAAAGTCTTGTTTTAATTCTTGTTTTAGAAAGAGGCAGATAACAAAGGAGCTATTTTAGTAAGGTTATATAAATAAACTGTAGCTCCTCGGTACATCGCGCTTGTTGAATGACAAGGAAAAAGAGCCATATATTCGAATTTGCGCTGGTGGTGTATTCAAAATGAAGGAAGTTGATAATCTACCTATTATCAGTATAATGTTTCATGTATGTTTTCAAAGTTTTGGTTTATAAATATAATAACGATTTGTTAACCAAATCAAGGATACATAATTATATTTCAACTGAAATTACATAATTACATAATGGTGCAATTAAGATAATCGATTGGGAGGATAAGATACAAAAAAAAAATAGCTACATATCCAAATGAGTGATTTAACAACGCACAATATATGGAGAGGTTTCTCTACAACAAAAGAAATTCTTATTACGATTTTAAAACTACGATGATACATATTTTTTCAAGCGTCACATAAAAAAATCCTAAAAGAATAATTCAGAATAGTTTCGTAACCCGTATTATCCAGATAAGAGTACAATCAGGAAGTTTCCTACGCTGCCCTTTAATTAAATGTAAAACTGCAATTCCATTTCTGATTCTTGCAAAAAAGACTACGCTAGCTATTTTTTTTTTAAAAGTGAAATTATATGTTAGAAATTTCCGGAAGTGGAACTATATGTATACAAGAAATTTCCGGGAATCGAAATTTCCGAATACTACCATTTAAGCAAAAACGTATTACCCAATACATTCGGTTTATCCTTAATATATATGTATTTTAATTGGAGAAAAGCTCTATACTATTTCTTTTATTTTAGGCTTATAAATTGTTTTTCAGAATTTCCTTTCTCTTTTAAACATGAAAGTAATTCTCAAGGAAGAATATGCTTTTAATTTTTCTCTTAAAAGGATGCACAGAAAACTAAAGATACTTTAGTGGAATTATTTAAATATGATTAAACATAAGCAACGAAATTCTACTCGTAATTCTTTAAAAAAAGACTACATGGACAAATTATTTGAAAAAGTATTATTATTATTATTTTAGAATTTTCCAGGAACAATAACACGTTTAAGGAAAGACTTATTGCTTAGAAAACGTAATTTTTTCTTGATATTTATTTAAGATTTAAAGAAAAGCTCTTATCTTTGTTTTTCGCTGTCAAACTACTTTTCAACATTCCTCCTTTTTTTCTCCTTTAACCATGAAAGTAGTTGTTGAGTAATTCAATTTTATTTTGTTCTTGGAAGAAGCAAGAGAAAAAATATAAGGTACTGTTCTATTACAGGGGCCTTGGCGAGGTAGGGATAATGGGTTTGAGAAGAGGACATTTTCATGCATATTTTCTGACAACCTATTCACTGTCTCATATACAAAATCAATGTTTTCAATATTTACACTATTCATTTAATATAAAAAAGTCATTTGTCTAACTTTATATTAAAAAATAAGTAAATTATACATAAAAAAACAACAGAATAATAATAATAATAAATATATTTTAGATATTTAAATAGGGTAAAGTGGTGACAAATGCCGCAGTTATACTTTTCTTCTTGTAAAATGTACAATAAAGCACAACACAACAAATTAAGTACAAGAAATCATTAACCAATTTCTTTAAAATCTAATTTTTATTTTAAACAAGTTAAAATCCTTTGAATATTGTAGGCATAATTATTTTCCCAAACGTCAGATGTCGCATGGAGAAAGAAGGTAGGCTGTATTTTTTTTCAAGCAAACCAAATTTTTATTTTCTCAAACTAATTAAAATGAAAATAAATAAACATAAACTTATTAAAAACCTAAAATTATATCTATCACTAAATTCTGAAAAGTTCACAAAATGCAAAAGGGTAAGCTCAAAAATTAAAATTTAAGACTAAAAATGAAAAGGAAAAGGAAAAGATTTGAAATTACATGAATGGATAGCATAATTACTAGAAACAAAAGACAGCATAGTTTTACGTCCAGACGAAAATTGCAGTTTTGTCTTAATGTAAGTTTTACTTCTATTCTATTCAGGCCCTAGTCTTTTTATTTTTTTGCCACCCACAATCACACCACACTTCCCGTTGCAAGAGTAAAATGAGCATGTTTCATGCTTCTACCAATTGCATTTCATGCACTGAATCCAGTCCGTTTTAGACTTTGTTTCTTGAAAAGGCTCCAATAAGAAATTCCGATAAGAATATAAATAAGAATATAAGATATTCCAATCCAATACTGCAATCAGATTCCATAAGAGAAACACTTTCGCCACTGTCGGAAGATGACTCATATTTCAGTTTCTTTCTCAAGTGAGGTGTTTTCAAGTTGACCTTTCCGTTCCTTTTTTTACACATTTTACTTCCTTCAAGCTGTCGTTCTTAGACGCTTTCTAGTTTCTTTTGCTTTTTATTTCCTTCTTCGTTTTTCTTGTTTACAAACTCTGTGCTTGTAATGTTTGCAGCCTTTTTCTTTTTATTTACTTGGCTGTATAGGTTTTGACCATTAGAATAGGAGTTATTTTGTTTAACAGCTGAGATGGTGACAATTGTAAAAAGACTACGTTTTCCTTATCCACACATGGTGAACCAACATTGTTGCTCAGAATATTTTGATAAGTAGAAAAATGCGCTAAACATACGTTCATTTATATGTAAGTTCTACAGAAATTTTAGTGATGAATTTATCGAACCGAAAAACAAAAATATATTTTGCGTCATCTGTCCCTCAACCTCGGTGAGGCATCTGCCCCATAGTGACATGTAAGATGCCGTACTGCCATCTTGAGTCGTGTGAACGACGCGGGAGAAAGGCAAGCACATGTTTATATTCTACGAGGATCTGGTCTACTGTTTCAATCGGCGGGCGTTGCGATGTAACCTCTGCTTATTTGGCTTAAAAAATGTAATAAAACTTTATTAGAAAAATTGTAGCAAGTTAGCATAAAGCAAGCAAGCATGAAAACAGGCATAAATATGTAAATACTGACAATTAAGCGGTGGAAGCAATTAAGCTTGCTAATTAGCTAAGTGCTTGGCTCGAGCCAAGCACTTCTCGTCTACCAGCTTTGAGAGCAGATCCTCTCAGCCACTGATGGGACAATGATGCGTCCGATTGAAAGCTAATTGGAAAAATCAGTTTGGGAAGATTTCAGAAAGAGATGATTATGCGAAGTAGAGAAAGATTTTGCAGAAAAGCAAGATACAAACTATATAAAACCACGATCAAGCAAAGTACACTGAACCAAATTCTTCCAGGTATCTTAGTTTCATTGTGTGTTTATGTACGGTGAAACCAATAGTTTTTGACACTTAATCAGTAACTGACACTTCAGTGAAAATCTTGCTTAAATAAACATATTCATGTAAAGTTCTACAAAGTAATCTCATTTAGTTGGTAACGTAGACACTTATTTCTATATTGGAGTCAATTTATTCACCATTAGCAGGCCAAAGACATATGCAATGAGGCAAAAACTTTTGAGAGCGCAAAAAGTATTATTTCGAAGCATCCATCTTATTTATAAAATTAAGGTAGCGCTTTTTTAAAAATCTATTTATAATGCAAATATACTAAATATTTTCTTAAAGTTATACTTGTGGAAATTAGTTAAAAGATGCCTATCGTACTTTAAGACAATTATTTCTAATTTATAGTTTTTAAATAAGGGAGACTAAGGAGGGTTGAACATAGGGGAGGAACCCACGCATCAGTTTTCATATTTAAAATAATTTCAGTATTTTATAAATAGGTGTCAACCAAAGCCAGCGGAATGCTCAATCAACAATCTTTGTTTCATAATGATAATCGAAATAGGTGTAGAAAAAAATAATTTTGAGGTATTTTCAACCTAAAAGTTGTGTTTTAACTTTCTTCTATCTTCAATAGAAGAAAGTATTGTACGCGAAATTGTTTTCGACTTCCGGTTTTCTACGGATTTATACGTTTTAGGGGTCAAAGATCACAAAAAACATATTTATACAAAATGTCTGTCTGACTGTCCGTGTATCCGTGTACCCGTATGTCCGTGTGTTGCTATTGTACCATCAAAAATTGTATGAAGTTATGCATAGAATTGAAAGATTTTTTTTTAAGTTTTTGGCTATGGCAAGCAGGTCCTCTCTCAATTTGGAAACAATCCGCCGGTAGGGGTCGCTGCAATAACGATTTTTGTGCATTTTTAATACTGTACCATCGAAAAGTGTATAAAGTTATGCATAGAATTGAACCAAAAGTTTTGAGTATGTTTTTGACCAAGACAAGAAGGTTCTCTCTGAATTTGGAAAAATTCCGCCGGTAGTGGGCACTGTAATAGCGATTTTTGTGCATTTTGAATATTGTACCATCGAAAAGTGTATGAAGTTATGCATAAAATTGAACCAATTTTTTTGTGTATGTTTTTTGCCATGGCAAGAAAGTCCTCCCTGAATTTGGAAAAATTCAGCGGGAAGAGGGCGCTGTAAAGCGATTTTTGTGCCATTTACAATATTGCACCATCAAAGAATGTATGAAGTTATGCACAGAATTCAACCAAATTTTTACTTTCTTCTGTCTTGAATGGAAGAAAGTATTGTAATCGAAATTTTTTTTCGACGGATTTACACGTTTTAGGGGTCAGAGATCACAAAAAACATGTTCATACAAAATGTCTGTCTGTCTGTCCGTGTGCCGCCATTGTACCATCAATAATTGTATGAAGTTATGCATAGAATTGGACAAAATTTTTAATTTCTTCTATCTTCAATGGAAGAAAGTATTGTAATCGAAATTTTTTTCGACGGATTTACACGTTTTAGGGGTCAGAGATCACAAAACACATGTTCATACAAAATGTCTGTCTGTTTGTCGCCATTGTACCATCAAAAATTGTATGAAGTTATGCATATAATTTAACCAAATTTTCACTTTCTTCTATCTTCAAAGGAAGAATGTATTGTAATCGAATTTTTTTTTCGACGGATTTACACGTTTTAGGGGTCAGAGATCACAAAAAACATGTTCATACAAAATGTCGTTCTGTCTGTCCGTGTGTCGCCACTGTACCATCAAAAATTGCATGAAGTTATGCATAGAATTTAACCAAATTTTTACTTTCTTCTATCTTCAATGGAAGAAAGTATTGTAATCGAAATTTGTTTTCGACGGTTTTACACGTTTTAGGGGTCAGAGATCACAAAAAAAATGTTCATACAAAATGTCTGTCTGTCCGTGTGTCGCCATTTTACCATCAGAAATTGTATGAAGTTATGCATAGAATTGAACCAAATTTTTTAAAAAGTTTTTGGCTATAGCAAGCAGGTCCTCCCTGAATTTAGAAACAATCCGCGTGTAGGGGGCGCTGTAATAGCGACATTTGTGCATTTTGAATATTGTATCATCGAAAAGTTTATGAAGTTATGCATAGAATTGAACCAACGTTTTTTGTGTAAGTTTTTGGCCATGGTAAGAAGGTCCTCTCTGAATTTGGAAAAATTCCGCCGGTAGGGGGCACTGTAATAGCGATTTTTGTGCATTTTGAATACTGTACCATCGAAAAGTGTATGAAGTTATGCATAGAACTGAATCAATTTTTTTTTAAGTTGTTGGCTATGGCAAGCAGGTCCTCCCTTAATGTGGAAACAACCACCGGTAGGGGGTGCTGTAATAGCGATTTTGTGCATTTTGAATATTGTACCATCGAAAAGTGTATGAAGTTATGCATAGAATTGATCCAAATTTTTTGTGTATGTTTTTGGCCATGACAAGAAGTTCCTCCTCTAATTTGGAAAAATTCCGCGGCAAGGGGTGCTGTAATAGCGATTTTTGTGCAATTTTCAATATTGTACCATCGAAAAGTGAATGAAGTTATGAATAATTCTATAAAAATACTAATAAAACTAATAAAAATGAATTATTGGTATCTGTAACAACATTTTAAAATAAATAATATACATGAGATAGAAGAAAGTTTTGGGATTGGCACATTCAACTAGTTTAGAAATATTTTGTAAGCTTTTTTCAGATAAAATATATCATAGAAATTTAAGTAATTAAGTTTTAAGTATTGCAAAAATTTCGAGCATTTATGGCAGGCATAAAGATTGTACAGTAATTTAGGATTAACATAACAATGTGCTATTCTTTAGAAAAGGTGTATGTGGGGATGCTTGACCCAGTCAATGTGAGGGAGTGTTGACCAGATGCTCAAGAGTCCCTTAATTATGTGGTTTTGGAAATCTTTTTATTATACACAGTGCATAATGAAAGGTTAATGGTTATATATAAAACAGACTAAAATTTATTCTATAAAGCTACAGTAAAATGCGGTGATGGAAAAGAAAATGTTTAAAACTGATTAAAGAAAGGTGCGAAAAATTTCTATAGTATCCACCGCAAGATAAAAAATATAATAAATATAAATGGGAAAGTTGATAGGAACTTTTTCCATTTAAATATTACTTACAACTAGGGGATGGAACCCGAGCTCCTCGGGTTACAGAATATAGGTGAAAACCAATTTTTTTTTTTTTTTTTTTTAATCTAATTATTTTTTTACATGTAATATATATTTTAGATTGTCCACTAACATCAAAAAGAATTTTTACACGAAAAATATCAATTATGCAATCAAATAAAGTTTTGACATTTATTAAAAGCGATACTTTCACATGTCATCACATGCCAGGAATTATTAACCCAAGATTTTGACACTTACGTCAGTCTTTCTGATCATTTCGGTGCATAAGCGCGTGGTTCAATCACATGTCTGTTAAATTTGTTTCTTATTTACATTAATTTATTTATTTTTCTATAGAGGAAGTTTTAACTTTGTTATGGAACATTAGACGGAAACATATGCTGATCTTTTTAGGTTGTTTTAAAAGCAAGCGGATTAACCTTCCCTAATCGAGCTACGCGTGATAGAGATAAATTAAAAAATAATTTATGCTGAAAATCTCTCTCTCTCTATATATATATATATATTACGCTATCGTACGTAACACAGAAATCGCGGTTAATTGTTCAATTGGTTAATTGTAAACAATTGGCGGTTAATTGTTTAATGGCAGCGCCCGGATGAAACGCATCTCATTGGTTATTGTGTAATATTTAAAAAAGTGAATAACAATAAATAAATAAAAAAATTAATTAATAATTATAGAACAAAACAATTTATATAATTTTAAAAAATAAAATAAAAGTAAATAAACAATTTATTAATAAATAAACAACAGTATCCGGGTTACCATATCAAGCAAAATAACGACACTTTGGCGCCAGTTAAGTACCCCGGTGCGTATATGACATTGGCGTCAGAAAAAAGTCGTGGAAACGTAGTGCGTATATGACACGTGTGCCGCCTTTTATTCATCTAATTTAAAATACAATAAATAAAAAAATAAATGAAGGTGCTTTTCCAGTATAGGAACTTGGCGAAATAGAGAAAAGGTCCATGGCGAGAAAAGAAATTTTTTTCTGCAACCGATTTAATCAAAATATTTTTTTTTTTTCGAATAAAACTACATAAAAGTGTCCATAATCGCAAGGAGTTCGCACTTTTATGTTAGCTGGGTGCAATTCTCGCCAATAGCATTTTTTAACTCGCCAGCAGAATTTTTTATTTTTCGAGGGGTAAATTAAAACAATGCTTTGATGTTAAAATTAAATGGTTTATGGTATTATTTATTCTTTTTCTTTTCTTTTTCTTTTTTTAAAGAATTTTTTTTTTTTTTTTTTTTAAGTGAAAGTCATGAATTTTAAAGGTTTTATTTTTTAATTAAAGTCATCTATTCTAAATAAAATGAGTGAAAGAATTATATTTTAATCTGAATTAACGAAAAAAAAAAATGCGACGGGTACTACAATGTTTGGCGATTAATCACCTGTGCCCGACTATCATAACTGTAGTGAGTTCTCGATTTCCCTATCAGAATCTTCAAATTTGGCGAAGGATTGAGCAAGTAAATTAAATTATGAATAAAAGTAACATGATACAATACCTAGCATACATTTAAGGGAGACCAAATTGGTCGTCACGGATGGCTAGTTATTGTAAAAACCATAATAACTCAGTCAATTAAGATACAATTTTCAAACAAATTGCATTTGAAAGTAGATTTTTTTCGCTATTTGACGGTTTAAAAATTGAAAATGTGCGATATTTAGAAATTTAAAAAAATCGCTGACATAGCACGTATTTTAATTTCAATTTATTTTTTCAGTTTTTATGAGAAAATGGCAACAAAAGGTACAGTAATATATTATTTTCTTTCTTCCGTGATTAGTTTCCCTTTACTTTCAACCCTCCACGACTTTCAACAGAAATGGAGTTCTTCAGTTGCCACAATTACAAAAAATGTATTAAAAAGTACAAAAAAATTAATATCTCAAAATTAAATTGAGATACAGCTTTCAAACAAATTGCATTTAAAAGAACATTTTTAGGGTTTCGTTCATCTCACGAAACCCTATTCGTCTCGCTCCTCTGTCTGTCTGTCTGTCCGTCTGTCCGTCTGTCCGTCACAGAGCCCGTTCTCAGAAACTATACATGTTAGAGACTTGAAATTTTGGGTAGTTATAGCTGAACACATCACATCAAACAACAAATCATAAAATTTTGAAAAAGTTGGTAATTAACCGAATTACGGGCTAATTAACTTCTAAAATTAACCAATGCACCTTTTTAACGCAAATTCAAACGGACTTTCTCGAAACCATCCGTGTTTCTCCTAAGGGTTGCCAGTAAAATCAGCCGAATGCACGGTTACCACGGAGGAAATTAAGCCGAAAAATGAAGTGGAGATTTTAAAGCGAAATCGTATATCAGAAAATATTGGTCCGAGAAATTTGTAAATGGAATAGACAGACGCAGAAAAAAATCTACTTTCATTTGGTATAAAGTTCACATTTCTGCGATCTGTATAAGTTAAAATATCCACTAAAAATCGATAGATAAAAATTTAATTTCTTTAATTGGAAAGACAAGGAAATAAAAAGATTTCAATTCGGCGGGAAAGCAGGTAGACATGACGACGCTGCGGTTTTCCATAATAGCATATTTTAATACGAAATTTTAACTTTTTAAATATTAAATTTTTTGATTAAATTTTTTGGCATCCCGATGTCAAATTTCTCGCTGATTTCATTGATACCCATATCTAAGTCCTATCTTAATTACAAGCTGAAATATTAATTATTATTTAATTAATCGGTTTATTCTTATCAAATGCGTCCATTAAAATGAAGAGACGCGCTTATTTAACCACGAATTAACTTAAATTAGGAAATCTAATAATTTGCCTGGGCTTTTTGAACAGCGATATGAGATAAGTATAGCTCATTCATCATCAGAAAGTTTACTTCATACCACTATTTTCTAATAGTAATTTCAGGAAATATTTTGAATTATTGGTTAAGACCGCCACTCAGTCCGTTTGAAACTTTAAGATAGTTTATAACACATAGAAAAAAGTGTAAAAAAGAATGGAGTGTGATATTTCGAGGAGGGGGTGGGGGGGGAGCTAGAATTATTTTTTAAATCTTAGCGTTTGTTACCGCAGCAAATATTTTAAATTCTTGTTTAAGACCGCCACCATCCCGACCCATCTATCTACGGAAAGATTGCGTAAAGGAGTTTCGTTCAGATATGCTTTTGTTAAGAATAGAGTGCATTCCCTGGTGGTGGAATGTGGAACTAACATAACGCGATTTTGTTAAAATTAGGAAATCTAACAAGTCGATCTGTTTGAAACTTTAAGATATTTTATAACACATAAGATAAAGTGTAAGAAAGAATGACACGCGAAATTCCGGGGAGGGGGGGGGGCGCTAGATTTCTATTTAAAAAATTAGCGTTTCTGACCGCTTTAGGTGACTTTTTGAGGGAGTCCTGAGATATATGCTACTTATTTAATATAAAATTATCTAAAGTTTAGTTACCACTCTTTCCTAATAGTAATTTCAGCAAATATCTTAATTTCTTATTAAGACCGCCACCACCTCGAGTAACATATCTACTAATAGGTTGTTTAACGGAGTTTCCTTTCGATACAGTTTTGTTAAGAATAGAGTGCGCTCCCTGGTGGTGGAATGTGGAACTAACATTTTTGTTAAAATTAGGAAATATAACAAGGCGATCTGTTTGAAATTTTACGATAGTTTATAACACATTAGAAAAAGTTTATAAAAAATGGCGCGTGAAATTTCGGGAAGGTGGGGAGAGGGGGAGGGGCAAAATATTTCTTTTTTGTTTCATACCGTTTCAGGTGCGTTTTTTTATTGGAGTCCTCAGATACATGCTACTTATACTTATTAAATATAAATATGTCAAAAGTTAAATTACCACTATTTCCGAATAGTAATTTCAACAATTATCTTAAATTCTTGCTGAAGACCGCCACCCCCTCGAGTAACATATCTACTAATGGGTTGTGTAAAGGAGTTTCGTTCAGATACGCATTTGTTAAGAATACAGTGCGCTCCCTGGTGATGGAATGTGGAATTAACAGACCGCGATTTCATTTAAAGTAGGAAATCTAACAATTCAATCTGTTTTAAACTTTAAGATACTTTATAACACACGATAATAAATTATAAAGAAGAAGGGCGCGTCGCATTTCGAGGAGGGGGGGGGGTGAGGGAGGTGCGCGAACAAAATTAGGAAATATAACTGGACGATCTGTTTGAAACTTTAATATGGCTTATAAAACATAACATAAATTTTTTAAATCAGGCCACGTCAAAAATCATGGTGACCATCTGCCCACTCCCCCCCAAGGGGGGCACTTTTCTAAATTTGGCAGATACCCGTCATGTGATATATCGTAGCATTTTTTTTTTGGGGGGGGGGGCGAACAAAATTAGGAAATATAACAAGGCGAATATGTTTGAAACTTTAACATAGTTTAGGATGTGTTTGCCAAAATTTAGAAGGTATTCCATGGCGATAAATGTTCTGGACGTTTTGAAAGAAAGTGTTGTAAAAGGAATATTAAACGAAACCCTTTGTGCGATGTATGATCACACTTACCCACTTGTTTTGTTACACGACGGTGTAAAAATTTTAAATGTGCGATGTTTAGAAGTTTAAAAATTTGCAGCAGAGAAAATTGCAAAACCGAAATTTCATTTCAAATTTCAAAGTGATGCCATTCGCAGAATGACGTATGCGTTACGCACATATATGTTTGTCCTTTATAATATAGATAGGTAAAGGCTAATTCCATTCGAATTTGCCATGTCTGTCACACAGCCGAAAATCGTTATGCTTGTTGGCCACCGTTATTTTCGAAGAGTTTGCTTCACCTTATTCAATTCATGAGATGTCTCCGATAAAATAAACCAAATTTTTCCGTTCTAGAATACTGGTAGCCAAAAATTGTAGTACATGACAGACATGACAAGTTCGCATGGAATTAGCCTAAATAGAAACAATCGAACAGAATAGAAAGTATGAAAGCAGCAATCGTAACCCTTTCAGGGGCAGTGGTACGTTTACGAAACCAATTAATTTTAATTTTCAAACACCGCAATCTCCCCAGAATTTTGCTAAAATATATTTATTTAATATGTATGCGAAATATAGCCTTTTTCCTATTCCCCAATAAATTTGTTTGTAAATTCCGGTACCAGTCTTTTATTTCAACATTTTAGTACTGAAAGTACTTTGCCACTGAAAGGTTTAAAAGGTGTTAATGGTAAGTTAAGTGATCATGCGGCTGCAAAAGAACAAAGCATTGATCGAAAAACTTTCGGAAGGTATGTGGCCAAATTTAACCAGGAGGACTACAGTGAGATGAAGCCATACTATGTGACAACTAGATTTGTGAGGTCGAGTATCACAAAAAGTAGGACAAGGAGACAAAAAAAAGTGGGACAGTGGCTCCTAAATCCGGATATAATAATACATGAAACCCTATGAAAACGGATCCTGTCTCTAACGGAATACTGTCTTAAATGTTAAAATTTCATTTTCCCTGCTCTACAATTATCCTGCTCAGACAAAATCCTTTTTAAAGCAATTGTTTCTCCCCTGACTTGCGATTGCGTCAGAATAGGTTTGTTTAAACATCATATTTTCAAAAATATTTATTTATAATAATTAAAACATGTAGCATAAAGTTATTTTGCTTTTCTTAAACTGATTTTATTTCTCTACACAAATATTTCAATATAAAACAAAGTGGGTCAAGCCTCCCGTATAGTGGGTCAACCCTCCCATATATGGGGAGCCTTGATCCATTATTTTCTCATGATTAAAATCATTCATTTTTGAAATTTCTTATGTATTACACTTATGTAGCAATTTTATTTTGATAACTGATTGTATAACTGAACAAATGATATACAAAACTTTATTCTACGTTCAATTTTTAAAAAATAAAAAGTCATTTTGTAGAAAGTTAGTCAACCCTCCCTAGTCTCCCCTATAGCTTAATGGGGGGCAGCCAGTTAGTGGTACCAGCAATTTAATTACACCAGTCTCTCTCAGCGATGTTAATTATTGGAGATATTAAAGAAAGTTGAAACCTATTGTTTGGACTTTTTAAAAAAGCTTGATAATAAATTAAATTTATATTATATTCAACAACATTAAAATTTAAGTTTTCCTACGAGGCCTGAGAACATTTGCATAGCTGCCAACATTTACGCTTTTTTCGTACCACTAAAATTTAATAGTAAAATTTTCCATATTTAATCGGTGAAATCTGTGATTCAATACATCAAAAATTTCTTTTAAATTTTATTGGTAAGAAAAAAGCGTAAAAGTTGGCAGCTATGCATTTGTCAGTTACTAGTTCATAAATATCAGTTATTGAATATCTGCATTACTAATAATTTAAAACATGGAAAATAAGATGCATGCATCCGTAGTATGACATCATGTGAGTATTTAAACAAGGATTAAATATTTTGTTTTTATAAAAAAAAATATTAAATAATTTTAAAGCACATATTCATTGAAATATAAAACAGCTTTTTTTTATCTTTGCAAATTAAGTGTCTGAAACTGGTACACTTTGTGTCGGTTATTGGTTTTTCAAAATGGGATTGTTGTCCATTACTGGAGTTTTTTAACATATTCAGGAAAAATAATAATTTTTAATAATACAATGTATACTTTTTGAGAATTTTGTCAACAGAAATTTTAATGTATCTCAACTATCCTTTCAAAATGCAAAACAAGTATAAAATCAATTTAAAATTTTATAATAGTGATTTCAACAAGAAATAATATTTAAGATGTCAGGTTGCTCGGGGTTTCAACCTACGTAATGCATTACATAATTATGCATAAAAGTACAAGAAAAATTATCTTTCAATTCTTCAGTAAATAAGAAAGGAACTGTTTTAAATAATGACTTTATAATTATTTTTTGTAGTTTTTTTTTTTCAGATAATGAAAAATTAACGACCAAAATAAGATAAAGAAAAACATTATTTCTTGTCCCTATAAATTAAGTAGACTCTTATGGTTTAGATACTTGCTAATGTACTCCACATCCAATTTTTTAATTATTATTTTAGATGGGATAAATATGCCAGGAGGAAGAATAAAGTTAGAAGTTTTTTTTAGCGTATATCTTATCAAATTATATTTATTAAAAACATAAAATTTTAAACGTTTCGAACTTCCAGATATTAATAAGTATTTTTTCTTAAATTTTAATACATCCTGGTTTTTAAATTTTAAATTTAATTTAGTGCTCTGTTTCCATTTAAATTTGATTTTCAAATACAAAAACGTATATGTGAAATTATTTATTGAAACATTAAATGGATCTTTGTAGATTAATGATTCGTGAATGGCTTCAGAATTGTTCTTATTATTATGCTAGGTATGGGGATTTAAGTTGAAATGTTCTTCCAAACATTAAATTCTATTTGAGACTATCAGTCAAATACAAGCGAGAAATATTTTACAATCCTAAAGTGACATCCCTTACATAAGTTAAATCATAATTTCAGAATTCTGCAAAATTTTATTGCATATACGAATTTCATTCTTTAAAATAAAAATAGCAAGTTCTAATTTCACAAAACATTCCTTTGCAATAGAATATTTAAAAAAGAAAACTGACGTGTATGTAATAATTTTAAAATTTAACCTTCTTAAAATTTATAAATTAATAAAAGAATTCTATAAAAATTTAAATGCAGCTTTTCTATAAGAGATGACACGTGATCATATTAGTTTATCAACTAGCTTCCTAAATAGGGTAACTCTGGGATAGATGGCAATAGTTTTTAAAAATTGAAATAAAAATTCTTTGAATGAAAATACAAGAAATATTTATGCACATTTAAAATTCTTATATATATATACTTATCATATTTTGGGCAAAAAAATTAAATATTGAGAACAAAAAGTGAGAAACAAAATTTAAATTAAAATGACAGATGGCCATCTCTCCTTCACGCCGAGGATAGATGGCCATTAGGGTGGAACGAAAGTATAGGGCAAAATATTTTTTTCAGCAAATATTTTTTTAATAGCAATTAAAAGTTGTCTTTGTATGTTAACAATAAAACTACGAAGTTTTTTCGTTCTAAATTTATATCTTGAGGTGCCGCAAGAGCCTTAAAAATAAGGATTTTTTTACAAAAAGTCCAAATTTAACATAAAATTATAATTTTTTTCACTGTTTTATTTTCAAATTTTTAAAATCAAATATTGTTTTTAACAGCAATCTATAGATGTTTCTTTACTATAACAACAATAATATTAACTTTAATTTATATAAATTTATGCATTAGTTTTCTGAAAAAGTGAAATAAATGACCTTTTTTCAAAAAAATCAAGATGTAATATCAGTCTGAATTTAACTGTTGTAATTACTTTTTTGCATACAAATAGTTCTTCAAACACAGTTTTTTAAATAATACAGTAGCACTCAAAAGTATTTTGAAAAAGATAATAATTCACTTAATTGAAAAGAATAATAAAATACAAAAAACAATAATTTATTTTATTTAACCATATTCAATACTTTAATTTTAATAAATTAACGATAAATATTAATCATATTAATAAAATTATATACATACTATATATATATTTCTATCTGAATTTTGTCATGCTGTAACTCTCGAATTTTTTAACCGACTTGGATGAAATTTTTCATATGCATAGTACATACTTATGTCTCGACAAAGTTCGTTGGCCAGTTTCATCCACCATCTTGTTTCAAAATGGCGACCATCGGAATTTTTGAAATTTTAGAAATTTTAGTTGCAAGAACTTAAACACTGGAAGTTCGTTACAATTTTCAAGTTGTTTGCCGAAAATCCCGCCAAATTCCTTAGGACCCTTTGTTTTCCCATCTAATTCACGAAACAGGTGACGCAAACTCAATTCTTTAAGTGTAACAAACAAATCAGCCACTGCAGTGGCTTATTTAGATCTTTTTGTGTTAAAGCAATCACACCGTTATTAACCCCAGTGTTTGTGGCTGTCCCATCACACCCAATAGCGGTTACAGTTGATATGTTCAAATGATTGTTACCATTAAAGTAGTCTGTCATGCTATTTTTTATAGCTTCACCTGTTCCAAAAGCAGGGGTTACATGTTCTAGAAGGGTTGAATTGGACTATTTACTAAAAGAATATGTTCTTCGATGACCGTCTTTTTGTAAAATTTGTTTACTTTTTTATCTTGCACAATTGTTTTATCTTTTTTTTCCATCGAAAAACAAACCTATATTATCTTGAACTTGGTTAAGGGGACGGTGGAGCTTAAAATCCTTAAAAATAATTTTTTTTTTATTTTTGTAAATTTCATCTTAAATATTATTCAAGGGTACATTATATGCATTATGGCATGCATTTATCACAAAAAAGATTTAAAAAAAATTTATTTTTGAGAAAAAAATGGAATTTTACGCGTCGTCTTAGAAATCTTCGAAATGCCCCATGCGTCTTCCATATCAATGAAAATCCCCAATATTTTTTATAAAAGTTTAGTTTATATATATAAATAAAATAGAGCATCGAATTTTATATATTTGAATTTAAAGGTTAAAAAAAAAAAAATCAAAATTTCAAAAATTTTTCGAAAAAATTTCAAAATTTTTCAAAAAAAATTTTTTTTTAACCTTTAAATTCAAATATATAAAATTCGATGCTCTATTTTATTTATATATATAAACTAAACTTTTATAAAATATATTGAGGATTTTCATTGATATGGAACGCGCAGGGGTCACTTCGAAGATTTCTAAGACGACGCGTAAAATTCCATTTTTTTGTCAAAAATAATTTTTTTTTATCTTTTTTGTGATAAATGCATGCCATAATGCATATAATGTACCCTTGAATAATATTTAAGATGAAATTTACAAAAACTCTTTCTCAAGTTTAGGTACTTTTTTTCTTTTTTCGCACTTACAGACAGAAAATTGTTTGCACTTACAGGTTGCTACATAAAAAAGACGTTTGCTTTCATTTAAAAATTTTACTGCAATCATATCATATTTTTCTGTACCTTTTCTACCGTTTGATGTTAAAATACTTCTGTATTTATCGTGATAGGTTTTTCCCATTCCTAACATGCCAGTGCGAGATACTACAGGAATAGATGCTGACGACCAAATAGATTCAACTTTCCTAGTAAGTATATCAAGTATTTCACTCACCGTTCATTCTTTTGATGTTTTGTCTGGTTTCAGCTCATGTCAAGTATAAAGATAACATTCCATACTGTCATAATAAGTTGAAAATCTTACATCACTAAATTGTTTATGGTACCCAAAAATTGGGCATTCTAACTTCTGTCTGGTCTGAACTGGTCTTGACACTGCCATCACTCTAAAGATAAATATTAACTAATAAATTATTATACAAATATTCAAACTGACATATTCATAAACAAAACAAAATCCATTAAAGAATAGAATACAAACATTTGTTACTCAAACGATTCGTTTGCCTGCACTGACTGACGACAGAAACATCTGACCATTGCTACAGTTACATGCTTCTCTTCCACCTCCGCCACCCTACACCAGGCAATAATATTCCTCCTGAATCAAGATCACTTCAAAAAAAGTACTAATCTCCATTTGACTATTAATTTTCAGAACTAAAAAATGTTTTGCCGCGTTTTCAAGTTAAAAGTAAGGTTAATCGAAATGTTATTACGAAATACTGTTAAAATCTAAAAATGGAAATTAAAAGATGCAAGATTTAGTAGCATAAATATTAAAGGTATGCAGTATAAAACTGTAAATATCAACTGTAAAGTAGTTTATGAGTATTATTTAAAAACTGAAAACAGGCATTTTGTTATTAAAATATTTTTTTTTTTTTTTTACTAAACCAAATCTATCAAAATTCGTAAAATCTACTTAAAAATACATATATTCAAGTCTTTTGCGGCACCTCTAAATATATTATGTTTGTTAAAATATTTTAACACTGTCTTAACAAAGGAATTAGACAACTTTTTATCTCTATTACATATCGAAATTAAAAATTAATTTTTTTCGTTCCACCCTAATGGCCATTCAATACAAGAAAGAAAACGTGAAGCTAAAATTGCCAAAAAATAACGCATTTCATACCATAAAAAACATATAGAAATTTGTTAAGATGAAATTATATCATGGAAAAAAAGAGTGAATAAAATTCTATTAAAAAAATGAAGTATAATTTCAATCCTTCACTTTTCGTAAAATTGTATCATATTTTTGGCACTGGTCTTGATAGTTTGGATACGTTTAATAGAACCATTTTAGGCACCTTATGCATTGTATCGAGTTGTTCTTTTTGGTTGTGGTATTATTATTTTCCCCACAACCAACACAGTGATCCTCATCCAATTCTATTCCCTCGGTATCTGCAGAATCTGATAATTTCAAATGTATTCCATCTACTTCACTGCTGAAAGTGTCGTGTTTTTTTTCTTGCATTTATTGTAGACTCTTTCACGGTTTTAAATTTATATATCAGCTTTATCTGTTTCTGTGATAAAAGTTTCCGACGTTTTTCAATATCTCCTGAAAAAAAAAAATACATCATTAGGCTCTATATTATATTATTATTAATGAAATATTTATATTAGTTAAAATTTAAACAATCATATCAATTAATATAACTATAAACATAAAAGATATGCAATTATTTTAAATATAGTTATATTTAGTTATAATCTTCACTCCGTATAATTTTGAAATGTTGATTAATGTTTGTCATCTCTCCTCGATTTGATGTGGCCATCTATCCTGAAATTGAAAGACAGATGGCAAACCAATTTAAAGCGTCACTTCGCTATTGTGCTTCTTTGTTTTAGCTTTAGAAACAAAGCTTGAATTATATACGTGCCTTAAAAGTCCATACAGTTAAAAAAATATATATATGTAATGTACGCACTGCAAAACATTCAGATACCTAACTCAACAAAAATATTCAACCATTAAATAAATTAACATTAAAATTACATTAATTTTTTACCATCAAAAAACACAACTGCAGTCGCAATGAATGAATTCGTTCGACTATTTCCTACAAATAAAAGTGTGTGTTGCAATCTGTGATCAAGTTTTTGAAACCTTTAGACTGGCCATCTCTCCTCTATGACCGTCTATCTTACAGTTATTCTATTGTGAATCAAGGTTATAATAAAGATTAATTTATCATTTTAATATAAATGATACTATTATACATTAGTATATGAATTTGACATACTCTTTTGAAATAAGTTTACGACACTGCAATAAATTAACACCTTTAGAGAACAACAAGTTAAGTAACAGACATGACACGACAAACCAACAATAGGGACTATATACTGTTAAAAATTTTGTGGTATGTTGAACCAATTTTTGGTGCTCCAGTAGCTGCCACCATAAGATGGTGAAATCTTGAACCAACATTTGGAGCTAAAGGTTCAATCGGAGCTCCAAATCTTGGAGTGAGATTTCACCATCTTATGGTGGCAGCTACTGGAGCACCAAAAGTTGGTTCAACCTACTACAAAATTTTTAACACTGTAACAGTGCTGAAAAATAGATATATCTGCCATTAAAGAAAGCGAATATTGCAGTTTAGAATTAGCGGTGTAAAAAAGCTTTTAATAACAAAACAAGCAAACTCTTCTTGCACGTACGGTGTACTGGTAAACAGGTTATGGGTTAAAGTGATGATACAGTCTCTTTAATAAAAAAATGATTACTGAATTAGGGTATAATTTTGAATTACATTTCGATACAACAATAATTTAGAAAGTGTTAAAAATAAACGAAAAACTGATTTTTCTAATAATTTGACGAGCAGAAATTTATAAATTTTAAATCTTCTGAGTTATATTTATATTCTTTTTCTTGTACATTTCACATCACGGACGTCTAACAAAAAGAACTCTATTAAACTTAATCAATACTATGTATTTAGTCTATTCTGATAAGACATTAAAGAAAACAAATTTTTCTTTTAAGGTCATTTACCATTAAATAGGCTAGTGCTGCCTTTTAGTTTACATGTATTTTTTTACTCGTACAATTTTTTCATTAATCATTGAGATAAATATAGTAAAGTATTTAAGTGATTATACTTACTATTATATTTATTTAAGTCATACTGCTTATTTTTTCAACTTACAAACATAGACATGCAAAAATATCTTTGTTTAAATAAGAATAAAAAAATAATGAATAGAAAGGAATAAGAGCTACGAAACATTTTGAAAACTGTTATCCGCATAACAGGTAAAATTACGTCGACCTTCAAGACGAGACTGATTTGAAAGAGGTACCCTGATTACGGAAGTTCTCACTCTAAGATATATAAATTAAATGATAAGATTACTCTGGGCAGAGAGAGCTGTAAGGGATCTGTTAGAGTAGAAAGTTAAAAGAGTTCAAAGTAGAATTAGTTAGAAAGTGAATTTTTAACTAACTTCCTAAAATTTTCTTTGAATGGAGTCCAGAAGGCAGACGTAGAAGGGGCAGACATAGGATGACTTGCGAAAGTTCTATTCGAGAGACAATGAAGATATATAAATTAAATGATAATACACCCGGAGACAGCAACACAGATAATCGCCTCTCATCGAGTTCATGGCTGAAATTCCAGAATTAGTTAAAACTCAATTCGCATATTAAAACTCAATCGGTCTGCCAAATCTTGGTGGAAAACACCCGAAAACCCAATTTTAGTGGTTGACTCGTAGGTTTACCATTGTGTTTTCCTGCTCCCAGTCTTCCACTTTTTCATAGCTTTGGTTGTAGGAATACACAAGTAGGGGGGACCGGGGGAATGGCGACACCTTAAGGGATTTTAAATTTTTTCACCTAAAAAAATGTTTATTTCTTAATAGTAAAAATTCTAAAGCTGAATCATTATCTTTAGTATCTGTATAAATTTAACCGTAATTATAACTGTAAAGTAAGCACACATTAAAAAAAAAAAATATTTCAACCTCTGTACAGTGGCGGGATTACCCAGGATACTAGTGTAATTCCGCCACTGTATCGGAGTAATGATGCCACTCTTTAATGACCTAGTAAATACATAAAATGGATACTAGGAAACACATAACCTACTAAAAATGTTTAAAAAGCAATGATTTATCAAAATTATGAACAATTACAATGTTCCTTAAGCTAGATTTATTAATGTGCTAAGCTTATAATTTAACTGAAATTGGAAAAGTCACCCTTTTCCATGGTGGCGACATTACCCCAAGAAGACAATATAGTGGAAAACCCCCAGCAAAGCCGAAAGGAGAACCGAACTTGCTCAACAAATTGCATCAAAATGTCGGCGAATTCATGTAGATTACGGATAATATTATCTTAAGTACCTAATGTTTCAATAAAAGGTATTTACCTCTACTAATTTGAAGCTTCAAAATAAGAAGCAACTAGATGAAAACTAAATTTTTCACTAGAACAAGCGAGCGACGTAAAACAAAACCGTTCTCACTCTAGGCACTGTTTCTATTGTTGGCCGCTGCAGTGCAGGCGGCAATTGAGATAGGGCAATCACTATCTCAAACAGCCGTTAGTTTTTAAACTGGACGGGAGGGCGGCATAACCCCGAGTGGCGCCATTACGCCGGTCTCCCTTAAACATACGAGTCAAGGGCTAAAATAAGTTTTCAGGTGTTTTCCACCAAGATACGACTTGGCAGACCGATTGCGTTTTTATATGCGAATCGAGTTTTAACTAATTGTAGAATTTCAGTCGTGAACTCGATGAGGTGATTGTCTGTATGCTGCCGTCTCTCGGTCTATAAGATTACTCCGGACAGAGAGAGCTAGAAAGGATCTCTCAGAGCTATTTTTATGGATCGAGGTAACCCACTGTTTAGTGGAAACTCCTGAAGAAGAAGAAGTTTATATAAAAATTATTTTATTTTTATATCTTTATTATACATTATAATAGTAGGATGGTACGAAATGGCACCATGACGTCAGTTGCACTTCGAAGCCAGTTAAGGGTTGATCATATCTCAGCAGCTAATTATTTGTGAAGTATGTTTGACTACAGACAACGATTTTCAGTAATTTTGAACTCAAGAAAATCGCTTAGATTTACTTGATTCTGCAGAATTTATTTTAAAAGTTTAGTTGTAAATTCGAATTAATTTTCTTTATTATCATTGAAATCTATTGCTTTGGACTGATTACATTAACAGAATAATATAAATTTTAAAAGTTCAAAATCCAATAACATACGGAAGACTTGAATAGAATACATATTTATATTTATGTTCTGTAAAGGACCTCCACAGATTATAGCAACAGTTTGCAACTTAATGTTCTTAGAATGTTTTACAAAATCTTTTCAACTGTTTTGCTATAGAGCTATATACAGGTTACTCAAACTATTGTAGCAAGTTCATTTACTACACTACATAAGGTTTACAACACTGCATAAATTTTCTGTAAGTTATGGCAGAATTTTAAGTGTTGTTTCTGTTTTACTCTTGTGTGTGTGTGCCATTTTCTTTTTAACTATAAGTTGAACTAAAGCTGAATTTTCTCTCACTAAATATATAATATTATAAAACTGTAATAGGAGGAACTCCGGAACATTCCGACAACTGTTACCCTGTAACAAGTAGAATTGCGTCCCATTCAAGACGAGACTGATTTGAAAGAGATAGTCTGATTACGGAAGTTCTCTTTACATAAATATAAAAGAAAAATGAGTTCGAGATAAAAAAATTCAGGATTTTATGATTATTTTGAGTTAACCAAAAATTCGAATTAACTGAGTTCACAATATCGTGAACCCACTGTATTTGCTTAAGAATAAATAAATAAATACTGAGGGTTTTAATTATGGTAGACGTATTTAGAGGTCGATTAAAAATTTCGATCGATAAATAAAAAAAAAAACGTGGTACAAAATTATTTAGAGCATCGCGAATACATTGTAATACAGAAAAAAATTAACCCAAACTTTAGCCACCTGAAGCAAAAGGTTCTGATTTTGGGCAATAGACTTCTAGAAAGAAAAAAATCATGCGTCAAGCATATTTCGTGAAATACTTTCCAACACATTCAAAATAATGTAACAAAACTTCACCGCTTAATATTTCGAAATAGGATATCAAATTGACCCATTAGGAAACGCATAACACATGTAAAAACGCAACTTCAGATATTCCCATTTAAAGCCGGTAAAGTATCCGAATTCTTTGAGAAGCCCTGTATATGATATACAGATTTATATCTATAAACTACTTGCATGGAAAAATTTAGTTCAGTTTCGGGACACATATCACAGTTGAAAATTCCCTTTTAGTAATTCCCGCTAGTAAAAGGAATGGTACATGTACTCTTTTGTGCAGAGCTGTATACGAGGTATTGAATTTATACAAATGGTAACATGCAAAAAATTAGTTAAATTTAAAAGCGCATACCGAAATTAAAGACGTACTTCCAGCAATTATTGCTCCAAGACAGTACTGTAACAGATTCATTCTGTGTCATCAAATGAATGATGAATGCTATGAATGCACTATTCTACAATAATCATCTTGTAGTAAAATTCAGTGATTGATATAAATTTCAATACATTTGAAATAACGTTATGTCATTAAAATACACTGCAAACAATATTTCTCATTGAGCATAATGCAACGTAAATCTTATAAGTGCCCCTGATAATGAACTGTAAATGCTTCACACTGTATATTCAATACCAAACATGCCACGGTAAACATCATTAACATATATTATTTGCATGAAAATCCACGTATATTTACGCGAGTTAGAGCGTGGACAGACAAACGGACAGGGGAAAAAAACCTAATTCCTAAAAACCTTTCAACTATGTTCAAAAGTCTCACAAAGAGGAACATTTCACGTAATAGTGTGATAATAGCTAGATTTTTTTTCTTGTTTTACTGACATAAAAACTGGCAAAACAGACAGAGGCACGGCCGATTTAAGACGCGACAATCAGGAAGTAGGTATTGCTGCGCATTAAGTTCATAGTATCGTGAGTTTTTATGTGTAATCTTCGATAATGTCATATATTAATCACTAGATTCACTTGTTTTATTTATTTAGACATTACACTGCTTTCCAACAATTTTAAAGCATTATAATGTCGAATTAAATAGGTAAAACGAGTGAATCTATTCGTATCATAATTTTTACGGAAATATCTCTCTGCAAGAAGTTTTTTTGTAACTGTCTTTGCCTAGAAACAAAAATTTTAAGTACAGTATTCAAAATTTTGAAAAATTATTTAAACGTTAGCTATTCTATAGACTCTATTTTTTTTAAATGGGGGAAGGGGGGCAATTGATTTATATTTCTTCTTTTTGGTCAAGCCCCAAAGAATTTAATGTTTATCGAATTAAATACATATTTAAGATGCAGAAATCAATCGTAAAAGATGAAAACGAATACAACAACTATATATTTAAAATGCTGTATAACAAGAAATGTATTGTTACAATCTTAAATTCCGTTTATATACAATAATTTTGAAAAGGTTAAAACTAAAGTTCACTCTTCAAACTTACGCTGAAGTAAAAGAAGAAATATTTAGTTTTAAATCCCTTTAAGATAAAATGAATTTTCTTTCCATTTACATGTTAGATAACAAAACAGTGACATTTTAATCTCAATGAAATTTAATTAATGCCATCCATTAAGTCATGACTTTAAAAAAAAATTATAATGCTGTTAAGTACTTTTGCAGATGTTTCTGAGCGGAAAGTTTGTTTATCATCATGTTTGTCTACAAACAAAGAATTTAAGAAAAGTAATTTCAATTTTAAGAAAAATAATTGCATTATATTTAATTCAATAGATTGGAAATATGTAATAAATTAACATGCTAAATTACATAACAGTGACATCTTAATCTTTATGAAATTTATTTAATACCATCTATTATGTCATGACTTTTTAGAAAATTTAAAATGCTTTTAAGTACTTTTGCAGATGTTTCTGAGCGGAAAGTTTGTTTATCATCATCTTTGTCAACAAACAAAGATTTTAAGAAGTAATTTTAATTTTAAGAAAAATAGTAGCCTTTATTTAATTCAATTGATTGAAAATATGTAGCAAAGCAACATGTTGGATTACATAACAGTAAAATCTTAATCTCTATGAAATTTGATTAATGCCATCCATTAAATCATGACTTTTTAGAAAATTTATATGTAATGATTTTAAGTACTTTTGCAGAAGTTTCTGAGCGAACAGTTTGTTTATCATCATCTTTGTCTACAAACAAAGATATTAACTAAAATAATTTTAATTTTAAGAGAAATAGTTGCATTTATTTAATTCAATAGGCTGTAAATATGTAGCGAACTAACATGGTAGATTACATAACAGTGACATCTTAATCTCTATGAAATTTAATTAATGCCATCCATTAAATCACGACTTTTTCAAAAATTTATAATGCTTTTAAGTACTTTTGCAGATGCTTCCAAGAGGAAAGTTTATTTATCATCATCTCTGTTTACAAACAAAGATTTTAAGTAAAATAATTTTAATTTTAAGAAAAATAGTTGCATTTATTTAATTCAATAAAATGTAAATATGTAGCAAATTAACATGTTAGATTACATAACAGTGACACCTTAATCTCTATGAAATTTAATTAATTCCGTCCATTAAGTCATGACTTTTCAGGAAATTATACAGATTATTATGTATTATTTTATTTAGAGAATAGTTTTATTTATTTGTTTTGAAAGTGACTTGAAGCGAGTCGAAATATGTCAACAGTCGAAACAAGCGTTTTTTTAATTTACATCTTTTAGCATTTGAAATTAGTCAGTAGATTGTGTTTGACGAGCTTGATGGTGCAATTGATTTAAATTTCTTTAATTGACTTTAGCTCTATGAAATTTCCTCGCAAAAAATTATTATACTGAAATGAATATTTAAAGATCTGAATTGCAACAAACATGCCAAGAAGTGACTTTTAATGGGAATTTGTAAAAAATATTTACTCTTTTTCTGCATCAGGGATTGCAGGCAATCTTAGTAACTTTCTACAACTTAAGTTTATACTGCAAATGTTATCTGAAATATATACTATAGACACTCAATTGCTTTGAGTGGCTATTTTCCGATGAACAGAATACAGGAAACAGAAAAAAAAAATGTGCGGAACATTGAGCTAGTAATTGCTACTAGATGTTATAAAAGGAGGTGTAGGGCAACTTTTTAGGGTTTCGTTCATCTGACGAAACCCTATTCGTCTCGCTCCTCTGTCTGTCTGTCTGTCCGTCACACAGCCCGTTCTCAGAAACTATACATGTTGGAGACATGAAATTTTGGGTACTTATAGCTGAACACCTCACATCATACGACAAATCATAAAATTTTGAAAAAGTCGTACATTTAACCCTTTGGGCTCCCGCATGTGTATTTTAAACAATTCTTTCTAAGTGAGCTCCTAATTATGTTGGAGACATGAAATTTTGGGTACTTATAGCTGAACACCTCACATCATACAACAAATGATAAAATTTTGAAAAAGTCGTACATTTAACCCTTTCGGCTCCCGTATGTGTATTTTAAACAATGTTTACTAAGTGAGCTCCTAATTAATTTGCAGGGGTGAAATTTTGCATACATATAGCTGAACACCTCACACCAAACAACAAATCATAAAATTTTGAAAATGTCGTACGTTTAACCCTTTGGGCTCCCACATGTGTATTTTAAACAATTCTTTCTAAGTGAGCCCCTAATTAGGTTGGAGGCGTGAAATTTTGCATACTTATAGCTGAACAACTCACATCAACCGACAAATCATAAAATTTTGAAAATGTCGCAAGTTTAACCCTTTGGAGTCCCACATGTGCATTTTAAACAATTCTTTCTAAGTGAGCTCCTAATTAGTTTGGAGACGTGAAATTTTGCATACTTATAGCTGAACACCTCACATCAAACGAAAAATCATAAAATTTTGAAAAAGTCGTACATTTAACCCTTTGGGCTTCTGCATGTGTATTTTAAACAATTCTTTCTAAGTGAGCTCCTAATTAGTTCGGAGGCGTGAAATTTTGCATACTTATAGTTGAACACCTCACATCAAACGACAAATCATAAAATTTTGAAAATGTCGTACGTTTAACCCTTTGAGGTCCCACATGTGTATTTTAAACAATTCTTTCTAAGTGAGGCCCTAATTAGTTTGGAGGCGTGAAATTTTGCATACTTATAGCTGAACACCTCACATCCAACGACAAATCATAAAATTTTGAAAAAATCGTGCATTTAACCCTTTGGGGTCCCACACGTGTATTTTAAACAATTCTTTCTAAGTGAGTCCCTAATTATGTTGGAGACATGAAATTTTGGGTATTTATAGCTGAACACCTCACATCATACGACAAATGATTAAATTTTGAAAAAATCGTACATTTAACCCTTTGGGCTTCCGCATGTGTATTTTAAACAATTCTTTCTAAGTGAGCTCCTAATTAGTTTGGAGACGTGAAATTTTGCATACTTATAGCTGAACACCTCATATCAAACGACAAATCATAAAATTTTGAAAATGTTGTACGTTTAACCCTTTGAGGTCCCACATGTGTATTTTAAACAATTCTTTCTAAGTGAGCCCCTATTTAGGTTAGAGGCGTGAAATTTTGCATACTTATAGCTCAACACCTCAGATCTCACGTCAAATAATAAATTTTTAAAAAGTTTTATGTTTAACCCTTTCAACTCCAGCTTGTGTATTTTAAGCAATTCTTTCTAACTGTGCCCCTAATTAAATTGGAGATTTGAAATTTTGCATACTTATTGCAGAACACCTGAGGCCAGGCGACAAATCATAAAATCTTGAAAAAGTCTTAGGTTTAGCCCTTTGAGCTACCACATATGTATTTGAAGCAATTCTTTCTAAGAAAGCCCCTAATTAAGTTGGTGACATGAAATTTTGCATACGTATAGCTGAATGCCTCAGACCACACGGCAAATCATAAAATTTTCAAAAAGTCTTTTATTATTTACCCCTTTGGGCTCTAACTTGTGTATTATAATCAATTTTTCTAACCTGCGCCCTTTTAACTCGGGGAGAAATTTTCCAACTTTTGCCGACACCCCCTTACATATTTTAGTTCCATTTTTTCCGCCTGTTGCGCCTACTTATCTCGGGTGCTATGGGCCCAATCCCCTAGACTAATATATCTACGGATAGTATGTAAAACGGATTTTCGTTCTGATACAGGTTTGTTTAGAATCAAGTGCCCCCCCCCTGGTTGTGAAATGTGGAACTAACAGATTTTTCAAAAGGATAAAGTGTCTTGAAAGGAATGTTAAACGAAACCCTCCGTGCGATCTGTGATCACACTTACCCACTTGTTTATACATAGAGAAGTGATAGTGGTGAAGAGAGCTTTTGTAACGAGAAAGTGGAGCAACTTAGTATTCACGTGAGTAGAATATTTTTTTGTATTATTGAACACTTACATCTGACTTGTTTGTCTGACATCAGGTGTTCGCTTATAAGTCATCGTCAGTATACAAGGACAAGAGAAAATTTAGGACACCAGAGAATTACAACCGTGAGCTCCATGAAGATTGTGCAAAGGAGCCAATGGGAGTCGAACACTTAGCCCAGAGTGCAATAGTCACGTGATTTTTATAGCAAAGGGCATGTTTGCGAAAGGAAAGTAAACAAATTACAGTATCATTAGATTAATGTGAAAAGCATCTTTTGCTAATTTAAAACAGATTTAAAGTTCCTTTGAATTACTTTGCTTATATATTTACACTAGTTCACTGCATAATATGGATACAGAGTATTTTTATAAATTTTTCTCCGGTATTGTCAAGCAAGCGATGTCCCGCCAAATCTGGAAACCTTTATATGAATAGAACCGGTCAAGTTGGTGCCATGTTTCAAGGGAAGGAGTAATGGGAAAGCACACTCTACCCCTTCGCTTCTCTAGAATTTTATAAGACGTCTAATTGGAGTAAATCAGCTGGTAACTTTCATAGGCGATACAAACTGTGATGACTTAGTCATTGGAAAAGTTACGATAGGTAAACCATCACATGTTGTATTTTCTACCATTTCTCACTTAAAAAACTTGTTTTTGACGAAACACCTGATATTGCTATTGACATAATAGTATGTGGGTTAGAAACTTTACAGTGTTTTACACAATTTCATTATTTTTATTTCTTTCATTTGTATAACAGTTCTGTTGGTTTTATTACTCATTTATACAGAAACAACTAACGATATTTTAAAAACTGATTTTCGAAAGTTCAATTTACATTAAAGTCATTTTTATTTCTCACATTATGCAGGTTTTCCATGTTACAGCCGAATATTTGATATTTATCTAATATACGAACTGCGCATTCGCTTTTATCACTAAATTTCAATTGAAAAATCGTCATGAATTTTAATTTACCATATTTAGGAAAATAGTTATTTTCCTTAAATCCAAAATTATCATTTATTTGAATTTTCTCATTAAAAATCTATCAAACAGTAAACATCTCGTTAACTCCTCGTCAATATAGAATTTCAGGATTTATGTATCTTTAATTTGGTAAATATTATGGTGTTTTTTATTTTAATTTACGTAATACATGGGTGGATCAAAAGAAGCAATATTTAAACAGTAATTATTATGGAGTGAATATGTTTCCCCAGATTGGACATAGGTGGCACTAGTTGTCTTGCAAATGTTGTGCAGGTAGGTAGTGTAAGTTTGCAGATGTGTCAAAGCAATTGAAATAGAATTGTTGATATGTATAACGCAATAAATTTTCTGACACCACTTTTTCTGTAAGAAACACGGTAAAACGATCTTGAATAACGCATATGAATTTCGGTCAAACGAAAATAATATTAAAAATCACTTCAAAAAATTACCGTCCATACATTGGAAAAATTTTATGTGTTTCTGTTAATAACGAGAATTACGCGCACCATTTTCAAATAGGTAGCTTTCTGAATGCCTCAAAGGTTTTGTTATGTTTAAAATAGTATCATATCACACAAGTGTAGATAATATTTTACCATCTAACGACCATTAATATATATCCGAAATATAATGTTTACCCCAGTGAATGATGGATAAATGCTACTTGTACCATTTACAAAAGGAACTATCACATAGAAAATCTCAATAACAATCTCAATTATGCAAATCAAAATATATTTACGAAAGGTAGAACACGAACGGTTAGGAGTATAAAAATTATAAATTTAATTCTATTACTTCGAAAAACATTTACGAAGAGACCTAAATACCTAAATAGAGAGTGCTTTAAATAAATTTTAATCATTTAAAAATTTTCTAATTTAAAATATTCTTGTTATGCCTATGTAACATTTGACATACATGGTGTTTCATAAAATATGACCAAAATTTTAAGAGGAGATAGTACACATCCAAACAAACAACTTTAATCAGAAAATACGTGGTCGGAATTAAAACGGAAATATACTAGAGGCCACCGAAGGGGATGTTGTCACGCGAGGCAAAAACACACAAAGGACGATTAAGTGATAACAGCAAGGTGGGAAACCGCTCTCTGTACAATTGTTAAGACTCTGAGACATTTTCATCTGCAGTTCCGTAGATAAAATGCATATTAGCCTTTTCCCTATTAGTGAAGGAGAACATGTTCCGATACGCTCCTACCGCGATTGAAAGTTGCACTCCGATCAGCAGCTTTTATGTATTAATCGAAGCGAAACTTTGCATACGCTTTCTTCTTCTTCACATTATCGAATTTGCATGCTATTAGTGTCGTTCTTCTCCCGACAGCTCGCAACAAAAATGGAGCTTTAACGTCTGCATGGGCCAAGTTCCAAATGCGATAGCATCTTTGCATTTCATTTCGGACCATGTATTCTTTGATGAAAGTTTTTTTTTTTTTTATGTGTACTATCACCCCTTAAATCTTTGCCCATCTTTTATGGAACACCCTGTATATTTTTTAACCTCATATAACCATGTTATTATACTCATTATTTGTTCTTAATCACAATTAATTAAGCTTTCCTTTGAAGTGTCTATATTTTTATCATATATTCTATGCAGCCAATTCCATAATGGTATTGTATATTCTACATAGAAAATATGTAGAGTACTTCCCAGTATACCCCAGAAAGATATTTAAAATTGTCTAATCAAATTTTTGCATGGATATCATAGAAATATAAGAATCGATGTAAATCGTAATGGTATATATATATATATATATATATATACATATATATACTTACTACAAACAATGATAATACACATTGTTTAAAAAATAGCTATCAACTTGTCAATATTTTTAAAAATCTTCATTGTGTATATAATATAACGACATATGACTTCAAAGATCTTTTTAATAATATAGACCTATTAGATTTACATAAAATTATAAATGCATTATTTAAAACGTATTATAAAAAACTGGAATTACCATCTAATATTGATATTGCATATTTTAAATCTTTAACAAACTTCATTATCTATAATAATTATATCTTGCAAGATAACACTTTATATTTACAGCATGTCGATATACCACAAGGCGGTTCTACATCCAGTTTACTCTCAGACTTATACTTATATCATTATGAACGTAATTTTACTAATAATAATCTACATTTATATCGTTATATTGATGACATAATTTTAATTGATACTGCTCATTCTGCAATTACTCAATTTCCAGTAGATTATCCCACTAATTTGGAATTAACGGAAAACCTTTTATCTAACAATACAATTAACTTCTTAGATCTTAAAATTACAATAAAAGACAACAAAACAATCACAGATTTATGTGACAAACGTAAAGAATTTAAATTCAAAGTTAATACATTTACAAATTTTAAATCTTGTCTACATCATTCTGTATTTCGAAATATAATACTTAATCATTTATATAGAATAAAATGTTTATGTTCTTCTCCTCTAATTAACAATAATATTAAAAAACTAATTTATGATGCATTAAATCATGGTTTTCCAAAAAAATTCATATATTCATTAATATACAATTAGTATTTTTCTTACATGATCTTTTAAAACAAATTAACACATGCGTAAACAAAATTACAAAAAAAATATATAAAATAAAAAATATCTATAAAAAATTAAAAATTGTAAAATAATATAAAAAAATTATTATAGGTTGGATGGGTGGGTAGATGTTAGAGTACGGAGGAGGGTGGTGTTGTCTGGATAATAAGCAATGGTTAATTGAAAAAAAAAAAAAAAATTGGGGGCTTTTGTATTATTGCTATATTTTTGATACGTATTTTATAAGGATGTTGATTTGATATTTTATATGTAATTGGTGAATTTCATTAATAATTAGCTTAATTATTGTTTAATCTTATTTACAATCATTTGTTATAAATTTTAATTTAATAAGGACAATATCATATTAATTACTAATAGTATGTCATTTTTATAGTGATTAATATACATATAAGTATATTTAATATAAATAAAGTTATACTGTATGTATTAAAATTGGGTAATTATTTTTATTATTATTCCTCTATTCTTATTAATATTTTAATATTTATCTATTTTCACTTTGTGTTATAAAATTTATTATCGGTTTAATGTTTTTGAATGTCCCACATTCATACTTTTAGGATTTTTATGGATGTATGAAAATAATCAACACACTATATTTGTGCTTTTTAGGTAATCGGAATTTAAGTATCTGTTTACCTTCTTTATACTCCCATATGTTTTTTATTTCCTGTTCATTTTATAATTATCTTATATATAATAGTTTTTATTAAAGATTTTTATAATTTTAATAATTATTTATATTAATTATTAATGAATTTATTTTGTTTTATAGCATATAGCTATATGCTATATATTATCGATGTTCTAGAATTATTTAAATTCTTAGTGTAGTTTAAATAAGTTAGCTAATAGAATATTTTGTATGCTTTTTAAATTTTATTAACAAAAGTTTTTTTTTTAATACATTGTGTGGTTTATATTCGGTTTATAATTATCTATATATAAGGATTTGTTTGGTTTTGCTGTTAATAAAACAATTGTTACATTCAAATGCTTACAACTGTTTATCTTGTGACAATTGAATCATAAAAGTAATACTAGATGGCAGCACCAAAATTTGTATTTTTTCGATAAGTTTTAAATTTTACTTTTTCCAGCTACATTTCAGTTATAATTTACTACACCAGGGGGAATTTTTAGCTAAATTTTGACGATATTGTTAAACAGTTTTTAATTAATTTAATAGTGCATTTTAAATATGTAATTACTTTCTATTTATTTTATTTTATATTATATTAAAAGTTGTTTAACATTTATTTCAAAATGTATTAACTGCATCCTATGGCATCAATTACTGTGATTTCTTAACTGTTTTATTCACCTTAATCTTTACGATATTTTGGGTGCCATGTGCACGTGGATTTATTCTAAAATATGGAAATATTAATCGGTATGGTGTTTATTATTTCTATTTTATATCCTATAAATATTTAAATAGGTTTTATTGCTTTTTCCATTTCATATTATTTGTTTCTATTCTGTTTTCATTTTTAATCAATTCACTTGATTTTAATGGTTGTTTGGGCACAGGGGAAAATAACTTTTAGCTTTAGCTTATTTTTTCTCACAGAAAACAACCATTTTGCTTATATCATTGAATTCTGTGCCCTTGACAACGTAATTCAAAATATAAGCATTTCCATTATTTGTCTGTGTCCACTTTCTTATTTTTCTTCCATAATAATTCTTATAATAAATTTAAAAAAAAATTATACTTACAGCTTTAATTCATAATATTACGGTTTTTGATGGTGGTAGGTTATGTTTAATTAATGGTTATATATATATATATATATATGTAAATTCTTTTTTTTCTAGTTTTGAATTATAGATAGATCCACGCATTTCAATTTAAAAGTGTTAAATATCTTAGCCATGCTTATTATTGTTGTGGAAAAGCTTCACACATTAATTTTAATCTCCTGTTATTTTTTTATCATTAAAATGGAGTACAAAAAATACGTAGTATAAAACTGTAATTTCTTATAAAATTTATCATTAACATATTGTTTTGAAGATTTTAGTTCATTGCTTTTTAAATAGATTTTTATTTCAATTGAAATTCCGAAAAAAAAAAAAAAAAAAAAAAAAAAAAAAAAACTTTATATCTGGAAAGGTCACATAACACTTTTGATATTAGACTTTAGTTAAGTATAAAGATGAAAATTTGACGAATTGTTAATGATCTTCGGTTATGTAAGAATATGTGTAAACATCTTTTTCAGTGAATATTTAGTCAGGAGTCCAATAACATTAATCTTTAGGGACCAATAACAAATTGAATTAAAACAATATTGTTATTACGTTGTATCGTAGAAAATTAGAAATCATTTGTATGTGTGAGAAAGGGTGTTATGAGTTCAGTACAACTTTTCTGTGCATTTTGATAAGCATAGCGCATGTATTAATTAAGATATAAATTAAAGATTTTCGTGATTATTTAGTTAACATGCAAGATACCTCCATCACGACACATTCTGAAAACAAAGTGGAAGCGAAACTTTATGCTTCAATAGAAACAGATAAGTTGGCTATTTGATACAGTATGGGTAATTATAGAAAATCATTTTTTATTATTTTAGCGCTGTATTATTATAGCAGATTTAGGGTAATTGATTGAACATTTTTCTTTCTTACTGCATTGGCCAACTATACAGGGCAACTTGTAAATTACTTGTAAAGGTAGTAGTATATGGTGAAAATTCGATGAATGACACGAGTGAATAAACAATGTGTGAATCAAGTATGTATAAATCCGTACAACCACATTTGTCCTCTGGACGCTGTATAGTAGTCCTAGAAACCCTGTAGTCATCATATCCTATAAGAACTAGATATCCAGTGGATTCAGAAAAGGCGTTATCCAATTATATTCAATTTAAAAAAGCCTGTGTATTCTCTTATAAGACGCACATATGCATTAGGTTTCTTCCTTAATTTCATTCAGTTTTCATTCATCCTATAATTATCTAAGAAACTTCATAAAAAGCTATCCGGAGAACGTCCATATCTTTGATACTTTGACAACTAGAGACTATTTCTGACTGTCCGCATGACAATATTTAGCCGTCCAGACGATATCGGTTATCTTATGTATGATACCCACTGCATACTTTAAGGAAACCAGTGTGTACTCAGGGAACATGTAAGATACACAACCAAATTTCACAATACATTTAAATAACAAATAGAAAGCAAAATTTTGTACTTGAATTATAAATGGATAGATTGACTGAGTGTTAAGGTATGAGCAATTGTATAAAATAATAATTATCTGTGCATGCAGCATTGACAATAGGTTTATCTTTATTAATGCATTAGCCAAATATGCAAGACAACTTATATAAAAAAAGCCATTCGATATCGGGAAAATTCAGAATCATATCTACATTTCATTAACTTTCTAGAAATAATTAGACACGATATGAGAATTTCAGCAAATTGTCTTTTATCATAAATCAGACAATAATTGAACAGAATTACATAAATTTAATAATGTTCTAAATACAGATACATACTTATAAATAAATTAAAATATATAACATAAATAGAATTAAATATCCTTTGAAAAATACAGTATTTTATACTACATAATTTGCAACTGTTACCCTTTATATCAATATAGCACAAGATACGACTGTAAATAAAGTTTTAACAGAATATAGTGCGTAAATTATAATTTCAAAACCAGTTTCATGTTATTTGTCGTGACACACCGTTCAAGAATTTCTGCAATATATAAAAGAAAAAAGTCCATTTTTGCCATTCCTAATATGCTGAATACATGCTAGTCAACATTATATTTACGGATTTATAGATAAACATAATCGCTTTCATTAAAGATTAATCGCCGTATCATTAGTTTTTATTTATTGCAGCAATATTACCTAGTCTTCAAAATACATTTATCAAGTTTGGCGCAGTAGAATTTTAACACATATTTAAGATGTTTTCAAGATAGAACTAGTCAGTTGTGGCAATCCGAAAACGTTCTTCTATGTCATATATGTTAATACTTCCCGAAAAATGTAGCATAGCAGCGCCACCGGTTAGGTGATTTACACCAAATTCTAATCAGTAACAACTTATCTCAACTTCTAACTGAATCTGGAGTTTAATAAAAATCACTGCGTTAGTTTTTAAGACACAACTATTGAATAAATCATAAAAAATTCTACATAGCAGTGTCACCTGTTGAGCGATTTACATCAAAATCTAATTGGGACCAATTTATATGAGGTACTAACTGAATCTGAAGTTTGGTGAAAATTCATGCATTAGTTCTTGAGATACAGCTATTATGCAAATCCAGAAATATACATCATAGCAGCGCCACCTGCTAGGCGATTGATACCAAATACTAAACAGCAGTAATCTATATCAGAGAGTAAATGAACATAAAGTTTCATGAAAATTCGTGCATTAGTTCTTGAGATAGATCTATTGCGATAATGATTCCATATTGCAGCATAGCAGCGGCACCTGTTGAGCTTTTTACACTAAAATGTAATCAGCACCAAATTATATCAACAACTAACTGAATCTGAAGTTTCTTAAAAACCCGTGCATTAGTTCTTGATATATAGATATTGCGGAAATTGTGAAAAATGCAGCATAGCAGCGCAACAAGTTGGGCGATATACACTAAAACTAATAAGCACAAGTTTATATCAAGGTCTAACTGAATCTAAAGTTTTGTGAAATTCTGTGCATTAATTCTTTAGATAGATCGCCCACAAAATTTTTGTCACATACAGACAGACTCACAGACAGATATTTTCTAAAATCCCAAAATCTTGTTCAGGACCTTCTAAAACGTATAAGTCCATAAAAAACCGAAAGCCGAATTTTTTCACGAAACCAATACTTTCTTCCTGTAAAGATAGAAGAAAGTAAATATGAATAATTGTATTTAGGGTAAATAAAGCAAGAGAAATCGAATGAAAATATAAAATAATAAATAAGTGTGGGTACTCATTGAGCACACTTAATATTTTTGTTGAAAATTAAGCTCATAATTCTACTTCAAAGCTTTGTCTAAATCGCTGATCAAGATCTTGAAGCCAGAACTGACAGGTTTATCAGTCCACCTCGCTTCTAATTTTTATATACATGTATTTATTTTTTTAATTGGGACCTTTACGATATTTTTGTAATTATTTTAGGTCTTTATTTTGGATATTTTGAGAATTATGGTTTAACCTCTTGATTACGGGGGGCAAGTTGTTGGGGATGAAAAAAAGGCCGAATTCGGAACTAATTAGGGGAGAGCTGGAAATGGTTTTAATCATAGGTCATAAATGAACGTTCTATGTTTCCCCTCCTGCTAGGTGAGCTTTTGCCGTTACCAATAAAACTAATAACTGAAACAGTACATTTTTTCATGATTTTCAGCATATTTAAAAAATGATTCGTAAATGACGGAAAATATCGTTTATTAACTCAGATATTGTAGTTGAAATATGCGTAGTATTTAATATGACGTACATAGAGTGAATAACAGTACGTATGTATTAGAATTAAGGAAGTCAAATTCTGATTGGGGGGGGGGGGGGAGGGGCGAGCGAACAAATGAGTGTGCAGGAGCTTTGTCTCTAGAGGAATTCAAGGCCAATAGACCGGGTGCTACGGTTGAGAAAACTGCAAATCCTGATAAGAATAAACCGACTGGTGAGTATTCGCTTTATATTAACACAATGAATTTCAGAGGGGGAGGCATAGCGTAAAGTCGTGAGAATTCAAGATGGCGACTGTTATTCAAAATGGCGTCATTTTCTGAATTTTCTTACTATCCATCATGTAAATGTGTGTTTCAGGTCGATTTCGATGTTTTTAATGTCAAAAATTTCGTTTTTAACATGTTCCGCCATAGTTGAATGAGTTTATGAATTCGAAAAGTATGTTTGTTTGTCTGTCTGTATGCTTGCCATTCCACGCTCTAACTCGCTTAAATTCACCCAGATTGTCATGTAATTTATATATGTTTTTGAAGTGTACAATAACATGTTCCAACTAAAAATTGAAGGGAATAGCTTTTATAGTCCGTTTACAGGGCCTTCTATCTAATTCCATTACATTATTGTCCATTAGTCCGGGTTGTGCGGGTGAGAAAACAGCAAATCGTGAGAAAAATATACCGATTGGTGAGTATCTGCTTCATGTTAATACAATCCATATAAGATTGAGAGGAATCGCGTACAGTCGTAGGAATTCAAGATGGCGGCTGTTATTCAAAATGGCGTAATTTTAACTCACAGATTTATTGTCTGCGCGTGCAGGAGTCTACAAGTACAGTCAGGAACCGGAACATTAGGAATCGCAAATGCAATATTTGCGATAATAATAATGTGATTATAATTAAAATATTAGATCACATTGAATAGTGGCGACTAATCATCATAATTACATTGTATATTTATAAGCTGCACTCCTACCTAAGAAAACAATCTTTACTAGTAATAATAACAGTTTGCAATTCTTTCATATCTAGTAAACGTTGAAAACGCATACTACAATTAAACTAGTTGGATGTTGCAATCCTAAAGCTTTCTTCTATCCCATACATCTTAATGTTTCAAAAAGCAGTTACAGATGTTAATATTTCAATATTATTAGTTCAATACTGTACCATCTTTTATTTTCATCTTAAATTTATGCTTCAGCCAATTAATCGGAGTAAAAATAAATTCAAATCTATCATGATAGTTATTAAAATCAAAAGTTTTCCGTTATTATATTGTACATCAGCTGTTTGCGAATAGCCGAACTTAGCAGGACTCGAGTTCCCCTCGCTGCACGAGCCGCCGATAGATAATAGAACTACGAAAAATCGGGAAAATTATACAAAAATCGCTATCACAGAATCACCTTCCGGCGGAATATTTCTAAATTGAAGGAGGACCTGCTGGCCATAGCCAAAAATATACAGAAAAACATAATTTCAATTTTATGCATAACTTTATACACATTTCGATGGTAAAATAATGAAAATGGCACACAAATCGCTATTACAGCGCCCCCTTCCTGCGTAATATTTCTAAATTGAAAGAGGACCTGCTTGCCACAGGCAAATATATACTAAAAAATTTTGGTTAAATTCTATGCATAACTTCATACACTGTTCGATAGTACAATGGCGACACACGGACGTACATACATTGTTCATAAACATGTTTTTTGGGATCTCTGGCCCCTAAAATGTGTAAATTCGTCGAAAACCGGAAGTCAAAAATTTTCAGGAATCCAATACTTTAATCTTGTAAAGATAGAAGAAAGTAAAAAGCACATAGATTATAAACAAACTGTAGTACTGTAGCCATTTAGATTATAAACAAACTGTAGTACTGTAGCCATTTAGATTATAAACAAACTGTAGTACTGTAGCCATTTAGATTATAAACAAACTGTAGTACTGTAGCCATTTTTTGAACCCCTGTAAATGAACGATAAATGTTATGTACGTTATATTTTACAGCAAGTATACTGTACTACACCTCACTGATCTATAACAGTTTCAATATGTTTCAAAGAGTTTAACATCATTAAAATACATTGAAAATGATTTTCCCCATATATAATAATGGAATGGAATTCTTTTGAGTGCGGCTGTAAATAAACTATAAATGCTACACACTTCATTTTCAATTTAGAACATTTTTCTGTATACTACATATTTAAATTACTTATATAAATAACATATATATAAATAAAATATTTAAATTACATGGATATCCGGGTATATTTAAGCGAATTAGAGCACGGCCAAACAGACGGCCATATAAACAGTATTCATAAATACTTTTCAACAATGTTGTAAAGCGTTACAAATGACATTTTTAAGCTTAAAACCATAGAATTTTACTCCAAACACACTTTTATAGATGAATAGTATGAAAATTGTAAGGATTCCAGAAAATGACGCCATTGTGAATTACAGCCGCCATCTTGACTTCCTGCGACTTTACGCGATGCCTCCCCGTCTTACATGGATTGTATTAATATAAAGTAAATACCCACCAATCGGTATATTCTTCTCACGAGTTGCAGTTTTCTCAACCGTAGCACCCTGTGAAAGGACTATAAAAGTTATACACTTTAATTTTTATTCGGAACATATTATTTTAAACTTCAATGACATATATAAATTACATGACAATCTGCGTGAATTTAAGCGAGTAACGATATCTAAGCGAGTTAGAGCATGGAATGGCATGCAGAAATACAGACAAAGAAGCAGACAAACTGAATTCATAAACGCACTGAACTGTGATGGAAAGTATTAAAAGAGAAATTTTTGACTCTGAAATGCACTGTATTAATATAAAGTAGATACTCATCAATCGGTATATTCTTCTCACGATTTGCAGTGTTCTCAACCGTAGCACCCGGACTAATAGACAATAACGTAAAGGAATTATTTTGAGAGCCCTGTAAATGGACTATAAAAGCAATATACTTCATTTTTATTCGGAATGTGTTATTGTGGACTTCAGTAACATATCTGAATCAATGACAATCTGAGGGAATTTAAGCGAGTAGCGATATATAAACGAGTTAGAGCATGGAATGACAAGCAGAGAGACAGACAAACAAGCAGACAAACTGAATTCATAAACGCACTGAACTGTGATGGAAAGTATTAAAAGAGAAATTTTTGACTCTGAAATGCATTGTATCAATATAAAGAGATACTCATCAATCGGTATATTCTTCTCACGATTTGCAGTTTTCTCAACCGTAGCACCCGGACTAATAGACAATAACGTAAAGGAATTATTTTGAGAGCCCTGTAAATGGACTATAAAAGCTATATACTTCATTTTTATTCTGGATGTGTTGTTGTGGACTTCAGTAACATATCTGAATCAATGACAATCTGAGGGAATTTAAGCGAGTAGCGATATATAAACGAGTTAGAGCATGGAATGACAAGCAGAGAGACAGACAAACAAGCAGACAAACTGAATTCATAAACGCACTGAACTGTGATGGAAATGATTAAAAACGAAATTTTTGACTTTAAAAGCATCGAAATCGACCTGGAACAAACATTTATATGATGGATAGTAAGAAAATTCAGAAAATGGCGCCATTTTGAATAACAGCCGCCATCTTGAATTCCCAATTTGCCTCCCCCTCTGAAATGCATTGTATCAATATAAAGTAGATACTCACCACTCGGTATATTCTTATCACGATTTGCAGTTTTCACCATTTTTTGGCCGTGTAGCACTCGGACTAGAACCAATAGCACGATTTTAAACTTCGATATTTTACGAAAAGGACACAGATGGCTTTAATAAAAATTATTTTCTTCTAGTATAACAGCATCTTAAGTTAAATTCATAAAAGTTTAAAACCTTCGGGATAGTGAAAAAAAGTATTATAATCTTTACATATAAAAAACAAAAAATCTTTTGTTTAAAAGTATGGTTTGAGTTTGGCTGTATCAGTTGCGAAATAATATGTAAAACAGCTGTCATTCATGTACCTTTTCCTCGATAACTACTAAATTATAATCCTCCAAATATACAAAATAAAACCCTAACATAATTACAAAAACATTGTACCGGCCTCAAAAACTTAAAAGAATACATGTATAAAAGAATTACATGTAGGTCGGATTAATAACTTTATCTATCTGGGCTACGAGCTCATGATTAGCGATTACGGCAAAATTTTGAAATAAAATTATGACCTTAACGTTCAACTAAAATATTAATATAGGTTTTCATTTTATTCAGAATTTTAAGCTTTACAACATTTGTATTAACAATGTTTTTTATAGAGTTAGCTGTTCTGAGATATTTTTATTGTATTTTAAAAAAAAATGTGTTTTTCGAAAATAAGTATGTATATATTTTCACCTATCACGACGGAGAAAACTTACTACGTTCATTCTAGACCTAAACTGGAGGGATTAAAACAATTTCCAGTTTTACCTTAAATTATTCTGAGTTCAACACCCTGACTACTGGGATAAAACTTTGAAATAGAATTGCGACCTTAATTTTCAACAAAAATATTAAGTGTAGCTACTCATTTTACTCAGAATTTGAAGCTTTATATCGTTTTTATTGACAATGTTTTTGATAGAGTTAGTTGTTTTGAGATATTGTTACGGTATTTAAAAAAAAAAAAAAAAAAAAAAAAAAAAAAAAAAAAAAAAAAGGGTTTTCACTACATATCTATACATATTTTTTAACGCTCACATAGAACGAGGCAGAAAATTGAGTATATTTATTCTAGACCTAAAGTGAATGGATTAAAATAATTTACAGCTTCCCCTTAATTAAGTCCCAATTCAAACCCCTAACCACTCAACTATAAGTAGATTAAACTGTAACAAGAGTATTGAGAAATTAGAAATAAAAATTTTGACGGAAAAAAGCTTTATGCTGCTGCTTTTAGAATGAGAGTTCGATTTAAGTTTGTATTTCCACTTAATGTACAGTACTAATATTAGTTCAAAAATAATTTTATATACAGTACAGAACCATGCATCCAGAATTGTTGGGATCAGATGTATTCCGGATAACTGTTTTTTCTGGATAACTTGTTAGTCAGCATCTATTTGATTAGCTTTGTATAATATATGTGGCTATAACTGTTTTGATCTCAAATTAATTATAAGACTACTCAGAAAGCATTAGGCCAAACAAGACATTAATCAAAGTTTAAAAAAAGGCAATGTATAAGATATACCCTGGAAAGAAAATCTCCACTGTTCCCTCTGCATAAAAATCAAAATGACCAATATCATAACAAAATATGCTTCCATATCAAATTTTAGCTCTTGGAATAAAGTTATCTCATGCAACTTGTAATATTTAAAGCAATATACATATCAAATTGCTACTATATCAGGGTTGGAAAAAAAACGGGTTTTTTTGTAAAAAACCAAAAAAAAACGGTTTATTTGGTTTAAACCAGGTTTTTTTTTGGTTTAAACCGGGTTTTTTTAAATATAATTTCCTATTGTATACAGATGCATATCTGTTGATAAAATAAACATTTTTGGATATTATGTAAGTAATATAACTTCAGAAAATATTTAAATTAAATAATTACAGTCAATTATATAGAAAATTGAAATCATTTCTAATTTAAACATTATTAGTAACACCTGTCTTATGTTCAAAGTAAACTGCTCTACACGGTGAAACATTGATACCTTGAAAATCGTATGAAGAATCTTTTGATTAATAATATAATAATCAATCAATAAACATTTGATGCAGTTTCATGAATATAATATATTATTCTGTGGTTGTTATTATTATTATTTTTTTTAATATCCAAATACTTCTGGTTATTTTGTTTTCTGAGTGATAACTCCAAGTGTCCAAGTCAACATTTTTGGCCATTAGATTTAGCAACTAACAGAAAAGATTGATTGGTATTACTGAAATGCTATAAATAGCATTCAATTTTTGCAAGCTGTGTTATTCAATTTGATATCTTAAGTTACTCTTTTAAATTCTTTAAGGATAATCTTACCCAATCCCAATACAGAAAAATTTCTTTTACAACTTAAGCAAAATCTTAAAGATCATTGTATTTTGTTATTAACTGCTGTAAATAATCTGCATTTTTAAATGAAAATATTTTATGCTAAATTTGAATAATATTTATCTATTTTATCTTTTCTAATTTCACATGTTTTAAGGAAAATCTTTAAAGTACCAGATATGTTCATCAGCACATGCTAATTTTCATCCTACATGCATAGAAACATGACCTAGGCTCATTATGTCTCATGTTGACTGCTGAGATGAAGTGTTAAAAGTAGAAATTACTTCTACCTATAATTTAAAACAATTAAATTACAAAAAAGAGAAAATATTATATTAGACTTTTTCTAAAAAAATCAAATGGTTTTTTTGACAAAAAAACCAATTGGTTTAAACCGTGGTTTAAACCATGGTTAAAACCACTTGGTTTAAACCATGCCAACCCTGTACTATATAGCTCATTTTTCTGAAATAAGTCAATTTGAAATATCATTCTGGATAACTGATTTTTTGGTTAACTGGTTTCCGGATAAATGGTTCCATACTGTATCTAAAACTGCATTTAAATTTAATTTATTACTTCTTATATCGGCGATTATGCTTATTTCGTAAATCACTAGATTCATATCTCTTTAATACATATAATTATTAAATACGTCCTCTAAAATTAATGCATATTAACCCTTTATGCCCTAAATTATGAATTGATGATATTTTCATCCTTTAAAGCACTTTTTGCGAATTTTTTAAACTACATTAGAAGATTTATATGATCATTTAGTAAATTTTAGAAGGGTTTTTGCCAATTAAAATTAATTAATTAAATTTCCTTTTATGGGGATTGATGCAATATTTACAATGCCACTCAAATCGTTTTTTTTTTAAATATTTATTAGATTTTTGTAGAATTGGGAAATGTACAAATATAAACAACAATAGAAATATAAATACAATACAATACAAATATAGAAATATATCCGAAATGAAATCCCCCCCCCCCCACACACACACATAAACACACACAATCTTTCAACTTCAAGAAAGCTGAGAGATGCAAATGCAAAAGTAATCAATCTTTTGAAAATATTTTTACTTTGTGCAACCAATAATGCTTTTGGAACAAGATAAAATAATGTATCTATAACTCATTCTAAACTGTGTTACTACTAATAGATGAATTAATTGAATTTTATAACAAGTTATTTTAATGGTACTTTAAAGTACCTTCGGGACATAAAGAATTAATATATTAAATATAAAACATAACAAGATTGTTAATAAATAAATTCTGGAAAATCATCTTGATAAAAAAACGTACTTAATGTAAAAATTAAAAATTATTTGCTGATATTATTTCTTCAGTACGCTTACTATTTCATTGTAAGAAAAAAATATTTGTTTCAAAACTACAAAGAATTTGTTTACTTTGTTTACTCTACAAATTTTTCATCAAAAAATTACTTTTTTAAAGAACTAAAATCTGTAATCTCAAAAGTATTTTTTTTTTAAGAACACCAGAGATTTGAAAGATATTCTGATCAGAAGAATATTTTTAAAATACATTTTTTAATGCAAGTATTTTCATAGACCAATTTGAAATATAATTTATAAAAAAATATATCTTAGGGATATCTGCAACAACATAGTTGAAATGATTATTTGTGAACAAAAAGTGGATTGTTTCTTAAATCCTTCGAGAATTTTTCCCCCTCTGAATTGAAAACTCTACAGCATTGAATATTTCAGCTAATATTAAAGTATGCATTTTTATTTAAAATATATGTACAAACAATAAACAGAATTTTAAATTAGTGTTAAGGTATATGTATGCCTTTAAAGCGTCAATTTCAAACAAATTTCAATTTTCTGGTTTTTTTTTCTGTATAATATTAAATTTAAATATTTTTCCTTCGTTATTCGTGCTTTTTAAATATTTCTTTTTCTTACAAACTTTAAAAAATACAGAGTTGAAAGTTGTTTTATAATTTTTCTCAAAAATGATATATATATATATTTTAAGTTGTGTTCAAATTTGTCATTATGGAATAAAGAATATTTTAATTGCAACAATTTTTTTGAATTATATTTTTAATATATATTCAAACTGTGCAGTCTGCTCTTATACTGTTTTACTGAAAAGTTTGTGAAATACACACTTATAATTTATAAATTATTAATTTTTCCAGGAATGATTAGCGTTGTTTGTCTTTTTATAAATGTAACTTTTAAAATATTCATCTTATTGTCATAAAAATAGTCTGTTATCTATTATCATTGTTATATTTATTATAGAATTCATAATATGCATGTTTATTAATTTAAAAATTAAATAGTTTTATGAAATTAGTAATTTTTCGTTTAATTTTTTGCTTTTTTTTAAAATGAAAAATTTAAAAGAAAGATAAATTACGTGTATATTTGTACGTGTACTTATTTGTATGTTTATGTTATATTTTTATGAAAGTTTTAATAATAATTAACAATTTTATGCTTAAAATTTAAAAATATTCAAACAATTTGTTCCAAATGCTTAAATATACGTTAAAGATATTTGAAGATTTAATTCCCTTAATTTATTGCCAAAAATATGAAAATAAATTTTATGTAAAAGAAAAAACCTATTCTCATGAGGACAGTCAAAGAAATTTGGACTATTACAAGGATGAATGTTTGTTAAATGAAATGACAGTGTAAATGCTAAGAAAAGTTTTTTTTTTTTGTTGTTGAAAAAAAACTAGAAAACATGAATTCTGCTTTTTCAGAATTTAGTGTCGCCCCCGACGAAATAAAATATATATGTATATAAATATAGATAATACAAAACATATTTCCGTTTTAAGACTTAAAACACACGCTTTTATTTTATATAAAATGACGTCATGCACATCCTCTGAAAAATTCCTCATTTACGATCCAGTCTTAAACAACATCTACAGTAATGCATTCATATGACGTCACTATCAATGAATAATACACACACACAAAAAAAACAACAGCTATCACTCAAGAAACTCGACGAAAGAAAAATCGCCTATCTAATGATTCATATGCCTTCATTTGCTAGTAATATAGTTAATTAAATTAAATATAGTTTATAATAGCTCCATGATTTATCAGAAATCATTCATTTATATTTTATCAAAATAGCAAGTATCTTAATTACATTTTTTTCAGTAGTTATGGAAAAATGGCAACAAAAAGATATAATTACTATTTTCCAACTATTTTTTTTTTTTTTTTTTTACTTTCTATAGAAATGGAAAACTTGAGTTGCAAAATTTAAAAAAAAATGGCGCTAAAAACTACAAAAAAAAAATAATGTCTCAAAAAGAAATTCAGATGCAGTTTTCAAACAAATTGCATTAAAAAGTACTTTTTTTCCCAAATACGACGGTATAAAAACCGACAATGTGCAATGCTTAGAAGCATAAAAAATTCCAGTAGAGTATTTAGCATTACAATGATACCATTACTGCTTTGTTTTACGGCTGGCTTATACAACGGAACGTTATATTTTGGAGACAACATTTGTGGCAGATTTATCTGCAACATATCAATTTCACCCCCCCCCCCCCCCCCCCCCCGTTTCTCAAAATCTACTTTAAACAAGTAAATTCACTATAGCAATTCTTTTTTCCTAAAACAATTCATACTTCTACATGCATTTAGTTTTTTTTTTCTTTTCCTTTCACAAGGAACTTTTCTCAACACATATAAAGATTTATGGTTTCAGATATTTTGTTTCACTTATTCAAAATTCTCATTCTCGATTATTTATTTATTTATTTCCCTTCCTAACGGTTTTTAATTAATAGCAATCGTGCGCAGTTATAATTCTTACAGCTGCACTGTCCGTTAATCGTTCATTTTTTTAACGTGTTTCATTTGCGCTATAAATAAACTACTCTCATTTCCTATTAGAACTTGACGGGTAAAAAAATGAAATAAAGAAAAGATTTATTTATTGGAATTGCAGCTATAAATTATATCTTCAATTATCATTATGCTTTCTACATTTCACATACATTGATTAAATATTACTCAATCACATTTAACTGCAATCTGTTTTTTTAATGTAAACATAATCAAGACTTGTTGTCGCTCTTAGTCTTGAAACATGTAGGGTTGATTCACATCCTGTGGCTGCGCCGAAAGGCGGGGCTGCTACGTAATTTGTCTGCTAATCCTGTCGCCAATGCTTTGTCTTTGTAATATAGGCGTCAAAATCTTGATTAGTTGGCGATAATACAATATGCCAAGACATATGAGTTCAGTACGGATTATGACGGAGTTCGCCCCTGACCGCCTGACTGGAAGGTCCGTTAAAGGACCGCTGTTGTTTTCCTTATCTTTTCTGTGACGATGCGTAGCAGTGATGAACCGAATTTGTTTATACACATCGAGATACTTAATGTGTCCTTTTGCATTGCTTCATATCCGAAGTTCCATTTTTATGAGATGCCTTCCTTTGTTTTTGAACATAAATAAATAAGTGATTGTACTTTCATCGATATGTTGGAGTTTTTTATAATCATCTTTTCAGCGAACCCGAGAACCACCATTTGATGCAAACCCCTCGAGAACATTTATTTTGCTGGGAGAAAGAAATAGCATATCGGGAGGATAATAAAAAACGTTGATAGATATATCAAAGTTTTCTCCACGAAATTAACTTTAAGACAGTTAATGAATGGAGACTTTAATATGAATCTCTAACTTTCCAATGTAAAATGATTTTAGTTAAAAAGTTATTTGTAAGATGTTGTCGTAAATGTAGTATTGGGTATACTCAACTAAACGATGAAAGAGATTTTTTGATATTCTAACGTACTTTTGTTTCTAGCTGTCTTAGTGCGATCCAGGAAAGGACTAATGGCAGTACATCAGAGATCACCCATGACATTCCATGGAAATCGAGCTTGATTAGGGGTCTCAGGAGTCTTACTTTTTACCTGGCGGTGCAATTTAGCAACATGTCGCATTTAATTTTTTTCTCAGCCTCTATAAAACATAAATGCATAAAATTTTTAATATAGAAAACTTAATATCTCTTCTATTTAAAATAACTTTTATAATATTCTATATTGAAATTTTAATACATTTTTTTAATGTTTAATTTTGATAAAAAATTTAAAATTGTTTTTTGACTTGCATGATTTGCGCTCAAGGCTGTAGCAAAACTATTGGTTCAAGAGTCCCCCAAAATATTGATAATGATGTAAAACTAATCTTAAACGTATACTTCATTTGAATTGAACGTTTACTTCATTTTATTTGAAATTTAAATTTAAATTATAAAATTTTGAAAAAAAATCATTATTTTATTGAAAAAATGTCAATTTTACATAAAATAAGTAAATAAATTGCTCACAAATGAAGTATACGTTTAAAATACATTAGTTTTATATCATTATCAATATTTTGGGGGCTCTTGAACCAATAGTTTTGCTACAGTCTTGCGCGCAGTGCATGCAAGTCAAAAAACAATTTTTTTTTTTTTTTTTTATCAAAATTACACATAAAAAAATTAAATAAATTTCAATATAGAATATTAAAAAAAATATTTTGATATATTATGAAAATTATTAAATACTTATTATGAAAAAAATATTGTGATAAATTCCGTTGATGTGAAAAGAAAAAAAAATCCATCGTATTTTCTTTTTATTTAATTTACAGTAGAAAAAGAGACTTTCAACTATTTCCTTACTTGGCAATTAAAAATGTTTACAAGGACGTTAAAAACGAAATGTTTTAGAGAAAAAAAAATTCTCAAAGCATTTATTTTAATTTATAAATGGCTAATTCCATTTGTTTTTGTAGTGTAAGTCACATTGCTGATAATTGCTATGCTTGTTATTTTGGAAAAGTTTGCTCTGCCTTATTCAATTAATGACAAATCTCCCGTAATATACGTCATATTTTTCCGTTCTAAAATACTGGTAGCCAAAAATCGTAGCATGTGACTTACACTACAAGTTCTCATGGAAATAGCTAAATATAAATGCCTTTGAATAAATTCGCCAAAACAAAGTCATTTTTTGTATAAATTAACCAGTTTCGAAATTAGTAGCCAAACCTTGGAATAACGAAAAGCTTTTGGCATATACCGTTATAGAATAACTGTAGTTTTATTGGGAAAACTTTTAACATAAATTGTAAATATAAATTGTAAATATAAACTTAAATTGTAAATATAATTTATTATTTGATATATTGTATTTAACAAAATTAATACTATAATTGCCTTCTAAATACAATATAAAGTTAGATTTAATTTTTCCCAAAAGAATCGATCGATCTAGTTCCATTAAAAAGCAACACATCGAGTTGTCATACAACTAGTGATATATAATTGGATAATTTATATATTAAAAGGCTTTATTCCATTGATTAAACATAAGTGTATTATTTGTGTGACATTTACTTATCTAATTCTGTACCAAATATATCTATAAAAACATTAACAAAAGAGCTTTCATCTGGTAGTTATAACAGTTTACTTTCTATTTTGTGTTTTTATTGCAGTGTGGAGTGAGGTATGAGGGGAGGGGAGGAGAGCGTTTAATCACACTGGAAATATTGCATTTTTCTCTGTTTTCATAAAAGAGAAGAGTTAAAAGAAAACACATTACCGTTTGACAATATCCGTTATGTTTGTAAAAGTTAAACTAAAAATAAAGCATTGAAAATCTTTTTGTTAGCTAAGTTAATGAAAAAGTGCTTTTACGATGTTCTTTAAGTCTGTGAATTCATGAAAAAATGGTATTTCTTTTGAGAAATATTATTAATTGTAAGATACTCGTAGACATTTACTTTATATACAATAGGTTAAAATAACGAATAGTAATCTTTTGTCAGTAGGCAAAATAAAATAAATGTATGATATCCATCAACAGTTTATTTTGAACGCATTTAATTTTAGCAAGCGTCATCAATAGTGTTTTCTCCAGTAGATTATAACAGAAAGTTCTATAATTTATGGTCTACTAATATGTTAATTATTACTTTTGAATAATATGTTTAGCGGTTTATAATGTATAATAACTAATTATACATATGTTCTTCAAGACACAGGTAACATTTCGATATACTCGTTAAAGTTTTTTCGCAAAAATAACTCAGAGAATTAAAGATGTAAAAATTTAAAAATACATAGTATCACAGTATCATAAATATGTATACAGGGAATCCGCGCTAAAAGTATTCAAAAGTTATGGCTTATTTTTACGAAACTACACATTAGAATTTAAAAGTTATATATTTAAATAAAAGTAGCTTCTAACAAAGTTTTAATAGCAATAGACTTCGACGTGTGCACCTTTTGTAGCACCACAAACGTCTAAACGGTAATCCAGTTCTCCCCAAATGTTTCGTAGCATATCAGGAGTTATTAGACAAATTGCTTCTAATGATACGCTTTTTCCACTCATCCACAGTTTCAGTTTTTTGTCTTGTTCAATGTTTCAAAATCTCGGAGGAGTTTCCAATCCACGGAGTTGAAGTCTTTCATATTCTAATGGGGAGTTCCATAATAATAAGCCATAACTTTTGTATTCTTATATCCTGTACACCCTGTATTTCGAAATATCTATCATAACGTATTGTATTAACGCAACGCATTAAAAATTAACGTATGAAAAGGAGAATTTTCATTTCCAGGTAAGAAGTTCGACCAGATCAAAACCAGAATTTCTCTCCTGTAGATTTCAGGGCCCGGCCGTGTAAGTAGGTCAGGGGACGCATTGGCAAATTTCCCTGAACTGTGGTTGACCGGAAATTACCAGACCATGGCCACTGAAAATCATACCGTTTGATATTTTCAGATAAAAATTTCTCAAAAGTGTTTTAGCATATATGAGTTTTATATACTAGATCAGTGGTTCCTAAATTTTTGTGATATGTTACTCAACTTAAAAATTTAAATTTTTTTACAAACCACTAAAATGTAGGTATATATAAACTTGTATATAACGTTACTGAATAGGTTTAAAAAAATACTGCCTACCGGTGGAGCTATGCTGCAATTTTAAAGATTTCCATGAAAGCTAGAGGAGGAGAGGATAAAGCAGGCAGTGAAGGCAAAATGGCCATTTGAGACTTTTCTGCCCCCGCCACGCAGCAACTGGGTGAAACAGTCATCACAGATGCTGCTAGTATTATCTGTGAATTTGAAGCGGAAGGCAACATGTTCCCATTTCTGAACTCATTTATTGTTTTTTCGCATTATAATTTTTAGGCAAGTGGTAACTTCTTGATAGTAGCTAAATAATACACTGGTGTGCAAAAATTAAAGACGAAGCAGATAAATTCAAATTCAAATATGGCAACGGAACGGATTGTTTAAATAATTTTGATCACTTGTCCCATATTTTTACATCGTGGAGATCTTATGGTAACGGGTATGATTTCGGTCAAGGTGGAAATTTTCTGCACGGCGATACATTCAAAAAATCATCTCGTCCTTAATTTTTGCACACCAGTGTATATAGTGTTATAATTATTTGCTCTTATGGTGTTTGATCAGTATAAAGTAACCTTTTAAATGATGTGGGTTTGATAACGATAAGTTATAGATTAGATGCTAGGCCACAGTTTTTGTAATGGTGTCATTCTGGGAAAGTAGCTACAAAGAGATCGGGCAAAATGACCAGATGGCTACTTTGCCGGAGAATGAGTACTTTATTCATTGTTCATAACAAAATACCATCCAAAAATATTTTATTTGAAGTCAAAAGACAGGTCGGTCGAATAACGTCTACAGGAAATGCTTACTCTCGACATTCGCAGTCTCAATGTCTACTGAAGGCAATTATATTCGTCCATTCGTCATATTTTTACTAATTACTGATTATTTTATCTTGTACTTATTTAATATTTAAAATATTACAAAATATAACACTTATTCTTAATGTGTGTTACTTTAGCTTATGTTGATTTAAAAATATGCGTCAGGAACCAATGTGATTTTTTCATTTACCTATGCTGGTCTCTTCACTCAAACTAGACGGGCAAAGTCGCCATTTTGTAATTTTTCTTTTAAAGTAACGAGTACATTTAAAATATTTTTTAAAAAGTAAAATAGAAGTTGAATCTAAAGTTATTGTAGTTATATTGATACTTGTTTCTGGAATTATAGAAAGTTCCTATGCTGGCCACTTTACCTCTTCTTGAAACAAAGACAAGGAAATAATAAGCTCTACATCTCAATGAGGAATATCTTCGAAGAAAATACAGATAAATGTATGATTGTTGCGTACAATTGTTAAAAACCATTTATTTTATACATGTATTATATTTTTTAAAAATGGTAAACATTATATTGAGGTTTATTAATTAGTTATATATGGCTTTGGGAGTCCCATGTATAGAGAAAATTATTTTTTTTTCATTCATCGACGTGTTGGCAAGAGTGAGATTGAACAAGAAAGAAAAAATCATGCGCCAAGCATAGATTATAAAACACATTCCAACACATTCAGAATAATGATAGAAACTGCACCGTTTAATAAGTTAAAATATTGTGTCTAATTTAACCATATGGAAATGCATAACAAATTTAAAAATTAATATCATCTATTCCCATCTACAATCGGGAAATTATCCGAATTCTTTGATCATCTCTGTATATATTATATAATAGTCATCTTGCGGTGAAATTCAGTGATTTATATCAATTTCAATATATTTGAAACAGCATAATGCCATTTAAATACATTACAAACTATTTTTCCCCATTGACTATAATGTAAAGGAATTGTTTTGAGTGCCCCTGTAAATGAATTATTAATATACATGCTTCATATGCAATACCAAACATGCCTTGGAGACGCTAAGTAATTTTTATCAATTGCATGGAAATCCGAGTATATTTACTGGAGTTAGAGCATGGAAAGAGAACTAGATAGACAGAAAAACCGAATGCATAAACACTTTTTAACTTTGTTGGAAAGTCTTAAAAATAAAATGAGAACTGACAGTTTTATGCCCCTAGTTTTTCGATGCTAGGGGAAGCCTTTATTTTTTTACTACGGTACTCATCTAAAGATTGACATCACTAACTTTGTAGGCATGTACGTCATAGCCAATCAAAAGCCGTGTACTGTGGAGTTAGTCTGTGAAAGAATGGTGCTTTCATCACCCTGGAACTAAAGTCTTACGTTAGCTGTACGTGAACATCTATATTACTTGGAGGTTTTTGCAAACTTTGTAATTATCATTTACAAATTTCTGAATGTAGTACCACAGAGATATTACAACTTGTTTTGAAGAGATGGTGTTGTAGTTGACTTGCTATTATGCAAACTTTTTGGGAGTTTGAAACTTTACGATCATCAATTTCATTTCGAGGATAATACATCTTTCCTCTATGATTACTACCCAGTAGTGTTGTCATACACCCTATGTTAATATTTGATTTAAATATAAAATTCTATACAACGTTTCAGCCGTAACGACTCAAGTATTAAAAAATATATAATTTTTGTTAATTGCAAAGTTTGCTTACTGAAAGGAGGTATCTGATGAACAATCTTATGATGAAGAACCATCTATCTGATGTTGAAGCTGGCTTTATAAAGGTTGAGAATGTTGAACCCCGTGTTCAACGTACTACATGATATTTACAACAATTTTTTTCCAGGGAATTTTTTAAGAAATATTTTCAAACCTAACGATACCTGTGTTTATACCAAGAATGGCCTTCAATTGGATATTTTATGGTAAGGTTTTTAATTTCGGTATTTCACGTTAAAATACTCAAAGTAATATAATTATATATATATATATATATAAACTTGGTTTAAGGCGTCAGATGCCGCCATCCGAAGAATCCTCAAGAGTATTTTTCCATTTCTTCCGGTCAAGGGTCTATTCCTCTTCCAGACCTCTATCCCTCATTGTCTTTGAGATATCATTCATCCAGGTCTTTCGTGGTCTTCCCTATTTCCTATTTTTGTTTGTTTCATAGTTGAATGTTATTTTGGGAAGTCTTTCATTATTCATTCTTTTGACATGACCATACCAGATTAATTGCTTTTTTTTTAAATATCATCTAGTATGGTTCCCTTTATTTTCATCATTTCCCTGATTCTGTCATTTCTTACTCTTTCTATTCTTGATATCCTGCATGATCTTCTTAGGGTGTCCATTTCTACTGCCGCTAATTTCTTTCTTTCTGTCTCCATAATTCTGCATCCTTCTGCTCCATATAACAATATGCTCTTTACAATAGAGTTGTATATATTATACTTTCTTTTCCTAGAGATCTACTTACTCCACCAAATAGAATTTAATATTTTTACAACCTTTTTCCCCTGGCAAATTCTGTATTTAATTTCCTGTGAGTCTCTTCCTTCTCTATTAATGTCTACACCTAAATATCTATAATGCTTACAGCTTTCTATTTTTATGTTATTAGTTAGATTTAGGTCTGTCTCATTTCCTCCTATACATAGGTATTTGGTCTTGCTGACGTTCATGTGAAGTCCCCATTTCTCATATTCTTCCTTAATTTTCACCGTGATTTCCTCTAAATCCTTTTTACATTTTGCAATTACAACTTGGTCATCTGCGAATTGTAGAGTAAAAATTGACGTTCCATTCATATTAAGTCCCATTCCTCTGCATTTCTTTTTCCACATTTTCAATGCTTCTTCAACATAAATTTAAAAAAGTGTTGGGGAGATACAACATCCCTGTCTGAGTCCTTTATCTGTTATAAAACCTTTTGATAATCTTTGGCCTATTTTGATCATTGTTTTTGATTGTCTGTAAAGTTCTTGAATTGCTCTAATAATACTTGGATTTTTAGCCATTTCATTTAATACATTCCATAATTTTGCGATTGGAACATTATCATATGCTTTCGTAAGATCTATAAATAGAAGATGAATTTAATTTCCTACTGCCATTTCCTTTTCAACAATTTGTTTAAGACAAAATATATTATCCATACATGATCTTCCTGCTCTAAATCCACTATGCTCTTCACTTTCCTTCATTCTTATTTCTTCTTCAATGAAATCTTTTAAAATCCGTCCATATAATCTACTAAATGTTGCTGTTACAGTAATGCCTCGGTAATTCTCACATTTTTCTCGGTCTCCTTTCTTATATATTGATGTTAAATATCCAATCCTCCATTCTTCTGGTAACTGTAATCTAGTTTTAATGTTTTTTATTAACTGTAACCTAGAGTATTTGATATACACTGGTGTTCAAAAATTAAGGACGAAGCAGATAAATTAAAATCCAAATATGGCAACGGAACGGATTGTTTAAATAATTTTGATCACTTGTCCCTTATTTTCACATCTTGGGGATCTTATGGTAATGGGTATGACTTGGGTATGGTAATGGAATGGGTCAAGGTGGAAATTTTCTGCTCGACGATACACTCAAAAAATCATCTCGTACTTAATTTTTGCACACCAGTGTATATTTCTTATTGTAAATAACCTTTTAAGTATTTAATTTACAATTGGAGTCGTAATTTTTGCTTGCTTCGTCTGTTTATTTCGTTTAATACTAAGGGTTAATTTTACCGATTTAATTTAATATTAAGGTGAATAATTCAAAGACATATTCATTAATTATAATATTTAATACGTTAGGGTTTCTACTAAAATACACAATGCGATCTTTTATTTAAATTATGTACTTTATATCAACTTTAAATTTTGAAAACTCACAAACTCTGCCTACAGGACAACCGATTAGACAATTTAGTTATTCAGTATATTATACGTATAAGTAAGATGTCTCTGTGGACTTTAAAATTTAGTAACCGAAATTTAGTTTGTGTCTAGATATTCCCCGAAAAAGCAATCTATTTTTTTATAAAATAGTAATTAAAAAAACTTCTATATTTAAAATTCTCCATTTAGTTTTTACTCTGGATTTTTATAGAACGATCCTTTTGAATTTTATATTTTTAAAATTCATTTTTTCTTGCTATTTATGTTTGAAGAGACTTCAAGCTAATTACTATGTCTGATATTTGTATTACTCAAAATTATATACATATTATTTCTTATTAAAATCAGATTATTTACCACAATTGGAAATAAATTAATCTGTCTCTTTCAGTCTTATGTTTGTCATGTTCTGTAAAATAAATTTTGTGATAAACGTTTTTTTTAATAAATTTATATGTATATTTTGTTCTGGGACAAAAACGAATAAATCTATAAAGAAAAAAAACTATCACATCGATTTGATGGTTTTCATTGTTATAAATTGAGTTACATCATCTGTTTCATAACAGCATTTCTGACATAACAATATTTGAAATGAATTACCGTTTAGTCAAGATGAAAATTTCGTAAAATGAAATAACATTTTTTTTTTTTTTTTTTTTTTTTTGCTATCTTGAGAATCATATTTTTGTCAGAGACAATACTTAACTTCAAATTGAGATTTTTTTACAATCTGTCGTAAACAGATGTACATAACGATCCCTTCTTTATAAATTAAAAAATAATATAAAGAAAAATGTTTGGTAAATAAATGCGTTTACTATTTTGTCTTTAGAGATTAGTATTTTTATAATTAAGTTAGAAAATACAATCTACATTTAAATCAAATAAAATTATATAAAAAATGCATATATATATATTAAAGTTAACTGAATGTAACACGACTGATGTTATTTCTATTAAAATATTAAAAAAAATAATATTAAAAAGGTGATTTTTGGTGCAATCCATCCTCCCGAAAATTTAAAAATAATATTTGTTTACACTTTAATTTAAAATTTAATAATATATATATTCCCTTTTGACATTTGAACGGTCAGAAATTTTATTCAAGTTCCATGAAATTATTTACACAATATATATTTTTTCAAACTATTTAAATTAAATATTTAACTTGTTTTACATTTTTTGTAAGACTGTTGTTCTGGACTTCAGTTTATGATGATAAATCTAAAATGTATATTACTATTACTAGCGATACGGAACCAAGGTCAGTGGGATATATGATTGCGGGTTATTACTAGATGCTTAATAGTGAAATCTAGAATCATTACCTAGGAGAAAAACCAAAATACGAAACTTTAAAAGCGGGAGAAAATACGGGGGATGTTTTTTAAGTAAGGGCCGTTTGAAAATAAAAACCAAACGAAAGAAAAATTTCAAAAACCAAATTAATTTTCAGATTCTACATACATTTCTCTATTCTTCAACATAGCTGCCAAGTTTGTTTATACACATATCATATCTTACAACTACATTTCGAATACCCTCTTCATAGAAACTTACCGCCTGCTCCGATAACCAAGAGGTCACGGCCGTTTTCACGTCTTCGTCATCGTTGTAGTTGTTACCGCCAGGATGATGTTTGAGGTAGCGGAAAAGATTGAAATCGATCGCGCAAGGTCAGGGCTGAAGGGAGGGAGATCCAAAACTTCCCAGCCAAAAGAGTCCAATAATGCTCGTGACTGAGCTCCAGTGAGGCCTTGCATTATCATGGAGTAGCAAAATTCCCTCTGTCAGAATGCCGCGTCCTTTGTTTTGAATCGCTCTACGACAAAAATAAGTATCACTGACCGTATCTCACTAGGTTCGGGCTATTCGATAATCTTGAACATTTTAAATGCACAGAACAGACTGTACAGGTTACCTACGCAGCTGCAACTGAGCACAGTTGTTCCAAGGGATGCCGGGACACGACGCAAGCACTCGTTGCGGCACGCGCGTCACATATTAGTGTGAACAAAACGGCCCTTACTTAAAAAACACGCCCCATATATGTAAAAGCATTTGAATAACAAAATAAATAATTTAAACAAATGTTAAAACATTCGATATTTGTTTATATCTAGGAAATTTTTTTTTATATGCAGGGTGTTGCCAAATTCGACCGGCAAATTCAGAGCGGTGATAGTAGGCGTCAAGAGGATAAAATATTGCCATAGAACATGGGGTCGTAAACCACTTATTTTGCCACACATGCACGGTGTGTCATCCAAATTGAACGTTGGTTGAAGGTAATGATTTTGAAAAAAAAAAAAACACTTCAATGCAAATGCAACGATATGTACCTTGTTCTGTATGAAATATAATAACATCCCGGAAAATCCCGGAGAAAAAGGTTCTCAAGCAATCGGTGATACTGTATGAACTGGTAATCTCAATCCAAAATGTTGAACTTCAAGTGCATATTGCTGGCGCGTACGATGGAAACTTCTATCACTTTATTTTTATATTATCACATTTACAACATAGGTGAGAATGTCTATGAAAAGTTTTATTATAATATACATAATTTTTTTAAAAATTATTACCATCAGGCCGAACTCAGCTCGGGTAGAACACTCTGTATTTTGATTAAATACGTGGTTTGTGATCCCAAGTTATATGGTAATTATTCTTCCATTTGATGCCTACTATAACCCCTTTCAATTTGTCGGTCGAATTCGGTAATACCTTGGATAATTTATATTTTATTTTATTTTTAATATGAGATTTAACAGGCTTAAATTATTCAATGTAACACATACTGACGGATATTGTAAAAATAAAAGGAACATGATAAAAAAAATTAGGTCATTTTTAGGGATCCACACTTAAAAAGTAAAAATGCAACCATTATGAGATCACTTCTGTGTCTGTCTGTCCGTCTGTCACAGCCATTGTACTCGTAAGCTATGGAACGTAAATAGTTCAAATTGGGGGAAGTAATAAATACTATTGACCCACATATTTACAGATTATTAAACTTTCAAAATATATTTATTAAAATCCAGGAGAGGCTATTTAAGTTACTTGAAAAAAAATCGTTTATTTGTATACCATGTGGGGTCTCATGTGAAAGCTTTCGTAACGCTGAACTCAAAAATACTTTTCTTTTAATTTTAGGTATTATATTTCCAGAGATTACGTCGAAAATGTAGTGCAAATATATGTCCCCCCCCCCCATCTGTTACTGAATCGACCGAAACTAAAATTATGAAAAGATTTCAGGTAGTAGACGTTTATTTAAACCTTGCAGAAAAATTATAGCGATCACCCAGGGTCACATAGTTTTTGAGAAAAGCACATTTTTTCCGTTAGACACAAATTTCGATATGCGGGCTTTCCGCCTGGTGTTAAGGAGCGCTGGTGGTACCTGTCGTAGCAGAAGTATAAAAGCATTGTCGAGAATGATTTTCGAAAAAATCGTCGGTAATTAGACGAGATATTAACCCTTAAAGACACGGATGATTTGGACATACATAATGACATGGGGGACGTACTCTATGAACCATCGGATTTCAAAGCCTAGATAACAACTTTTAATGATCTATTTATTTAATGCCATGCCCAGTAGCAGTATAAAAGCAATAAACGTCTAATTGTTAAAAACAAACTAATTTATTTAAAGTTAATCACATAAATACTATTGGATTTGCGACTAGTTTGCGTTGAATGGATCTCTCAATACACGTCCCGTGTTTTTAACAGTTAATTAAAAACGCGGAACGGACCAAGCTTTGCTCTGAAACTTGCGTCCTCCTTTCGAAGCCTGCTTATAACAATGCCAAGTTTAAACTTTGAACAAATGTTTTGTTTTAGCTACACTGTAAGAAGAAAAGATTGTTACTACGGTGAATTTAATTTAGTTTTATGAAATGCCAAATGAAGTTTAAATATGCACTACTTTTATTGCTAGTACTGAATTAAATTCATCATAAACAGATTACGATAAGATTAAAAAACGAGTCATACAGAATAGCAATTTTTGATAATATTTAGGCTTTATGTCTCTTTGAACTTTTATGGTATACCCATTCATACGTTTCAAGTGTATAAAGATATACCCAACCCTACGTTGTATAGTTTTTTTTAACTCTTATTATTCTTTAAACAGCGACATTTTTTAATAATACAGTTAATAATTCATATATTTATTGTACGGAACCCTCTGAGCGTTAGTAATATTCGCACTTGACCGTTTGTTTGTAAATATATCCCAAAAATATTTACAATCAGTATAACATTGGAAAACGTTTTTTCAAACATAATTTCGTACACTGTGAAATTAACATGAAAAATTAAATATCTTGGTAAAAAATTTAATTAATATTAGTATTCGTAATTGTTTAATTTTATTGAACATAACTATTTCTGCCCATTGCATACATTTGAAATTAATATGCTACCGACAAAGACTTCATAAAATAAAATTTTAAGTAAAATTAAACATTTAATGTCTGCAGAATAAAATAAAATCTATTGTTTCCATAACGCCGAGTTATTGTTTCCCCCCCTTTTCACTAATTACAGCCATTAGTATTCTGAGCTTTTTTAACTTTATTTTTAATGAAAATTACAGCCTGGTGACTTGCGTAACTGATTCCAAAAGCGAACAAAACTGTTTTTCTTATAATTAATTCGGTCTGTTGAAAGTATCAGAACTTTAAGTATCTTAGCAAAATCCAAAGACTTACGAAACTTTGTCAAACATCACCATAAAGTAATACAGAATATATTTTTGTTGCATAATAATTTATGATGATAATTTGTACTGAATTTAGTAAACTAGAAACTGTATAATCAGTTTTATTAGATACAGTCATATAAACTTTAAACATTGACGTTAGAGTAGTGAAATATAGTTTTAGAAATCTACATTTAAAAACTAAAAATGTAACCATTATAAGATCACTCCTGTGTCTCTCTGTCCGTCTGTCATAGCCATTTTACTCGTAAACTATGGAACGTGGCAAGCTCAAATTGGCTGAAGTAATAAAAGCTATTGATGCACATCTTTATAGATTATTAACAAAGTTGCCAAGTATCCGGCTCTTTCACACCAATATTATCTATATTATAGAATATGTTGCTCTTTTAAATTTCCCAATTCTTCCAACTAAATAAAAGAACATTTTCTGTATTAAAATACTGGTATTTAAAAAGCAGAGACTTCGCAGCTCTGTTATTAACCATTCACAGATATATTTAGGAAAAATGTATAGGGACTAATTAAGGTACTTAAAAAAAAAATCTTTTCTTTGTATATCGTTTGGGGTATCGTGTGAAAGCTTTCGTAACGCCGAACTTAAAAATACAATTCTTTTAAATTTTTAACTATTATGTTCTCAGATATATCGTCGAAAAAGGAATTCAAATATATATCCCCCACCCTCTATTTCCAAACGTACTGAAAATAAAATTATGAAAAAATTAGGATTAGTAGGTATTGATTTAAACACTGCAGGAAAACTATAGCGATTACCCTAGGTCGTATAATTTTTGAGAAAATCAAATTTTCCTTTACACGCAAATTTCAATTTGCGAGCGTTCAACAAAGAGTTGAACAACGCTGGAGGTACCTGTCGTCGCAGAAGTATAAAAGGATTGTTGATAATATATATATATATATATTTTAAATGTCCATAATTAGCCGGGATATTAACCTTTAAAGACACGAGCGGTTTGGCCATACATAAAGTCAATCTGTATGCCATCCTTGAACCCTCTGGGCGTCAGTAAAGCTCGCACTTGACCGGTTATTGAAGGAAAAAAATGAATAATAGGAACAGATTTATTTTTACAGTACACTATAAATTGAAATTCTAAAATATTAAAATTTTGTTAACTCTATTAATACCTCTTTTTCTCAAATGTATAAAACCTTTAGAAACAAAGGAAAAAAATCCATTTTAAAATATTTTAATAAGCAGTTTAAGGCGTTAAGGACAAAAAAATCTTCAAATTTTCTTAAAATATTTTATCGCATTAGAAAATTCTCTGTCTTTTTCTGCTTAAAATGACGTTTAAATCATGTTTCTATCTTAATTTTAACAAGAAATATTACTTTTTTAGCTCACAGGCTATCAAAGCCTGAGAGCTAATGTGCCCGCCCGTTCTGTATGTATGTATGTACATATGTATGTATGTATGTACGTAACGCGATAACTTTTGATAGAAACATCCGATTTGCTTCAAAATTTTTTCCTAGGTTCATTGTGATAAGGCGCTTCCCTGATTAGTTTTGGGAGTTCATTGGTTAAGGATAAAGGGGGAAAAACGGGGTTAGTCACCCCCCTTAATTCAGAAAAATGGGTTTTTCATGCAGAAACATTCGATTTGCCCCGAATTTGGTATACCGGTTTATTATGTTAAGGAACTTCCCTGATTAGTTTTGGGGGTTCATTGGTTAAGGATAAAGGGGGAAAAGGGGGGTTAGTCCACCCCCTTAATTTATATAAACGGGTTTTTCATGCAGAATTATTCGCTTTGCTCCAAATTTGGTATACCGGTTTATTATGTCAAGGAGCTTCCCTGATTCGTTTTGGGGATTAATTGGTTAAGGATAAAGGGGGGCTAGTCCACCCCCTTAATTTAGATTTTTTTTTTTTTTTTTTTTTTTTTTGCAGGATTATTCGATTTGCTCCAAATTTGGTATACCGGTTTATTATGATAAGGAGCTTCCCTGATTAGATTTGGAGGTTCACTGGTTAAGTATAAACTGGGAAACGGCGGCTAATTCTCCTTCACGTATTTTTTTGAGAGGCATTATTCTTTAAAATAAGAGTATAATATAAAATTCGTGTGAATAGCCTGTGAGCTCAATGCCATCAGTTTAGCTGGGCACTTTTCTTTTTTATTTAGTTTTGGTTTGTTTTCAAAATCCAGCTTTCAAGCAATTGTATTCATGCTTCTTGTGAAAATGCATTTTTCTTCAAGATAGGTTTTTCATCATTTCTTATATTTAAATTGTTATAAGTCAAGAAACTTTAAAGATAATTTGTTCAAACTTAGAACATGTATTTTTCAATAATTTTACTTCAATTTTGATTCAGCAAATTTGAAAAAAAAATATTTACTTTTGAAAATATCATTTTTTTTAAATGTTACATGATTTTCTTAAAAATTTTAAATTTAAATAATTTTAATTGTTATTTAAATTAATATTTTTAAAACTGCTGAGTCGAAGTTAAAACTTATATATTTATGTTTATTTAAATAAAAAAAAAAATTAAATTCTACAAATAATGTTTCAAGTTATAAAGATTTTAAATTACCCCACTTTTCTAATTAATTAATTTTTCTTTTAATTAGGAGAAATTGTATCATGTGACTTTTTTTTACAAATGATATGGATAACTACCACAAAAAAATCCAAATGTCTAACTCAATAAATAAAAAGTATTTTAAAATGTGTCCCGGACCCCCTTAAGTTAACTCAAAAATCTTTTATCACGAATAGTCTAAAGATGTTGGACGCACATATGAAGATGGAATATGTGTTATATTTATTATGGAAGTGATAAAGTTTGTTTTAATAATCATTTTCAAAATATTTACCGATTCCATTAATAAATGGCCCTGCGGCGCCCTTCACAATAAATCTGTTAAAAAAAAATTTCAAAATTTCAAAACCAACCCATTATTTTCGTGTTTGTTTATTTTTTATGAAAAATGAAAGTAAAAAAAAAATTAGACACCTTTGTTGAAGTATTACAGATTAATTGTCTGAGCGAAGCGAAGGCTAATACTCAGCAAAATATTACTGTCCTGACACGTTACTACTACGATGGATATTAACGCCATGTCCTACTAAAAAAAAAGCCTAATAAAAACCTTTCGTCAAGCATAACTCAAAAAATATTTGTCGGATTTCGTTTCTGATTGCACCAGAAGGTACCTATGAGGGCCGCCTACTGAATGCACCTACTATGAAAAATAAGTTCCAAACCGTTTAAAAATTATATAGAAAAAACCCTTAAAAAAGCACAATTTATCTGCATACGTCACAGAAATTTGTGTGCGTCACTTTCAACGGTTGATGTTTTCGTAGACAACTGGTTTGAACATATGGAGCAAATAAAAAAAATACGCACGCAGTAATATTGAATAGATCAGTTTCAACCACGTGATCACAAACCTTGCAACAACCCGTGGCAACCAGTTTTGGTGGGCAAACAAATAATAATACAGTACGTACCACGGTGACCGTTTTTAGCCTGTTGTATAAAATCTGGCATGACATACAATTGTGGATGATTAAAACAAAAGACATGAGTGTTTATTGATCCGGGAGGTTCACTTTCTCTGGATGTCTGTCTGTCTATCATACAGCATGCTATTTTCTTGTAAAGGATGATATTATTATGCAGTAAAACCTCCATAACGGACACACCCAATTAGTGGACACCTCTATTTTGCGGGCATTTTTTCGATTACCAACCCTTAAGTTACTGTAAATTTTTTATTCTCAGTAGCGGACACCTCCAAATAGAGGACAAATTCTGCCCTCCCGAGGTGTTCGCTATTCAGAAGTTTTACTGGTAAAACCTCCATAGCGGACACACCCGATTAGCGGATACCTCTATTTAGCGGACATTTTTTCGATTACCAACTCTTAAATAACTGTACATGTTTTACTCTCAGTAGCGGTCACCTCTAAATAGAGGAGAAATTCTGCATTCTCGGGGTGTCCGCTATTCAGAGGTTTTACTGTATATAATATTGATAATGATTTTACAGGGCCGCGCAAAAGAATAAGAATATATGAAACGAATATAAACTAAATTCGGGATTGGTAGATCGCTGATGGTAATGTAATTTTAGGATGTTGTTACAGTCATCCGCAGCATGTTTTTAGAGTTTCGTTCATCTAACGAAAAACTACCTGTCTCACTCCTTTGTCTGTCTGTTTGTCCGTCTGTCACAGAGCCCGTTCTGAGAAACTATATATGTCGGAGACTTGAAAATTTGCATACTTATAGCTGAACACCACACATCAAATGGCAAATAATAAAATTTTGAAAAAGTCTAATATTTAACCCTCTGGGCTCTAACTTGTGTATTTTAAGAAATTTTTCTAACTCTGCCCCTAATTTAATTAAGTTGGAGACATGAAATTTTGCATACTTATAGCTGAACATCTCACATCAAACGACAAATAATAAAATTTTGAAAAAGGCTTAATATTTAACCCTTTGGGCTCTAACTTGTGGATTTAAAGGTATTTTTCTAACTCAGCCCCTAATTAAGTTGGAGACATGAAAGTTTGCATACTTATAGCTGAACACTTGCGATAACACGATAAATCATAAAATTTTGAAAAAGTCATATTTAACCCTACGGTCACTAACTTCTGTATTTTAAGCAATTTTTCTAACTCAGCCACTAATTAAGTTGGAGACATGACATTTTGCATACTTATAGCTGAACACCTCACATCAAACGACAAATAATAAAATTTTTAAAAAGTCTAATATTTAACTCTCTGGTCTCTAACTTATGTATTTTAAACAATTTTTCTAACTCAGCCCCTAATTAAGTCGGAGACATGAAATTTCGCATACTTATAGCTGAAATCCTCACATCAAACGACAAATAATAAAATTTAGAAAAATGTCTGATATTTAACCCTCTGGGCTCTAACTTATGTGTTTTCAGCAATTTTTCTAACTCATCCCCTAACTAAGTTGAAGACTTGAAAGTTTGCATACTTATAGCTGAACACTTGCGATAACACGATAAATCATAAAATTTTGAAAAAGTCATATTTAACCCTCCGGTGTCTAACTTCTGTATTTTAAGCAATTTTTTTAACTCAGGCCCTAATTAAGTTGGAGACATGACATTTTGCATACTTATAGCTGAACACCTCACATCAAACGACAAATAATAAAATTTTGAAAAAGGTCTAATATTTAACCCTCTGGTCTCTAACTTCTGTATTTTAAGCAATTTTTCTAACTCAGCCCCTAATTAAGTTGGAGTAATGAAAGTTTGCATACTTATAGCTGAACACTTGCTATAACACGATAAATCATAAAATTTTGAAAAAGTCATATTTAACCCTCCGGTCTCTAACTTCTGTATTTTAAGCAATTTTTTTAACTCAGCCCCTAATTAAGTTGGAGACATGACATTTTGCATACTTATAGCTGAACACCTCACATCAAACGACAAATAATAAAATTTTGAAAAAGTCTATTATTTAACCCTCTGGGCTCTAACATGTGTATTTTAAGCAATTTTTCTAACTCGGACCCTAATTAAGTTGGAGACATGACATTTTGCATACTTATAGCTGAACACCTCACATCAAACGACAAATAATAAAATTTTTAAAAAGTCTAATATTTAACCCTCTGGTCTCTAACTTATGTACTTTAAACAATTTTTCTAACTCAGCCCCTAATTAAGTTGGAGACATGAAATTTCGCATACTTATAGCTGAAATCCTCACATCAAACGACAAATAATAAAATTTTGAAAAATGTCTGATATTTTACCCTCTGGGCTCTAACTTATGTGTTTTAAGCAATTTTTATAACTCATCCCCTAACTAAGTTGGAGACTTGAAAGTTTGCATACTTATAGTTGAACACTTGCGATAACACGATAAATCTTAAAATTTTGAAAAAGTCATATTTAACCCTCCGGTCTCTAAATTCTGTATTTTAAGCAATTTTTTTAACTCAGCCCCTACCCGTAAGGCATGGTGACGTCACGTCGACGTCGTTGTGACGTCACGCTGTGACATTGTGACCGTCGATGTGACGTCACGTGACGTCGATGTGAAGTCACTGTGACTAGAATGTGAGGTCGTTATGGCCGTTTTAGAGCTCTTTTGTGACGTCACATTGTGACGACTTTGTGAAGTCACGGTGTGACAAATTTGTGAAGAGTGTGTCATTTGTGACTATTTTGGTATTAACTTTGTGACGAATTTGTGACGAATGTGACAATGCTTTAAAGTCACATTGAGATCAATTTGTGAAATATGTGTCATTTTTGACGAAATTGTCTTTAACACTGTGATGATTCTGTGACGACAGCGACACTGCTTTGAAGTCACATTGTGACAATTTTGTGAAAATTGTGTGATTTGTGACAATTTTGTCATTAATGTTGTGACGAATATGTGACTAGCGGCAATGTTGTGAAGTCACACTATGACATACTTGTACAGTTGTAAACACGTATGCATGTCACACATAGTCATAATTATGCATGTTGTAAAATCATTTACATCTATAACGTTAATATACTTCGGCGATACATCGCAATTAAAACTTGGGGGCCGATATAACAAGGGTATACCAAAAGAATTTTATTGAATCAAAATGCAATGCCCCGCAGACTTCAATTTTTGTTGCGCCTTTCTTTCCTATTGCAATAAATGAGGATATTGAAGACAACTGAATGATCGATCTATCACATTTTTTTTTTCAAAATTAGCTATTTGTTAAAAGCATTAAAATTACCAAAGAAACAATTTGTTTAAATTTTCAAATCTTTATCAAGATAAAATTTGTGTTGAAAATATAATATTTTATAATATATACAGTACTTTTTGTATTCTTTAAACTATAGAAAATACTGAATGAAATTAATTTATTTCATTTAATACGCATTACAAACTCGAAGTCACTGGTGAGGTTGAATTTTTTTCGATTACACAACATTTGTAATAAAAAAAAATAAAAGATAAAAAGAAATACCGATATTAAGTAATTAAATTTTATATGTTTTATGATATTGATTACCATAAAATATATATATATATATGATTGTAATTAAAACAAGTTGGGGCTGAGAAAATAGGAAACTTCTTTGTTATAGAGGCCCCTATAAATTTGATTATGCAAAAATTACAGTAACGACATTGCTAAGATCATTGTGAAGTTTATGCATGCGTTATATACATATATATATATATATATATATATACACTCGAAACGCTCATCATGTGCCATATAGTCATTATATATGTATTGTTTACGTCTTTTATGCCCCATACATGCATTACAAAATTTCCGAAGTACATTTTAGCAATAAGCATTTGAAACTACTCAAATGAAAAATACAGCTTTGGTATAGAAAATTAACTGAGTATCACCAGTATCATTATGTTGAGAATTCTAAGAATAATTTCGGCAATAATCGTTATGTTGGAAGATAGCAGCAATAAATAAAATCGTATTTTTATGCTCACTGTAAAAGTAAATAAAACTTTTAGATATGCATAGAACGGTGATACAAAGGGTTAATTTATTTTACATCAGGGTTTGCTTGGAGTAAAATCCATATATAAAACAACTTTTTGATTATTAAAAAATAACTTTAATAATTGATTGCCAAAATTACATTTTTATTTATGAAATTATATATTATAAAAATAACTCTTACTATCTAGGATTTTTTAAAACAATAATACCTTATTGTTTATAAAACACAGCACCGCAGCTACTCTATTTTGCGTCTAATGTGAAAGTTTTTATGTTTTGCCAAAGATCTATCTGGCTGGATATATGTTGCCATGACATCTATAACTCTGATAGTGTCATAAATAGTACAAACAGATTAGAATCTACAACGAAATTTTTAGAATAAAGTCTGGTGAAAGTTTTATAAATACAGTAGAACGCCGATTATTGGAACTCCAATTAACCGAACTTCCAATTATCCGAACAGCATATTTCTCTCAAAGAATTCTTTTTAACCGAATTTTCAATTATCCAAATATTTGTCTCTCTAAAAAAGAAAAATAAAACACCTAACTTCCAATTTATTTTTTGCTTAAATTATAATCTCTGAAGTTTAGAAAATGATAAAAGAAAAAAAAATTAAATAATAAGTAAACAAAAAACAATAAAAAAAAAAAACAATTTTTAAGCACTCCAGTACTAACTGGTGCTGTCAGTCCTAAACCTAGATAAAGTGTGAAGGTTTTAGAATAGTCAGGAATATCCCTTAAACTGTCTGCCCATTTATCCGAACTTTTGTTTATCCGAACTAGGGTCGGTCCCGACTTGTTCGGACAATCGGCGTTCTACTGTATATATTGTATTAGAATTACAAATAATCATATTTATTTTTATATGACACAATAAAACAAATTAATGAACTCAGTATCAAATGGTTAACTACTTTTTAATGTAAATAAAGTATAAAAATTGAGCCCATAAACACAAAATAGAGCCACACATAGGTTCATTATTATTATTAATATTTTATTTACAAGATTATGGTAATTATAAATAAGAAATCCATTTTAATCACGCTGTTTATAAAGAGTGTATAATATCGATACTTTGAAATTTATCTCGATAAAATCATTCAGGAGATAAATGATAAAATTATCCAGAAAAAAAAGTAAATAATAAAAGATGATTATTACATTTTAGATTCATACCGTTCAAGTATTTGCGTTATTTTTAAAGTAAAATCATATTTAAACACTTACTGATTGCGTAACTTCTATATTTTCATTTGCCAACAGACTTCTAGTTCACTTTGAAAACATTTCAGTAAGAATGTTTAACAACTGAAAAGCTTTCACCCGCTATGACTATTTCTTTATAGATTTTAAAACATTTCTCAGGTTGAATAATACATTAAATAATCATTTTTTTTCTTAACATTACATATCTACGATCTCTTTTAATAGTATACGTTTCCGTTGTGTCTTATTTTTTATAAATTCCTCTTCTGAGCAGATGCAATTTTTTTTTAAATAAAAACATGCAATTCAAATTGTTTAAGACCATCACTTAATACAAAATTAAAAAATTATGTTTGCCAATAATTTTATACTTAATTATCTTTAAATGTTTATTAATTATATTAATGACTGATTATAATACTTATCCATATACTTTCATATTTAGGACACTATGTGGTTTTAACCAAATATTTAAATAAGAATATAAACCAGATTAAAATGCAATTTAAATCACTAATTTTAATAATCTGATCAAAGTTGTTGAAAAGGAAGTTAGATATTTTAACAAAATAAAAAATAAATGTAATGAAATATTTGTGTTCTATAACATATTTATTAGAAGATAACTAAAATCATTGCAATTAAAAAAAAAAGCAAACAGGGAAAATAATATTTTAGATATTTCAACAAAATAAAAAATAAATGTTGTGAAATATTTATGTTCTACAGCATGTTTATGAGAAGCTAACTAAAATTGTTGCGGTTAAAAAAAAGCAAACAGGGAAAATAATATTTTTACTTACCTAATTTCATTGACGTTGTACGTGATACTTTGATTTTGGGGAACCAATTAAATCCGATAATAAGTACCATAGCAATGACTTGAATCATCTTCAACAAGTCAAAGCTACCGTAATTTTCTCGGGTTTATATTTTGTTAGCTGAACTAACTTGGATCCTGAGAACGTTCTTGTTTCACTTTTTAAATCCGTGTCAACGCGTCTATGCTGTCCAGTGTCCACATAACTTCCCGCGTTTATTCTAAAAAGCTTCACTGTTACTTTTATCCGTTATTCCGCGATGAGTCGTAACAACTGAAATAGTGCAGATGCAGACGATATTTAAGTTTCGAAGTTCGAAGCAGATGTTTTTTCGGTTTTATTTGTTTTTCTATACAACAGTTTCGGAAGGAAATTAAATGCGTAATAATTTTATCAAATTGTCTCTAATTCAATTTCCTGTTTGAAAATGTTTTATTGTATTTCACCTTTTATTTTTATCAGTTTTATTGAATTGTAAAGTTTCATTTACGTAAATTCTAATAATAATATTATCCATAATTAGAGTTTACTAGATAAAATATTGCTTAATTTTTCAAAATGTGTATAAATTAATTTAATGGTAATAATGATGACCCCCTCCTTATTTTAAAAGTAAAATTTATATCACAGGTAATATATACAAAATATCTTCTTAAAAAATACAACAAGATTATCGAGAAGAGATGAGTTTTTCTTTGCCAATCTGTCATTATCTTAATATTAATTTTCTGTAGAATAAAACATCTTGTAAAATAATTTTTAAAGATATATTTTGAAAACAAAAAATAATATATGAATAATTAATTATGTCATGGGCTTTGCCTAAATTTTGTACATTAATTTTATATTCGGAAAATGTCAATTTTATTTTAAACGTCTGAAAGAAGTAGAATTTAAAAAAAAAGTTACTTAAAATAGTGAAACACTAAGAGGAAAAAAAAATGACTTGAATGCAAATTATAAAGCAAGAAATGCATATATGACTAAACTTTGAAGACGCTTTCTGCGTGCTCATTAAAAGCTGCAGACTTAACTGTAATAGAAAGTTTTTAGTTTGAAACCACAGAAATGTTTCGACTACTCTTTGATAGACTTCTACTATAACAGATGATCATTTACAAAAATCTTTATAAAAGATAAGTCCTAAACTGTTTACCTAAACCCTTTTTTTAATAATATGAAATTCGACTAATTAGGAAATATTTTTGTGTCGCTGATGAATTAATTACATTTTATGTTATATGAAAATAAAAAGTTTTGGTTAGAGGCACAGAGGCAACTTGGACCACGGTTTAAAAAAATTTTAAATCCGGCAGAAAAATATTTTTTACAGTAAATAACATGATTTAATAATTTTTGTAATTTTTTAAAGTTTTCTAAGAAATTCACATCTCAGTCACAATGTGACATCACTGAGTGGTGGCATTTTGGTCACAGATGTGACGTGACCACAGTGACTTACAGTGACGTCACAATGACGTCACTGTGACCATGCATGCTATGAGGGTAATTAAGTTGGAGACATGACATTTTGCATACTTATAGCTGAACACCTCACATCAAACGACAAATAATAAAATTTTGAAAAAGGTCTAATATTTAACCCTCTGTGCTCTAACTTGTGTATTTTAAGCAATTTTTCTAACTCAGCCCCTAATTAAGTTTGAGACATGAAAGTTTGCATACTTATAGCTGAACACCTCACATCAAACGACAAATAATAAAATTTTGAAAAAGTCTATTATTTAACCCTCTGGGCTCTAACTTGTGTATTTTAAGCAATTTTTCTAACTCAGCCCCTAATTAAGTTGGAGACATGACATTTTGCATACTTATAGCTGAACACCTCACATCAAACGACAAATAATAAAATTTTGAAAAAGTCTAATATTTTACCCTCTGAGCTTTAACTTGTGTATTTAAAGCAATTTTTCTAATTCAGCCCCTAATTATGTTGGAAACATAAAAATTTGCATACTTATATCTGAACACCTCACATCAAACGACAAATAATAAAATTTTGAAAAAATCTAATATTTAACCTCTAATATTTTGTTTCGCGCAATTTTTAAATTTAAACTGTTTTGCAATACTATTTTTTGATCATTTTGGATAATAAGTGTAATGTGACGTAATTTGTTCTATTTCAGATTTCTAACGCATGTTAATGAATTTATTTTACAATATCCTTTCTCTTTTAAAATTCACATGTAAATATAGTTTTTATGGCGTAATTTCCAATAAGTGCCTGCTTTTTATACCTAATTATTTAATTCTAATTTGAAGGTTTTTTTCTGTTTATAATAGTAACGTGTAAATAATTTTTTTATTTGAAGCAAACATTATTGTTTGCGCTGTTTATACAGTTGGCAACAGTTTAAATTAATACCATTTTCTAAAATATGTACAAAATATCTGTCAAAATGCTGAATATTTGAAATTAAAATAGAAATAAAACCTCAAAAAATGAGCCAAATTAAAAAATATTAATGAAATCTGCAGACCGGGATCTTCTATTGAATAAAATGATATAAAAATGATTAAATTCCCATGTATAGCTTTTGCTCTTATAATTTTTTTTAATGGAACGATTTTGTCCAACTTTAGCATTAAATATCTCTGAAAATAATTCTTCGATTTGAAAACTGTATGCATTAGTGTGTTGATCAAACATTTCGCTAAAAAACAACCGATTTTCATATATTTGTATGCAATAGTTTTTTTAATATTAACGAATAAAAACCTCCGGTCACAAAAAATTCAAAACCGGTGGCGGCGGCGCGGCGGCGTTAGCGGTGACAGCGTTAATTACTTTTTATAGAATAGAGAGATATATAAAAATGAAAACTTGTCTATCTGTCTGTTTGTAATTCTATAAAAAATCCACAATTTGGAAGCCAAAATTGTGAAGAGATACGTACATGTGTATTAAAACATGGCCGAGACAACTAAAGTAATCCGGAATAGAAATAACTTATAGTTAATTTTTAATTAATAAAAAAACCACCAATTTAACAGCAATTTCTTATCAAATTTAAACATTTTTCGTTATAGCAGTTGCCAACAATTAAAAAACACAATAAAATTATTACTACAACAATTAATTTTCTACTGCAAGATTTACACGTGAAAAATGAAAATGAAATAAATAGTTTGCCGAATTTAAAAAAAGGTGAATATTACGTCATAACTTTTCTATTGCAAGATATTCACGTGAAATATGAAAATGAAATAAATGGTTTGACGAATTTAAATGAAAGTGAATATAATTTCATAACTTTTCTATTTCAAGGTTTCCACGTGAAAGAGGAAAATATTACGTCATATTGGAAATATAAAGGGCATGGTGGATATAGTATAACGTCATATGAGTGTGAAAAAAGTATTGAAGCATGATAAAAACCCGATTAGGGAAATATTGGCGTATTTTAACATTATTGCTCCAATTATAAATTGAAATAAGTTCATTTATAGCTGTATTTTTTGCGTCTGTTATATACATTTATACATTTTTATAGAGCGTTTTCATATGATTCATTCAACAACATTTCGACTGCTTTTTTTAATGTTTGTTTTGTGTTGTATGTTAAATTTTGAAATTGATTTTTCAGAACAAACATCCTTCAAATCCTGGGCAACGCCGGTACTTTAGTTTGTAACAGATAAATGGCTTTTGTATCTGTACATCTAATGCTAATATTATAAAGCGTTATAATATTATAAAGTATATAATATTATTAATGCTTGTACGTTTGTGAGGTGTTATCTCTGAAACTACATAGCCAACTTAAAAAAATGTTGGTGGTCATCTCTGCTCCGAAAAAAAAGAATATTTTATGTCAGTGCAAGAACCTACATCGCTGCAGGAGCAGAAAAGTTCTAAAATTGTGATTTCTGCGATATTGATTGGGGTAGAAACTTTAAATTTGGTGCGGTAGTTACTTTTAAGATGTAAATACTCGTAATTAACGCTCTCTAAGAGGTTCAATTTGACGGATAAACGTAAAAATTTCTAAAAAGTTTCTAAACTATGATTTATTTGGAATACTGAAATTTTTGGGATACTGCTGGGGTTAGAAACTAGAACTTTGGCATGGTAGTAATTAATAAGATGTAAATGCTCGTTGTAGAACGAATTCTAAAAAAATAGAAAGACTAAACAAAGCGGAAAAAGATCTAAAGATGATCTAAGTAACGAAGAACATGGAACGGTTAGGAATATAAACATGAAAATTGACATGGCTGTATTTATCATGACGTAAATTCTCGCAATGGAACAATTTCTAAAAATGTCGCTATATAAAACAGTGCAGAAACAAAAAACTTTCAAAAATTTTCTATTTTTCTGTTACTGGTGAGCCCAAAATCTTGAAATTTTGCTTCGGGTTAGTTTTAAAATATACAATTGTCTCTATGAATGGTTTCTAAAAAATTTAAAATTTAAAAAGATGAAATTAACGGAAAGCGATCTCAATTACCATTAATTTGGAATTATTAGGTACAGCAACTTTAAATATTTCATAATGCTGCATTTCCTCCGCAAAACATACGATTTAAATGCAACAAAACTGATAGATACCCACCTAGCATTAAATAAATTGTGTAAATATTGAATAAAGTATGAAGCAGTGAGTAGGTTGCCCGAAAGTACTTGTTAAAGTGTTCCTTCTCTAGGCTTTTCTCTCTCGCGCCAAGGCCACTAACAGAGGGAAGTGCCGTTTTAAATGTGATATGAATTTTTTATCCGATTCATTTTTCTAGCAATTTTATCATAAGGTCATATTCTCAATTATCATTAGTAGATTTTTTATATATTAACTTATTCTGGTGAAATTTTGTAATCGGGTTCATATTGGCGTATGTTAGCTTGCATGATTTGCTGAATAAATATGTATGGATTTGTAAATTACTTCAAATGACACTTTGACAGCTCAAAAGTTATGCAGACGATATATTCAGATCTTGTGTCATACTTTATGTTGTAATCATTGCCGATTTCTTTTATTTAATACATGCTAAATACAGCTCAACTTGTGCAGAATATGTTTGAAAACAAAACAATACAGCGTATGTAGTGGCCAGCATACACTCATCATTTAAATCCGATCGAGCATATCTCAAACACACTCTAACGAAGCATTGCATGCCACTTTTGATGTATTCGGTACTTTGATACTATATTAGATTTTGAGAAGAGAATTCCTTAAATGTTATCGACAACCTCATTGCATCCGTGGAAAACAGATATTGTACAATATTAACTATTCCGGGGGAGCACACACCATATAAAGTATAGTCCATTCTTTTTAAACATCATATATTTGTCCTTTAAAGTTACTCAAATTGGTGCGGAGCGTCTGATTATGCTCTTAGCATCATTTTATACAGTTAAAATTCCGATATAAGTAAATTAGTGTTTCATTTTCTATTTTACTTTTAATATATTGCGTACTTTCAATTTTATATCCATGCATGGCTGTCTTGAATGGTTTGATTTCCCATTTTTTTAAACAGTGTATACGAATTTATATATAAGATTTTGAAATTCTACGATTCGTTTAGTTTCATCATTTCAATTTTTCGCAGTATATGGACAATTAAAGATAACATCTCATTTTCTTTGCTTCCACATGCTATTATTAAATCTATGTTCTCAGTAATATCGCTCAGACTAATCCCTCTGAGGGAAGTCCTAGTTTGAATATTTTTAATGTATGAGAAAATTTATGACCAACTTCATAAACATTTTATTTATTTCATCTTCATATTGTTTATCACGTCTTTCATCTTCAAAAGTTTGGGGCGAAAATAAAACGAAATAAAAAAAGATGTATGGATCGGAAAGGCATGCGATTTGCAGATAAATATTCTGCATCGTACAGGTATTATTAAATATTATAATATTATATTACATTATGTATTATTATTTTTGTTACATTTATCTACTACATATCATATTTATCTAATATATATATAATGCAAATGGAAAATGTCGTTCTGGCTGCTTTTAACTCAAGTTCTACTGAATGGATTTGATGGTACACGATTCTGTTAAACATATAATATTTCAGGAAAGGTTTTAACCCGCTGTGCGTCTTGAGAGCTTTACTGCATTTTCATAAAAATGCTTATAAAAATACCCTTAAGGTAAAATTTCTTTCCCTGTTTGTTTCTAAAATACACTTCAAGCCCATTTATTTGATATTACATTTTAAAATGCAATTGTGTTTAAAATATTTTTTTCTACAACAGATTTAAGTTGTTTTTGGGAAACGGAAAAATACGTCCAAACTGCTCAGAAGGTTAATATATAACACACCATACTACGTACATTAGTTTTGTAATTATGGGGGAAAATTCTATATTCAGATGAACCCGGTTAGGAAAGATTAGCCTTTTTAAAAGATTCTGCGAAATGGGTTTGGAGGAAACTTGCACTACTAAATAATTTCCCAGGGAAGGATTTAGCATGTAATATATCGTTGTACTTTGCTTAGCTACAGAGTTAAGCTTATTGGTGTGTGTTTGGGGTGGGGGTTGTAATCAGATGACCGCAATAATCAAAATTACCCTTTTTAAGAAAAAATAAAAAACGGTTTATGATGGGACTCGCATTTTAGCATGTTAATATATATTTTACAAAGATAGTTTTATAGCGTATGTAACAAATCTTTAAACTTTGTTTAGTTACACAATTATGTGGAAAAGTTCTATAATCAGCAGAACCCGATTACGAAAGTTTGCCTTTTAAAAATATTTTCTGTACGGATTTGGATGAGACTAACATTGTTTGTTGAGCAATTTTTCCGGAATGATTTTAGTACTTTGCATATCGTTCTACGCTGCTTAGTTATAGAAATATGGAGGAAATTTCTATAAATATGTGGTCCCGATTACGAAATGTTAGCCTTTTAAAAAGTTCTTCTGGACGGATTTAGATTTGCTAAACAGACCAACGCGGCGCGCGAAGCCTGCTAATATTATTTATATATTACTATTTATTATAATAACTAATATTATATTGTGTATTATTATTTATAGTACATTTATATTATTTATATATGTATTATTATTTATAGTATATTTATATTGTTTATATATTACTATTTATATTATATTGAAACTATTCATATTTATTGGTATTTTATTTTATTTATAAATTTACCAAATTCTCTAATCAACCACGAAAAATAGCAATAACCACATCGAAACAACCCAATTGCACTATTTCTCTAAATACTTGCTCTTGTACCTATTGCTTGTTATTTCCTTTATTTTAAATCAAATAGCCTTAAGTATAAATATCTATAAAATTTTCAAAATCCGAGTTTTATTATATGGTTTCTTCGCAAAGATTTTTTCTTAAATCATTTCACGAAATATAGCTCGAGATATTTGAATACTTACGCATCTCTTTAAGGCAAATATGTCAATCAATGCATAGGTCCGAACAAATATTATCAAAAAAATACTTTATATTTTATTACATTTTCAAAAGTTTGTACTTTACATACTAATTTACGTTTATTGACATGCCTTGCGGTCATTTGAGATAATCAGGTTATCGGAAATACGAGTACTTTAGTAAGATTCTAGATATCTAGTAAAGTTTTTGTTTGAAAAGGAAATAATGAAACCCACAGGAAAATAATATTATTTAAAAAATTTTATCTATTATTAGTATAAATTTCCATATAATAAAATTTTTGATGAATTTAATTTTTACTTTTTTGTTGATTTCGTGTATTTATATATGTAAACATTACAGCAAACAATGAAACAATTACAACAATTGCAACAATATATGTAATAATCACAACAATTTGTGCAGTCGCGGAACCCCCCCCCACACACACACACTAACTTGTAGCAAATTACTGTAGAGGTAAGATACTTTTATGAAATGATCGGAAATAAAGTCTACTTCTAAATGATGTATTTGTTTAGGGGCATATAAAAACAAACACAAACTTTATTTTTTTCAATTGCAATACCCAAGTTGGATACCATAAATAAATTCTGCAATCTTCAATTAGCCTAAATATAAATTTTCAGGAATTTCGTGCGATTAGTTTCAGAGAAAGTAGTTATTTTAAAAATAAGCATATTTTAGGGTCGGTATCCAAACTGGTCCGGAAAGGATATAAAATTTTGCCGAAATAGCCATGGGTACACACTGAAAGAGGATGAACATCGCATTACTCATAGTTGAGAAAAAAGCTGAGACTGGTACTCGAGAAGCAAGAATTCTTCTCTGACAGGAGGAAAAGCTGCAGAAGGATCTTTGCATTATGAAGCTGAAATCAACAATTCTATGTAAGTAAAAAGAAAGAAAAAACCTTCGTTTTATTCCTACTTAAAACTTTAATCGCTGTTTTCTAAAAAAGATATTTTTAAATCGGTGGACATGATTTCTCAAAAATTATTGCACCGATCTTATTGAAATTTTGCACACATCTTCAAAATAGATTTGACTAGTGATTGAACGAAGGTTTTTTGTTTTTCTTTTCGATTTCAACTAATTTCACAAGTATATATATATATAATGTAATTTCTTTCGAAAATTTATATTTTTTTGCATACAACTCTGAAAAAATTCAAATTTTTATTTTTATTTAAATCCTTCGTTCAATCACGATCTATACTTATCTACTAAAATTAATTTTTTTTTTTTTTTTAATTGCAGATAGCGCTATCATGAGTTATCCTGACCAGCACGAGGACACTTTTTTAGGGGTCTCCCGCAATTAGATACCACCGGATAAAGTTTCGAAATTTTTGAATAAAAATCTACATATATACAATTTAATTAATTTTTCAACTACTTTTCAGCAGTGAAATTAAGCTTGAAATTATTGAATATTAAAGACGTGAATGATCACTTTGCTAACTAAGCGTAAACCAACAGAGTGAAATTCACGTCTTTAATATACAATAATTTCAAGCGTAATTTCACTGCTGAAAAGTAGTTGAAAAATTAATTAAATTGTATATTCACCGAAGCTGAGTTCATTTGCGTCTCATGTTACACCGCAAGATTGTGTGCTCATGAAGACAATTCCATCTAATAGCTGCGGTAGAAGTCTTACCGACTCATGTGAGTGAGAGATGCCATGGTAGGCATCGTCCTCGTGGCTTAGTGGTAGAGCACTGGAGCTCTATTCCAGGGGCCCGGGTTCGATTCCCTGCTTGGACATTTTTCACTCTGTTGGTTTGTGCTTAGTTAGAAAAGTAATAATTCACGTCTTTAATATCTACATATATATTACGCTATCGTACATGGCACAGGAATCGCGATTAATTGTTTAATGGCAACGTCCGAATTAAACACATTACACACATTGGTTATTGGACAGCATCTAATGCATCTCCATACCTATAAGGGGCGTTACCATAATGGGGACCCTATTTTGTCGCCAAATGGCACCAAGTTTGTCACCAACATGGTAATATATTGCTAACTTTGGTGAGAAATATTAGTTGCCAAAAGTGACATGTAATATTTCGCCAAATTCTCATAGATTTCCATTCTTATCCATTAGGGTTTACTTGTTTACAGAAAATCAACAAATATAGATATTTTAATGCAACAAAAACAAATATTAGCTTAAAGTATTATATTAATTACATTTAAGAGAGTCCAAGTAAATTAAATTATGAATAAAAGTAACATGATAGAATGCTTAGCATGTTTTCCCAAACACAAATTTTAAGGGAGACCTAACAGGTCGCCAAGGGTGGCAAGTTTTATAAAATATTGTTTAAATGTTGCTCTTTTATGTACTTAAATTTTGAATAAAATAATTTATTTATTATGTAAAGAAATAGAAAAATATGCTTTTTGTTAACCTTCGAAACATATGTAACACCTTAAAGAAAATAAATTCTAATTTTAAATTTATTTTGCGAACATTAAAAAATATTTTTTTCGCATGTTATGATTAAGAAATAAAACATATACAATAGGGCGTAAATGTGCTTAAATTCCAGTACCTCTATTTACAAATAGTAATCTATAGCTTATTAAGCGAAAAGTTCTGTGATTACATTAGGCAATGATAACTATGTGTAAATATGGTATCTCCAAACAAATGACTGCTCAATAGGGATGAGTTTAAAATGTCCAAAACTGACTAATTATATCTAAAAATTCAAAATTTATTAATATATATGTAATATTAAACAACGCATGTACGCAATACCACCCTTAATAAATTTTATTTCAACAAACGTGTTTTTTTTTCTAAAGTCACAAGATAAATGCAATGAACAAGCTTGATTTAAAAATTTTAAGCGTTCTTTACCAAATAAATAAATAAATAAATAAAAATAATAAAAAATCTTTCGAAATTTTTACCCGGCTTCTCAGAAAAAATGTAAATTGTGAAAGTTTTCAAAATGAGGTATGAAATAGGACTATATCGATAACGTTTTTACGTTCTTTTATCTTTACAAGAAGAAAGTATTGGATTCGTGAAAAATTCCGACTTTCGATTTTCGACAGATTTACACGTTTTAGGGATCAGTGATTCCGAAAAGCATGTATTTACAAAATGTCTGTCAGCCTGTCTGACTGTCTATATGCACGTGACAAAAATTTTGTGGGCTCTCTGTCTCAAGAACTAATGCACGCAATTTAATAAAAATTTATACTCAGTTAGTCCCGAATATAGAATTGTACTGATTATTTTTTGGTGTAAATCGCTGAACAGGTGACACTGCTATGCAGCATTTCTCATGATTTCTACAATGGTTCAATCTCCAGAACTAATGCACGGATTTTCACGGAACTTCAGATTCAGGTATACCTTGATATCAATTAGTTGTGTTTATGTTTTGGTGTAAATCGCTCAACAGCTGGCGCTGATATGCTACATTTTTTATAATTTTGGCTATATCTCTATCTCAAGAAATAATGCACGGATTTCCATCAAACTTCAGATACAGTTTGCCCTTGACACGAATTAACGTTTTATACATTTTGGTGCAAATTGCTCAATAGATGGCGCTGCTGTGCTGCATTTTTTCAGAATTTCCACTATAGCTGTATCTCAATAATTAATAATGCACGAATTTTCATCAAACTTCAGATTCTGGTATACCTTTATATGAAATAGTGCTGTTTATGTTTTGGTGTAAATCGCTCAACAGCTGGCGCTGCTATGCTTCATTTTTCAGAATTTCGGCTACAGCTTTATCTCAAGAAATAATGCACGGATTTTCATCAAACTTCAGATAAAGTTTGTCCTTGACATGAATTGATGCTTTACACATTTTGGTGTAAATCGCCCAGCATTTGTCAGAATTTCCACTATAGCTGTATCTCTATAACTAATAATACACGAATTTTCATCTTACTTCAGCTTCTGGTATACCTTGATATCAAATAGTGCTGTTTATGTTTTGGTGTAAATCGCTCAACAGCTGGTGCTGCTATGCTACATTTATCAGAATTTCCGCTATAGCTCTATCTCAAGAAATAATGCACGAATTTTCTTCAAACTTCAAATTCAGATATACTTTCGTATTAATTGGTGCTAAATTGATGTAATTTCTTGTACTATTTAAATGATTTATTTGACGTGATTTATATAGAAGAAAGTTATGAGATGGCCTCAATATACTTGTTTATTATTATTATTTTGGACGGTATATGCATTGTAGAAGTTGTAAACTAGTTCATAAAGCATTCTCTTTCTTGTTATGTCTAAGATGTTTTCAGTGATTAGTAAAAATTTAGAAATAATAGAAGAAAGTTTTGAGATGGCCTCAACATACTTCTTTATTATTATTCTTGTGGTCGGTATATGCATGGTAGAAGTTGTAAACTAGTTCATAAAGCATTCTCTTTCTTGTTATGTCTAATAAGTTTTCAGTGATTAGTAAAAATTTAGAATAAATAGAAGAAAAATATATGGATGTTATAAGATGCATGCATTTGAAGAAAAAAATGAAATAACATTTTTTTTCTAATAAACGTTATAACTCTATAATTCCTTATAACTACTGCAGTACCTGGTATACATTTGTTGTTACAATTATTATTTCTCGGATTCGTTCTCACAACTATTGGATATGCGTTGCCTTATGATTAAGATTAATCTACAATGACATATGTTTTCTTCTCTTTACTATTAGTCTGCTATCTGCATTTCCCTTTCATTTGTCTAATTTTTTATGCATGCTAGGAACATAAATCATTCCTGAAAGGTCTATGGTCGTAATTTCCTTTATTAAACATCTGACAAAACCATAGGTGATGATTGCTACGTGTTATTCAGAACGTTATATTTCGTTATTTTTGTTTCGCGTAAGTTATTGCATCCGAAGATGTTATATAAAGTATTTTTTAACTAACTGCAGGATTATTATATCAACATAATTTTAAATCCTATCATACTCGTGTGTCGCATTTTTTTGTAATTTACATTACCAACGATGTCTAACAGTTAAAAACTTAAAGTGTGTTTCAATCTTTTTATGACAAACTGTATTTATATACATATATACAGGGCGATTCGAAATTCATTGTACAAACTTTAAGGTTTGGTACAGGATATTGTAACAATATTTTATTGTCCAGGAATGTATAGGCGCAAGTGACGCGTTGAGGTACAAACACCAGGAGGCCAATTTGGCCCATTTTTTTATTTCAAAATTTTTTATTCATACCAGAAAACTCCTACACTATTCTTTTCTTTATTTAAGACAGACATTTCATGATTACACAAAGAAAAAATTCTTCTTTCAAAATATCTGGTAGAAATCGAAATTTTTGAATTAAATAAAAACGGAAAACTGACAAGAAGAATTTTCTCTTTATGTAAGCATGAAATGTTGTTCGACTTAAATAAAGAAAAGAATAGTATAGAAATTTTCTGGTATGAAGGAGAAATTTTGATATAAGCAAAAATGCCAAATTCGTCCCGGGTGTTTGTACCTCAACGCGTCAATTTTGCCCACGCATTCATATACAATAAATGATTGTTACAGTGTCCTGTACCAAACCTTAAAGCTTGTACCATGAATTTAGAATCGCCATGTATATATATATATATATATATATAGACTTTTATAAAAAATACATTCATTATAACAACTTTTCAAAAGTTACTTACTGTAAATAACGTTTAATGTTAGCATTAGAATTCTATTACAATGAGAAAATCACATCGTATGGCATGCTGCGTTTTATAAGTATTAATTAATAATAACATTTCATAAAATAAAATTGATTAAGGTAGATGATAAGAAATTTGTCAAATACACTCGGTCATATATTTCAGTTCTTCATGAAAGGTGACATTTTTAATGTACAATTAAGAAATCATAGATTTATAAACAAGTTTATTATTTGTAATGTATAAACAGATATTAATGTCAGTAAAAGCTGGTCTGATACAGTAATATCCGAAAAAACTTCTTAAAATACCTAAAAAATATAGAAATGCGTTGCGTCTATCGAAACAACCCAGTCATTTTTCATCACGCACAAAGAACACGTGCTTCTACTTTGAAAGCAAGACCGCAAGACTAGGAGCAAAGATAAGACAAAGGGAAAAGTTGAAGAAACAGCCATGAGGAAAGCAGGAGGCATCAGACAATCACGCAAGAGACAATCATTCAACCAGATAAACAGAGAGTAGAAGAAGAATTATGAAGCAAATTGAATAAAAACAAAGGAAAAAAAATAAAGGAAAACGCACGGATTACACAAAATGTATAAAATAAAAACAGATAATAATAGTAATAATAGATTTTTTTTAATTAAATCTAGTTAAATTAAAATATATAAATGAATAATAACAAGAGAAAATAAGAACAATATAATAACAAAATAAAAATAGTAATAAATAAATAAATAAATAAATAAATAAAATAAAATAAAAGGAACAAAATAAAAATACAAAAAAAAATAGATAAGTAATTAAATAAGAAAAAGATAAAAATTTATAATACATGCAAATTTAAAAAAAAAAAAAATCATTACATATATAAAAATACAAATACCAAACTAAGTAAAAGCACACGTTCTTTATTTTTATGGTGTTATAAAAAGTTCCTTTGGATATCTTATATAGTTTTATATTTTGTTGGAATAAAAGATAATCCTTAATTAAAGAATAAATCCTTACATTAGAATATTTTTATTGATGCATACACTTGAAAACGTAATCTATGCAAACAAAATTCCAAAAACGATCAGAAGAGGACCGAGATTCTTTTGTTTCAAGACACAAGACTGTCAGAAAATTGGCGGCCAACAATCGTTTAGAAGTAAACCAGAATTTGTACGTTATTTGAAATAAAGAGCCATTTTCTGCTAATATTAATATTGGCATTTAATAATGCCTTTAGCAGAAAATTTATTCTGTTGCTAAAATGTTGAAATTAATGAATGTCAACAGAACTTATGAAGAAATGCATTTAAAACTAAACTCGTTTCTTCTCGTACCTTAAAAATGCAAATTTTTAAAAAAGCATTCTGGGTACCATTTGGAAGTTGTGTAATTAAAATTAAGTAGTATGTGTAATGTATTACAGGCCTTCAAGGGGTTAAAATGACATAAATTCTGAGATAAATTGTTGTTTTCGAAAATTGTTGTACGGAAATTCACGAACCGCACGAAGCCTAAATACACATTTTGAACATTTTCAATACAGCGTGAGTACAAATGATGGACCGATTTAAAAAAATCATATTTTGAAACTCCTGCGCATATTACAATAAGTGATATATGAAATTAAAGAGAAATATACCAAGATTTTTTCAGTTACAAAGGTTCGTTGTGTGACCCTCTTGTTACGCGGCATACGTCCAATCTGTCCAAGTTCTGGCAATGTTTTCGGCATTGGTGTTACCTAAACAATGTTCTTGACACTGCCGGAACATAATGAACGCTTTTGTGCCGCATTCAGAACCACTGACAGAGTGATGCTACAAAATGTTTGGAACGAACTGAATTACAGATTGGACGTATGCCGTGTAACAAGAGGGTCACACATCGAACATGTGTAACTGAAAAATAAACTTGGTATGTTTCTATTTAAATTCATCTATCACTTATTGTAATATGTGCAGTCGTTTCGAAAATATGATTTTTTTTTAAATCGGCCCCATCATTTGTACTCACACAGTATGCAGTTCATTCATGTATTACATTTTCCTGCTGCCATTATTTAAAATAAAAAGTGTCGCTTTATTTTTAATATTTTACTATCTACTATTGTAATAACAGAAAAGAAATCCATTGTGCTTGATATATTTCCTCTTCAAATTTAGAACTTTGTTTTAAGAATTCCAGTAATTGTTTCCTTTACTCAAATTTCCAAGTTTTGAGAAAGTTCAAAGCTAATTTTGTTTGATAGTCGCAAGTTGCAATTTTATTTTTACGTTTAGAAATCGAAACTATGTTCTAAATTCTGAGCAATTTTTCTGTTTTCTGGCATCACGTCAGGAGCATTTTTAGTGTTTACGTAATGATTGTTTTGATATATTTAAGTTGTAGGATATTTTCCTCATAAAATCTTTAAGCGATGAGCAGAATTTCAAAGATTGCAAGTTTCAAACATTTGGATATTTTTCCTATTTAGCATTTGTTTAATGTTCTTCTTAATTTTTTTTTGTCTTGAAATTGATAGGACAACGAAATACGCGTTTTAAGAAAGTTTATTTTAAGCAGTTGTATATAGGAGATTATTAGAGATTCCAGGTTCATGAATAAATGAAAAAAAAAACTCCAACACTAAGATTTCGAGAACTTAATTCTTTATTATGAAACTTTTTAAAAGGAGGGCCATGATAGTACAGTGGGACGGGAGAAGTCAAACGGAAGGCTGCCCGACGGGAGCGACCCCGAAGGGCAGCGCTGAGATCCGTCACCTTCAAGATCAGGGGGAGTAGTGGTAAAATATTCATTACAATCACTCACTCATTGGCGAGATGAATAGCAACATATGTACTAAATTGGCGATGAATATTGTTGGCGTGGACAAAGGAATCAGAAGCATCCCGAAGTATTACATAGAATTCAAACTTACGCCATGGCGCGGCTATATGGTTACACGTATCTTAACATTCTTGCGGTAAGGGAACGTGGTTAAAGAAATATCAAACACGTGATATTACATGCTCGTTATAGACTTTAACGACAGCTGAATTAGTCAGCAATGGGCATATGGCTTTTATCCGACAAAGTACAAGGGTGAGAATTGAATACTAATGCAAGCCCAGCGGCTGGGAAAATATGCATTAGATAACGTCGGCTGCAAAGCGAAAGGCATTCATTTGTATTTTATTCTATTACTTTATTTCAATGGAAAATAACTGCGGTTAAGATCTTTTTCTATCGTGTGAATTTGAAAGACAGAAAAAGGAACCGAGATAAATGATGTCTGCATTTGAAAAAAACTTTAAAAAGTAAAAGCGAAACATATAGTAGTGAGAGGGGGGGGGGGAGAGAATGAATAAAGACATATGAAATTAACTCTAAAATGTCAAATTTAAACTAAATATTTTATTTGAAGGGGGGGGGGAAGAATAATGACAATTTATAATAAACCAGTAAAGTTAAAAGTTGATTTTTTTGAGGGGAAAGGAGGAATAATGAATATATAACGGTAAAGCCGTTATATATATCACCCATTACCACCAGAAAAAAAAAACTGTGAATCTTGTAGAACAGTTTTTTTTTTTTTATATTTGAAGATTACTTTGTCCACCCCATACATATAAGTATTTAAAACAGATATAACATATTAAGAAAGATAAGCCTCCATATATATATATATAACATATAACTGTGTGCTTGCAATTTAAATGTTTGCATAAAACAAAAATTTCAGGTCATGATAAATGGCGCCTTTTTATTTTTATTCATTTCTTGGTATTCATTAGTCTTTACAGTCACCAGAAACTGCAAATAATAATTTTTTGATTTAACAGGATCCTTTTTAAATATATTTTTTAGTATTTGATTAAGAGGCTGGTACCAGCATTTTTCATGACCAAAATAAGAGAAGTAAATTTTTTTTTAGTAACTTGTTATAATATCTTCTCAAAATAAAAATAATATAATATAAGTGCAAGCAACAAAATACACAGATACTACTTTAAAATAAAATAGAAAATAAATGACATATGCATGTCTGTGAGTAGATGCTAAATGAAAAAAATATAAAAAAATAAAAAGAGTAGAAAATTGGTTTTCGTGCACACCGCACAGGACTACAAAAGAACGGGATGCAAATAGCATGCCTATGAATGGGTGTAGCCCTTAATCTTGTTAATAAACAAGTGTGATGGCGTCAGTTTAGAACATCAGCCCTAGGGGGGGAGGGAGTTATGAGACCCAGACACCAAGTGATACCTAGGTCCCTGCTCCTCAAAGATCACATTGATCTTCAAAGGAGCATGCGTCAATGTATCATATAAAAAGTTATGTTTATTGAATTGAAACAACAATTCAAGGATTTTGTCTCTCTACACAATGAAGTTTGGACCCTTAGGGCAAAAACTTTGAACGGGAACAAAACTTCAGAGAGGATAAATTAAAAATAATAAAAAAAAACTGAGATAAATATCTCACATATCAACGGTAAAAGGACAATCCGAGTGTGTGGAGAGACTGGTGACATGATCGGGTAAGTATAACAACCACAATTTTTTTTAAAGTAAATTCTACCTTTGTATTCCTTACAATGTATCGAGCAGGATATGAACTGTATGTGTATTGTATGACCTTAACTAATGTTTTAAACATTTAGTGTAACTGCACTAGGTTACTAATGCTACAAACGAAAAAAAAACTTTTTTTTGTTATTGTGAAGTTATGTTATTACAAGAACGACATAATATCTTAGACGTGTGTATTGTCTAAGTGAAGCTTAACCAGAGATTTTATTTAATCTCCAAATTTAAAAGAAAACGTGTAATTATGTACATGTAGAAAACCAAAACAAGTGTGATGAAAACAATAAAAACATCATAAGTTTGAAATTTAAAGAAAATGCATGTGAAGGGGTAGCATCCTGTAAACTGGGCATTCTTTGTTGTGAAACAAAGTGATGGTGACATGAAATGTCATGGCATAAAAGAAATATAATAATAATGGAAAAATTAAGAATGTGTTAAAACTTAACCTTTTAATACATGTTTAATTTGTGCATATCATGTGAGGTCAAAAGTAGTTCCTGGTATAATGAAAACAAAAAAAGAAATATCCTAATGTGTAACGTTGAAACCTAGAAACAAAATATTTTGAATTGTGTATAATGTGTGTTTTTTTTACCAAACAAAATATCAATGAACTCAGTTGTAATATCAATGAACTAAATTGTAATATCAATGAACTAAATTGTAAGTGTATCTCTATGAACCAAAGAAAAAAAATGTGTATTTCAATGAATGAATCAAAGAAAAAGTATTTCACTATGAACTAAAACAGTGTATGTCAGTGAAAGAAAAGGAAAATTTCAATGACTTAGATGTATGTTTGTGAACACAGCAGTCTAAGTACCTCAATGAACAAAGTATGAGCAAGTAATTCACTGACTTAAAGTGTAAAAGTAATACGATGAACTCAAATGTGTGTAAAAAAAAAAACTTACTATGAACTCATGTGTGTATCAAAAAAATATTCCAATGAACTGAAGTGTCTACCAAAACAAAAATTGGTATGAACTGATCTGCAAAACAAATCACAAGAAAGAAAACAAACTATGAACTAATATGTGTAAGGAAATATTCTATGAACTAAGTATTGTCATGAAAGAAAAATGATAGTGCAATTGATCCCTGAAGTACACAAAGACTTAACAATGCTATGAACTCGTGTAAAAGTGTTTTTCTATGAACTCAATGAACTATGAACTCGTGTAAAGTGTTTTTTTTATGAACTCAATGAACTATGAACTCAGTTGTGTAACCTATGAACTCAGTTGTATGACCTATGAACTCAGTTGTATAAACTATGAACACAAACTCATTGTGTACATATGGAACCAAGAGCCTTGTATCCCAAGTACAAAAATGTATCGCCTAAAGTTAAAACAAACAAACCAAAAAAAATTGTGCTTTTAAGTAAAGAAAAGTGAAAAAGGATAAAATGTAACCAGGCAACGCTACTTGTGTGATGAAATGTAACTAAATAAACTTAACTAAGATTAACAAGTGAAATTATATCCAAATTTCTAAAAAAAATGAATCTACAAATTTAACTAGTGTAATGATGAATTTTTTAAAGTTGAATTAATGTGTACTCTTTCAGTAACATCTACCTCAAATGTGAAAATCCCAATGTCTGATGACCCGCATCAGAAAAATTTTCACAAATGTTCCATTTCGAGATTCATTTAACTATTTGCCGGCTAAATAATCAAATGAAAAAGCAACCTACTGTGCACTTGTGTTTATAAAAAAATCTTGAAAGAATTAAGTTAATTTCAAACTTCAAATCAGTATGAATAATGCTGTCGAAAACTGACATATGTATGTAAATGTATAGGAAAATAAAAATTTTAAAAGGAATGCTGTAGATAGTAACTCTTTCACAGTAATGTGTGTTAAATAAAAACGAAAAATGTAAAATGTATGTTACATTGTTTTTTTTTTTTTTTCAAAAAGGAAGCTGTATGAGATGTTTATGGGAATGTATTGCAGTTGTATGCTTTTTCTCGCATTTCCTTGATGAATTTTTTTAATGATGGACAATAAGGTGCAAAAGCACTGTGGAAAATGTCAAAGTTGGTGTTATTGCTGTCATTATTTCTAATGCAATTAATGCATTTTGGAGGATTTCTACACTGAGGGTCAATGTGTGGCAAGGCACACACAGAGCATCTAATGTCATTATAACATGAAATTGCAAGATTATCATTGTATACCTGACACTTAAAACAACGTTTAACATTTATATATGGTTTAACAGGGTACGGTTTTGATTGTATGATAATTTCCCTATGGATTAATAATTGCCTAGCATCCTGTGGTGCAAGCTCAAAGATCCAATTAAAGGACTTAATATGTAGGAGCTTGTACTTTTTAACAAAGTGAAAATCAGGTTCAGGTATATGGATTAAATCTGAGATACCAAACAAGATATCAGGAATATTTAAATTTTCAGGGAGGTTAAAAATAATGACACGAATAGGCTTAGGTACATTAAGTTTAGCAGGGGATAAGGACTTTAGAGAGGAAACGCTAATAGCTGTAAATATTTCCTTGTGCTTACCTTGAGTGTGCAGGTCGGAGCTAAGATATGTGTTTTTTTTATCATTTTCCAGTTGTGGTAACTTTTCTTGTTTACACATATAAGAGGGGATAGTTTGTGTAGATTTATCTAGGGCAGATGGAGGGAGTTTGTTGTTGACATCTACCACCTGATCAACCATAGTCTTACTACATTTAGTAAGCTTCTTCTTATTTTTCTGTTGGGCTGTGATTTCATGTAATCTCTCAATAAGTTTCTTATTTACAAGAAATAAATTATCTTTATCCTGTTTTAATTTGGAATAATCATCCTTTAGAACATTAAAGTTTAGTTTAAGGACATGAAAATTGAATTTAATGATCTGAAGGAAATCTATAATATTTTCAGACATGGATGCAGCATTTTCGGTCTTAAGTGAATTTTGAATAGATGTGGCTTCCATATTAATGGAATCCGAATATCTTAATAATATCTCCTCAAGATAATCTACCCATGGAGATACAGAAATGGGGTGATTAAAATCACTAATAGAATTTACATCATTTGCTGCCATATTGTAAAAATAAACTGGTGAAGTGTCTGTTATCTGCAAAATCCTTTTTTTTTTTTTTATCTCGCGTTTATATAATTTCTGTTGTTTACTTTTTTTTGACCGCCAAAATGGAAAAAAAGAAGGAATTCTTTTTTTTTTTTTGAGAGAGCAACGCAAATAATGCAAAATAAATAATACTAGTATTTCAAAAAGCTGTATGTATGAAAAAACTCTAGTTATCAGAAATGAAATGCATGCACATAAAATAAAACACAATAAGTTGCATAAATAAATTATACACAAAAGGAAAAAACATGGAGGGGGGGGGGGAGTGTAAAAAATAATATGATGTGTATCAATCACAACATTTCTGAAAGTAAAATTTCTGTCAACATCCAGTTGGATTAAAGTTTCCTTAATTCAATAAAATAAAAAAACAGGTAATTAAATTGTAATTCAGGTTTAAAATACAAAAAAAAAAACCAAAAACAAACAAGGTCAGAGTCGAGCAACACATGCTGAGAATAATTGTGCAAATGTGACACACAAGTGAAATGTGCAAACGTTGTGAGCGTAATATGCACATATTTATATTATAATATCAAAAACTGCAAAACTTGGAGCAGAGAACTATTTTGTTGCCCATCGGCAGAATAAGTGTACTTTCAAAGTACGCCAGTGGGGCTAAAGGGTTAAACTCTAGATTTTTGAATGCATAAAAAAAATCATTTTTACGAAAAAGGAAACAGCATGTTTATGTAAATTCACGGAAGAAAAAAAATATGAGAAGTATGTCATGATTTAACCATAAAAACATTATAAGTGAAATATTAAGAAAAATATAATAATTTTATCATTTTAACTGCAAAAAGTACTTAAAACAAACAAACAAACAAACAAACGCAGCTTGGAAGAAGATAATAAGGCGCAAATATGTTATCACTGTTAAAAATATTGTAAAAAAATAGTTCAGAAATGATTTCTCCGTTCCAGCTGACAAATCAACAAACTTATGAAAATCCAAATGGTAAAAGTACAAGTATGAATAGGGAACCATAACATGGATAGAAACTGATAATTTACTGATATTGAAAAGAAAGAAAAAAAAAACTATAACAATTTAGAGTAAATAATTTAATGTAAAAGTATTCCCTGTTCATACTTACATGCAAACTGTGTTTCTCTTTTTTTTTTTTTTGTATAAAGTATTGTGACACAAGTGTTTTCATTGAATTCGATGAACTAGGTATGTCTTTTTTTGTAGAGAGCATTCATTTGGAGCACGAAAACAGGGCGAGGAGAAAACAACGCTTGTTTTTTAAGAAAAAAGAGTTAAAATAAAAAGATTTTAGTGACAATTTGCAACGGAAAAGAAATTAAAACAAAAATATCATTAACGTCCTATTTTCGTACTCTGAATGCTATAAAAATGTTGAATGATAGATGACACAACCTGTGAAGTGTGATTTAGTACACTCTTTTTTTTTAATGCAGAGTGGTTTCTTTTTTTTTTAAACTGAAGCATTTGCACACACTAGGGTAATTTTTATTATATCTTGAAACACACCACAAAAGGAAAACATTTTTCCTCGAACTCATGGCACCCTTTGTGCATTCTATATATATATATTTTTTTTTAGAAAAATTGAAGATATCACCACAAAGAAGCACAACGTAAATCGAAATTTTTTTGACTATTGCTTCGGACACAATTTGTTATACGTAACACAAGATGACACTTTCGCAAAATTATACATCTTTTTAGCATATTTCATTATCTTTTCACCAAATCTGTGGGATTCCTGGACACTTTGCACTGCAAATATTAATCGCAAGATCACAAACAAAGCGAAACGGCGCACATTTCCTGGACTTGTTGCACTGAGAACTTTGTTTAAAATGTGTGTTACTTGTGCGGATAATTCATACCACAGCTAGGTGAGGACTTTTTCACAAAACATTTCCCTTTTGGGAACTATCTGGATTGGATGTACGTTCAGATGGCACTTTTTCTTTTCACAAAACCTTTCGCACTCACACTGGTAGCACGAACACGTTTGATTGAAGGCTGAAGATCGCGCACAAAAAAACAGAAACTGTCTTGATTTTTGTTTGGAGTACTGACAGACCCTTCCGACAGTAATGAGCAGGAGTACGAAGCCACAACTTCACGCAGGGAAACAAGTGATGCAGGTGTGATATTTCGTAGAGAAAAAAAAACCGCTGCAGGAGGCGACGTCGTTCGATGACCCCGTTGGAGCACCGCAGTCTAAATCTTGTTTCTCGTTAGGCTAGTGTAAAGTCCGGAAGAAAGAGGCACTCTCCAAATCCGTTGGGGTAGCAAGAGTAGGCAAGGGAAATCCCCTGAAGTTGACATAGGCGAGCGAACACAGAGTAGGGCAGACGGAACTCCCGTGGGAAAAAGGTCTATGGACATCTTTTCGCGTCGCTGGTAAAGGATGATACGGAAGGAACGATACTTCTCCTCGTATTTTTTTTTTTTTTTTTTTTTTTTTTTTATTACTGTTGGAGAAAAAATCTGGGCAACGGCGCCAATTTTTGTATATAGGAGATTATTAGAGATTCCAGGTTCATGAATAAATGAAAAAAAAAACTCCAACACTAAGATTTCGAGAACTTACTTCTTTATTATGAAACTTTTTAAAAAGAGGGCCATGATAGTACAGTGGGACGGGAGAAGTCAAACGGAAGGCTGCCGACGGGAGCGACCCCGAAGGGCAGCGCTGAGATCCGTCACCTTCAAGATCAGGGGGAGTAGTGGTAAAATATTCATTACAATCACTCACTCATTGGCGAGATGAATAGCAACATATGTACTAAATTGGCGATGAATATTGTTGGCGTGGACAAAGGAATAAGAAGCATCCCGAAGTATTACATAGAATTCAAACTTACGACATGGCGCGGCTATATGGTTACACGTATCTTAACATTCTTGCGGTAAGGGAACGTGGTTAAAGAAATATCAAACACGTGATATTACATGCTCGTTATAGACTTTAACGACAGCTGAATTAGTCAGCAATGGGCATATGGCTTTTATCCGACAAAGTACAAGGGTGAGAATTGAATACTAATGCAAGCCCAGCGGCTGGGAAAATATGCATTAGATAACGTCGGCTGCAAAGCGAAAGGCATTCATTTGTATTTTATTCTATTACTTTATTTCAATGGAAAATAACTGCGGTTAAGATCTTTTTCTATCGTGTGAATTTGAAAGACAGAAAAAGGAACCGAGATAAATGATGTCTGCATTTGAAAAAAACTTTAAAAAGTAAAAGTGAAACATACAGTAGTGAGAGGGGGGGGGGGGGAAGAGAATGAATAAAGACATATGAAATTAACTCTAAAATGTCAAATTTAAACTAAATATTTTATTTGAAAGGGGGGGGGGTGGAAGAATAATGACAATTTATAATAAACCAGTAAAGTTAAAAGTTGATTTTTTTGAGGGGAAAGGAGGAATAATGAATATATAACGGTAAAGACGTTATATATGCATTCAGAAAAATATTTAAAATTCTACGAATTATTAAAGAAAGATTTTTAATTATTAGGTAATTCTTTCCATTGTGAAATAGTGGCGCTATACTCCTTTCAAATTCTAATGAAAGTGAAAACTTTGTTTCAGAAGAAAATTAAAAAATAAATATCTTATTTAGAATATTGAGTCTAATAAAATTTTAGAATCCACCATTTGAATTTAACGTTTTTTGAAATCTATTGTTTATTTATAAAAGCATAAATAATTAGATAAATAGTATTTATTATGTATTATTATACGAGCAAATCTTGCCTTTATTTGCGAGTGTGTGTGCAAATTTTATCTAAAAATCCGAAAAACGATTTTAACTCAATTTTGTATCCTACTGTTTTGGAATACGAGAAGACCAATGGGCTACCTCACATGTTCGAGAGAATTCAATTATTGGGATAGTTTCGGATCATTAAGGATATTGCATTTCAAAGGGAAAGCAAGCTGAAAACACTATTAGGCGGTCGAACAATTGACAGTAAACTAAGTCGCAAAGTTTGCAACATTTCGCCATTTTTTTTTTTTTACATTTGGCAAAATATTGGCAACATATGCAAGATGAGATTCGGACCTAAAAATTACTACTGCCAAAACACACGTTTGGCGCTAAATGAAAGAATTTCGTCAAATTTGGCAATATTTGGCGAAGTTTTCGCGACAATTGTCGACAAAATTGGCTTTCAGAACTTCTGTGTATGAACCGTGATACATGATTCAACCAATCAAAGTTCATAGAATGTCCTTGAAAACAGGATTCAACAGATCAGGGAATATAGAAAAGAATGTGTGCAACGAACTAAAAATGTTGTTTGGTAGGGTGTCTTTACATTGAAAATGTGCATGTAATGTTAAATTTATGAAAATATACCGTTATAAAATAAAATGCTTTATTGCAATAATACAGCGAGAATCTGTTGTCATATCGAGCTGAACATAAAGCTAATTTTAATAGAGCTTAGCTCCGTCTTTAACGCTGATTTATTTTTTATGGCTTATACGTAGTTCGAACATTTGGAATTTAAATTTTCATATATACAAAAATTCTTCGACTGATTTTTTGAAGTTTTGGGATTATTATTTTGACATTTCTAATTTGCTGTCAATTTTGACAAGACATTGCTAAAAAGAATACGTAAGTAATACGCAGAATTTCAAAGATTGTAGTGTTTAAACATTGTGAGACTCCTCCTTCATTTTCTTTATTGGTTGTGATTTAGTTTTTAAAACCAAAATTCGTAAGATTACTTTCATTTTAAACTCTAAATTATACAGAAAGCGAAAAATATTTAATTGTTGTAATGGTCTTTGGAAATTGATGTAAATCTTATGATACGTAAAGTAAAATATTCTTCCCTCTGCTTTCGAGATTGTATTCAATCCTAGTGCTGCCAGCTGTCCCGCGTAAATCCGGGCTCCAAATGCTTTAGTCACCAGTATTTTAAAGTAATTTTCTTCGCATTAACGAACAGCAGAATTATCTGCGATTAAAGATGGCGAAATAAACTATACAAAATTATTAGTGTCCAGAACATTTTGAACCATCATTTACACGAGACAGCCGGATACACTATTCAACACCCCCCCCCCCCCATCCCCCTTCATTCTTCTGAGTTTTATTTTGTTTGTCTTCTATTCATTTCCTTTACTTTACTATCCATAGTAACTCAATATCTTCCTTTCAGGTTCAGAGAATTTTTATACATATTTTGCCTTCGATGTTAGCTTTCTCACCTTGTGCTGACATTACACCTGCGAAGAATAAATTTGTATCAACTAAAACGTCGGTCTCCCATATTTTATTGCCTTATAATGATGATCTTAAAAAAATATTTCAAATTTTATCATCTCGCCTTATTTCACGGGGAATTATTTAAGGATTTCTTTCATCTGACGAAGAACTATTTGTCTAACTCTACCGTCTGTCTGTCCGTCACATAATTCGCTCTCAGAAACTTTTAAAGTTAGAGACTTTAAATTTTGCATACTAATAGCTGAATACCTCCGATCGCCTTCACCATGTTAAATTCTCCAACTTTATGTTCCTTTTTCTCAGAAATGGTGAAAGATTAAATGTGGCCTAGATTTTTTATGGTAGTTAAATTAACATGTTTTATATTATCTTTAACAGATCATTTTCTTTCTAAGTGAAAGTGAAAAATTGTTATTAATTATTTATTCGAAATCATTTCTAAATTAGCATTTTTTGCACCGCCTAAAATAAATAATTCTCAACAGATCACATCAAACCCCTGTGTTAAAGTGTACAATATAACATAATTTAAGTGTCAATAAAAATCTGTGTTCTTAAGTTTCACAGATATTGAATTAAAGGAACACCAACATGAAAAATTAAAGTTTTGAGAAACACCCATTTAAAGATTTAATTGATATTTTTATTGGTGGTTAAAAAGCTAAATTTAATAAAATGCCTGCTTTCTATGAAAGATTATCATCTTCTATCTCATACGACTCTTCAAGTTTTCTTTTTGCAGTTTCATTTCTTTTTCTGTAAAAATTAATTTTTTCGTTGAATTTTGTTTACATGGTCCCCTTAAAGGAACTAATTTAAGGGTGTATTCGAAAAAGTATTTTCAAGTACCTTCAACGACTCGGAATTTTCTGAGACATTTTCAGACTCATTTTTAAAAGTAAAAACATCAAATCTTGCTAAGATAATTTTTGGAGAGATGTATAAGAGGCCGTGTGATTTCATTTTTCACTCAATGAATTAGAATTTGAGTTTTAAATAATTATTTTCTCAGTATGACCTATATTTTCATTCCCAGGTCTCCCGCTTCGGTAAATTTGGTTCTAAATGCCCTCTTTGACAGCATTTTTTACAATAGTTTCTACATTTATCAAAAAATTGACCAATATGGCACATTATGTAGTTTCTAAATAAGAGAATTTCCCAGTTTAATGCGTTTGAGGGCAAAAATGAATTTAAAAATTGAATCGGAAAATAATCAGTTTGGATCAGAGAACATCCTTAATGGCATCCGAATATTTTTGTGATTTAAATTTTAAAACAGAACCTTAATTTCAGTCTTTTCCAAGCAGGCTGGATAGCTCTATGATCGCACATCTGCCTGCTATTCAAAAGGTCACCAGTTCGATGCTCTGCGTCGGAGTTTTTGCGTCGGAGAAAATTTTCCCAGGAATAGATTTTATTATCTAATAGATTCAATTTTATAGATTTCTTTCTCTTTTTCATGCCAGTTTAATGAAAAATTGTTGGAAATATATTATCTATTTTTAACCATTTGTAAAAATGTTTATTGTCCTCGTCAGGGTAGGAAATCAAAAGCATATCTGAAGGTTTTTATTGGTTTAATCATCATTTTATTCGTTTTCTGATTGGTCTATACAGTAATCTGTATTTCCCTTTACTTTCAACAGAGATGGACAACAGAGTGTTGCCACTATGATAAAAAAGTAATAAAAACTACAAAAAAAAATTAATAACTCAGAAACAAATTGAGATACAGCTTTCAAACAAATTGCATTTAAAAGTACATTTATTTTCTATACGACGATATAAAAAGTAATATTGTGAGATGTTTAGAAGTTTAAGAATGAAATTTCATTTAAAATTGGCCGTCAGATTTCTTGGAAATCTGACGATGGAAAAGCCTTTTCCCGAACAGTCAATGAAATGCTTGGATAATACGTAAGTTTCAGGTGAATAAGACGTACGAGTCGCAGGCGATTTCTGTCGCTTGAAATTTTTACTTGTAATAACACTATTAATGTTTAATTCATTGTGTACGTAATGGCGTACGAAAAAATCATTTTCCAAATGGTCGTTGTAATTTGTTAAATTGCATTATATATATATATATATATCCTTTTTTGAGAAATTTCAAAATTTTAATTTGACTACATTGCACTGTCCGATGGATTTAACTTAAAAAAAACTTCGTTATTTATTTGCCATTTTAAAGATATTTTATAGCTAAAATTAAATTATATAATTAAATATGCTTTTCAGATATGAAAACATATGCTGTTGCAATATGGTGTTACAATTGTCTAAGAAGGAGTTCTTGAATATTTTAAAATCTACTAAAAGAATATATTTCAATAGTAATAATTTAAAAATTAATTTTAATGGTTCTGCCATCCATATTCTTTTTAAAAAGGATTAAGTATTTAATAATTAGAAATTAACAATTTGGATATATGAATTAAAGGTTAAAGTGTTTTGAAAAGTATATTAAGGAAACCCTCTGTGCTATCTTCGGTCACACATACACACTTTGTTATTTCTTAGAAGATACCGGGTGTCCCAAAACTGACTGATGAATTTAAAAATTCAATAACTTCCAAACTGGGACAGATATTGAAAAAATTCTTGTTGGAGGGTTATCTATGATGTCAGGAGATTTTGTACTCTGATTCTTGATTTTAGTTCGAATTTCAAACAATAGATGACGCTGAGAGCAATAGGCGCTCAGTCCAGACCCGATTTTTGGTACTTTGGGATCCATTCAATGCCTTTTAATCTCTTTTTTTCGCATGAAAGAAGAGGGAGGCCAAAAAATCGAGCCTGGATTTATTGGTTATTGGGTATTGGCAGAGCCACCTATAGATGATATTTGTAATTAAAACTGAGAAACACAGCATAAAAACTCCTGCCATCTTACATAACACTCCTGCAAGAATTTTTTTTAATATCTGTCACCGTTTGCAAGTTATTGAATTTCAAAATCCATTAGTCCTTTTTGGGACATCCGCTACGTACTCCAAAACTTTTAAAGTTTCAATGCACTTCATATAAAAATTAGATTTTTAGCAAATTCAGATATGACAGTTAATTTTACTAAATGTAGAAAATATCTGGTAATTTACAATTTATTTTTAAAAAGTATGCGCAATTTCAGAACTAAAATTGAAGTTTCTCTCTTTTTAATTTTTTCATTTATTGTACAGGAACTTTTAAAATTCAAAACTATAAATTCTTATTTTTTATCTATTATTTTGATCGTAACGATCAAACATACAAACACCATTAGCCTTACATCCTTCCTCAAATTTATATCTTAGCTTACTGAATTTCAGTAATTGTGCGTTATACCTAAATCTTAAGTTGGGAGAAATGTCATGTTTTTTCTTTTTAAGATGGATTTTTACTTTTCTGTATGTGCATCTAATCTATGTTCGAAATTGCCTGCCACATTTCTGTTTTCTGGCTTTCTGTCAAGAGAATTTCTGATGTTTACATAATGAGTAGTTTGATATTTCTCAGTGCCGGCAATTTTTCTGTTGGTAAGAATTGCTAAGTGGAGAGTAGAAGTTGAAAGGTGGCTGATTTTTCACTTTCCAAGAATTTAAAATATGATCTTTTTTTAATATAACATAAAATGTATAATATTTTGTATGGAAACGCTTAGACACAGAAACAAACATTTTTGAAAAGTCAAATTTTCATTAACTTTCTCATGGGTAAATAATTTTTTAATTGATGAAATCTATTTTAAAATTAAAACATATTTAGTTGGATTATTTTAAATAAATAATGCTTATATTTTAAAACTTTTGATTTTAATACAAAATTACTTACTTAAAATCGTGTAATGTTTACAAACATACAGAAAACATACATGATTATTAAGTAAGATCTTGTTATTTTAGGAGTCTCAAGAGTGTTAAAACTGGAAAAAATGAAAAAAAGACCATTTTCAACATTTAATATCTTAAAATGTATTTGATTTTTAAGACGCATTTTTGATGGGATAAAAGATATAAGTGTGTTCTTTCATTTCATGTATTTAAAAATTGCAGGATGCAGAATTAGCATTTACAGGGTGCTCTAAACTGTCAGACATTTGACAATTAGAAAACTGGCATAACAGATTACACGCAGGATTACAAAATATATTTCGCAACTAGAATGAAAATTTTGATGCCTACTTATACTTGATATATAACAATTACCCTGAACCTAAAAAATTTGTATTTAAAGACTTTTAAATATTTTTAATACAATGCTTTATTTAGCTAATGCAAAATTTAGAAAATTTCAACAGTATAATCACCTCAAAAAACATTTTTTTTGAACAATAAAAATGAAATTTTACGTTCAGTTTATACAGAACAACATGAAATATATATTTTGAAAATTTCATGAAAAAATATTCATAAGTTTTTGAGATATCGGGCATGTTATGCCCAAAAACGTCATTTGGAGAAAAATGACTTCAAAATTTCGAAAACGCCGCTTCAGCTATTGATCAGGTATAATTCTAGAAGCCATAACTTCTGTTCTAATGGGAATTGGAAGGAAACAATGATATCAAAATGTTCTAAAAAATAGGAGTTTAACGTCTAAAAAAATTAAAATTTCGAATATTTTAAAGCTTTAACCCCTTGGGGATGAGTGACCGGTATTCGTGACGTGCTCAGAATCAGTGATTATTCTCACCAGTAAATTTTTATTATAAATTTTGCCTTACTTAATCCGAGCGTTTTCCCAATTCAATGAGGCAAAAAGTTTTGTTTTAAAAAACCGGTGATAAAAGATTAAAAATTCTGTAAAAGACTCTCCTCCCGAAGGTGTTCAGGGTCCTGAGACACCTTAAGGGATGTGCCTACGTTCGAAGAGCTTTAAAAAATGTACATTATTGAATAAACACACATATTTAGAGATCAAGTGTAATACAGAATAATGTAAATACGTAACATCCTAGCAATATCTTCCTAAACTTTTTTTTTTATTGTAGTTTTCTGAAATTTTATTTTTGCAAAATTTCAAGCTTACGCCAGAGAACGCACACTCAATTGAAGTAAATATATTTCAATTTCCCTTTGTAATACATACTATTATTACGCTTATCTGTGCACTGAACTAGGAGTTTTACAATATCTTCAAAATGAACGGAAATATTTCTAAATATGTGAACAAACACATATTTTTTATTACAAATTACCATTTCTGTATATTTGAGTATTAAAATAATTTATCACACAGAGCTTATATTATAAATCTGAACACAGTATATAGAAACCTTTCTGACAAAATTTCTCTGAAATATATTCAAAACATTTTATGTAATGAAATTTATCGAACACTGAGATAACGACAAAATTGACTTTCTAACAAAAGCATTTAAATATTTCTTTTATATCTTTCAGATACAATCAAAGTCTAGATGTGTCAATTAAGATGGTAGGATGACTTTGAACCCGGCTAAAAAGTAAAAAATATCACTATGTTCTAAGCTTCAAAACTTGTGTAATAAGTCAAAAATAAAAATGAAACTTCATTTAAATATAAAGCTAATATTTAAATTTATATGAAAAAAATATATATAAATACTTGTAAATTCATAAATAAATATTGAAATGACGAGTTTAAAAATATATATGATAATAAGAGCGAAAAAACATAACATGTCTAGCACGCATGATAAAATCTGAAAATATGCATATAAAGAAGAAATTTTGGTGAAAAAAATACATAATAGTGTTACCTTTATACTAAAACCAGAATATTTGTAAAAAATATTGACTAAATTAAAAAACTAACTTAATAATTAAAAAAATATATTTTCAATGTACAAAAACAAAAATAAAATCTTACATATTTCTGGTTTTAAGTTGTAGATAATCCAGAAATGAATATGTGGTTAAAATTTCTTTTCATTGCCTTGCATAGTTTTGTAGTAATACTGCTCGCAATATGAAAATTCATAGTTTTGAATCAACGCGACGTAAAGTTTAATTACCATATGTAGTCTTAATATGTAGTCATAATAAAATTTCCATATTAAGTAAACTAATTGGAATTTATTAATGCGTTTTTTTGCATATTGTTCAGAAATGATTACGAAATCAAAATATGTGTTAAAACAAATTCGAAAATTTTGAAGGTTTAAATGTATCCTAACCCCTTAAGGTTTATTAACGGTTTTATGTAACACACATAAGAAAGTGATGCACAGAAACATAGTTTACATTTCTTCTGCACTTCCTAAGGCCACTTTCGGTATTTGACACATAACTTCCTGTTTATTAATTGGCCATAAATCATTTCCTGGCAATCATAGGAATAAAATGAAAACAAATTTGGAATCTTAAAAGAAACTAATTCTTTGAACTAAAATAATAAAAATAATTTTGAAAATTTTAACGGAAACGGCCACTTTAATGTAAGCAGATACTTTAAAGAATGTATACATTAATTCAAAGTAGAGTGTAAATCAATTTTTTTGTACACGTTCCTATTTGGATCAAAGAGTATACATTTTTCGAAAATATCATGTTTTTGAAGGTTTTGATTAAATTTGAATTTACAGGGATTTTGTACAATATTTATAACCCCCTCAAATCTTTTAATTTAAATATTTTTTTAGTATTTTGCAGAATTTGGAAATATACAAACATAATGTTCGTACAATACAAATATAGAAATATTTCCTATTTGAAAAATCACCCCCTACACACACACAACGCCAGGAAAGCTGAAAAGATGCAAAGGCAAAATAAATCATCCTCTTAAAAATATTTTTTGTTTTGTGTAACCAATAATTCTTTTTGAACACGATAATGTAATGCATCTATAACTCATTCAAAACTGTATTACTACTAATCGGTGTATTAAATGAATTTTATAACAAATTATTTTAAAGGTACTTATAATTACCGTCAGTAGATAAAGGGTTAAAGACTGGATACATTAACACAAAGTGAAATGCAAATAAATATTTTTGCACACGTTGTTATTTAGATCGAATAGTATACATCCTTCGACAATATCCTGTTTTATTCAGAAGGGAAGAGTAATTTTTAAAGGAAAGTTCCCAATTTAATATTCGATGATTAATTATCATACAGCACGATAGTGCTGCATAGTAGAGCTCAGACGCATCTTTAACGTTTTGAAACATGATGGAAAGACAACAATTCGATTGATATCCAAACCAGTAACCATTCAGTAATGAGTAATAGCTTGTTTGAAAGCTTTTAATTTAGTGATGTGCCTTTCGAAGGTCGGATAAAAAAAATATCCAATATTAAAGGAATGGCACCCATTTAAACTTTACATAGCGCTATATCTTCCATAATTTAAAAATATAAAAATATCCCCTTTTTTAATTTTCTAATTCAATCGTTTCTTTCCAGTTACCACACCCTAAAAAGCGGAACAATAATTTAAAGAAACTTATAACACGTATATTTGGTTTTTATGAGCCAATAAAATTTCAGATTTTCTCGCTGTATTTTTGCATTTTTGAAATCGACGTCATTCTACTCAGAAAATGAAAATTTTTCCTATATAAATAGAAAAACTTTAACTAAACACGTGTTAAAATGGCGCAGTATCTTCGTTTGAATGTTTTTAAAGTTAAAAAAATCTATTTTAATTTAGGAGTTTTAATTTTAAGATAACAATTTAGGAAAAGATAATACTAATAAAAAATTTTTTGCTAGGCATGGCGTCAATTTCTGTTTAACAGACACAACTTTGTAGTGATATTTTATTCTGTAGAGAGACTCCTGATATTCTGAAATTAATCCTTATTATTATGATCCATAAAGTGAAATATTTATTTTTAAGTCATACGAAAGAAATTTTCGGTAAATACTAGTTTATTTGGTTGTATTTATTGCATTTTCCGGCGTATGTTAAGGAAATCGTATACTTATATTGCACGCGTCAAAGAAAACATGCATTTTAATTTTAAAACTGAAACACGTTGCTATAATTACGTCATTATAACGCCAAATGAAATTCAATTTCGCGAGTTAAAAAATAATAATATTGTTGGTGTGAAAGTACTTATTTAAAGAATATAAATTTTCAAAATCACCGAGTTTCAAGAACTATTTTATGAAATCAATACAAATATACTAAAAATAGAAGCACAAATATATATTATACAAAAAATATTTTTTTAAATCACATTTTAAACTACACAGATCAAAACAATTAGGAGAGCACATGGATTTAACAAAATTACGCAAATGTTCGCACCGATAAGTAACGTAAAATAAAACAGCCATAATTTAAAGCGTAGTAGAAAATAATTTAAAAAAAAAACTTCACATGAAAATTAAAGTTTATTACGTCAAAAAGTAGAAAAAAAGTAGATAAGTGTAGAAATCGGAATTTGTCAGAAACGCCCGTTTCACTGTCCCAGTTGTAAAATTCAACTTCTCAGCTTGTGCTTTGAAAAACTGTGACTTGAAAATGTCACAGCAATCCATGGTGTGGAGTGTTATCTGGACAGCTGAATCTGGGGAAACACAACGGAGTGTAGCGGACGCTGTTGGAGTCGCAAGAAGTGTCAATACAAGGCTGTGGAATCGATTGCAAGACACATGGAATGGTAGACATCGACAAGGGCAAGGTCGGTTACGTGCTATCACAGAAACGGATGACCGATATATCCTGTTAACAGCTCGTCGCAACGGAACGAGCAATTCTACTATGTTGGAAACACAGTTATTCTTGGCCACAGGACGAAGGGTGTCTAGCCAGACAGTCCAAAATAGGCTTCATCAGGGTAGTATCTATGCACGTAAGCCAATGGTCTGTATTCCGTTGACTTCAAGCAACTGTGCGGCCCAAAGAAGGTAGTGAACTGAACATCGAGTTTGTAGGCAACGTTGTTGGAGTCAAATTCTGTTTACAGAGATTCCCGAGTCAGTCTGGATGTGACATATGATGTGTTTTTGCATGGAGAAACAGGCACTCAAAATAATCCCACATTTGTCCGTGAAAGATCACACTACAGAGGAGGTAGGTTGATGCTATGGACTGGAATCAGCATAGGTGGACGTACAGACCTGCATATCATTCGGAAAGGCACTTTGACGGTCCGAAGTTATACTGACGAGATACTGAGACCTCATATCATATTTTATGATGCAGCAATTAGCGATTTCTTTTTTTTCATGCATGATAATGCCAGAGCTCATACAGTTTGTCTTGTGGAAAACATGCTTGAAGCTAAACCAATACAGCGTATGGAATGACCCGCATGCTCTAAAGACCTGAATCCGACCGAACATGTTTGGAACATATTCAGACAACGCATTGCTGCGAGACCAATGCCTCCTTTTACTATCCGGGACCTGGGAGATTGCAATTCTTGAGCAGTGGAACAGTATTCCTCAAAATCTTATCGATAACCTCATCGCATCAATGGAAAACACGTGTGCAGCAGTCCCAGCTGTTCGAGGAGACCATACGCCACATTAAAATTCTTGTATAATTTCTAAACAATATTTTTTTTATCATTTATATGTAACCATATTGTTTCCCCAAACCATCTTTTCATGTTCTTTCCTTCTTTTCAAAGAATAAAAGATCCTTTACAAAATTTTTTGCGTCTTTTTTTCTGTATTAGGCATTGGTACACGTGTAGGTGTACTATCCATTTTATGCACATACATGGTTGTCTTACACTGTTCTATTCACTTTTCTGCTTTCTCCCCTAATTTTTTTAGCAGTGTACATACATGAAATTGTAAGATTCTCTCAGCACTGCACTAAACACTGCAATTTTTGAATCTTCGGAAAATGAAGTTAAAACTTATTTTTTCTTAATAATAAAAAATATTTAAAAAACAAACAGAAAATTAAAATTTTGTGCATGGTTACGATTAAATAATAAGTAAATCCAAAAGAGATTCGCGTTCAATAAATAGCAAGTCACAGTGTTTGGCGCAGTTTGTAAAAAAAAAAAAAATGTTCTTTTCAACTATAGGAGCATTTTTTTAAAAAGCTTTGAGAAATTCGGGCGTCAGAACTTCCGATTTGTTGCCAAATGATATAAACAGTTATGAAAACAAAGTTGATGGACTTTTTTGTTTAGTTATATATGTATTATAAATATATGTCTATTATTAATGTTTTTTATACACAAATTACTTCTGTTTCTATATAAAATTAGATAAATGGCGTTTTATGCTAAATAAATTGTATAAACCTCGAAAAAAAAAATGCTTGTGCATATGAAATGAAACAATGAAAAATTTGTCAGAAAATATAATGCAAAATTTCCTTCTCCGCCGAGTTCATTTTCTCTGTTTCGCTAAGGTCTCTATACTGGAAAAGTACCAAAAAATCTTTGCAGTTTCGGGATTGAAATAAATGGCGCAATAGCATACATTTTAGTATAGAGTTGGTATAACGTAAAAGTAGCGAAAGTTGTCCAAAAAACTTTGTCCCAAATTGCACGAATTCTTTATAAATTAGAATGTGGAGTAAGTTCGCTTGAAAAACACAGAATGAATTTATCCATTTTTTAACGCGCCATTACACGCGATGGGAAAATTCTTACTCGACTCACATTTTTTCTTCGAAAAAGAAATGATAAATTTCTCGAGGACATTTCTGAACTTCCTTGTACCTTTCAAGGTGAAGGTTCAGAAAGGTTGTATGAAGGAATGTCTTTTCTTTATTGGCTAGAAGGGGATAAATATGCCTTTTGGGATTAAATAATCCCGCGCGTGTACAAACGTTACATTTCGATAAGTTCATTCGTTACCGCATAACACACACTAAAATAATTTTACTAAAGATTGAAATAAAAGCTATCTGTATATGTTGGTGAAAGTGCATTAAATGTAATTAATGTTAATTTTATAAAATAATTCATGTCTTAAGCGGTAAAAGAAATCGTTGCATATTTTCTAAGAAAAAAAAATATATATATAACGCAATTTTTACAGAAGCTGTTACAAAATCGGAAAATAAATATGAAACGCTTGACTTTTCCCTAAAATGAAGTAGTACTGCTGCATTTTAGAGTAGTAGACTTGCTTTAAAAACGCATTTAGCCAAAAATATAATGGGGAAAAAAATGAGGTGAGACTTAGCCCACGCGTTTGGTAACGTTACAAAAATAGGTGCGAGTGCTAACGGTTAAGTTAATTATGCCCTAAATGACGCCCGGTAACATGCGTCAATTGTCTGTCGGCTCAATTATATAATTTATCCGTACCAAATACGCCAATTGTCAATAGACTCGTTTACGTTATTTATCTCCTTAATTAATGCAAAGGACACTTACTTTCTATTTTTTCTAATTTTTTGATCAATGGTTACAGTTAGATGTAAATAGGTTAGTCATTATCGCGGTATTTTAGTTTGACCTACGAAATACTATTATAAATATCCAATATTAGCAACATTTCTGATATTATTTGCAGGTGTATTGTATAATATTTTCAATCACTTTTGATCATTTTCCTGCATTCAATCGTTTTTAGACTTTTTTAAAATTTAAATTGCCATTAAGTACACACACACACAAAAAAAAAAAAAAAAAAAAAAAAAAAAAAAAAAAAAAAAAAAAAAACAGAAAATTTTCCTTTGTGTAGTTTTTTGCATTTTTAATTCATTTCGACTGTTTCTAATCCTAGCTTTTTGTGTGTTTGAGGGGTTTACCTAGGATACTGTATAGTCCCTTAAACCAGAAGTGCGTAGGTATGTAGCAGAAAAATTCAGCAGATCACTCTATGTATAAAATTTAGTCTGGCGGCCAGTCATGAGTAAAGTATAAGTCAATATACAAATATGGGAGAGTAATAAGTATGGGGTCATCTGAGCTCTTGAAATACATTGGTGAGCAAATGCTTCTGTTTCTTTTTGATTGGACAATTGGTTGGGCAGGTTGATTGAGGTCATTCGTTGGTTAGTTGAAATTGGTTGATCAAGTTCCTGAAAGGATCTGAAAAAGGTGTGAAATGATATAAAAAATACTGTGAGAGAAAAGTAAAGCTCGATCTATAAATAAAAATGTAAATGTTCCTTTGTGCAAAATCGCTAATCTCGGAAAGTTCTTCACCGATTGCTTTGAAATTCACGGACTGAGTTACATTCGAATAGAGAAGTGTTGTTATGTACCCATTATGAACATCGCTCACATCCAACCCTCATTTGCCACCACCCCCACCAGGGGCGCTTTTAAATTTTTTTTCGACACTAATCATGTGATATATCATTAGAAAGACCTTAGCTACTCCTTCATATTATGCACCTCACAACCCCTTTTCCCCCACTTTCACCCCGTGGGGGCTCATTTTTATTTAAGTTAAATTGTAAATGTTCGTTTGTACAAAATCTGAAGCCTCCGAAATTCCTTCACCGATTGCTTCGAAATTCACAGATTGTGTTGCATACGAATACGTGCGTGTTTTTATATACCTATTACAAACCTCGCTCACCCCTCCTACAATTTCCTCAACACCACCAGGTGCCGCTTTTTTAAAATTTTCCGACACCAGTAATGTGATATAGCATTAGAAAGCCCTTTAACTACTCTTTCATATTATGCTCCTCCCATCCCCCTCATTTCCCTTTCCCCCGTGGGAGCACATTTTCTGTATAAAAAATATAAATGTTCGTTTGTACGACGATAACTCTTGATGGAAATATCCGATTTGCTTAAAATTTTGTAAATAGGCTCATTCTGATAAGGCGCTTCCCTGATTAGTTTTGGGGGTTCATTGGTTAAGTATAAAAGGGTAACGGGGGCTAACCCCCCCCCCCTAATTTAGATAAATGGGTTTTTCATGCAGAATTTCACGATTTGCTTCAAATTTTGTAAATAGGTTCATTTTGATAAGGTGCTTCCCTGATTAGTTTTGGAGTTTTATTTGTTAAGTGTAAAGGGGGAACGGGCCTGGTTCCCCCCTTAATTTAGGTAAATGGGTTTTTCATGTAGAATTATCAGATTTGCTTCAAATTCTGTCAATAAATTCATTCTGAAAAGGTACTTACCAGATTAGTTTTGGCGTTTAATTGGTTAAGTGTAAAGGGAAAACTGGGGGCTAATACTCCCCCCCCCCTTAACTTAGATAAATGTCTTTTTTATGTAGAATTATCCGATTTCCTTAAAATTTTGTGAATAAATTCCTTTGATAAGGCGCTTTACTGATTTGTTTTGGGGCTCATTGATTAAGCATAAAAGAGGGAACGGGGCTAATACCCTTGATTTAGATAAATGGGGTTTTACGGCAAAATTATCCGATTTGCTTCAAATTTGATACACCGGTTTATTCTGATAAGGTGCTTCCCTGATTAGATTTGGAGGTTCATTTGTTAAGTATAAAGAGGGCGAAACAGTTGGATAATCCACCTTAATTTATTTTTCAAAGATCATTATTCTTTGAAATAAATACTATAATATACAATTAGTGTGAACAGCCTGTGAGCTCAAAGCCATCAGTTTAACTAGGCACTTTTCTTTTTAATTTAATTTTTGCAATTTAATTTTTGCATTTTTTTATATGCTTTTATTATAACACTCTTTCTTCTTTTTCCATGCAATCGATTGGCTTTAGTTCGTCAAATAATTCATCGCAGAAGATGAATATCGCAGAAGGTCGTCGTACTGGCGTAGCGGAAGCAGTGCGACGAGTAATCTATACTAGGACTTCCCTCAGAGAGATTAGTCTGAGCGATATTACTGAGAACATAGATTTAATAATAACATGTGGAAGCAAAGAAAATGAGATGCTATCTTTAATTGTCCATATACTGCGAAAAATTGAAATGATGAAAATAAACGAATTGTAGAATTACAAAATCTTATATATAAATTCGTATACACTGTTTAAAAAAATGGGAAATCAAACCATTTAAGACAGCCATGCATGGATATAAAATTGAAAGTACGCAATATATTAAAAGTAAAATAGAAAATGAAACACTCATTTACTTATATCGGAATTTTAACTGTATAAAATGATGTCAAGAGCATAATCAGACGCTCCGCACCAATTTGAGTAACTTTAAATGACAAATATATGATGTTTAAAAAGAATGGACTATACTTTATATAGTGTGTGCTCCCCCGGAATAGTTAATATTGTACAATATCTGTTTTCCACGGATGCAATGAGGTTGTCGATAACATTTAAGGAATTCTCTTCTCAAAATCTAATATAGTATCAAATTACCGAATACATCAAAAGTGGCATGCAATGCTTCGTTAGAGTGTGTTGATATGCTCGATCGGACTTAAATGATGAGTGCTTGCTGGCCACTACATACGCTGTATTGTTTTGTTTTCAAACATATTCTGCACAAGTTGAGCTGTATTTAGCATGTATTAAATAATAGAAATCGGCAATGATTACAACATAAAGTATGACACAAGATCTGAATATATCGTCTGCATAACTTTTGAGCTGTCAAAGTGTCATTTGAAGTAATTTACAAATCCATACATATTTATTCAGCAAATCATGCAAGCTAACATACGCCAATATGAACCCAATTACAAAATTTCACCAGAATAAGTTAATATATAAAAAATCTACTAATGATAATTGAGAATATGACCTTATGATAAAATGTCTAGAAAAATGAATCGGATAAAAAATTCATATCACATTTAAAACGGCACTACCCTCTGTTAGTGGCCTTAGCGAGAGAGAGAAAAGCCTAGAGAAGGAACATTTTAACAAGTACTTTCGGGCAACCTACTCACTGTTTCATACAGGTCTTTATTCAATATTTACACAATTTATTTAATGCTAGGTGGGTATCTATCAGTTTTGTTGCATTTAAATCGCATGTTTTGCGGAGGAAATGCAGCATTATGAAATATTTAAAGTTGCTGTACCTAATAATTCCAAATTAATGGTAATTGAGATCGCTTTCCGTTAATTTCATCTTTTTAAATTTTTTAGAAACCATTCATAGAGACAATTGTATATTTTAAAACTAACCCGAAGCAAAATTTCAAGATTTTGGGCTCAGCAGTAACAGAGAAATAGAAAATTTTTGAAAGTTTTTTGTTTCTGCACTGTTTTATATAGCGACATTTTTAGAAATTGTTCTATTGCGAGAATTAACGTCATGATAAATACAGCCATGTCAATTTTCATGTTTATATTCCTAACAATTACATGTTCTTCGTTACTTAGATCATCTTTAGATCTTTTTCCGCTTTGTTTAGTCTTTCTATTTTTTAGAATTCGTTCTACAACGAACATTTACATCTTATTAATTACTAATGCCAAAGTTCTAGTTTCTAACCCCAACAGTATCCCAAAAATTTCAGTATTCCAAATAAATCATAGTTTAGAACCTTTCTAGAAATTTTTACGTTTATCCGTCAAATTGAACCTTTTAGAGAGCGTTCATTACGCGTATTTACATCTTAAAAGTAACTACCGCACCAAATTTAAAGTTTCTAATCCAATCAATATAGCAGAAATCACAATTTTAGAACTTTTTTGCTCCTGCAGCGATGTAGGTTCTTGCACTGACATAAAATAGTCTTTTTTTCGGAGCAGAGATGGCCACCAACATTTTTTTAAGTTGGCTATGTAGTTTCAGTGATAACACCTCACAAACGTACAAGCATTAATAATATTATATACTTTATAATATTATAACACTTTATAATATTAGCATTAGATGTACAGATACAAAAGCCATTTATCTGTTACAAACTAAAGTGCTTGGCGTTGCCCAGAATTTGAAGGATGTTTGTTCTGAAAAATCAATTTCAAAATTTAACATACAACACAAAACAAACATTAAAAAAGCAGTCGAAATGTTGTTGAATTAATCATATGAAAACGCTACATAAAAATGTATAAATGTATATAACAGACGCAAAGGAATACAGCTATAAATGAACTTATTTCAATTTATAATTGGAGCAATAATGTTAAAATACGCCAATATTTCCCTAATCGGGCTTTTATCATGCTTCAATACATTTTTCACACTCATATGACGTTATACTATATCCACCATGCCCTTTATATTTCCAATATGACGTAATATTTTCTTCTTTCACGTGGAAACCTTGAAATAGAAAAGTTATGAAGTTATATTCACTTTCATTTAAATTCGTCAAACCATTTATTTCATTTTCATATTTCACGTGAATATCTTGCAATAGAAAAGTTATGACGTAATATTTACCTTTTTTTTAAATTCGGCAAACTATTTATTTCATTTTCATTTTTCACGTGGAAATCTTGCAGTAGAAAATTAATTGTTGTAGTAATAATTTTATTGTGTTTTTTAATTGTTGGCAACTGCTATAACGAAAAATGTTTAAATTTGATAAGAAATTGCTGTTAAATTGGTGGTTTTTTATTAATTAAAAATTAACTATAAGTTATTTCGATTCTGGATTACTTTAGTTGTCTCGGCTATGTTTTAATACACATGTACGTATCTCTTCACAATTTTGGCTTCCAAATTGTGGATTTTTTATACAATTACAAACAGACAGATGGACAAGTTTTCATTTTTATATATCTCTCTATTCTATAAAAAGTAACTAACGCTGTCACCGCCGCCGCCGGTTTTCGAATTTTTTGTGACCGGAGGTCTTTCTTCGTTAATATTAAGAAATCTATTGCATACAAATATATGAAAATCGGTGGTATTATAGCGAAATGTTTGATCAACACACTAATGCATACAGTTTTCAAATTGAAGAATTATTTTAAGAGATATTTAATGCTAAAGTTGGACAAAATCGTTCCATAAAAAAAAAATTATAAGAGCAAAAGCTATACATGGGAATTTAATCATTTTACATCATTTTATTCAATAGAAGATCCCGGTCTGTAGATTTCATTAATTTTTTTAATTTGACTCATTTTTTGAGGTTTTATTTCTATTTTAAATTCAAATATTCAGCATTTTGACAGATATTTTTTACATATTTTAGTAAATGGTATTAATTTAAACTGTTGCCAACTGTATAAACAGCGCAAACAATAATGTTTGCTTCAAATAAAAAAATATTTACACGTTACTATTATAAACAGAAAAAAACCTTCAAATTAGAATTAAATAATTAGGTATAAAAAGCAGGCACTTATTGAAAATTACGCCATAAAAACTATATTTACATGTGAATTTTAAAATAGAAAGGATATTGTAAAATAAATTCATTAACATGCGTTAGAAATCTGAAATAGAACAAATTACGTCACATTACACTTATTATGCAAAATGAACAAAAAATAGTATTGCAAAACAGTTTAAATTTAAAAATTGCGCGAGACAAAATATTAGAGGTTAAATATTAGATTTTTTCAAAATTTTGTTATTTGTCGTTAGATGTGAGGTGTTCAGCTATAAGTATGCAAATTTTAATGTTTCCAACATAATTAGGGGCTGAGTTAGAAAAATTGCTTTAAATACACAAGTTAGAGCCCAGAGGGTTAAATATTAGACTTTTTCAAAATTTTATTATTTGCTGTTTGATGTGAGGTGTTCAGCTATAAGTATGCAAAATTTCATGTCTCCAACTAAATTAGGGGCTGAGTTAGAAAAATTGCTTAAAATACACAAGTTAGAGCCCAGAGGGTTAAATAATAGACGTTTTCAAAATTTTATTATTTGTCGTTTGATGTGAGGTGTTCAGCTATAAGTATGCAAAATGTCATGTCTCCAACTTAATTAGGAGCTGAGTTAGAAAAATTGCTTAAAATACAGAAGTTAGAGATCGGAGGGCTAAATATCAGACATTTTTCAAAATGTTATTATTTGTCGTTTGATGTGAGGATTTCAGCTATAAGTATGCGAAATTTCATGTCTCCAACTTAATTAGGGGCTGAGTTAGAAAAATTGCTTAAAATACAGAAGTTAGAGACCGGAGGGTTAAATATGACTTTTTCAATATTTTATGATTTATCGTGTTATCGCAAGTGTTCAGCTGTAAGTATGCAAACTTTCAAGTCTCCAACTTAATTAGGGGCTGAGTTGGAAAAATTGCTTTAAATACACAAGTTAGAGCCCAAAGGGTTAAATATTAAGCCTTTTTCAAAATTTTATTATTTGTCGTTTGATGTGAGATGTTCAGCTATAAATATGTAAAATTTCATGTCTCCAACTTAATTAAATTAGGGGGTGAGTTAGAAAAATTTCTTAAAATACACAAGTTAGAGCCCAGAGGGTTAAATATTAGACTTTTTCAAAATTTTATTATTTGCCGTTTGATGTGTGGTGTTCAGCTATAAGTGTGCAAATTTTCAAGTCTCCGACATATATAGTTTCTGAGAACGGGCTCTGTGACAGACGGACAAACAGACAGACAAAGGAGCGAGACAGGTAGGGTTTCGTTAGATGAACGAAACTCTAAAAACATGCTGCGGATGACTGTAACAACACCCTAAAATTACATTACCATCAGCGATCTACCAATCCCGAATTTAGTTTATATTCGTTTCATATATTCTTATTCTTTTGTGCGGCCCTGTAAAATAATTATCAATATTATATACAGTAAACCCTCTGAATAGCGGACACCCCGAGAATGCAGAATTTGTCCTCTATTTAGAGGTGACCGCTACTGAGAGTAAAACATGTACAGTTATTTAAGTGTTGGTAATCGAAAAAATGTCCGCTAAATAGAGGTATCCGCTAATCGGGTGTGTCCGCTATGGAGGTTTTACCAGTAAAACTTCTGAATAGCGAACACCTCGGAGGGCAGAATTTGTACTCTATTTGGAGGTGTCCGCTACTGAGAGTAAAAAATGTACAGTTATTTAAGGGTTGGTAATCGAAAAAATGCCCGCTAAATAGAGGTGTCCGTTATGGATGTTTTACTGCATAATAATATCATCCTTTACAAGAAAATTGCATGCTGTATGATAGACAGACAGACATCCAGAGAAAGATAACCTCCCGGATCAATAAACACTCATGTCTTTTGTTTTAATCATCCACAATTGTATGTCATACAACATGCCAGATTTTATAAAACAGGCTATAAACGGTCACCGTGGTACGGAATACTGTATTATTATTTGTTTGCCCACCAAAACTGGTTGCCACGTGTTGTTGCAAGGTTTGTGATCACGTGGTTGAAACTGATCTATTCAATATTACTGCGTGCGTATTTTTTTTTTATTATTTGCTCCATGTGTTCAAACCAGTTGTCTACGAAAACATCCACCAGTGAAAGTGACGCACACCAAATTTCTGTGACGTATGCAGATAAATTGTGCCTTTTTAAGAGTTTTTTCTATATAATTTTTAAACGGTTTGGAACTTATTTTCCATAGTAGGTGCATTCAGTAGGCGATCCTCATAGGTATCTTCTGGTGCAATCAGAAACGAAATCCGACAAATATTTTTTGAGTTATGCTTGACGAAAGTTTTTTATTAGGCTTTTTTTTTTAGTAGGACATGGCGTTAATATCCATCGTAGTAGTAAAGTGGCCGGACAGTAATATTTCGCTGAGTATTAGCCTTCGCTTCGCTCAGACAATAAATAAAAATGTAAATGTTCGTTTGTACAAAATCGCTAATCTCCGAAAGTTCTTCAACGATTGCTTTGAAATTCACGGATTGAGTTGGATTCGAATACGAGCGTATTGTTATATACCTAATATGAACCTCGATCACCCCTCCCCCAATCTGTCACCCCCATTAAACCATCAGGCGGCACTTTCTTAATTTTTTTCGATGCCGATCATGTGATATATCATTAGAAAACGCTTTGACCACTCATTCATATTATGTCCCTCCCCTCCCTCACCCCTCACTTTCCCCGGGGAGGAACATTTTTATATAAATAAAAATGTAAATGTTCGTTTGTACAAAATCTTAAAACTCCGAAAGTTCTTAACCTATTGCTTTGAAATTCACGGACTGCGTTGCACTTGAATGCGCGCATGTTTTAATATACCAATTATGAATCTCACTTGCCCCGCTCCACAATTTTCACCATCCGGGGGCAGTTTTTAAATTTGTTTTGACACCCATTATGCGGTATATCGGTAGAAAGCCCTTTGGCAACTTTTTCATATTATGCACCTTCCGCCCCCGGTCCCATCACCTTGGCCCTTTTGGGGGGGGGAGCAATTTACTGAAATATTTCGCCAGTATTTTTAAAGTTCTTTCTTTGTTTTTTAGCTCGTGGTTTCTTCCTTTTTATCCCACAAGCTTATTAAAGCCTGAAAGCTAATGTGGCCGCAGGTTCTGTATGCACGTATGTATTTATGTACCGGGTGAGCAAAAAGTCCGTATAAACTTTAAAAATTCACAAAAACTGAAAAAAATAACCGAAATGAAAAACGCTTTGCAGGGTTAGCATCTATAGGGCACGGTAATTTTTTTAAGACAGGGAAAAAAAATAGCTCAAAAAACAGCCAGCAGGTGACGCTGATGCACTAAAGTCAAAATAAAGATAGGCAAATAACGAACAGAATGACTCCAAATTTTATTAGAGCTCTATGTATTCCACATAATTACCACCACAAGGGATAACACATTGCAGGCGAGTCACAATTCCAGCAACGGCAGAGTGTAGCAGGTCTGGATGCACATATGACATCTCTCGGCGGATTGCATCTTTTAGTTCCGACAGATTAGACGAACAGGATCAATACACCCGGGATTTAAAATATCCCCCTAACCAGAACTCTGCCGGTGTCAAATCTAGAGGCCGAGGAGGTCATGGGAACCTGAAACACCTGCTAATGATTTTGTCTTCCCCGAACGTCTGTAGAAAGAGTTCCTTCACAGGAGTATCAATGTGATTAGGGGGTTCCAGCTTGCATAAATGTGATGGCAGAAAGCGCATCTCTTTCACGCAAATATGGCATGACCTTCTCGCGCAGAAGCATTAAATAACGTCGAGCTTTCACCGTAGCCGTTTTTCACCCTTTTACTGGGCAATGCGTTTCAAAGAAGAAAGGTCCTATGATGAATGAATTTGGGAATCCACACCACACAGCCACTTTTGGGGAATGCAACGGTTTCTGGCTGTACTCATGTGGATCGCCTAGAAGTGACAGTTATGGGTATTAACGTCGCCATGAAGCAAAAAATGAGCTTCATTTATCCAGAAGATGTTAAAAATCCAGTTTGGGTTCTGTTAAATTTTGGAGAAAGCACACCTCGCAAATGTTTTCCTCTGTAATGCATTCACTGGTAAAAGTTCATGGCACGATTGTAATCTGTATGGGTACAACTCAAGTATTTCATGAATAATATTGCATACCGGTGGTCGTGGTAAGCTCAAGCGTCTGGCAGCTTCACGAGCACTGCTGGTTCCTGCAGCTGAATGAGACGCTAACGCTTCCATTTCGGCGGCAACACACAGCGAACGTGCCTTTATTAAACATGGTCGTCCGGATCTTACACAATCCTCCAGAGTTCCGGTCTCCTCAAACTTCCGAATAAGCTTTATGAGGTCTGTCGCTGTTAAAGGTCCTTTTTCAGTCCTCACATCCTTCTCAACTCGGGATTTACGCAAAGCAATGGTCGCCGATTTCTGGTTCACGTAAAATAACTTCACCAACAAATCTTTATTCTTCGCACTAAGCATCCTTGATCAGGTACACGGCTCACAACGGGGAACTAGTTCCGGATTAGGAGCACAAGTTCTTATGTCTCATTTGCATATTTCCACCAAAATCGCACGAATCAGTGCCATCTGTCGGCTATTTTTTTGTTATTTTTTATATCTGTCTTTAAAAAATTTCCTATAGATGCTAATCCTGCAAACAGTTTTTCATTTCAGTTATTTTTTCGGTTTTTATGAATTTTTAAAGTTTATACGGTCTTCTTGCTCACCCGGTATGTATGTGCGTAACGCGATAACTCTTGACAGAAATATCCGATTCATTATTATAGGTTCATTATGATAAGGCGCTTCCGTGATTAGCTTTGGGGATTCGTTGGTTAAGTGTAAAGGTATAACGGGGTGCTAATCCCTCCTTAATTTAGATGAATGGGTTTTTCATGAAGAATTATCCGATTGCTTCAAATTTTGTAAATAGATTCATTCAGATAAGGTGCTTCCCTGATTAGTTTTGGTGTTTTATTGGTTAAATGTAAAGGTAAAGGGGGAAGGGGGGCTAATTACCCACCTTAAATTAGATAAATGAGTTTTTCATCTAGAATTATCCGATTTGTTTCAAATTTTGTGAATAGGTTCATTCTGATAAGGCGCTTCCCTGATTAGTTTTGGGAGTTCATTGATTAAGTATAAAGGGAATAACGGGGGCTAATTAGGCCTTAATTTAGATAAATGGGTTTTTCATGCAGAATTGTCTTATTTTCTTCAAATTTGGTATACTGGGTTATTCTGATAAAGCGCTTCCCTGATTAGATTTGGAGGTTCATTGGTTAAGTATAAATGGGGGAAACGTGGGGATAATCCCACTTAATTTATTTTCGAAGAGGCATTATTCTTTGAAATAAAAGTATAATATATAATTTTTGCGAATAGCCTGTGAGCTCAATGGCATCAGTTTAACTCGGTACATATCTTTTTAAGTCACTCGATCAGCTGGGATTCCACCGCACGCACTGCAATTGACGATCGGTGTGCTAATTATGATGTTACGAAATATCCACCAGTCAATGTTTTGAAACGTCACGCGGCTTACAGTAAAAAAATAATGAGCAACATCGTAGAAGCAACAATCTTGACAGGACCTTGCAAAGGTGAAGATGTTCTCATTCCTCGCCTTCCTTGGATTCTAATGGATGTGCCATTTCAATTTGAGATATTGCAATTACCAATTTGATTGGCGTTTACAATCACCATCAACAAACCCTAGGGCCAAGCTTTAGAATTCTGCGGTTTCGATCTAGACACGGATTGCTTCTCACACGGATAATTATATGTTTCTTGTTCTATAGTCGGCAAACGAAACGTCTCTATATCTGCACAGACAATGTAACAGCAAAAATTATTGTGTATCCACGAGCATCATGAAATTAAACATATGAGAAATGTGCAATTTCTCTTTTCTTTCTTTTCCATTTAGCCACAACAGAGCCACAGCAACGCGTGGCCGGGTACAGCTAGTTATGAAATATAATTATTCGGAAACTGCTACGAAGTCATTTATTGAAATGCCATAAACTGAAACAAAGTTTTTCTAAACATAGAAGAAAAATAATGTTTGAGAAAGTGGACATTCATTTCCAACAAGATGATACTTTTATGTTAATTTATTTAAAATTTTTAATATATCATTTGATGTTGATAATACATTAGAAAATAAATTTTCCCTTGAAGTTACCTTCACCTACCTTACCTTTACCTAGTAATATAATAATTGGGACATACTATGAAGTCATTCATTCATTAATTATTTTCATATAGTCAGAATTGATATATTTATGGTTACACTGAGATAATCATAGTAAATAAATTAATAAAGAACTTTTTATTATTCCTATAAATAGGTAGAAAGTCAAATTCTCCTAAACGCACGTTTCATGTCTCCACCACAAGGTTTATTCTAAACGATGAATTTGCTTTTAGAAAACATGTGTTGTTATTGTTGGAGTACAACATTTTTAATTTTCTCCTTTCGTGCATCTTTTGCTAAACCCTTAAGGATCGCATCAAATTGCAAGTTAAAAATTAAAATTGCTTATTGGCACCACTTTAAAAAAAAAGATATATTCAACTTATTTAATGACATGTAAAATGATACCATAATAAAGCCAATTACACTGTTTTATAAAACTGGTGGGAATCAATCTGAATAAAAGACACAGCCTGTGAATATCACGCGAGCGACAATTAAGTGGTTAAGCTTATTGTGACGTAACTATCAGACTGCTCTGTGTGCGAGAGTATTTCTACTGAGTTAGAAACATGCCAGCACTAAATCGCAATCCCAGCTTTGTATATATAATTCTTTGTCTTCGTGTTATTTGAAATTTTAATTTAACCTAAACTGCTTGTTCTGCGTGCTTCAAAAACTAAATTTGGTTATGTGTTAGATAAATGGTTTCAGTATGCCACAGGAAGCAAAAAATATTCTTAATTGGAATTTTTGTACTTGCAACACAGGCACCTAGTGCTAAGCTAAGAACTATTCTTTATAGAAGATTTTTCATAAACCGATCTTATAACTGGATGTGAGAGCCTTTTAAAGTTATGTCTCAATAAACGACTATCGAAAAGCTCTGTAAATACTAATAGTAGATAGAAACCTCAAAACCGAAGTTGTAGTACAATTGATAAAGAAATTAAAACCAGCTAAATGTAACGCAGAGAAAGGAAATGTCACCGGACTGATTACGGCGCTCGAACTGATATAATTCATGTCATAAATCCTAGTGCACTGAGCCATATTAAGCATTAAGTGTTACATCAGGTGCTCTATAAATCTACTCAAGGATGTTTCTGAATTAAGGCGGCCGGCAAAGAAAACGAACTTTTAAAAGAAATTTAGTTTATAAAAATTTCTTTAAGTGAAACTATTTCTTATTATTTTTACATATAAAACATAGTTAAATAATAAGAATAATTGTGTACATGGAAACTACTTGTAATGGAATTGTGTTTTAAAATTAAAAATTTCATCATCTTTGCGACAGAGATAATACAAGGTTATATCTCTTAATTTGGAAATTTGTTTCAGTCCTTAACGATTCCGCTTTAAAAAGGCACAGGACCTTTAAACTTTCAAAAAATCAGCTTTCAGATTTTGTTTTATACTGAGTTTCTTAAATTTCTCAACAATATATAAAAAACCTCATTCAAAAATCTCCATTATTTCATGAGTTTTAATCGTTTATAGACGGCAAGTACAATTGAAGGTCTGTAGGTATTGAAACTTCAAAACGCGTTTTCTCAGATTACTAAATTTGGAGTTTGCGTAATTTTGAGTTTTATCATGCGCGCAGTACTTAATGATTTTAATTCACGTTCTAGTGAGATGAATTTTTGAATTTAAAATTTAAATATTTATTTTGTATATTTAACATTTGTTTCCCGGATAATATAGCTAAGAATATATACTTTAGGCAGAAGAAAAAATAAAGATCTTAATTGCATATTATTTATATTTTGGTACATTGAAAAAGACGATGTTTTTAATTGTTTTGACAAATTCAAAGATCCTTTGCCCCCTTAAAGAAATAAAAAAATTCGTAATACTAAGAAAAATACCCTGGAGAGTCTTACCTATTAGAGATTAGACTAAATGAATGGAAAATTCATAATTATGAAATTAAAAGTTTAGCGTAGTATACACACACACATAGAAAAAAAATACAGACTTACTAACAAACTGAAATTTTGAACTTTTATCGACTGTGTTAGAAAGTGTTAGAAAGTAACAAGAACGAAAAATCATGCATCAGGCATAGATTATGAAACACTTCCCAACTCTAACAAAATATTATTGGGCATTCCATACAAGTGTAAACTTTGATCAAAAATATTTTTTTAAATAATTTTTATAAATTAAGTTAAAAAGTATATTGAAATATATTCCAAGTCTTCAAATTAATGATTTAGACTCAAAATTTTTATTTTATTTGCAACTGGCTATAGTCCAAATAAACAACATGGCTAGGAAGTAAAATGCTTGCAATTGTGTACAAATAGCATTATTGAAGAACACTGGGAAAAAAGAAGGTAATTGTTGTTTATTCTGCATTATTTTAAATAAATGAATGCATGTAGTATCGTCTTTGATTTCTGATACTATTTCATACACATATTTTATTTAAAGAAATTAAATAATTTTCCAAATACCGTTCAATATAAGTTCGATGGACCAAGCAACGTAATTAGAATTTTTCAGAAACTCAGTGGGAAAAGTTGAAAGCGTAAAAAGGACAGTAAAAAATACAATGCACTATCCATCTTAATTGTACCATTCTCTTGATCATTATTTTCATTTATCCCAGATACACTCACATATACGCATACATTGAATGTAAAAAGAGTATTTTTAAAAAGAATAAAACGAAACTACTATAATTATTACAAAATTTGTTAAGTAAAACTCAATTTTACTTCAGCTATGACTTTCAAGGATTTATGTTATTTAAAAAAATTAAAAAGTTTCCAACTACTAAGTAAAACATCTTGGAATGTCTTACCAATTAAGAGGTCGGTGCCCTTTGATCCAATAAAGTACATGGTAAGGTGACCTCTGTAAGAACTGCATTCATTCTTTAACAAATTGACTTTTAATTGTCTGAGCGAAGCGAAGGCTAATACTCAGCGCAATATTACTATCTGGTCACATAACAGCTACGATGGATATTAGCGTCCTACTAAAAAAAAAGCCTAATAAAAACCTTTCGTCAAGCATAACTCAAAAAATATTTGTCGGATTTCGTTTCTGATTGCACGAAAAGGTACCTATGAGAGTCACCTACTGAATGCACCTACTATGAAAAATTAGTTCCAAATCGTTTAAAAATTATATTAAAAAACTGATAAAAAGCACATTTTATCTACATACGTCACAGATATTTGGTGTGCGTCACTTTCACCGGTAGATGTTTTCGTAAACAACTGGTTTGAACACATGGAGCAAATAATAAAAAAAACCGCACGCAGTAATAATGAAGTGTCATAAAACATATTTAAATTTAATCAAACAGGAAAAGAAATCTGTTTGTTTTTCCATTTAAAAGAAAAAAAAAGGCATAAATACTTTGATTTGAGATTTTGCGATATTTAATCAACAGCATTTTTTAATCGCCAAAAACATATTTTATATTTCGCGTGTGAAAATTAGAAAAAATTATATGATGTTTAATAAAATATTTTGCTTTATAGTATCATTTCTTCTTATTTTCTTTATTTTTTAGGGTTTCGGTCATCTGACAAAACCCTATTCGTCTCGCTCCCCTTTGTCTGCCCGTCTGTCACAGAGCCCGTTATCAGAAACTATACATGTTGGAGACTTAAAATTTTGTATACTTATAGCTGACCATCACATATCATACGACAATTCATAAAATTTTGAAAAAGTCGTATATTTAACCCATTGGGCTCCACATGTGTATTTTAAACAATTCTTTCCAATTCAGTCGTAATTAGGATGGAGGCGTGAAAATTTGCATACTTATAGCTGAACACCTCACATCAAATGACAAACTATAAAATTTTGATAAAGTCATTCATTTAATCCTTTGGGCTGCCACATGTGTATTTTAAACAATTCTTTCTAAATGAGCCCTAATTAAGTTGAAGGCGTGAAATTTTGTATACTTATAGCTGAACACCTCAAATCAAATGACAAACTATAAAATGTTGAAAAAGTCGTACATTTAACCCTTTGGGCTCCTCATGTGTATTTTAAATAATTCTTTCCAACTGAGTCCTAATTATGTTGGAGGCGTGAAATTTTGCATACTTATAGCTGAACATCTCACATCAAATTACAAACAATAAAATTTTGATAAAGTTGTTCATTTAACCCTTTGGACTCCCACATGTGTATTTTAAACAATTATTTCTAATTGAGCCCAAATTAGGTTGTAGACGTGAAATTTTGCATACTTACAGCTGAACACCTCACATCAAATGACAAACTATAAAATTTTGAAAAAGTCGTACATTTAACACTTTGGGCACCACATGTGTATTTTAAACAATTCTTTCTAAGTGAGCCCTAATTAGGTTGGAGGCGTGAAATTTTGCATACTTATAGCTGAACACATCACATCAAATGACAAACTATAAAATTTTGAAAAAGTCGTACATTTAACCATTTGGGCTCCCACATGTGTACTTTAAACAATTCTTTCTGAGTGAGCCCTAATTAGGTTGGAGACGTGGAATTTTGCATACTTATAGCTGATCACCTCGCATCAAATGACAAACTTTAAAATTTTTAAAAAGTCGTTCATTTAACCCTTTGGGTTCCCACATGTGTATTTTAAACAATACTTTCTAAGTGAGTCTCTAAGTACGTTGGAGGCGTGAAATTTGTCATACTTATAGCTGAACACCTCACATCAAATGACAAACCTTAAAATTTTGAAATAGCCGTACATTTAATCCTTTGGGCTCCCACATGCGTATTTTAAGCAATTCTTTCTAACTGAGCCCCTTATTAAATTGGAGATTTGAAATTTTGCATACTTATAAGAGAACACCTGAGGCCGGACGAGAAATCATAAAATTTTGAAAAAATCTTACGTTTAACCCTTTGAGCTACCACATATGTATTTTAAGCAATTCTTTCTAAGAGAGCCCCTAATTAAGTTGGAGATATGAATTTTTGCATACGTATAACTCAATACCTCAAACCACACGGCAAATCATAAAATTTTCAAAAAGTCTTATATTATTTACTCCTCCGGGGTCTAACTTGTATATTTTAAGCAATTTTTCTAACCTCCGCCCTTTTCACCAGGGGAGCACTTTTCCAACTTTTGCCGACACCCATTTGACCATTCTTTCATATTATAAATCATAGCCTTATATATTTTAGTTCCACTTTTTACCACCAGGTGCGCCTACTTATCTCGGGTGCTATTGGCTCAATCCCCTCGACTAATATATCTACGGATAGTATATAAAACGGAGTTTCGTTCGGATAGAGGTTTATTTAGAATAGAGCGCGCCCCTGGTTGCGAAATGTGGCACTAACAGATTTTTCAAAAGGATAAAGTGTTTTGAAAGGAATATTAACCGAAAACCTCTGTGCGATCTGTGATCACATTTATTCACTTGTTTTTTACATGCTTTCTTTTAATTCACAACTATATTTGTCTGTGACACTCAAATTTTATGATTCATTTTTCACACACTTCCTGTTGACATAGAGTTTTGAAATTTGGAATATCAATGCATTCCTGGGGGCAATACTTGAATTGGACATTGATTTTTTTAAATTCGATCCCTAAGGGGACAACGTTAGGTGGGGGTGAATTAATGGTTACGTTTGATTTTCCATAGAGAAATCAGCATTAGCTTCAACAATGTATATTTGTTTAAAAGTACTAATGACAGGGTTAACACGATATCGCCAAACTTTGGCCAACGTGGCAAAATATCGCGAAATTTGGCAACAAGAAAGTTTTTATATATGAATCCAACTTGGAGATAACTGGCTAATTTGGCAAAATTCCCATTTAAATCCTTTTATCTTCCATAATTGAACTTACCGAATTAAATTTAAACTCCGTGCATTTAAGTTTTTTATCAAGACTTTTCTACTATTTAGTGCATTTTAAAACATATATATTTTCTAAATTTTTGTGAATTTTAATGAAAGTATGATAAAAAAAAATTCCATTTATATTACTTTCTTTTTAGTCTTTAAAAATGAAATTGGTACTTCTCCTGTATAAGGGCATTTGCGAGGTAGAGAAAATGGGTTCGGCGAGTCAAATAAGCTTTTTATGCGTATTTTTGTGCAGCTTATTCATTGTTTCATATACTCAAGCAATTTTTTAAAGATTTATAAAATTTATTTTCTGTAAACAAGCCACTTAACTATTTTTATATACAAACAAAAGTAAATTGTACATAAAAAGCAATGATATTATATATATAAAAAAAATGTTTATATTTATGTCACAGATGCCATATACGCACCGGGTTTGGCGTGATTTTTTATGCCAGTTTGGCGAAAACGCCGTTTTCGAATACCAGTTACATATAACGTGTTATAATTGCACGTTATTTTTTATTTCAATATGAAAACAAAATAAAGTGATAAACAAGACATTTTCTATTATTTTTAAAAGGAAATAACAATCAGTAAATGATATAATTATAGAAAAAAAGATTATAATAACGTTATATATGGTTACATCAGTGGTGGCTCGTGACTGGCATTTTTGGGGGCACTAAATCCATGGCTGCCAAATTTATTCTTCTCTTACCACTATTGCTTTAAAAAAAATCTTTGCCATATTTGTCGGCGGAGTATTCGACCCTTAAACAAGCAAATGCTTTCTTTCAAAAAATAATGGTAAGAAAAGAATAATACTGCCCGCCATGCATTTAATGCCCCAAATTATGACAGTTACGAGCCGCCACTGGTTACCATGTCAGCAAAGTAACGGCACTTTGACGCCAATTAGGTACCTCTCTGCGTTTATGACATCTGTGCCATATTTACTTGTAAAATTAAGCATAAACGTTTATCAAGTTTGTTTTCATAGCTATTTATATCTTTTTGCAACAAATCTCACTTTTTGAGGCCAAAATTGCACAAAATTTGAAAAAAACTAAAAAACGGGAAGTCTGTTTTTTCAGAATTTAGTGTCACCTCCGATGACAAACAAAATATATAAATATAGATAGTACAAAACATATTTCAGTTTTAAGACTTAAAACACACGCTTTTATTTTGTACAGAATGACGTCATCCGTATCCGCTGAAGAATTCTTCATTTACGATCCAATCTTAAAGAACTTCTACAGTAAAGTACGCATAGGACTATCGCTGAGGATATCGCTGAATAATACACAAATCCAAAAAAAGAGATGTCGTCTATAATAGCTCCACATTTTATCAGAAATCATTTATTTATATTTTTTCAAAATAGCACGTATTTTAATTATATATTTTTAAAGTTGTTAAGCGAAACAGGCAACAAAAAGGTATAATTACTATTTTCCAACTATTTTCACCCTACTCTCTACAGAAATGGAGTACTTGTGATGCTAAAATTAAACAAATGGCGCTAAAAACTACAAACAATCAATGTTTCAAAAATAAATTGAGATTCAGTTTTCAATCAAATTGCATTTGAAAGTACCTTTTCTCCTTAATACGACGGTTTTAAAAATTGAAAATGTGCGATGTTTAGATTTAAAAATCTTAAAATAGTAGAATAGAGAAGATTAAGTTACATTGCAGTACAGTATTTGGCACTACATAGTTATCCCGTCGACCAAAAATCTATCCCTAAACTATAAGATTGAATGAAAATAATCGTTGATCGTAAATGTCACATTCTAAATACCTTATTACCATGCATTTAATGCTTTTCATGGTACTTTGCTGTTATATGGACTTTGGCATTTTTGTAAAAAAACATGACATTCGGTGTTAAGAAAGTGAGATTTTTTGTCAAATCATATAAATGACTATGAAAATAAAACAGAATAAGTATTATACTGGTTTATATATATATATATTTGTTTAAAAATGCATCTGCTAACACGTATTAGATAAGTTATTTATGTTTGTATATAATCTAACATATAAAAATGAAAATTTGTCTATCTGTCTGTTTGAAATTCTATACAAATCCACAGTTTGGAAGCCAGAATTGTGAAAAGATACGTACATGTGTAAACACGGCCGAGGCAACTAAAGTAATCCGGAATCGAAATAATTATTAGTTAATTTTTAATTAATAAAAAACCACCATTTTAACAGCAATTTCTTATCAAAGTTAAACATTTTTCGTTATAGCAGTTGCCAACAATTAAAATACACAATAAAATTCTTACGACAACAATTAACTTTCTACTGTAAGATTTCCACGTGAAAAATGAAAATGAAATAAATAGTTTGCGAATTTAAAAAAGGGTGAATATTAACTTCATAACTTTTGTATTGCAAGATATTCGTGTGAAAAATGAAAATGAAATAAATAGTTTCATGAATTTAAATGAAAGTGAGTATAACTTTATAACTTTTCTATTTCAAGGTTTCTACGTGAAAAAGGAAAATATTACATCGTATTGGAAATATAAAGGACGTGGTGGATATAGTAGAACGTCATATGAGTGTGAAAAAAACGTATTGAAGCATGATAAAAACCCGATTATGGAAATATTGGCGTATTTTAACATTATTACTCCAATGTTATATTGAAATAAGTTCATTTATAGCTGTATTATTTTGCGTCTGTTATATGCATTTATACATTTTTATATTTTGTTTCCATTTGATTCATGTTTACAACACTTCGACTGCTTTTTTAATGTTGGTTTTATGTTGTATGTTAAATTTTAAAATTGACTTTTCAGAACAAACATTCTTCAAATTCTAGGCAACGTCAGGCACTTTAGTTTGTAACAGATAAATGGCTTCTATATCTGTACATATGTGCTAATAATATAAAGCGTTATGATATTATAAAATGTATAATATTATTAATGTTTGTGCGTTTGTGAGGTGTTATCTCTCAAACTACATAGCCAACTTAAAAAAATGTTCGTGGCCATATCTGCTCCGACAAAAGACTATATTTTATGTCAGTGCAACAACCTACATCGCTACAGGAGCAAGAAAGTTCTAAAATTGCGATTTCTGTGATATTGATTGGGGGTTAGAAATTTAAATTCGGTGTGGTGGTTACATTTAAGATGTAAATACTCGTTGTGAAAAGGTTCGAAAATTCAGTTTGACAGATAAACGTAAAAATTTCTAGAATGGTTCCAAATTATGACTTATTTGGAATACCGAAAAGTCTGCGATACTGTTGGGATTAGAAGCTAAAACTTTGGCATGACAGTAATTTCTAAGATGTAAATGCTCGTTGTAGAACGAATTCTAAAAAATTGAAAGACTAAACAAAACGGAAAAAGATCTAAAGATGATCTAAGTAATGAAGTACATGGAATTGTTAGGAATATAAACATGAAAATTGACATGGCTGTATTTATCATGACGTAAATTCTCGCAATAGAACAATTTCTAAAAATGTCGCTACATAAAATACTGCAGAAACAAAAAAGTTTCAAATTTTTTCTATTCCTGTGTTACTGCTGAGCCCAAAAACTTGAAATTTTGCTTCGGGTTACTTCTAAAATATAATTTTTTTTTATGAATGGTTTTTAAAAAATTTAAAATTTAAAAAGATAAAATGAACGGAAAGAGTTCTCAATTACCATTAATTTGGAATTATTAGGTATAGAAACTTTAAATATTTCATAATGCTGCCGTTTTATATTTGACATGAATTTTTTTTTTCTGATTCATTTTTTTAAGCATTTTATCATAAGGTCATATTCGCAATTGTCATTAGTAGATTTTTTATATATTAACTTATTCTGGTAAAATTTGATAATCGGATTCATATTGGCATATTTTAGCTTGCATGATTTGCTGAAAAAATATGTATGGATTTGTAAATTTCTTCAAATGACACCCTGACAGCTCAAAGGTTATGCAGACGATATATTCAGATCTTGTGTTATACTTTACGCTGCAATCATTGCCGATTTCTTTTATTTAATACGTGCTAAATACAGCTCAACTTGTGCAGAATGTGTTTGAAAATAAAACAATACAGCATATGTAGTGGACAGTAGGGTGGGTCGAAAAAAAGAAATTTTTTAATTTCTGAACGCTTTAGCGCGGAAAAGTTGCCTATTGTAATAAAAAGAACAACAGCATATTTTTTTAAAAAATCAGTTAACATCTTCCATTCGCGCATCGTACTTAATGTTGATGAAAAATATAAAAAATCGCGCCTTTTTTCTATTTTTTTTTAAGTTAATTAAACCTTTAAAAATAAACACGCTTTAGCTTTTTATGCTTGTTTCATGGTTTACATAACCTAAATAAATTAAATTGCAATGAATAATGAATTTTTTTTTTTTTGTTCGCGCAAGAACTTAGAAAAACTATAAATTTACCAATTTACACAATTTTCACCGTAGTTCGTTTTGCTAAAACAAATCGACACAGAAAACGACACAGAACCACGTGGTAGTGGTTGCACGCTGAGTTCCACCCACATCCTGCCCAACAAACCGTTCAATTGTTGAGTGTGGTATTTATACTATATTAAAAAGACGACATGCATGTTAATGTGCAATTCTAATTAAATGCTTATGTAAAAAAAAATAAAGAAAATTCGTGTCTTTGAGTTGAGGTTCTTTATTCTTCAAAGGAATTGCAATTTGGGGGAAAATTGGATATATTTACAAAACTAGTTAGAATAAAGTTAAATGTAAAGGCCCAGTGGAAAGCTCGTGATCTTCAGCAAGCACTGAGTAGATCCTCAAATAGTTTTAAAGTTCCTAAAGTGGCAGTGTATTATGAAATTGATAAACTCAAACTTGTTCGATTTCTGATATAGACAGGACTTTTCTGAGCGAAGAACAGCAGTATTTTGGGGACATTTTGAATGCACTCACCTTGTGATATTGTCCAAAAGACTTGCCGAATTGGGACCCTAGTACTTTGTCCGATTCCAGATGACTAACTACGGCCAAACGAGTCCTTAGATTGTATCAGATCCATCCGAAAACTTAAAAGAAACAGCTGTCTTCATCTTAAAATCATACATTCCTGTGTAATTTGCCATAAAATAAACAAAAATTTTACTGACGGACCAAAACATGTATTTCAAGCAATCCAGACATCACGCTATTTATCCGACGAATTACTACAAGTTGGCGATCCAGTAATAGAACGAAATGCGTTTTTTGTGCACCCAAAGAATATTCTGTTGGGAATGATTGTCAATTAAAGAAAACATATTCGGGATATCGATTACAGAAGGATCGTAAATGCAAGACAAAACGTCCCAAAGAACAAAACTGTTAGAAATGTAATGCCACTGAATGGAAAATTTCAAGCTTTCGATTACATAGAAAATATTAATTGGAATTCTTGTGCGGTGTATCCTCCCCCAATGCCGCGGGACCTAAGTGAAGATGATGTTAAATCGTTCATCACTTCTGACACCTCTCATCAGAGAAATACAAATGTTTCTCTGTTACACCGAGACTGTTAAGATGTGCGTCAAACTTTTGAAAGAGACCTCGAATAAAGTATGGAGACATAAAGCTAGACATGGCTATATCCGAACAACACTGAAGTCTAAATCGGTTATGTCTCATTTTTCAAAAGAAAATCAGACTTTAAATGTGCAGTAGATATAAAAAAGAAAACGTAAAAAACACAGTAAGCCAAAGAATGCTACTCTATGGAATACCTTTGCAAATAGTGGCAAATATAATGTAAATGCCACACACAGCAATTGGATGGTTGATTGGATAGGGTTGAGGTGGAACTTTACGTGCAACCATCTCCACTTTGTGAGTTCTGGGTCATTTTATTCTAGCAAAACAAGTGAAGAGTAGCACGGTCAAAAATGTGAAAAATTGCTCAATTTATGTGTATTTCCAAGATATTGCGCGAACGGAAAAATTGGATTTTTGATTAGAATTTAATTTATTTTGGTTACGTAAACTATGAAACAAGCATAAAAAGCTAAAGCGTGTTTATTTTTAAAGTTTTAATTAACATAAAATAATTAGAGAAAAGGCGCGATTTTTGCAATTTTGCATAAAATTTAAATACGATGCGCGAATGGAAGATGTCAACCGATTTTTAAAAATATTACGCCGTTTTTCTTCCTATTACAGTAGGCAACTTTTCCGCACTAAAGCGTTCCCAAAATAATACACCCATCATTTAAATCCAATCGAGCATATCTAAAACACACTCTATCGACGTATTGCATGCCACTGTTGATGCGTTCGGTACTTTGATACTATATCAGATTTTGAAGGGAGAAATCCTTAATTCTTATCGACAACCTCATTGCATCCGTGGAAAGCAGATATTGTACAATATTAACTATACTGGGGGAGCACACACCACATAAAGTATAGTTAATTCTTTTCAAACTTCATATATTTTTCATTTAAAGTTACTCAAATTGGTGCGAAGCGTCTGATTATGCTCTTGATAGCATTTTATACAGTTACAATTCCGATATAAGATAATTTAGTGTTTCATTTTCAATTTTACTTTTAATGTATTGCGTACTTTCAATTGTATATCCATGCATGGCTGTCTTGCATGGTTTGCTTTCCAACTTTTTTAAACAGTGTATACGAATTTATATATAAGATTTTGTAATTCTACGATTCGTTTATTTTCATCATTTCAATCTATCGCAGTATATGGACAATTAAAGATAACATCTCGTTTTCTTTTCAACACGTTATTATTAAATCTATTGTCTTTGCAATATCACGCAGACTAATCCCTCTGAGGGAAGTCCTAGTTATAAAATTGAAAACACATGTTAGTAACGTTTCATTTTATCAGTTTAAGTTGTTAAAAAAGGTATTACACATATATATTTTTATTTATTTATTTTTAAAGATAATACAATTTTTACGAAAGACTTATTCTTTCATACATTGCGCGCATGATTTTTCCCATTTGAATGGCTGAAAAAGGCCAAGATTTCTTTAATGGGTACAGATATAAAGTGTTTTCAAAATGACTTACAATGAAAAAATAAAACTTGTAGATCCCGAGAAAAAAAAATAAGAAATTCAAAATAACGAGATTTTTTTTTTGTTACAAAAGTAGTCGTGAATCCTAAACTTCTTAATGGAGAATCATAATAATCGGTCCTTTTGTGCTTCTGAGCGTTTAATATATTCTCCGAAAATTTCGTGATATTCTAGGTAACCATTTTTAAGAAATCGTGCGCTCAATGATCAAAATCGCTGTTTTGAGAAAATTGACATTAAAGATTAAATTACCCCTTGATCATACAGCAAAAGCTCAAAGTGTTTTAGACATAACTTCTCTTCTAATGCGAATTTTTGTATGGGGTTTGTTTTTAAATGTTCCTAAAGAATCATATTTAATTATAAGATGTTTAAAAAATAATAAATTTTTGGACGCTTTAAAGGTTACCGGACCCCTTAAAGAATAGACTAAAGAAAGAAAATTCCTAAGAATGATTTTTAAAGTTTAGCGTAGTACACACACACATAAAAAAAACAAAGAAAAAAAACATGCTGACATACAGACAAAAGGAACTTTTGAACATTTTTCGACTATGTTAAAGTGTTAAATAAACAAAAACGAAAAATCATGCATCAGGCATAGATTATGGAACACTTACCAACACTAACAGAATATTATTAAGAAATTTTGTATTTTCATGGAATGAAAGCTATTATTATAATCTATCAGTCCTGAAAGCGAACTATTTTATGCGTACCTGAAAATGAAGATAAAAGCCACGAACTCATTAGTCTATTGAAGGTATGTTCTAATGCATCTGGGTGATCATTTTTATTTTCATTATGCTTGAAATATCATAACCTCATTGAAATGCATCGCAATTGACTTCTTCCTATGCATCATAACACAATAGAATTATTTTGTGCTTCCTTAAAAACGAACTTTAAATTCTTATTGTTCTATATTCTTGAGAAACATGCATATCAAATCCATTATGACTGAAATATTTTAACATCATTAAAATAGATGAAAAATGTTTTCTTCCTATGCAATATTATCTAACAGAATTTATTTGTGAGGCCTTTAAACGAGCTATGAATGCAATACACTTCATTTCTAACATCGAACATTCGATATCAATAACATCTAAAAATCACATGATTATCCGACTTTATTTACGAAAGTTAGAAGACGGACAGACAGCAGACGTCAGAGAGGTAGACATAAAACGCAATTCAGAAAGCTTTTCAACTATGTTGGAAAGTGTTAAAATGACGCTTCCGACTGCTTCGCCATAAGAGGACCTGGGACGCAAAAATCTTCGAATTTTCTAAAAGCATTAAAAATTAAAATTAATTAAATTGCATTAAAAATCTCTCCATTTTTTCTGCGTAAAATGACGATTAAATCAAGTTTCTATCTTAATTTGAAAAAGAAATATTATTTTTTTTTTTCATTTTAGTTTGTTTTTAAAATCTAGCTTTCAAGAAATGGTTGTCACGGGAACGACTTCTTGTTAAAAAGCGTTGTTTTTCATGATGGGTTTTTTCACCATTTCTCGTATTTAAATTGTTATAAGTCAAGAACCGTTAAAAACGGATGTTCCAAACTTGGAACATGTCTTTTTCAATTGTTTTGCTTTAATTTTGATTCAGTAAATTTGAAAAAAAAAAATATTTTTGAAAATATCATTTTTAAGTTTCGTGATTATTTTTTAATTTTTTTCTTTAAATATCTTAAATTTTTATTTAAATTAATATTTTTAAAAAAGCTGAATCTAAATTAAAACTTACATATTTCTGTTTATTAAATGAAAAGAAATTGAAATTTTACAAATAATATTTCGAGTTATAACGATTTTAAATTACCCCACATTAGAGAAAAATAAATATATATATTTTTAATTATGAAAAGTTTTATCACGTGATTTTGTTTAGAAATGATATGGTTAACAATCACAAAAAATTTCAAAGTTTTAACTCAAAATACTTTAAAATAATTTTACTCACTTTAAAATAAAAATTATTTTAAAGTGTGTCCCGGCCATTCTTTAATTGTATATGTATGCTTGAACATTACCTTCATTTCCAGACATATGCAATGATATACATTTATACAAACAATTATGCTTTGATTAATTAAAAGTGAAATAATTTTATTTTTAAAATACAGATAACTTTTATCATTTTGTGGGAAAATGCTTTTATTTATAACCGTCTTCCACAAAGGAGTTTATGTAATTGACTTGTATGTTTTTTTATGTATGTCCTTACAAATTTTTTCAACAGAAGATCTGATTTCCACAACTGTTCTTCTTGGAAAGGGATGGAGTTTTGGGTGGAGTGGTCCCGTTTCCGTTTCCATGCGAATGTGATGTCTTTGTCGTCCAGACCTTTTTCTTGCCTTTCATTGAGTTTGTAAGCTTTATGATTATTTTTTTTATGGCCAAATCATCATGGATTTAATATATGTTTTATACACATTTTTAAAATACTCGTATGATGCATAGTATTTTTCAATGAAACATAAAAGTTTTTAATATATCTTCAAAATAGGCGATATTAGCAAAAATGGGATTTATAATGATTGTGAGTTAGAGTTCTGGATTCGGTCAGGTAACCCATTTTTGCACAGCCGGTGTTCGGGTCGGTTCCATTTAGTGCTAGTTGTTTTCAATGCGGGTCGTATGAGAATGAATATAAAAAGATATTAATGTTTATTTTATAAATAAAAGAAATTTATTTCCGTGCTTGTATAAACGTTTCAATCTTTTTTAGCAAAAATTTATTTAAAAAATATCATAAGTATGCTGTATAAAAAATGTAAATTGTTAAAAATTTTACAATATGATTACAAATACTAAAATTGATAAAACAGTAGCATAAAAATTGTGATCAAATTATAGTTATTGCTATACTTCTGATAAAAAAAATATTTTCAATTGCAAAATAGTTCCGACCTTGTTTCAAGTTTGCCATTTCTATATATTTTTGCTACCTTTCCATTAAAACAGAAATAAGAAATATTTGCGTAGTCATTTTCATACAATATAATGCAAACATATTCATATTCATATCTAATACTCATGTGATTCTACTTTCATCTTGCTTGCTATTTTCCGTATGTATGCAGCTTATGATTTCGGTTATTTATTTTAAAATTGCCTTAAGCATAAATGTTATTTGTAAAATTCAAATTTAATCCATTTACTACGAAAATTCTTTGTAAATGTTTATTTTTTATTGTCATTAGTTAGATATTTGGAAATGCCGCATCGTATACTATACGGGCATCGATCACCGTATGGTAATTTTCATGTAGATCTAAGATCTCTTTCATTATATTCACAAAAACTTGTTCTTTTAAATGTAATATATAAGTTCAATACGTTTGCAGATTTCCATGCTTATTTGAATTTATTTTGATTTCCGTCTCCAGTTTGAGTTATTGAAGTTAATTTATAAAATTCAAATATAAAATATTTAGATTTTAGAAAAGTACTTCATACAAATTATTAACAAAATATGATTATATCCATCTTTTTACCATTTTTATTTTAAAAAATTCCAATTTAGCTAAATTTAAAAAGACCGTATACTATACAGGGTGTCCGGTCTCAACGGTGTCCAATGGCTAATTACTACACTGTAAAAAAAAATGCTAACTTTCCATGTAAAATCCAGGAACGTTTCGCCTTTTATCAGGTTTTCAGAATAATTTAGCTCTTTCCTGTGAAATTCTGGTTTTCTTATCTGAAACGTTCCTGAACAAAAGATGGAAACAGCAAAACGCTGCGGCCGCCATTTTTTTTTTTTTTTCCTATAATCCGTTGCTGGCGCGCGAGTGTCGAAAACGAATTCCTTAAATGAATGTAAAAAAATCAATATGGAATGCAAATAAATCAATAGAGGACATAATCCTTTACGTCTCTATTGTCAAGATAATTCAGATGAAAATACAATACCTCTGTGACATCACTAAGAGATTATCTCTCGTACTTGTCTGTGAAATCTTTAACGAGCAGACTGTGTAAAAAGAATACACCTATTATTTGGATCTGCATTAACCAGGGGACAATCAAATATGATTCTCACCTATTTTGATTAATTTAAAGTATGTTTTAGAGTTCTTATCTCTAATTATTCTTGTGAAAGGATTTCTTCAAATGGGCCTTAGATTTTCAGAAATTAGATGCCGAGTTTTAGCATACGTTTCAAATACCCATTAGTTTGCAGCTCTCAACGTGTCTTTCGTGGTGTGGACGCAGAAAGCTTGCACGCCACCCGTACGGCCCGGGTTCGATGCTACCTCTTGACTTTTTTTTTCTTTTTTAATTAATTTTATATTTTAACACTTTATTACAATTTGATTTAAATTTGACATATATTTGACACTTTGAATTGCTGCAAATTTGAATTTTTTTTTTTTTTCGGAAAAAATATACAATTACGTTTAGGTTTTTTTTTCATGAAAATTTATATGTATTTTATCTAACTTGTAAACTAACATAATTACTGACGAAAATCCAAAATATTTTATGTCTAGATTTTTTTTCTAATTATTATTTACATTTATATATTTTTATATTTTAAGCAAAGTTCAGAAACAATATATCACATATATATTTACTTTATTGAATTTTAACTGAAAATTTATTTTTTCGTGTTAATTATAAATAATAATTTTGATGTCAATTTCAAAATATTTTTTCATTCTAACAAATAATGATAATAAAGCGAAAATTGTCAACTGGAAATGTAAAAATCGTCTGCGGATCCCCATGCTGTGAAATGTCAGTAATGTCATAATGAAGGGAACGAACATCCAGAGTGAATTATGTCAGCCACGTATCGGTCCGGATAGCCTAACAGGTAAGGCATTGGCACGGCACGCCAAGTATCCAGGTTCGATCCCTGGTCTGGACATTATTCGCTCTTGTGCTACTCCAGCCTCGAATATGTCAGTAATGTTTTGCTGTCAACAGAAATATTCCTGGTATTTCGCAGGAAACTTACTGGCATTTCTGTAGAAAGTTTTTAACATATACAGTAAAGTACCAGTCATTTTCAAGAAATGTTTCTTGGAAATAATGGGCAACTCAGCTGCCCATTTTTTCCCAGGAACGTTGCGGAATTTTTTTTACAGTGTAAACCGTTAATCGTAGACATATAGTTCCACTTACAAAAATGTTTTAAATCAGGTAAAGGAATATTTTAAAAGCAATTTGGGTCAATAAAAACATTTCTTAAAAAATTACGAAATATAAATTTTTATACGGTCCCCCGGTCCTATAAGTTATGTTTAGTAAAATTTTCCTTTTACACTGACAAGTAATACAAAAAAAGTCCCATTTATATAACACTAAAATTGAGCGAGTTATGGAACTATAAAAGTGCATGACTTATTCCACTTTTCTGCTCTGAAAACAAATGAGTTCTGCTTGGCTTTGAGGGATCACATACTAAGTGCTTAAAGTATTCGAAGATCTTATTTCATGTGTATCTGCGCTTTGAAAAAAATCGTACAAGTATTACGATTAAGTTAACATTTATTAAGTTTCAGATTGGCTAAAATAACATGTTTTATTTCGTCCGGATTTAAGATTGTTTCTTTTAACAAAAATTATGGTTTTTTATAAGTTTTTATGTTACTTCAACGATCATATGTATGTTTTTCCAGTTCAAAATTTGTAATCGAACTTTAACTCACTTTCAAATATCCGATCGAGATTACTTTTACATACTGGCGCAAATCCGATAACAATCTAATATTATTATGATTTTCGGTGGTTACCATTTATACTGATTTTACAGGATAACACAAAAAATTTCGGATAGATTACCGACAAGAAGTTTAAGAAAAAGTTTTAGATTAGATAATACAAGTCTGCGATTGTTGAGTTTTTTAACTTTTATGTATTTTTTAGCACTCAATTCGAAAATTACCTTAATTTTTAACCATCATGTCAGGATATTTCGTAAATCATAAATTGTCAAAGTTAAAGAATAACAAAAATCGGATACTATAAAGTAGAGGAGATGGCTGTGTTTTTTAACTTTTGATAATTGATTTTTACGTACTTTTTAGCACTGAATCTGAAAATGACCTTCATATTTAACTATCACGTTAGAATATTTTTGGAAATCGTAAATGTGTAAGTTAAAATATAGAGAAAATCTCATACTATAAAACATATGTAAAACTTTTTTATTTTATTTTATTTTATTTTATTCAATAATTTATTCAGTGTTTTTGCTTATCCAGGGATTCTTATAGCTAAACAGCTGAGTGGTCCGATGAGATGGGGGAGAAGGTTCAATTATAACTTTGAACTTTTTAACTTTGAAATTTGCAATTTGCGAAAAATCCTGATGTGATGGTTAAAAAAGAAGGTCAATTTCGGATTCAGCGATACAGAATACATAAGAATCAATTATCAAAAGCTAAAAAACATGACATAACCCAACTTTTGCAGGCTAGTGCAATCTAATAATATTTTAAAATACGTATCATTTTTGTAAAGAATTGAGGCTGTTAATTTAGCATCATTTTATTTAACAAAAATTCTGTTTTTTTTTTCTTCTCAAATATTTATTACAAATTGTATATTTTGCATTAATATGTCAGAATGATTAAAGAATTCAAATTTATATTGCAATGTTAATTTTACTCTCAACCATTTTTTTAATATATCTGAAGAAATTATACTTTCGACTAAATTTGTGAATGACCCCCAATTTGCAGCAAAAAAAATATGCTCTAACTTCAAACAGCTATTACTCGGTCAGTTTTAATTGTAGAATAACGGGACTTTTTTATATTACTTGTCAGTGTAACAGGAAAATTTTACTAAATATAACTTATAGGACCGGGGGACCGTATAAAAATTCAATTTCGTAATTTTTTAAGAAATATTTCTATTGACCCAAATCGCTTTTAAAATATTTCTTTACCTAATTTAAAACATTTTTGTAATTGGAACTATATGTCTACGACTAACGGTTTAGGAATTAACCAATTGACACCGTTGAGACCGGACAACCTGTATAAATCTACGTCACCATGCTTGAATTGTGATACGAATTTGACATTCATACGTTTTAATAATTCAGTATGTTTTTATTAGTTTTTATTTAAGTTATAGAAATTTCATAATAACATTCTTCTCTTGAAAGTAGCTGAATAGCGTTAAATTTTCTCTTTCTTTTAAATATTACGGTACTCCGCCCCGGTGAGCTACGTCGCCAACTCCCGTTCAGACTTCGTAGCTTCTAAATACATGGTAATGTATCCTGTTATAAAAAGATTAACCGATTACAGATAATTCAATGATGTTATCACTACCAATGACTATTTTCTGAAATCGAGTCGTCATGTTTTTTTTTTCCGTTTGAATAGGACATTTTTCGGTTGCTATGGCCTAACGCACCATTGTTGCGAAAGCTTACAGCTCTTTTTGGGATTGATAATTAAGATTAATTACACATTTGAATATCTGCTTATGTAAAATGGTTAAGTTAAAAATGTCACCGCCTCTCTGAATTTTATAACGGCACTATGGACAATATAATTCCTTTGGGTTCGAGGTTAAAACTCTCAGTCTGCTTGGAAATAACATTAAGAACCACAGTATTGAAAAGCATTGCGTTTTGAAATTTTACTCTTATATTTTATGTTTTGATCGAGTTTTAGATATTTTCAGAAACAGCTATAGCGTACGCATGAATACTTTTCCCTATTTTAATGAACTTTCATGCAAAGTTTCAGGTTATTTATTTTAATTACAATGTATGTCAAAATTTCTAATATTATTTATTGAGCAGTAATTCGCACAAAATAAATCGAAAGTATTTTACGCATGCATTTACCTGCACTTGTGATGCATCAAGTGGTGAAATATATAAGCAAGTCTACTAGCCGAGTTTTTTTTTTTTTTTTTTTTTTTTTTTTTTTTTTACATTATATGATTCCCCGAGGCTAACGAGAAGGACAGGCTACCGCGGTGGGTACGATTCTTCTTTTTTTACAGACCGCTGGATTCACGTGATGCTCGAATGCACCAATGAAGGTGTGCGAAAAGTGCATCACGTGACTCCAGCGGTCTGTAAAAAAAGAAGAATCGGACCCACCGCGGTAGCCTGTCTTTCTGGTTAGCCTCGATGATTCCCAATGTGACGTCACACGAATATTTTGATTAAGAAAATAGTTTTAAATCTTATCGGTGGTTTAATATATGATGTAATTTTTACCATTAAATGCGTTTCGCGTAAATAATTTGATTATGTTATTTTTTTCCCTCTTTTAAAATTCCCGTGTAAATATATAATTCAATTTAAAAGTTTGGAGAAAATTAATATTTGAGCTTTTTAAATAATTTTCATCATTAAAAGTTTTTCACATGTAATAATTGAATTATTTGAGACATTTTACATATGACGATATCTAACTCTTGGGCATTTTACATATGACGTATTTGTAACGTAAAATGACGTACATAGCGTTTACATGTAATACTTTAATTATTTTAAGGTTATCTTACTTTTATAATATTTATATGTGATTTATATAAAGTAAATTTCCCTATTTCCTGATGGTTTATTTATTATTTTAAACTTTCATTTCTGTTTTTGATAGTGACGTTTAAATACATTTTTTATTTGAGAAGATATATAATTTTTTGAGCTTTTTCTAGAAATTGGCATCAACAAATAAAAAAATGACTTTTACTAAAAATTAAACAATTATCTCTTGAAATAAAGCAAATTTGAATGCAAATGTAAAAATAATAGCTTAAAAAATTAGTCAAATAATAAAAAAAAAAGTTACGCAGTTAGCATAAAAGTTTATGAAGTATATATCTAAATAAATAATTAAATTTCCATGTATAGATTTTGTTCCTATAAAACTTATTTAATGGAACGAATTTGAAGAACTTTAACAATTGATAGCTCTTGCAATAAATATTCGATTTAAAAAAAGATCTGCTTCAGTGTGTTTATTAAACATTTCTCTACAACACTGCTTATTTTTGTATGCAGTAATTTTTATAATATTAGTGAAGAAAGACCTCTGATCGCAAAAACTCATTTACGGCAGCGGTGACAGCGTTAGTTACTTAATTTAGAATAGAGAGATTTTCTAACAGTAATCCTCATTTTGTGTAATCGCAGATTTTCGTCAATATGTGTAGAATATAATGCTATTCATAATCAGTATCACACAATAAAGAAGGTGCGTATTATTTACTGGATGCGTCAAAATATCGCTAAAATTTTAAAAATTAATAAAAAATTATGACAAAATAGGATGCTTACTTGTTATACATTCAAAATCTTGTAAGTATATAATTTCACAAAAATAATGCTTGAAAGTATAATATTATATTTAGCTCTTGTCTGTTATTGTGATATCGTATTCTATTATACTTTTCTTATTTCCTTTTGACATGCGTTAAAATTAATGAAATTATGTTGTCGAAAATATTTGCTATTTCAATTACAAAGACATGCAACTCTTCCTCAGAAATTTGATTATTCTCAGAAAGATTGATTTATCTATTCTCAACATAATATGTATTTCAGATGAGAAAAGGAGCGAACAAGAATAAACTAATTGAATAATTTTTTTTAATAATTGTTATACATATAATATGTAGATAGAGAGAGAATATATTGTGAAATGAGCTTTCTACGTTAAAATGATGTTGTTTGATACCTTGTTATGGTCAAACATTGAAAATATGTACAGGGGCATTTGAAATAAATTAAAATATTTCTTTAAATTAAACATTGTCATAGAAATATTTACACCTTTAGCACTTATTGAATTTTTTAAAAATATTAGTGAAATACTATATGATATCAGAGAAATACGAACTGATTTTATAAAGAATAGTGGATAAAGCATATGGCAGCATCTGCTCTAATTTACATTATATTTTATGTCAATATCTTACTCCTACGTTACATAAGTTGGGTATTAAGTGACCTTTTTATTATTATTAGTTAGGTATTTGGAAATGCCGCATCGTAAACTATACGGGCATCAAGCACTCTATGGTAACTTTCATGTACAGTCGTGGAAAAAAAAAAGTAAACACCCCCTACTAACTCCTCAGCAAATCATCGTAGAAGAAAGTTACTGGTACCGAACGATTGGAAATAAAGTCTACTTTTAAATGATGTATATAAAATTTTCTTAGGGGGTCATCTACATATTAAAACAAATCCAAACTTCATTTTTTTCAATGGCAATGCCCAATTTTAACGAGATATTTCAAATCTTCCGTCCAAACTATGCCTAGACTCCAAATTTCAAGTCATTTGAATGATAAGTTTTTGAACTATAAACATTCAAAATTTAGTGCTTCTAATGTTAAATTACATTTTCATATTTTTATTTATATCTCCCGAAATTATGCTCCTAATGAGCTAATTTTTTTTGTAGTAATAATACTAATATACCCAAACATAAATAGGCTGAATTTGCAATTTTTATAATTTTATGATATGAATTATGAAATTAATATTCGAAAAAATTATGAATTGCAACTATAACGACTATCTTGTTATATATGTTTGCATTCCATCCCCCCCCACACACACACACCAGTTTCAATTAAATTCGGTTTAATAACTTATTTATTTTAGTGCACTATAGTTAAACAGTGCAGCCCCTAATTTAAATTCAACATTTAAAAACTAAAGCGATTGTATTAATGGCCCTGCACATTTAAATTAAATTATTCTAGTTACTCATCTCTTTAATAGAATAAAATCAGTGATTCAGTCTTCAAGTTTTACTTTATGATTTTTCACACTTTTTATTTTTTTACATTTAACCGCAGCTGTATCAATGTACAGTTTAGTCTGCGTCTATCATGACTCAGGAATGTTTGCGGCCCACAATCTGCCACCCCCCCCCCCCCTACACAATTAATATGGTATATTTCTAATGGTATATTTCGGGTAATTGTCTAGTGTTCTTGAAATGTGCTCAGCCCATTTAAATTTAGACATTTAATTCTCTCGGTGATGTCAAAAATTTTTGTCTGGCTTTTAATCCAGGTTATTCTCTTTCTGTTTCTTCTAGTTGTTCCTAGCATACTTCTTTTCATACTTCAATGAATAAATTGAGCGTTATGTTAAATATAAAACATATTTTCTTTGCACGGATATTGTGCAGTTGCTTAGGTAACTCATTAATTTACTTTACACTAATATCTACTCATTATTCTTTCTTTTGCAGTATTATTCTATGTACTTTCATTTCTGATGTAAATGATTCGGCTCGTACAAGGGGTTTGACGAAAAAAATTAATTGCCAAATGAGTTTCACAATACTGAAAATCTCGGATTCACTAATTTAGAAAACAGAATACACCTGAGATTTTTAGGGTAATCATTTAATATATATATATATATATATATATATATAGAGAGAGAGAGAGAGAGAGGGGGGGGGAAATGATTATTAAGTTCATACTTGGCATGAAATAATATAAGAAGAAAAAACAACGTAAATAACACCAAAACTTTATTTCTTATAGCATACTGGTTTTGGTAGCATTCAGTGTATCATCCTCAGTCCAAATAAAGACTTAAATTTGCGGAAATATATACAAGTAAAATAGATTCGAGTGAAAGACTTATTAACCAATTGGAAAGCAGGAAATTACGGGTGGCAGCCAATCGGAAAATAATCCATTCGTAAGTTTCGAATTGGATTTGTAACCTAATGGTTTTATGCAAATTTAATTTCGTTATCTGTGTTTAATTAGCCCAGTTAGGTTAGCATATGGAATGGAACCGAAGATGTGAAAGATCGCGGGAAGAAATTTAGAAAATAAGGCTTTTATATAATATTTCCAACAATCTGATAATGGAGGAATGGATAATTCCCAATTAACAATATTCTCATTAGTTTTATAGATATAAAATGTTTAAAAATGTAAGTTCAAGTATAGGAATGAGTTCAGAGATAAATTTAAGCGAACTGAATTGAAAAGTGTGGTTCATCTCCCAGAAATGTTTTGCAATTTCAGAATTGTTAGTTTCTTTCTTTTAAATATATTGTTGTTGTTGTTTAATACGAAATTTTAAGACTCGTTTAGTTTGTCTAATATAGGAAAGATCGCATTGGCAATTAATGCTATAGATACCCCATGAGTTAGATAGCTCAATAGGGTAATTGAGTTTGGAGAGGGAAAGTATTTTGGTATGGACGAAAATTATTTTGAAATCATATTGCCTAAAAAATTTTAGAAATGGAAAACCTGATTTAGAAAAAAAGGATAACACTTTAATAATATTAGAAAGAGAAAATGACTGAGGTGAGTTTGAGGAACGAAGATGCTGTCGTTTGAATATTATGTAAAAACTTCTTTTTCTTTATTTCTTCCAGCTGTTTTTGACATCATCGATTCCATTCTATATGCTATTTTCCTATTGGCAGTCATCCGTAATTTCCTACTTTCCTATTGGTCAATAAATATATCACTCGAATCCGTCATTCTTCTCACTAAGGATGATACGCTGAATGCTACCAAAACTAATAGCTATAAGATATAATGTTCCGGCGCTATTAACGTTGTTTGTTCTACTTATAATATATATGTGATATTTCAGTAGGCTGAACGCTTTTAAAATGACGGTAGTAATAATTATAAATAAAACATAAGTGACGTGATTATTTTTAACTACAAAATTTCTTTAATTTTCCTATTTGACTGAATGAATGTTATTCATAAGCGTTTAAACAGAAACAATATAAATAATATATATTTATCATTTCTTACAAATTTCCTAATAATTTCGTACGAAAATAAACATTAATAATTCCCTTTTCGAGGAAAAAAATAAAACAAAAATAAAATGAATACATGTTAAAAGAATAAAAAGAAAGGTCGGATAAAAGTGAAAAAAAAATAAAGAAAATCTCGTTTAACGAATTCTCTTAATTTAAGTTATCAATCAACATTCTCGAAGAGAAAAATGTTTAAAGAATATGGCATAATATTTCATAATGATGTTTAATTAACCCAATTAAACCGTTATCTAATCAAGGGAATTCATTAATTTGACTAATATTCATCACCCAGGAAGTTTTATTAATTAACTCTCTATTTTAATCAAGCTATCTTATATAAAATTCAATATCCAAATACCTTTCGTGAGAAAAGAGCATAATAATTTAGCAGAAAAATATTCAATCTATGTAAGAAATTTATTTTACATAGAAATGATAAAACGAAAGTTTTTTAAGTATAATATCTAATTATTTCACATGTTAATTAATAATACTTGAACTATAAATACAATTCAGCATTTTTTAACGAAAGTCTTAATTTTTAAAAGCACATGTACAATATTAAAATAGTTTTACAAACACCATGTCGTTGTTTTATGTTAAAATTCATATTTTTATTTTTATACAACTTGTTTTTGAACGCATAATATATCGATTATAGACTAGTTTAAAAAATATATAGATACAATCCAAATAACGAAACTTACACAACTTCTCCCTTACCCTTTCCCCAAATAATAAATATTTTTGAACAAATAAAAAATAAATAAATAATATACGATTGTAATGAAAAGAAATAAAATCCCAAATTTCAAAATCGGGTTTTTAACCGAATAGCTTTATGCAAATTTTATTTCGTCATTGTAACCGTGTATGTACATTTTTGTGTGTGACACATACGACCTGATCCGCCTATTCAAATTTAAAAAAAATACATATATTAATGAAATTTTTGCCGCCTTAACTTAACGAAAACAGTTTTTAAAATGTTCAAGTGATCAGACTACACTCTAAAAACCGGACTAAAATACGGAAATTGTACTGGCAATCGAGACGCCAGCACTATTTCCGTATTTTAACGGAAATTGTACCGTGTAAATTCCCGAAAAACGGAAAATTTTCTGCAGTTTATAGGGAAAATGCACGTTAAAATGCGGAAATAGTACTGGTGTCTCGATTACCAGTACAATTTCCGTATTTTAGTCCGTTTTTTGCTGTGTTTTTTTCTTTTCTTTTTTCAGCGTACCACCTTTCAAACATTCTTCAAAGAAATGTGATCTTGTATTCTTAGCAGAATAATATATTTTACAGAGTTTAGCTTTATGCAAATTTATTTTAAATTGTGTGTGTGTTTGACAAATATGTACATAAAAATTTAAATATTTCTATCAATTTTGTTTATGTAGTTAATTATCTAAACAATATTATCATAATTTACACATGACCATAAACATTTTTCTTCATATTTATGTAACTGCTCTCAGATATTTGAAACAGAATTATACAAACAACCCTCATTTCCAACGCCAATCTCATCTGGAAACTCAAATAAGGAACTTTATCCAAATTCGGAACACAGTTAATGGTCACGAGAAACCATAAACAAATCTATAGATTATAAATTTAACTAAAATTTTTTTTTGTCTGTGTTTTACACTTTTTCAGATTACATTCAAAATAAATAATAAATTTCAAAAATATAATTATGAGAGCAATCGAACGACAATTTAAATTAAAAAATATTTTCAATTAAATAGTTAAATATATTATTTTCTTGTATAAATAATAGGGATGAGATTTCCGCGTTTTTGCACACCGGTATATTCTTAGAAAAAATGTTGTTCTTTTAAATCGCAAGAGTGTTCCGATTAAAAGAAATATCATTTTCTCTAACAAAATACTGGTGTACAAAAACGCGGAAATCTCATCCCTGAAATAATTATCTTTTATTTTCAGAAAAACAATATTTTTACCTCGGGAATCATTTAACGTCTCTGAGATTAGATCATCATTTAATCGAATATTTAAAAAAAGATGATTAAATTCTATAAATACTAATATATTTTTTTTTAAATACGGCATCATTTTCACTTTTGGAAACATACCTCAATTTTTTTAAATATGCTCGTCATTTTGATTTCAACTGAGATTTTAGGTCTCAATTCTTCACACACAAAAAAATACAGGTATATGTTATTTTTGGCTAATATACTAACAGAAATTAACATAATGAAGCATACCAACTGAAATTAACATAATGAAACATACCAACCGAAATTAACTTATCCATCCATTAATTTTTATTAGCCGCCAATATGCTATTTCTTTTGGCAAGCAATTAAAGAGTGATCTCCAAAAAATAACGTTCCGTTGTATAAGCCAGCAGTAAGTCAAAGTAGATGTATCATTGTACTGTTAAATACTCTACTGCAATTTTTTTTAATTCTAAGTACCGCACATTTTCAAATTATATACCCTCCTATTGGTTAAAAAAAAAAAAAAAAAAAAAAAAAAAAAAAAGTAGTTTTAAATGCAATTTGTTTGAAAACTGAACCTCAATTTATTTTTAGATATTAATTTGTTTTGTAGTTTTTAGCTCCATGTGTTTAATGTTGGCAACTCAAGTACTCCATTTCTGTTGAATGTAAAGGGAAAATATTTGGAAAATAGTAATTATATCTTTTTGTTTCCATTTTCCCATAACAACTGAACAAAAAATGTAATTAAAATACGTTCTATTTTGAAAAAAAAATATGAATGAATGATTTCTAATAAAACATGAAGTTATTTTAATCTATATTTAATTTTAAGTATCTATATTAATATTGCAAACAAATAAAGCCATATGAATCATTTGATAACTGATTTTGTTTGTTGAGTTTCCTGAATGAAAACACCTCTTTTTAGGGCTTCGTTCATCTGACGAAAACCTATTCGTCTCGCTCCTCTGTCTGTCCGTCCGTCTGTCTGTCCGTCACAGAGCCCGTTCTCAGAAACTATACATGTTGGAAGCTTGAAATTTTGCATACTTATAGCTGAACACCACACATCATACGACAAATCATAAAATTTTGATAAAATTGTTCATTTAACCCTGTGGGTTCCCACATGTGTATAGTAAACAATTCTTTCTCAGTGAGCCCCTAATTAGGTTGAAGGCGTGAAATTTTGCGTACTTATAGCTGGACACCTCAGATCAAACGACAAATCATAAAATTTTGAAAAAGTTGTAAATTTAACCCTTTGGGGTCTTACGTGTGTATTTTAAACAATCCTTTCTAAGTGAACACCTAATTAGGTTGGAGGCGTGAAATATTGCATACTTATAGCTGAACACCTGGCATCAAATGACAAACTATAAAAATTTTAAAAAGTCGTTCATTTAACCCTTTGGGCTCCCACATGTGTATTTTAAACAATACTTTCTAAGTGAGTCCCTAAGTACGTTGGAGGCGTGAAATTTGTCATACTTATAGCTGAACACCTCACATCAAATGACAAACCATAAAATTTTGAAATAGCCGTACATTTAATCCTTTGGGCTCCCACATGTGTATTTTAAACAATTCTTTCTAAGTGAGCCCCTAATTAGGTTGGAGGCGTGAAATTTTGCATACTTATGGCTGAACACCATCATACGACAAATCACAAAATTTTGAAAAAGTCGTACATTTAACCCTTTGGGCTCCCACATGCGTGTTTTAAGCAATTCTTTCTAACTGAGCCCCTTATTAAATCGGAAATTTGACATTTTGCATACTTACAGCAGAACACCTGAGGCCAGGCGACAAATCATAAAATCTTGAAAAAGTCTTATGTTTAACCCTTTGAGCTACAACGTATGTATTTTAAGCAATTCTTTTTAAGAGAGCCCCTAATTAAGTTGGAGACATGAATTTTTCCATACGTATAGCTGAATACCTCAGACCACAAGACAAATCATAAAAATTTCAAAAAGTCTTATATTATTTACTCCTCCGGGCTCTAACTTGTGTATTTTAAGCCATTTTTCTAACCTCCGACCTACGAATGAAATTTAAAAATAAATACAAATTTTATATAATTTTAAATAAAAAAAAAAATATTTATTTTAAAATTTCATTTGTAATAGTTTATAGTCATTTTCCATCTTAGTTTTTATTTGTTTTCTGATTATGATTGAGTAAATTCAATCGAAACATGTCAAATTATTAAGATATTTTAATGAATTTTATTAACATTTAACGTCCTTTATAGCAATTAAATGTTTAATATATATTTTGAGTGTGTTTTTAGAATATATATTTTTGAAATATTTTTAATTGACGTATAAGAGAACTTCTGTGTATAATTTAATATGTATGTCTGTTGCCTAGTTTAGCACACTTTTTTTTTCTCAATGGTCAATTACTGTATCCTTGTCCGTTACTTGTTCACTCACCCTCTTATAAACGCAATAAAAAAAAACCCATACGAAATTATTGTTAACACTATCCAACATAGCTGAAAGGTGTTTCTGAAACGGTATGTTTGCGTGCGTGTCTTTCTGTCTGCTGTCTAGTTTAGTGCACTTTGTTTCTCTCGTGTCAATTACTGTATCCTTGTCGATTTCTTGTTCACTTACCCTCTTACAAACTCAATTAAAAAGAAAACATGCGAAATCATTATTAACACTTTCCAACACAGTTGAAAAGTGTTTATGAAACGGAATGTTTGTTTGTCTGTATGTATGTTGTCTAGTTTAGCACACTTTTGTTTCTCAATGGTCAATTACTGTATCCTTGTCAGTTACTTGATCACTCACCCTCTTATAAACGCATTAAAAAAAACCCATACGAAATTATTGTTAACACTATCCAACATAGTTGAAAAGTTTTATGAAACGGTATGTTTGTGTGTCTGTCTGTCCTTCTTCTGTCTAGTTTCATACACTTTTGTTTCTCTCTGTCCAATTACTGTATGCTTGTCAATTACTTGTTCACTCACCCTCTCACAAACTCAATTTTTTAAAAAACCCAAGAAATCATTATTAACACTATCCAACACAGTTGAAAAGTGTTTATGAAACGGAATGTTTGTTTGTCTGTATGTCTGTTGTCTAGTTTAGCGCACTTTTGTTTCTCAATGGTCAATTACTGAATCCTTGTCAGTCACTCTTTCAGTCACCCTCTTATAAACGCTTTAAAAAAAAACCCATACTAAATTATTGTTAACACTATCGAACATAGTTGAAAGGTGTTTATGAAACGGTATGTTTGTGTGTGTGTCTTTCTGTCTGCTATCTAGTTTAATACACTTTTGTTTCTCTCTGGTCAATTACTGCATACGTGCCAATTACTTGTTCACCCACCCTCTTACAAACTGAATTAAAAAAAAAAAAAAAAACATGCGAAATTATTATTAACACTTTAAAACACAGTTGAAAAGTGTTTATGAAACGGAACGTTTGTTTGTCTGTCTGTGTGTTGTCTAGTTTAGTACACTATTGTTTCTCACTGGTCAATTACTGTATCCCTGTCAGTTACTTGTTCACTCACCCTCTTTTAAACGCAATATAAAAAATCCCATACGAAATTATTATTAAAACTATCCAACGTAGTTGAAAGGTTTTTATGAAACGGTATGTTTGTATGTCTGTCTGTCTGCCTGCTGTCTAGTTTCATAAACATTTGTTTCTCTCTGTCCAATTACTGTGTGCTTGTCAATTACTTGTTCACTCACCCTCTCACAAACAAATTTTTAAAAAAAACCTAAGAAATCATTATTAACACTATCCAACATAGTTGAAAAGTGTTTATGAAACGGTACGTTTGTCTGTCTGCTGTATGTCTGTGTATCCGTACTCTAACCCACATAAATATACTCGAATTACCATGCAATTAATATATTTTATTCAAGTTTACTGTGCATGTTTGATATGTAAATGAAATGTGCAATATTAATAGTTCGTTTACAGGCAGTTACAATAGAATTCCTATAGATTTCGGTGTATGGGGAAAATCAATGGCAGTGTATTTTAATAATGTTAAAGTTTTTCAAACATATTGAAAATGATAATTATTGAGTTGCATTACAAGATGCTTGCTATAGAATATGGTGTGCATATCATTCATCTTCATTTACAAGGACGCACAAAATAATTTCTTTGCAGCAGTTGCAGCACTGTCTCAGACCAATAACTGCTAGCAGTGCGTTTTATGCGTTTTTAAATTAAACTCATTTTTTGCCTATCATTCTGTGTATATAATTTCTAATGATGATATACAGGGCAGCACAAATGATCTTGAGTACATTTCCGTTTATTGATGGAAATTGGGTGGCGCTTTCGACATCAGAATATACTTGGGGAGCTAAATGCATCCCCACATGAAAACAAATAAAAATAAACCAATTGTAGTTTTCCAACTGAGTGAAAAATTGTCCAGGCTGGGATTTGAACAGAGGACATTTGATTTAAGGGGATTCTTCGCGCACTTGAAAACACCCGCTCCGTAATGTTAATCTTACGGTCAAGTTATTTTCGAATTTCTCGTTTCAATTTGAATATTTTTAAATGATTTTTTTTTTTTTGCATAGGCTAGATGAGGTAGATCTTTAATCTGACTGTTATTTACTTTTTCGATTTTGGTTGAAGATTTTTTTTTAAAAGGTACTTTCAGTTTCCAAACCGGTTTCGAAACTGAAAGTATCTTTTAAAAAAAATCTGCAACCAAAATAGAAAAAGTAGAAAAGAGTCATATTAAAGATTGAGCTCAGCTATCCTATAGAAAAAAAAATGTTTAAAATATTCAAATTGAAACGAGAAATTCGAAATTAACCTTCCCATAGGACTAATATTGCGGAGTGGGAGTTTTCAAGTGGGCGAAGAATCCCCTTAAGATGCCAACGTCTTACAATCTGAGCAATCATGCAAAATTTCGGCAGACAAAATTCACTCAGAAAGCCTTTTGATAATGACAACTGCTCTGCTATCTGAAGCAACCCAACATAATAAATCGTACGTAATGTAAATTTCAGTAAATATATCTGTTCCGAAAAAAATAACTAACACGCCGACGTAAATAATTTTTTTGTGTCCGGAAATCATTCTCAGGTAAGAAAACCATTGGATATAAAAATAGCCAATTAGGTAGTGTTATAATGAAATGTTCAATAAACACGATGAAGTAGAGTGTTTTTAAATTGAAGAATTATTTTCAGAGTTATTTAATGTTGAAATCAGTCGAAAAATTCTTTATAAAAATTCACATCGTTACTTTGGTCCATCACATAAAAAAAGGGTTTATTCTTTGTATTGAACAAACGATACAAGATAATTTCGAGTTTTTACACTTGAAAAATATTTTATACCCTACTATATAGGATATTTGAATAGTTTGGGGTAATTTTAATTTTTGTTAGAGGCAACACTGGATGTGTTTGTCAACGACTGTTTTTGTATGTAGATTTTAACTCTCCAAACTTTCTATAGTGAAACAATCTAGATAAGAGCTTAAAAAAAGGTAAGTTTTAAAATATTACCTTTTATAACTTGTAACGTCTGTGTGATCATAGTTTTTCCTTTAACTTTTTGTTTTGACGGGAAATGTTGACGTTTTCATAAAGCCAAGATGAAAACTAGTTTTTTGGAGCTACTTTGTGCCAGGCTTGGTTTGGCCCGAAGTAGCCCCAGCTACTTGGAAATGCATTTTATACAACGAAACCTCTTTAAAAATGTTGTAAGTGACATTTTTTTCAAATATTAGTGTAGCAAAGTGTTACATTAATTGTTTTTATTCCAGTTGCTGAGGAAAACATGACGTAAACTGTTTTTTGTGTCTTTAATATTTACAATTGGTTTACTGTGTTTAAATGTTAAAAAAAAAAAAAAAAAAAAAAAAAAATTAACGAGTTCGCAGTATTAATTCATTAGCATATCCTACTACAAGAGGGTTTCAATAGACCGACATATGAAACGTATTCAATTTGTATGAAACTAAGTGAATGGACCCAAAGAAGCTCCTGGCAGGAGTTACTTTAACATGACTTTAACATTACGTTAATATTACTTTGTTCCAAAACTTTAATGATATGTAAAAAATAAAAAAAAATGCCTCTTAACAATCATACAGTTTGTTTCATTGTTTCATATTAATTGTTTACAACTCAATTTCCACATTGAAAAATTGTATATAATATTTTTTAATAATGGAAATGTTAGTGGAATCAGGAAAAAGTGGCCCAAAGTTGGCGGTACTAGCAAAAACTATGTTGACAAAATTTATTAGGTTTTCTTCTTCATTTCCTTATTCAAGATTCAATTATTCAATATAGTTTTATTTCATATTAAGAAAAGGTCACTGATGCGCAAAAAATGATATTTCTTTTGAATTAAAAAATGTATTTATTCATGACTATTAAAAGCAGAAGTAAAACTTTAAAATAATTATTTAACCATGGAGTGTTAGAAGCAGTAAATGGGAAAAATTGCGTCATAAAAATGCATTTACACGTGAATATTAAAAAGAGAAATAAAACGTTAAAATAATAATTGGATTATTGCGTATTAAAAGCAGTACAATGAAAAAAATCCGCCATAATACATATGCTCAAACAACTATGTTGCCAAACAGTTTCAGTAAATATATATATATATTTACCTTGTAATTAAAAATATATTTTCCCTTGTATATTAAAGAGAGAAAGAAAACGTTGGTGAAAATTACTTCAAATTGAAAACGAAACATTTAAATAATTTTTTTATAGGGTCGTTAAAAAATTCCTCACAGCCACATTGCTTATCTAGCCATATTATACAAGCTGATTTTCAAATGTTTAATTGTTCTTATCTAATTAATACCGAAAACAACTGTTAGCTTTTGTGACAGCAATTGATTCGGATGGACTTAAAGTCCTCCAGTAAAAGGGAAATGAATGAAAAATGAAAGAATCTTTTGGTCGTTCAGTTATAATTCAACCTTCCGTGATACTTTTATTTTAAGACAGTGTAAATTAGCGTATTTTTAGAATCTGCGATGTCTGGAAGAGGGTTGGCGACCGTAGGTCGTAGAGGGTACAGCCACATAGTTATGCATAAAAATAATTCTGACAAATTGTATAAATATAATCAAAATAGTTGATAGATTAAATCATTTTAAAAGCAAACTACATCATAACTGTTTTCATTTTCTGATATTAGTTCTAAATAAGAATATATATTTTATTATTTTCCTTCATAATTGCTACCAATTCATACGACCAACACTACAGACAGAAGGTATTGATTAGAGGATTCTAATATGCTAGAGGCATTATGAAAATTAATCAACCATAGATTGCACAGAACATATGATTATAAGAAACATACATTACGAGGTTATGTAACAATAATAACAGTTTGAGGCACTTTTGGATTAGAATAGGTCATTAGTTTTAAATTATATGTAAACAACATAAAAATTGATTTAGGTAGAAGGATTTACCATTCGAAATGATATTCTCAAAAAATGAATTGATTACGGCTTATTACATACGTTTAATTTTTATTTTTTTTGGAAATAAATTCTCGTGCTCAACGCTGTAGGGTGAATGTATTCATTAGTATATATTCAATATACTTCAGTATTTTCCGCAAATTAAGGAAGCTATTCAGCGTAATGAATCATAGACTACAAAGGGCAGGCGTTAGATAAATTATTTGAGTATTAGTAAAAATTGTAGTATTAATTTTGGTTTGAGGCAGTGACGAATTAGAAATAATATTTGATACTAAATTAAATACAATAAACACAAAATGTGATTTAGATAGAAAGAAGGGTATTCAAAATTATGCTTTTAAATCATCCCAGCAAAGATGAAATTGCTGGCCAGCAGCAAGATAGGTGCTTGCAATGATGGAGAAGTGCTGGCTGATGGTCTACCACTGCATGACCACTGCTGGACAGCTTCAGTTAACTTTGCTGTTTCAAATCATCAGATAAAATTCTGGTGGGCATCCACTTTATCTCATGCGCTGGCCCACCACTACATGGAAGTGCACGAACTTTTGCAGTATTATTGCTGGGAATCCTTACGCTAGGTGGTGCTGCGAATATCAAAGACATTGTATATTTGAACATACATCTGAAATGAATACCTTAACACAATTTAAGCTTTGAAGCTAATTTTTTCTTTGAAACTGTAAAAAATATAGCACCACTGTCACCAACAAAATAAATAAATAAATTCTTTATTTCAACGCATATTTTTTCTCTCCTTAAATCTGGTTTTACTAGGTTACAAAGGATTTCGGTTTTCATAATTTACGCAGTTCAGAATCAATAATAAAATAAAGCGTATAAAATACATAGGATTTCTATACAATAGAATAATTTCTATACCAGTTTAATGATTGGAAACGTAAATCACAAAAGAAACAAACTTGAAATAGTGTAATAAGAACTTGAAAACTACGAGCCGTCGTAGCGTACACTGAAAGCACTTGTTCATGTCCGATCACGAAAACCATGTAGCATCGAGCGCGGTCAGTACTTGGGAGGGTGACCACATGCAGTGCAGACATTTCTATTATAGACACTTCTACAGCTCTTGGTGAAACCAGCTTATCGAAAAAAGAGCCATAATTATATAATACTTTGTTTTTTATAGAATTCTATAAGAAATTTTTGTAAGGGAAAGTGCTGGGCCAGTAAAGGAATAGCAGTGGGATAGGTGCTAGCACTGCAGGAAAAGTTCCGGATTGAAGTAATGTGATGGCAAAACCAATGCTGGCCTGCTGTTGGCCATCACTCATGGGCCAGCTGCATTCGGCTCGGACACTTTTCGACAGGTTTAAGTAATGGCACCCTTCACTTTACCGCTGATGACACTACTGGCTGCCATCTTTTTTCCAGCCCGATGGCCCACTGTTTTTAGGTAGATTTCGTAAGAAATACTACCTATTGCAGTCGTTACCATGGTGCGACTTTTGAAAAATTCCTTCATAACTTTTCATTATAGGACCCCAGGAACCCAAAACCACCCCCACCTAAAAAGTTTATATATATATATATATATATATATATATATATATATATATATATATATATATATATATATATATATACTTGGTGAGCGAAGAGTTAATGTGATTAAAGGTTTGATTTTCAACATTAAGAAGAAATTAATTCCCGTAACTTTAAGAACTTTACAGTCTAGGGTAGAAAATGGGAATGTTGACCTAGGATTGGATTTGTTGAGATATAGAATCAAGACACAAAAATTACAAATGTATTGTAACATTGATTATGGCCATGTTAGTGCAATAAATAAAATCTATTTTATAATGGATTATTTGGGTGATAGCCATAGGGGTGTAAATTACAATAAAATGCTTAATAAATACAATGAATTACTACCAGTCGGTAAAATAAAAATAGTTAAGGCTTTTAAATATGATAAGCCTTTGAGGAGAACTATTTTTAATTATAATTTATTTGCTAAAGATCTACAGAAAAATATTGCAGGGAGTATCTGCCATTGCAATGATTCTGAATTTGTTAATTATAAAGACAAGTATTATGGACATGTTATTACTGGAGATCTAAAGATAGTAAAGGATGAGGAGTTGAGGAGGTTAATGGAGTACGGAACTAAATATCGTGTGAAACGTACTCTCACTAAAAGTGTTGCAATTAAACGTTTTACTATTAATATAGATATATTTATAAATAAACTAATGTATAGATACAATTTGCCATCCAGTGTTTTTGACGAGTGGAAGTATTATATATTAAGAGATTTTAAACGAGAATTTTCCAGAGATTTTGACGGAGTTAATAGAGAGAAATACAACAAACTTACACATTCAATTAAAGAGATTCAGGAAAATTTTATAATCACCTATGTGGATAAAGCAAATACAAGTTATGCACTGATATGTAAGGTACTTTACGGTAAACTTTTGAATGATTGCTACAATAATAAAAATAGCTATTTACCATTGAATTCGAAAGCTGCAGTAATAGAAAATAGGATTAAAGCCATCTATAAAAAAGTTAAGCTGAAACAAATGAGTCAAAGTTTCCCTTATCTCATACTAGTGCCTAAATTCCATAAAACCCCTATCAAATTCAGGAGTGTGACCTGTGGATTTGGTTCATATATTGGTGCCGCTAGCGGGGCTTTGCTGGGTGTGCTGGAGGGGGTGTTTGACGGGGTGATGGGGGGAGAGACGACTTTTATTATCAAAAATAGCTATACACTATTAGATAATCTGAAAAAATTAAAAAATATTACTGGTTTATTCGCTTACGATTTTGCAGACCTCTATAATACAATTGATTTGACAGATTTAAAAGATAAAATAGTAGATTTTTATAATACAAATAGTACTTTGGATGTTCATTATGATTTTTTCATAAATTTATTTCAGTTAGTAGTACAAGAAAACTACCTTTACGAAGGAAATACAATATTTAAACAGATTCGGGGTATTCCAATGGGGGGGAGATGCAGTTCCATTTTGGCAAACATTTACTTACATATATATGAAAGAAATAATAATTTAAACAGTAACACATTATCCTACAGATATATAGATGATGTTTTGATAGTTAAATTAAACAATGATATTGAAAATGTTGATTTTACATATTATCCTACGTCTCTGAGTCTGGAACCCTCATCCCAGAATTGTAAAAATATTAATTTTCTAGATGTGAACCTGAGCATAGAAAGTGAAAATTTGATATCTAAGATATTTGACAAGCGAAATGATTTCAACTTTAATACCTTAAAGCTGATATATTTTGATTCCAATGTGCATGTTTCGATTAAAAGAAATGTACTTAGAAATGGATTAATACGAATCGAAAGACTGAGTACTAGAGTTAAAGATATGTTTAGTGATATTTTAGAGTGGTGCCGCTTGGGATTCAAGCATGGTTATCCTCGCAATTTCATCAGGAGAATAACTTGTGATTTTATTAAGAGTAGCAGGTACAGAACTGAACTGAACTCCGTGATGGATGAGAATGGAGGTTTTGATGAGTTGATTGATCTAATGAGTTAGAGAGATATTTTGGTAGATGTTGCAGTTCTGTTTGGTTTTTCATAGTTTTTCATTTTTTCAATTTTGGTCTCGGCGAGTGAAGGGGGACGTAGCATGCGTAAAGTCTGACTTAACCCTGCAGTGTATGTCGTTAGCCATACCGCTCGCCTTCTGTTCTGTTCTGTTATGTCTTGCAATTATATATATTTTCTTTAGTTTGGTTATTCAGTTTGATTTTAAGAGTTAAGTTTATGTTGGTTGTTATAATGTTTTTGATGTGAGTTTCAATGCAGCTATGGTGAGTGATGGATTTTGATATTTTGTTTGTGGTATTAAATATATTTTGTCACGTGTATTCGGTGGCAAGTCTACGTTTACATCGGGACATTCTTGTAATTTAATATTTGGTGTTTATGAGTCGCCTGGATTAGTATGGAGGACTACTGTAGGCTTGAGTCAGGTATGTCTTTTATGCTTTATAATAAAATTTCGGTATATGATCATGCTTACCTTATTATGGCTAATTGATGTACGGGTGGATGGAGTTGATGAGAATTGGTTGGTTTAGTTGATTTATTTGGATTTATTAGTTTTTTTTTGATTTTGGCTAGTTTGTTGAAGTTTTCATGATTGTTTAATTTAAGAGTATTATTAGTTCTTTCGAGTTTATGTTATATGTTATATTGTTATAAGTTTAACTTTCTTATAGTTGTACATTTTTTAGTACACATTTAAAATATTTGGGATTGCTTATATTGTATTTACATAGAATAATTAAACATTTAATATGAATAGACAAAATTATATTGTAAAAGGTACCGGCAAGATACGGAATTTTTATAAATTTCGTAGTGCTCGGTCGGCTCCAGAATCCATGGTGGGGAGCGGATCGTCAAAAAGTTACCATGGACCAAATGTATTTAAAAATGTGGATGTATTGGAGAGTAAAGCTAGTGATTATGGTGAGATATGTGAGAAGAGGGGGAAAGGTCATGTATGCAATTTTTATAGTAAGCAGAGTTATATAGATGAGAGTTCGATAGATGATTGTTTAGTAATGAAGAAAAATTGTGAATTGTGTTATAAGTTAAATAAGGACAAGGGTGTTTATAGAGATACAGAAGTTGTTAGGTATCGGACAAGATATGTTTATAATACAAATTTAATGAATAAACATAAGAAAAACATAGATTGCATCGATATAGTGAAAAGGTATAAAACAAGATTGTTTTATAATAGGGGTATAAATATTGGAAGAAATATCAATGGAATAAACTTAATAAAATGTAGTGACAAAAGATGTAGAGTTTGTATTTGTGCCGATACGGATAATAGAGACAAAGTGATTGAAGAAAAATCTTTAAAATTTTGTAAGGTATATAATTGTGTGTATTGTTTAAGATGTAATGTGTGCAATCAAATGTACATAGGAGAGACTTCTACTCCTTTAAATAAGAGATTCAATAATCACAAATCAGACATTAGAAATCTTAAGTATAAAAAAGAGGATCAAGAAATAGAAATTTCACATTTTTCAGAACATGGCATAGATAACATTAGGATTTCTATATTGTGTATTATACCTAATAAAACGGAAAGAAAGATTCGTGAAAAGGACATGATGATAAAGTTTGGTACGGTCTATCCATATGGACTTAATGTTATGTTTAACCACAGTAATATAATTAAAAACTTTAAAACTAACAATTTAGATGATACAATTTATGACAAAATTAATCATGACATTGGAAACGAGTTGATTAGAAATAGTAATCAATATACTAAGTTGAATAATTTTAAAAAATTAAATACTTGTACAGACATAGTAAATGAAATAATTAATTATAAAGGTGAGCGAAGAGTTAATGTGATTAAAGGTTTGATTTTCAACATTAAGAAGAAATTAATTCCCGTAACTTTAAGAACTTTACAGTCTAGGGTAGAAAATGGGAATGTTGACCTAGGATTGGATTTGTTGAGATATAGAATCAAGACACAAAAATTACAAATGTATTGTAACATTGATTATGGCCATGTTAGTGCAATAAATAAAATCTATTTTATAATGGATTATTTGGGTGATAGCCATAGGGGTGTAAATTACAATAAAATGCTTAATAAATACAATGAATTACTACCAGTCGGTAAAATAAAAATAGTTAAGGCTTTTAAATATGATAAGCCTTTGGGGAGAACTATTTTTAATTATAATTTATTTGCTAAAGATCTACAGAAAAGTATTGCAGGGAGTATCTGCCATTGCAATGATTCTGAATTTGTTAATTATAAAGACAAGTATTATGGACATGTTATTACTGGAGATCTAAAGATAGTAAAGGATGAGGAGTTGAGGAGGTTAATGGAGTACGGAACTAAATATCGTGTGAAACGTACTCTCACTAAAAGTGTTGCAATTAAACGTTTTACTATTAATATAGATATATTTATAAATAAACTAATGTATAGATACAATTTGCCATCCAGTGTTTTTGACGAGTGGAAGTATTATATATTAAGAGATTTTAAACGAGAATTTTCCAGAGATTTTGACGGAGTTAATAGAGAGAAATACAACAAACTTACACATTCAATTAAAGAGATTCAGGAAAATTTTATAATCACCTATGTGGATAAAGCAAATACAAGTTATGCACTGATATGTAAGGTACTTTACGGTAAACTTTTGAATGATTGCTACAATAATAAAAATAGCTATTTACCATTGAATTCGAAAGCTACAGTAATAGAAAATAGGATTAAAGCCATCTATAAAAAAGTTAAGCTGAAACAAATGAGTCAAAGTTTCCCTTATCTCATACTAGTGCCTAAATTCCATAAAACCCCTATCAAATTCAGGAGTGTGACCTGTGGATTTGGTTCATATATTGGTGCCGCTAGCGGGGCTTTGCTGGGTGTGCTGGAGGGGGTGTTTGACGGGGTGATGGGGGGAGAGACGACTTTTATTATCAAAAATAGCTATACACTATTAGATAATCTGAAAAAATTAAAAAATATTACTGGTTTATTCGCTTACGATTTTGCAGACCTCTATAATACAATTGATTTGACAGATTTAAAAGATAAAATAGTAGATTTTTATAATACAAATAGTACTTTGGATGTTCATTATGATTTTTTCATAAATTTATTTCAGTTAGTAGTACAAGAAAACTACCTTTACGAAGGAAATACAATATTTAAACAGATTCGGGGTATTCCAATGGGGGGGAGTTGCAGTTCCATTTTGGCAAACATTTACTTACATATATATGAAAGAAATAATAATTTAAACAGTAACACATTATCCTACAGATATATAGATGATGTTTTGATAGTTAAATTAAACAATGATATTGAAAATGTTGATTTTACATATTATCCTACGTCTCTGAGTCTGGAACCCTCATCCCAGAATTGTAAAAATATTAATTTTCTAGATGTGAACCTGAGCATAGAAAGTGAAAATTTGATATCTAAGATATTTGACAAGCGAAATGATTTCAACTTTAATACCTTAAAGCTGATATATTTTGATTCCAATGTGCATGTTTCGATTAAAAGAAATGTACTTAGAAATGGATTAATACGAATCGAAAGACTGAGTACTAGAGTTAAAGATATGTTTAGTGATATTTTAGAGTGGTGCCGCTTGGGATTCAAGCATGGTTATCCTCGCAATTTCATCAGGAGAATAACTTGTGATTTTATTAAGAGTAGCAGGTACGGAACTGAACTGAACTCCGTGATGGATGAGAATGGAGGTTTTGATGAGTTGATTGATCTAATGAGTTAGAGAGATATTTTGGTGGATGTTGCAGTTCTGTTTGGTTTTTCATAGTTTTTCATTTTTTCAATTTTGGTCTCGGCGAGTGAAGGGGGACGTAGCATGCGTAAAGTCTGACTTAACCCTGCAGTGTATGTCGTTAGCCATACCGCTCGCCTTCTGTTCTGTTCTGTTATGTCTTGCAATTATATATATTTTCTTTAGTTTGGTTATTCAGTTTGATTTTAAGAGTTAAGTTTATGTTGGTTGTTATAATATTTTTGATGTGAGTTTCAATGCAGCTATGGTGAGTGATGGATTTTGATATTTTGTTTGTGGTATTAAATATATATATATATATATATATATATATATATATATGTATGTATGTATGTATGTATGTACTAAATTTTGTCCGCACGATAAAAGTCGCAATTATGCACGGATCGTCTTCAAACTCGCCAACAACTTTGAGATGGATAATATTTCGGCGGGGATTGACAATGGGTAAAATCGGACCAAGGTAATGGAAATCAGAGGGTTCAAAAATTTGAATACCATCTTAACATGATTCCGATAAAATCAGCTCTTACACAACAATAACAGAAAAAATATATATTTTTCGTTATTGCAGTTGCCAACAATTAAAAAAAAAGCAATAAAATTCTCACCACAACAATTGCTTTTCTTTTGCGAGAATTTCACGTGAAAAATTAAATAAAATAAATAGTTTGACGAATTGAAAACAAATTGAATATTACGTCATAAGTTTCCTAGAGCAAGATTTCCGCATGAAAATTCAAAATGAAATAAATAGTTTGACGAATTAAAAAACAACAACAAAATATTGCGTCATATTGGAAATAAAATGGACCTCAGCAGGGGAATATGTAACGTCATGTGAGTTTGAAGAAACATATTAAAACATGATAAAAACCCGACTATGGAAATATTAACTTATCACTTGCGGTTCTCTGAATTTGCTTTAGCTATTTTTTAAACCTATTCCATATGCATGCGTGTGTGTATTCGTGTATATTAGAATTTTCACAAAATGTTTAGCTCCCTAGAGCTCATTCTTAGTGGAGGAACTGGGTTTATCTCTAATCTTGATTTAAATTTTGTTGGTTAATTTAGTACTTAACTTCGAAATCTACCTCCGCCTGTAGGCCCGAGCCGGCAGGGATTTTTTTCTTTGCTGGGATGGATTAAGATTTATTACATATCATTCATTTATTCTTTCGTCGTTGAAATAAATTCACATGTAAAATGCTGAGCGTTGAATGTTTCGATTAGAATATTTTCAATATCCTTCAGCAATATTTCGTAAATTTTATAGTCGACTTAAAGAAATTAAACATAGATTTCATACAACTTATGCTAATAAGATTACTAGGCTATTACTAGACACTGTAGTCAGTATTAACAGTGTTTTGAGGCAGTGGCCGAAATATAATAAATATACTGCATAAAGACGAAGTCATATGAAGAAACTACGAATTCAGATCACTGTTAGTAGTGCAGTCGAGTACGTATTAAAGCATTGATGCCAACATCTCTTAATTATTCCGGAGTCTGATCCAAAATTTGCATGTTCAAACCGGAAAATATATATAAGAAAATGTGCCTTCTTTCTATGAGGACCACTTCCGATTTCATTTTGAAATGTTTGGTTAAATAAAATTTCCGGTTTTAAACGTCTAAATCTTGGATCTGACTCCTGAATAATTAAGAGATGTTGGCATCTATGATTAAAGGTATCATTCTTTTAAATCCTATGTATCAACAATCATAGTTCAGTTCTAATTACTCGTGAATTCAAGTGCTGGCTATTTTAACCCATATTGGACCACAGCGATTAAATATTTTTGAATTTTTTTAAACTTCAGTTATATCATTAATATGGTATAATTAAGTAGATACTAGTAAAATTTTGAAAAAAAGTTTTTAATTTTTTAAGTAACTAGTTGTCTTATAAACAGGACATATTAGTAGGACATACAGTAAGGATATATAAAGTGCATACATAAACTAATTTTACGAGCAAATATTTTATTTTACTTTTAAAATACTGTTTATGCTGTTCAAAAATACTCTATGATTTCTCCAATAAAAATATAATAAAAACGGTCAAATTCTAGATTATAAGACCACAATTCTTAAAGAATTTTTTTAATAGATTTTTTTCAATTAAATTTTAATTGGTTACTTTTTTTTTTGTTGTTGTTTATATGTTATACTTTTATGTATTTTAAAGACGTCGTAACAAATTGCATCCACAGGTATATGTTATTTCTGGCTAATATACTAACAGAAATTAACATAATGAAGCATACCAACTGAAATTAACATAATGAAACATACCAACCGAAATTAACTTATCCATCCATTAATTTTTATTAGCCGCCAATATGCTATTTCTTTTGGCAAGCAATTAAAGAGTCGTCTCCAATAAATAATGTTCCGTTGTATAAGCCAGCAGTAAATCAATGTAGATGTATCATTGTACTGTTAAATACTCTACAGCAATTCTAATTTAAGTATCGCACATTTTCAAATTTTATACCGTCCTATTGGTAAAAAAAAAGTCCTTCCGGCCAGTGCCGGGAGGAAGAGGTAGCTTTCAAATTCCTTATTTTTAAAAAGCTAGCTGATGTTATTCAAACACACGAAGCTCAATTTAGTGGAAACCGATTATAGAAGATTCAATACTAATTTTTATCAATACTAAATCCTTATGAATGATGATTTCGCGAAATTAGTCAGCTTTATCCAAGCTGATTTTAGTTAAAGTTATATTTGGTTTCCAAATTCGGCGATATGTGAAGTGCCTGCCATTTTAAGAGAACATGGTGGATGAGGCTAACCAGTGAACTTGGTCGAGACCTTAGTAATTCCTGTGCACACGCTCGCTCACATCGGAATCGGTTGATATATATGAGTGCTGTCGCAGGCAAAAATCAGATTTTTCAAAATGTCACCCACATAATGAAATTCAAACTACTGTATCTGAGCCATTTTTTAAGATAAAGACAAAACAAAAAATGCTCCGGAATCCTTATATCAAAGTCAAATACTTAAGAAAGAAACTTTATTCGATTTCTAAATTTTTTGCACTTCACTTTAAATATATATTTTTTTAATTTAATGGCTGCCATTTTGATTCAAGATGGCGGATGAAGCTGGCCAGTGAACTTAGTCGAGACATTGCTATATACTATCCAAATGCCTTCGTGGCCCCACCAGTGGCCGAGAGGTTCTGCTCTCAAAGCTGGTAGACGGGAGGTGCTGGGTTCGATTCCAATCGCGACCGTCGGCCTAATCGTTCGGAGTTTTCGTGGTTTTCTTCGAACCTTGGTTCTCCAAGCGTTAATACGGGTTAGGTTCCCTTAGAAAGACCTCCACGGAAGGCACCCCCCCCCTTAGGGCCTATATCCCACGTGCAGATAATTGGCCGACATAAATACAACCAACCAAATGCCTTCTTACATCCAAATATGTTAATAAATACGTGTGTTATCGCGTGACAATTATCAGATCGTTTCAAAATGTCAGCCATGCTAGAAATTTCAAAGTGCTATAACTCAAACTTTTTTTAAGATGTAGACGAAAAAAAAAACTGCCCTGAAATCTTTGTATCAAGGTCAAACCCATAAAAAAACCTTTTTCATTTTCCAAATTTTTCATACCTCATTTTAAATTTTAAATAATTTTTTTTAAATGTTCCCTTTTGAATCAAAATGGCTAATGAAGGTTGCCTATGAATTCGGTCGAGACATTGGTATGCACTATGTACACACCAAGTTACATCCAAATCGGTTCATAAATACGCCTGTTATCGCGTGACAAAATGCAGGTCGTTTCAAAATGTCAGCCACAATAGAAATTGAAAATGCTATAACTCAGCCATTTTTCTAGATATAGATGAAACAAAAACTGTTCCGGAATCTTTATATTAAGGTCAAACACATAATTAAAAAATCTTTTTCAATTTTTTGATACCTCATTTTAAATTTTAAATTTTAAAATTTTTTTAAATGGCCGCCATCTTGAAACAAGATGGCAGATGAAGCTGGCGAACGAACTCGGTCGAGACATTGGTATGTTCTTTGTACACACCAAGGTACATCCATATCGGTTCATGAATATTGAATAGGCCTGTTATCGGGTGACAAAAATCAGGATGTTTCAAAATGTCAGCCATGCTAGAAATTCAAAGTGCTATAATTCAGCCATTTTATAAGATATCGACGAAACAAAAACTGCTCCGAAATCTTTGTATCAAGGTCAAACACATAAGAAAAAAATATTTTTCAATCTTCAATTTTTTGGTACCACATTTCAAATTTTAAATTTTTTTTAAAAATGTAAATTGTTGCCATTTTGAAACAAGATGGCGGATGAAGCTGGCCAACGAACTCGGTCGAGACTTTGCTATGTACTATGTACACACCGAGTTTCATCTAAATCGATTCATAAATACGCCTGTTAATGCGTGACAAATATCAGGTCGTTTCAAAATGTCAGCCACGCTAGAAATTGAAAGTGCTATAACTCAGCCATTTTTTAAGATATAGACAAAACAAAAGCTGCTCCGTAATCTTTGTATCAGGGTCAAATACATAAGAAAAAAATATTTTTCAATTTTTAATTTTTTGGTACCAAATTTCAAATTTTAAATTTTTTTTAAAATTTTAAATGGCCGCCATTTTGAAACAAGATGGCCGATGAAGCTGGCCAACGAAATCGGTCGAGACATTGGTGTCTACTATGTACACACCGAGTTTCATCCAAATCGGTTCATAAATAGGAGAGTTACAGTATGACAAATATCAGATATATATATATATATATATATATGGATATATATATATATATATATATATATATATATATATATATATATATATATATATATATATCAACTTTTGAACGGAGGGTGGTTTCGGGGTCTGGGGGTCATGATCGATGAAAATATACCAAATTTTTTTGAAATCGCTTTCCTCCGAACGGCTGCAATAGGTAGCTTTTTGTAATGAAAGCTCCCTAAAAAAGTAGTTTTAAATCCAATTTGTTTGAAAACTGAACCTCAATTTATTTTTAGATATTAATTTGTTTTGTAGTTTTTAGCTCCATGTGTTTAATGTTGGCAACTCAAGTACTCCATTTCTGTTGAATGTAAAGGGAAAATATTTGGAAAATAGTAATTATATCTTTTTGTTTCCATTTTCCCATAACAACTGAACAAAAAATGTAATTAAAATACGTTCTATTTTGAAAAAAAATATGAATGAATGATTTCTGATAAAACATGGAGTTATTTTAAACTATATTTAATTTTAAGTATCTATATTAATATCGCAAACAAATAAAGCCATATAAATCATTTCATAACCGATTTTTTTTTGTTGAGTTTCTTGAATGACAACAGCTCTTTTTAGGGCTTCGTTCATCTGACGAAACCCTATTCGTCTCGCTCCTCTGTCTGTCCGTTCGTCCGTCTGTCTGTCCGTCACAGAGCCCGTTCTCAGAAACTATACATGTTGGAAGCTTGAAATTTTGCATACTTATAGCTGAACACCACACATCATACGACAAATCATAAAATTTTGTAAAAGTCGTACATTTAACCCTTTGGGATCCCACAAGTGCATTTTAAACAATTCTTTGTCAGTGAGCCCCTAATTAAGTTGGAGGCGTGAAATTTTGCATACTTGTAGCTGAACACATCACATCAAACGACAAATCATAAAATTTTCAAAGAGTCGCACATTTAACCCTTTGGGTTCCCACATGTGTATTTTAAACAATTCTTTCTAAGTGAGTCCCTATTTAAGTTGGAGGCGTGAAATTTTGCATACTTATAGCTGAACGCCTCACATCAAATGACGAACCATAAAATTTTGAAAAAGTCGTACATTTAACCCTTTGGGCTCCCACGTGTGTATAGTAAACAATTCTTTCTCAGTGAGCCCCTGATTAGGTTGAAGGAGTGAAATTTTGCGTACTAATAGCTGGACTCCTCAGAACAAACGACAAATCATAAAATTTGGAAAAAGTTGTAAATTTAACCCTTTGGGGTCTTACATGTGTATTTTAAACAATCCTTTCTAAGTGAACACCTAATTAGGTTGGAGGCGTGAAATTTTGCATACTTATAGCTGAATACCTCACATCAAACGACAAATCATAAAATTTCCAAAAAGGCGTACATTTAACCCTTTGGGCTGCCACATGTGTATTTAAGAAAATTCTTTCTAAGTGAGCCCCTAATTAGGTTGGAGGCGTGAAATTTTGCATACTTATAGCTGAACACCATCATGCGACAAATCACAAAATTTTTAAAAAGTCGTACATTTAACCCTTTGGTCTCCCACATGCGTATTTTAAGCAATTCTTTCTAACTGAGCCCCTTATTAAATCGGAAATTTGACATTTTGCATACTTACAGCAGAACACCTGAGGCCAGGCGACAAATCATAAAATCTTGAAAAAGTCTTACGTTTAACCCTTTGAGCTACCACGTATGTATTTTAAGCAATTCTTTTTAAGAGAGCCCCTAATTAAGTTGGAGACATGAATTTTTCCATACGTATAGCTGAATACCTCAGATCACTAGACAAATCATAAAAATTTCAAAAAGTCTTATATTATTTACTCTTCCGGGCTCTAACTTGTGTATTTTAAGCCATTTTTCTAACCTCCCAACTTTTCACTCGGGGAGCACTTTTCCAACTTTTGCCGACACTCCTTTGACCATCTTTCATATTGTGCACCATAGCCTTACATATTTTAGTTCCACTTTTTACCGCCAGGGGCGCCTATTTATCTCGGGTGCTATGCGCCCAATCCCCTCGACTAATATATCTACGGATAATAGGTAAAACGGAATTTCTTTCGGATAGAGGTTTGTTTAGAATAGAGAGCGCCCTGGTTGCGAAATGTTAAACAAACAGATTTTTCAAAAGGATAAAGTGTTTTGAAAAAAATATTAAACGAAATCCTCTGTGCGATCTGTGATCACACTTACTCTCTTGTTTTTGTGTGTGTATTATTTAGCAATAGCTACATAGTCATATGCATACTTTACTGTAGATATTGTTTAAGACTAGATCGTAAATGAGGAATTTTTCCTCCGGATTCATGAGATAGGCGATTTTTTTTCCGTGTCGAGTTTCTTGTGTGACATCTTTTTTTTCGAATTTGTGTTTTATTCAGCGATAGTGACGTCCTATGAATACTTTATTGTAGATGTTGTTTAAGACTGGATCGCAAATGAGGAATTCTTCAGAGGATGCGAACGACGTCCTTTTATATAAAATAAATGTGTGTGTTTTAAGTCTTAAAACTGAAATATGTTTTTACTATCTATATTTATATACACATCTATTTTTTTTTCATCGGGGTGACACTAAGGTCTGAAAAAGCAGAATTCCAGTTTTCTAGTTTTGTACACTTTTGTTTCTCACTGACCAATTATTATATCCCTGTCAATTACTTATTCATTCACCCTCTTACAAACTCAATTAAAAAAAAAAAAACATACGAAATCATTATTAACACTATCCAACATAGTTGAAAAGTGTTTATGAAACGGTATGTTTGTGTGTCAGTCTGTCTGTGGTCTAGTTTAGTACACTTTTGTTTCTCACTGGTCAGTTACTGTATCCTTGTCAGTTATTTATTCACTCACCCTCTTATAAACGTAATAAACAACATACGGAATTATTATTAACACTATCCAACATAGTTCAAAGGTGTTTATGAAACGGTATGTTTTTGTGTGTGTCTTTCTGTCTGCTACTTATTTTAGTACGCTTTTGTTTCTCTCTGGTCTATTACTGTATCCTTGTCAATTACTTGTTCACTCACCCTCTCACAAACTCAAAAAAAAAAAAAAGAAAAAAAAAACATGCAAAATCTTTATTAACACTATCCAACACAGTTGAAAAGTGTTTATGAAACGGAATGTTTGTTTGCCTGTATGTCTGTTTCAAAAATATATATTCTAAAAACACACTCAAAATATATATTAAACATTTAATTGCTAAAAAGGACGTCAAATGTTAATAAAGTACATTAAAAGATCTTAATAATTTGACATGTTTCGATTGAATTTACTCAATCATCATCAGAAAATAAATAAGCATTAATATGGAAAATGACAATAAACTATTACAAATGAAATTTACAAATAAATAAAAATTTTATATTATTTTAAATAAAAAAAAATTATTTATTTTTAAATTTCATTTTTAATAGTTTATTGTCATTTTCCATCTTAGTGTTTATATGTTTTCTGATGATGATTGAGTAAATTCAATCGAAACATGCCAAATTATTAAGATTTTTATTGTATTTTATTAACATTTGACGTCCTTTTTAGCAATTAAATGTTTAATATATATTTTGAGTGTGTTTTTAGAAGATATATTTTTCAAATATTTTAAATTGACGTATAAGAGAACTTCTGTGTATAATTTAATATGTATGTTTGTTGTCTAGTTTAGCACAATTTTTTTTCTCAATGGTCAATTACTGCATCCTTTTCAGTTACTTGTTCACTCACCCTGTTATAAACGCAATAAAAAAAACCCATACGAAATTATTGTTAACACTATCCAACATAGCTGAAAGGTGTTTATGAAACGGTATGTTTGCGTGTGTGTCTTTCTGTCTGCTGTCTAGTTTAGTACACTTTTGTTCTCTCGGGTCAATTACTGTATCCTTGTCGATTACTTGTTCACTTACCCTCTTACAAACTCAATTAAAAAAAAAAATGCGAAATCATTATTAACAATTTCCAACACAGTTGAAAAGTGTTTATGAAACGGAATGTTTGTCTGTCTGTATGTCTGTTGTCTAGTTTAGCACACTTTTGTTTCTCAATGGTCAGTTACTGAATCCTTGTCAGTTACTTGTTAACTCACCCTCTTATAAACGCATTAAAAAAAGACCCATACGAAACTATTGTTAACACTATCCAACATAGTTGAAAGGTTTTATGAAACGGTATGTTTGTGTGTTTGTCTGTCTGTCTGCTGTCTAGTTTCATACACTTTTGTTTCTCTCTGTCCAATTACTGTATGCTTGTCAATTAATTGTTCACTCACCCTCTCACAAACTCAATTTTATAAAAAAACCTAAGAAATCATTATTAACACTATCGAACACAGTTGAAAAGTGTTTGTGAAACGGAATGTCTGTTTGTCTGTATGTCTGTTGTCTAGTTTAGCACACTTTTGTTTCTCAATGTTCAATTACTGAATCCTTGTCAGTTACTCTTTCAGACACTCTTATAAACGCAATAAAAAAACCATTACGAAATTATTGTTAACACTATCCATCATAGTTTAAAGGTGTTTAAGAAACGGTATGTTTGTGTGTGTCTTTCTGTCTGCTGTCTAGTTTAGTACACTTTTGTTTCTCTCTGGTCAATTACTGCATCCTTGCCAATTACTTGTTCACCCAACCTCTTACAAATTAAAAAAAAAAAACATGCTAAATTATTATTAACACTTTAAAACACAGTTGAAAAGTGTTTATGGAACGGAACACTTGTCTGTCTGTCTGCGTATTGTCTAGTTTAGTACACTTTTGTTTCTCACTGGTCAATTACTGTTTCCCTGTCAGTTACTTGTTCACTCACTCTCTTTTGATCACAATACAAAAAATACCATACGAAATGATTATTAAAACTATCCAACGTAGTTGAAAGGTGTTTATGAAACGGTATGTTTGTGTGTCTGTCTGCTGTCTAGTTTCATAAACATTTGTTTCTCTCTGTCCAATTACTGTGTGCTTGTCAATTACTTGTTCACTCACCCTCTCAGAAACGAATTTTTAAAAAACCCTGAGAAATCATTATTAACACTATCCAACATAGTTGAAAAGTATTTATGAAACGGAATGTTTGTTTGTCTGTATGTCTGTTGTCTAGTTTAGCACACTTTTGTTTCTCAATGGTCAATTACTGTATCCTTGTCAGTTACTTGTTCACTCACCCTCTTATAAACGCAATAAAAAAAACCCATACGAAATTATTGTTAACACTATCCAACATAGTTGAAAGGTTTTATGAAACGGTACGTTTGTGTGTCTGTCTGTCTGTCTGCTGTCTAGTTTCATACACTTTTGTTTCTCTCTGTCCAATTACTGTATGCTTGTCAATTACTTGTTCACTCAGGCTCTCACAAACTCAATTTTTTAAAAAAACCTAATAAATCATTATTAACACTATCCAACACAGTTGAAAAGTGTTTATGAGACGGAATGTTTGTTTGGCTTTATGTCTGTTGTCTAGTTTAGCACACTTTTGTTTCTCAATGGTCAATTACTGAATGCTTGTCAGTTATTCTTTCGGTCACCTTCTTATAAACGCAAAAAAAAAACAAAAAAAACCATATACGAAATTATTGTTAACACTATCCAACGTATTTGAAAGGTGTTTGTGAAACGGTATGTTTGTGTGTGTGTCTTTCTATCTGCTGTCTAATTTAGTACACTTTTGTTTCTATCTGGTCAATTACTGCATCCTTGCCAATTACTTGTTCACCCACCCTCTTAGAAACTCAATTAAAAAAAAAGAAATCATTATTAACACTTTAAAACACAGTTGAAAAGTGTTTATGAAACGGAACGTTTGTTTGTCTGTCTGTGTGTTGTCTAGATTAGTGCACTTTTCTTTCTCACTGGTTAATTACTGTATCCCTATCAGTTACTTGTTCACTCACCCTCTTTTAAACGCAATATAAAAAATCCCATACGAAATTATTATTAAAACTATCCAACTTAGTTGAAAGGTTTTTATGAAACGGTATGTTTGTGCGTCTGTCTGTCTGTCTGCTGTCTAATTGTCATTCACTTTTGTTTCTCTCTGTCCAATTACTGTTTGCTTGTCAATTACTTGTTCACTCACCCTCTCACAAACTCAGTTTTTAAAAAAACCTAAGAAATCATTATTAACACTATCCAACACAGTTGAAAAGTGTTTGTGAAACGGAATGTCTGTTTGTCTGTATGTCTGTTGTCTAGTTTAGCACACTTTTGTTTCTCAATGGTCAATTACTGAATCCTTGTCAGTTACTCTTTCAGACACTGTTATAAACGCAATAAAAAAACCATTACGAAATTACTGTTAACACTATCCAACATAGTTGAAAGGTGTTTAAGAAACGGTATGTTTGTGTGTGTCTTTCTGTCTGCTGTCTAGTTTAGTACACTTTTGTTTCTCTCTGGTCAATTACTGCATCCTTGCCAATTACTTGTTCACCCACCCTTTTACAAATTCAATAAAAAAAACATGCTATATTATTATTAACACTTTAAAACACAGTTGAAAAGTGTTTATGAAACGGAACACTTGTCTGTCTGTCTGCGTATTGTCTAGTTTAGTACACTTTTGTTTCTCACTGGTCAATTACTGTATCCCTGTCAGTTACTTGTTCACTCTCTCTCTTTTGAACGCAATATAAAAATACCATACGAAATTATTATTAAAACTATCCAACGTAGTTGAAATGTGTTTATGAAACGGTATGTTTGTGTGTCTGTCTGTCTGTCCGCTGTCTAGTTTCATAAACATTTGTTTCTCTCTGTCCAATTACTGTGTGCTTGTCACTTACTTGTTCACTCACCCTCTCAGAAACGAATTTTTAAAAAACCCTGAGAAATCATTATTAACACTATCCAACATAGTTGAAAAGTGTTTATGAAACGGTACGTTTGTTTGCTGTATGTCTGTGATTCCGTACTCTAACCCACGTAAATATACTCGAATTACCATGCAATTAATATGTGTTATTCAAGTTTACTAAGCATGTTTAAATTGTAAATGAAATGTGTATTATTAATAGTTCGTTTACAGGCAGTTACAATGGAATTCCGCTAGATTTCGGTGTATGGGGAAAATCAATGGCAGTGTATTTTAATAATGTTAAAGTATTTTAAACATATTGAAAATGATAATTATTAAGTTGCATTACAAGATGCTGACTATAGAATATCGTGTGCATAGCATTCACCCTCATTTACAAGGGCACACAAAATAATTTCTTTGCAGCAGTTGCAGTACTGTCTCAGACCAATAATTGCTAGCATTGCGTTTTATGCGTTATTAAATTAAACTCATTTTTTGCCTATCATTCTGTGTATATAAATTCTAATGATGATATACAGGGCAGCACAAATGATCTTGAGTAGATTTCCGTTTATTGATGGAAATTGGGTGGCGCTTTCGACATCAGAAGATACTTGGGGAGCTAAATGCATCCCCACATGAAAACAAATAAAAATAAACCGAATGTAGTTTTCCCAACTGACTGAAAAATTGTCCAGGCTGGAATTTGAACAGAGGACATTTGACTTAAGGGGGTTCTTCGCGCACTTGAAAACACCCGCTCCGTAATTTTAATCCTACGGACAGGTTATTTTCGAATTTCTCGTTTCAATTTGAATATTTTTAAAGGATTTTTTTTTGCATAGGCTAGATGAGGTAGATCTTTAATATGACTGTTTTTTACTTTTTCGATTTTGGTTGCAGATTTTTTTTAAAGGTACTTTCAGTTTCCAAACCGGTTTCGAAACTGAAAGTATCTTTTAAAAAAAATCTGCAACCAAAATCGAAAATGTAAAAAAGAGTCATATTAAAGATTGAGCTCAGCTATCCTACACAAAAATTTTCTTTTTAAATATTCAAATTGAAACGAGAAATTCGAAATTAATCTTCCCATAGGACTAATAATGCGGAGCGGGTGTTTTCAAGTGGGCGAAGAATCCCCTTAAGATGCCAACGTCTTACAATCTGAGCAATCATGCAAAATTTCGGCAGACAAAATTCACTCAGAAAGCCTTTTGATAATGTCAACCGCTCTGTTATCTGAAACAACCCAACATAATAAATCGTACGTAATGTAAATTTCAGTAATTATATCTGTTCCGAAAAAAAAAACTAACACTGCCGCCGTAAATGATTTTTTTGTGTCCGGAAGTCTTTCTCAGGTAAGAAAACCATTGGATATAAAAATATCCAATTTGGTAGTATTATAAGGAAATGTCCAATATACACGATGAATCAGAGTGTTTTTAAATCGAAGAATTATTTTCAGAGTTATTTAATGTTGAAATCAGTCGAAAAATCTCTCTATCCTAAAAAAAAGTAACTACTGCTGTCACCGCCGCCGCCGGTTTTGATTTTTTTTATGACTGGAGGTCTTTCTTCGTTAACATTAAAAAAAATATTGCATAAAAAAATATGAAAATCGGTTGTGTTATAGAGAAATGTTCGATAAACACGCTGATGCAGACAGTTTTCAAATCGAAGAATTACTTTAAGAGATATTTAATGCTAATTTTGGACAAAATCGTTCCATTAAAAAAGTTTTATAGCAGCAAAAACTACACATGGCAGTGTAATAATTTTTAGATCATTTTATGCGTTAGAATTTGCCGGAGTGCAGATTGCATTAATTTTTATATTTTGACTCATTTTTTGAGGTTTTATTTCTATTTTAAATTCAAATTTTCAGCATTTTGAAAGATATTTTTTACATAATTTAGAAAATTGTACTAATTTAACCTGTTGCCAACTGTATAAACAGCTCAAACAATAATGTTTGCTTCAAATTAAAAATTTATTTTACACGTGACTATTATAAACAGAAAATATAAAAAGCAGGAACTCATTGAAAATTACGTCATAAAAACTATAATTATACGTGAATTTTAAAAGAGAGAGAATATTGTAAAATAATAAATTCATTAACATGCGTGAGAAGTTTTAAACAGGAGAAATTACGTCACATTACACTTATCACTTATTACGTAAAATGAACAAAAAATAATATCGCAAAACAGTTTAAATTTAAAAAATTGGGCGAGACATTTATTTGATATTTTTCAACTATTTTTGTTATGACAGCTTAAATATTTCATTTCATAACAAAAGTATTTTCACGTGAATATTAAAAAGAGAAAGAAAAGTTTGGTGAAAAATACGTCAGATTATAAACGATATATTTAAAATGTCTTATTAAAAAAAAAAAAAAAAAAAAAATTCTTTTCTTTTGTTAAAAAATATCGGGAGACAAAGACTCTGTTTACTTAATCCATTTTATATTTTGAAATGTTTAACTAAAATTATTTAATCAAAGACGGAAGCAGCCATTGTATCTTTTAACAGTAGCTGATTTGGCCAAATTCCCCAATCAAAGAGAAATGAATAGAAACCCGTTTATAGGGAGATCGCCACTGTTTTTTTAAGTTATAATTCAATCATTCGAAATCTTTTTAAAGTCAATCAAATTAGCGTGCTTTTAGAGTCTGCGGTGTCTGAACGGGGGTTGGCGAGCGTAGCTTGTAGGGGGCTGAGCCCCCTAGTTCTTTATAAAAATCCACACCGTTACTTTGGTCCATCACATAAAAAATATTTATTCTTTGTATTGAGCAAACGATACAAGATAATTTCGAGTTTATGCCTTTGAAAAATATTTTATACCCTACTATAGGATATTTGAATAGTTTGGGGTAATTTTAATTTTTGTTAGAGGCAACACTGGATGTGTTTTTAAACGACTGTTTTTGTATGTAGATTTTAACTCTCCAAACTTTCTATAGTGAAACAATCTAGATAAGAGCTTCAAATAAGGTAAGTTTCAAAATATTACCTTTTGTAACTTGAACGTCTGTGTGATCATAGTTTTTCCTTTAATTTTTTGTTTTGATGGGAAATGTTGACGTTTTCATAAAGCCAAGATGAAAACTAGTTTTTCGGGGCTACTTTGTGTCAGGCTTGGTTTGGCCCGAAGTAGACCAGTTACTTGGAATACCTTTTATACATCCAAATCTCTTTAAAAATGTTTTAAGTAACATTTTTTTCAAATGTTACTGTAGCAAAATGTTACATTAATTGATTTTATTCCAGTTGCTGAGTAAAACATGACGAAAACTGTTTCTTATGTCTTTAATATTTACAATTGGTTTATTGTTTTTAAATGTAAAAAAAAAAAAAAAAAAAAAAAAAAATGTTTATCGAGTTTGCAGGGTTAATTCCTTAGCATATCCTATTGCAAGAGGGTTTCAATAGACCGACATATGAAACGTATTCAATTTGTATGAAACTAAGTGAATGGACCAAAGAAGCTCCTGGCAGGAGTTACTTTAACATGACTTTAACATTACGTTAACATTACTTTGCTCCAAAACTTTAATGATATGTAAAAAAAAAAAAAAAATTGCTTCTTAACAATCATACAGTTTGTTTCATTGTTTCATGTTAATTGTTTACAACTCAATTTTGACATTGAAAAATTATATATAATATTTTTTAATAATGGAAATGTTAGTGGAATCAGGAAAAAGTGGCCCAAAGTTAGAGGTACTAGCAAAAATTATGTTGACAAAATTTATTAGGTTTTCTTCTTCATTTCCTTATTCAAGATTTAATTATTCAATATAGTTTCATTTCATATTAAGAAAAGGTCACTGATGCGCAAAAAATGATATTTCTTTTGAATTAAAAAATGTATTTATTCATGACTATTAAAAGCAGAAGTAAAACTTTAAAATAATTATTTAACCATGGAGTGTTAGAAGCAGTAAATGGAAAAAATTGCGTCATAAAAATGCATTTACACGTGAATATTAAAAAGAGAAATAAAACGTTAAAATAATAATTGGATTATTGCGTATTAAAAGCAGTACAATGAAAAAAATCCGCCATAATACATATGCTCAAACAACTATGTTGCCAAAAAGTTTCAGTAAATATATATATATATTTACCTTGTAATTAAAAATATGTTTTCCCTTTTATATTAAAGAGAGAAAGAAAACGTTGGTGAAAATTACTTCAAATTAAAAACGAAACATTTAATTAATTTTTTTATAGGGTCGTTAAAAAATTCCTCACAGCCACATTGCTTTTCTAGCCATATTATACAAGCTGATTTTCAAATGTTTAATTGTTCTTATCTAATTAATACCGAAAACAACTGTTAGCTTTTGTGACAGCAGTTGATTCGGATGGACTTAAAGTCTTCCAGTAAAAGGGAAATGAATGAAAAATGAAAGAATCTTTTGGTCGTTCAGTTATAATTCAAACTTCCGTCATACTTTTATTTTAAGACAGTGTAAATTAGCGTATTTTTAGAATCTGCGATGTCTGGAAGAGGGTTGGCGACCGTAGGTTGTAGAGGGTACAGCCACATAGTTATGCATAAAAATAATTCTGACAAATTTTATAAATATAATCAAAATAGTTGATAGATTAAATCATTTTAAAAGCAAACTACATCATAACTGTTTTCATTTTCTGATATTAGTTCTAAATAAGAATATATATTTTATTTTTTTTCCTTCATAATTGCTACCAATTCATACGACCAACACTACAGACAGAAGGTATTGATTAGAGGATTCTAATATGCTAGAGGCATTATGAAAATTAATCAACCATAGATTGCACAGAGCATATGATTATAAGAAACATTCATTACGAGATTATGTAACAATAATAACAGTTTGAGGCACTTTTGGATTAGAATAGATCATTAGTTTTAAATTATATGTAAACAACATAAAAATTGATTCAGGTAGAAGGATTTAGCATTCGAAATGATATTCTCAAAAAATGAATTGATTACGGCTTATTACATACAATTCATTTTTATTTTTTATTGGAAATAAATTCTGATGCTCAACGCTGTAGGGTGAATGTATTCATTAGTATATATTCAATATACTTCAGTATTTTCCGCAAATTAAGGAAGCTATTCAGCGTAATGAATCCTAGACTACAAAGGGCGGGCGTTAGATAAATTATTTGAGTATTAGTAAAAATTGTAGTATTAATTTTGGTTTGAGGCAGTGACGAATTAGAAATAATATTTGATACTAAATTAAATACAATAAACACAAAATGTGATTCAGATAGAAAGAATGGTATTCAAAATTATGCTTTTAAATCATCCCAGCAAAGATGAAATTGCTGACCAGCAGCAAGATAGGTGCTGGCAATGATGGAGAAGTGCTGGCTGATGGTCTACCACTGCATGACCACTGCTGGACAGCTTCAGTCAACTTTGCTGTTGCAAATCATCAGATAAAATTCTGGTGGGCATCCACTTTATCTCATGCGCTGGCCCACCACTACATAGAAGTGCACGAACTTTTGCAGTATTATTGCTGGGAACCCTTACGCTAGGTGGCGCTGCGAATATCGAAGACATTGTGTATTTGAACATAAATCTGAAATGAATACCTTAACACAATTTAAGCTCTGAAGTTAATTTTTTTTTGAAACTGTAAAGATATAGCACCGCTGCCACCAACAAAATAAATAAGTAATTGAATAAATAAATAAATTGTTTATTTCAACGCACTTTTTTTCTCTCCTTAAATCTGGTTTTACTAGGTTACAAAGGATTTCGGTTTTCTTTGTAAAAAGACACAAAAAATGTGTTTAAAAAAAGCTTTCTAAGGGTTATAAAATATTGTTTTAAAAAAAGTGTATCATATCTCTCCTACCTCCCCTACAAATATTTTTGCAAAAATTATTTTAATTTAAAACTGGTTAACAAAAATCACGTGAACTTAAACATACTGAAATTAACAGGAAATTTAAAAATGAAAAACTTTCCGTAAAATTTAAAAACATAGTATGTAAGAAAATCAACCCAATAGAACCAAATCAGTTATCAGGGGCATATAATATACCTTTCACCAAAGAAGATGGAACACTAACATTCTATATAGGAGTGACAAACAGAAAGCTTAAAACTAGGATCAAAGAATACATAGCAGACGTTATATACAAGAAGAAAACTACAGATTTAGCTTGACTGTATAATAAAGAGCCTTTACAGATTAATTTAAAAAATAGTAGAATAATTTATCCATCAAGATTTTACTTGCCATCGATTATCCGTGAATCAATACAAATCTTCTTACGCAGTGAGAGCATATGCAGTTATTCAGCCTCCATGGAACTTCCTGAAATTTGGAAAGAGATGCTCTACAGAAAAAATGAAGCAATAGTATTAAATAATTCACGTTCACAAGTATTAATTTTTAATATTGCAGTTAATTTCATTATGCTTGAGTTCACGTGAATTTTATTTAATTGTTTTAAATTAAAATGATTTTTGAGAAAATATTTGTATCATGTTTATTATTGAGAATGTTGCCGTTGGAGCAATGAAACATATGTATAATATGAATAAATAAAGGTAAATTTTTACCTTGTTAAAAGTATTTTATCACTTTAAGTAAATATTAATTTAGTTTGAAGATTTTACTGTATTATAACTTTGAAACTATTTTTTACTTAAAAATTATCTTCATTTATTCTGTCATAACTGAAATCATACCTCACTATCAACGTTGTTGGCTTATCGAATTCATTCGAGTATTTTAATTATTTTTAAACAGTTTTCCTTAAACTGAAGAAAAGATTCATAGCTCATAATAATCTGATTCTACAGCACTATGACAATTAAAAAAAAAAAAAAATACTGGATACGTTAACGAAAAGACGTTATTGGAGAATATTGAATCAATAATGATTTGGGCAGAGACGATATTAGTTATGTCAGTGGTATTAAATAATATACAACTATCATGAAATTTCTTCTAGAAATAAGTACAAATATTCTAAATATTTCTTTTGTATAATTAATTAAGTCTAAATTATCATTCATGAATAGAATAAGTTCTCCTGTTCAATTCTGCTGGCTAAATATATTGATTAGAATCCTTCTAATAACCTTCATCGATAATCCATCAATTAAGTAGGAGATTCAATGCAGTTAACCATGTAATTATACAAATTGTAAAATAATAAGATATAGGGTTTTCCGTAAAGTATTAATGGATGTGCAGTTGCTTATGATTAAGCCTGATACTAAAGGATCAGTAATTAATTATAAGTTATAAATGCCACAAAAATATAATTTGTTTTAACCAAGTATAAAAATCAAATTATTTATTAAAAGTATGATTCTTTACGCAAAAATTATGCAAAAAGAGTGATATGCTCATTACATCCGCTATATTTATTTTATTGACGTTAGTCTAATTAATGCTCCATATATTTCGCTTTACGCGTGTTTTTAAAGAAGACCCTCATTGTTGTTTATTCAAAGAAAGTAAGAAATTACCACATTTTAGTACTACGAGGAATTATAATCACTTTCATAAAATTTATAAAAATTTATCTGTTTCGATTTTAATATGCATACTTCGTACAGTTTGGAAAACATTCAAAATATGCAAAGTTTTAAATTAAAATATTTGATCGAGTTTTTAATCAAACAATTCTATAAATAATGATAGCATTTTATAGTGTAAAATATTTTTTTTTTCGAACACGATTTCAAAAACAATGAACATGCATATAGTATATATTGGAAATTTAATGTTTTTTAATGCAAATATGCAAACAATATTTTAATTAAGACCTTATTGTTGATTAAACTTATTTATTATCATGAAGATAACAAAATTTTTGAAAATATTAATAAAAAAAATTATTTTGAAATGTCAAAATATTTGAACATTTTTTTAAGTAGTTCAAAATATTAGAATATTTCAGATTAATTCTCCTTTAATTATCACCAATTGACAATTGGTGGCATCATTGATTAAATTCAGACGATGTTCTTTAAAATTAGTAATCATTTTGCAGTTTGTTAGCTTTTTTGTCTTAAAATGGGTTGTGTGAGTGATATTCCTGAATCTATTAAGGGGACAAGGCACCTTAAAATCCTTAAAAATATTTATTTTTTATTTTTTGTAAATTTCACCTAATTATTATTCAAAGGTACTTTATATGCATTATAGCATGCATTTATCACAAAAAAAAAAATTATTTTTATGAAAAAAATGTAACTTTACGCGTCGTCTCAGAAATCTTCGAAATGTCGCTTGCGCATTCCATGTCAATGAAAATCCCCAATATTTTTTATAAAAGTCTGTTTTATATATATAAATAAAATAGAGCATCGAATTTTATATATTTAAATTTAAAAGTAAAAAAAAATTAAAAATTTTGAAATTTTTTCGAAAAAATTTTGAAAAATTTTCATTTTTTTTAAATCTTTAAATTCAAATATATAAAATTCGATGCTCTATTTTATTTATATATATAAACCACACTTTTATTAAAAAAATTGGGGATTTTCATTGATATGGAACACGCAGGGGGCCTTTCGAAGATTTCTAAGACAATGCGTAAAATTCCATTTTCGTCATAAAAATAATTTTTTTTTAAATTGTTTTTGTGATAAATGCATGCCATAATGCATATAATGTACCTTTGAGTAATATTTAAGATAAAATTTACAAAAAAAAAAAAATTGAAATTTTTTGAAATTTTTTCGAAACAATTTCAAAATTTTTATTTTTTTTTTACCTTTAAATTCAAATATATAAAATTCGATGCTCTGTTTTATTTATATATATAAATCAAATTTTTATAAAAAATATTCGGGATATTCATTGATATAGAACGCGCGGGGGGGCATTTCGAAGATTTCTAAGACGACGCGTAAAATTACCTTTTTTTCTCAAAAATAATTTTTTTTTAATTTTTTTGTAATAAATGCATGCTATAATGCATATAATGTACCCTTGAATAATATTTAAGTTAAAATTTAAAAAAATAAAAAAAATGAAAAATTTGGAAATTGGGAAATTTTTTCGAAAATTTTTTAAAAATTTTCATTTTTTTTTTACTTTTAAATTCAAATATATAAAATTCGATGCTCTATTTTATTTATATATATAAAACAGACTTTTATAAAAAATATTGGGGATTTTCATTGATATGGAATGCGCAAGCCACATTTCGAAGATTTCTAAGACGACACGTAAAATTCCATTTCTTTTCTCAAAAATAAATTTTTTTAAATTTTTTTGTGATAAATGCATGCTATAATGCATATAATGTACCCTTGAATAATATTTAAGGTGAAATTTACAAAAAATAAAAAAAATTATTTTAAGGTCCCTTGTCCCCTTAAACTTCGTACGGTTGATTTGTATCGGCACGGCAAAAACAATGTTATATAGAGAATTATTTACATTGTTTGCAATCAAGCGTTAGTAAAATAATAACACAATATTTAAAAAATGTAAAATTTCAAAATAATGGCCGAAATGGCGGCTGAAAACCAAAAACATCATCTAGATATGACAGGAAATTGAAGCGTATAGTTAAGAAAAACCGTTTTAAATGTGTGCGATTCTTACACCGAAAATGGAAAGAAGAAGGAGATGAAGTTTCTTCAACAACAACATTAAGACGTCTCCATAAATTTAAGTTTGAATCTTGTGTACCGAAAACAAAACCTTTCATGACTGCAAAACAAAAGCGTATTGAATGGGTGTAAATCAAGACATTTATGGAGCGAAGAAGATTGGAAAAATATGTTATTTAGTGATGAAAGTATGTTTTGTTTTTATATGGTAGTGAAGGTATTCGAGTTTGGAGAATAAAGCAAGAAGCATTTGATAAAGAATGCCTTAAACGTTCCGTAAAACTTGCTGCTAGTGTCATGGTTTGGGGTTGTATCAGTGCACAAGGACCTGGAAAGTTATGCATCGTCTACGAAAAGGTTAACTCTCAGATATATCGAGAAATTTTGGAATATTACATGATTCCATCCTCAGAAGATTTATTTGAAGATGATTTCATCTTTCAACAAGATTTAGCGTCACTGCATACCTCGGTGTCAACTAAGAATTAATTTCGCCAGCGCAAATCTAGTTACTTCCTTGGCCATCAAACTCACGAGACCTTAATCCCATCGAAAACGTATGGTGTATAATGAAGAAAAAACTCCAAGAAAATTAGCCTTCAAGAGAAACTGAGTTAGTGGCACGTATAAAGTCTATTTGGGCTAATATTGATAGAAATATTTGTAAACACCTTGTATATAGTATGCAAGATCCATTGTTCGCTTTATGAAAGCTAAAGGGGATGCTAGAAACATTAACTAGCATTTACTTCATATTCATAAGGTAATATTGTTGCGTTAAATAAAATATTCTAATATTTTGAACCAATCTAAATTTTATTCTAATATTTTGGTGTGTTTTAGAAAGCAGTATACCTAATTTATTGTACTGTATTTTATATTTTGTAACTTTTAAAATCTTATCTAAATATTCCAGATTTAATTTATACGAAATTTAATTGCATTTACTATAAATAAATGAATTTTTTTTTTCTTATTAATTTTTCTTAATTATTCTAATATTTTGAATATGAGCTGTATATATATATATATTAAAAATTATTTTTTTTTCGCGTGTTAAATTGCATATAATGTTAATAAAGTATTTGTAACAAATGAGAACATTGTATGTAATATTAGCAGTCAGTTCTTTCTAAAAGTCAAAAATGGGAATTTTTGCACACTTTTATGTAACTCAATTTGTTTACGAAAGCATTTAATTACAACGAGTTTGTTCGAAATTTATTTAACGTCTCAGTGTGAGCATTTTTATATAAGTTTAATTTCTAACAAATGGCAATGTTCTTTTTGTTGCCATGCAATTTATTCTATTCTAAGAGTGTGAAACCAAGAGGGTTTATAATTAAACGTGTGATACAGTTCACTTTATTATTTATTAAATATTGTGAGTTATTGACGAGTTTGTGTTAATTTAATTTCAACCAGCGCGCTACATAATTTTTGGTCCGTCGAGCCGGAGATTTGATATTTTTTTCTTTTTGTTAATCGAGTGATAGAACGAACTTAAGATGAGTTTCGTTTTCAAGAGTAATCATGTTATCGTTCCGAAGTTGTGATGTGAAAATAAATAAAGAAGCTGCGTCATTCAAACGTCTATACTATTTGGTGAGTCTTTTTTGTTAATATTATCTCATTATGACTGAATTTAAAGACATATTAGTTAGAAAACGAGTTTTAAAAGCTACTGTCACTAAACTACAAAATAATATTATTAGTTCGATAGATGATGTTGTTTCTAGTCAGCTTGTTTTATTCGAAAATAAAATCGAAAAATTAAATGAGGAATCACATGAAATTTTTAATGCAATTTTTTCACAATGTAAAGAAGAAGATGTAGACAATTTTGTTCATGAGCAACAATCCGTAGAAGATAAACTTGACAATCTTTGGTTAAGTGTTTACCGAAAAAACTCAAAATTTACTTTAAATGAATCGAATCAAAATAATAGTCTTTCTAAATCTCAAATACCAGAAGTAAAGCTCCCAAAATTTACACTTCCTACGTTTAGTGGTAATTTAGAAGAATGGATATCATTTTATGATTTATTTAAAGCTAGTGTGGATAATAATGAGAGTTTATCAGACTGTCAAAAATTGCAGTATTTGAAATCGGCATGTAAAAACAATGCACTTAAGATTATTCAGAGTCTTCCAATATCTGATTCAAACTATAAGACAGCCTGTTTGAACTCGAGACCTTTATGTCCTCTGTCGAACGATATAAGTGATCTACCAGTCCTGACACAAGGTAATTTTTTGACTGGTGCTGCCTTGACAGCTATTCCAGAGCTTGACGTTTCTGAAATTCCACCTAATAGACTTCGCCGTTGGCAGTTAACCCAGAGATTATTTCAATACTTCTGGAAGCGATTTAGTGGTGAGTATTTGTCTCAACTCCAGCAACGTCCAAAGTGGTTGCGTTCGAGAGCAAATTTAAATGTTGGTGACTTAGTGCTAATTAAAAACGAACTTCTTTCTCCTCTTGAGTGAAAGTTGGCAAGAATTATCCAAATGGTGCCCGGCCATGACGGTCGTGTGAGAGTCGCCATAATAAGAACTGCTGCCGGAAATATTAAATGAGTGGTTCATAAACTCTGTCCTCTGCCCGTTCATTAACAGTAAGACATATATAACTCTTATTTGAACCCCTTGAAGATTTCAAGGCCAGGGTGTATGTTCGAAATTTATTTACCGTCTGCAAAGGTTCAGTGTGAGCATTTTTGTGTAAGTTTAATTTCTAACAAATGGCAATGTTCTTTTTGTTGTCATGTAATTTATTCTATTGTAAGAGTGTGAAACCAAGAGGGTTTATAATTAAACGTGTGATACAGTTCATTTTGTTATTTATTAAGTGTTGTGAGTTATTGACGTGTTTGTGTTTATTTAATTTCAACCAGCGCGCTACAGAGTTGAACTTGCGTCAAACTGTGTTCACCAAAAATGCCATCTGTGAAAGTAAAAAAACGAAATATTTTACACACCAAAAAGAAGAAACTATGAATAAAAAATAAATAATATAATGACAGAAAAAATACTCTTTTAATCATTTAATAGTTTAATATTAATCAAATGATCATAACACGCGGAGTAAAAATTTGAGAAATCCTAAATAGATTATATAAATAACGCTTTTTTATTGTCCTGTTTCTGTATCTTATAGAACAAACAATGCAAAAATTAGAACATATTTTAGTATACTGTATGCAATTCAGATGGGAAATGCTTTGCACAATTAAAAACCGCCATTATGCAATTCAGACACATAGACAGCAATGCTTTCGAATATTTGTTTAACCCTGTGCATCATCAATAGAATTTATACACACTATAGAATGCGCAAAGTTTTATTTAAAAACACATTCTGCAACTGAAAACGCAATTTTGATACTTATCACTCGTAGAAAGTACTGTAATATCATGTTTTTGAGTGTCTCTGTAAAGGAACGATAATCTTTAAACACTCTATATTATGCAGTAACAATCTTATAATATTCCTTAGTAATGTATGTAAATTTCAGTATATTTGAAATAGTGTAACATAATTAAAATACTCTGAAAACATTATTTTCCATTAGATTATTGTGTATACTACCTTTTGTGTGTAAATAAACAGTGCATATTTTGTACTTCATATTATATAGAAAGATTAATTATATAGAATACTATATAGTGCACATTATAAATGCAAATTAATTGTTTTTGAGGAAACGGCGAAAGAAAAAGTATGCCGTCACAAATTTTCTGGAAATCTGCATTGCTTTACCATTACCCCGACCGAAATTGTAGTGCATATTGCAATACACAATAACGGAATCCGTTATCTCTATGCTAAGATTCCATATTATTCAAGTTGACAATTTTAAGGCGAACAAAATGACAGCTTTATTTTAGACTTTTTTATTTAAATCAACCTTGTTACTTTCTTCTATCTTAAACAGAAGAAAGTATTGTAATGGAATTTTATTGGGATTTCCGAACGGACGGATTTTAGGGGTCAGAAATCCCAAAAAACACGTTTATACAAGATGCCTGTCTGTCCGTATGTCGACATTGTATCTACGAAAACTGTATAAAGTTATACATAGAACTGAACTAATTTTTTGTGTATGTTTTTGGCTATGGCCGGCAGGTCATCCTTCAATTTGGAAATATTCCGCTGAAAAGGGGAGCTGTAATTTTTATGCCATGTTCATTAATATACCATCGAAGGTGTATGAATTTATACATAGAATTTAACCAAATTTCATATTTATCTTTTTGGCAATAGCAAGCAGGTACTCCTTCAATTTCGAAATATTTCGCCGAAAGAGGTTGCTGTAATAGCGATTTTTGTATAATAAACTCATTTTTTTAGTTCTATTATACATCGGTGCCTCGTGCAGCGATTGGAATTTCGCATCCTGCTAAGCCGTCTGTTCCCAAACAAATCACGTACAATAGAATAACGAAAACTATTGATTTTAATAAATATCAAGTCCGAGATTAACTCGTTTTTACTAAGATAAATTGACTGAAGCAGAAATTTGAGATCAAACCAAAGTTGGTATAGTTTTGAACTACTAATATAGAATTATTAGCATTTGTAACTACTTTTTGAAATATCAAGGTGTATGAGATAGAAGAAAGATTTGGGATTGGCCCATCCAACTAGTTTTTTTAAGCAAAGATGTAATTTTATTTTATTTTATCTTTAAAGCACTTCTTGCTATATAAAAATTATACAATGCACGTGCATAGGTGTGTTTTAAATGACAATACAACATTTTAATACTTTTTTGACTTAATTATAAATTAAAACATTAATTTTAACGCTTTTTGTCATTAGCCCGTCACAGCCGAAATATTCCCTGTAAAGCATAAAATGGATTCAATTTCTTCCGTAAAAGAGTCGGAATAAGAGAAGGAAAGGTTAAAGGCCTGCGGAAGGAAAGAGGCTGTTCACCACGGCGGTTGAGATTTAATTATTCGCCAATAAACAGTCGCCAAAATATGCCAAATGACTGATATAACTGCAACAATTAAACATTTTATAAGTTGAAATGTAGTAAATAAATTATAAATAAAAATATTCGGTTGTACCAACCCCAAGACTTTATTCTTTCTCATGCATGTTCATATTTCAAAAAGTTGTAATATATGTTAATACTTCAATGTTCTTACTTCAAAACTACACCAATTTTGATTTTCATCTTAAATTTCTGCTACATCTTACTAATATTATTTAAAAGTTTTAATCTATATCATAATAACATGTATAATAATCACTTATAAACAGATTAAGTTAAATAATGCTATAAAAAGTGATAAAATATCTTTATTAATATTGACGATCGTTTCATCGCACAAACGGGGACATTTTCAAAATCATTCACGATAGAAAAAATTTCATTTTAAATATTTTACTTAGTATTTACTAGAATTAGAAAATGTACAAATATAATGTTTTTACAGTAGAATTAAAGAAATGTTTTCTATCGTGAATGATTTTGAAAATATCGTCGTTTGTGCGATGAAACGATCGTCAATTTTAATAAACATATTTTATCACATTTTTAGCATTATTTAACTTATCTATATCATAATATTTAATAAAATCAATATTTTCCGTTAAGTGAGCTGCTTTAGAATCGCAAGGTTGGCGAGATGAGAATATCCGTCGCTGCACGAACAGCTGATGTACAACATAAGTACAAAAAATTAAGACAAAATGCTATCACAGCGGCCCTTTCTCGGAGGAAATTTCCATTTTCAACTGGGGCCAGAATTCCATAGTCAAAAACATATATATGAAGTTTGCTTCAATTCTAGGCATAAACACGCAGACCTTTCATTCAAACGATACAATAAAGTGAACGCACAAAAAATCGCTATTACAGTGCCCCGGTCTTGCAGAATATTCCCAAATTCAACTGCAAGCTGCTTTCTGCAGTCAAAAATATACATAAGAAATTTCGTACAATTCTATCCATAACTTATACACTTTTCAACGATACACTAATGAAAATGGGCAAAAACTGCTATTACAGCACTTCCTTCCGGCGAAATATTTCCAAACTTATGTGTAGCCAAAATCATATAGATGAAATTTGGTTCAATTCTATGAATAACGCCATATACTTTGTTATGAAACAAAGCGGACTCAGAGTTGGGCAAATTTGTAAACCCGATTATCTGTAATGTAATTGCTGTTTAATTGCATGTATTTAATTGTAGTTAAAATTACATGCCGTAAACAATTCTTGCTACACTGAAGCCAGAACCGCCCCCATCCCATTATTTGACAAAATTTCTGTATTTGAATGTGTGTATCTATAATCAATTACATGCAATTAACCTGTAATTACACTGCGGGTAATTGAGATTACAAATTTGCCCAACTCTGCGGACATACGGACGGAGTGACACACATTTTGCACAAACATGTTTTTTGAGGTCCCTGATCTCTAAAGCGTATACATCCGTCTAAAGCCGGAAGTCGGAAAAAATTTCAGTTCCGATACTTACTTCTTTAGAAAGAAGAAAGTAAAATGAAGAGAGTAATAGACTTTTCAAAACTAATATTTTTTTTTATTAATAATTTAATAATAATTTATTTACGATTATACGACGAGAAATCAATTTAGAAATAGAAATATTGTTCAAATAATGTTTCATATTTTCTTTCTCGTTATTCTGTGTTAAAATAGAAACAAATCAATGTTTGTATATTTTTAAACTAGCAAAAGTACCCGGCGTTGCCCGGAGTTTTAAGAATGTTTGTTTTGAAACCCAATTTCAAAATTTAACATACAACGTAAAAAAAAATAAACAGTCGAAGTGTTGTACACGTGAATCAAATGAAAACCCAATATAAACATGTATAAATTTATATAACAGACGCAAAATAATACAGCTATAAATTAACTTATTTCCATTCAACATTGGTGAAATAATGTTAAAATACGCCAATAATTCCTTTTATAATCGAGTTTTTATCATGCTTCAATACATTTTTTTCACACTTATATGACGTTATATATTCACCACGTCCTTTATATTTCCAATATGACGTAATATTCCATTTTTTATGCGTTAAATTAATTAAATAATTATAATTTTTTACATGGAATTCATAAAACAGGAAAGTTATGACGTAACATTCACTTTTGTTTTTAATTTATCAGACTATTTATTTTTTTTATTTTCATTTTTACATGTGAAAATCTTGCAGTAGAAAAGTTATGATGTAATATTCCCTTTCATTAAATTCGTCAAACCATTTATTTCATTTTTTCACGTGGATATCTTGCAATAGAAAAGTAATTGTTGTGGTAAGAATTTTATTGTGGATTTTTAATTGTTAGCAAAAGCTATAACGAAAAATGTTTCAATTTGATTGGAAATTGCTGTTAAATTGGTAGTTTTTTATTAATTAAAAGTTAACTATAAGTTATTTCGATTCCGGAATTTGCCTTAGTTGCCTCGGCCGTGTTTTAATACACATGTACGTAACATTTCATAATTCCGGCTTCCAAACTGTGGACAGACAGACAAATTTTCATTTTTATATATTAGATAAATTCACTTCTTCGCGTTTCTATCAAGATTAAAAAAAAAAAAAAAAAAAAAAAAAAAAAAAAAAAAAAAGCAATGCATTTGTCATAATCGAGTGCGGTGCTACGCAAAATTAATGTATTGTAACGGAAAATTTAGCAGAAAAAAAAGGAAATGCATTCAAAACATTTGGCGTCATTTTCAGGATGAACATTGATAAAAGAGTATGTTTACAGCATATAAGTATGCTGAGAAAACGCATTTTCCGGCAAGCATAGAAAAAAGCAGAGATTATGTTATAATTGAGTGCTGTGCCTCGCCGAATTCATGTATTATAACGGAAATTTTGAAGAAAAAACATGAATTCCATTAAAAAAATTAGGCGTTATTTTTAAGGTGAAGATTGATAAAAGAGTATGTTTACAACATTTGAGTATGTTGAGAACATTGATAAAAATGTGTTTAAAAAAACTATTTTTTTATATGTATTACACATGCCTGCCGTACATATATTTTTAAGCCGTGAACGCCACTCTTGTGAGATTTCCCACCGATCATAGTTTAAATTCTTTGGAGTTTAAGAAAAACATGCTTTGATGAACTAGCATTTTGTTTCTTAACGTAATGAAAATTTCAGAAAAATTATTATCCCAGTTCAATTTCTCATTAAATTCATGGCTTCATTATCCATATATAAATGAAATTATGGAATAACCTTTAAATTTTTTTAAGTCAACTTAAAAATTGTGTACATTAAGAATTAGTAAAGAACAAACTTTGACAATTTCTTAACACATTTCTAATGCATTTATAGTCGAAGGAAAAAATACATATCAATATTTAGCTTTTAAAAAAGTTACACTTTCTGGGTAATAGTAACCATCATGTAATATGGAATAGGTTTATAAGGAACATACGAAAATCACAAATGTAGAATCCCCTATTCCGTCCTCTTAATATTTTCAATTGCAAAACAGGCACATCTTTCTCATATAGTGTGCAACTGGTTAAGAGCAAATCTCAGATAATACGTCGTAGTAGAATGATTTTTCACCTTCGCTAGACTTGTCTTGATACAGTTGTCTTAATTATATTCCCTATTACCCGACACGCCATGTTGAAAACAAAAATCTCTTCACTTGTCAACAAGGTAGCACAGAATTGGCATAAAAAACTATAACTGTTGAACTTAATACTGAACTTGGTTAACATTACTAAAAATGATTTTTTACAACTAAAACGAATTTTATTAAACTTACCTGCCAAAAACTGCAACAATTGAGAATAAGATTTGGTTTCACCCTGTCGATTCAACAACAGCTAGCTTGACAAAATTAATCGCCATCATCATGGGAGTAATAGAAAGTCATTTGGCAGTTTTACACATTGCTGCAGCACCTTACGTGCTAGATATTGATATATTCAATATTGCTCCAAAATTAAATGATACACCAACTCCCTCTACATAAAACAAATCACACGCAGTTGCAGTTACGGAATCGCGAATCGTGTTTCGCATTAATATGGGGTGCGCAGTTTAAAATTTCCCCCTTTCATGAGTTTATCGGTATATTTTTTATCTTTAAATCTTTTTTTTTTAGTTTTTTTCAACCTTTTTGTTATTTCATGAGGTTAAATAAAGATTATTTTCAGAGTTCCGGATTCTGTGGCGTATCTTTTTCATTCGCATTTCTTTTTGTAGACTATATGAATAACCATCTCTGCCAATAAATAACTATTACTATAGAAAATTAAAATCTGCGAAAATAGAACAATTTTAATTGGCTTGACGATTTTTTGTGTAAATAAGTGCTTCACTTCAAAAAGTGAACTTGTGTAAAAGTCAAAGAAAAAAATCTGATTACACATGCGTGTTGTAGCATGAATAAAAGTTTCACTTCCAAGAGTAATGCATGAGTTGTTTTCACTGTACAGAAAAAAATGTGATTGAATCTGCATTTTGTTGAGTGAATAAGAATTTCACTTCTAAGCGTAATGTATGAGTTTTATTGGCTGTCCAAGGAAAACTGTGATTGCATGTGCGTTTTGTTGCATGAATAAAAGTATCACTTCAAAGCGTAATGCATGAGCTGTTTTCACTGTCCGGGAAAAAAATTAATTTGCATCTGAGTTTTGTTGCATGAATACACGTTTCAATTCCCAGCGTTATGCATGGACTTTTTAACTGTCCAAGAAACACATCTGATTCCATTTACGTTTTGTAGAATGAATAAACGTTTCAGTAAACATACCAGTTTCTTTCCCAGTATAAAATTATACAGACAGCTTATAAAAGTAGTGATGGAACAGGAACATCCCGCCCTGGACTAGGGGCTTGACCCAACCATTAGCCACAAGCAGGTTCCCAGATGGGCGATTAAGATTAGATTAGATTAGTGTAGCAGCAGAGAATCAATTGACACCGCAACATTTTATTAGTATTCTTCATCTAACTTCAGTACAGAATTTCTGAGATTATTGAAGGCAAAGAATACTATAAAAAATTTAGTGGTGACAATCGCTCAAGTGCTGCGGCACTGTTCCATCACTGTAAAAGTTTTTACTTCAAAAATATGTGAAACATATTATTATAATCAAATTTTTATTCGTGTATCTACTTACTAAGTCGTCATAACTGACAAGAAATAACAGTTATATTTCCTACTGTTTTCTGATAAAACGTTCTTCTAAACTTTAGGGAGAAATTTATTAGTTTGAATAACTTCAATATCCTCAACGACCATCCAAGAAATCCACTATATACTCAACAGAATTATTCACGTGAGAGCACAGATCATATGAGAATAAGGTAAAAGCATTCCTAAAACTCGTGATTGATAGTGGTTTCAGGGCAACAAGGCGTAGATACAAATTGTAATGGAAACAATACGTAATTTGTTATAGTTACCCGGAAGATATTCCACGATGAAAATGTTTTAATATATATAGAGAATATGTCAGAATTATATGTAAAAAAACCGTCTATGACAAATTATAGCGGAGGAAAGTATTGAATTATGTGTTCAATGCGTTTCAGTGCAATTACGTATAGAAATTAACTGGGAAATTTAACGAAATTAATCCCATGATTACAGATAGATCCTAAGAGGCTAATCGTTCTAGAAATAGATTATTAATGATAGCTTGTGGCAGATACTCAAAGTAACAGCACATTCAAACAAATTGTAACGCAACAAACACGTACTTTCATTTAGATGTGCGGAAGGGATTATAAGATAATATTATTTTAATGTATGAAGAATTATTTACCAATTATATGACGAACAACCTTCCTTGACATATTTTACTGGGGGACTATAACTGTCTCCTAGTGGTATGGTCAAAATTCCCTCGAATTAATACAGGATTAATTACATTTATACACATATCGTATAAGAATTTGATAAAGATATTCTGGACAAGAATGATTGATGCAGCTTAAGGTTGCTTGGCGTTCAGCTTCCGAATTCCCCTCGGTAATTTTAAGTCTACGGGCATTTGATGCATTTTTATATTCAAAATATATCCTCAGGGAATTAATATTTTTAACTTCTTTTTCCTGTGTGCTCTTCTTATAGGATGTCCCTTTTTTTCTTAGTTTTGAAAATATTTCTAAAGTCTACGCTTAATTTTATATGAAATGTTAAAATTTTACTCCCAGTTCGTCAGTTTTTAACATATAAAATATAATTATTTTGACAATTAAGAACAAAATCCATATCCCTTAAGAAGAGAACACGGAAAATAGAAGTTAAAAATATTAATTTATTGAGGACATATTTTGAATATAAAAATGCACCAAACGCTCATAGACATAATATTACCGAGGGAAATTCAGAAACTGAAGGACTAGCAACCTTAAGGGCACACATTTAAAAATCAGAAGTTACCAAAGAAAATTTAATTTAGGTGCAAGCAAAATTTTTAAATATAAAGTTATTTAAACTTATGAAGAAATATGTGAGAGTTATATGAATAAACATAACTTTCATACTCATTCTATGTAGGAACTATTCTGTCCTATCTTAATAAATAAAGTTACTATTTAAGTGTTTATATATTGTATTCTCTAACCCCTTCGTGAAGAGCGTCATTTACAGAATTTTTCATCTTTTTTCACCTGTTTTTAAAAACAGAAATTGTTGCCTAATTAAATCGGAAAAATGCCCTGATTAAATAACGCTAAATTTACAATAAAAAAACTGTTTGGAATAATCAACGATTCTGAGGACATTATGAGGCACATATACGTGACGCTCGTGCTCAAGGATTTTTAAATCCTTGGGCAAACTTCAGAGAGATATGAAGCTTAAATAGTATATAATATTGCTATTCTGAATAACTCTTTTTTACTTTCTTCTATCTTTACAGGAAGAAAGTATTGGATTCATGAAAATTTTCGAATTCCGGTTTTTGACGAATTTACACGTTTTAGGGATCAGAGATTCCAAAAACATGTTTTTACAAAATGTCTGTCTGTGACTCTGTGAGTCTGTCTGTCTGTCTGTGTGTATGTGACACAAATATTGTGGGCGCTCTATCTCAAAAACTAATGCACCGAATTTAATAAAAATTTATATTCTATTAGTCCTTAATACAAATTGATGCTTATTAGTTTTTGGTGTAAATCGCTCAACAGGTGGCGCTGCTATGCTGCATTTTTCACGATTTTCGCAATAGCTCTATCTCAAGAACTAATCCACGGATTTTGATCAAACTTCAGATTTCGTTAGTCCTTGATATGAATTGATGCTGATAACGTTTTGGTGTAAATCGCCAAACAGGTGGCGCTGTTATGATGAATTTTGCAGGATTTACACGATTTCCCCAATAGCTCTATCTTAAGAACTAAAGCACGGATTTTCATAAAACTTCAGATTCAGTTTTTCCTTGATATGACTTGCTACTGATTATGTGTTGGTGTAAATCGCCCAACAGGTGGCGCTTCTGTGCTGTCTTTTTCATGATTGGCTCAATAGCTCTATCTATAGAACTAATGGACGAATTTTCATCTAACTTCAGATTTAGTTGTATGTCGACACAAGTTGTTGTTAATTAGGTTTTGGTGTTAATCACCCAATAGGTGGCGCTGCTATGCAGGAATTTTCACGATTTTCGCTGTAGACGCTGTTGGTCTATCTCAAAAACTAATGCACGGATTTTCTCCAAACTTCAGATTCAGTTCTTCCTTGATATGACTTGCTACTGATTATGTGTTGGTGTAAATCGCCCAACAGGTGGCGCTTCTGTGCTGCCTTTTTAACGATTGCCTCAATAGCTCTATCTATAGAACTAAAGGACGAATTTTCATCTAACTTCAGATTTAGTTGTATGTTGACACAAGTTGTTGTTAATTAGGTTTTGGTGTTAATCACCCGATAGGTGGCGCTGCTATTCATGAATTTTCACGATTTTTGCTGTAGCTCTATCTCAAAAACTAATGCACGGATTTTCTCCAAACTTCAGATTCAGTCAGACGTTGACATAAATTGTTGCTGATTAGGATTTGTTATAAATCAGCCAATAGGCGGCGCTGCTAGGCAGAATTTTGCTGGATTTAGACGATTTCAGCGATAGTCATATCTTAAGAACTAATGCACGGAATTTCATATCTTTAGAATCCTCATGAGATGCATAGATTGCCATTTAATTCTGGCTGTGTGATAGCGAATTTTGATATATAGTAACATGTATGAGATAGAAGAAAGTTTTGGGATTGGTACATCCGACTAGTTTATCTTATCCTAATCTATGTAGGATGAACGTAATTCGGTGTAAAGGTAGTGCATCTCCATTTGGTAATTCATAAACCGAAATTCAGTGTAGTAATAATCTTTTCATTTAACAGTATACTTAAAATACAACTCTTGGGCAAAGTTTAAACTTGGCATGTGGTAAGCGCTCTTCGGGGTGGAGTATTGAGAGAGCCACTCAATTCAAACTAGTCGTGAATTCCATAGTAATTACGTGATTAATTATAATTAAATTAGACTGTTTTTAAGAATTTGACATTTATTTCTTTTATAATACTTCTGTGTATTGCGTTACACAAATATGTCACTAAAAGTTGTTTTCTAGGCTTTAAAATCCGTTCGCATAGATCACGCCGCTCAAGTCTTTATGAATGTCCAAACCGTCCATGACTTTAAGACCAATTTCAGACGGGCATCTTTTTTGCTGCTTTTTTTGCTGAAGTATTATCCATCCACAATGTTATAGCATTGTGAATGGACAATACTTAAGCAAAAAAACAGCAAAAAAGACGCCCGTCTGACATTGGTCTTAGGGTTAATATCACGGCTAATTATCAACGATTGTTTTCGAAAATTATTTTCAAATATCTTTTTATATCTCTGTGACCATAGGTACCACCAACGTTCCTATATTCCTTCGCTGAATGCCTGGAAATTGAAATCTGTTTGCAACGAAAAAATGAGATTTTCTTAAAAACTATCTGACCTACGGTAATCTCTATAGTTTTCCTGCAAGGTTTGCATTAACTTCTACTTTCCCTAATTTTTTCATAAATTTAATTTTCGTAGATTCGGAAATAGAGAGGGGGGGGGGGATATTTTTGCATTACATTTTCGACAATACCTCTGAAAATATAATACCTAAAATTAAAAGAAGTGTATTTTTTAATTTGGCGTTACGAACGCTTTCCTAAAATATCCCACACGATATACAATGAAAAGATTTGTTTTCAAGTAACTTAATTAGCCCCTCTACTTTTTACCAAAATCTAATTCTGAATGGTTAACAATCTATAAATATGTGTGTTAATAGCCTTTATTACTTCAATCAATTTGAACTTTCCACATTGCATAGTTTACGAGTAAATTGGCTGTGACAGACAGACAGACAGATGCAGGAGTGATCTTATAATGGTTCCGTTTTTATTTTTTAAGTACGGAACCCTAAAATCAATGAAACTGGGTTATTTTTTTAAATAATACATATTTTTCCAATGCGATAATTTTTATTATCCTTGTCTGTATGCATTAACTCAAGTATGAAATATTTTTCATGAAATGATCTTATAATTTCATCATTGGAATAACGGGTACTTAATCTTCTTTTAACGTATGTTAATGTAAAATTTTTCAGTGTGTAAATGTTAGTAAAATTTAGATTTCTTCGTTGATATCTATAATTTATTATATAACTTATCTATTTTATTAGTATTATTTATTTACTATCTTGCATTTGTATCAGTTGCAGCGTAAAAAATCTAAGCAATTATGTCGAAAAAAATACGAAGCTAGCCCACATTAATGTTAAATTCACATTTTTATAAGTTGTAACTAAAATATTTATTTCAATAACATTAAATAAATTTACACATTAATTTGATTATCTGTGATAAAAATTAACTGGAAACCAATTTAATGCATATTTTTTAAGTATCCTTATTAAAATTTAATATTTCATTTATTTCTGATTAACCTAGTTTACCTTTTTAAATCTCAGGTGAATAGATTATTTCACTGTTTAGTTTTTATTTAATATAAAACAACTATTCCAGAAGTAAAGTACGTATTCGCACAGAAGATACAGAACATAAATAACCATTTATCTGTCGTGTGTTTTAAACCCCACTAGCTAAGGTAAAGTGCAATTTAAAGTTTTAAATTATTGTGCTTATATTAAAGCACACTAAGTCTCCTTCCTACACATAAATTTGATTGTAATATGGCTGCATTAGAAAAAAGTTCTCAACAATAAAAAACGCTCTTTGTTTTCGAGCTCAATAAAATGGGTAAATTTAAACTAACCGAAAAAATTAAACTCAAGTATGAAATATTTTTCTCGAAATACTCTTATAATTTCATCATTGTTATAATTGGTACTTAAATTTTTTTAACATATATAACTGGATAATTTTTCAGTGTGTAAATTTAAGTAAAATTTAGTTTTCTTCGTTGATATCTATAATTTATTATATAACTTATCTATTTTATTAGTACTATTTATTTAGTACCATGCAGTTGTAACAGTTGCAGCGTAAGAAAACCAAATAATTATGCCGTAAAAAATACGACACTTGCCCACTTTAATGTTAAATGTACATTTTTATAAGTTGTAAATAAAATAATTATTTCAATAACAATAAATAAATTTACACATCAATTTGACTATCTGTGATAAAAATTAACTGGAAACAAATTTAGTATATATTTTTTTAAAGAATATATTTTTTAATTTAATATTTCTATTATTTCTGATTAACCTAGTTTACCTTTTAAATCTCAGATGAATAGATTAATTCAATGTTTAATTTTCATTTCATCTAAAACAACTATTGCAGAGTTAAAATAAGTATCAACACAGAGGATACAAAACATAAACATCAATTTTTCAGTCTTATGTTTTAAACCCCGCTTCCTAAGGTAAAGTGCATTTTAAAGATTTAAATTCTTGTGCTTATATTAAAGCACACTAAATCTCCTTCCTACATATCAATCTGATTGTAATATGACTGCATTAGAAAAACGTTCTTAGAAATAAAAAAAGATCTTTGTTTTCGAGCTCAATAAAATAGGTAAATTTAAACTAACCGAAAACATTAAACTCAAGTATGAAATATTTTTCTTGAAATGATCTTATGATTTCATCATTGATATAATTGATACTTAACCTTCATAATAATTTTTCAGTTTGTATATAATAGTAAAATTTAGTTTTCTTCGTTGATATCTATAATTTCTTACATAACTTATATATTTTATTTATATTATTTATTTAGTATAATGCATTTGTAACAGTTGCAGCGTAAGAAGCCAAATGATTACGTCGTAACAAATACGACACTGGCCCACTTTAATGTTAAATGTACATTTTTATAAGTTGTAACTAAAATATTTATTTCAATAACATTAAATAAATTTACACATTAATTTGACAACCTGTGATAAAAATTAACTGGCAACTAATTTAGTGTATATATTTTTTAAGTATCTTTTTTTATTTTAATAATTCCATTATTTCTGATTAGCGTAGCTTACCTTTTAAACACTTCACTCCCAGGATTAATATTTTTAAGCCTGGGAGGGCGTAAGCAGCGTACGTCCTGAGAGTGAAGAGGTTAAATATCAGATGAATTGATTATTTCAATGTTTAATTTTCATTTCAACTAAAACAACTATTTCAGATGTAAAATAAGTATCAACACAGATGATACAAAACATAAGTAACCATTTATCCATCTTGTGTTTTAAACCCCGCTACCGAAAGTAAAGTGCAATTTAAATATTTAAATTCTTGTGCTTATATTAAATCACACTGAATCTCATTCCTATACATCAATCTTATTGTAATATGACTGCATTAGGAAAAAGTTCTTAGCAATAAAAATCCCTCTTTATTTTCGAACAAAATAAAATGTGTAAGTTTAAACTAACCGAAAAAATTAAAGATGAATGAAAGTGAAACATTTAAAAGACATTCATTAAACAGTAGGGTGGAGCGAAAAAAAAATATTTTTTAAAAATCAAAAACAGGCAGGTGCCAAAAGTGGCCTTTATGGCAATCAAGTGCGTGAAATTTTACCGCTGAAAAAAATGGCTTGAGTCTGCGCTTTTGGTCCAAAAGTCGAAATTTTGGGTAAAATTTGATATTAAAAAAATTAAAAAATTCCTATAGAGATGGTTATTATTTAAAAGTGTTATTTAAACCTTTATTATGAACGACTTATTTAAACGATAAAACGATATCTTTATTCTGTATAACTGGAGCAAAATTGACAACTTTCGGTAAAAAGGGACGTTGAAACTTTGTTGTGTCATTCAACGAATTGTTGTTTAGAATATAGCTCTTACCTAGTTGCTTTCAAAACTTCCCAGGACATCTATCTTGACCACGCTACCATCTGAACACAATGTTTTATTTATACTTTGAATTGTGATTTTTTATCAAATAATGGCATAAGTTTTAAATGTATCAACCTAGTCCATCTCTTTTTTGTATCCACAGACTTTAGATGCTGCTGCTGTGATCTACTTCACGTATTTTTCTATTGCTTGTGTAAGAGAAGTCAAACAATGTAATGCAGTGGGGATGATATTTATGCAATCTATTTAGCCGTCTAACCAAAATTTCACCCGATAAATGCATATTGATTAGGGGTTCTGTTACCACAACAATTTTTCAATCAATTTGATTTATATAATTATTCACTTCAAAGTTGATTGTCGATATTTCAGATTTGCGCACGCCATCATTTACTCTCATATTTCAACTATTATGTGCTGAGCAGCTAGCTGTTTAATGTGATGGCGATCGCCAGAAAGCATTGAAATGAGAATTTCCTCTGCGAATGCAAAGCAACCATTGTTCTAAATAACTTTTTTAGTATTTGTTTTATTCCGTTTTCTGTGTTGTTTAGTAGCCGAATAATTTACCATGAGTTTTTAGATTCCTTTTTTCGATGTAGATTACATTTGATGGTGAACAATCCTGGGGCCAAACTTGGATTGCATAGTACTTTTTGAGTGAACATAGAGACTCTGATGTTAAGTGTGTGCTCATTTAAAGGCGGAGAATTCTGTTCATCGCGGCCATACATTCTGCGTGGGACATGTTTAGAATGAACCATTACAATGGATCACATGCCACCTCAGAGTCCAGTGAATTTCCTCTGCATCATTTATTAGACAAGATCATTGGCAAAAATTAGATTCTAACCCACAGGGGTTCGCCGGACCAATAAGAAAATCTTTGTCCACCTGCCATTCCCTTCTTATTTAAATTTTTGAAAGCATAGAGAGAAATTTTGAAACATTATTTCCATAAATCGAGAAAAGGGTACTCAGCACAGACCAGAAATACCTGCTAGACATTTGCAAAGTTATTTTATCAATATATTGCTCAGAAGAACTAGCGAATAGGAACCCAAGAAACATGTCCTACGCAAGATGGCTCACATAGGCGAATAAAATTTTTCGCCTTTATATAAGCACTGTTTGACCGTCAGAGTATGTAGATTCATTCACAAAGTATGTAATCCAAGTTTATGCCGCAGGATGGTTTACACCAAATGTAATACACATCTAAAAAATGGATCTAAAAACTTATGGGAAATTACTCGGCTACTAAACATCACAGAAAACGGCATAAAACAAATGCTAAAAAAATTATTTAGGACAATGGTTGCTTTGCACATCGAGAGCAAATTCTTATTGCAATGCTCTCTGATGATCGCCATCACATTAAACAACAAGCTTCTCAGCATATAAAAAATGCAAGAGGTAGAGTAAATGATGGCATACACCAAGATGAAATATCTCAATATTGTAGAATATTATAGTAACAGAACTCCCAATCACTATACATTAACTGGATGCAATTTCGGTTAAGATAATCGAGAGCTGAATTAATTTCATTAATTCCACTGCATTACTCTGCTTGCCTTATAATATACAAGCAGTATAAGTATACGTGAAGGAGTGTTACAGCAGCATCATCCAACATCTGTGAATACAAAGACAGATGAACTAGGTTGATAATTAGAAAACTTACGCCAGTCTTTGATAAAAAAAAATCACAATTCAATGTATAAATAAAACATTTTTCTCAGATGGTAGGGTGGTCGAGTTATGCACTGCTGTGACATGAAATGCAACCACCTCCATGTGATAGATCGTGGGTAGTTTTGAAATCAACTAGGTAATAGCTGTATTCTAAAGAACAATTAGTTGTGTGACACAACAGAGTGGCAATGTCTTTTTTTTACCAAAAGTTGTCAGTTTTGCTCCAGTTATACAGAATAAAGATACCGTTTTATCGTTTAAATATGTTAAGTCTTTAATAATAAAGGTTTAAATACCACATTTAAATAATAACCTTTTCAATAGGATTTTGTTTTTACTTTTTTGAAAAAATGTCAAATTTTCCCCAAAATTTCGACTTTTGGACCAAAAGCGCAGACTCAAGCCAATTTTTTTAAGCGGTAAAACTTCACGCAGTTGATGTAGTAGTATAAAGGCAACTTTTGGTGCCCACCCGTTTTTGATTTTAAAAAAATAATTTTTTTCGCTCCACCTTATTAAACAGTTTAGTAAATTAGAGATTAAAATTGGATTGTTTTGGAAATTTAAAAGAAAATTAGATATGTGTATACAAAGTTTTATTTAATCCAATTCTCTGATCAAAATACGAGTATAGTTCGCAATTTTTTTTAGGTTTAAAGAAAATATTAATACTGTCAAATTTATCGTAGAGTTTTTTTTTACAAAGTAAAACATTGTTACAACCCCTTATAAAATATTAATGAGCGTTTACTCTGCCGTTATATTTTAACAATTATGCACTTATGAGGTATACTTTTTGAACGTTTACTACAGGTTTTTTTAATTTAATACTTGTATAGTAAAATTGATTATCTATATTTAATAGTTAGTAGAGTAAGTAGAGTTAGTTTACAAGTAGTTACATATAATAGATAGTGATTAAATACGGAATCTTCTGTAATTATTGAATAGCCGAGTAATGTGGAATATTAAAGAAGTTGTTTTTTTTTTGTTTTTTTTTCGTAAAATGTTATTATCAAACCGTTATTATCAAACGGTAATATTATAATATACTAAAGAATATTCTCGGAGTTCCTCTTAATATGTGTTTTTTGCCTGTCTTTTGTTGTTTATATATTTTATCGTATTTTATTGTTATATATATTTTATCGTGTTTGGAAATTTTGAGGTGGTACTTTTATATAATTGAAAAACACAGAACTCAGAATTAACACAGAGTGGAATGACACATTCACCCTGCATTAAAATAACTAAAATTAAAAACTGTTTACTAAAAAGGTGCATAAAATTTATTAAAATATTCTGTTACAAAATGAACTGGTCTTTAAAAACTTAAAAACCATTGATGTTAAAAATCATATGAAACACAAAAGATTATTCCTGAGATCTTGGATCGCAAACACGATCATTTTAAAAGAATACTTTCATTGGAATGTCGCATTCACTGAACTATTTATACACTAGTATGGGAAAAGGATCAGTCTATTATATGTTGGTGGTGTCTATGAAGTTGTTTCGTTGTAACACTTCAGAATCGGAACGAAACAACTTCATAGACACCCCCAAGAAATAATAGACTGATCCTTTTCCCAGACTAGTGTATAAATAGCTCAGTTAATGCGACATTCCAGTGAAAGTATCCTTTGAAAATGATCGCGTTTGCGGTCGAAAGATATCAGGAAACATCTTTTCTGTTTCATATGATTTTTAACCTGAATTGTTTTTAAGTTTTTAAAGACCAGTTCATTTTGTAACAGAATATTTTAGTAAATTTTATGCACCTTTTTAGTAAACAGTTTTTAATTTTAATTACGTGTTATATTATTTTTATAGCGGGTGTCCTAAAAAGGACTGACTAATTTTAAAATTCAACAACATACAGACGGTGACAGATGTTTAAAAAATTCTTGCAGGACCGTTATGTATGATGCCTTTGTATGATGCCTTTTTTTTTTACTCTGATTCTCAAATTTAGTTCGAATTACAAACAATAAACGGGACTGCGAGCAATATGAGTTAAATCCAGACCCAATTTTTGGTCATTCGGGAACCACTCAATACATTTTAATCTTCTCTTTTGGCATGGGAGAAGAGAAAGGCCAAAAAATTCAGTTTGAATTTGGCGACTATGACTTGCAGCGCCATCTACTGTTTAAAATTCGAACTAAATTCGAGAATCACGGAAAAAAGACCATCTCCTGACATCATACATAACACTCCTGCAGGAAGTTTTTAAATATCTGTGCAATATCTTTGCGAGTTATTGAATTTTTAAATCAGTCAGTCCTTTTTAGGACACCCGGTATATTAGTGTGTATTAATACCTTTACATTGAAACTCAGCATAATGTACATCCAAAACTATCAGTTTTTAACGAAACCCTCTTTTTTAGGTGCGTCCGTAATTATGTAAAAACGTAGCACCCATAGCCGTCCGTCTGTCCGTATGTAACAGCGCAAAAGCTGCCCAGCCGACCGGTTTGAAATTTAAGATATATAATCGTTACAGAATTTTGTCGACTCATTTCAAATTTTATGAAAATTGAAACAAAACTTCAAAATATATTAATATAAGTTTTCTTCATTCTACACTGTAAGAAAAAATTCAGAAACGTTTTTTAAATTATCAAAGATATCTGCTGCAGGATTCTAACGGAAAGGTTTCTGATTCGAGCGGGAAAATGTTTCGGCGAAAACACAGAACCTTTCCGATTCGTAATGAAAAGTTTCTGAATATGCACGATATCTTTGCGCGTTATTGAATTTTTAAATCAGTCAGTCCTTTTTAGGACACCCGGTATATTATTGTGTATTAATATCTTTACATTGAAACTCAGCATAATGTACATCCAAAACTATCAGTTTGTGACGAAACCCTCTTTTTGTAGGTGCGTCCGTAATTATGTAAAAACGTATCACCCACAGCCGTCCGTCTGCCCGCATGTAACAGCGCAAAATCTGCCCAACCGACCGGTTTGAAATTTAAGATATATAATCGTTGCAGAATTTTGTCGACTCATTTCAAATTTTATGAAAATTGAATCAAAACTTTAAAATATATTAATACAAGTTTTCTTCACTCTACGCTGTAAGAAAAAATTCAGAAACGTTTTTTAAATTGTCAAAGATATCTGCTGCAGGATACTAACGGAAAGGTTTCTGATTCGAGCGGGAAAATATTTCGGCGAAAACACAGAACCTTTCCGATTCGTAATGAAAAGTTTCTGAATATGCACGATATCTTTGCGAGTTATTGAATTTTTAAATCAGTCAGTCCTTTTTAGGACACCCGGTATATTATTGTGCATTAATATTTTTACATTGAAACTCAGCATAATGTAGTGTCGTGGAAAAAAAAGTAAACACCCCCTACTAACTCCGCAACAAATTATCGTAGAAGAAAGTTACTGGTACCGAACGATTTTAAATAAAGTCTACTTTTAAATGATGTATATAAATTTTGCTTAGGGGGCCATCTACATATTAAAACGAACCATAACTTAATTTTTTCAATGGCAATACCCAATTCTGACAGCATAAATGAACTCTACAGACTTCAAATAGCCTAAAAACAAATTTTTATGCAATTCGTACCATAAGTTTCCGAGAAATTAATTATTTTAAAACGAGCGTATTTTAAGGGCTGTATCCAAATTGAAGTTGGGTTCGCGATTGCTAACCGAGAGAGCCGCCTTCTTGATCAAGGCACCTTAAGCAGTCAATGAAGTCTGTTAGATAACAAGGCAACAGAAGAAATTTCAAAATATCTACTCACTTCAATCATAGACGGCCCCTTAAACCACCATTTTGCCGTTTTTAAAGCATAATTTGAAAACTACTTGGAAGAAAAATGTGAAATTTGGGATTTTCATAAAGCTGGACTTAATAAATCTAAATCCATCAAAAAAATTGTAGGTTGCAATTCATAATTTTTTCGAATATTAATTTCATAATTCATTATTCATATCATAAATTATAAAAATTGCAAATTCAGCGTATTTATGTTTGGGCACATTAGTTTTATTTCTAAAAAGAAATTAGCACATTAGGAGCATAATTTCAGGAGATATAAATAAAAATATGAAAATGTAATTTAACATTAGAAGCACTAAATTTTGAATGTTTATGATTCAAAAACTTATCATTCAAATGACTTGAAATTTGGTGTCTAGGCATATTTTGAACCGAAGATTTGAAATATCTCGTTAAAATTGGGTATTGCCATTGAAACAAATGAGATTTGGGTTCGATTTAATATGTAGATGACTCCCTAAGCAAATTTTACATACGTCATTTAAAAGTAGACTTTATTTCAAATCGTTCGGTACAAGTAACTTCCGTCTACGATAATTTGTTGAAGAGTTAGTAGGGGGTGTTTACTTTTTTTTTCCACGATTGTACATCCAAAACTATCAGTTTGTGACGAAACCCTCTTTTTGTAGGTGAGTCCATAATTATGTAAAAACGTATCACCCACAACCGTCCGTCTGCCCGCAGGTAACAGCGCAAAAGCTGCCCAAACGACCGGCTTGAAATTTAAGATACATAATCGTTGCAGAATTTTGTCGACTTATTTCAGATTTTATGAAAATTGAATCAAAACTTCAAAATATATCAATACAAGTTTTCTTCATTCTACGCTGTAAGAAAATATTCAGAAACGTTTTTTAAATTATCAAAGATATCTGCTGCAGGATTCTAACGGAAATGTTTCTGATTCGAGCGGGAAAATGTTTCGGCGAAAACACAGAACCTTTCCGATTCGTAATGAAAAGTTTCTGAATATGCACGATATCTTTGCGAGTTATTGAATTTTTAAATCAGTCAGTCCTTTTTAGGGCACCCGGTATATTATTGTGTATTAATATCTTTACATTGAAACTCAGCATAATGTACATCCAAAACTATCAGTTTGTGACGAAACCCTCTTTTTGTAGGTGCGTCCGTAATTATGTAAAAACGTAGCCCCCACAGCCGTCCGTCTGCCCGCATGTAACAGCACAAAAGCTGCCCGCAACCGACCGGTTTGAAATTTAAGATATATAATCGTTGCAGAATTTTGTCGACTCATTTCAAAATTTATGAAAATGGAATCAAAACTTCAAAGTATATTAATACAAGTTTTCTTCATTCTACGCTGTAAGAAAAAATTCAGAAACGTTCTTTAAATTATCGAAGATATCTGCTGCAGGATTCTAACGGAAAGGTTTCTGATTCGAGTGGGAAAATGTTTCGGCGAAAACACAGAACCTTTCCGATTCGTAATGAAAAGTTTCTGAATATGCACGATATCATTGCGAATTATTGAATTTTTAATTCAGTCAGTCCTTTTTAGGACACCCGGTATATTAGTGTGTATTAATATCTTTACATTTAAACTCAGCATAATGTATATCTAAAACTATCAGTTTATAACGAAAAACTCTTTTTTTTTAGGTGCGTCCGTAATTATGTAAAAACGTAGCACCCACAGCCGCCCATCTGCCCGCATATAACAGCGTAAAAGCTGCCCAACAGACCGGTTTGAAATTTAATATATATATAATCGTTGCAGTATTTTGTCGACTCATTTCAAATTTTATGAAAATTGAATCAAAACTTCAAAATATATTAATACAAGTTTTCTTCATTCTACACTGTAAAAAAAAAAAAAAAAAATTCAGAAACATTTTTTTAAATTATCAGAGACATCTGCTGCAGGATACTAATGGAAAGGTTTCTGATTCGTGCTGAAAAATATTTCGGCTAAAATACTGAACCTTTCCGATTCGTAAAGAAAAGTTTTTGAATATGCGCGATATCTTTGCGAGTTATTGAATTTTAAAATCAGTCAGTCTTTTTTAGGACATCCAGTATATTATTGTGTATTAATATCTTTACATTGAAACTCAGCATAATGTACATCCAAAGCTATCAGTTTATAACAAAATCCTCTTTTTTTCTGTGCGTCCGTAATTATGTAAAAACGTAGCACCCACAGCCGTCCGTACGTCCGCATAGAACAGCGCAAAAGCTGCCCAACAGACCGGTTTGAAATTTAATATATACAATCGCTGCATAATTCTGTCGACTCATTTCAAATTTTATGAAAATTGAATCAAAACTTCAAAATATATTAATACAAGTTTTCTTCATTCTACGCTGTAAGAAAAAATTCAGAAACGTTCTTTAAATTATCGAAGATATCTGCTGCAGGATTCTAACGGAAAGGTTTCTGATTCGAGTGGGAAAATGTTTCGGCGAAAACACAGAACCTTTCCGATTCGTAATGAAAAGTTTCTGAATAAGCACGATATCTTTGCGAGTTATTGAATTTTTAATTCAGTCAGTCCTTTTTAGGACACCCGGTATATTGGTGTGTATTAATATCTTTACATTTAAACTCAGCATAATGTATATCTAAAACTATCAGTTTATAACGAAAAACTCTTTTTTTTAGGTGCGTCCGTAATTATGTAAAAACGTAGCACCCACAGCCGCCCATCTGCCCGCATATAACAGCGCAAAAGCTGCCCAACAGACCGGTTTGAAATTTAATATATATATAATCGTTGCAGAATTTTGTCGACTCATTTCAAATTTTATGAAAATTGAATCAAAACTTCAAAATATATTAATACAAGTTTTCTTCATTCTACACTGTAAAGAAAAAAATTCAGAAACATTTTTAAAATTATCAGAGACATCTGCTGCAGGATACTAATGGAAAGGTTTCTGATTCGTGCGGAAAAATATTTCGGCTAAAATACTGAACCTTTCCGATTCGTAAAGAAAAGTTTTTGAATATGCGCGATATCTTTGCGAGTTATTGAATTTTAAAATCAGTCAGTCCTTTTTAGGACACCCAGTATATTATTGTGTATTAATATCTTTACATTGAAACTCAGCATAATGTACATCCAAAGCTATCAGTTTATAACAAAATCCTCTTTTTTTCTGTGCGTCCGTAATTATGTAAAAACGTAGCACCCACAGCCGTCCGTCTGTCCGCATACAACAGCGCAAAAGCTGCCCAACAGACCGGTTTGAAATTTAATATATACAATCGTTGCATAATTCTGTCGACTCATTTCAAATTTTATGAAAATTGAATCAAAACTTCAAAATATATTAATACAAGTTTTCTTCATTCTACACTGTAAAAAAAAAAAAAAAAAAAAAAAAAAAAAAAAAAAAAAAAAATCAGAAACGTTTTTTAAAATTATCAGAGACATCTGCTGCAGCATACTAGCGGAAAGGTTTCAAATTCAAGCGGAAAAATGTTTCGGCTAAAACACAGAACCTTTCCGATTCTTAATGAAAAGTTTCTGAATATATCGAAAACCTTTCATTACGGATTGGAAAGGTTTCTGGAGATATATGAAACCTTTCTGAAGACGAGGATTATTATGTGAAAGGGGCTCAGTTTAGTAAAAGGGATTTTGTGAAGAAGCCAGTTTTATTAAATGAAATGTTATGAAGGAATCTGCTTTACATGGAAGTTAATTTATGAATGATATTTTTTTCTTTCTTTTTTTCTGAGTTCTTTTTTTTTTAACACTTTTCAATACAGCTGAAAAGTGTTTATCACTTCCGTTTTTCTGGCTGTCTGTCCGTGTTCTAACTCTCGCAAATATACTTGGATTGGCTGAAATTTTTTTGTTTAATGACATTTACTATAGCACGATCCCTATTGAAAATGGAGTTCGTATAATGTGTATTTCACTTACAGGGATAGTCAAATGTATTCCGATGCATTACGAACAATGGCAAAAAATCGTTTCAAGTTTATTTTAATGATGTTACATCCTTTAGAACATAATGAAATTGATATACATTTATGAAGCTCTAAAAATATGTATTCTGTAGAATATGCGATACAAAAAATATTTATTATTCATTTACAGGGCCACACGAAATAATTATGTTACAGAATGTTATAGAAGGATAAATTGTTCGCTTCGTATTTTAATTACGATTAGCTATTTCATGTATAATGATACTGATATACGTTGCTGAGGTTTACACGTTACTTCCTGTATAATATGAAGTGCACATGAAGCATTTACAGGGACATACAAAAGATTTCGGACGCTATACACTATCCGAAGTGCTATATATTAGTGATAATTGCTTGAAGTGCACTTTTAATACTTTCCAACAAATTTGAAAAAGTGTTAATGGATTAGGTTTGTCTGTCTCTCCGCCATTCTACCGACTGTCCATCATATCACCGTCTCCCTGTCTGTGCTCTAAGTCGAGTAAATAAACTCAGATTGCAATGAAATTGCTGTATGTTATTAATGTTTACTATATCATGTCCGGTATTGCAATATATATATATATATATATATATATATAGCGTTATCAGTTCATTTAAAGAGGCACTCAAAAAATTCAGTTACATTACGATGAATGGTAGAAAAATCGTTTCCGGTGGCTTTTAATGATTTTTCACAATTTCTGATACATTTAAATTTATATAGATATATAAAGAGCATTACAAGATGCTATTTATAGAATACGGCATGAAAAACAGTCGTCGTTTATTTACACGGACACTCACAAAAATTCCGTTACATAATTGCCTGTGAAGAAAAATTGTTTGATGTTTACTTTATTCACATTACACTGTTACAAACATATTGAAATTGATATACATCTCTGAGGTATACTGCAAGATTTTTAGTGTAGAATATGGCGTGCATAGCATATACAGGAACACACAAAATATTCCGTTACAGTACTCTCTATGAAATGAATTTGCTGAAGTACTTTTTCGGTTGTAGTAACCGTATTTTTTTAATTGTTGTGTATAAATCCTATAGATTATATACTGGACAGAAGAAAAGATTTCGACTACATGCCTGTTTCTTGATGAAAATTTATAAATGGAAAATTTTAACTGTTCTATGAGTTTCCTAACTGAACTAATGTTTATCATAATATTTAGTATATGTATTTTGCATTTTACGTATTCTGCAGGCCATATACAGGGCTGCAAAATAAATGCAGATAGTTTTTTGGCTATTGATGGTAATTGTCTGAGCGAAGCGAAGGCTAATACTCAGCGAAATATTACTGTCCGGACACATTACTACTACGATGGATATTAACGCCATGTCCTACTTAAAAAAAAGCCTAATAAAAACCTTTCGTCAAGCATAACTCAAAAAATATTTGTCGGATTTCTTTTCTGATTGCACCAGAAGGTACCTATGAGGGCCACCTACTGAATGCACCTACTATGAAAAATATGTTCCAAACCGTTTAAAAATTATATTAAAAAAACTGATAAAAAAGCACAAGATATCTGCATACGTCACAGAAATTTGGTGTGCGTCACTTTCACCGGTGGATGTTTTCGTAGACAACTGGTTTGAACACATGGAGCAAATAAAAAAAAAATATGCACGCAGTAATATTGAATAGATCAGTTTCAACCACGTAATCACAAACCTTACAACAACCCGTGGCAACCAGTTTTGGTGGGCAAATAATTAATAATACAGTACGGGCTAAATCCGGCTAAAAACTCAGGTTAAAAGATAGTTGTCAGTCTATCGACTGGAAATAAACAGATTTTTTTTTTTAATACGCGTATAACGAAATTAAGAAACGATTGTGGATGATTAAAACAAATGACATGAGTGTTTATTGCTCCGGGAGGTTATCTTTCTCTGGATGTCTGTCTGTTTATCATACAGCATTCAATTTTCTTGTAAAGGATGATATTATTATGCAGTAAAACCTCCATAACGGACACACCCGATTAGTGGACACCTCTATTTAGCGGGCATTATTTTCGATTACCAACCCTTAAATAACTGCACATTTTTTAATCTCAGTAGCCGACACCTCCAAATAGAGGACAAATTCTGCCCTCCCGAGGTGTTCGCTATTCAGAGGTTTTACTGGTAAAACCTCCATAACGACACACCCGATTAGTGGACACCTCTATTTAGCGGACATTTTTTCGATTACCAACACTTAAATAACTGTACATGTTTTACTCTCAGTAGCGGACACCTCCAAATAGAGGACAAATTCTGCATTCTCAAGGTGTCCGCTATTCAGAGGTTTTACTGTATGTATATATTATTGATAGTTATTTTACAGGGCCGCACAAAAGAATAAGAATATATGAAACGAATATAAAATAAATTCGGGATTGGTAGATCGCTGATGGTAACGTAATTTTAGGATGTTGTTACAGTCATCCGCAGCATGTTTTCAGAGTTTCGTTCACCTAACGAAACACTACCTGTCTCACTCCTTTGTCTGTCCGTCTGTTACAGAGCCCGTTCTCAGAAACTATATATGTCGGAGACTTGAAAATTTGCATACTTATAGCTGAACACCACACATCAAACGGCAAATAATAAAATTTTGAAAAAGTCTAATATTTAACCCTCTGGGCTCTAACTTGTGTATTTTAAGCAGTTTTTCTAACTCAGACCCTAATTAAGTTGGAGACATGAAATTTTGCATACTTATAGCTGAACACCTCACATCAAATGACAAATAATAAAATTTTGAAAAAGGTCTAATATTTAACCCTCTGGGTTCTAACTTGTGTATTTTAAACAATTATTCTAACTCAGCCCCTAATTAAGTTCGAGACATGAAATTTTGCATACTTATAGCTGAACAATTAACATCAAATGGCAAATAATAAAATTTTGAAAAAGGGCTAATATTTAACCCTCTGGGCTCTAACTTATGTATTTTAAGCAATTTTTCTAACTCATCCCCTAATTAAGTTGGAGACTTGAAAGTTTGCATACTTATAGCTGAACACTTGCGATAACACGATAAATCATAAAATTTTGAAAAAGTCATATTTAACCCTCCAGTCTCTAACTTCTGTATTTTAAGCAATTTTTCTAACTCAGCCCCTAATTAAGTTGGAGACATGAAATTTTGCATACTTATAGCTGAACACCTCACATCAAACGGCAAATAATAAAATTTTGAAAAAGGTCTCATATTTAACCCTCTGGGCTCTAACTTGCGTATTTTAAGCAATTTTTCTAACTCAGCCCCTAATTAATATGGAGACGTGAAATTTTGCATACTTATAGCTGAACACCTCACATCAAACAACAAATAATAAAATTTTGAAAAAGTCTAATATTTAACCTCTAATATTTTGTCTAGCGCAATTTTTAAATTTAAACTGTTTTGCAGTATTATTTTTTGTTCATTTTGATAATAAGTGTAATGTGACGTAATTTCTTCTATTTAAGACTTCTAACACATGTTAATGAATTTATTTTACAATATACTTTCTCTTTTAAAATTAACATGTAAATATAGTTTTTATGGCGTAATTTCCAATAAGTGCCTGCTTTTTATACCTAATTATTTAATTCTAATTTGAAGGTTTTTTTCTGTTTATAATAGTAACGTGTAAATATTTTTTTTTTATTTGATGCAAACATTATTGTTTGCGCTGTTTATACAGTTGGCAACAGTTTAAATTAATACCATTTTCTAAAATATGTAAAAAAATATCTGTCGAAATGCTGAATATTTGAATTTAAAATAGAAATAAAACCTCAAAAAATGAGTCAAATTTAAAAAAAAAAAAATTAATGGAATCTGCACACCGTGATCTTCTATTGAAAAAATGATATAAAAATGATTAAATTCCCATGTTTAGTTTTTGCTCCTATAAAAGAAGGAACGATTTTGTCCAAATTTAGCATTAAATATCTCTTAACATAATTCTTCTTTTTGAAAACTGTATACATCAGCGTGTTGATCAAACATTTCTCTATAATACCACCTATTTTCATATTTTTGTATGCAATAGTTTTCTTAATATTAACGAAGAAAGACCTCCGGTCACAAAAAATTCAAAACCGGCAGCGGCGGTGACAGCGTTAGTTAATTTTTTTAGAATAGAGAGATATATAAAAATGAAAACTTGTCTATCTGTCTGTTTGTAATTCTATAAAAATCCACAATTTGGAAGCCAAAATTGTGAAAAGATACGTACATGTGTATTAAAACATAGCCGAGTCAACTAAAGTATTCCAGAATCGAAATAATTTATAGTTAATTTTTAATTAATAAAAAAAAAACACCAATTTAACAGCATTTTCTTATCAAATTTAAACATTTTTCGTTATAGCAGTTGCCAACAATTAAAATACACAATAAAATTATTACTACAACAATTAATTTTCTACTGCAAGATTTCCACGTGAAAAATGAAAATGAAATAAATAGTTTGCCGAATTAAAAAAAAAAGTGAATATAACTTCATAACTTTTCTATTTCAAGGTTTCCACGTGAAAGAGGAAAATATTACGTCATATTGGAAATATAAAGGACGTGGTGGATATAGTATAACGTCATATGAGTGTGAAAAATGTATTGAAGCATGATAAAAACCCAATTAGGGCAGTGCCATCGCTAAGACTTTTTATTGGTGGGGGAGAGAACCTTAAATTGCCAAGCCAAATTTCAGCATTTGCCAACTCGTTTTATAATTTTGCCAACTTACCACAGTTAGAAAATGTAATATAGTTCTTATTTGTTAAAAGTTTAATAATATTCCCAATTAGTTTTGTAATTTTTGCCAAGTCAATCAGAAATAGAAAATATATTATAGTTTTTATTAAAATTTTAAACAAATTTGCCAACTAAGTTTGTAAATTTGCCAAGTGTAATAACATTCGCAAATGTTTGGGGTGGAGGCTCCCGCCGTCACCCCCTTACCGAGGCCCCTGGATTAGGGAAATACTGGCGTATTTTAACATTATTGCTCCAATTATAAATTGAAATAAGTTCATTTATAGCTGTATTCTTTTGCGTCTGTTATATACATGTATACATTTTTATGTAGCGTTTTCATATGATTCATTCATACAACATTTCGACTGCTTTTTTTTAATGTTTGTTTTGTGTTGTATGTTAAATTTTGAAATTGATTTTTCAGAGCAAACATCCTTCAAATTCTGGGCAACGCCGGGCACTTTAGTTTGTAACAGATAAATGGCTTTTGTATCTGTACATCTAATGCTAATATTATAAAGTGTATAATATTATTAATGCTTGTACGTTTGTGAGGTGTTATCCCTGAAACTACATAGCCAACATTAAAAAAATGTTGGTGGCCATCTCTGCTCCGAAAAAAAGACTGTATTTTATATCAGTGCAAGAACCTACATCGCTGCAGGAGCAAAAAAGTTCTAAAATTGCGATTTCTGCGATATTGATTGGGTTAGAAACTTTAAATTTGGTGTAGTAGTTACTTTTAAGATGTAAATACTCGTAATGAACGCTCTCTAAAAGGTTCAATTTGACGGATAAACGTAAAAATTTCTAGAAAGGTTCTAAACTATGATTTATTTGGAATACTGAAATTTTTGGGATACTGTTGGGGTTAGAAACTAGAACTTTGGCATGGTAGTAATTTATAAGATGTAAATGCTCTTTGTAGAACGAACTCTAAGAAATCGAAAGACTATACAAAGCGCAAAAAGATCTAAAGATGATCTAAGTAACGAAGTACATGGAATTGTTTGGAATATAAACATGAAAATTTACATGGCTGTATTTATCATGACGTAAATTCTCGCAATAGAATAATTTCTGAAAATGTCGCTATATAAAACAGTGCAGAAACAAAAAACTTTCGAAAATTTTCTATTTCTGTGTTACTGCTGAGCCCAAAATCTTGAAATTTTGCTTCGGGTTAGTTTTAAAATATACAATTGTCCCTATGAATGGTTTCTAAAAAATTTTAAATTTAAAAAAATGAAATCAACGGAAAGTGATCTCAATTACCATTAATTTGGAATTATTAGGTATAGCAACTCTAAATATTTCATAATGCTGCATTTCCTCCGCAAAACTTGCAATTTAAATGCAACAAAACTGATAGATACCCACCTAGCATTAAATAAATTGTGTAAATAATGAATAAAGACCTGTATGAAACAGTGAGTAGGTTGCCCGAAAGTACTTGTTAAAGTGTTCCTTCTCTAGGCTTTTCTCTCTCTCTCCAAGGCCACTAACAGAGGGAAGTGCCGTTTTAAATGTGATATGATTTTTTTATCTAATTCATTTTTCTAGACATTTTATCATAAGGTCATATTCTCAATTATCATTAGTAGATTTTTTATATATTAATTTATTCTGGGGAAATTTCATAATCGGGTTCATATTGGCGTATGTTAGCTTGCATGATTTGCTGAATAAATATGTAAGGATTTGTAAATTACTTCAAATGACAGTTTGACAGCTCAAAAGTTATGCAGACGATATATTCAGATCTTGTGTCATACTTTATGTTGCCGTATAAAGTATAGTCCACTCTTTATAAACATTATATATTTGTCATTTAAAGTTATTCAAATTGGTGCGGAGCGTCTGATTATGCTCTTGACATCATTTTATACAGTTAAAATTCCGATATAAGATAATTTAATGTTTCATTTTCTATTTTACTTTTAATATATTGCGTACTTTCAATTTTATATCCATGCATGGCTGTCTTGCATGGTTTGATTACCCATTTTTTTAAACAGTGTATACGAATTTATATATAAAATTTTGTAATTCTACCATTCGTTTATTTTCATCATTTCAATTTATCGCAGTATATGGACAATTAAAGATAACATCTCATTTTCTTTGCTTCCACATGTTATTATTAAATCTATGTTCTCAGCAATATCGCTCAGACTAATCCCTCTGAGGGAAGTCCTAGTTTTTAAATTGTGTTTTTAAATTTACTATGCGTTTTACAATTTTTTAGACATCATTTTTCACTTTAATGGACTGTGAAGTTTTATTCTAACATTCTGACTGTGTTAGAAAGTGTTTCATAATCTATGCTTGACGCATGATTTTACGGTCTTGTTTTTATTTATTTATTTAATATCTTCTTGACTTTTTCTTTAAACAAAACAATATTGTTATACTTTTTTGATAATGGAGATAAAATTTATTGTGTTTTAATATCTTGCAGTGATAATTTTTGAAGAATGCGATTAACTGCTAACATTAAAAATCCTGAACTTTATTGATAATGGAACGATAAACTCTTTCGAAAAGTGTTTTAATTTTATCATTTATAGCATTATTTTTACTTATTATTTTGGTTCTTTATTAGCCTTTCTGTGTTACACAGACATTTTAATACATAACATAATTTCATTATTATTATTTGTGCGTGTAAATAAGATATGATTGCAATTGATGTTAATGTTGACTCAATAACCTATTACACTTTTCACAGCATAATCTTAATTAAAGGCCTTATAACTTAGAACAAGAAGTGTTGTGTTTTACTAGTATATTTTAATAAAACTAGGTGATGGTTATTAATCTGTAAATTTTCAATTTCGTTTATTGTAAAGTGCGTGAATTAATTAACAACAATATTATTCTTTTTTTTTTTTTTCACAATTCGGTCTCGCAAAATCAGAAGAAAATATTTTTCTTTTCAATCAAGAACATTTACTTGAATAAGTGAAATTCAAACCGCAAAAAATGCAATAGTTTAATTTTTTCGAAGTATTGAAGAAATAAGAGTGTGTTTGTGGGGGTGGGGGTGACGGGGAGTTTACATAGTTAGACCTGAGTACTGAAAAAAGTTAATTAACTTAAAACAATTCTTTTCAGTTTTCTACGCTATATCAAAATTTGGGGAGAAAATTAAATATGAAATATTAATTTGATTAACAGAATATGTTTAACATTATCCTATACATTTTAATGCATACATCGTAATTCAATTTATATATAACAAAAATATACTGAAATGTATAATCAGAGGTAAAATATTATTACATTAAAAATATACATATAATTGAATTATTTATATCTGTATTATGGTACTGTGTATTGTTACTGACATACAAACGCTATTTCGAATTTTTGAAAGCATTTCAGGAAGCAGCAAAACAAATGAAGCAATTTTATTAACAGTGATGATTTATAAAATTAATTCCTATAATTGTAAGAACTGTTTACTGTTTATTTCTACTCTCAATACTGTATCTTTTTACGTAAAAGCAACCAATTATAAAGAAGAAAAATGTCATCGAATATTCAGCTTGTTTGATAAAAATATAATAAATAAATTGTCTTTTAAGTTACAAGGCATTTAATAATTTATTAAGAGCACGCTTTGAAAAGGAGAATACGATACCTGAATCAGTATTAACATCAAGTTAAACTATATTATCTTATTGATATGCGCGCGCGCACACACACATACATATGTATATAATATGTGTGTTATATATATTAAATAACATATATGTTATATATATGGGTTATATTTATAAAATAGATGTTATATACTAAGTTATATGTATTACATACTGTGTGAAGACACAAAAACAAAGTGTGATATATTAAAAAGAAATAGGTTATTTATTTATTTCCGTGTATTTTAAGATAGAATGCTGATAAAGAAGTCAGTAAGAGTAAAGAATAGCAGGTAAAAATAATACTGTAAAAAAAAAAAAAAAAAAAAAAAAAAAAAAAAACCGCTTACTTAGAGTTATGATAATAATAGTCTTCATTAATAGTAAATTTCAAATGCTTTAAACATTCCACTGATAATATACAAGATTAACATTTCTTGTATAATTTTAAAACGCAACAAACACAAAGTAACACCATTTACCCACACAATATAAAAAATATTATTATATTAATTTTTGTTTCTAAAAAAAGCGAACAGAAATGCCCGTGCTACAGCAAATGCTCTAAGTCAGCATACTGATACAGACGACTTGACGTAGAGTTTCGGTGTTTCCGGTTCCGGCGATGGGAAAATAGTTGAGAAATACCTGGAATGCGCATGCGTTAGATAAAATAGGATCGGTTTAACTTCACAGTCGAAAATAAACCCAAAAATTCGGAAATGTTTCTGATGGTTTTAGAGAGTGAGATTAGCTGTAAGATATTCGATGGTATCAGAATATTTCCTCTTAGAATACTAAACGTTCCAAATATTTATTACTGTGTACTAAATCTTATCACCTATCAAATAATTCAATGATATTTATTCCATGGTAAGTAATGATTGTAGGTTGCCATGGAGATGATTTCGTATTTAAGATAGAGTAGTATTATTTCCGTATCACCGAATTTAATATATATAATTGTAATAAATTTTGCATTCATGCATTTTTGCGTATGCGTGTAACAGCTATTGCACCAAGATCTGAATATTTATAAAACTAGTTATATTACGAAAGCACATCATTTGTCACATTTGGCGTACAATATCCGACTTTTTTACATTCGCGATTCATTTTGTAAAATAGCGGAGCCAGGATACATGGAATGCCAGTATGTAATATCTTTTGACATGAAATCCTTATTTTCTTTATAACAAAAATAATGATATTTTTACAAATTTTGATAAAGTGTACAATAAGAAATATAACAGACAAATACAATTTTATCTAGAAATGACAATTTTAGTCATTGTTAGTGAGGTTGTGAGAGTCTTTTCTAGGCATAGCCCCTCTGAATGTGTTGGATATCATGGAAATGTTTGGCCGAGTTTATGTGAAATTTCAACATGGCAAAATCACAGTTACGAGTTACGTAGATAGTAGAATTTTTCGTATAAATAGGAAAGTTTTTATTTCTAGTAAAGGTGTTCATGATTCTTCAATAACGAAAAAAAAAAAAAAAAAAAAAGGATTCAACCTATCTGTGCCAAAAATGCTTCGCATACTTATACTTATTGGGATGTGAAATATCATATTAATTATTCTTATTTGCTTAATGCTGTCAGTTGTCATATATTAAATTTACCTCTTACCCTTTTGATTTTATTCTCAATGTTCCCCCTAAAAGTAATAAGACAAAGATTCTGTTTATAATAAAACACACATACTACAATATAGGTTAACTCTAGGATAGATGGCCATAGTTTTTAAAGATTGAAATAAGAATTCTTAGAAAGCAAATACAAGAAATGTTGATGCACATTTAAAATTCTTATACATATACTCATAATGTTTTATGTGAAAAGTAATTAAATATTGATAACAAAATGTGTTAAACAAAATTTAAATTTAAATGGCAGATGGCCATCTCTCCTAAAAGCCGAGGAGAGATGGCCATATAATACAAGAAAGAAAAGGTTAATTTAAATAGCAAAAAAATAATACATTTCATACAGTTAATCATGAAAAACATATAGAAATTTGTAAAGATGCAGTTATATGATGGAAAATGAGTGAAGAAAACTCAAATAAACATAATTTGAAGTATAATTTCAATACTTCACTTTTCGTAAAATCTTACCACATGCTTGTCAAAGGTCTTGATAATTTGAATACGTTTCATGGAACCACTTCAGATACCTTATGCACTCTATCCAGACATTCTTTTTGGATTTGATATTATATTGTTTTGCACAACCGACACAGTGATCCTAATCCAATTCTATTTACTCGGGATCTTAATAATCTGATAATTGAAATGTATTTCGCTTTCTTCGCTACTAAAATTGTCGTGCTTTTTTTTTTTTTCCTCGCGATAATTGTAGGTTTATTACGTTAATTTAGTTTATTTATCAACTTTATCAATTTCTCTTATTAATGTTTCCGACGTTTTTCAGTATTTTCTGAAACAAATAAATCGTTATGTATTATTATATTATTATTATTATTATTGTTACTAAAATAGTTATAATTTAGTTAAAATTTAAATTATTATGTCAATTAATATATTTATAAACGTAAACGTTATATATTTATTTTTAATTTAATTACATTTAGTTAAATGAACACTAAGTATAATTTTGAAATTTTGATTAAAGGTGGCCATCTCTCCTCGATTTCATGCGGCCATCTCTCCTGAAATTGAAGAACTGATGGTCGCCCAACTTAAAGCATCAATAGCCATTGTACGTCTTTTTTTAAGTCTTAGGAGTAAAGATTAGATTATATACGTGCCTTATAAGTCTACATAATAAAAAATATACATAACGTACGTACTGGAAAACATTCAGATACCTAAGTCAAAAAAATATTCAACCACCTATTTAATTTACATTAAAATTACACTTACTTTTTATAAAAAGTAAGTGTAATTTTGGAAAAATACAACTGCATGTCGCAATAAATAAACTCGTTAAACTATTTCATACGAACAATGTTTATATTGCAATCTATGATCAAGTTTTGGAGATATTTAGACTGGCCATCTCTCCCCTATGGTCATCTATCCTAGATATACCCTATATTAAAACACACATACGCACATAAATAATGCATGCATTAAACAGTTAAAGGTACACATAAATATTATACAGACATACGTACAATAAATACAATAAACCCAAATGGGGTGAAAAATTAGCCAGAGCCAGGAATCGAACCCGGGACCACAACATGCAAGACTGTATACTGTGTAATTTATAAAGACTCTCTTTACTTAATTAATTTTATATTAAAGGTATATATAAATATTATACAGACATACATGCATCGGCCGGAGTAGCCGAGTGGTTAGAGCAGCAGTCTTGTATACTGTGGTCCCACGTTCGATTCCTGACTCTGGCTAATTTTTCACTCCAGTTGGGTTTATTGTATTTATTGCATGTATGTCTGTATAATATTTATATATACCTTTATCTATTGAATGCAGGCGTTATTTATGTGTGTATGTGTGTTTTAATATGTATTGTAGTATGAGTGTTTTATTATAATTTTATATTAGTTTATTTTAAAATGTATCACTGATCTGATTTAATAAAGGACAAAAATAGCCCGTGAACAGGGAGATCGCCACTGTATTTTTTAAAAATTATAATTCAGTCTTTCGAATTTTTTTTAAAGCCGATCAAGCGTGGTTTTAGAGTTTGCGGTGTCTGAACGGGGGTTGGCGAGTGTAGCTCATACGGGGCAGATCCTTCTAGTATCTCAAAAATAATGAGAAAAGAGTCAACTACAAAAGTCTATATCTTCGTTGATTTAGTATGAAAGTATTTCTTTTGTATAAAAAGAACTTTATTAGCAGTTGTGAATTGAGAATTTTACGATACCAATCACCGACGTAGATAAGTCACAAATCGCGTTTTTTTTTTTTTTTTTCATTCATTCTTCCTTCTAAAATTATAATTTAAAAATATTTTTGACAGATATAGATTTACTTTTAAGTTTATTTTTTCATAAAAGATTAAACAACATTTCAACACTAGCTGATATAATATTTATCAAATTTAAGTGATGTGAAATGTTTTATGATAACACTGCGCTGATCGCCAACTTTTAAAGTAAAGTTGAACACGTGAAATGAATTAATGAATTTCTGACTGCGAAAATAATGCGCAAAAAGTGATTATCTCTTTGGAAGCTTGGTTAACTTAAAATAAATATTTCCTTCTTTTGGATCAATTTTACTTGAGATAATAATTATACTATATCTATATATACATCATAAAAAAGCGGTGGATATTAGTATAAAATATTAATCTTTGTTAAATGCATTACATTAATGAAATAAAGAGTGATTTCTTTAAGAGAAAAAATAATTTGTTGTATGAATTAAATTAACATACGGTTTATTTCTTAAAATATAATTTCTTTAAATATAAAATTCTTTCGGTTTATTTCTTTAAATATAAAATCTTGTTCTATGTTTGTTTAAAGGTGTTAAAAGACTCTGTTAATAAATTTTGAACATTTTTATTTTTCTAAATTTACAAACGAAGATACATTGTTTGAATTTAGAGTAAAGAAATTAATTTTGATTTTATATAGACATAGTGAAATTTTTAAATACGCTGCTTTTAGAAATATAATGTAAAACGTTTTTTATTGACAGTATAAAGTGAATTCTACTGATAGTATAAACGTCTGTTATTGATCTTTTCATTTGTTATTTTGAATGCATTATTGCAATTATAGATTTGTTTTCATTATGCTGTTTAATATATACTAATAAAATGTCTTTAAATATTTTAATGAATAGATTTTCTCTAGTATTATATTGTCTCTGCATTAGAATTTAAGTGAAAAGCAATTATATCTTCACAAGACAGCTAAAGATCAATATCTATTATATGTGTCTTTTAGTTGTATTTTCTGGATAAGATAAGATAGAGCCTTTAAAAATCCGTTGTCTTTTTCTTATTTTAACCATTTACTTCGGAAAAAAAGTATTAAATAAAAGGGATAAATTTAATGCTTATACAAGGTATAAACAATAGAGTGGATAAATATGCATCCCTTAACTTGAATGACTAAGTGGGTCTCCTTAGACTATAAAAGCAAGTTTGCAGAGTATAGATGCCTTTTCTGGTCTTCTCTATTAAGGTCTTAAGATAGACAAAAAAAAAAAAAAAAAAAAAAAAAATCCCTGCCAGCTAGGCCTACAGGCGGAGGTAGATTTCGAAGTTAAGTACTAATTTAATTAACAAAACCTAAATCAAGATTAGAGATAAACCCAGGTTCTTCACTATGAATGATCTCTAGGGACCTAAATTTTTTGTGAAAATTGCAATGTACTATATGTGCAGATTTACGGTTGTCAGTCGCCACGTGGCGACTAACTTTCAGTGTCTTATTCGCCAGAGATCAATTTCCAGTGTTCTCAATCCCCGTCGCGGAATTTATGTATATTTTGTTTCTTTTCCAAATTGAAAAACACCTGCTCTTTTTACTGACTGAGATCAAATATGACCTTGATAAAAGGTCAGAGAATTTTTGTTATCTCAGATACCGTGGTGAACGCTGCCCCTGTGATGTGCTGCTTTCTTGCAGAACATTATGTTTGAAAATAATTCTGCGCATGTCCGTTCCACTACAAAGCTTAGCAGCTGAGAAGCTCGGCACATGAGCGCGCTAATGGTAAAGCTTCTCCTCTGGACACCAGCGAAAGCAAGCATTTCTTCAAAGGTTTCGTTCGAAATCCAGAGTTGAAATAAATACTCTTTACTGCAGATCTGCTCACGAGACAGGTCAAAGTTCCCGATCCGAAGGAGATTATTTAAGGTTGGTTATTTAAGGATCATGCAGTCGCGAGGATAGAGGATTCCGAACTCTGAAGAAAAAAGAACAAAAAGAAAAAGAAACTCGCGCGAAAAAATACTTAACGCGAGGTATATTCTTGCCCTGTAAATGTTTTCTGCAAGTGCGAGATTTTTATAGTGCAAAATATTCTTACACATTCCTAAATTGTTTTATATGTATACTTTTATATGACAAAATCAAAATAAGAAATAAAGTTTTCCTAATATTTCCCATTATCATGACTACTTAGCTTATACATTTTTTGTTATTCTATTGTTTCTTGTCTAACTTTATCTTCTGATTTTTCCAGATTATATTATATTTTTTTAATATCAAAGTTTCAAGAATTTTAGGATTAAATTAAATACACACATTTGTTTAATTAGTCTGTGTTTTGTTGAACATGTGTATTTATTAATTAAACTATTTTTAATTTTGTATTCCTGAGTTTTTTTGTTAAGTTTTTTCCATATAAACACTATTGTTTTATGAGTTTGTTTCACAATGTGGCCACTAGATTTTTGTTAGGAGCCAAAGTTCCAACTAGATTTTTGGGGTTTAGGAGCCACTGGCTTCTTAAAAATTTTGGGAATCTGCACCTACAAAATATACACGAATACACGCACGCATGTATTTGGAATAGATTTTAAAATGCCAAAAACAAATGCAGAAAACCTCAAAATGTTAAAATATGTTAATATTTCCATTGTCGGGGTTTTGTCATGTTTGAATACATTTTCAAACTCACATGACGTTACATATTCACCTGATGGCGTCCATAATATTTCCAATATTGACGTTATATATATATATATATATATTAATTCGTCTGACTATTTATTTCATTTACAGTTTTCCCGTGGGAATCTTGCTCTAGAAAACTCATGACGTAATATTAAAAATATTTTTTTTCAATTCTTCAATTCGTCAAACTATTTATTTCAATTTCATTTTTCACGTGAAAATCTTGCAATAGAAAAGTAATTGTTGTGGTGACAGTTTTGTTGTTTTTTTAAAAATTGTTGGCAACTGTTATAAGGAAAAATTATTATTTTTTCCTATCACTTTTCTGTAAGAGCTGATTTTATCAGAATCATGTTCAGGCGGTATTGAAAAATTTTAACCCTCCCTATTGCCATCCCCTTGTGCTGATTTTGCCCATTTGTAATCCTCGCCGAGATATTAGCCATCTCAAAGTTTTTGGCGAGTTTGAAGACGATCCTTGCATAATTGCGACAAATTTAGTACATACATAAGCTTTTGTGAACACAAGTCAACCGTATCTGAGTCCACCGTAAAGCGTAACAAGTAGTGGGGTGGTGAAAAGGAGATAAATGTAAATGAAGAAAACAATATTTGTGAAAAAGGCAATATTAAATTAATTTGACATTATTAAATTAATTTGTACAAATTAATATGATTGGCAGAGAAGACAAAGCTTCGACCCGACAATGGTTGTAAATAAGAGGCTGGTAGGAGCGAGTATGGCTTAGTCATGAATTAAGAAAGCAAGGTCACATAAAATGATAAAGATGTTTTTAAGCTTTACGTGGAAAAATCTACTAAAAACATTTACTTTGTTAATGAACAAAATACGCAAATTCTTACTTTTATATTCTACAACTTTGCTTTGTCTTTTTAAAAAAGACCTAACAACGCATATTTATTATGTATAATAATTAACAAACAAATTATATTGAATAATTCAAAATAATTCAAAAGCTTTTAATAAACATGTCACAGATATTTAGATACATGCTTGTTTAAAATGCTAATAAAAAGCTGAAATAGAAACAGACATACTTCCATTTGCGTATGCAGTTAAAAATATTTAGTCCTTATACTACACTCTTGCGGAAATAATATATTTATACGCAGAAAAAACCTCACTATGATATAATTATTATTGAACTTATTAAATTAGCGAAAGCTTTTGGTTATTAGGTAATATATGGAATATAACGTGAGTTGTATTAGATTCATTATGCAAACTGAGGAATAATTAATCCGAAATATACATGATTTAACGTTGCTTTCTAATTGCGAGATATTGTAATAGTATTTGCTACATGCGAGCAATATTCTACATCTACATCTAATATAAATGTCACATTCTACCATACTCGTATGAAGTAATCCTTAGCTATATTGGAATTTGATATTATCCTTTCATGGATAGTTTCAGCTATTGTTAAAAGGAGTATAATTGCATAAATTAATGTGGGATGGATTACATAGGATTAGATGAAAATACCTTATATGATAGGGTCATGACGTGAAAGAAACCCTTTAGTGTTAGGACGATTTTTACATGGTTTAAATAACGTGAGTATCTCATTATCTCATTTAAGGTCTATCTTAAAGCATTATATTTTATTAAAGATACTATTTGATATATATGAATACATTATTTGAAAAAATTCGCTTAAATTAAAAAATGCCTCAGAAATCCTATTAAAACAACGAAAATAAAAATAAAACCTTTTAAATCATTTAATTAAGAAATAGTATTTTGCAAATAAAATTGAAATATTAATTTTTGTAGAAAAGTTGTGTGTTAATAAATTAGATAATATAATATTTTATGATCTAAAACGTAGAGGGAAAACGAAAAGGATTTTTAAGGCATTGGCCAATACTGACCAAAGTAGCCGAGGAAAAATGATGTTCATTCCTGTGATGGGATCTTTAAAAGTTTTCCGATCCTTCCCACTCCAAAAATGTTGGTATAAAACTTGGAAACTACGTTTGTGTGTTTCTTATTTGGTGATTAGCACATTAACAACTTTACGTGCAGTTTTAATTTCGCGTATTTGGAAACTATTAGCCAAAGTATCCCAGAAAGAATAATTTTCATTCCTGTATATCGGAAATCCTAAAAACAGGCATGAGACTCCGACCCAAATAACTGCTAGCTACCACTAAATTTTGATGGTATTTCTCGCCTCGTTTAATGACAGAATTTCTGAGATTTATTAAACCAAAGAATAGGGTAGACCGGGGCAGGTTTACGCGTTTTTTTCCGAGGAATTTTCTAATTTTTATGTTTTAACTTAGGAAATTTTAGACACTGTGGTTTTATAAAGCAGTTAATAAAGTCAAAATATGTGTATTCAGTTGTTGCCCTGTTTGTGTTTTTAACCGGTTTTTAGGTCCAAGTCGTTTGCGTAAACTTGCCCCGGGAGCGAGGCAAGTTTACGCATCAAGTAGGGCACGTTTACGCATATTATAAGTGATACCAAGGAGTAAGTGAAATAAATATTTAACCAAATTGAAATGTTTTATTTATAACTTTAAACACTGTTTAAAAATAAAAAACATTAAAGAGAATTAATTAAAGAATGTTTTATAGGCTAAACTGAAAACATGGGGCTTAATGCTAATTAAAAACAGAAACTATTTAGTCATATTCATCATCACTGCTATAGTTTTTATAGTAAACAAAAAATAACGTATTTCCTTTTGCACACTTGTCATGGGACCACCTTTTGAATGTAAGTCATTGAACCCAGTCTTGTCCTTTTCTGGATTTGTTGTACGATTTCAGACAATAAATACACACACAGATTTCCTCTTCGTCATCAGATTCATTCACTATTTTCTTTTTTCCAGAATGTACCAACTTTTTCCCTTTTGCAATTTTTGGTTTCATACTTTTACCTTTGCTGTCTTCTTGTTCTGCTTCCATAAAAACTAGTAAATTTTTATGTAATTTCTTCTTTTTGAACGTGCGTAAATGTGCCCCGATAGCAATGCGTAAACGTGCCCCGTCGCCATGTTGGGATTCATTTTTAAAGTGCAACGAAAATTTTTAACATTTCTGTTCGTACAAATACAATTCTCAAAAATCCCTGCCGGCTCGGGCCTACAGGCGGAGGTAGATTTCGATGTTAAGTACTAAATTCTCCAACAAAACTTAAATCAAGATTAGAGATAAAAACCCAGTTTCTTCACAAAGAGCGAGCTGTAGGGAGCTAAACTTTTTGTGAAAATTGTAATATACACGAATACACACACACATATACATGGAATAGGTTTAAAAAATGGCTACAAAAAATTCAGAGAACCTTAAAGTGTTAAAATATGTTAATATTTCCATAGTCGGGTTTTTATCATGTTTTAATACGTTTCTTCAAACTTACATGGCGTTACATATTCACCTGCTGAGGTCCATTATATTTCCAATATGACGCAATATACATATTTTTTTAATTCGTCAAACTATTTATTTTGAGTTTTCATGCTGAAATCTTGCTCTAGGAAACTTATGACGTAATATTCAATTTGTTTTCAATTTGTCAAACTATTTAATTTTACACGTGAAAATTTTGCAAAAGAAAAATAATTGTTGTGGTGAGAATTTTATTATTTGTTTTTTTTTGTAGTTGTTGGCAACTGCTATAACGAAAAACTTTTATTTTTTTCCTGCCATTGTTGTGTAAGAGCTGGTTTTATCAGAATCATGTTAAGACAGTATTCAAAATTTTGAACCCTCCCCATTTCTACCCTCTTTGGCCGATTTCGCCCATTTTCAATCCCCGCCGAGATATTAGCCATCTCAAAGTTGTTGGCGAGTTTGAAGATGATTCGTGCATAATTGCGACTTTTATCGTGCGGACAAAATTTAGTACATACATACATATATATATATATATATATATATAAACTTTTGAGGTGGGGGTGATTTTGGGTTCCTGGGGTCCTATAATGAAAAGTTATGAAGGAATTTTTCAAAAGTCGCACCATGGTAACGACTGCAATAGGTAGTATTTCTTACGAAATCTACCAAAAAGGATAAAATTGTTAATGTCCATATATTTGTTTATACTTAAGTAAGTATTATTAGTTCACAATAAGTTCTAATAAGTTCCACGCAAAATTTACTCACCTTTACAGGAAACAGGTTATCCTTTTTAGTCCAGGCAATAGAGACCGTATAGGGACTCTACCTGGCAAAATTAATGGTAGTACCCGAAATCGGCTTTCTAGATGTTTTCTGGGTCGCTGAATCCGAATGTGTAACTTCCCACCAAAATTTCCCCCGGCAACCCTCCCCCCCCAAATTTTGGTAAAAAGCCCCCAAAAAAGGTTTTTATTAAAAAATTCTATTTTTTATTGTTTTAGAGAAAAAGTATCTAAAAATTCAGAAAGTAGATAAAATTCCCAACAAATTAGATATATGACATTATGACATTATGACTTATGAAGAAGGGGGGATCTGACTCAGAACACGCGCCGCAGTGCTGCGTGGACTAAGTTGCGCAATTCCACTTAACCACTCACACGTTTACATTAGCCCTCCCATCTTCCCTCCGAACTTTCTCTATAAGGTTTACTTTAAGTTTTTTGGGTCGCTGAATCCGAATTTTTAACTTACCCCCAAAAATTTCCCCCCCGACCCCCCCCCAAATAGTTGTTTTTAACTTAAATTTCTTATTGTTTTAGGGGGAAAGCATTACGAAATTCAGAAACTAGACAAAATTTGCAACAAATAGGATATATGACATTATGACGTAGGATAAACGGTAGAGAGGGGGCTGCCTTGGGACATTCCCCGCGCGCTTTTCTCAAAAACAAATTTTTCAAAAAATCAATTTTGGGGGGGATTGCCGGGTGAAATTTTGGTGTGAAGTTACAAATTCGGATTCAGCGACTAAAAAAACATAAAGTGAGTCGAAATCTAGAACTAGTAATAATTTTTCCAGATAAAATCCCCTATTGCCTGGACTTCGTAATTTAGTGCACGTAGCGCCACAGTGCATGTTCAGAGGCACCCCTCACCCTCCCCGTTCATCCTAATTCATAATGTCATATATCCTATTTGTTGAAAATTTTGTCTAGTTTCTGAATTTCGTAATGCTTTTCCCCTAAAACAATAAGAAATTTCGGTTAAAAACAACTATTGGGTGGGAGGTCGGGGAGGGAAAGTTTTTGGGGAAAGTTAAAAATTCGGATTTAGCGACCCAAAAATCTTAAAGTAAACGTTATAGAGAAAGTTCGGAGGGGAGATGGGAGGGCGAATGTAGACGTGTGAGTTGATAAGTGGAATTGCGCAACTTAGTTTACGCAGCACCGCACGCATGTTCCTAGGCAGATCCCCCCCCCTTCCCCTTCATCCTAAGTCATAATGTCATGCATCTAATTTGTTGGAAATTTCGTCTACTTTCTGAATTTCTAGATACTTTTTCTCTAAAACAATAAAAAATTTGATTTTTTTAAAATAAAAACCTTTTTTGGGGGTCTTTTTACCAAAATTTGGGGAGGTTGCCGGGGGAAATTTTTGTGAGAAGTTACAAATTCGGATTTAGCAACCCAAAAAACATCTAGAAAGCCGATTTCCAGTACTACCATTAATTTTGCTAGGTAAAATTCCCTATTGCCTGGACTATTCCGAATGCTGGAGAAAAGCTCAACTGACGCTCAAAAACGTGTGAGTATACCCGCTAGGGAGCAGCAACAATCTGTCACGACTGTTAGCGCTCCAGTTATAACTTGTTTCGAAAAACGTGCACTGCGTAAACGTCCCCCATGCGTAAAGGTGCCCCGGTCTATCCTACTATTAAAATTTAGTGGTGAAAATCAACCATTTGGGTTGGAGCGCTATTATCCCTGTAAAAAGTGTGACCGGTCTTCCCGCTTCAAAACGTGTGTATGAAACTTGGGAGCTACATTTGTGTGTTCCTTATTTTGTGCCTGGCGTATTAACAATTTGGTGTGTATTCTTCACTATGTCACATATCTGAACATAAAAATTATTATACAGACTGTCTAAAATTTATCTTTATCTAATGTATAAAAATGAAAATTTGTCTATCTGTCTGAAATTCTATACAAATCCACAGTTTGGAAGCCAGAATTGTAAAATGTTACGCACATGTGTATTAAAATACAGCCGAGGCAACTAAAGTAATCCGGAATCGAAATATTTTGTAGTTAATTTTTAATTAATAAAAAACCACCCATTTAACAGCAATTTCCTATTAAATTTAAACATTTTTCGTTATAGCAGTTGCCAACAACTAAAAATCAGCAGTTATATTCTTACCACAACAATTTTTCTTTTATTGCAAGATTTCACATGAAAAATGAAAATTGAATAAATAGTTTGACAAATTAAAAAAAATAATAATAAATATTACGTCATAATTTTTATATTGCAAGATCCCACGTGAAAGATGGAAATGAAATAAATAATTTGATGAATAAAAAAAAAAAAGTCAATGTTACGTCAGATTGTAAATATAATGGACGTCAGAAGGTGAATATATAACTTCATTTAAGATTGAAAAAAACGTATGGAAACGTGACAAATGCCCGATTATGGAAATATTGGCATATTTTGACATTTTCAAGTTATCTGAATTTGTTTTCGTCATTTTAACCCCTTGAGGGGTAAGCAATTACGTTTGTGAAATGCTGGAATGCCCACCGGAATCTTTTAAAAATTCTATTTCAAAATAGGTAAAAGCAATTCTACGGCTTTTTACCACCAAAGTTAGAAAAGTAGAATTTAATAAAATTTTTCTGGTGCAAAACTTCATTAATCGTAGGCGGTATATAATATATACCGGTGCCCTTCAAGGGGTTAAATACATTCCATATACGTGTGTGTCGGTTCCTAGAGCTCATTCTTAGCGATGGACTGCAATAAAGATTGCTTTACTGCTTTTTTTATTGTGTGTTTTACTCTGTATGTTTAATTTTGAAATTGATTTTTCAAAACAAACATTCTTAAAATACCGGGCAACGCCGGGTACTTTAGCTAGTTTGCACTAAAAAGAAAGATTTTGCTTTCAGGTACGATCCAGTAAGATCCATAACAGGTGATGGCTACACCACAGGTCAAGACCCACTGTGTAGACTGGCCCATAGAGACGAAGTAAGATATACAAGTCCAAAGCAATTTCCGAACAAAATACAGACGTCCCCTTCCATTCAGGTCCACAATACGCGCACGGCACAAAACGTTTTTAGACACCGGTTGTGTGCTGCATGGAAAAGGCGCTGACCGTCAAAATACTTGAGAACGGAGAGACCTACAGCTATGCAAGTGAGGTAACGGTATAGTAAAGCGACTAATCCCGATTTATTGCAAACTACAGCAGCGCCCCTAGTGGCGAAATTTAGAAGACAGCCATTGCAAATTGAAAACGAAAACAGATAGAGCAAAATTTGCGAACGGAGAGAGCTACAGCTATGCAAGTGAGGTAACGGTATAGTAAATAAACTAAGCCCGATTTATTGCAAACTACAACAACGCTCCTAGTGGCGAAATTTAGAAGACAGCCATTGCAAATTGAAAACGAAAACAGATAGAGCAAAATTTCCAAAGAGAAAGTTTTAGAGCATCAATTAATTAGTACGAAACGACGTTTGATTTACATGGATAAGACAAATCTTCGCCTGTATACCCAAAAATGTCCGAAATCGATGCATACCATTTTGTGTAAACGTTTGAATGGAATAGCCAGAAGTATGAAGAAATACGCACAATTTATGGTATAAATACGTACTTATCTCAATACATTTTGATAACATCACACAACCCCCCCCCCCAAAAAAAAAAAAGACAAACTGTCTCACAGTGATAAAAAATTAATATTCAGTATGTTCGAAAAGTTCGCCATTGCTCACGATACACTTTTGTATCCGTGAGAGTAATTCTGCATGCGCAAAACTCAGCATGGAACATCTATTCCAAGCCTCTTCAATACGACGACATAGATTTAACCCTTTTAAGGTCGGTGGCTAGACGGTCTAGCCCCTTAATTTTAATTCCAAATTTGACAAATGGCACCAAAAATATTTTAATAAGATTTTGTTTTTGTAACGATAGTGCAAATTAGCGGCTTTTTATTTTCTAAGAAATTCGTTTGAATATTCTGGTGTCAGTTAATTATTTCATCAGTTTACGAACCGAATTCTTCTGCCCCTGAAATGGTTAATCTAAAATGTTAAGTGCATTGGAAATTAAATTTTCACAGATATTACAGTGCAGTACAACGTCACAATCTGCAACTGTGCACTGCTACATTTCCGGAATGTGAATAGGCAAAGTAGAATCGTCGCTTATCGATTTCGGATATTTTTGGGTATACAGGCGACGATTTATCGTATCCATGTAAACGAAATGTCGTTTCGTACTAATTAATTGATGCTCTAAAACACTTTCTAATTGTAAATTTTGCTCTATCTCTTTTCGTTTTCGATTTGCAATAGCTATCTTCCAAATTTCGCCACTATGGGCGCTGCTGTCGTTTGTATTACGCAGTCACTTTAATATATAGTTACCCCATTTGCATAGCTGTAGCTCTCTCCGTTCGCAAGTATTTTGAGTTTAAAGGGACTTTCCTTTGCACCCTGTATATACAGTTCTATTTTTACATGAACTAAAACGATTTTTTCTATTTAGTTAGTTTTTTTTTTTTCGATTTTTTTTTAACTACACACTCTGTAGTCAATATTTTGTGTCATAGTTACAAGATGCAGAAAACGTGGTTTTATGATCTTTTCTAAAAAAAAATATCTTAACTGCATGTATTTGAATAACACAACTTGGCATTCATTTTGAGTTTCAATCTATGCAGCTTCAAACGTTTATTCATGTATCTAAAAGCTGGTAGCAGTGATACAACTAGTAAAATTTGTATCTTTGTAGAATTTGTTGTTTCCTCTAATATCCTTCTGGAGGCAAAGTATTAATAAAATCCAACGATGCATTAAATTTATTAAACCACTATTTTAAGTCAGTTAGTTTTCAAATCCAAAGCAGCTACATTCTGACACATTTTTAAATTTATTTTTAAAGGGAAACACATGGAATTAGTAAGTGTTGTTTAATTGAAATACGTTTTCCATTTTTTTGTTAAACGTGGTAGGTATTTTAGAAAATAATGTCAAAGTATCGTTTTGAACAGAATTTCCGGATATGAAATCAGGTGTATTCCTTTAAAAAGTCACACCGTAAATTGAGTAAAACTAACATTATTATACCCGAAAAGTCATTAAAAGTAATACAAATGTTCAGTTTTAAAGGTGGGAAGTTCTTGATGAAATTTCAAAGTCGTCGAACAGACGTAATCACCTATTACTTCGATGAATGAAATCTCGGACTTTTTTTCTTAATATGTTGTTATGATTATTTTAATATTACTTCTATGTTGACAGAAAAGAGTTAATTTATCTCATTTATATTCTTTCGGCAATTATTTATTAAATATATTTCATCAACGGTTTATTATAAACATTGTAGAAAAAAATATTAGGTTGACATCTTGTATTCAGTTTTGATATCTCAAATTCAAAAAAGCATATTTAAACAGTTGGCTTAAATGTGCTTTTTGTCTGTTTTTACACTTTAAAAGAAGTCTTTATGTAAATATATATATATAAATGAAAGATATTTGCATTTGTTAATTTATTCCGTTTTCTGTAAAATATGTAGCAGTCCTAAAAATTGTTGAATGTATTGAACAATTTTAGAGCAAGTGAAGTTTAATCTATATGCAGAAATGATTTAATTAAAAAAATATATATATAAATATTATATTTTATTTTATTCTTCTGCATTAATGGAATAATTTAGTAAATATTTAAAAATACTTTTATTTCAAGTGAAGCATCTGTAAGGATACATTATTCAAGCAAAACATTTCCAGAAGTCTGTCATTTTTACTAATGATATATAATAACTTTTAAATAGAAACGGCTAGATGAATTGGTTAATATTATCACAAGATATTTAAAGTGTTTGTTTCTATGATCTGTGAAAATAAATCCACATTAATGACATATTGGATCAGACACTACATTAGTAAAATAACTGCAGGGATGCAAGCGCTGCGCCAAAAATGACTGATTTTCACCACTAAATTTTAATAGTATTCTTCGCTTTATTAAATCTCAGAAATTCTGCCATTAAATAAGGCGAGGATTACTATAAAAATTTAGTGGTAGCAATCAGCCATTTGTGGCGCAGTGCTTGCATCCCTGAATAACTGACAGCTATGTTTTTGCTGTCATAGCCGCAAAGCTTTAAAATTATGCGTAAAGCAAACATTTGTAAAGATAATAATTCATGATAAAAGAATATGATAAAAAAATAATTCATGATAGATAAAAATTCATGCTATCTACTTTCCCGAAGTATAATACTTTTGAAATAACATATACTTTTTTTTTATGAATGAAATGCTTAGACATATTCGGCAGTATTATTAAAGTAGGTATTTGTTTTGCTGAACATAGAAATTTAATACCCTGTTAATGACATACCTGAATCAGATATTATGTTGCTATAGTACCTAGCAGAATATATCATGATATAAGATTCTTAAAATTAAAAATTTCTACTCTGTGTTTTAAATATTAACATCACGTTAAACACACGCCATTGCATATTTTATTCCGTATTAATCACATACCTGAATCAGACATTATATTACTATAACATCTGACACCTAATATATTGCTCTAAAGATTATGCTTAAAATTCCAAATTAGTTCTGGGTGTTCTATGGCTTAAAATCAAATGCATTACATGCAATTGTATCGTTTTTGCATACTAATAACATACTTAAAACAGAGATAGTATTACTATAGATTCTAGCGCCTAATATTATGCTTTAACAATCTTAAATTTCTAATTTAGTTCTTCGTGTTTTATGACCTTACATGACTTGAACTACCCATCATTGTGTGATTTCTTCCTTATTAATCAAATAATTTAATCAGAAATTATATTATTTTAGCAATCCTCTCTAAAAAAAGACAATTTATTCTTAATCTAGGAAAATATAATATACCGTATATTTATGTGTATAAGCCAAGATTTTGTAAGCATTTTTTGGCTCCAAAGTAGCGTAATCGGGTTACACACCAGTCTAAGAAAATGTCCAAAATATGCATTCTAAAATAAAAAAAATATGGTAAATATTAAGAAACATATAAAATACTTTACATTTTCTAAAACTACTTAAATACGCCACTCTTTTACAATGCAAAAGTCACTAATCATTATTCATTATCGAAGCTATTATTACAATTTTCAAGCAACATCTTAAAATAGCTTTCTTTCATTGGTACATCAGGATGAATATCCTTAGTGAATAATTCATTATCACCATCAACACAGTCTTCTTCAAAAGGCGACATATTTGCGCCCACGTGCAGCTTTCCTTCCATTTGGAATGTTTGAAATTTCGTCTTTTTCTTTCACCATTCTCGCAAATTGTTTTTTATTGATCGTAAAATGACGAGCAGCCACTGTGTTATTCGACTGATCAGCAAAATCAATGTTTCTTAATTAAAAACCCGCATCATACTATAAAAACCCGCATTTTTAAATCTTGAAAATACATTCATTTTTGGGGTTTAAAAACATAAAGAACGTTTTTCGGAATCATGGGTGACTCGGAAGAGGTTATTGTATATTTTTGTTCGTGGTTATATTGTAGTTCCGTAAGTTAAGAAGACATATATGTTTTTTCAATGTAACATCTAGAAGTTTGCTATATTGGTCTTAAAATAGCAAACGAGTATTTATTGGTTTTCATGTTACATCAATTAACTTACCCACTTAGTCCAGGCAATAGGGAATTTTACCTAGCAAAATTAATGGTAGTTCTGGAAATCGGCTTACTTTACGTTTTTTGGGTCGCTGAATCCGAATTTGTAACTTCCCACCAAAATTTCCCCAGGCAACCCCCCCCCCCCCCCGCCACCAAATTTTGGTAAAAAGCCCTCCAAAAAAGGTTAAAAAAAATCAATTTTTTTTTATTGTTTTAGGGGAAAAGTATCTAGAAATTCAGAAAGTAGACAAAATTTGCAGCAAATTTGATATATGACATTATGACTTAGGATGAAAAGGGAAGGGGGATCTGCCTCGGAACATGCGCGCGGTGCTGCGTGGACTAAGTTGCGCAATTGCACTTAACCACTCACACGTTTACATTCGCCCTCCCATTTCCCCTCCGAACTTTCCTTATAAGGTTTACTTTAAGTGTTTTGGGTCGCTGAATCCGAATTTTTAACTTATCTCCAAAATCCCCCCCCCCCCCGAAAACCCCTCAAAATAGTTGTTATTAACTTAAATTTCTTATTGTTTTAGGAGAAAAGCATTACGAAATTCAGAAACTATACAAAATTTGCAACAAATAGGATATATGATATTATGACGTAGGATAAACGGGGAGAGAGGGGACTGCCTGGGAACATTCCCCGCGCGCTTTTCTCAAAAACTAAATTTTTTCAAAAAATCAATTTTTTTTTTTTTTTTTTGGGGGGGGGGGGTGTTGCCAGGTGAAATTTTGGTGGGAAGTTACAAATTCGGATTCAGCGACCCAAAACACATAAAATGAGTCGAAATCCAGAACTAGTATTAATTTTTCCAGGTAAAATTCCCTATTGCCTGGACTTCATAACTTAGTGCACGTAGCGCCGCAGTGCATGTTCAGAGGCAGCCCTCCCCCTCCTTGTTCATCCTACATCAATAATGTCATGTATCCCATTTGTTGCAAATTTTGTCTAGTTTCTGAATTTCGTAATGGTTTTCAACTAAAACAATAACAAATTTAAGTTAAAAACAACTATTTGGGGGGGGGGGGGTTCGGGGTGGGAAATTTTGAGGGTAAGTTAAAAATTCGGATTCAGCGACCCAAAAAACATATAGTAAGCCTTTTTCCAGAACTACCATTAATTTTGCTAGGTAAAGCCCCTATACGGTCTCTATTGCGTGGACTACACTATTGTGTCTTATTTTCTGTTTCAATCACATACGTGAATCCCGTATTTTATTAGTATAGTGTCTTAAAATATGCATTTTTATACTATACATCATCTAATGTTATAACTCATTAAATTACAAAACTTATCCGCATTAAAATATAAAATAAAATTTTGATAAAATGTATTTAAAATTGCAAAAATGAGTATTTATTGTTTATTATCTTGTGTCACTTGAGTTACCTACCATTGAATCTTTTTTTCTGTTTCAATCATATACATGAATCCCATATTATATTAGTATAGCATTTTACATTTGCCTTTTTTATGCTATGGCATCACCTAATATTATACCTCATTATTTTATAAATTAGTAGTTCATATTTTATATGTTTGCATCATTTGAGTTAACCGCCATTGTATCTTTTCTGTTACTGCATCCCTTAGGAAATAGGAATTTTAGTATTCATACCGATATTTAAACTTTATCTGAATTAAAACAGGATATCATTATCTTTATCAAAGAAATACTGTATCTAATTAAAGTTTTGTGTAATGAATTCAAAATAACTGAAAGTAGTACGAAATTACGTAAAATGTGGTGTAACGGATAAAGTTCTAATATGCAATAGAACAATTGATAAAACCGTCCAGATCAACTGTTATCTTTACACTATCAAAATATTTTATCTTTGTATATATTTAACACTCTGAAGTAGAAAAAAATGTCATGCGTCAAACATAAAATTGAAATTACCTTTAAAAGTTTACGAATTTACAGGAGACATAAATAATTACAGGAAGTTATATAATAAAAATGATAGAATATAAATTCATAAATTAGTTTTTCAATTTATCTGCCCTCAGATGACGAGTTCGCTTATTAAAGATATTTTTAATGTAAATTGTCGAAGCATTTTGTAAAAGCAATTTGTATCAATTCTACACGAAGGAAATAAGGTAAGTGCTTGTATATTATTTACAATTCTAAGGAAGAGAAAAAACTAAATAAACTTATAAATATAAATTTTTTGTAAAATGTAGATTTATAGATAACACCATTTAAGAGAAACATGTATCAAACAAAACATAGCTGTGAAAAAAGGGAGACAAGTTCTGTAAAGACAATGGCAAGAAAAGAAGTGATATCTAAGTGGGTGCCAAGTTCAAATAAAATTCATTCAAACTTACCTACTGAAGTATTATAGCATTTTTTAAATTGTTTAGAAATAAAAATTATTGATAGCATATTAATAATAAATCTAGAACTTGGCAAGTTTTTACCTACGAGTCATTTATTTTTAATAATGACATTATTATATCAAATCTTGTTGTTTCATGATTGGAAGCCTTAATTTGAGTGAGCTCCTTCCCCTTGAAGGGGGGTGGGATAAAATATATCCCACCTAATTTAACTGCAAAATGCCACATTGACACCAGAATTCAGGACTAAAAAGTTAAATTTTATTAAATACATGAAAAGAAGCGTTTACCCATTTTGAAATAAATTTGTTTTTAAATTCTGGTGTGATTCAATCATTTCACCATTCCACGAATAAAAGTTATTTGCCCCTGAAAGGGTTAAAGGGGTGCAGTCTCTAGAGTGATGACCAAGAACAAGCATAAGTATATCTGTCTCTTTGTCAGGCATCTTAGTCTGTTTGCATTGAGGTTTCTGGAGGGTGGGTGCTAGAGTGATATCCAAAGACGAGCAAGAGTGTATCTGTGTATTTATTGGTTTATCAAATCTTTTACATGAGTCATTTGTTTATAATAATAACTATATTAATTTTTTTTTGTAATGTCATTGAAATGAATATTAACATCACCATTTTATTAAGACATGAAATTGATAGGCATAAATTTATCAAAAACTTGCCAAGTTCTAGATTTATTATTAATATGCTATCAATAATTTTTATTTCTAAACAATTTAAAAAATGCTATAATACTTCAGTAGGTAAGTTTGAGTGAATTTTATTTGATCTTGGCACCCACTTAGATATCACTACTTTTCTTGCCATTGACTTTACAGAACTTGGCTCCCTTTTTTCACAGCTATGTTTTTATTAGATATCATTACTTTTTGTAAAGTTACAATATATTTAGAAACTTTACTTAATGCTTTTTAATGTGTTTACATGTGACTATTTTATTCAATAAGCAACATTCAATTTTAATTTAAATTTCCTACAACAAACTATTTGGCTGTCAATTTGCGGCAGAAATCTATATTTTGATACTGCTCCATTGAATGCATATTTTGAAACTAAATGTATTGATTCGAAATTTTTATTGTTTCTGAAACAACAATTCCTATTAAATTTCTATATTAAATTTTCCTATTAAATTTTCCAATTAAATATCCTATAGCTGGGCCTGCTTTTTTGTACTGAAAGTGAAAAATAAAGTTATGTGCTTATGCCACGCTATGTATCATTCATCCATGGGTGCCGGCAAAGAGGCAGTGCAGAGGAAGGACATTGCCCCTCCCTGGATTTTCAAATTTAATTAACTAAATATCCTTTTCTTTGATGATTTTGAAAATAACTAGTGGGAAAGTGTGATCACAGATCGCACAGAGGGTTTCGTTTAATATTCCTTTCAAAACACTTTATCCTTTTGAAAAATCTGTTAGTTCCACATTTCGCAACTAGGGGCGCACTCTATTCTAAACAAACATCTATCCGAACGAAACTCCGTTTTACATACTATCCGTAGATATATTAGTCAAGGGGACTGAGCCCATAGCACCCGAGATAAGTAGGCGCCCCGGTCGGTAAAACGTGGAACTAAAATATGTAAGGCTATGGTGCATAATATGAAAGAATGGTCAAAGGGGTGTCGGCAAAAGTTGGAAAAGTGCTCCCCGGGTGAAAAGGGCGGAGGTTAGAAAAATTGCTTAAAATACACAAGTTAGAGTCCGGAGGAGTAAATAATATAAGACTTTTTGAAAATTTTATGATTTGTCGTGTGGTCTGAGGTATTCAGCTATACGTATGCAAAAAGTCATGTCTCCAACTTAATTACGGGCTCCCTTAGAAATAATTACTTAAAATACATATGTGGTAGCTCGAAGGGTTAAGTGTAAGACTTTTTCAAGATTTTATGATTTGTCGCCTGGCCTCAGATGTTCTGCTATATGTATGCAAAATTTCAAATCTGCATTTTAATAAGGGGCTAAATTAGAAAGAATTGCCTAAAATACGCATGTGGAAGACCAAAGGGTAAAATATACGACTTTTTTTTAAATTTTATGATTTGTCGCATGATGGTGTTCAGCTATAAGTATGCAAAATTTCACGCCTCCAACCTAAATAGGGTATTACTTAGAAAGAATTGTTTAAAATACACATGTGGGACCCCAAAAGGTTACATGTACGACTTTTTCAAAATTTTATGATTTGTCGTTAGATGTAAGATGCTCAGCTATAAGTATGCAAAATTTCACGCCTCCAACCTGATTAGGGGCTCATTTAGAAAAAAAATTTAAAATACACATGTGGGAGCCCAAAGGGTTAAATGTACGACTTTTTCAAAATTTTATGGTTTGTCATTTGATGTAAGGTGTTCAGCTATAAGTATGCAAAATTTCATACCTTCAACCTAAATAAAGGCTCACTTTGAAAGAATTGTTTAAAATACACATGGGGGAGAGCAAAGGGTACGACTTTTTCAAAATTTTATGATTTTTCGTTTCATATGAGGTGTTCAGCTATAAGTATGCCAAATTTTACGCCTCCAACCTAATTAGGGCTTACTTAGAAATAATTGTTTAAAATATCTCAATTATTAAAATATATCAATTTGTTGATTTTCTGTAAGCAAATAAACCCAGATAAACCCCCAGTAAGTAGATAGGTTTACATTGGAAGTCTACGGGAATTTGGAGAAATATTAGAGATATCGCCAAGGTGGCGTCACTTTTGGCGACTTATTTCGGTCGCCAAATTTTCGATATATCGCCATGTTGGCGAGAAACTTGGCGGTATTTGGCGACAGAACAGCGTCTCCTCCTAAGGCAAATTAAAATTTCGCCTAATAGACGTAATGTTAAAGTAAAAATGGGCACCCCCAGGTGGGTAATTCATCGATTTTCTCATTTTTTTTATTTTTTTCCTTAGTTTTACAGTGTAAACGAACTTCGCACCAAATTTGAAGTCTGTAGCTGCAGTAGATATACGAGATCTTTTTGATGAGTGAGTGAGTCAGTCAGTCAGTGGTAAAATTATCGATTATCAGACATTTTCAAATGTCATTATTTCGGAAACTAATTATGCGTTATTTATAAAATTTTGGATTTTAGTTAATTAGGGTGGCCTTACTACACAATTCGTATAACACGTACGTAGGTCTCATAGATTTTCAGTAGTAGAGCATCGAAATTTGATGAAAACAGCTCGAAATGGTTCGTGTAAATAACACATGGCTATGTCAGGCGAACTTGGCTGACACACTGCCGTGTGTCTAGATTCCACATAGATCTTCTCGTGTTAGCAACAAAGTGCTATTTGTGTCATTAAGAACTTTATTTGGCAGAAATCTGTAGTTCACCTTAGACTTATGCAAAATACTAATTTTTGGAAATCACTTGAGTTACACACCATTGTATCTTTTTTTCTGTTTTAGTCATATGCGTAATTCCCCAATTAATTTAGTATAGCATGTTTTATTATGCCTTATTATACTGTGCATCACTTAATTTTACACTTCATTAAATTTTAAATTAGTACTTTATATTCTGTATGTTTACATCATTTGGGTTAACCACCATTGTATCTTTTCCGGTTCTGTATCCCGCAGGAAATGGGAATTTTATTATTCATTCCGATATTTAGACTTCCTCTGAATTACAACAGTATATAATTAAGTTTATCAAAGAAATACAGTACCTCATTAAAGTTTTCTATAACGAATTCAAAATAGATTATAGTAGTACGGTTTACTTAAAATGTGGTGTAACAGAAAATGGTTCTAATATGCAATAGAACAATACATAAAGTAGTATTTAGAAATTGCATGAAATATTATTTAGCTGTCACGATTATATTACTATAGAGCATGTAAATAAGTACTTAATTTAAATTTATTCTATTGTCCATCATGTTCAGAAAGTTAATTTTCTTCGTTAGGAAATATTACAAAATAAATTCAATTTGATGTCATTTTTGAATTTGTTTCTTTAAAAATAAGTATATTTCAGTTGAAACACATTGATTTTTACCTTTTCACTGTCAGAATATTTAATCTTTCCATATATGTAAAATTTTGATGCAGAAACACAGTCATTCGTCATACATACATTTGAAATTACTTTCAAAAGTTGTGATAATGTACGAAAGACAGCAATAATAACATAAAGTTAAATAAAAAAAGTGACGAAATACAGATGCAATAAATTGTTTTTTAATTTATATACCCTCAGATGACGCGCAATAGTTCGTTTATTCGGGATATTTTTTATGTCAATTGTCGAAGCATTTTGTAGAAGTTATTTGAATAAGCTCTAAATGAATTCTAAAATCTTGATTTTAAGATAACACCATATAAGAGATACCTTGATTCCATATAGACTTTCAAGTGCTAGTGACAAAATCCAATGTATATGCGTCATTAAGAACTTTTCTGGCATAAATCTGTAGTTGAATTTAGAGTTATGTAAAACAGTGATTTTTGGAAAATCACTTGAGTTAACCACCATTGTATCTTTTTTCTGTTTAAGTCATATAGGGGAACCTGAAATTAATTTAGCATAGCATCTTATATTAAGCATTTTTATACTATACATCGCATGATTTTACACGTCATTAAATTATAAATTAGTACTTCATATTTTGTATGTTTGCATCACTTCAGTTAACCGTCATTGTATCTTTGCTGCTTCTGTATCCCTTAAGTTTCTAAAATTAAGTTAATTTTCTTTGTGAGGAAAGATTATAAAATAAATTCAGTTTGATAGCATTTTTTTATTTGTTTCTTTAAAAATGCGCTTATTACTGTTAGACCACATTACTTGTTATCTTTACACTATAAAAATCTTTAATCTTTGCATATATGTAGCACTCTCGAATAGGAGATAAAGTCATACGTCTCACATACATTTAAAATTATCTTTAAAAATTATAGCAATGTACAAAAGACAGCAATAATAACATAAATTAAAAAAAATAAATATGAAGAAATACAGATTTAGTAAATTAATTTTTAACTATATCTACCCTTCTTTGACGGGCAGTAGTTTGTTTATGTCAAAATAGTTTTTATGCCAGTTTTCGAAGCATTTTGAAAAAGCTATTTGAATAAAATGTACACGACTCATATAACGTAAAAGCTTGTAGTGGAGGGTAGTACAGAGTAAAACGAAAAATATTATTACTTAACGTATGGCAACTATTTTTATTCTTTTGAAATAATTTTGCTACATCTTAAAGCAAATCAAATACGCTACACATTAATGTATAAATGGTTTTAAAAAAGTTATTTGTAAAAGCATAGAAGCATGATAATGGAGTATCGGAAATTGTCTCAATGTGTACCACAAGTGGTACACATTGGTTGTTATATCTGGAGTTTAATCTGACATCTTGGGGGTCGAGTAGTTTTCATAGCGCAATAGTAAAAATGAAAGAAACTTTCAATAGTTACAGGTACACATATTATCAGGTTGTAACGAAAGTTTACCGCCACAGCTAATAAGGTGTGTGAAAACAGTTCGCGTTGACGTGTTTACTCATATTTTGTCAAACGATTTATGGCATTTGAAAGAAAGAGACTTGCTTTATAGCACTGTGTTGTGAAATGTCTAAAAAAATATCGTTATCATCAAGTACAAGGTATCTGAAATGGGACTATTACGCTACCAGATTAGAACCATCATTTACATCCAGTTCTGTTGTAAAAAGTCAGCTACAGGAGGTCACCGAATAAAGTATACAGATTTAGGTACTAGTGTTGTATCATATGGCAATGTGAAGTTTTAGCGGAAAAGTAGTTATATATAAAATTATAGTTAATTATACATAGTATAATTAGTATTATGTAATGGTGAATTGGCGAAAAACTTTCGTTACAACCTAATATTAACAATTCAACCACATTTTGAGCTTAACTTAACACGTATTGTGGAATGTGGTGATTAAACTATAGATATTCCTCTTAAATAAAGGCTTAAGAGTATGCCTAACAATAGCAGTGTGTAGCGCAACGTACATCCAAATTTCCGAAATAATCGGAAACCGGTGGTATCCTGATAGTTGCTTTGTTATCATAAATTGTTGTTCTGGCAGTAGCATTGAAGTGTCTGATTCATTAACAGGCACCACATCTAGAACATGATGTACGAAGTCTGCCACTTTAACACTCTTCGAAGATAAATCACTTGAAAATCACCATCTTCATCCTTACAGGTTAAGATTTTTCCTACATAGAACATACTATTTAGAAACCGCACAAGAACATAATAACAAACGACAGGCTCCCGTTCAATTTCCTGAAACCTAAATGGTTCATCGTCGTCAGAAGAATCGTCTAGAACCGTCTCTGTACACAGTGAGACGTGTCTCACAGTGTACCACAACTGTGTGTCTCGCAGTGTACTTCCGTTACGTTATAACAAAATGGATGTCATATCTGTTTCATCATCAATTTCGTCGCTTTGAATGCTTGTGTCGTATTGTCGACATTGTCTATCATTAGATACAGCTAGGTTTGGTTAAGTTAATATACGCCATCCTTCAGTAAAGAAACTCTAAAATGGACGTTTATGTGACTTTAACCCCTGTAAAATAAAGAATTAGTTACTATTTTGTTGGACGAGTAACCGAAGTGCCGAAACTACATTCACGTGTTGCATTAGATGATGTGGTTATTGTGTGAGTTACAGCTAAGAGAAAAAGTTATAACTATATGCCAAAATGGCTGCTGTCTCACTGTGTACTACTCTTCCTATAACATTTCCAATCCTGTGGAAGAGAAAAACGAAATAAATTTATCAATATAAATGTTTTGTAAAATACCGATTTTTAGAAAACATCATATAAGAGATACCTGGATTCCATATAGTCGTTCAAGTGCTAGCGACCAAGTGTTGAAATAACTTAAAAGCTTGTATATAATTTTCAATCTCGGGTAAAAGAAAAACGAAATAAATTTATAACTTTAAATGTTTTATAAAATCCGGATTTGTAGAGGTGATAATTGGATTCCATATAGACATTCAACAGCGAACGACAAAGGGCTATTTCTGCCATTAAGAACTTTTGTTGCAGAAATCATTAGTTCACGTTAGACTTGTGCTTAAAACAGATTTTTGAAAAAAACAAACAAGCAAAACAAGTAGAGTAAAACAAAATAAACTTATAAATATGAATGTTTTGTAAAACCTCGATTTTTAGATAGCACCATAAAGAGATACATTAATTCAATATAGACGTTTAAGTGCTAGCGACAAAGTGCTATTTGTGTCATTAAGAACTTTTCTGATAGAAATCAGTAGTTCACTTTAGACTAATGACAAAACTGATTTTTGGAAAAACAAATTAAAAAAGAATAGAAAAACGAAATAAAGTTATAAAAACAAATGTTTCGTAAAATCTCGATTTTTCGATAACACCGTATAAGAGATACATTAATTCAATATAGATGTTTAAGTGCTAGCGACAAAGTGCTATTTGTGTCATTAAGAACTTTTCTGATAGAAATCAGTAGTTCACTTTAGACTAATGACAAAACTGATTTTTGGAAAAACAAATTAAAAAAGAATAGAAAACGAAATAAAGTTATAAAAACAAATGTTTTGTAAAATCTCGATTTTTCGATAACACCGTATAAGTGATACCTGAAATTTTTATAGACGTTCAAGTGTTAGAGACACAGTGCTATTTGTGTCAGTAAGAAATTTTCTGACAGAAATCAGTAGTTCATTTAAGACTTATGATGAAAACTGATTTTTGGAAAAAAAAAGAAGAGAAAACGAAATAAAGTTATAAATATTATAGTTTAGTAAAATCTGAATTTTCAGATAACACCACATAATGGATACCTGGATTCTATATAGACGTTCAAGTGCAAAGTGCTATTTGTGTCATTAAGAACTTTTTGACAGAAATCAGTAATTCAACTTAGAGTTCTGCAAAAACTGATTTTTAGAAAAAACAATAGTAGAGGAAAACGTTATAAACTTATACATGTTTCGTAAAATATCAAATTTTAGGTAAATCCATACGAGGGTTGCCTTTTATGTTTTTACAAACGACCAATGGAAGGCGCTACTGAAATTTCCTATCAGAATATTCGTAAGATTCACATTTTTTTTTAAATCCTGGAAACAGTGGTATCTTAGAAATTGTCTGCGTATTTTGTTTACAGTGAGTGTTTTAAAGAAATAAGTGAGTAAAAAAATGGAAATAACTCGGGAAGGTTGGATGATTTTTTATAATTTAAACAAAGCCCTCACTCGACAAGAATGCTTACTATCGCTTCGTAAAACTTCTGGTAATGAAGCACCATCAGAAAAGACTATTTACAATTGGTTTGCAGAATTTCGTCCGTCAGTGATGAAACTCGTGAAGAACGACCAAAATTGGTAGTGATTCCAAACAACTTCGAGGCTGTGCACAAAATGATTGAAGAAGATCGGCATGTCACGCATTGTGAGATAGAAGCATCCGTTGCTTATTACAGATTGCAATACATTCCATTTTGCTCGGACATTTAGCTGTTAAAAAGGTTTGTTCCAGATGGATTCTGCACAATTTGACAGAAGCTCAAAAAGAGGCTCGTACAAATTGGTGTAAGGAAATGCTAAAAAAATGAAACTTGGAACTGCAAAATCCGAATACAACATCGTTACAGGTGACGAAACTTAGATATATTCGTATGAGCCGGAAACTAAACAAAAATCCACTGTTTGGGTGTTTCCAGATGAACCGAATCCTACGAAAGTTCACGAAGCACTTCCAAGAAAATGATTGCTTGTTTCTTCAGCCTTATAGAACATATCGCAACCATGCCTTTAGAGGATCAAAAAGCAGTTAACGCTAAATGGTATACAGAAATTTGTTTGCCAATAGACGTCAACGAAATCAGGTAAAACAACAGAAAACGCCTCATTACTCTTCATCACAACAACTTCAGCTCCCACACAGCACGTGAAACAATTGATTATTTGAAGGATAAAAAAATCGAATTAATGTCTCATTGCCCATATTCTCCTGATTTGTCGCCTAATGACTTTTTCTTCTTCCCTTATGTCAAACAAAAAATGCGTAAGCAGTAATTTTCATCACCTCCAGAAGCTGTTGATGCCTTTCAAAACTATGTTTCTGTGATATCAACTTCAGAGTTGAAAAACTGTTTCAAGAATTGGTTTGAACGGATGGTATAAAGTACATAAATATTAAAGGCGAATATTTTGAAAAGCAATAAAACAGTTTGTTCCCAAAAATTATTTTTCTTCGTACTTTTTGTAGAAACTTAAAAGGCAACTCTCGTATAAGCGATACGCGAATTTCATAGTCATTTAAGTGCTAATGACGCAGTTCCATTTGTGTCATTGAAAACCTTTCAGACAAAAATAAGTAGTTCACTTCAGACTTGTGTCAAAAACTGATTTTTGAAAAAAAAAGAAATAACCAAAACAAGTAGTTCTTCTATTATTCTTTAAAAACTAAGCGCATTCTGTATTCAACGATAAAAATAAATTTAATATTATGTTTTAAGACGGATATTTCCTACAATTACAATGTGTACCTAATTGAATGACTTCCCGCTTGGAATCCGTAAGCAACAGTTACCAAAAACTTGCGAATACGGTGGTAAAATTCGGTGTTTGTAATTGAAACATTTTTAGTTTGGTACAAGTTCTATGTGTAAAAGATCTCTTAAGTAAAACTTAAGTATATCATTAGTTGGTAAACTTTATTACTAATGATTTGAAACAATTTGCAATTTTTTACAATGATTTACCACATACACTGTTAAAAATATCGTGAAAAATTACCTCTGTTTTTAAAGGCTCTCTATTTCATGACCAATGAAAACGCTACATTAACACCTAGGAAGCGTTTTCATTGGTCAGAAAATAGATAGCCTTGAAAAACAGAGGGAATTTTGCACGATATTTTTAACAGTGTACTTAATACATGGTTACAATATAATGATTGCGATTGACAGCCGATGCAAAAAAGCTAAACCTGTCTACCAAGAGCAATTTTGTGATTTATTATATTTTTGAAAGCAAAATAGTACCCTACTCGATACTATAAATATTTAATTGGGTTTACTAAATGGTTTTTTCAATCAAAAATTTAGATTATTAGCAATCGTTTTCTTTAAGAAAAACTTTCTAACATAGCATTTACGTTACAAAAGTATTTATAAATTCGGTTTGTCTATCTGTCTGTCCGTCTCTTTATGATTGATATGAAATTGATATAGTATCGATTTAATATGGCATGTTCAGTATTGAAAATGAAGTGAGTGAAATTTAAGGTTGATTTACAGAGACACGCAAAACAATTCCGTTATATTTTGGCCTATGGAAAAAAAAATTTTGTTGTGTATTTTATCGATATTACACTAATTTAAATATATAGAAAATTGTATATATCACTGAGATGTACTACAAAATTCTTACTGTAGAATCTGATGAGCATATAATTTATCGTTCATTTACAGTGATATAATAAAGTATTTGGGTGCAGTACAGACAATGAGGATTAATTGTTAGAAATATATTTCCTGTTGTGATACGCTTTTTAAAATGTAGCTATTTTTTGCATATTACTTACAAGGAAGGTCTCCATACTGGGCATACTCAGAATATGTAGAAAAAAATGTTAGTGAAACTACTCATGTATGAAATAAAGGATCAGTTAAAATTAGCGGCGGAATTCCAGTAGAAAATCTGTAAAAAAATAAAATGCTTTCGAATAATTGGCGTAAATAGACGAAAGTGTCACGCAACTTAGCGAGCAGCACTTTTCCTCGCCAAAAGCAAACGATTTTAATGAATCTGACAATTGATATTAATTTATTTTGAGAATGTGCAATATTTAATTAATTTAAACGTAAACCATGAAAGAATTTAGTATTATTATTACTACATTTTGTATTATACATGTTGCTTGTTGCCGATTTGAATGAAATTTTGCCATTGTTTTATTCCGCAATGCACATTTAAAAAAAATTAAACGGCTTTACCGATTATAAAAATAACTTTTAAGGCCAGATGAATAAAGCTGCCTTTATAAATTTCCATATCGAAGAAGTTGTTTCCATAGCAACACAGTGGAATCGACAGTGATCAATGGGGAATATTTTTAAGTTTGGAACAATTTTAATCAATTTAAATTTTGTTTTAAATCGTAAAACACGGTAGTTAAATTTCGTTATATGTATATATAAATATATATGACAAAACTATAGTTAAAACAATCTAAAAATGACAAAGCTAAAGATTAAGCCAAAGCTTAAAATTAAATTTATTTAAAGAAATTCAATATAAAAAGCTTTTTCCTTAAAGAGTATTCGACAAGCATATTTTTAAAAGCGCATTTTTTGAAATTTTACTTCCTCGCCAACCGGTGATAAATCGCCAAATAAACGAAATTTTTATTGTTTTTTTACGGACGTTCTATCGGGGTTGCGCCGAAATTTTTTTATAAACATATATACCCTCAGAAGAGGAACATTCTGTATTTTTTTCAGATTTTTCTGAGTATGCCCGTATGGAGACCTTCCTTGTTAGTTTGTAGAAATTCTATAGGTCATATACAGGGCTTCACAAAAGATCTCAAGAGCATTTCCGTTTATTTATGAAAATTTATGAATCGGAAATTTCAACTGTCCTATGCGTTTAATTGAAATAACTTTTAGCATACTATGCAATATACATACTCATATATGGATCATATATAGGGCAGCACAAAAAATTCGGATATATTTCGTACTATACTTTGTACAGAAATTGGGTTTTCAAATGCGTTATTCCTTTTTTTAAGGCGGTCATTCCTTCTCATCCCCATTGTTTATTTAGACATGTTTCACCTTAATTACATCTTCGGTCCCTGGGTCCCCTTACGGTAGGGGTGCACAACCTTTTTAAGAGAAAGGCCACTTACAAAAATGTCTGGGTTGTCTAGGGCCACATCAGTAACACAGAGAATTCTATTCCGGAGATGTGATCTGAGGCCTATAATCGGCTAAATACATGTTTTCAGTGGGGGGCGGGGGAGTTTTACCCCTCTAGGTTCCCCTACCCAGTCAACATATTTAATTTAGTTGGCAAGGACATACCAAAAGTTTACGTTTGTATAAATAACAGAGATACAGCAAGGATTATTTTCAGGTAGTGATAATATTCCTTGACTTTGTTCGGGGGAGTACAAGTTATGCTTTATTAAAAGTACTAAAAAACAAACATAGGCATGAAAGTGACTATTGCCGAAAATAAAAGAGAACTTCATGAACAAAGTGTTGGAGGAGGAGCCGATCATCGACATTTGAGGTTTTTCTGCACCCGATGAACGGAATTCCCTTTTTTTCCGCAACCGATCAACAAAATTTCCCTTTTTTTGGCACTCGATCAACGAATTTTTCAATTTCTCAGCGCCTTATAGACAAAATTCGGAATTTCTCTGAAGCCGATCAACAAAATTTGAGATTTTCCGCTCCTCATTGACAAAATTTGCGACTTGTTCGATGAAATTCGAATTATTTTTCGACTAGCGACTGACGAAATTAGGAACTTGGGAATTTCCTATGTCAATATCTATGGTATCAGCCTGCCGATACACGAAATTCGCGATTTTTAACTGTCTGACGAAATTTGCTAATTTTCTCGCGAAATATTGACGAAATTCACCATTTTCCCCTGCGGCCTATGGGCAAAAATTGCGATATTTTCCAGTTATAAATTTACGAAGTTCGCGGGCCACAAGTTAATCCATCACGGGCCACTTTTGGACCACGGGCCACCGGTTGTGCATCTCTACCTTACGGGGACCTCTTTTTTTTAATTACAAAAACTAAAATGTTCGATTTTTTTACATTTTCACATCACTACTTAATAGCTGAATGTTTTTTTGCGTGCAGAGCAAACGAATAAATAGCAGCATCTTAGCTGATTCCCACATAAAATAAATGTTATTTTCATCTGAGTTTGCAAAATGCCTAAAAATGACAAAAATATAGTATCACCAAGAAAGTGAGAAAATTTCATAAGTAGTTAACTTAAATCTTTTTCAATAAAAATTTTTGAGGTTTCGTAGATTATTTACTTGTTTAAAGCTCTTAAATTTGTGATTGAGTTCATTTCAATTAATTGTTATTAAATTGGTGTATTTAAGGGGGTTTGTAATTTTATATCCATATTTTTGAACCTAAATTAATAAGCGCCAAAAGGATCAATTTCAGAAAAGATATTTTTTCTGTTATTTACGATGTCATTTTGTTTGGAATAAAACAATGAATAAGCATTTGTATTGTTATTTTAGCTTCGGAACTGAAGAGGATAAATTGTAAATGTTTTGTTACATTAATAACACATACTGGACAATTGCACCATAAAATATAATAAATAAAGACACAAGCTTGCTTAATGGTACACAAAACATGAACTTTAATAAGCTAAAAGTAAACTCTTACGTTTCGAGCTGTTTCTACAGCCGTCTTCAGGAAAATATGATGGTAAAATGGCTCAAAGTTCAGAGGCGAAAACTTCCTGTGCAAGAAATAATTAGTCGAAACTTGACCAATGATTTGAATACAAAAATGTCGTGTTGCCATCCAGCGAAAATAAATAAATATTAATGAACTGAGATCAAATGAATAAAAAGGTCGTTTTAAGAAACCACGAGTGCCACCATCTACTCATGAGGGACAGAACCACGTTCAACTGAGATTTCATTCAAGTTCTGGCAACATCATGCAAGTTTTGTTACATATTTCTAAATATTTTGGAAAGTGCTTTAAAAACTATGCTGGACGCATGAATTTTCATTTTTGTGTTTTGAAATTTGAAACGCTGTTATTAGCCCTACAACAAAAGCCGTATCGTTATTTTAATTTATAAAAGTAAATGTATACTATAGCTTAAATAAAAGTATATCTGACTTTTAAATATTTTAAAAGCTATGAAGCATTTTGTGTATGATACGAATTGACAGAATAATCATACAATTTTGTAAATAATTATTCTGATAAATATCATATTGAAAATAAAATCGAAAGTTACTACCTTAAGCTAGAAATAATGAGATTTGGCTTTTGAAAATGAAAAGTCAAGTGCAATATCCGTCAAAATTAATTTCCTTTTAAATTTCTAAAGGATAAAACTGTATTTAATACCTAAGGAGACAGTTGCGTTTTTATCTAAACATTTTATTTTTGTAAAATAAGTTTGTGTGATAAAAGCAATAATAAAATTGTTTAAATAATAATAATAATAAAAAAAAAACATGGGGCTTTTAAATATTTAAATAGGCTAAAAATCATCGTGTATACATAGTATTTTTTTACATTAAGAAACGTTACCTACCATGTTAAATAAATGTACATTTTCTTAGAAACTACCAAATATACTCACCCCAAACTTTCCATAGGCCGTAATGTAACCGAAAATTTTCGACTGTCCCTGTAAATGAACTGAACACGCTACAAACTTCATTTGAAATAGCGAACGTGCTATGATAAACGTTAATAACATCCAAAAATTTCAGGGCAATCCGAGTATATTAACGGGAGTAAGAACGCGGGCAGACGGCCAGACGGACAGAGGGACATACGGTCATACGGACAGACGGATAAACAAACCGAAGTCATAAACACTTTTCAACTGTGTTGGAAAGTGTTAAAAAGAACATTTTGATAAACTTGAGTTTAAAGTTTATAAACATACCTATAAAGAGTTTATAGCTCAATTACATAAATATTTTTAAGTTATCGTTCTCACGGAAACAAAAGTAATATGCCATTTAAAATGTGAAAAATAATGGATTAAAAATATTAGCCCTTTTTATTACAGCGTCCCATATCTGCAACATGCATAAAATGCAATGTTACTTATAAAACGAGCTTTTAATGTCGATTTTTTTTTTTTTACTGCTACCTCCCAACACAGCACATAATATAACAGATTCATAGAATTCTCAACACGAGTCATTGCTCAGTTAATTTTTCATGCCAAAGTTTTATTTATCATTTGAGCAGTTTTGTATCGTTATTGCTCAAGTGAAATTCGTAACTTTTGTAAAATTAAAAAGACTGTAAACGGAAATAGATGTTTTAAAAAAGGTAATTTTCTATATTTTACTATTTCGTATTAGAAAATTGACAATATTCAGGAGAAGTATGTAATTTTCTGTTTATTTTACCTGTGAAAAAATTTAATTTTAGTCAATATTTTTTTATGCTCGATTTTTCTTTATTTTTATATGCTTAATATTACGTATTATAATTTCTTAGTAAATATTTTTCTAATCGGATTTGTTGTTGCACAAAGGGTTGAAAAAAAATCAATTCTTTTCGCGAATTCATCTTCGAAATGTCCTAAAATTTAACCCATTTATACCTAGCGTCCCATTTTTGGGACGTTTCAAGTTTTAATGCATTTGTATAATTTTCTTCTTTTTTATAACATAAAAATTGCATGAAATCATTATTTATAAATATCTTTATCTATAACCGAAAGATGACAGCACAAGGTGGATATTTATTTTCTTAAATTAAGGCGTTTTTCGGTGTTTATAGATTTTAAATTTTTCAAGAGGGCGAAATGTAAAAAGTAAGTTTATTTGTATTTTTTCTATCATGGACCCAAAATCGCAAGTTATAATCTTAGCTTGTGGACTTTTTTGAAATAAGTATTTTTTTTAATTGCGAAATTAAATGTTCAAGCCTATTTTTTATGCATTTTTGTAATGTACAAAATGTAGGGTTCTAGGCACAAATGGGCACATATTTTTGTTAGAAATTTAGGATTAAATAAATTGTTATTAAGTCTGCAATACGATTAGTCTTATTTTATTATTAATAATAGTTATAACGTTATTAGTCTCTGCAAAGAAATAAATATATATATATATATTTGTAGTTCATTAAAATACTAATTATTGTACATAATATACAATTTAAAAATAAATATAGGCAAAATGTATAATTATGCATATTATTCTACTAGAAATACTCATATTTAGTTCTTTTCCATTTTATCAAATAAATACAAAAAAAAATTAAGCTTAATTTTTTAAAATATTTTTCCAGTTCATTTTGCGACATTTTAAAGTAATTTTACAAAAAAAAATTGAGAAAACAAAAATTCAAGCACAAATGGGTTAATACCATTAAATACCTGACAAAACATCTTCTTGGCAATGAACTCAATAGATACTTCATATGCGTTTAAAAAAAGAATAAAGTTAACTATCTGAAGTAAATTTGTCAGATAAAGTTGATCAACTTTATTTATATAAAAATACACATGCGAAGTGCGTGCAGTTTTGCCACAAATTTTTAATAATTCATATCTCCTTCTTTAATGTTTTACTAAAATGTTTCAAAGTGTGAAATAAACCAATGTAGCAACAAAGTCTTAGATGTACATATTAAATAAGGATTTTCCAATCAGAAATATTGGTGTCAGATTTCCTAAGTTGCCTACTTTGAAATAACTGTTTAGTGAACATTTTCAAGATATGTTTTATTGTTTTAATTGAAAGAACAATCTTTTACTATTCCGAAATTTTTTGTTACGTTTACAGGAAGAGGGATTATGGCCAATTTAATAAACGGGAAGTAATGCGTCAAATACCGGAAGTGGCCATAAGAAAGCCAGGAGGAATGTAAACAATGTTTCTATGCATGGTTTTATTATTTGTTTTGCATAAAAACATTAACTATGAATTCTTCATTTAGTTTTTTAAGTCATTCACTTAACGAATTATACACCTTCGAATTGACGGGATGTCATTTGCAAACAATGGAATAAAGCGATAATAATACCCGATCCCTCTTGGATTGTTTGCATATTATTAGATAAGAAATTTACTTATATGTTACCTAAGTTTTAATTTTTGATAAAGATTAACATTTATGCATGGAAGATATTTAAGAGGTTAGCCAAGTAAAAGGCAATTGATATTATGTGGTGACTTCGGGTTTCTGTTTAAAAGAATGGAGTTTTTGCATATGTAGTTAGATTACATATCTTTTAAATTCGTGTGTTATTTATTTATTTATTTGTGGTTTTATTATTGTCAATTTAATCATGGACTATTACATTAAAATAAATAATTTGTGAATTATTTATTTTGTTTTAAGATGAATTGGGTTAATCTTCTATAATTGGGTTTCACACAGATTTGAAAATATATGCATGAACGTAATTAAAAAACACACATAATATTTCAGTAAATTTAGACAATGTTTCAAATAAACTGTACTTAAAAGTACCCCTTTTTTTGTAAAACGATGTGAAAATTTAAATTATGCGTTGTTTATAATGTAAACAAGTCGGAAATTGTACGTTAAACGTGTCAAATGAGATGCGTTCGTACAATAACCAGTTTTTATAAATATTCAGATCTTGGAGCAATAGCTATAGCACTCTTATTAAAAAATGCATGAATACAAATTTATTACGATTATAAATATTAAATTGAGTAGTACGGAAATAATATGACTCCATCTTAAATCATAGAATTCTATGTCTTAAATAGGACCCCATTACCATGGCAACCTAGAATAATTTCTCATCAATGGATATCATTGAATTAATTATTTATGCTAGGATTTAATACAATGGAGAAAACTTTTATTGTTATCTTTTTAAGTTTTGATTCGATTTTCTTAAAATTTAAAATGACTCGATAAAATTCTGCTACGATTATAAATACTAAATTTCCCACCATTCGGTTGAGTAGGCTTTTCGCTGGGCAAACGACAGCTATAGGTACGGTAGAGTCCCTCAAATCCGCATAGCTTGGGACCAAAGGTTGTGCAGATTTCTGATCATTGCTTTGTTTACATTTTTTAAACAATAATTTGAATGTAATAATTAAATCGAAATTATGATTAATGCTTACTGAATAGTAAAATTTTAGAATAATTAAGTAAAATAATAAACTAATAAAAATATGATAATTTGGAAATAAGTCAAATTATTCAAAGTAAAGTCCAAGTAAATAATTAATAACCTATAATTAAATCTGCATAATAAAGATGAGATGCATTGTTCTTCAATTATTCAATAAAACTTGTCTCATAGAAGTACCCTAATCATTCACATCAAAATTGTAAAATAAAGGAGTTTTATTTCAGGTTTAGCCAGACTTAATAAACAAAAAAACTTGAACACATAAATATATTTTGTAAAAGATTGCAAAAAGCAGTGATATTAGCGAGGTATTTAATTTCTCAAAAATAAATTTATACAGTAAAACCTCCCTGTGCGACCACCTCTTTGAACGACCATTTTTTCATGGAACGACATTTATTCCCATAGGCCCAATACTAATTTTATCTCCATTCAGAGACCATCCCAGTTGAACTCCCTCCATGAGCGATCAATTCCTTTGAGGAAAATGAAACAAATTCCTCTTTTTCCTGGTCGCTTGAAGAAGGTTTTATTGGCATTACGCAGCCCATTATTCATCAAACTTCTAAACTAAGTATAGAATTTTTTTTCAGGTAACTTTTATGTGTTTAAACTCCTTTCTGCCTTTTTAGGCAATGAATTTAACTCTGATGACAAATTAAGAACGACGATCAATAAACTCATCTGCCCTATTCTGTCAGGAAACTCTAAATGAAATAGATAAATTAATGAAATCGTCATTATTTGTTCCCGTCTAAAAAAATGCATTTGTTTACTGAACTTCGAGAGGACTTGAAAAAAAAAGTTATAGAATATAAAACCATAAAATCAAAGCTAACGTCAATGTATTCATTTTTTAAAGCCTGTAGTAATTAACTTCTGTAATTAACTTTTGTTTTGATACTTATACTTTTATTTTTTTCCAAATGTGAAAATAAAGTTTAATAACATTAATTGTTACCTTTTTTCAACAATTAAAATTTAGATTTAAACATGACCTTCATTAAGAGACCACCTCTAGAAGCGACCAATTTTTATTGGAACGGAACGTCGTCGCTTTAAGGAGGTTTTACTGTATTTATATAACTACGAATGCACCAAAGAAAATGCCGCAAATCCGAAATTTATTGTCAATTATTGACATCGTATGTGTTACTCACGGACATGTTTTTGCATTACAGTAAATATATCTTTTTATTATATTGAAAAGGAAACACCGTATGAGGTTCGTTTTTAATTTCGGAAACAAAATGTACATTTATTTTTTATTTCACAATTATTTATTCTTAATTTTCAATTTTAAATGCCTTTTAAACGTAACATACACAGTGGTCATAAGAAAACTTTCTTGATATATGAACCCGTAGCCACCTAAAAGCTCAACCAGTCAAAAGAAATTTTCAGATTTAGTTATTTGAAGGTATGCGCTCCAGGTCGTGATGATTTTAAACAATAGAGCTCTCGCGGTTACGGTTGAAGTGAAAAAATATGGCAACACCCTTTTTTTTCCTGCGCAAATTCCTCAGTGCATTGAAAAACCATAAATGGCATTGGAACGATACACGTATGACTAAAATTGTCGGTGTAATATCGTGGCAGTCAATCCTAATCAGTTCCTATGCAATGTAATATTCAGCACTCTAAAACAAATTATTACATTTCTATGTTCACTATGTGTACACAAACACAACTCAAAAACACATTTAGAAACAAATCTTGCAACATTACTCAGTTCACAAGTGGGACAAAAAATCGGCTGCTGAAAAACATGTCTTGTAGTCACTTCTTCGTTCCTCGGAATGGTCTTTTTTGCAATCGTTTTAGGCCGAAAATTTTCATCGTACGTGTATCATTCCAACGCCATTTGTGGTTTTTCAATACGCTGATGAATTTGCGCAAGAAAAAAAAATGGATGTTGCCATTCGAAAATTTCGAATTTTTGGACTGTATCCGTAACAGTGAGGGCTCTGTTGTTTTAAATAATCAAGATCTGGAGCGCATACTTTCAAATAAGTATATAACTATTTTTTTTTTCTTTTATTGGTTGAGCGGTTAGGCCGCTAGGGTTTCATATATCGGGGAAGTTTTTTTATGGCTACCCTGTACTTTTTAATATTCATTTAAAACTAATCCAAGTATTGAATTAAATAAAGGCCGTGGGTAAATATTTACTTTACAGTCGGATTACAAAAACATTTCTTTAATTAAATTTCAAAACGTGAATTGATACTTCTTTTTTCAATATTTGTCACTACAAAGCTTATCTACATGAACTCAAGAAATAAAAGAAACAGTCATGTAATGAACCAAAAATAAAATTAAAGGAACATTTCAATATTGTTATTTTCTTACATCGTATTTTCTCTTCCTAATATCTGTTAATCAGAACATTTTATACATGAATTATTAAGATTTGAGAGATAAATGATGTCTTTAAGATATAATTAATCATGCGGAACATTGTGAAAAGGATTAATTCTGCTTTCTATTAAAGTGATTTTTTTTCTAACAAGCTTGTAGAAATTTCTCTTGATTCAAAAGAAAACGGAGGATGTAAAAAATGAAAGATAAGAAGGAGAAATTGACTAAAAATTAAAGGGATTTTATCTTTGATTTTCATATACAAAATTAAGTTTTCAGTACATCATTCGCTCCATGAAGCTGTCTCTCTATTTTTTTAAAAAAGTCGGAAATTGTATGTCAAACAAAGTAAGTGTTCATAATAAAACTAAATTTATATATATTCAGATCTTCGTGCAATAGATGTTGCACTCTTATACAAAAATGCATTAATACAAAATTTATTACAATTCTATATATTAAATTCAGTAATACGGAAATAATATTACTCCATTTTAAATAAGATGCAATCACCTTCGCAACCTAGAATCATTACCTGTCATGCGATATCATTGAATTTATAACGCGTTATAGAATTTAACACTAGAACCGCCGGAAAATTTACTGAAGTGTTATAAAAATATTTTACACCCGAAATTTTAATTGAAACTACTTAACATATTTATTTAACTTATTTCTTCGAGGTACATTTTAAACTTATTTTAAAAAGAAATTTCTGGTGATAATCAAAATATTTTTATTTGGTAGCGGTCAAAATGGCGGTTCTAGTGTTAATAGAATGAAGAAAATATTTATTAATATATTTTTAAGTTTTGATTTGATAAAAAAAAAAAAAATCAAATTACTCGACATAACTCTGCAACGATTATGTTAAATTACAAACCATTCTGTTGGGTAGATTTTGCGCTGTTATATGCGAACAGCCAGACAGGCGGAAGCATTATTCGATGACTAGGTGCTACGTATTTATGAACGCATCTAAAAAGTAACTAACACTGTTCATATTGCAGCGGTAAGTAAGTTTTTGTGACAGGAGGATTTGGGATAATATCATAAAACCTATTGCATATGAACTATGAAAATTCATAGTTTTGTAGAGGAATGTTCGATAAATACACTGAAACCGGGTAAGGTTTTTAAATGGATGCAAAATTTTAAGAACTATTTAATGTCAAAATCAGTCAAAATAATTTAATAAAAGGCGCATATTGAAGAAATCTAGATATTTTGGCAAAGGTATTGACGATTCGGCAGAGAAAGCAAACAAAAGTTAATCGAAAGGTTGGATTTTTTGGATCTATGAGTGGATAACAACTTAAAAAAAGTTACTTACTTCATTAATACTTTTTCAGGTGTTTTTTCAATACCGCCTTGTGGGGTTCTTAATCTTTACACTATCAAGAAAATGGATAGATTACAAGCTTTCAATATCTTTCATTATATATTAATCTTTTTCATCAAGAATGTATACAATTTTTATTCAATGTAAAGTATATAAAATAAAAGTATATAAAAGTAAATAACGAAAAACAGTTTTCGCGCTAAAAGTATTTTACTTATGTATTTTATTCTTGATATTACTCTTGTAGAATACCTAGCAGCACGAAGACTTGGATTTGTGGGATTTATGAACGGATAATAGAGGCTAAAACAGAACTTAACAAAAGTTACTCACTTCATTAGTACTTTATCAGATGTTTTCCAATAACGCCTTGCATTGTTGTTAATCTTCACACGACCAAGAAGATGGATGAATTACTGCAAAGCGCTGTTGTTACATTATATTATAAATTAATCCTTTTTTTAAGAACATTTATGTTTTTTATTCAACGAAAAGTATATCCAATAAAAGTATGTAAAAGTAAATAACTGTATGAAAAACCGTTTTCGCATTAAAAGTATTTTACTTATGTATTCATTTCCTGACACTATATTTGTAGAACACTTAGTAGCATGAAGACTTCAATTTGTTGGATCTATGAGTGGATAACGGTAGGTTAAACACATCTTAACAAAAGTTACTTTCTTCAGTAAAACTTTTCAGGTGTTTTCCAATAACGCCTTGTGTTGTTATTAATCTTCACACAAGCAAGAAAACGGATCGATTACTGCAACACGCTTTCAGTATATATTATACATCAATGTTTTTTTTTTTTTCAAGAACATTTACAATTTTTGTTCAATGGAAAGTATATAAAATAAAAGTATATAAAAGTAAATAACTTCAGGAAAAACAGTTTTCGCACTAAAAGTATTTTATTTACGTAGTCTGGTCCTCTTATTAACTAAAAGCATGGCATGATGTTGAAAGTATTGCATGAAGACTTTGATTTATTGGATCAACGATCGGATAGCGGAGGATAAAACACAACATAACAAAACTTACTTCATTAAAAAAAAAAAAAAAAAAAAAAAATCAGGAATTTTCCAATGCCTTGTGTTGTTAATCTTTACACTAGCACGGAAAGGGATGGATTACTGCAACGTTCATTCAATATATTATATTATACATGAATCTTTTCTCAGGATCATTCGCAATATTTATTCAATAAAAATTATATAAAAAAAGTAGTATGTAAAAGTAACTTCAAGAAAAACAGTTTTCGCACTAAAAGTATTTTACTTATGTGCTGAATTCTTAATACTACCCATGTAGAATATCTACCAGCATAGCTGCCAACTCTTCCGCTTTTTTGTACCAAAATAAATTATACAACATTTTGCCTTATTTAATCGGCAAATTACGCTTTTTTTAATAGTAAAATTTGCTATAACATTTTTGTGGTATAATAAAGCGTAAGATGTTAGCAGCTATGCCTACCAGCATGAAAACTTGGATTTGTTGCATCTATGAACGGATCTATTAAACATGTTGGATCTATAAAACACAACTTCACAAAAATTACTCACTTCATAATACTTTTCTAGGTTTTTACCAGTAACGCTTCAGGTTGTTGTTAATCTTTAAATGCACAGTGTAACTCAGGAGTCACATGTCTTTGTTGCATTTGGTGCTTTCTATTTACCTTTTGTGAACCATTATGTGTTACTTACGTGTGATAACATGAAAATCGTAAAGTCTGTTATTGCTCTGGTTTGTTATCCTGGGGAGATTATAACATCTTGACTGGCGTTTTTCTCTCTCTTTATAAGGCAATAATTATTAATTCTGAAAATTATTAAAAGCATTATAAAAAATATTATATCGTTGACTAGTTGTTATTGTGTAGTGTAAAAATTTTAAAGTAAAAATATTATATAAAAGTATCATTTTTGAGCAATTTTTGTTATGCAAGTCAGGAATGACATTATCTCCAGCATAAACATAAATAAATTTTTTGCCATTTATCTAGTGGATAATAAAAACAAATACTCAAATATAATGTTTTCCGAACAAACTAAAAAATCTTGCTTGAAAGGATTAATCTTCACACTAGAAATAATATGGATGGATTATTACGACGTGCTTTCAATATATTATAATATACATTAATTTTTGTTTTCAACAAATTTTACAATTTTTATTCAATAAAATTTATATAAAACATTTCGATATCTTTTCATTATAATGATAGAATACTTAAATATATTTTGAAATTGAATAACTGATGTGTCAAAGTTGCATAAAAATTTTTAAAAGAAATATTTTAAGAAAAATAATCTTTTTATTACCCTTTTAATATTTAAAATGTTCGGCTTCAAGTGTATACAATAAATGTCATTTTACGGTTATCATTGCTGCTATATACAACCTTTAAAAAATGAATTACGCTTGTTAATACATTTTAAAGCACACACAAAATTGATTTTAAAACTTATCGAGTTACAGGTAAAGATTACACAGAATTAATTGTCAAAGAAACCCTTTTATCATTGCAATAATAACTCCAACTTTACTCAATTACAGTAAAGCGCCGTTCATCCGGACCTGTCGGGACCGAGGACTATCCGGTTAATAAAAATCTGGATAATTGAACAATTTTAAAAAACGGCTATGGCAATGTTTTTAGGTTACTTCCCTTCTCACTTTTTCCAGTCTTAGGGCTAGCAATAAATGTAGTAGTGCACATTTCAGCATATTACAAAGGATTTAATTAGAAGTTATTTTTCTAACATTTTTTTTTTAAAATTTTATTTTCTACAAAACTGGCACAAAGTTATACTCAGAAGTACACATAGATATTATTACATGTATATATACATACACTGTTCAATGAAACGAGAGAGGAGAGGTGGGGAGGCCCCTCTTTCCGAAGACACCAACGGACAAAAGAAGTAATTTTCAGCCACCCTTCAGAAAATCTGAAAATAAAGAGGTATTTTTATGGGAAAAAAATATGCATGAGACTCTCGAGCATTAGAAGTAAACTCCTTAGATTGTAGAAACAGTAGATTTTATGCATGGCTCTCTTTGCATATTTTGTCGATTTTACTATTTCAGAATTCAGGGGTCTCAGGACTCTTAAAATTGGAAAAATCGAAAAAAAATACCATTTTCAACATATAATATCTTAAAATGTAATTGATTTTAAGACAAAATTTTATATTGGGATGAAAGATATAAATATGTTCTTTCATTTCATGTATTTGAAAAATTACAAGATGCAAAATTAGAATTTACAGTGGGTTCCAAAATGTCAGACATTTGACGAGCGGAAAATCGGCATAACAGCTTATGCGCACGATTACAAAATAACTTTTGCAAGTAGAAGACAAATTTTGGGTCCTACTTATGCTTCACATTATAAGAATTACTCTGAACCTAAATAAATTTGTATTTAAAGCATTTTTCTATTTTTAATACAAAATTGTATTTAGTTAATGCAAAATTTAGAAATTTTCAACAGTATAATCACCTATAAAGAATATATTTCTGAACAATAAGAAGGAAATTTTAGGTTCAGTTTATACAGACTAACATGAAACATATGTTTTGAAAATTTTATGAAAACAAATTCAGAAGTTTTTGAGATATCGTGCGCGTTATGCCCAAAAACGTCATTTGGAGAAAATTGACTTAAAAGTTTCTGAAACTCCGCTTCAGCTATTGAATGTGTATAATTCTAAAAGCCATAACTTCTGTTCTAATAGGAATTTCAAGGAAACATTTATACCAAAATGTTCAGAAAATATAGTAGTTTAATATCTAAAAACATTAAAATTTCGAAAATTTTAAAGCTTTAAGAGTCCTGAGACCCCTTAAGAAATCGTTATTTAACTGTTAACTTTCTTGAAGTCCAACTGAATTTACCCTACCGCGCCTAGAGAGGTTTAATTAAATAAAATTTGGAGAAAAGTGGAATAAACTTATGATCATTGTTCGATCCGGTTAATCGGCGTCCGGATAATAGACGTTCTACTATACTATTAAGCGAATTGAACTTTCTACTCAGAATAAGGCGATTAAAATTAGAATATTAATATATTCTAATTTTAATTGCTAAAATGTATAATAAAAAATTTTAAGAACCGTAAAAATAGGTTTATTTGACTTTTTAAATATTTCGACTCTACCCGAGTTATTTTCGAAGTAAATAAATAAAAATTATGTATATCGTATTCATTCAAATATTTGTTTTGAAAATGATGAGTCGAAACATGTAAACAGCCGAATAAACCTATTTTTACGGCATTTAAAGTTTTAATTTATACCTTTTTGCAATTACAAGAAGTATATTATTACAAGGTGTTAATTTGTTATTCATTTAAGGTACATTCATTTAAATATTTTTGTAAAAAATTTATATTTTGCAAAGAATTCAAAATTTTCATTACTCTTTTTACACAGTGTTAAAATAATCAAATACAAATATAATAACTCTTGAGTTAATTTCATGTAGGATATTTTTAAATATATATTTTGAGAATAAATTTTATATTCATTTTTACCACTTTAGAATTTAACACTTTCAGATTAAAAATAATACAATAAATGTCAATTTGCTTTTACTGTTGTTTTTTTTAGATGATTCCAAATGAGGCCTTTCTTTGTTTTCATTCTTTACCGTAGAAATAAAAAGGGTTTTAAAGCTTAACTTTGTAGACCGAAAACATTCCGAAACATTAAAAAAGCTTATTTTTAATATAACCTTAATTCTAACTTCCGTGATATAATAAGATCACATTTAGACTATTATAATAAGTTCATATTAGAATGTGGATGCCATACATGAGTTGATTTCATTTCTTTTGTAAAAATGTTTATAATTTTCAGTAACGAAAAATCTTTTTTTTTTTTAATCCCTTTTAAATACAGAGCTTGACCAGTGACATACAGTGTGTCTCAAAAGTTCACGTGCGCACTACAATATGATAATAAAACTAGACTGAGGAATATAAGGAACAATTTCAAAATTAATTTGCAAAATGTAACTAAAAAGAAACATAGTAGATGCTTTATAACGGTTTCGTCAGCAATATTTATTTATAAATTACGCTTTTTATACTTTTTCTTAAGGGGTTGCAGGACTCTTAAAGCTTCAAAAATTTAATTTTTGCATTAATTTTTTAACTCGTATCTTTTTTGAAAATTTTGATATAATTGTGTCCGTGAAATTCCCATTAGAACAGAATTTATGGCTTTGACAATTATAGCCCCTCAATAACTGAAGCGGCGTTTCCGAAATTTTCAAGTCATTTTTCATCAAATGATGTTTTTGAGTTTAACGCCTTGGATATGAGGCATTATCACAAAATTTTAACTTTCATGGATAAAAATATGTTGAAAAAAAAACTTAATAAAATTACATTTTAAAGTTATAGACGAATGCCCGAATGATTCAAAATAAAGAAAAAATGGTCAGCAGCGACGATTTTTTTTTTTTTTAACTGAGTTTTAAGTTAAACTTGCGAGTTTAATTTTCCTTAACATTTTCCTCTCTAACTCTTTATTTTCTTCTAAATGTTTACTTATAATGACTTTGCATAGAACCCACAAAAGATTCAAATAAGAAATAATAACAATGCTGTACTTTTAGTACAAAATTTTGCTATAAGATTGTCTTAAAGGAGTATTAACCAAGGGGCGGTATTTAAAAAAAGGCACGGTAAAGAAAAAAAGGGACGGTAAGGAAAATTACCCCCTATTTTTAGGCAAATCATGTTTAGACTAAGTGGTAGCCACGATGTGCATTGATTTTTAGCAACAGTTGTTTACATTGGTTAAAAGAAAATGAATTTATCTCGAAAAGTGCAGAAATAAACCTTGGGAACGGCGAGACTACCAATAAAGCCACGATGCTTGAAATTGTTATTTAAATGCTGATTTCTACAGTGAATTTCCTGTCAAAGAATTTAGGCCTTCCTTTCTATAGCATACTTGTAGCATGCTTCTAGCATACTTCTTTCTTCTAGAATGAGAAAAAAATTAAAAAAAAATTCTATGGCTGCTTATGAAGTGATTTTCCGTATAATTTTTGCAAGACGCTAAGGAATCTAAAATCCAAGGACTGTGTTAAAAAAATAATAACAACCGTAAAAATGTGTGAAGTTTAATTTTTTGTATTATACTTATATAAAATAATAGTCCCAGTTTCGCAAAAAAAAAATTACATCGAATTAGTTTTATTGGAATACTTTTATGCAGACTGCTCCAAACTTAAAAATCAGCTTCAGGGACACGGGACGGTAAGGATTTTCGTGGTATATTTGGACGCCAACATCGACCAAAACGTATTTATTCGGTTTATATTGTTATACAGTCATGCAATGGGATGTTTTCGAGAAAAACCTAAGAATATGTAATAAAATAAAAATTATTATTCAGTGACAAATTATGTGAGAACGCCTCATATCTCAAAAACTTCAGAATAGATATTTTTGATGCAATTTTCAAAACATATGTTTCATGTTAGTCTGTATAAACTGAACCTAAAATTTCCTTTTTATTGTTCAAAAAAATGCTTGTTTTAGGTGATTATACTGTTGAAATTTTCAAAATTTTGTATTAGCAAAATACTGCTTTGTATTAAAAATATAAAAATGCTTTAAACAAATTTATTTAGGTTCAGGAGAATGATCACAATCTAAAGTATACGTAGGCACCAAAATTTTCATTCTGCTTGCTATATTTATTTTGTAATCCTTCGCGTAAACTGTTATACCAATTTTCTGCTCGTCAAATGCCTGCTAGTTTGGAGCACCCTATAAATGCTAATTGCGTATCTTGCATTTTTTAAATACGTGAAATCAATGAACATACATATCTTTCATATCAATAATAGTTGTGTCTTAAAACCAAATACATTTTAAGACATTAAATATTGAAAATGGTCTTACTTTCCAATTCCAACAGTCGTGAGACCCTTTAAAAAAAGTTTTCAAAATAGTTTAGACACGTTATTCACACTCTAAAAATGGTTGATCGGCTGGGTTCAACAAATTAACCGTTCTAACAAACGAACCGTTTTTCCTAAGTGGTATAGCAGTAAACATTCAAGCTGCCGAAACCTATGGAATTCACAAAACAGGAAATTTTAGAGATATTTAGGTTGAAATTGAAAACATGTCCATTATGGAAATTTCTGGAAATTGGAAAGTTAGGTATGTACAGAGAACATGTTTGAAATAATATTTTCAACCAGAAACAAAGTTGTGGGCGGCCACGTGTAACAAGTTTTCAAACTGGTCTACAAATTGAAAGATTACGTTCAAGGCAAAATACTATGTCTACAGGTATATGGAAAATTAAAAATCATTTCAGTGTTAATGTCTGAAACGACACAATATGCAAACGAATGATGAGTACTTATTTGGAAATGAATCAAGTTCAATAATACCTTTTCAGATGTTTCGTGCTGACTGATGTCTTTGATTGTTTTCTTATATCACAGAGCACAAAAGGAATTTTTCTTTTATAAATGACTATAAAGTTTTCCTCATAAAGTGCACAAAAGAGGAAGTTTTAGTGAAGTTCAGGTTGAAATTGCAAAACATGCCCATTATGGAAATTTCTGGAATATTAAATCTATCAAAATTAGGTATGCATAGAGTACATGATAGAAATAGAATTTTCAACTGAAAACTAAGTTGCGGGCGGCCACATGTATTAAGTTTTCAGACTGGTCTAAAATTGAAAGATTGGTGTCAAAGCAAAGTACTACGTATATAAGGAAAATTAAAAATAATTTCAGTGTCAATGTCTGATAGGAAACAATACACAAACGAATGACGAACACTTTCTTGATAATGTATCAGGTTCGTTAATACCTATTCAGCTGTTTTCGTGTTGATCGATGTCTTTACTTTTTTTCTTATTTCACACAGCACACAGGGAAAATTCTCTATAAAGGAACATTTAGTAGACAAACTTTCCGTAAGATTATTTTTAAAAATCTATATTCATTGTAATGTTAGCTCTGATATGCTTCATGTACTTTTTAAGCGGCTTTATAATGTATTGACAGCAGGATGCATTATTTGATTAGTTTTCTAACCTAGTTTACATTTTTATGCTTTATTGATAATTATATATTTACTTTAACTGTATATTCCGACAAATAACGCACACATTCGAAACCAGAAAATTGATGAAAATTTTCAGGTGCGCAGAATACGCCAGTTACAAAAATGAAAGCTTTAAAAATAAGCATAAGAATAGAGATTTTTTAAATTAATGAACAAGAGAAGAAGAAGAAGTGAGTATTTGAATGATAGATAATACGATTCGAAACACTTTGTTGGGATTCAAGCAGAGAGGCTTAGCACTATTGAATGTCCTCACTTCGCACTTGCTAATTTTCTTTATGTTTGTATTCTATTTTGTATTTTCATGCAAAATGTCGTATTGTTTATTTGCATAAATGGAGCTGTGCGGGTAATACATACAATCAGTGGTGTAAAAAATGCAGGCGCCAGCGGGAAGACTCTCACCACTAAATTTTATATGTTATTTTTCGTCTAATAGGGGAGAGTAGCCGAATTTGGACCACTTTATTGATAATTATATATTTACTTTAACAGTATATTCCGACAAATAACACACACATTAGCTACTATTTAATTTAAGCTATAACTCACTTAATTTATAAAATATCTGCAAAACATCACTAAATGGGGTTAATATATTCATCTAACAACTAAATAAATCATAAGATCAATTTCTTTTTGAAAATCTAAAATTTTATTTTAATTTGAAAAATTTGTCAAAAGTGCTCCAAATTCAGCAACTGGTCGCATAAGTTGGATCCACAGTTTCCTAAATTGGACCAAAAAATATCAGGTTGTTTTAATGACACGGAATATAACTAATTTTATTAAAAACAATGTTTGCGATTAATGACACAATCAGACAAAATGACAGCAATGAAATATTATGAAATCAAATATCTGAAAATAAGTGTAATTGTTTTAAATCAAAATTTATTCAAAATATAAATCAAGGTTATCAGTAATTAAGAATAGAAATTATGGAAATAATCGCCGGTTGCAGGATTATCATGTAAGGAGTGTGCAAAGCCTATACCAGAATTTCGTTTATTCATTTTTTATTCCAGCGCACATAACATGGAACCGTATTTGGCAATCTGAACACTGAATATTTTCTGCTACTTTATTTTTCTTATAAACTAGGCAAAGCCAATCATCACTGTCTAGATTTTCCTTTTTAGATTCTGAATTAGATTCTGATTGATTTTAGATTCTGACAATTTTTTGCTACCGAAGTTTTCATTACATTATGTTTGTAGTTCTTCCCTTCCATCCTTTTTTTTCCAGTTGCATAAAGCCTATTTTTTTAAAACTTTATGCTCCAATTGCTTTTGTGCTGTGAGAGCTTCGTTTTTGTCTTTTTTTTTATTTCATGGTTTATTAATATGGCGAAGATGTTAACACAGCTGTTTTTTCGCTACCTCTATACTTTGATTTAACTGAATTTCACTATGGCGATAACATTTATAATGATTTAGTCTCTTTTAGGGGATTTGTAGCTGGAGCCTTCTTGCAGGTCAATTTCTTCCCAACTTATCCTCACCTTTTCGTTTCCTATATCTTTAACAGATTTTGTTGTCACGGGTGTTTTTCTTGCAGACAGTTTGTCTGTGTCGTCTTCAACATTTTCAACATCATATTAAAAAGTATTTTTAAAATATGCTCAATTAAAAAAAAAAAAACGCTACGATTAATCAAACGCAAAACATTATATATTCAAACAATATTGAATACAGGGGTTCCGCACACCACAGCCTTGAAATAACGACTCCCCCACTCCCCGAAGGCTTGAGATTTTATGCTTTTTAATGGTAAAAAAAAGTGTAATTCCAACCTCCAGAACTATAAAAAGTCCCCCCCCCCCCCGGACCTCACGGAACCGAAAATATCCTACAGGAGGAAAATGTTTGAATTCAACCCTGTAAATAAAATACGCAGCAGGAGTAAAGAATCCAAAGAAATAAATACAAATAAATACAATATAAAAGAAATTGCAAACAAAATTTATTGCATATACATATAAAAATATTTTTATGTTTATATAGGCCTAAACTGTATAAAGAAATTGATCCAGATATACAAAAAAAAAAATTCAAGAATTTCCATTGAGAAGTAATTCCATTATAAAATATTTTTTTAAAAATGTACACAGCGTACCGCCCTCGAAATTCATTACTTACTTTTCAAATTTATGTTCGTATATCTGATCCAATTTAAGCAACTTAACTTGGCCCAATAAATGGCAAGTGCGCCATTTTTAAAACAGATAATCTCAAGACTAAGAACAAAAACGAAATCAAACAAATCTGCATGAAACATATGCTCAATAAACAGATGAATTTAGATATGTATATGAAAACATAACAACTTACCTTAATTTTAAATATTCACTTACGTTTAGAAGGGAAAAATCAGATCAAAACAGTTAACTTTAGGTTTTTTTAAATTGTCTGAAAATAGCACATGGTAGGCGGACGATTCTACTAATCATAAATGACGTCATTATGCTGAGTAGAATTTCAGTGGTAGATGGCGTCTCTTTCTGTAACTAACGGCAGAATGACAACCGTCCATTTAAAGCGGCTGTCCAAATATGGCTACTCTCCTCTATTTCGTCTAAATTTTTGTAAGAATTTCAATAAAATTTAAGCGAAGAAAACTAATAAAATTTTGTCGGGAGATACTGACCGCTGGCGCCCAGATATTTAAACCCCTGCATATAATATACTAAAATACAGAGTTTTTTCAAAATGATGCCCTTGTTTTTTGCTATTCTATAAAGAGCGCAATTAAACAGATTCTAAACTAAACGATTTTGATTGCATTTGAACATTCTAAAGAGTTAACGAAGCATTTTTTACTCAAAACTTAAGAGTTTTCTCTGCACTAATAAGTCGAAGCCACTCGCAAGCTAATGTTGATCCAATTGTACTGTTCTTTTCAAATTATCTTTTGTACTTCAGTATTTATAAACGACATTTTTACATTTGGTATCCGAGGTGGATGTCTAACCGGGTATCTTTTGACCTATTTTAATGATGGTACTTTCTTTATTATTCTGAAATACACTTTTAATTTGGAAAAGGTTCCGAAAATGCAAGTATATTAAGAAAACAAAGTGCAACCAAAATCGAAACTGCACAACATATCCACTTATACATCAGTATCAGATATCAAAAAAAAAAAAAAAAAAATTAAAAAATAATGAAGTTTGGACGATAAATTTTAAAAGAACGCTACCATATGTATAATATTAGCTAATCAGTGGTTTCGAATTACTAGCACAAACTCGTAACTATAAATTTCATAATATACTACGATACGTTTTAAACACATCATGATGAAAATGATGTCGAAGAAAGATATTATTTATCCTTTTAATAACATTTATCATTTTATGTTATGAAAACAAATATTTGGATTTATCATCAACATAGCGAGAGAATAGGAAAATACATTCCGAAATTCAGTAACTTATGTGTCAATGTTATTTAGATGCTTTCCCAAAATATTTTGAAAAAAATTCTACATTCTTGTTCCCTCTTACAAAATTTAGAAGTTTTAGTTAGCGAATGGAGTAAATGGCATTTCGTAGTTGTATATTACTGTCAAAAATGACAATGACGCTCTGTGATAATATTTGAGATGTTTTCTAAGAAAGAATTTGCGTCTTTTGTTATTTGTCAGCTTACATACATCCGAAGACTTTCATTAAAATAGAACAAATATTTCTAAAAAACAATTTTAAAAGAACGCCACCACATGTTTAATATTAGCTTATCAGTTGTTTCGCATTACTAGCACAAACACGTAACTATAAATTTCATAATTTACTACGATGCGTTTTGAACACATCATAATGAGAATGAAATGTATTAATTAATTATCCTTTTAATAACATTTATCATTTTAAATTATGAAAACAAATACTTCCATTTATCTACAACGTAGCGAGTTTATAGGGAAATACATTCCAAAATTCAATTATTTTGTGTCAATGTTATTCAGATGTTTTCTCCTAAAAATAATTTGAGCAAAAATTCTACATTTTATGTTTCTTACTATACAATGTAGATGTTTTAGTTAGTGAATGCAACAAACGGCATTTTGTAGTTGTTATATATTACTGTAAAAAACGATCATGACATTTGCTGATAATTTTTCAGATGTTTTCTAAGGAAGAAATTGCGTCTTTTGTTATTCTGCTGAATACATTCGAAGACTAGAATTAAAAGAAAACAAATATTTCGTAAACAATTTCACAGGATTAATTATTAAAGTCGCTTACATTCATTGTAATATTATCTCCAGCTTTTGTAAAAAAACTGAGAAACGTCTTTAACCTATAGTAATAACAAAATGTATCACTTATATTCATAACAGCATTTCAATTTTTATGATTTTATGCTTTTATTATTTTTATTATTTTTTATGCTAATTTTTTAATTTATCGCTAACAGTGTTGTCAATGTATTCGAATTCTAAATTCAAAAATTCTACCAGTCTTTTTAAATAGTATTTTCACTTTATTTAATCGACGAAAGTATGCCTTTAAAAAAAGAAAAATTAATAGTAAAATTTTTTTATAAAAAATTGAATACACCACGAGTGATATACAATAATTAATAACTCATGTATTTCAGTGAATACTCCATGAGTGATTCTGAATACGTTTAATTTTAAATACTGATCGCTATCACTGGTACTTGAACTATAACACCAATATTTGTAAAAGATTGGATTTACCTTGGAAATATTTGTAGTAACTATCTCCAACAAAATGTCAATATTGCGAAAATGTTTACTTTATGTTGAAACTATTAATAGTGAAAATGCAAAATATTTTTCGGCAGTTTAGATTTTGCATATATTTGCAAAATATTGAAAAAAAGACTTGCAATTTCACCATTAATATTTCCATTATAAAGTAAATATTTTTGCAATTTGCGTGTAACTTTCATTCTATGTATTATAAACAAAGAAAATGTGAAAATTTTATTAAGGGCACATGGAACATCTCCACAAGTAAAATGAAGCAATTTTAGCGAAATATTTAGCATAATGTAATTTACTTTAAATTAGAGATAGAAATGAAATTTTTTTTACAGTAAATATACACATTATAGCCCATATATCTCTCTATTCTAAAAAAAAGTAACTACCGCTGTCACCGCCGCCGCCCCCGCCACCGGTTTTGAATTTTTTGTGACCGGAGGTCTTTCTTCGTTAATATTAAAAAAAAATAATGCATACAAAAATATGAAAATCGGTAGTAATATACAGAACTGTTTGATAAACACGCTGATGCAGACAGTTGTCAGATCGAAGAATTATTTTTAGAGATATTTAATGCTAAAGTTGGACAAAATCGTTCCACTAAAAAAGTTTTATAGGAGCAAAAACTGTTCATAGGAATTTAATCATTTTTAGATCATTTTATGCGTTAGAATTTGCCGGAGTGCAGATTGCATTAATTTTTTTATTTTGACTAATTTTTTGAGGTTTTATTTCTATTTTAAATTCAGATTTTCAGCATTTCTAGAGATATTTTTAACAGATTTTAGAAAGTGATATTAATTTAAACTGTTGCCAACTGTATAAACAGCGGAAACAATAAAGTTTGCTTCAAAAAAAGAAATATTTATACGTGTAAATAAATTAAAAATTTATTTACACGTGACTCTTATAAACAGAAAAAAACATTTGGAATTAGAATTAAATAATTATGTATAAAAATCAGGAACTTATTAAAAATTGCTTCATAAAAACTATAATTACACGTGAATTTTAAGAGAGAAATTAATTTGTAAAGCAATAAATTTATTAACATGCGTTAGAAGTCTTAAATAGGAGAAATTACGTCATATTTACGTCACATTACAGTTATTACATAAAATGAACACAAAATAATATTGCAAAACGGTTTAAATTTAGAAATTGCGCTAGACATTTATTTGATATTTTAAGAGGATGCTTTTCAACTATTTTTGTTAGGAAAGTGCAAATAATATTTAATTTCTAACACAAGTATTTTCACGTGAATATTAAAAAGAGAAAGAATAGTTTGGTCAAAATTACGTCAGATTAAAAACGATTAATTTAAAATGCCTCATTTAAAAGAACTTTCTTTTCACTTTCTTAAAAAATACCAGGAGACAAAGATTCTGTTTACTTAATTCCTTTTATATTAGCTTATTTTGAAATGTTGTTACACGTGTCTACGTCATCAAGTTATTTTTATTTCGACGTTTTATTTGTATTTTTATTAATGTTGTACTAATTTATTTGTTTTTTCGTTATTTAAAATAAAAATTATGTCAATTTGTATAATTTGGCGAGTGGTTTGGCGATTTATATAATTTGGCGAAATTGGTCGACGGGATAATCAAGTAGTACCGCAACGGATTTGGCGTTAAAATTCCCCAATCAAAGAGAAATGAATAGAAATCCGTTTATAGAGAGATCGCCACTGTTTTTTAAATTATAATTCAATCTTTCGAAATCTTTTTAAAGCCGATCAAATTAGCGTGCATTTAGAGTCTACGGTGTCTGGACGGGGGTTGGCGAGCGTAGCTCGTAGGGGGCCGAGCCCCCTAGTAAATCAAAAGAAAATAATTTCATGCATAAATTGGTTTTCAAGAACTAATTATCTTTTTACATATCTCTAAGAAATTTTTTGAACAATATGTTTGTTCGATACACTTTTCTAAAAAACTGTTAAATACATCACCTTAAAATTTGTTGTGGTGACGGAAAACATACTATTTGAGAATAATAAGAAGTAATTTTCATTTTAGATTAAAAGAAATAAAATTAAAAATATTTTACTAAAAAGCTTTGAAAATCCTAAAAAATTTAAGAACATCTTTTTCAATATTTAATTAATTATTTATTTATTTACTCAGACCTATAATGTTAGACATTTTTTAAGAAACATGTTAGTTACACAATTTTGGAAAATTTCAGGTGTTTACCCGAAACAGAATTTTAGAAAAATGTGCCAAATTAAAAAAACAAAACAAAAGAAAAACACATTTGGAGAAAAAGGCAAAAAACTATATACACACCCACACTGCGTAAAATATATTATTTTGAAACCTCTCAGCACCATAATCTTTTAAGTCCATAATAATTTAGCACTATAACTCTATTAACTCTATTTTTAGGACTATAATTGTAAACTGAAAAATTTGAACCATTCGTGTCCTTAACTTAAGTGAAAATTTTAGACATAGGAAAAAATGAATATATTGCATAATGAATACAAAAACCTTTACTTATCAGTTTTGACTCTGATTTCAATTAACATTTTCTCACTTTCACATTTATAATATTATTAGAATGAGAATACTATCATTATCACATAGAGATAATGACAAAACTAAGAGTTTCAAAATATTGAAAATATCATACCAGAAAAATATACTGAGAAATGCCAGAGTGGAATCTGAACCGAGTAGGTATTGTGAATATGCCTGCCGCACTGCTAACATAAAAGTACCGAATATTGTTTTATTTCTCCACAGAAAACAACAAAAACAAAATTCAAAAATAAATCAATGGTAAAAATCTCCATTCGCTATTTAGACATTTAGGTTAAATATTTTTTAGTTATACTTATTTTTCTTAGTAACATCAACTGGAACTTACATGAAGTAATATTAAATGATTTAAACAGATTATATTGATGGTGAGATGTGTTAATTGAAATGAAACTTTTCTAAAATCATTTACAATTTTATATATCGACTGAAATTTAAAAAAAAATTTCATAAAGAATCAAAAAGCAATGAAATATATATGGAAATAAAATAAGGGATGTGTCAGAAAAATTAAGTGCCACATTCACAAAAATACTTGAGAAAAAAGTCTATATTCCCTTTAGAATTTAAAATAAACATTTTCAACCCAATTCAATAAATGTCATTTTGCAGTTTTTATTTACTATTAGAGAATGTGAATCACGTTCGTTAATGCTTTTTCAGATATTTCCCAATGAGGCCTTTATTTGATGTTGTTTTTCAAGGCGGTCAAAAGAATTAAATATTTTAAAAATAAACGAATAACCAGTACGTAAACTTTCCACTGGATTAACGAAGCTTATTTTTCTTCTTAAATTATATTTTTTGAGACATACTACGGCGTCATTTGAGTATATTATTTTGAAGATAAAATTCAGTTTATTTGTAATAGTGGTTTAAATTTTATGTTAAAAAAAACAGTTAAAAATATTTCGACATTTATTTAGATATTCTAACTTTACGTTCTGAAAATCATTATACGGGATTTAAACTCCAATAAACTGATCGTAAAAAAAAAAAAATAAATAAAATAATAAAATTAAAAAAAACTGCAAAATTGCAAAGTTAATGCAACCATGCTGACTGTTTGCGCAAACTTAAAAAAAAAAAAATCATTATCAAATTTATAAAGAAAATATTTCAAAATACATCAAAAATTAAAAATTATTGATATATTTTTAGATATAAAGAGATTATTTATTCTTAATTGAAACAATAAATCACTGGTGAAATGCATATCATAACGTACTATTTGTGCAGAATTTAGATCATTTATTACATGTATTTTGAGATAGATGAGATTATGAGATATTATGAGATATCTTCTTTCTTACAATAAAGTAATGTTAATTCTTCGAAATCCATGAGTTCTCATTGTAAAACTTGATATATTGTTGCAGTTTACATACTCAATATATGTGATAACACAAGAATAGCAAACCATGATTAATTATTGTTTCTATCATAATACATGACGTTGATAAGTATTTTAAAATGATTACACTTCTGTTTTTTGGTTTTCTTAAAATAACATTAACAGTTTTAAAAAAGAACTATCAGATACGTATTGGAAAAGTTTTATGAAGCAAGCGTATGAAATTGACAATTCTCTTTTCCCAGTAAATTTCTAAATTCTTATATTACTGCTTAGCAGCATGTGCTTCTGAACATCTAAACACTTTCCAACATAGTTAAAAAGTGCTTATCACTTTCTGGTAGTCTATCTATCTGTCTTGTCTGTCTGCCCGGTCTCTAACTCATGTAAATGATCTCTGATTGCCATGTAAATTATATGTTTTATTGTGTATCACTATGGCATGCTCGATTTTGAAAATTAACTATGTATCGTTTCTGGTTCATATAGAGGAACACTCAAAAGAATTCTGTTACATTATGGTAAATGGTGAAAAATCATTTGATACGTATATTTGCGATGTTACACTTTTCAAACATATTAGCGGGCATAACCGAGCTTAGCTCGGCCAAAATTTGCCTTGTGTTCAATTCGATATTTTATTCTCACTGTATAATTCTTGCTGTTTAGATAAAACTGGCATGATCCTAAGCCATAGGGACCCACTAACCGAAATTTTTCGAACACACGAAATAACCAATGCTCTTCTCGAACCCGAAAATTATAGAATACAAAATTTAGTCAAAATTGCTAAAGTCATTTTATAGATAAAATTAGCTTTACCCACGGTAACCCAAAAAGGACCTACTAATCTAAATTTATCAAACATCTGACCTGTCCCAATGGACCTGACCTGTCCCCCTCATGCTAGGAAACGGTGTAATAAGAAATTTTGTCAAAATGGTTTGGGCCATTTTTTAGAAAAAATTAGCTAAACCTTGACGCATAGTGATCCAAAATGACTGGTTAATTGAATTTTCTTGAGTATGCGACCTAGACTAATGGTCTTCTCGAACCCGTAAACGATTGAAAACAAAATTTAATCAAAATCATTAAAGCTGTTTTCTAGATAAAATTAACTTGACCCAGAGTGACCCCAAAAGACCCTTAATCGAATTTTTTCGAACATATGACTTAGCTGAATGGTATTCTCATGTCCGGAATCCGTATATTACAGAATTTTGTCAAAATGTTTTGGGCCTTTTTTTAGATTCAATTACCATGACCCTGACCCATTGTGACCCAAAATGACCCACTAATCAAATTTTCTTGAACATGTGACCAAGCCCAATGGCTATTCTCGCGCCCGATAACGATAAAATGCAAAATTTTGTCAAAATCGTTAGTGCCGTTTTCTAGATAAACTTCGCTTGATCCAAAGTGTTTCAAAAATGAACCACTAATAGAATTTTCTCTAATATGTGACTTAGCCCATTGGTTTTCTCGCAATCCAAAACTTGACCCATAGGGATCCAAAAATGACCCACTAATCAAAATGTCTGGAACATGTGACATAGCCCAAATATTTCTCGTGCCGAAAAACGGTTGGATATAAAATTTAGTAAAAATCGATTGAGCCGTTTTTTAGATATAATTAGCTTGACCTTGACCCATTTGACCCACTAATCAATTTTTCTCGTACATGTGACTTAGTCCAATGGTCATCTCATGCCCCAGAAACGGCATATTACAAAATTTTGTCGAAATGTTTTAGGCCTTTTTTTGGATTCAATTAGTTTGACCCTGACCCATTTGTGACCCGAAATGACACATTAAAAGAATTTTCTTGAACATACGATCAAGCCCAATGGTATTCTCGTGCCCGAAAAGGATAGAAAACAAGATTTCGTCAAAATCGTTAGAGCCGTTTTCTAGATAAACTTTGCTTGACCCACAGTGACCCAAAAATGACCCACTAATCGAATTTTCTGTAATATGTGATTTATCCCATTGTTCTTCTCGTAATCGAAAACGACAAAATGCAAAATTTAGTCAAAATCGTTAGAGCCGTTTTTTAGAAAAAATTGGCTTGACCCATAGTGACCCAAAAATGACCCACTAATCGAAATTTCTAGAACATGTGACATAGCCCAATAGTTTTCTCGTGTCGAAAAACGTTTGGATATAAAATTTAGTCAAAATCGATTGAGATGTTTTTTAGATATAATTATCTAGACCTTGACCGATTATGACCCAAAATGATCCACTAATCAAATTTACTCGAACACGTGACCTAGCCCAATAGTCTTAGCGTACCCGAAAATGGTAAAATACAAAATTTCGACGAAATCGTTAGAGCCGTTTTTAAGATAAAATTTACGTACACACACACACATAATTACACACACAATTTTTGCTCCCATTATAGTATAAGATTGAAACTGATATATAGCACTTACCGGGTGTCCCAAAAATGACTGAAGGATTTTAAAATTCAATAACTTGCAAACGGTGACAGATATTGAAAAATTATTGCAGGATGGTTATGTATGATGTCAGGAGTATGTTTACTGTGATTCTTGATTTTAGTTCGAATTTAAAATAATAGATGGCGTTGCGAGATATAAGTGCTAATTTCAGATCCGATTTTTAGTACTTCGTGAATCATTCAAAATATTTTAATCTCCTTTTTTCGCATGGGAAAAGAGAAAGGCCGAAAAATCAAACCTGGATTTAGCGTCTATTGCTTGCAGCGCCATCTATCACTGGTATTTAGAACTAAAATTGGGAATCGCAGCATAAAAACGCCTGACATCTTACATAAACCTCCCGCAAAAATTGTTTTAATATCTGTAACCGTTTGCAAGCTATTGAATTTTAAAATCCATCAGTCATTTTTGGGACACTTGGTAGGTACAGAACAAGTTGCTTACTTTAGATATGGTGTGCATATCATTCATCATTCATTTACAGGAACATACACAATAGTTCGGTTGCAGTATAGCACATAAACAATAATTGCCGTATGGCCATCACTTGGTGTGCTTGAAGTCTGTAGATCATATACAGGGTTTTACAAAAGAATTCGAGAAAATTTCTTTTTATTGTTAGAAAGGGAATTTCCAACTGCCATTCCTAACTGAACTAAATTTTAGCATACTACAAGGTGTGGCTATTAATTTCCAGGGCTGTAGCAACAATTATTAGAATTGAAAGTTCGTTAGTTGTTTAATGATGGTATTGGAATGGATAGGTATCCGATCACAATATCTGCGCTGCGCGCGATTTTCGTTTTACGTTCTGGTGTGAAACACGCAAGCAAACTTTAGCTATCAAAGCATGATTTTTGGAGTTAAAATAATGAAGCAAATGTTAAATTTTGTTTCACATTGGAAAATATGCTACCGAAACGCGTAAAAATTCGCACATATGTACGGTGATAACGCATTAACACGTTCTCGCATTTTTGAATGGTTTCGGCCAGTTTCGTGATGGTACTGAAGGAAGAATAACATCAAGGAGAACGTCCGAAACTAAGAGGATTCCAGAGATGACTTTTCAAGTCGTTTCATATAATTGTACAGCCGCACGCAAAAGTGTTTTACGTCAGACTGAACTTACTTCGAAATATATTAAACATTTATATACAACACATTCATATTTCAAAAGGTGTTTCATAAGTCTGGAAATTAGTAGCATCTTGTATGTAATACATAATACATCTTGTATGTAGCATATACAAATCTGTAGGGTATATACAGGGATTAACAAAATAATTCGAATGCTTTTCTGAAATTTAATGATTGTCTTTGAAATTGTGTCTCGATATGTGCCATGTGTTTTCCAAACATTTACTTAGATATCATTATCCTATTCGTAATGTGTTGGAAAGCGCTTCATGGTGCATGTTTGACGCATGATTTTTTAACTTGTTTTATTTCTTAACGTATAATATTAATATGTAAAAGATACAAATATTTAGGTATATTTTTACGAATCTGTGTTAAGCACTCACGGAAAAAAAACTCCTCATTTGCTATAGAATTTACCAATTGACGGATTAGAAAGGCTGATTTACTTAGAAGTATACAATATTCAGAAAAAAAGATGCTTTTATGATTTTACAAAAAGTTAAAACTTGTTGAAAAGCTTCGAAAAATTTATTATGAAAAATAATTTTAAAATCTCTAACAATCTCCAACATTATCTAGTCTTTTGAATGTTTAAAAAAATGGTAATATCTGCTTAACCTTTAAAATATACCCTTTATTTCTTAGGGAAAAATGTAATATTTTATGCAGAAATTTTTCACGTGTGATAATTCTTTAGTTTTTGGTAGACGCTTGCATTAGATTTTTAATAAAATGTGAATATTGAATAGCGTATTAAATTTTTAAGAGGAATAAAAACTCATGTATCGTTTCATTACATTAAAACGTTAAATTTCCTTTTCTTTTTTATAAAGTTCAATTCTCTGTCCCTTTTAAAATATTTCAACATTTACCATAATTGTTGTATACAACTTTAACAAAAGTGGGACACGTTCCTCAAAGCTTTCTTAGATGTTTCCCTTAGAGAGTTTTATTTGTTGTTATTTTTCACAACTATCGTAGAAAAAAGATTATAAGGCTCATGGAAAAAACTTATAACCATTACTTTGGTTTTACTTTCAAAGTATTTTTTATTCTTAGAAGAACTTTTAAAAACTTGTCTTTGTTACCGCCGATAAATTGTTACTACACGTTAATAGCTATATTCGATTAATAAAGTAAGAGAAAATATTAAATGAAATAATTTTTACAGTAAAACTTTAAGGGAGCTCAGGGCTTGATCGATAACGAAAAACATGTAAACAGAGCACTCGCTTCGAGTCCATATAAAAACAGAAGCATTCAATGTAACTAATTTAAAATAACTGATATTTTTAAGGCATGTTTGTAGTCTTATAAAATTATAAAATGAAGTATTTCAATGTAATACAATGAAAAATATAGCAAAATTTATATAACACAATTTTCGGAAAAACTTTTAGGTGTCATATCACCATACATAAGATATCTTAACGTTAAATTGAAATAAGAACCTAATTTTTGCTTTACAATGATCAGGAAGCTTTACTATTTGGAATGAATTAAGGATATAACTATCACTCAAAGGAAACATTATTAAAAAAAAAACCTCTCAATTTTGAAAATTTTAAAACTTTTTTTTTCATTAAAAATACTCAAAATATTAAACTATCTAAAATATATTAATTCATTCTATAAATAATGATGTTATATGCGTGCAAAAAAAATTTAAGCCATTCCATCAAATAGTTTTTTTTTTAATCTTACGGATAGTCGTCAAAAATCAAGTTTTGAGAAATGCGACTTAAAATTGTAATTAAATGGGTGCGGCTTTGTAACGATTGTTACATAAATGCTCATAACTCCCTTAAAAATGCAAATATTTTTATGCGGTTTTTTGCAATGTGTTCAGAATTAATTAAATAATCAATATAGATACTAAAAGAAAAATCGATTTTTTAAAAATTTTCAAGCCCTGAAACCCCTTAACCTTCAGACTACCAAAAAAAAGTATATGCAAGAACTACCATTCGGGTCCATTGGACCCATATGTAAAATATATAGGATTTCAAAATATACAAAACACCCATTTATCTACAATGAATATATTTGTTATTAATGCACCTTATACAATATATAAAAGTGATATATATAGTAATAGAGTAAGAAAGTAACACATACAGTAAGAAAGTAATATATATAGTATATTATAATGACTACAAAACGTTTTTCATCATAATAAAATTATTCTGTACATGAAGTACAAATAACGACGGAATGTTCTCCGCAAACATTTTTCGTACACTTCTTGCATAATGTTCGTGTTTTTCGATCTTTTTTAGAGGGACAAATATGACATCTTGATTTTTTTCGTGGCGGTTCAAAACTATTTGCGTAAAGTTGTTCTGAAGTAGATGTTGAGACGGCGATACCTCCTTCACCTACTAATTCTTCTGCAAGTTGAATAATGAAATTCCGCCTTTTTTTCATTTTCGGATCACATTCAGCATTCAGTGACAACCATATTATGTATGCATTCATCGCACTTATATCGATCATATTATAAAATACAATCAAAGGCCACCGACGTGTCATGCGCTTCACACTATATGCTCTTACCATTTTGTCCATCGTATCTACTCCGCCTTTGGTTTTATTATAATCTAGGATTATTTGTGGCTTTTTTTCTAAGCTGTTGTCAATATCATAAGTGTTATGCATTGTGCTTAGCAAAGTAACAATTCTACCTTTTCTGGGACAGTAAGAGATGATGGTCGCCTTCTCTTGAAACCCAAATAAAGTAGAATATACAGAACGATGTTTTGGATTTGTGAACACACACTGTAAAAAAAATTCCGCAACGTTCCTGGGAAAAAATGGGCAGCTGAGTTGCCCATTATTTCCAAGAAACATGTCTTGAAAATGACTGGTACTTTACTGTATATGTTAAAAACTTTCTACAGAAATGCCAGCAAGTTTCCTGCGAAATACCAGGAATATTTCTGTTGACAGCAAAACATTACTGACATATTCAAGGCTGGAGTAGCACAAGAGCGAAAAATGCCCAGACCAGGGATCGAACCTGGATACTTGGCGTGCCGTGCCAATGCCTTACCTGTTAGGCTATCCGGACCGATACTTGGCTGACATAATTCACTCTGGATGTTCGTTCCCTTCATTATGACATTACTGACACAGCATGCGGGATCCGCAGACGATTTTTACATTTCCAGTTGACAATTTTCGCTTTATTATCATTATTTGTTAGAATGAAAAAATATTTTGAAATTGACATCAAAATTATTATTTATAATTTACACGAAAAAATAAATTTTCAGTTAAAATTCAATAAAGTAATTATATATGTGATATATTGTTTCTGAACTTTGCTTAAAATATAAAAATATATAAATGTAAATAATAATTAGAAAAAAAATCTAGGCATAAAATATTTTGGATTTTCGTCAGTGATTATGTTAGTTTACAAGTTAGATAAAATACATATAAATTTTCATGAAAAAAAAACCTAAACGTAATTGTATATTTTTTCCGAAAAAAAAAATTCAAATTTGCAGCAATTCAAAGTGTCAAATATATGTCAAATTTAAATCAAATTGTAATAAAGTGTTAAAATATAAAATTAATTAAAAAAGAAAAAAAAGTCAAGAGGTAGCATCGAACCCGGGCCGTACGGGTGGCGTGTAAGCTTTCTGCGTCCACACCACGAAAGACACGTTCAGAGATGCAAACTAATGGGTATTTGAAACGTATGCTAAAACTCGGCATCTAATTTCTGAAAATCTAAGGCCCATTTGAAGAAATCCTTTCACAAGAATAATTAGAGATAAGAACTCTAAAACATACTTTAAATTAATCAAAATAGGTGAGAATCATATTTGATTGTCCCCTGGTTAATGCAGATCCAAATAATAGGTGTATTTTTTTTTTACACAGTCTGCTCGTTAAAGATTTCACAGACAAGTACGAGAGATAATCTCTTAGTGATGTCACAGAGGTATTGTATTTTCATCTGAATTATCTTGATCTCTATTGATTTATTTGCATTCCATATTGATTTTTTTACATTCATTTAAGGAATTCGTTTTCGACACTCGCGCGCGAGCAACGGATTATAGGGGAAAAAAATAATAAATGGCGGCCGCAGCGTTTTGCTGTTTCCAACTTTTGTTCAGGAACGTTTCAGATAAGAAAACCAGAATTTCACAGGAAAGAGCTAAATTATTCTGAAAACCTGATAAAAGGCGAAACGTTCCTGGATTTTACATGGAAAGTTACCATTTTTTTTTACAGTGCAGCGGGTAATTCAGGTTTATTTTTTCGAATTGTTCCAATAAGAGATAATTTTTCTGAAGTAAGATGTGTTGCTAATGCATATGACGTAAAAAAGTTATCACATGTAATATTACGACCAGAATTTTCAATTTCCTTCGTCAATCTTTTAACTAAATTTTCTCCCTGGTGAGATTCTCTTACTTCATTTTTGCCTGTATATAGTTCCAGTTTCCAAGCATACGATGTTACGCTGTCACAAATAACCCAGAACTTCAATCCATACTTTCCAGGTTTAGATGGCATATACTGACGGAAAGGACATTTTCCACGAAAAGAAACTAATAGCTCATCGACAGTCATAGACCAATTAGGAATATAAGGGTCTTGTAAATAGCTATTCCACAATTCAAAGCATTCTCTTATTGGCTCTAATTTATCAGTTGATCTTCTTTTACGCCTCTCAGCAGCATCATCAAATCTTATGACACGTAATATACTTGTGAATCTATTGCGACTCATAATGTCCCGAAATATTTGTCTTCCATTTTTTATGCTCCAAAGTTCGCTTACTGTTTCATTTTTCGATTTATATACTCCAATAAGTAATAAAAGTCCGATGAATTTTTTAAGTTCTATAATATTTATAGGTTTCCACTCTTTATCGAATACTCTATTGCCTTCCGCGTTTGTCCATTTTACTATAATTTCCAAAAGTCTTTTTCGGAAATAGATAAGAAATGAGGATGATATGGAATCCACTTCACGATTTGCAAATCTTGAAGGTCCAGATTTTTCACGTAAAATATTGATTTCAGTACGTCTTCCTTGTGGTCTGGCAACTTCATTCTTATACCAGATCTGTGAATTATTTTTGGAAACAAAAGTAGAATTTGAAGTACTTGTGGTTGCTACATTTACTTCATTGGAATCATTATCAGATTCTGAGTAGGAATCAGAAATTTCATTATGTATTTCAACATAATCTACTTCACCTTCATCAGACGACAGATTTTCATCATCGGTGTCGAATTCTATATCGTCCGGATTTTCCATAATTTTTTGAATTTCCTCTTGAGTCAATACTTTTTTTCTGTTCATCTTCAATTCAGTTTTTAACAAAAAATAAGTTAGGAAATAAGAAAATGATGAATATTTGTAAAATAACAAAGCACGTACAAACTACACTTATTACTTGTCTTCAAATATCAAGTCCTATTTTCAATGAAAAGAATCAAAAACATCAATAGACACCATTCGCTCACTAACTGTGTCTGTTGATAAATGACTCTCTGAACCAGAAGTAACCTTTTATATATAGAGCACGAAGTTTACTAGATCAGTCTAGAATGTTCTCAAAACTTCATTATAAAGTCGCCAAATTTGGCGAGATTGGCGCTAAAAATCCATCGCCAAATGGGCGATAAACAGCCAATTATGGTAACCCTGTTCCTCCTCATGATTTATGGCAACCCTAGAAAAAGAAAGCAACAGTATATTACGTTTGTTTTAATGTTGGGTCCAATGGACCCGCGTGGTAAACAATGAAACAAATTAAAAATAGGTAAAAAATTTCGAACAAAATTTTAATCGCAATTGCATATACATAGAGGAGACAATTGCAGGAAAAGTCATGTAATCACGAAACTTTGAATGCTATTTTTCATGAGAAAAATTTACATTAAATATTGCTGTCGGGTCCAATGGACCCGTCTGGTAGGCGGAAGGTTAAAGGTTTTTATTTCCTGTAAATTTTCGAGAACTTTTCATCTTATTTTTAACATAACCTGAGGATGAGGTTCCAACCCGGACATCCGGGATACAGAATATATTTCCCGGTGTATAGTGTGTAAGCGAAATCCATTTTTTTTACAAAACATTAGATTTTTTACATTAATATGTTTTCCAGGTTGGTAACTAGCAACATGAAAAGCAATTTTATATGAAAAATCTTCATTATGCATTTAAACAAAGTTTCGAATTTTATAAAATGCGACACCTTTGTACTATCCACATAAGAAAGTTAATAGTCGAATAAATTACGAATGATTTTATTACTTACATCAGCCATCTACTTATTTAAGTGGTTTAAGGGGTCCGGGACACAAAAATCTTCAAATTTTGCAAAAACATTTTATTTCATAACAACTTTCTCTGTTTTTCCCGGCTTAAAATGGCATTTAAAGCATGTTTCTATCTGAATTAGAACAAAAAATATTAATTTTTTCATTTTTGCTTGTTTTCATAATCTAGCTTTCAAGAAATGGCTGTCATGGAAAAGACTTCTTGTAAAAATGCGTTATTCTTCACGATAGGTTTTTTCACCATTTCTCATATTTAAATTCTTATAACTCGAGAACCGTTAAAGATACAGTGTTCAAACTTGGAACATATCTTTTTCAATTAGTTTACTTTAATTTTGATTCAGCATATTTGAAAAAAATATTTACTTTTGAAAATATGATTTTTTTTCTAAAGTTGCACCATTTTTTTTTCGTTAAATATTTTTCATTTTTTTATAAATTAATATTTTTAAAATTGCTGAATCAAAATTAAAACTTATCTATTTCTGTTTATTTAAATGAAAAAAAAATGAAATTCTATGAATAATATTTCGAGTTATAACGATTTTAAATAACCCCACTTTTTGAATAAATTTTTAATTAAAAATGTTTAAAAAAAACCTGAGAAGTTTTATCATGTGATTTTGTTTACAAATGATAAGGTTAACCATCACAAAAAAAATTCAGAATTTTAATTTTATAAATAAAAAATGTTTTAAAATGTGTCCCGGACCCCCTTAAGCGCGTAGTTTGATTACTTATCTGTCAAATTTATGTATGCAGCCGATGGAAATCAGCTCATTTTTATAAAACAGTGAGAGTAGAAAATCATTTTCTAACTCACTAAATTTATGTCGCTCAACGCGACTCAAAATGATCTAACCTTTCATTCTGCAGGAATCTAAAAATGACATTTTAATAGGTAATACCACAATAAATTTACACCGGAGGATTCCGATATTGCTCTTTATTCAAGTAAAAAGCTGCATTTGTTAACAAAATGGTGAACGTTCACAAATGACGATTATATCAAAATTACTTATCAAAAACTCCACTAGATGTTAACACATGTCTCCATTTCACCAGAAAACTCATAAATTGAAGATCAGCATGCTTTCCAAAATAAATTGAGAATATCTCAAACCGCACTATATATAGCAACTACATAACCACAGTAACCTAAACAAACTATCATAGAAAAAAATAATTGTAACAACCAGATTTACGAAAATCCATACGCACTTTGCGAAACTTTCAGAAAGGACAGAATATGTTTCATTCATGCATAAATGCTATACTTCAAAACACCACGATCGCACGCAAAATCTCAAAAATCACCGGTTCAGAAAGCAGTGGTACGGGAACTATTTTCATTGCCAACCCCCAATTTTGTATAAAATTTTGTCACGACCTGTGTATAGGCAGTAGATTTTTTTTTAATCGACAACGTAATTAAAGAGTAATCATTTTTTTAGGTTTGCTCTTATGTTTCACCCCTATTTGAATAAAACAATTAAATCTATAAAGCAGTGGGGATTTTTTTATACAAAGCATATGACTATAAATATTTTTAATGAAAAATTCTTAATAAAATAATATAAGAATTCAATGTGAGGTATGCTCTTGAAAGAGCTCAATATTGCTTCTATGTTTGTATCTGTAATGGAAAACGCAAGCCGTAAGCCAATCTCTGAATCCAATTGACATCGATATTTTGTTTCAATGACAACTAATTTTGAAAGGCTTTTCACATAAATGGCTCAATACATATATACAATGTGATTCAAAACTTTTCTTTCAAATTTCGTGTGGAGGTAGGGAATACGTCAGGAAACCGATTTTACATAGGAAGGTATCTCCGCAAATGTACGCATGCTTATGTAGAGGGAGCTGTGCGTACCCAATCTTCCATGGCGTCCCAATCATTGTTTTGACTTTCCTAAAGCTAGTATTATTTCTTCTCCTTTTTTCACTCCTTTTTTGGACTTCCGCGAAGCCTTTTACATCTCTAAAAATTCCAAAAATCTCACTAATGGCCTTTATTCAACACCTTCGGAAAGAACAAAATTAAGCGAGAAGTTTCCAGGCATCAGATAATGAAAGCTTTGAATAACGAGATTTTTGGAGTTTTTAAACGCGTAAAAGTCTTCGTGGAAGTCCAAATGAGAAATGGAAATAGGAGAAGAAATAATACTAACTTTAGGAAAGTCGAAACAATGATTAGGACGCAATGTAAGATTGGGTAGACACAGCTTCCTCCACATATGCATGCTCACATTTGCGAACATGTTTTCCTATTTAAAATCGGTATCCTGACGTATTCCCTACCTCCCCACGAATTTTGAACTATAACTTTTGAATCACTCTGTATATTATATTTTTCTTCGATTTGGCATATTCATTTCCAATCCATAACCAACATTTTCTGGCAAGTCCGAGACATACTCTGCAGACGCATGTTTTGTCGCTTGAAGCATTAATTAACGGCTCTTTTTAATTTAAAAGGATAATGTATTTAAAAATATCAAGCGAAAATAAATCACTTAATCAACCTAATTCACAATCTATAAATTTTTCGAGCCCTTTAGAAAAGTCTTTTTTCGATTTTATCACACGACGGAAAATGATGTTTTCAAATAACAAGAAATACGAGTATATAGTGTTTTCTTTAGTAAATTCTGCAAAGTACGGGAACATGTCTCTGTAGGCAAAAGCATGAACTTGACAGTATGAAAAATAATAATCTATTTTAATTAAAATTTTTAAACTAAATTATTTAAAGAGCAGAAAACACAGAACATTAAATCATCTTGGCACCGGCAACATTCGAATGTACACGGACTCTAGCGCCGATAAAAAACAGCGGCTAATTCTTGTTTTAAGTCTTCTCAATAATCATCTGCGGATCAAAACGAACGAATAAATAAAAGATTGTCTTTCGCTTTCACAAACACTTGACCTTCTTACACTGGCCAGAAACATACACAAAAAATTTGGTTTAATTCCATGCTTAACTTCATACATTTTCGATGGTAGAATATTGAAAATGGCACAAAAATCGCTATTACAGCGCCCCCTATCGGTGAAAGTTTTGCAAATGCAGGGAGGACCTTCTTGCCTTATCCAAAACCATACTCAAAAAATTTGATTCAGTTCTATGCATAACTTCATGCACTTTTCAATGCACAATATTCAAAATCGCAGAAAAATTGCTATTACAGCGCCCTCTTCAGGCAGAATTTTTCAAAATTCAAGGAGGGCCTTCTTGCCATGGCCAAACACATACACAAACAATTTGGTTCAATTCTATGCATAACTTCATATACTTTTCGCTGAAACAATATTGAAAATGGCGCAAAAATCGCTATTACGGCGCCCTCTTTAGGCTGAAGTTTTCCAAATGCAGGGAGCACTTTCTTGACATAGCCAAATACATACACAAAAAATTTGGTTTAGTTCTGGGCATAACTTCATACACTTTTCGATGGTACAGTATTCAAAATCGCACAAAAATCGCTATTACAACGCCCCCTTCAGGTGGAATTTTTCCAAATACAGGGAGGACCTTTATGCCATAGCCAAAGATATACACAAAAAATTTGGTTCAATTCTATGCATAAATTAATACGCTTTCCGATGGTACAATATTGAAAATGGCACAAAAATCTCTATTACAGCCCCCCCCCCCCCCAACCCCAACCTTTCGGTGGAATTTTTCCAAATGCAGAGTGGACCTTCTTGCCTGGGCCAAAAACATACACAAAAAAATTGGTTCAAGTCTATGCTTAACTTCATACACTTTTCGATGGTACAATATTAAAATCGCGCAAATATCGCTATTACAGTGTTCGCTTCCGGCAGATTTTTTCAAATTAAGGAAGGACCTGCTTGCCATAGCCAAAAACTTAAAAAAAAATTTGGTTCAATTCTATGCATAACTTCATACATTTTTTGGTGGTACAATGGCGACAGGCAGACGGACACACGGCCAGACTAACGTTTTCCATAAACATGTTTTTTGAGATCTCTAGCCCCTAAAACGTGTAAATCCGTCAATAACCGGAAGTCGAAAAAATTTCGATTACAATACTTTCTTCTATTGAAGATAGAAGAAAGTAAAAATGGATGCGGAAAAAAAAATAAAGATAAATCTGAAGAAAAGTTGGAAAACTAAGAAGACTCAATTTTGCCAATATGTCAAACTGCCTCAGCACAGGTGCTTATAAAAACTTCTCCTAAGGCGTTTTCTGAAGAACAAAAGAAGAGCAAAGAGCTGAAACCTCATACTGAAGAAGCTAAAGGAAAAATACCGAAGATAGCAAATTTATTTTGGAGAAAAATATGCTTTTGTATAGAAAAAAATATAGGAATGGTACTGAAAGAAAATTATTAGCTGTCCCGGAAAAATTTCGTGAACAGTTAAAACATTTTTTGTCATGAAACTGTTGCAACACATTTGGGGGTAGCTAAAACTAAAGATTCTTTCTTAAAGACTTTCTATCGGCCAAATTGTTTTAAAGATATCAAAGATTATGTTAGAACTTGTGACTTATAGAGATGTTTTGGAAAACCTCAAGACAAAAAGAAAGCACCTTTACAGATTGTTCCAGTTATTTCAGAAATATTTACAAAACTAAATGTTGATGCTTGTAGACTCTTACCTGTCAGTAGACTAGGGAACAAATACATATTTACTGTATGTTTATTCTATGACGATTATTGATGCTTTATTACAAATTTTCAGTAAGCTTGGATTTCCTCGTATACTACAAAGTGATCAAGGAAAGTCAGTCATGAGTGTACTTACAATAGAATTCTTAGAGAAATTTAGAGTTAGAGTTGGGCAAAGTCAGGTTTATCATCCACAAAGTAGCCCATTTGAAAGAATGCACAGGACTTTGAAACGGATACTCAGAGTACTTTGTTTAGAATCTGAGGCTGACTGGGGGAAAGTACTCCCTCTTGCCCTTTTTGCATTAAGAACTGTAACTAACAAAAGCATTGGGTTCAGTCCAACACAATTTGTCCATGGCCAGAGCTTAAGAAATCCACTGATGCTACTCTATAAAAATATGACTGAGCAAGATATATAAGAAGATAGTGTGATATCCTATGTATTTGACTTAATGAACAGAATAGAGAAATGTCAAGAGCTCGCTGCAGAAAATATGGAAAAACAGAAACAAAACCAAAAATATTGGTATGATATAAAAGCCAGAAAACAAGAGTTTAAAGACGGAGATCAAGTTTTAATTGTGGCCTCGTCCAAAACAAATAAACTGTCAGTTAGTTGGATAGGACATGGAGAATTAATAAAGATATTATCAGAAACTAACTATGTTATTTACTATCCAGAGAGAAAGAAGTCCTGAGCGTATCACGCAAATATGTTAAAACCTTACCATCAAAGAAAAATAGAAAGTATAAATTTGCTGACTATAAAAACAACCTCTAACGATGAAGAAGAGGATGAAATTCCTAAATTGGATGAGGAAAACAATGACAATGCGTTGTTAGAGGTATGGCATGACATCGAAAAAAAATACCAGATTAAATGAAAGTCAACGAGAAGAATTAGGACAACTTATTGGGAAATATGCTGACTCTTTTTCGACTGAGCCAGGGTACACGAATCTAGCTGAACATGATATTGAGCTAGAATCAGAAAAACCAATCTGTGCCCAGCCTTATAAAATGTCACCTAGACAAACGGAAATCCTTACGGCCGAAGTCAAGAAAATACTGAAACTAGAAGTAATTGAGTCAGGTGAATCTGACTTTGCCACCCCGTTAATTTTAGTTGAAGTTCCAGGCAGAGAAGCGAGACCCTGCATATATTATCGCCGTTTAAATAAAGTGACTCGCACAAAATTTTACCCTTTGCCCAACATTGACCAGTTAATAGAAAAGGTGTCTCCAGCTAAATATATTTCAGTTTTATATCTGACCAGAGGTTACTGGCAAATTCCGTTAACCAAACGTGCTCAAAGGTATGTAACTTTTGTAACAAATTTTGCGACGTACAGACCTTTACGCCCCCCTTTGGTTTAAAAAATGCTCCGTATGAATTTAGACAACTTATGGCCGGATTACTGAGGATTACTGCGGTGCCTTATCTGGATGACGTTGTTGTCTTTTCTCAAACTTGGGAAGATCATCTAAAACACCTGGATGGCGTTTTCAAAGGACTAAGTGAAGCAAACCTGCATATTAAACCATCTAAATGTCAATTCGCCCAAGCTTATGTAAAATATCTTGGACACTTAGTGCGTCAAGGTCTTAGAACCCCATGAAAACTGAAGGTTCAAGCCATAAAAGAGTTTCCAGTTCCTACTATTAAAACTCAAATCCGATCTTTCTTAGGTTTAGCCTGATATTATCGGAACTATATTCCGGACTTTTCTATAATTCCAACTCCTCTCACTATTTTATTAAAAGGAAAGGTTCGCAATTCAATAGTAGACTGGAATGACGACTGTCAAAATGCATTTGTTGAGCTCTCTGAAAATCCTGTCTTATATAGTCCTGACTTTACAAAAGCTTCCATCGTTCAGTGTGATGCTTCAAATTTGGGAATTGGTATAGTGTTATCCCAGCTGAATGAAAATAATGAAGAACATCCTATATTGTATCTCAGCAGACACTGAACGAAACTAGTACCACTGATAAAGTATGCAGTTGTTTCGTATGCATCGGTATTGTGTTTGCAGTGCGAAAACTACGGCGCTATTTGGATGGACATCAAAAATTTCTGATCCAGACTGACCACAACCCCTTAGTATGGCTAGACAAAAACAGCGGAACGAATCCTAGACTTTTAAGATGGTTGGTTGTTGTTGGTTGTATTTATGTCGGACAATTATCTGCACGTGGGATATGGGCCCTAAGGGGGGGGGGAGTGCCTTCCGTGGAGGTCTTTCTAAGGGAACCTAACCCGTATTAACGCTTAGAGAACCAAGGTTCGAAGAAAACCACGAAAACTCCGAACGATTAGGCCGACGGGCGCGATTGGGATCGAACCCAGCAGCTCCCGTCTACCAGCTTCGAGAGCAGAACCTCTCGGCCACTGGTGGGGCCTTTTAAGATGGACCTTACTTTTACAGTCCTTCAATTATGAAATTGTTCATGAAAAGATAAACAACATCAGAATGCTGATAGTTTGAGTAGAGCCCTAAAAGCCTAAGTTTGTAAAATATGATAATTTGTATGACAGTTAAATTTGAATTTATTGTTTTGAATATGTGTAAATTATTTTTCAATTGTTCTTGAGTATAATGTCTGAGCATTTATAAATTTTATTTGTATAAAATATATTTATGTTTTCACGGTGAGAATAAATTAAGTGTGGTTCAAGGTATTAAACTTTGTTTGGAACTGGTGCTCGAAGAGTAATAACGCAGAAAGAAACTTTTCCCCTTCAACATTAAACGTTTTCTCCAGGTGAGTAGGAGTCAGTCTGTAAAGAACTGACTTACAGAGAACTAACTTTTCCACTGATATATAGCAGTACTCATCTGATGATAGCTAAAATTTGGACTGTCTTTTGGAAAAGCTGACATTCTCAGAAGGGAGAGTTGGCGCTCGGAATTTGATATGAAATGATTGCGCGATGTATAGTTCAGAGTGATGTGTGTATCTAAACAAGAAAATGTTATTACGCTTTTTTTTAGGGGGGGGGGGTTATAACTTGTGTTTGTTAGATGTGAATTAAAAGAAAAAAAGACTAGATCGTCTCTTCATTTGTGTAAGTCAACATTTTATAAAGTGTGTACAATCGTCTCCTTCATTACTGTGTAAAGCGCGAAATGGAATCCTTTTTTTCGCGTAAGTTTGAATTTTTGAAAATGAAAATTGCACAAAACGCCGAAAAAGAAATAACATAAAAAATATTCTAAAAAGCTTTTAAAAATTAAAACTATACGGAATTTCAGAAATTTAAGCCCAACCGTCAATCTGAGTATATAAGTTCATCGAGAATTATAAAATAAGATTTTGTATCAAGATGTATTCCAAAACAAAGAAAATATTTTGCAAATATCTTTTCGCTTAAATAAGTTTTAATGTTTGAAGTTTGAAGTAATAAAATTGTATTACAGAACCTTTTTAATCAAAATATGTAAATGTTTAAAAGTAAACAAATATAAATAAACTAAAAAACTATAACAATAGAGCATTAAATTTGAAAGGAATTGGAAAATCAAATTGTCTTTTGCAATAAGTATTCAAAAATAAAGAAAAAGCATTGCAAATATGTTTTCCCTTAAATAAATTAAAATGTTTATAAGCTCGAAGAAATAAAATTGTATTAAAATATGTTTATAAAATGAAATCATGTAAATATTTAAAAAATAACCTAATGGTAACTAAACGAACATAAATAACCTAGAGGTTTATAATAATACGGAATCAAAACTAAAGCTGATTTTTCAATGTTTCTCGAATGTTAATTTTTTCATTAGCTCAAAAATGTTTTTGTTAATGGAAGCTCATAAGATTCAAATAAACTTTTCTTACAGTTTCAAACCCAGTTGTGATGTATATTTTCTAAATAATTATATATATATATATATATATATATATATATATATATATATATATATAAACAAGAGCGAAAAACCACTCATCTGTCATCGATTGCGAAACACTTTCCAACACATTTAAATGCAGTAATGAAAATTTAGTTGAAAAATATCTAAATAACCAATTTAGAAAATTCGTAATGCATTTAAAAATCCAATTTCTGCAATTACCATCACATCCGAATATTTTGTTCACCCCCCTTTGCGATCTATGGATTTGTATGTATAGGGGAGACCGGGGTAGTAGGCACAGTTTTTAGTTATTGGTTTTTATTAGTTTTTGGTTTAAGTTTTTTAACAAACTTTAACGGCACTTTTAAAGAACAGGCATTTGGCTATAAATATCCGGATTTTTGAGTTTGTAGCTTTTGTAGTTTATGTTTAGCGGAAACCTAAAGTAAAAGGAAAATTGTGCGCCAACCTACCCCGTCACGGGGCAAGTTGCCTATACCTATGGGGTAAGTCGGCACACGCTTTATAAAAGTTTAAATGAAACTAAAATAAGACACGCAGTTAAGAGAAATCAATTTCATTATTACCAGTAAGTTTAAACAAAGGCGTTATCGCCATGCAATGTAAATTCTAAATTATACAGACATAAAAATAATGAATAAAACATTAACAATGAGTAACTTCTATCCTACTCGATATCATCATCAGAGTTACAGTTGTCACAATTAAAAAATCGAGTGTCTCCGTTTAGGCTAGCCTCATGTGCCCAAATTCTTGCATTGCAATCACTTTTCTCTTTGTTTACTGTATTTCAAGCTACCAGCACACACCAGACATCGAGCCAGCTTGTCCCGTGTTCATTGCGCCTAGTAACCCCATAATAAATATCTTCGCAAAAGGGACAGGTAATCGTCTAAGCATAAATAATCCAAGTAAATCACATATGGGTAGGTACAATTAATCATACACTAAGAAAAACTGCACAAGTTAAATCGCAATTATTAAGAAAAGTATTAGAAATTAAAAAAAAGAATGAAGCAACACAAAATTACTTATGAGAGTAAAAAACAGAATAATCGTAATAAATATCCGCTGCACGTAGGTAACGGTGAAAAACTACAATGAAGATTGTAAAAAGCAAGAAGAAAGGTACTCTGTGACTAGTTGCGAAATCTATCCACAAGCTGGCGATTTATGAGGACTGCGCCAACTTACCCCTGTAGCCAACTAGCCCCGGTCTCCTCTACTACATAGAATATTAAAAGTTTGATCAATCAAACGCATAACGCAATTGAAAATTCCCATTAAGCAATTTTTCTCAATAAACGAAAACGTACTTTAGATCTTTTGTGTAGCCCTGTATATATTCTATAGAATTTATACACACCAAGTAATATCCCCCCCCCCACGAATTTAAGAAATATTTTAAAACGCGTTCTACAACTGAAAACGCATTTCCAGCAATTATTCTTCATAGACAGTACATTAGCCAAATAATTTTGTATGTCCCCGTAAATAAACGATAAATTATATTTACAGCAGTGATATATATATATATAATTTCAATATGTTTTAAATAGCGTAATATCATTAAAATACACAGAAAATGATTTTTTACCGTAGGCCGTAATGTAACGGAATTATTTTGAGTGTTCCTTTAACCCTTTATCTACTGATGGTACTTATAAGTGCTATTAAAATAACTTGTTATAAAATTCATTTAATACATCGATTAGTAATCATACAGTTTAAAATGAGTTATAGATGCATAACTTTATCTTGTTTCAAAAGCATTATTGGTTACACAAATGAAAAAGTTTTTAAAAAGGATGATTTCTTTTGCCTTTGTATCTTTTCAGCTTTCTTGGGATTGGGGGGGGGGTGGCTTTTTCAATTCGGAAATATTTCTATATTTCTATTATAAGAACATTATATTTGCACATTTCCTAATTCTACAAAATAATAAGAAAATTATTTAAAATAAAAGATTTGAGTGCGGTTATAAATATTGCACAAAATCCCTATAAATTCAAATTTAATTAATCCTACGAAATCCTTCAATCCTTCTAAAACCCTTCTAAAATTTATTAATGATTATGTAAATCTTCTAATATAGTTTTAAAATTTCACGAAAAATGCTTTAGAAGATAAAATTTTTAAGAATTCATAAGTCAGTAGATAAAGGGTTGAATGAACCATAAATGCTAACCTCAAGGGCAACATTTTAATAATTGTTTAGGTAATGAAGATCGCGCACTTTAGCTATACAGAAGAACCTCCATTAACCGAAGTCGGTGTGCTTTGCACTTTTTTTTCGCTTTCTACTATCATCCAAAATTTTCTCTTGACACATTGTATGCGGGCAATTTTTCGAAAATGAGCGCTAAATTTACGTTCACAAATGCCACTGAAATTAAAACCTGCTCACAACCAATAAGAAGCAAGCATTCTTGGATTACACCTTCTTTTTCCGCCCGTACAAAATTTTCGGTACCAGTAATAATTTCTGTCCCCAACCCACAAAAATTTACTAGTACGTGTCCCGTATACAATGTGTTAACAAACATGCATTTTTAAGGGGGGTTTTCCCACATTCTTTTTGTATGCAAGCCGTCTTTTCCAAACTACGAGTGCAGATAAATATTTTGGAATTCCCTTTTTTAGAATTCCTTCTCGCAAGCTCAATTTTCGGTATGAGTGTACTCTTCCCCACTTTTAAACGTTCCTGTTAAAAACAAAAACACACCCCATTTCGAAATTTGAAAGGTCTTACTGCCGAGCCCCAGAACAATCGAATGTTCTTGCACCCTCTAATTGTAAGCAAGTGCAAGAACGTAACCTCTTTTGTCATCTAAAGAACAAAGAAAATTTCATTGCAGCAGAATTTGGAAAGGGGGAGGAGTCACTTATCCTTTGTGGACAATTCTATTCCAGAAAAGGGAAAAGGAAAAAAGGAAGGAAAAACACGTTTGCTATTCTCTTTCTACCCCTACTAGGACGATCTTTTAGGTATGGTAACCTTTGGCAGCTGGTCAGAATTCCTGTTTGTTCTCTTTTTCTGCTGTTACATTTCCAATCAGAATTTTCTTGAATGCTATCATATAGAGCTTAAGCATTGTCTTTCTTATTTTTTTATACTCAAGTTTTCTTTTTTATCATGGCTTCCATTAAGAGAAAAGAACCGCATTAACCATACAGGTAAAATATGATATTGTTACGCGACTAGAATCGGGAGAAGCTGTGACAAAACTTGCAAAGGAGTTTCACGTTGGCGTGTCAACTGTCAGTGAGATAAAAATGAAATCGAAAAAAATGAAGAAGTGTTTTGCTGAATTTGATGTTGGGAAAGGCGCCAAATTCCAAAAACAATGAAATTAGCAGATCATACAGATTTGGATGCGATTTTGTACAATGGGTTTGTGCAGAAAAGATGTGAAGGAATACCCCTATCTGGACCAATGATTCAAGAAAAGCTTTGATTCTCAACTCGAAGCTTGGTGGTTTTGATGACTTCAAAGCCAGCAGTGGCTGGCTAGAAAAATTCAAAATTTGCCATGGTATAAGACAACTCAAAATCGAGGGTGAAAGGATGTCTGGAAATGTCGCAGCAGTTGATTCATTTGTCGCAAAAATCGAAAAATTGATGAAAGATGAGAATTTAATCCCAGATCAAATTTACAACTGCGACGAAACCGAACTATATTGGAAGGCCCTTCCTGAAAAATCTTTAGCTGCGGTAAATGTAACTTCTGCTCCCGGAAGGAAAAGAATGAAAGATAGGGTCACTGTATTAGCCTGTTCGAACGCATTGGATTCCCACAAGCTTGAACTAGCTGTTGTTGGTGAAAGTAAGAATCCGAGATGTCTTAAGGGGTCAGGTAACATTTGAAGCGTCCAAAAATCGATTTTTTAAAAATAACTTATAATTAAATAGGATTCTTTCGGAACATTTAAATTAAAACCCCATACAAAAATTCGCATTAGAAGAGAAGTTATGTCTAAAACACTTTGAGCTTTTGCTATATGATCAACGGGTTTTTCAATCTTTAAAGCAAATTTTCTCAAAACAGCGATTTTGATCACTGCGCGCACGATTTCTGAAAAACGGTTGCCTAGAATCTCACGAAATTTTTGGTGGATGTATTAAACGTACAAAAGCACAAAATGATCTATTATTATGTTTCTCAAGTAAGAAATTTAAAATTCACGGCTACTTTTGTATAAAAAAAATCTCGATATTTCGAATTACTCTAATTTTTTTTTTCCTCGAGATCTACAAGTTTTATTTTTTCTTATTGTAGGTCATTTTGAAAACACTTTATATCTGTACTCATTAAAAAAATCTTGCCTTGTTTCAGCCATTGAAATGGGAAAAACCATGTGCGCAATGCATGCAAGAATAATTCTTTCGTAAAAATTGTATTTTCTTTAAAAATAAATAAAAAAAGCTATATATGTGTATACCTTTTCTAACAACTTTGATTGATAAAATAAATCGTTTCTAACATGTGTTTTCAATTTTATAATTAAAAGTTAATTAGTTAAAGAATGACTGCAATTCTTATCGAGGTCACTTTTCCATGTATTTCATTGGTTCAAAGGTTACCTGACCCCTTAAGAATGTAAACAAATCTGCTCTTCCTGTACACGATTTAAATCAAAGAAATGCTTGAATGGATTCCAATTTGTTTTTGAAGTTTCTTTTTGATATTTTTTTGCCTGCAGTAAAATCTTGGCAAGAAAAAGAACATTTGAATGGAGCGCTTTTAATATTCGACAACTGTCCGGCTCATCCTGAAGATAACTGTCTAAAATTTGGAAACATCCAGTGTTTATTTTTGCCCCCGAATACAACGTCTCTTCTGTAACCTTTTGATCAGGGCGTCTTGGAGTCTTTAAAACGGCGTTACCGAAAGAAATTAATCAGAAAATTACTTTTTGAAGGAGATTCTGAATCTGGTGCAGTTTCAATAACTGAGTTTTGGAAAACTGTCAACTTAAAAGACTGCATTTATATGATCAGTGATGCGTGGGAATCTATGTTGAGTTTTCAAGCCTTTTTAGCACAATGAAAGGTTTCGAAAATTGTGAGGATAAAGAAATCACAGATTGATTGAATTGTGGCTTGGAAGATGCAGGCTTCCAGTTGCTCAATGATGAGGAATTAATAGCAGAAGTCCGAAATACTGCAGAAGAAGATGATGATGAAGATTAGAATGATTCCGTAGTAAATAAGATCAGTAAAAATGACGCTTTTGAGTGTTTCTCAAAAGGCCTTGTTTGGTTGGAGCAACAGGAACAGTGTGATTCCTCTGAACTCATGATTTTAAGAAAACTTTGGGATAGAGCTGCACGGCAAAGGGTGGCCAATTTACAGCAGATGAAGCTTGGCATTTAAACCATTGTAACTTGTTTTTCAGAAATAAATTTATTTTTATTTATAATTTTAATTTATTTAACAGTTAAAATAAGTCATAATAACAGTTCAATGACGATACTACATATTAAACTAGATGATTATTGATGAATTCTCGATTATCCGAAAATTTCGATTATCCGAAGAAGGGTCGGTCCAAATTACCTCGGATAATCCAGGTTCTACTGTACTTCATTTTCAATGTCAACATGCTATTATAAACCTCAATTACATAAATTAGGTAAATAGCAATGGGAGTATATTTACGCGAGTTAGATTACTGGCAGACATATAGAGAAACCGAATTCACAAACACATATTAACTCTGATGGAATGTGTTGAAAAAATATCATAGTAAAATAATACATTCAAATTAATTTTTTTTCAACTGAGTCCAAAAATGGTCAGTTCGAGATTCAAACACAGAACTTTTGGCTTAAAGTGCGAATGCTGCGCTACGGAGTGTATATTTCGCTCTGTATGAAATGTGTTGGGGTTGTTATCGATCCAGATCGCTCAATATGCAGAAAATGGAAAAATAAAACAAAGGTATCTAGTTCAACTCCGATACGTGCCATTTTTCCACTAACTTAGAAAAAATTCTTTTCGTATAAGATTTTTACCATGAGTATGATTGAGTCAAAAGAATAACAAATTATTATATTATATATTTCTGTACATTTCGATTTTATGAACCAAATGTACAAAAATTTAAGAAAGAAATGTACAAAATTTAAGAAAGAAGTGTACAAAATTTAAGAAAGAAATGTACAAAATTTAAGAAAGAATTGTACAAAATTTAAGAAAATTCGTTGCAGTTTTCAAACTTAATCTATGTTCCGATGTAACAGGTGTTTTAGATGCATTGAGTTTTGTACGATTTTTTGGTGGAATTTTGGCGTGAAAAAACTATTTTCGAATATCTGCTACACCTTGCCTGCGGTGAAAATAGCATGTTAGATTTATTTTATCATAAAAATGTTTATTTCATCAGAAAATACATTTATTTTAGGACTAAACCCAAATTTACTTTATTACAAAACACACAAATTTATTTTATTATAAACAGACACTTTTATTTTATAATAAAACGCACGTAATTTATAATATAAAAACACACATATTGTTTTATTATAAACACACGCAGATTATTTTAGTATAAAATAAACACACGGAATTTATAATATAAACACACACCGATTATTTTATTATAAACACACGCAGATTATTTTAGTATAAAATAAACACACGGTTTATTTTTGTAATAAAACACACACATTTTTTAATTTATTACAAATTTCAGATGATATTTAGTTAATTGTAAATCAGATTGTGAGGATTGCAACTGATTCAGGTGTTAACACCGGCGTACTTTGGTTATTGGCGCATTATGCGGTCTACTAAGTTACCATACTAATCAAAATATCGCGAGATGCTACGCCATTCAAAATATCGTCGTTTTAGCGCCAAAAGGGAACCCTGGTACGCCTGAGACATCTAAAACTTTTCAATTAGTGCGATGTAGCACTACAATAATATGGTGATTATTTAACTACACTAATACAGACACACATATATCGTATAATGCAAAAATGTATTAAAATTTGCATTCTTTTAACGTACTCTTTAAGTGATGAAAAGTTTCCACTGCCGTATTCTTTTTCATCATCCCCTGAAATATAAAATCTGCCATCTACTTTATGAGAAACAAATATCTTGTTTGCTGTTTTGGTGTAATAAATATTTAAATCTAAAGAGATGGCATTGTATGATGGCTGAACGTCAGTAAAAATTATTTTGAAATAATGCGAATACAATATAACTATCGTTTTAAATGCAACTTCAGTTTTAAAAATAAAACAGAATCCATTAAAGTTTCTACCATTTAAACTACTTCTGTATTCTACTTTCAAAAATGGATCACGTTCTTTAATGCGTCTCAAATGTTTCCCAGCCTTTTTTTTTTTTTTTTTTTTTAGATTATTTTTATAAAAGAAGAAAATCTTCCAGGGAAAAATAATTCTATCACTGAACGAAAGCTAGCGTGTTTGGCAATTCAGAATTCACTTTTCAAAAAGTTTATGGTTCTGAAAGATTTAACTATTTTTCGTAATAGTATTCCACTAACTGAGAAGCTGCTACTTAATGATGAATTTGTTTTGATGGATAAAATATGAACCCAAAAGAACAAAAGAAATATTTTATGCACCAAACTAGTATATTTGTTACTGTAAAACCCCAAAGCCTGGTAAAGTTTCAATCGTAAGTCCTAGACATTATAATAGATTTTAAAAGCCCTAAATATGCTTTTAAAAGATGAAAATGATCAACAGCGATGAAAAGCCTTTTTGGAGTAGATTGCGGGATAATTCAAGACCTTTTAGATTACTATACAAACTAAAATTAAAGTTTAGGAATTTCGTAGCATGATAAGCAAGCACTAGTATTCGAAAATTTTTCATATATACAGGGTATCTGAAATGTACTTTTACACTTTTAAAAATAATTTAAAATAAACGAAAAAGGATATGCAGTAATGGTTTTTTATGTTCCATAAAGAAATTATTATTATTATTATTATTATTATTATTTTTGCAATTCCGCAATTTCAATGTGTTCACTGTTAGTCACGTGAAACACATTAAGGGGGTCCGGGACACAAAAATCTTCAAATTATCTAAAAATACTTTATTGCATTAATATCTTTTCTGCTTTTATTCTGCTTAAAATGACGTTTAAATCATGTTTCTAATTGGAACAGGAAATATTATATTTTTCGTTTTGGTTTGTTTTCAAAATGCAATGAATGTCATAGAAATGACTTCTTGTGAAAACTGCGCTTTCCTTCATGATGGTTTTTTTCATCATTTCTCAACATTTCTCCTATTTAAATTATTATAAGTCAAGAACCGTTAAAGATAAATGGTTCAAACTTGGAGCATGTCTTTTCAGTTGTTTTACTTTAATTTTGATTCAGCAAAATTAAAAGAAATATTTATTTTTCAAAATATGATTTTCTTTTAAGTTATATTATTTAAAAATATTTTTATTTTTTATTTAAATTAACATTTTAAAAAATGTTGAATCAAAATTAAAATTTATATATTTTTGTTTATTTAAATGAAAAAAATTGAAATTCTACAAATAATATTTCGAGTTATAACGATTTTAAATTACCCCACTTTTTTAATAAACCTTATATTAAAATTTTTTTTAAATTTTTTTGAGAAATTTTACTATGTGATTTTCTGTACTTATGGTATAAATAACCATCACAAAAATTCAAAATTTTAACTCAATAAATAAAAATTCTTTTAAAATGTGTCCTGGACCCTCTTTAGTCTATACGAGATTTCTATCCACGTTCTATGAAGCATTGCTAATTAACTGTCTGGATGGCCTCTGTAATTCGACTTTTCAGCTCATCAATGAGACATATTAGAGATTTGTAAACGTTTTTCACTTATCCCTATAAAAAGAAGTGCAAAAGTGTTATGTCTGGAGATGTAGGCGGCATTTGTGGCTAAAACATTGCAGATCTAAGCGGCCAAAACACTTCAAAAATTATTTATACTTTCTTTATGTAACATAAAAAATCGTAAGTGCATATCATTCTTTGTTTATTTTGAATTATTTTTTAAAAGTATAAAGATACATTTCGGACACCCTGTATATATAGTTATTAATTAAGGATATATTTTTCTATTCCGCCCTGGACTCATCACTGTTTTCAACTTTGCTGCTATACTGTGAAAATTAACTGAGACATGCTAATTTTTTCTCTGAATTATAATGTGATTACTTGTTGATGTCTTAAATCGACTTAAACAGATTTTATCTACCTTGAGGTGGTGTGACTGCTAAAACATAACGAAAAGAATTTGGTTTATTAGTTTTAAACTGGCAAAAATACACTTCACCTTCAATTGCGAACTTTTCTGCATTAGAGATTAATGTTATTTTTTTTTTTACCTCTATGAGATACCTTTTGTTTTGTGTATAGAATATGGATATTATTCTAATAAAAGTGTGCAGAAATAATTTCTATTAAGGATCACACGTTTTGGGAGCGGGAGATATATCTGCTGCAAATGGTGTGGGCAAGTGAAGTGTATCAAGAATTCTTACGAGATTTTGCTTACGGAAGAATGCTTCTGGATCATCGTCTACAAAAAAGATGAAAATTACGATAAGTACAGACAAAACTCCCCGAACCAATAAATTTCCTATCATAAATAGTAAAATGAATTTAATAAAAAACAACTGAAACCTTCAAAAGAGATCTATTGACTGGCTATTTTGATGTTAGAGAGGCAACTGTACCCCTTAGGCTTCTGGAAGCTTGCATAAAGGCAAGAAGACAAACGAAAGAACTGTATTTAAATTTTAAATGATGAAATCAAATATAGCAAGGCCCAAACGATATAAATAATTTAGTGTTGACGAGTGGAAAAAGTGATGCATTTTTCGTCATTTATCTGTGAAGAGTTACAAAAGAAATGTCGATGAAGACAAAGTCACTGAGAAACCTTAAAACTAAGCGTGTTCAACAAACTGTAGAACTGCTATTAAAACTGACACTTCGGGAGATTTTCACAGCAAACGGTATTGAAAATTTAAGTCCCCTTTCAAAGTATGGTAAATTCACGTAAATAGGTAGAATTATTACAAAGTAACATCGTTCATGTGTAATCATTTTACGAAACATTAAAACATGACTTGAGCCTTTTTCACAATTTAAAATCGGTAAAATCATTCCAGAAAGAAATAAAATTAATTTGCTTGAATGGCATTTAAACTCACCAGACTTAACCTTTGGTGCTCAGCTTTGCATATGTGGAAACAACAGTGTTTTGAATTGAATAGATTTTTTTTATTCGTGTATACCTAATTGACACCAGAAAATTAAAATAGCAATATTTGCTTTAATTAATAACAGACATTCCGTATTTAAATAAAGCGAAATTAGCCATTGTAAATTCCTGGCGTAAAGTCAGATTCTCAGAAGTGCGTAATTTCTAGAACGTATTTTACCATGGGAATTAAAGGGTTAAAGTTTCAGTTTTATAAAATACATAATTATAAGAAAATGAGGTATTTGGAGACATTATTATTAAAATATTTACTGATTTGCAATATTTTAGCGTAAAACAGCCACACGACAGTAGTTTTTACTTGTATTGCAGATGGTCACAAGAAGAAAAGATTGATGTATTATATGAGAAATGTACCTCTGATTTTTTTCATTACTTTTCCTGTGTAATAAACCTTTCAGATAATCATATATAATTTTTTTGAAACAAAATAAAAAATCGCGCATTTAAGGATTATATCTTATAGAAAACTTCTGGAATGTTTTAAATAGATGTTTAAGTAAAACGGGACGTACAACCAGGGAAGACGTGATAAAGAATGCTTACATAATTATAAAAAATGAGGTATTTGGAGACATTCTTATTAAAATATTTACTGATTTGCAATATTTTAGCGTAAAACAGCCACACGACAGTAGTTTTTACTTGTATTGCAGGCGGTCACAAGAAGAAAAAATTGATGTATTATATGAGAATAGTACCTCTGATTTTTTTCATTACTTTTCCTGTGTAATAAACCTTTCAGATAATCATATATAATTTTTTTGAAACAAAATAAAAAATCGCCCATTTAAGGATTATATCTTATAGAAAACTTCTGGAATGTTTTAAATGGATGTTTACGTAAAACGGGACGTACAACCAGGGAAGACATGATAGAGATTGCTATAAAAGCGTGGTTCTTCGATGACGAATCAAAAATATGTGTAATAAATTAGAGGAGTAATAACTATAACGAATGCAGAAAGTAATTTCTGCTAAAGGAGGGCATACTTCATAATTATAAAGGTATTAATCAGTGTATATAAAGTAATAGTTTTATAAAAAGAGCGGATTTTTATTTTGTCCGAAGGAATTTTTAGATGTATATATATATTAAAGCACTGTAACAAATAAATAGAGTCTCACTGATGTCACATTTAATGCATTGCATCCATTGTTAAAATATACTAAAATAACTAATTCAATACTATGATGGTTTCTATATTTTGTGTTAGAAAATGTTTTCCAACATACCCTAAAACTCATGGCTCTAATTGGAAGAAAATAGTAAATCTACTAACATTTTTTTTCTTTTCTTACATCTTATTATAGGCGGTATCAAATCAAGCAACTTGTGAAGGGTTTTTTGATACACGAATACCTATCCGTAATTCTAATGACTTTTCGTTTGAGAGAAGAAAACTTACCACGCGTCGGTCTTTGCAGGAATCCCCCCAAAAAATTTAAACCAAAAAAGTTCGAGAGAGAATATAAACTAAAAAAAGATTAAGCACTTTAAGAGATTGCTTATTCTTAGTATAAATATTAAAACTATTTTTTCAATTTCTTTCCCTAAACAAAATGAATAAATCGTTGATACAAATTAATAGTACATTATTGGTATGTTTGTAAATTAATTTCATTTATCCACATTTTGAAAAATTCGTTCAAAAAAACTTGTTATAGAAGAAAAGGTCCAAATACCGGCTACCACTTTTGTTTTCAATCTAGATCATACAATTTCCAAATTAATAAAATAAAAAGTGACAGCAGGGTACCTTGACATGTTTCACATCTGTTTAGAGAAAAAAAAAATCAGTTTACTATCTCTCACAGTCTTCTTCCCATTATGTTTCTAAATTTGTTTTTTAACGTGTAAAACAAAAACAAAAAGCTTGCTGATTGAAATGAGAATTATTTTATCTGAAAATATCAAAAACATAATATCAGTCTCTGCGTCGGTACACTCTCTACAGCCCACATATCGCATTCTTAACATTGAACCCAGAATCCCCTCCCCCATTCTTGTCCACAGAGAAAGAATGCAGAAGATAAAAATTTATCATCTTCCTCAGTTGGATATTTTCCTTTTTCACTTTTTTAACCCTCTCGCTGCGTAATTGTTTTATCAAAATAGCTTCAAAAATTGTGTATTTAACCCCTTCGCGACGAGCGTCTTTTAAGAATTTTTATTCTTTTGTCACCGGTTTTTCAAAACAAAATTTTTTGTCTAACTTAACCGGGAAAATTCTCCGTTTAAAAAAGGCAAAATTTGCAATAAAAAAATAACTGGTGGGAATAATCAAGGAGGGTTAATTAGATGGAAAAAATGCATCCCCGAGGAAATCTCGGGTTGCGCAGGGAGAGGGTTAAAATCAAATTTCTCCCTCTTTCGCCTGGTTTACTCCGTCATATTTTTTTCTTTCTCTTACAGGCAATTTTGTAGTGTCCAACAGCGCTTTTTTGGAAAGTGATCGGTAACCAGTGTCGGTCTTGAAGAATTACGGCCATGGTTACTTTTTTCATATTGCGAAATGGGATTGAAACTATTTCTGAACAATTTAAATTAATTTATTAATTATGGAACTATTTAGATTAATTTATTTTCCTCCCCTTCAAGCAGAGCAACCGAGAGAGGTCTAAATACCGGGTAGCCGGTATTTAGACCACTCTAGGTAGCCGGTATTCGGACCACTGCTACGTTTAAGTTAAAAAGGGTATTACTCATTCATATAATAAAATACTAATAATGAGCACTTGGCAATTGAGAGCTAAATATATCTAGAAAATTACTTAATCAACAATTCAAGCCAACATACGAACAGTATATTTAAAAAAAATCAAAAACACATATCTGAAAATCTTTTGATGTACCAGATTACTTAGATTCGACACTTTTGCATTTGTTATTTGTAAATGACACATACTTCAGCGATGGACTTTTCATAACTTTCTTCTCTCAATTAAAGTTACAAATTCTGCCTATCTCCGCTAGGCCGCGCTGCGCTCAGTTCTCAGAACACCTAGTAACCGGTATTTTGACCCTAGCCGTATTTGGACCTTCTCCTCTATATTGCTGTCGAAATAACACATCTTCGGAAAAAATTATACATTTAATATATCGGAATTTTTTAAATATACATTATTAATTGCTAAAATGTATGAAACAAAAATCACAAAAATGCGAAAAAGTATTAATTAATTGTCCATATGTTTCGGTTTCATCGTAGCTTTTATCGAGACAAATGAGAATTTTGTACAGCTACAAGATCTAGAAAAGAAAACGAAGGATTTTGTTAAAGAGAAAATATTAAATTAAAAATAATTAATGAATTTTGACAAATCATAATATTTAAAGAATATTTTTTCCCTGATAATGGCTAAACCTGTACTAAAATGTAATCCAGTCAAAAATTTTACCATAAACATTAATTTAAAAAAAAAATTAAGTATTGTGTATTTCGTAAACTATTTTCAGAAACTTTCAACTTAAGTTCGAATTATTCTAAGAATTTAGAATTCCCAATTACATCAAAATCTATTCAATGCAATTCTTTAATTACGTTGTTTGCTGTAAACAACTTTCCGAAAATGGATCACGTTCTTCAATACGTTTCGGATTCTCCTAAAGAAATTGAAAGACGTTTATTTTTGGTAAACAGAAATTTATTTTGAGAAGGCTTCAAAGTGAAAGTGAAGCTGGCATTTAGTTGCAAATGAAGTTAAGCACTTTTTCAGATTTAGTTTTAAGAGTTTTATTGTTTAAAGTTTGTAACATTTAAGTTTTCTAGTTGATTTTTAATATTCTCTCTCTCTCTCTCTCTCTCTCTCTCTATATATATATATATATATATATTCAAATGTTATTCGGCAATGAACTTTTTAATAAATAAATCATAAATAGAGATAAGCAACTTATATAGGGTAAATAATGGTAAATGTGAAACGCCTAAAACTTGGAGATATTGTGAGAGAAACCAAAAATGGTACCAGTTTTTATACTGCTAATATTAGTTTTGTTATTATTATGTAAGCAATAATTTATTTTATTTATATCTATAACGAATTCACTCAAAATAAAAATATGTGCATTACATAAGCTTTTTTGTCGGAATTCAAAACTTTTAACATGCAACTCTTAAATGAAAATTTGGGTACACATTGGAAATTAAAAAATTAACTGTATGAAATAGTGCAGAATGGAAATGCTTGACCCCCTCCCCCCCCCCCCCCCCCCAAAAAAAAAAAGTTAATGTTTCGCTAGATTTTTTTTTGCTGTTGTTGTTTATTTCTTTTTCTGACTACTGTTATGCTGCAATGAACTTTTTAATAAATAAATCATAAAGAGGGATAAGGAATTTATATAGTCTCAATGATGTTAAATATATGAGACACCCAAAAATCAGAGATATTATGAGAAACCTCAAAAAGGCACCAGTTTCTTTACTGCTAAAAATAGCTTTGTTATTATTCTATAAGCAATACATTATTTTATTTATGTCCATACCGAACTCACTGAAAAAAGTGCACTATTTAACACTTTTTTTTATCAGAAAAACTTTTCTGCCAGACTTCAAAACATTTAACATGCAACAATAAAATTAAAATATGGGTACACGTTTAAAATTAAATCTATGAACTGTGTAAAATTGTGCATAATGCGTGATGCACAATGGGGGATGTTTGGGGGATGTTTGACCCAAAACGAAAATTTCTTCAAAAAAAGTTTTTAGCTATTTTACTTAAGTGCTCGTAATTTTTGTTATATATATTATTGTTTTGAGATTTCCACATTTAAATACCTTATTATAATTAATAATAAAGTATCTTAAAAAAGCACTATATATATTTTATTTTTATTTCCTAGAACCTTTTAAAGTGGGTCAAACTATTCCATATCAGATGGGTTTCGCCCTCTAATAAACTAGATTTGAACCACTAAATTAAAATAGTATATTGCGACTGGAATTATTATTTAAGGAAATTTAACTTATATTTGTCCGGCATATATTTAATTTATTTTCATAAATTTAATTTTTGGTACGAATTTTATATGAATTTATATATTTCGTATGAAATACTACCTATTTCCGTCGTTCCCATGTTGGAATTTCTGAAAAATGTTTGCAGATCTACACCGATCATGACCCCTAGAACCCAAAACCATCCTCAGTAAAAAAATTTATCTATCTATCTATATATATATATATCACTTTCTTCTGGACACGATAACTTCCACAATTCTGCACAAATCTCTTCCAAACATATACATAAAATCAAGGGGCATAACATCTCGGTCAAGTTCGTTAATGGGCAAAACCGGACCAAGCGGATGGAAATTGGGAAGGATTTTGGGAAAATCGAAAAAAACCCATAACTTCTTAACTTTTGTACATATCAAATCAGCTTAAAGTTTCTATTGTTTCTAAAAATAGGACCAAAAATTTATGTATCACAGATTTTTGATAAAATTAAAAATGGGCTCAATGGACGCAAAAAATAGGGTTTTTGGTAGAAAAAAATTCATAACTTCGTCAATTCTCAAGATATCAAATCCAATTAATTTTATTATACATCTCCTTAATATTATCTACAACTTTTATATTATCAAGTTTTGGATAGGACCAATTCGTACCGCAAAAAAATTAAAAACGAAAACAAAAAAAGGATGGGGGGGGGGGGGTGAAGAAGAAAAATTTCCATAACTCCGTCACTTCACAAGATATAAAATCCCCATGAATTTATCATATATCTTCTTAATACTGTCTTCAGCATTTATATAAACAAGTTTTTGATGGGACCAATTCTTACAGCAAAAACAAATTGAAAATACATAGCGGTTGAAGAAAAAATTCATCTCATTCAAATCCAAACCGCTTATTTTCTGATGAATTTTTAAATTAATTTTTGCTCTCAAACGCATTCAATTGATATATTCTCTTCTTCAGAAACTATATAATGTACCGTAATGATCTATTTTTTGATAGAGGCAGAATATATTTCAAAAAATGACGTCAAAGTGGGCATTTTTAACAGAATTCCCCGAAGCGATTGTGTTAGAAACTAAAAATATTGCTCTACTAAGAAAATAATTGTTTATTAATCAAGTTTCAATTAATTGAAAGAAAAATAAAAACACATGTCGCTTATAAATATTTTCCAAAATCACGTCAGCAAGTTTCGTATTTTTTGTATAAAAAATTAATCTGAAAATGTGCCAGAAAATTTCGAGTTGTTGAGCATGGAGAAGTATTTTTTTAATACTACCTTAACATGATTCTGATGAAACCAGCTTTTATATAAAAATGAAATAAAAACTCGTCGTCAGATAAAACTGTTCAAGTGGATTTATATCTACTCATGATTTAGTTTTTGTTGGTGCAATGAATGTACTTAACTTCGAAATCTACCTCCGCCTGTAGGCCGGGTCAGCAAGGTTTTTTTTTTTTTTTTTTGACTTGACTTGACCACTGGGTAAAGTTTCTCAATATGTTAATATACCAGGGAAGACAAATATAATTTTAAAGCTATTCTTTTTAAACCATAACTGGTAATTGGATGAGGTAGCTTAACCCCTTGAGTGGCTGTGGGATATATTATATCCTACCTAATTTTAATTAAGATTTACATCAGAAATTTTTAATTAAGTTTTACTTTTATAGCTTTCGTGGAAAAAAAAAAAAAAAAAAAAAAAAAAAAAAAAAAAAAAAAAACCTTAGAAATGGCTTTTCCTTATTTTGAAATATAATTTCAACAAATTTCCGTTGGGAATTCAACATTACAGAGACACAATTGCTTGCCCCACAAAGGATTAAGAGGACACTCAGAAGAAACTAATTAAACATCTTTATTACATATATATAAATATATATAAGGTTCGCCCAAATGAAAGTGGCATTGCTGTAATAAATCCTCCATTTGAAGCGAAAGATCACTACGCATAATCCTATAGAGGGCGCAGAGTGCAAGGAATGCATGCGATATCAACAGATCCCGCCAGATTTGTGTGTGATAGCGTGAGAGCACGTTAAAGGACATCGTTTGCATCATGGATGCCTCAAAACGTTGTAAAAGTGCGGTCGTCAAGTTCTAATTAACTATCTTTGCTCTGTGGTCGTTTAAATAAAGAATACTAGAAAGGAAAAAAATAATTTTTTACAAGATTGATAAGAATTAAGTCAAATGGATTAAAATATTTTAATTAAATTTATTTTATTGTCACCACATATAGCTAAAATATAACATTAACTTCCAGAAAAATTTAGAATATGATTCCATCTAAATATTTTACTTTTCTTTCTCGGAAAATATGTTAGACTTATATTTAATTTTATTTATTTAAAAATATGGCAGTTAAAATTGTCATTTTTTTGGAAAGAGATAGCTTAACATCTTACTTTTTTGTTTAGTCCAACTTTGACAAGTTATTCAACAGTTTTCAACAGTGTAAACCTTTCATTTTATCTTAATCATTCTTATTTAAAACTTTCTAGTCATTATTTTACCTTAATAACTAATTTTATAGTTATATTCTAAAATATCTGTTATACTAATCTTATACGTTTATTTTAATTGTTTAGTTTTGAAAAAAATATTGCTACTTCGCAGTTCTTGTTGCTACATCTCTTTGGCATGATCCTTCATTATGAATAATAGATGTAAATTATTTGAATTCCTCAACAGTTTTTATGCTTAATTGGCGAATTTTTTAAGATTATATATCTAAACATTATTTTAATATTTAAAAATAATAATAATTTTTACTGCCTGAAAATCAAATGTTCGGAGGGTTTTCTCAGAGAGTCTGTACCAAGTTTTTAAATAATTAAACTTATGCTAACAGAATGAAAATAAATTCATAGAATTTGCAACGAAAATCTTTCATTTCAAATTTCTCAAAATTTAAATTTTGTTATATAACAGATTCTTACACTAAAGTCATAATATATGTTTGTATTTCACGCACAATTATTGCATTTTCAAACGAATTTTCGCTGACTATCTTCTTTAGTATAATATATTATGCTAATTCAGTCTAATATTTTCTGGGAAATCGCAAGAACTAAAGTAAATATTTCTTTGGTTATTTATTTGCTCTTATTTAATAAATTATCTTTTTGTTACGGACTATACGGACTTTCATTTAATACACACTCAACATAGTTCTGAAGTAAGAAAATAATTTCGGCAACATTAGAAGAACCAATAAGGTTTTTTAAGAAGACAGTTCAATAAGGTTTCGCTGAAGAAGTGTTGTATTAATGTCATGGCTAGCAAGATAGCAAAATTTCCTTAATGGAACAATTCATCAATTTTATTTATGAATTTCTCATTACATTTTGCCGAAAATATGAAAATAAAGATTAGTTGTTGGCAGTAAAACGCATCAGAACATACATACAAGAATGGACTATTTGCATGGGGAGCAATTGCGGACTTAGAATGGAAAACGCTGAAAATCCAGAAGAGAAAATTGTTCAAGAGAACGAAAAAGAGAAATACTCCTACTTCTAGTACTTACAGGGTTTTCCATTTCTCTCTTTTTGGACGCTTGGTACTTACAGCGTTTTCCACTTCACTCCTTTTGGGCTCTTAGTTCAGCACTTTAAAATGTAGGTACCTAGCTTCTTTCCGTTTACTGTTCAAATACCTAATATTATCATTTGTAAATATTTCTTTTATTTATTTATTTAATATTTTTCACCTTGCTTAAAAATATTCCATTGACGTAAAGAATAACAACATGATCAAGCTGTGTAATGGCCACCAGTCACCGAGCGTCTTATCACTGGCACTTTCAGCGGTTCTCTATTTCACTTCGTGTGGCACATTCAGCGGTCTCCACTTTACTTCGTGTGGCACTTTCAACCAGTGACATTTTTCAACTCTTTTTTGAACTACTTATACTAGGGTAGCACTCGTATTAGTTAAGCTGGGCGTTTAGGACTTTTTTTCGTAAAAAAAAAAAAAAAAAAAAAATAGATTTCGATTTTTTGGGTACTTTCAGCGTTTTTCGTTCTTTGTCCTCAATTCATAAACGGTTACTGTTTTTCAAATTTGCTCTAAATAAAAGCATTAAAACAAGTTATTTTATAGCCATCAGCGGGGAAAATTGTACGGTTAAAATTAGCTTTGTGTTCAAATCGATATAACAATAATTTTTTGCTTGATTGCTTGAATCATATGTCTCGGCTCCTATTGAGAATTTCTAGAAAATTTCTTTTGATTCTGAAAGCCAATTTGTTTAACCAAATGTCGACAAAATATTGCCAAATTATGCGAAATTCTTTCATTTGGCACCAAATGTGTGTTGAAAAATTTCATGTATCCTGAATGGTTGATTTCTGTTTACGAGAATGTTCTATGGAGTCTGATTGTTTTAATCATGTATATCGGTGTTACGAAATTGTGCTGGGGAAATCTAAAAATAGCCCAGCGGTCACATGACTCGGTAGGTGTGTTTGCGTAAGAGCGCAGAAAAAACTACCTGATTGATACTAGAGTTATGTTTTGATAAGTAACAACCTAAAATGCTCGAGCTTGGGAAATAAAATGTTTCCTCCGAATAAATGTATTATAATTATATATTAATACGTGAGATGTAATGTAGTGAAGTAGTGCCAGAATATATTTTCTAGAAGATCCAGAATATATTTATGCTTGGCCGAAATGCAGTTTATAGCATTTTCGGCGGAACACATATCTTATTTTAATGTTAAATGTTCTTATATGTCATCGTTGTGATGTGGTGGTGTCGAATAAAAAATAGAAAGACCATCAAGTTTATTTACTTTCAAGAATTAGATTACAACGAAATAAATATTTTCTCGAAACAATTTTTTTTACTACGAATGATTTCTCGACAGTTTTGAAAAGAATAAAATTTTCATGGTGCTACGAAACTCGGGAAAAACCTCCAGATCGAATTTATTATTGTTTATCAAGAGTGCAACTCACGTCTTCGCATTTATTAATTATAGTGTTTTCATTATCATGGAGTACTAGTGCACAGATTATCATCGTCTTCAAAATATTGGATTACCCGTCATCGGCTTATTCGTCTTCTCGTCGCGGATAGAAAAAGGTACTGTAACCAATTTTGTTCTATGCATGAAAGTTATTCTATAATTGTAAATTATGGATGTAGAAAAATCTAAAGGTAAACGAAAGGTCATGAAGACCTCTATAACCAAGCTTATAACAAAAATTGAATCTTATATAGAAAGTATTGATTTTGAAAATAAAAGTAATTTTGATCAGTTGAATGAATATTTAAATAATATAATAGAAAAGCAAAACGAATTAAAAGTAGTAAACAATCAAATTCAGGAATTAATAGATGATGGAACCGTTTTCGAAAATGATGGTCAAACAAGCATGGATTACGATGATGTTATTAATGAAGCTAAATTTAAAATTAAAATGAATTTGAAAAAATTTAAATTTGATTCTGATCAGCCTGATACTAGTTCTGTATTTAATGGGAGTACAATTCCTTATGTTAGTGCTAAGCCGGCAACAATAAATTTGCCAAAAATAACTATACCAGTCTTTAAAGGGGAACCAAATACTTTTTTAGAATTTATGAATAGTTTTAAGAGTACAATCGATTCGAATGAGAATTTAACCAAAATTGACAAATTCAATTACTTAAAATCATTTTTGTCAGGTGAAGCGCTTAGATCAATTTCCGGTTTGACGCTAAACGAAACTAATTATCAACACTCTTTAGACTTACTGCAGAATCGATACGGTAAACCAGAAATTTTGATAAGCGGGTTTATAAATAAGTTGTTAGAACTAGAACCGGTAAAATCAACCACGAACATAAAATTGTTACGGGATTTATATGACGAATGCGAGGTGAGCATTCGAAACTTGAAAGCCATTGGGGTGGCTTCAGATAATTTTGGGTATCTATTAATACCAATTATCTTAAAACAGTTACCACATAACTTAGTAGTTGAATTTCAGAGGAAGAAAAATGCGGAAAAAGCTGGTGACGTGAATGAATTAATGCATTTCATAAAGTTTGAAATAGAATCGCGCGAAGCAGCTAATGCAGTGTCAGGGCTTTCCTTAAAAAATCAGGAAGTAACACGATGGGAAAAAAGGGCTCCTAGGATAAAACCTAATGTTCCCACTTCAGTCGCGCTTAATACTGTTGTAAAAAATGTTTGTATTTTTTGTAATTCGAATCATTCAAGCTTAAAGTGTAACGAGATTACCGATGAACAGAAAAGATGTAAGTTGAAAAAAGATGGGAGATGTTACCGATGCTTCTTGAAATCGCACTTAATATCTTTGTGTAAGGTAAAAATACCGCCTTGTGAATTGTGCAAAAGTAATCAGCATAATTATTTATTTTGCCCCACTAGAAAATCGACAAAAACGCGTCCCGATGATGGCTTAGGGAAAGCCGAAACGTCTAAAAATGACAAAAGTCAAACCGTGTTTTCATATGTAATAAAAACAAATAATTCTCCCGAAAAGTATGCAACATTGTTGCAAACTGCCTGTGTACAAGTGCAGGGAACAGGAAATAAATTAAACACGAGAATTTTATATGATTCTGCATCCTCTAGAACATTCGTTACAAAAAGTTTAGCCTCAGCGTTAAAATTAAAACCTGTTGCTAAGGAAACACTTTTGGTTTATACTTTTGCGAATCGCGACGCCATAGAAAAGGAATTTAATGTGGTAATTTTAACTATTATCAGTTGTCATCATCCTTATGAAAAAATAACTGTAAGAGCGCTGGTTTCTGAAATTATTAGCGGTACTAAGATAATGACTTCTGTTGATTATAAGTTGATAGATAAATTATATCTAGATAAACATGTATTGGCTGACACATTTATTCATTCGAAACCTGTTCAGATATTGCTTGGGGCAGATTATTTATTTGAAACTATAATAGGATCTGTCGAAAAAATTAATCATCAATTATTTATGCAGCCAACAATATTTGGTAAAACCTTGGTCGGTCGAGTTGACAGTAATAATTCTAACACAACTCCCTGTTTAAATGTAATTTGTTTACCTCCAGAAAACGATCTTAGAAATTTATGGCACATCGAGTCTTTTTTAATCGATTCTAATAACCAAAAGCACGAAGAGACTTATGAGGTCATTAATCAATTCCAGAAAGAAATCATTTTTAAAAATGATAGATATATGACTCCCTTGTTATGGTGTAATGAATTAGATAAACAAAATTTGTTTAATAATTACGAGGTTGCAAAAAAGCGTTTTACGGGTTTGGAAAAAAGATTAAAGAGTGATAAATCTTTGTTTTTGAAATATAATGAAATTATGAAAGAGCAATTGAGTGAGGGAATTACTGAGAAATGCAGTGATAATTGCTCTATCGATTATGTAATGCCCCATCAATCAGTGTCCAGACCGAGTTCTTCTACTACAAAAACCAGGATAGTTTTTGACGCGAGTAGCCGAAAAAATGGGGAAAAAAGTCTAAATCAATGTCTTTTTGCGAGGGAAAATTTAAACCCTAATCTCATAGATGTGCTATTAAATTTTAGACAGTTTAAAATTGCTTTCACGGGGGATATTGCTAGAGCCTTTCTACAAATACAGGTATCAGAAAATGATAGAAATTATTTATGTTTTTTGTATTTCGATGACTGCGACATAGATCAACGCACCGTTTTATACCATTTTAACCGTCACTGTTTCGGTGTAACCAGCTCCCCTTATGTTTTAGCCTCTACAATTAAAAAACATATTGGTAATTATAAGGAAACGGAACCCACCGCTTATGAAATGATTAATAAATATTTATATGTGGATGACTTAATTTATGGAGCATCCACGGTTGCAGAAGCCATGAAACTAACAACTACTGCAGTTTCTATATTTAAAGATGCTAATATGCAATTGCGAAAGTTCGTTACTAATTCACAAGAATTAAAGGAATCGTGGAATGGTAACCCGGTTATAGAAATTAATGAAAATTGTGCAGAGTCCAAAGTATTGGGGTTAAACTGGAATATTGAAGAGGATTTTCTGGCCATAGATTTGGCATCTTTAGTGTCAGTGGGTGACAGCTTGGAATTTACCAAAAGGCATGTTCTCCAAACTGCCGCCAAAATATTTGATCCTATTGGATTTATGTCACCATTTTTGATTAGAATTAAGATTTTTCTACAAGAATTATGGCAGAGTGGGTTGGACTGGGACGACGAATTTAATGAAGAATTTAAAATTAAATACAGAACATGGTATCAGGAAATAAAATTGCTTGAAGAATTAAAAATACCTAGATATTATTATCACTCGGGTGAAGTGCAGGACAGGGTAGAACTTCACATTTTTTCGGACGCTTCCTTAAAATCTTATGGAGCGGTAGCCTACTTCCGATTTAAATCTTCCGAAGGGCTCTTTAAGACTTGTTTTGTTATGGCTAAGGCTAGAGTGGACCCTTTGAAGAAAATAACTCTCTCTAGACTCGAACTATTAGGTGCTCTAATAGCTGCTAGGATAGCTAATCACCTAAAAAGTATTTTCTCCAATCTAGAAAAAATAATACTGTGGACTGATTCAACCATAGTATTACATTGGATTCAAGGAGCGGCATCCAAATGGAAGCCATTCGTTGCCAATAGGGTAACGGAAATACAGGGAATGAGCGACTCTAGTTCTTGGAGGCATGTAATTAGCAAGGATAATCCTGCGGATATGCTGACTAGGGGGCTATCAGCTAAAGAATTATTGAACTCAAATCAATGGTGGTGTGGCCCTGAATGGCTTAGTAAATCTGAAAAAATTTGGCCCAAGGATGATAAGTATAAAACAAAATCAGTCAACCCTGAAATTGAAATTGAAGCTAGGAGTAAAATTATTGTTAATGCAACAATTGTTAAGGAAAATCTAATTGAAATAAACAAATACAGTAACCTTAAAAAACTATTACGAGTAACTGGCTATGTTATACTCTTTATCAAAATGCTAAAGAAAAAACGCGAGAAAAATTGTAATCTTACGTCTGAGGAAATCCGAGAAGCAGAAATTTATTGGATTAAAAATTGTCAAAATGAAATTTTCTCGAGCGAAATCATATGCCTGAAAAATTCTAAACCGCTTCCCAGAGATTCTAAATTACTTTCCTTGAACCCTTACCTCGATCCAGAAGGAGTTTTGCGAGTCTCTGGAAGACTCAGTAAGACTGATTTATCGGTGGATGAAAAGCATCCAATAATTCTTCCGCCAAAAACTAAATTGGCAGAACTAATAATTTGGGATGCTCATAATAAAGTTTTTCACTCTGCTGTTGCCCATACACTTCTACAAATTCGTGAAAGATTCTGGCTTATAAGGGCTAGACAAACCGTAAGAAGTGTGCTAAAAAATTGCATTATATGCAAGAGGTTTTCTTCAACTCCAGGAGACCAAACGGTAGCTCCATTGCCAGCTGATCGTGTAGAACAGGCAAATCCATTCAGTGTGATAGGATGTGATTTTGCAGGACCTTTGTACGTAAAGGACTGTGATAATAAGCAATACATTTTGCTGATTACGTGTGCAGTAACCAGAAATGTCCACCTGGAGCTTGTAGACAATTTGTCAACTTCAACATTTTTACTAGGATTCCGTAGATTCCTCTCACGACGAGGAATGCCAGCTGTTATATATACAGATAATGCTCAGACGTTCAAACGGGCCGAAAAAGACTTGAAAAAACTTTGGTCCATTATAACTCATCCAGATGTACAAGATTTTTTTTCTTCCCATTGCATTAAGTGGAAGTTCATAGTCGAACGAGCAGCATGGTGGGGGGGATTTTATGAACGTATGGTTAGGACTATTAAAACCGCATTGCGGAAAACTCTTGGCAAGTCATCCCTGACTGTGATTGAACTGAATACTGTACTAGTGGAAATTGAAGGCATGGTCAATTCTCGCCCTATAACCTATTTCTCGCCAGAAGGTCCAGACCCCCTACCATTAACCCCTGCTCACTTCTTAATTGGGAGAAGAATATCTTCTCTGCCACCAGTTCGGCTTCACCTTGACCCGAATATCTCTTCCAGGAAAGAGTTAATTAGATCTTACAACTATCGTGAAAAATTAATGCGCTTGTTTTGGTCTAGATGGAAAAGGGAATATTTATTAAATTTGAGGTCAGCTCATTTAAGCTCGAACAAAACTAATTTTCTTCAATTTAAATTAAATGATATTGTACTAATCAAAGATGATAAATTACCCAGAAATTTCTGGAGTCTAGGAAAAATTATTGAATTATTTCCTGGAAGAGACGGCAAGGTGAGGTCCTGTAAAGTCAAAACTGAGAAATGTATTCTCAAAAGACCCATCCAACTGATTTATCCTCTTGAACTTGGAACTGATTGTGACTCTAAAAATTAATTCATATATTAATCCTTTTTTTTCTTATTTTAGTTTGAATTTCATTGTAGCATGTTTAAATACCCTGAAGTATGTATAACATTTCGTATTTTATATTTGTACTTGTATTAATTTCATTATTTTATATTTGTATTCGTATTAATTTCATTATTTTGTATTTGTATTAATTTGATATATTGTAATTATTTGTGATGAACACCCATATGTTCATGGGTGGGCAGTGTTACGAAATTGCGCTGGGGAAATCTAAAAATAGCCCAGCGGTCACATGACTCGGTAGGTGTGTTTGCGTAAGAGCGCAGAAAAAACTACCTGATTGATACTAGAGTTATGTTTTGATAAGTAACAACCTAAAATGCTCGAGCAGGGGAAATAAAATGTTTCCTCCGAATAAATGTATTATAATTATATATTAATACGTGAGATGTAATGTAGTGAAGTAGTGCCAGAATATATTTTCTAGAAGATCCAGAATATATTTATGCTTGGCCGAAATGCAGTTTATAGCATTTTCGGCGGAACACATATCTTATTTTAATGTTAAATGTTCTTATATGTCATCGTTGTGATGTGGTGGTGTCGAATAAAAAATAGAAAGACCATCAAGTTTATTTACTTTCAAGAATTAGATTACAACGAAATAAATATTTTCTCGAAAAGATTTTTTTTACTACGAATGATTTCTCGGCAGTTTTGAAAAGAAATAAATTTTCAATCGGTTCTTATTAAGAAGTTATAGAAAATTCTTCGAATGCCACATTTTTTGCCAAATATCGGCAATTTTTCCGAAATTCTTGTATTTTGTGCCAAGCATGTGTTTTGGCATTGGCAATATTGAAGGTAGATTTTCCCATCAAATGTCGCAAATATTTCGATAAATATAGCCATATTTGGCAAACAGTTGACAACTTTGCGGCTTTGTTTACTACCAACAGCTCAACAAAATAACTGTTTCAAACTTCCTTCCCAATGAAAAGCATTGACTCGTACTGACTCCAAAATGAAAAATTTATCAAATTTTTTCTAACACAACATATCCGAGCGCTCTTGTCATACTCGAAAACTGTAGGATAAAATTTTAGATAAAATCTTTAGATAAAATTTTCATACACGCGCAAGGTTTACCCGTATTATAATATACTAGAAAGGTAGCCCGTCAAAAATGACGGAAATTTAGATATAAAGATATATACAACTCATGTGCAAGAATATGAGTTTTCTCGTTTGTTCCGCAGTGATAGATGAAAATAACACATTTTAAGAACGAAACGCATTTATGAAAAACTGTGTACAGTAGAAGACCACTAATCTGCACAGTTTGGTTCCAAGTGTTATGCGGATTTGAGGCTCTTTGCGGTCATGTCTATTCAATCTTTGTTTACATTTTTTTTAAATTCATATATTGGACAATTTAGATTGTTAAGCCTTAAAAATAAATAAATTACACACTTGAAGTAAGGTAAAGCTATTAAATTATCGTATACAATTTCAGGAAATGGTATTAGTTTGTGTAATGGCATCAGCAAGTGAGATATGTTGCCAAAATATATAAACAGCTATGAAAACAAATCTAATGAACTTTTATTTTTGATTATATATGCACTTATATACATAAAAAAATCGTTTCTAAACATATATAATATTTTTTATATACAAATTACGGCACAGATTTCAAATATGAACCGAGATACCTAACTGGCGCTAAAATGGTATTATTTTGCCTGCTATGATAACCCGGCTATTGTTTTTTATTTATTAATAAATTATTTATTTACTTTTACTTTCTGTTTTTAAATTATATAAACTGTTTTGTTCTATAGTTATTATTCAAACTTTTATTTATTTATAGTTATTTCCTTTTCAAAATGATAGCAAATAATTAAAAAATATATAAGTATCGTATTATATGTGTGTGCTTCACGATCTTGATTACGACTTTGGCGAAATTGGCTGCAACTTGTCATAATTCTAATAGTGTGGGCCTCTATAACAAAAAAGTAATCAGTTTTTAGTAAAATTTCTGATATAATGTAGTTTTCAAAAACTTGTGTAAAATTGCAGGCCGTTCCCATGTAATGCCAGTCCTAGGAATAATATTTCTAACACTGAAGTGTTTCCATGTATATGTGGAATTTAGAAAAGCTTCTCCAAAAGAAATGTCCTGAAATGACATTGTAATTCCTCTAACTTCAAAGTTTAATCGGGCCTTTATGTTGTTTACTGAAATCTAATAAATACAGTTATTTTGAATATTACAACAGAATTAAACAGCTAAACTTATTTAACTTAAACTCGCTGTTACTTCCCGATGTTATTTTTTAGTATTAAGAAAGAAAATTATTTAAATTTTTCAAATCATGCACATTTATAATTTTTTTCCGTCTTTAATAACTAAATAATGAAAAAATATGCTTTTGTTCTGAGCTCATAAATATGACAATAAAATAATGTAACTAAGAGGCATTGCAAAATTAAATCTTTCTGATTTCAAACCATAAACAAATGATACCGCCACCATTTTACCTACTATGACGTCATTAGAATATTGTCCATTGATTGTTGGAGAACTTACTTTGTGAATGATTACCTCAATGATTTAATATTTTTTACGGTTCATGATGAATGAATCACTTGTGTTTGTTTAGGTTTATGGAATGAGATATTAAGCCGTGAACCTAATTTCAAATAAAGTTATCCAAGGATATATGTATTTTTAATCGAAAATAAAAACAATGCTTTAATCTCGAAATAAAAAGTTTTAGTTTGTATAATTGGTTATTTCTGTTAATTATTTATTTAGGAATTTTTTTATTATAGCGCATTTTTAAAAAAAGCTTGGCGTAATTCGGGCATCAGCAAGTGAGATATGTTGCCAAAATATATAAACAGCTATGAAAACAAATCTAATGAACTTTTATTTTTGATTATATATGCACTTATATACATAAAAAAATCGTTTCTAAACATATATAATATTTTTTATATACAAATTACGGCACAGATTTCAAATATGAACCGAGATACCTAACTGGCGCTAAAATGGTATTATTTTGCCTGCTATGATAACCCGGCTATTGTTTTTTATTTATTAATAAATTATTTATTTACTTTTACTTTCTGTTTTTAAATTATATAAACTGTTTTGTTCTATAGTTATTATTCAAACTTTTATTTATTTATAGTTATTTCCTTTTCAAAATGATAGCAAATAATTAAAAAATATATAAGTAACTGGTATTCGAAAGCGAGATTTCTGCCGAATTGGCGTCAGAGAAAAATCACGCCAACCCTGATGCGTATATGACACCTGTATAAAAAACACTTCTGTCTTTTTATAAAAATGGGTAAATAGCTTTTTTTACATTAAATAAATTGTATACATATGCAAAAAATTGCTTGTGAGTATGAAGCAGTAAATAGGTTGTCAGAAAATACGTTGGCAAACTTCTTTCTCGCCTAGAAACTTTTCTCCGAAGTATTGTACATAAGCAATGACTGCTAGAAATGCATTTTTAATTATGATATGCGCTTTTATGTTTCACTACATTTATGCATACTATACCGTGTGTATAAATGCTACAGTTCATATGCAGGGCTACACAAAAGAATTCGTAAGGGTTACTGAGTATGAGAATAAATTGCTTAAAGGTGGTATTTAAAGGAGTTATGCAGTTTTACGCTGAACTGCATTTAGTTTACTAAGAAATGTTTGTAGAATATAGATAAAATGATATACAGGGTCACGCAAAGAATTGGATACACAACCGTCTATGGATGATAATATCTGGAAATGTGATTTCAGTAGCTTTAAGAGTAGTTTAAATTAAATTTTAGCTAAATAGTGGCATGTAATAATGGTACTATTGGCTATGGACGGTAACTGCTGAAATCAATTTTTAAAATTTTTTATGAGTTTTCTAAAATGTTTACTTAGTTATCTTACTTTACTTTATTTCCCTAAATAACGAAGTTTTGTTAAAGCATTCAGGATGTGTTGGAAAGTGTTTCATATTCTATACTTAACGCATGATTTTTCTTTCTTCTTTAGCCTTATTTTGCATTTATTTTATTCTTAATTTTTTATTCTTATACTGCTTTATAGAAACTTTGGCACAGTTGTCATATATACCCCACATTGGGGCGATTTTTTTACGACACCAATTTGGCGAAAATATCAACAGCATAAACAACAACATCCGGGTTACCATATCAAGCAAAATAACGACACTTTGGCGACAGTTAAGTACCCGTTGTGTATATGGCATTGGCGTCAGAAAAAAAATCGCGCCAACATGGGGCGTATATGGCATTGGCGTCAGAAAAAAAATCGCGCCAACATGGGGCGTATATGACATCTGTACCGAAACTTTAATATTTAATGTTTAAACTCTTCGCTCCACTCACCTTGCATATAGTATAAACTATAACACAGATAGCGCAAAATAATAGACAGTTTGATACTTTTCCAATGTAGGGGCTTTGGCGTTTTTTTAAAAAAAAATCTTGGTGTAATTTGGGCATCAGAAAGTGAGATTTGGGTACTTTTCCGTTATACGGATACCACTGTCGCCAAGCGTAATAGTTGGCGCAAAATGAAATCACGTGAATTGAGGCATTTGAAAAATAAAAGAATAAATATTGTCGATACTAAAGTGAGCATTTAAAAAATATAACATTTGAAAATTCCAGACTTTTACGAACTATTTCATTAAATCACAAATATATACTTAAAATAATTGAACAAATAACTGTTATAAAATAAAGCAATAAAATAAAACTGATATTAAACTGCTGGCATAAAATTACAAATATCTTTTAGCATTTTGAAATAATTGGCGCATTAGCATACATGTTGGCATGGTGTCCGTATAACGGAAAAATATTGAGATTTGTTGTCAAATCATATAAACAACTATGAAAACAAACTTGATGAGCGTTTTTTTTTATATGTTTATTTTATATGTATATTATTCATGTTTTTATGTACAAATTACATCTGTTTCTGTATAAAATTAGAGAAACGGCTTTTTATGTTAAATAAATCGTATAAAAGTCGAAAAAAAATGCGTGTGTATATAAAATGAAACAGTGGATAGGTTCCCGGAAAACATGTTGCCAAATTTCCTTTTTCGCCAAGGCACCTATATTGGAAAAAGTACCTAAAGCACATTAAAATCGTGCAGTTAGGAGCTCATACAGTACAGCGTCGTCTATTGGCGGTTATTTTATTAGTAGCATCAGGAGGAAGATGTAAAGATGTACTTTAAGTTCTCACCCATAGATTTTGAAAAAGTATCTTAAAAGAGCGGAGTTTAAATTAAATTTTGGTGACCTCCTTTATGAAAGATTAATGGTTTTAAATGGGAATTTCGCCAAATCAGCCAGCTATCGCCAAGTTGGCCAACATTTGGCGCTACTGTGGTAACCCTGCATTAGTATTTTTCAACAATTACTCATTTCAATGAGGTGGTCCTACCGGATTCGTGAGGGACACACAGAGACTTGGATTTTATATAAATAGATGATATACTGTCCATTTTGGGATGGGAGGAGGTTTGTGACTTTCCTCCATCGTTGAATAAATTTTTTGATGCCACGTGACAGAAATTTCCATGGTTCAAATTATTCGTTTTTAATTGAACCACCAATTGGAAGAAGGGAATTTATCCAAAAAATAAGAATGGAGATAATTAAGAAAAACTTTATAACTTTTTACTTTCAACTTATAGGCTCATGTGATATCAATGATAATGAAGAAAATATAAATTCTGATTTATTTACTAATAGAGCTGGCTGAAATATATAATATACATTTATATATGTATATGTAAATGTGTTAGATTTATTCCCTTATTCCAATTTATCATATGCTATATACAAAATAATTTGAAATAATAAACAATATAATGATAAAAACTATTTATTTATTAGAAAATACGTAAGGATACTCTATTATTCATCTATTTCTTTAATTTCGGAACTTGTAGTTGGCCAGGTCAGAACAATATCGTAAAAATCTTTGAATTCGTCAGGAACCTATTGGATTACTTTTTGTTTGTCGTTCATTTTTTTCTCATTTATGGGTATTTTAGTAACATATGCCGGAGTTTCTGTTATTTTCGGGTTTGTAGAAGGTTTTTGGAGCAAAATTGTAGCTTTAATGAAACCATTGATAAATTTGAAACATGTCAAGTAACCTTTATGACTTGAACTATACGCAAAGCTTCTATATTGCGAAATCTTGAATGTTGTTGCCTTGTCTAATGACTTGCAGCTTTTCTTGAAACATCGCTGCCATGAGATTTTAAAATGAAGTATGTCGTTAGAAGTATAATATTATTATATTCATTTGGAACCTGAATTCTGTCCTTTCTCCTAATGAGTCTTTTATCGGTCCCTAAATTTCTGTCACACTTTAAAAACGAATGGCTACGCACAGGAAAGTATTGATATATATTCTCAAAACGATTCATTGCAACAAGAGTGAGAAAGAATCTAAGGGTGTTATTTCTATTTTGTCCCCCGCAAGCATCGCTAAAAACGTGTAGTTCTTTGACAGAGTTATCAATGTTCTGTTTAGTTTTCCGCAATAAACTGCATACGTCATTCAGGTGCCGTTTAGCTTCACCCTCATGGTAAGTATAGAAATCAGCTGAGTTTGTCTTTAAGTCGTGAACACAAAACACATACAGCCATAGTTTTCTCAAATAAAACAACTCTTGAACTGGAACCTTAGGAATGGGCAGATTTTGCATGTAATCAAATACAATGGCTCCTACATCTTCTCTTTCGTGACACAAGGCCAAAATTTATTTCTGTTTATTATAAAACTTTTTATCACGTTTAAGATGTATCTTTTTTTTCCGCAACCGCCATTCTCTTCGCATTCTCATTGAGATATGCACTTTTTATTTTTGCGTCGAGTTCTTCGCAAGTCGAGCAAACGTCTACCTGTGGCCGATCGAATCTGTAGCCTTGATTATCATTAAAATATTTCTGTAATAGTCGTATTTTACGCATTGGTATCGGGGATATATATATTTTTTTATGTTCGTGCATTATTTTGACGTTTCGGTTCGCTTCTAAATATTGTATATTTTTGCTGCTGTAATGAGATTGTTTAAGGGGAAAAGGCAGGATATGTTCATCAATAGCCGTAATTGCTTCGTTTGTTAAGTCATTACCTCGATTACGTTGCAGCCCTCGTTTATCTTTAGGTATTTTTTTCAACAATATAAGTGAGGTAAGGCGAAAAATAGCCTAACTTTTTTTAGCTTATAAAATGGAGAAAGTTTGACGGCATACTTGAATTTTTTCATTTCCTTTCATATCAAAATACGTGAACATTGCCACGTTGTCACTTTTCTTCGGATTTTCGCGTTTTGAACAGCGGCAATTAACCTTCGCGTATTGAATGAGACTCATCATACATATGTCATGTTCATTTTTCGGTCGTCCATTGTAAACGAATTCAAGCAACTGCTGTTTTTGTTCTCTACTAAACTGCTGCGTGCAGTTTTTTTACAGACACAGTCACTATTACTGTTAGATTTAGCTGACACTAACCACCCAGGACTTGTACTCACATAAGATTGACCAAGTAGACGCTGTGACTTCTGTTTTTCTTTTTTGAACAAATGAACATTTCTAACACCTCTTCTCTTCTTTTTCGGAATCTCAACTTCTGACTCATTATCAGGTGAATCATTACAGCTACTTTCACTGGTCATATTAAAACTTTAATAATGAAATAATTAAATTTATCGATTAATAATCTCCACGACGAGACGCGAAACGAATGCAGTCTCAAACACTACAAAGAGCGCGTTCAGCAGACCTTACCAAAGCTACCAAAGTTACCGACCAATTGTAACGCAGTATGAAATAAATATCAAGGCGAATTGTGACGTCAGCTACAGTTCAACAAGATAGCTTTCGTTGGCGCCATTGTTGAATTGTAGCTGACGTCACAATTTGCCTTGATTTTTATTTCATACTGCCCTACAATTGGTCGGTAACTTTGGTAGCTTTGGTAAGTTCTGCTGAACGCGCTCTAAAATGGCGGATATTAGATCGTTAGTATCGCATAACAACCAATAGCAATGCGTTTTTGTTTATATATAAAAAAAAAACAAAAAAAAAAAAAACAGGCAAATAGAAATACTATTTCTATACTTGTACATTTGATAGTTGGAAGAAGGGAATAAAGGAAGGATTTGTTTCCTTCTTCCAGCTAACTATTTTTATGGCCGCATGAATCTATACGAAGCGAATGGATTTTGTTTTTTCTCCGAACTCATAATTAAGCGCTACGTCTAAAGTATGTAAAAGTGTAAAAAAAATGAATGTGTCAAAAACTGGCGTTTATTCGCTTCTTCCAATTGGTGGTTCAATTGCACGTCATTATTGAACGATACATCACTCAAGACATTTGAAATTGAACGCAACAGATGGAAATCTTAAAGCACGAATGCAAAAATTAATGGTGTCAAACATCGTCTGTATCTCTTCACTGAATTCTACACTGAAAAGCAAAAACATTAAGCCCACACTCCTAATAAAGTGTTGGTCTACCTTTGGCCGCAAAATAGCTACAACCTGCCTTGGTATTGATGTAACAAATCCTTGGTAGTTGGCTGGAGACAATGTGTACCAGATGTTCAAGCAGCAGTGAAGCTTGCAGTGAGGATATTACGACATTGCGGTTTTTGAGCTGCATTTCCATCACGCCCCTTATGTGCCTTACGAGACTGAGTTAGGCGTTCAGGACGTTAAATCGAATTGAGCACTATGTTCCTGAAACTATTACAGCACAATTCGAGACTTGTGACATGAAGCGTTGGCCGGCAGGAAGACTCCATTTCTAGTTGAGAAGACAAACGCCATGTAGAATGCAACTGGTCCGCAAATATCAGATAGTCCGCAGTTTTCTTTCTCTGTTCGATCACAAACACGGGTCACAGAGATAACCATGATAAGGTCCTTCAAAGCATAAATGCCACCACCACATATCATGGTATAACATGATGTACATTGGAGGAGAAACTACAAATCTGGAAGATGGCGTAACTTGATACGGCTATGGACGTGATGAATGACGAATCGTGCTTCAAGCGATCAGGCTTGTCTGTTCCACTGATCCATGTTCTAGATACGATGTTCCCAAGCCCAGTGTAGGCGTAGTTGTCGATGACGCTTGGTCAACAAAGGCTCATTAGTAGGACGTTTACTGCATAGTTTCGTATCCAACTGTGACCGCTGCACTGTTGTTATTGTTTGGTACAATTGTATTTGTACCTGTGTATTGGGCTGTCAGATCAGCCACTGTCTGGAGCGGAATTCGCTTCGCCAAGCGGGATATGATCCGACGTTATTTTTTCTTGATAACGCGTGGATATCCAACATAATGGTGTCTACTGCTGGTTTCAGCGTCATCCACCAACTTTGCATTAGTACTAACAACGGTAGCCTCGAACAATCTACGAATCCTGCAGTTTCGGAGGTAGTAGTTACAATCTGACTTCAATCAAATTTGCTTACTTTAGCATCTTCTCCTATCACACGCAGAAATAAGCGCAAGAATGATTCCTCAGACGGCCCAGCAGCGGTTAAATACCATATTCACCTGACGGCGATCCTTCCACTTCATCTAGGTTACTTTATTGCAAAATTTGAAATTCATAATGTTTTGTGTCCAACATGTGTATTTTAAACAATTCTTTCTAAGTGAGTCCCTAATTAGGTTGGAGGCGTGAAATTTTGCATACTTATAGCTGAACACCTCACATCAAACGACAAACCATAAAAGTTTGAAAAAGTCGTATATTTAACCCTTTGGGCTCCCACGTGTGTATTTTAAACATTTCTTTCTAAGTGAGTCTTTAATTAGGTTGGAGGCGTGAAATTTGGCATACCTATAGCTGAACACCTCACATCAAACGACAAATCATAAAATTTTGAAAAATCGTACATTTAAGACTTTGGGCTCCCACATGCTTATTTTAAGCAATTCTTCCTAACTGAGCTCCTTATTAAATTGGAGATTTGAAATTTTGCATACTTATAGCAGAACACCTGACAGCAGGCGACAAATAATAAAATCTTGAAAAAGGTCTTACGTTTAACCCTTTGAGCTACCACAGATGTATTTTAATTAATTCTTTCTAAGAGAGCCCCTAATTAAGTTGGAGACATGAATTTTCGCATACGTATAGCTGAATACCTCAGACCACACGGCAAATCATAAAATTTTTAAAAAGTCTCATATTATTTACTCCTCCGGGCTCTAACTTGTGTATTTTAAGCAATTTTTCTAACCCCCACCCTTTTCACCCGGGGAGCACTTTTCCAACTTTTGCCGATACCCCTTTGACCATTCTTTCATATTATGCACCATAGCCTTACATATTTTAGTTCCACTTTTTACCGCCAGGGGAGCCTACTTATCTCGGGTGCTATCGGCCCAATCCCCTCGACTAATATATCTACGGATAGTACATAAGAAGGAGTTCGGATAGATGTTTGGTTAGAATAGAGTGCGACCCTGGTTGCGAAATGTGGAACTAACAGTTTTTTCAAAAGGATAAAGTGTTTTGAAAGAAATATTAAACGAAACCCTCTGTGCGATCTGTGATCACACTTACCTACTTTTCACTACATTTATGCATCCTATAAAGTGCGTATAAATGATATAGTTCATATACAGAGCTATAGAAATGAATTCGTAAAGGTTACTGAGTATGAGTATAAATTGCTTAAAGGTGTGTTTTGTAAAAGGGTTATGCATTTTTCGCTGAACCGAATTTACTGTACTAAGAAATATTTGTAGAATATAGATAAAATGATATACAGGGCCAGTCAAAGAGATGGATACATGGCCGTCTATGTGTGATAATTTCTGGAAATGTAATTTCAGTAGTTTTAAGCGTGTTTTAGTTTGAATTAAATTTTAGCTAAATAGTGGCATGTAATAAAGGTATTAGTTAAAATACAGGGCTTTTCAAAAGTATTCAAGTATGTTTCCATCTATTAGTATATATTGCTGAAAGATGAATTTCAACCTGTTACGCATTTTCTTGCTAAACTAAAATTTCCCATTATAATATATATATCAACATACAAATCGAATACAGGGCTGTTGAAAAGAATTGGAATACGCGTTTGGCTATTGGCGGTAACTACTGAAATCAGATATTTAAATGTTTACTTAGTTGTCTTATTTACCTTATTTCCTTAAGTAACGAAGTTTTGTTGAAGCTTTCAGGGAGTGTTGGAAAGTGTTTCATAATCTATGTTGTACGCATGATTTTTCTTACTTGTTTAATTTATTTTTAATTTATTTTTTTATTTTTTTGCTATAAAACTTGGTCTTATCAAAAACTTTTCAGTATAAAAGTTGTAGATAAGTTTAAAAATATTTATGGTAAATTTAAATGTGTTTGATATCTTGTGTATTAACGAAGTAATGAATTTTATTTTTTTTAAACATTTTATTTTTTCGAAACTTAAAGGAATTTTTACTGATATTAAAAATCTCTTATACATAATTTTTTGGCGCTTTTCCTGGAATTAATAACTTTAAACTCATTTGATATGTATTATAATTAACAACGTATGGGATTTTTCTGTTTACACAAAAACTCTCCCTATTACTCCACCCCTTGGTCTGATTTTACCCGTTAAAGAACTTCGCCGAGATTTTCTTTCCCTTGATTTTATGTATCATGTTGGAAGAGATTTGTTCAGAATTATGTTAGTTATCGTGTCCATAAAACAGTGATATATATATATATATATATATACATATATATATAGAGAGAGACTATATAAAGAGAGAAACAGATAACGTTTTGAACTGGGGGTAGTTTTGGGTATTGCTTACGAAATCTACCTAAAAAAACATAATAAATATTTTTTAAATGTCGTGTCGTAATGTTCATATTGCTTGAAAATTAATAAATATGTTTAGTGTAATAGTAGGAATTATAAAAAATGTTACAATTTTTTTTTTACATATATATTTCAGTTTTAAAAAAATGTATTATGCATTCAAACAAAACTTTACAAAATATCTTATTTTGAAAAATACAGATTAACAATATTTTCCGAAATTTGCAATATGTAACGGGAATATCATTTTACTACTCTGTTATTTATTTACACAATTTGATAAATTATCCAATGTTGTTTTATCGACATTCATGATATACACAATCAGCATAGCTATCAAATAAGCACAAGCTTCACAACATTGGAAAAGCAATGGATTTTGATGAACAAGTGTTGAGTGAATGGCTAGCAATTGTATAAAAACATCTGTAATGGAACAATTCATCATTTCGAATTATTAATGTCACATTATATTTTTCTGAATGTATAGAAATAAACATTAGTTGTCAGAAGTGGAAAAGATTAATTCTGTCATACAAGATTAAACGTTTTGTTATTGTTTTTTTTTTAAGACAAATATTTTCATATCTATAAAATGTAAATAAATAAATACAAAAAATTATTAGTGTAAATAAATTGCAGGGTTCCAACTTTACGATCCAAATCAGTAAATTTTCATCATTTCAAACTTTTACACCATTTTCAATTTATTTTCACTATTTGATAAGTTATCCCATGTAGTTGTGATAACTTTTGTTATATGCACCATTATCATAGCTTTGAAATAAGCAAAAATTAGAAAAAAATCAATAGGTTTTGATTAACAAGCGTTGGATGAATGTCATGGCTAGCAAAGGTATAAAAAAATGTAATTGTACAATACATGATTTCGATTTAGTAATATCCTGTTCCAATTTTCTGAAAGCAACTAAAGATTAGTTGTCAGAAGTGGAAGAGATTAATTCTATGGTCCATATTAAACCTTTTGTTATTGTGTTTTACAATTTGACAAATATATTTTTTAATAAATTATAAATAAATAAATGAAAAAAAAGTATTAAGATAAATTAATTACTGGGTTCTTAGTTCACGATCCAATTTTCATCATTTCAACTCTTTACGCAATTTTCAACATTTGATAAATTATCCTTTGTAGTTGTATCGAAATTTATTATATGCACCATTAGCATTTCTCTTAAATAAGCAAAGGTTTTGCCAACATTGGAAAAAGCAATAGGTTTTGATTAACAAATTTTGAACGAATGTCATGGCTAGTAATGGTACAAAAACATCTGTAATGGAACAATTGATGATTTCAATTTATTAATGTCCTGTTCCATTTTTCTGCTAGTAGTATAGAACTAAATATTAGTGATCAGAAGTAGAAGATACATCGAAAATTCCAAGATTAATTCTGTTGTACAGTAATAAAACTTTTAAAAATAATAAATATATTTCGTCTGTTCGTAATTAATAAAAAACAAATACATAAATACAGATAATTTCAGTAAAGAGTTTAAAAGCACACAAATTAATAAATTAAACATTAAAAGTTTCGGACTTTTTAAAAGACTTCATCAGTAATTTAAAAAATCAATTTCCAGATATTGATATAGTCAAGGTCACTAAATCAAATTGCAATACATATAAGAGCCGCATTTTCCTTATGGCGGGACTATACTATTTACTATATCTGCGAATTATCTCTTCAATGTCGTTAGTTCCGTTCCAGCTGAATATGTGATTTTAATCTGATTCAAACGGCTGCATCTGAGTTTAACTGTTTGTGATACATGCTCTAAACCGAAAGTTGAATTTATGTTATCTCTCGTGAATTCACGTATTTTTTAGATTGCGGATGAGGTTTTTAAAACAAATCCATTTGTTTTTAAACTGTTTAATTAAATTGTCTGTATTTATGTATTTGCTATTAATTAAAACTTTTGAAATAGTTCTTTACAACTTAACAAACAGTTTTATTTTTAAGAAACATAAATGAATAAATGCAAAATAAATTGAAAAGTACCCCGTTAAACTGATAGCATTGAGCTCACAGGCTATTCACATTAATTGTATATTATACTCTTATTTCAAAGAACAATGTCCTCCAAAAATAAATTAAAGGGGGATTAGCCCCCACACCTCTGTTTCCCATCATTATACTTAACAAATGAGCCTCCAAATCTCACCAGGGAAGCGCCTTATCATAAATTGGTATACTAAATTTGAAACAAATCTGAGAGAAAATCCAATTTATCTAAATTAAGGGGGGGGATTAGCACCCGTTCCCCCTTTATGTTAACCAATGAACCCCCAAAACTACTAAAAGTACCTTATCAGAATGAACCTATTTGCAAAATTTGAGGCAAATTGGATAATTCTGCCGGAAAACCCATTTATCTTAATTAAGGGGGATTATCCCACCGAGCCCCCCTTGACACTTAACCAATGAACCCCCATAGGTAATCAGGGAACAGATCTGAATTAACTTATTTACAAATTTTGATGCAAATAAGATTATTCTGCCTGATAAATCCATTTATCTAAATTAAGAGGGGGCTTAGCCTCCGTCCCCACTCTATACTTAACCAATAAACCCCTCAAAACTTTTGAGTCAAAAGTACTCAAAGAAGAGCCTTATGAGAATGAACCTATTTACAAAATACGATGCAAATCGGAAAATTCTGCATGAAAAACCAACTTGACTAAATTAAGGGGGGTTCCTCCCGTCCCCCTATCTACTTAATCAATGAACCGCCAAAAGTAACTGGAGAAGCACCTTATCAGAATGAGCCTATTTACAAAATTTGATGCAAATCGGAAAATTCTGTCTGAAAAACAAATTTATCTAAATTAAGGGGTATTTGCCCCCAGTTCCCACCTTTATACTTAACCAATGAACTCCCATAACTAATCAGGGAAGAGCCTTATTAGAATGAACATATAAAAAAATTGAAGCGAATCGGAAATTTCTGTCAAGAGTTATCGCGTTACGTACGTACATACAGAACCTGCGGGCAAATTAGCTCTCATGCTTTGATAGCCTGTGAGCTAAAAAGGAAGTTTTATGGTAAATTAGTTACAGGGTTCCTAAACCACGATCCAAATTACTTTTGAATATTTCTATTTCAAACCTTTTTTTGTTCCCTTAAACGTATCACAAAATATGATTATATCACTGCGCTTTTTAGGCGTTATTATTAATTTGACAAAATCATTGTAAACCGGTAAGGTCATCTTCATTAATGTTTTTATTTTAAAGATAGATAGCATACATTGAAAATTTAACAAATAAGTTTTACTAATTATGTATTTGTTCCATTTGACTTTCTTAATGATAATACAGGTGCAAAATGGTTTAAAGGTTCTGTGAACTAGTAGAAATCACATAAAATATCACAAAATATGCTCATGGATATGTTTCTGTTTAAAATCTATATCACATATTTGATAAAAAATATATATCACAGAATTTCTTATTTCGTATACTAGAGCATGAGGAGTTTCATGTAACAATTATTCAGAATTGCAATATCTAAAATATTTCAATTATTTATTTGCATTGATAAATTATCCTATGAAGCTGTATAGATTTTCAATAAATATTTTCGCAATAAAGTTAGGATGTAAGCAAATGTATTCATCAACTTAGGAAAAGCGAGGTATTTATTGTTCAAAAGGTGTTGGAGAAATATTATGGCTAGCAACGCTATCAAAACTTCCGCAGTAGAATAATTTATTATTTTGATTTACGGATTTCGTATTACAATTTTCGGAAAATATAGAATGAAAGATTTACATTTATATTTAGTGCTCCACCATAGTGGAGATTGCTTTGGGGCCTATAGCAACTATGGCCTTTTCTTTATTCCGTTACATATTTATATAACTACATAGGGACATTCAGAAATACATCCATGTCTTACCCCGAGGATTCGAACCCGGGCCCCCGCCGTGGCAGCAGCTGTCGCTAGAATGGAAGATTAGTTGTCAGAAATGAAAAATGTAAACAGACGTACATACAAGAAGGAACGAACTACTTAAGAAGAAAATGGAAAAATCATTACAAAGCATGCATGTTTTTAGTGTGTAAAATTCATTCGAACAAAACTATTTAACTATTAAAACTAGATACCGTAAAGCACCGAAAGTAAACCCCCCTTTCGCAAACAGGATATTCTAATAATTTTAAGGGGTGCTTGGAACGTTTTTGAAAAGGAGAGTGAAATTAGGAGGGTAGGGGTATATTTGGAATTTATGAAATTTCATAGCACTTTTGCAATTTGAAAAATAATTTCAGATCAAATTAAATTTTTTTGGTTTTTAAAATTCCCTTACATAGAAGCTACATAGATTCCATTAATGAAAATATCAAATTAATGAAACAAATTTGCATAATATAATCAAATTATATGTCAAAGAAATATGTACAAAGTTTATAAAACTTAAACTCCATGTAAATACCTATTAAATCTTAATTCATAAAAATCAAGGAAAACAGTATCGTTCTTAAGGAAACTTCTGCTCAACTGTCTGCCAGCGCGCGTAGCCAAGTGTGTCATTCTTCTTGAATGATATGTAAAGAGATTAGGTAAACATTAATTGTATAAGATGTTGCATATAGAAACAAAATACATAAGTAATTTTTTGAAAAAAATAAAGGATTGAAAAAAAAATTGAACGGGCTTAAAAAAAAATTGAAGGGAGGGCTTATAAATGTCACTATTTCAAAAAAGGAAAAATTCACTTAAATGAGGGGAGTCTATTCTTGGTAGGTGTATGGCTTACTTGCGGCACTTCACGGTAACATTTTCTGAAGAATTACTGATAATATTGTTAAAAATCTATACATATTTTGTACTCAGTTCCGGAAATTAAAAAATAAATTACAAAATGCCTTGACTAACGATGGTTACGTATTAGTTTAAATACAGTTATAAATTACTGGAACAGTTATTTAAAAAAAAAGACTGTATTACGCTTTGGTAAAATCCTCTTTGTTTACATACTTTGGAATAATACACGTCAGCGAAAACACACCAGCTAACAGCTCTGACCAGAAAAAAAATACACTGTTGCCCTTCAAGAATGTAATTTTAAACATAAAATTGCTGGAGCGAAGTCTTGACTTAAGACCACTTTTAAACACGGCTCATGATACAATTAATTTCTAACATACTCTACATTTTTCTATTTCAAACTAAAGGTTAATTTCTAAACATAGTACAGTAATCACTTGATATATCGCCACTAGTTATATAACTCATTCGGGTATATTAATAATAAGTTTTACTTTAACAGTGGATTTTTAGTTAACACCATTGCATTTGAAAACTGGAGTAATTTATACTTATTTTATTAAGAAATGTAGGCATAAATTTTTATTTAAAATACAAATATAAAACTTGTCTGTTATGTTTATTATTTTTTTTAATGTCCTCTGTTGTTTCACGCATTCGGGTAAATCTCGTTTTTAATGGGTCTCCCAAGTAGCGTGATATAACTAAGGAAACTACAGCTCGAAATATCTTCTTTAAAATATTACAGACTACATGTTCAATGTAAGTCCTTTAAGGAATTCACGATATCAAAAGTTAATTTGACTTCGGTTATTTATTTGCATCATTTGATAAATTATCCTGAAAGCTGTATCGACTTTCTATACATGTACTCACAACATAGTTCTGAAGTAAGCAAATGTATTCAGTAACATAAAAAAATACATTTTTGCTCAAGAATGGTTGTACGAATTTCATGATTAGGAACGCTATCAAAATTTTCGTGAATAATTAATTAGATATTTTAATATATCAATATTCCGTAACCTCTCCTTGCATTCATAAAACTAAAGGCTAACGGTCCGAGGTGAAAAAACACAAAAATTTACATTCAAGAAGTGCCATTTATAAGAAATGAAAAATTCATTAAAATTCATGAATTCGTTGAGAATGTTTGAAGTCTCACAAAATATTATCATGTATAACAATTATATTGTTGTATTTTTTCTTTTTTATAACAAAGCTGAAAATGGTAAAAAGTAATGAGTTTTCAAAATAAAAATTATATTCGATACCTTTTTAATTAGATTAAATAATTGAGCTATTTATAATAGATATCTTTTTTTTTTCGTTTGTAATGACAATAAAACTTAAAAACCAATAGAAACGCTCCTTACCACGTTCAAAATGTCAATAATTTTTCAAAAACAGTTATGTGACTCTATAAGTTTCAAAATATTATATATTCAAATAGAATCTTATTTCATATATTATAACATGCTTGTTTCAGACACGTATTATTAAAGAATTTACGATATATTGCGAAAATTGTACTTATGTTTTTTATGTACGTCATTTTAGGAATTAATCTGTAACGACATTCAATAAATATACCCGCTGATGTAAGCACATCTGTCTATCTACATCTGGAAATGCAATACTTTTTCTTAGGAAAAGCTCGAAAATTGTCACGTCTAGCAATATCATCAGAACTTTCGTAATGGAATAATTCATCACTTTGATTTATGAATTTCCAGTTAGATTTTCCGAAAATAAAGAACTGAAGATCAGTTGATTGAAGTACAAAGTACAACGAAACTTACATACAAGAAGAGATTATTCATAAATAAATAGAAAAAAGCTCCGTTCAAATTATAAATATACACTGAGCATTAGAAGATTATTCTAACAAAATTAATTACTTGTTGGTAGCAGATAATTTTTTTTATCAAGAACGAATAATAATTTTGTTACAAATTAATATTTATACAGTATAACTATTTAGTAAAACATTTTTTTGTTTCCTTTCTAAAAGCAACTTTTTTACTCCCAAATTTTGTACAGTAGACACCCAATATATTACGCCTTTTTACATAATTATTCGTATATATAAATAGAAAGTTTTATTTTTCCGCAAACGTTTTAAGTAATACATAATTCGATCACGATAAATGTAATTATGTATCCTATTTTTTATAAGAAAAATGGAATTTGTGAATAATTTTATATTTTATAAACAAATAAAAAATATTCTCTCGCTTGTTATTTCTATTTTTCTATGTCCTCGAAATTTTTAATGCCCTCGGTTAAATCAAGAACTAAGATATATCTCACTTTTTACGTGTTTGCTAGAATGCACGATAAATAGAGTGACTACTATATCTATAAATCTCTTGTTTAAAATATTACAGTACACAAGTCCAAATTAAAAATATATATATGTCCAAAATTCGCATTATCTAAAGTAAAATTTGATTATGTTCCTTATTTATTTACTTTTTGCATCATTTGATAAATTATACCGTGCAGCTGTATCGACTTTCAATATATATTCCATTCAAACTTCTATAAAGATATAATTTATTATTTAATTTATTAATAACCCGTTATATCAGTCTTATAGTATGGAACTAAAATTTGACTGTCAAAGGTTTAAAATACAGCGGAAATTACATACTCTTATAAGAAATGGAAATTCCAGTTAATATCATGAAGACATTGAGAATGTTTAAAGTCTCACAGAATACCACCATTTATTACAGTTTTGTTTGTCTTATTGTCTAGTTTAAGAAAACGCTGAAAAATTAAAAATAATGTGTTTTGAAAATTAAAAGAAGGATTGATAGCTTGTATGTAAAAATAAGTAATTGATGTAATTATAATCTTTTTTCGTCTTTTCTTTCGTAATGACAATATGGCCTGAAAATCCATACGTATTCTAAGTACCACAGTATAAGTAAGTATTTCTTTTTTAAAAAATATATGGTTAGTATGGTTCTTTAAAAATCAAAATAAAATCTTTAATTTAAAATTGAAATAAAATCTTACTTCAAACATTGTAATACGCTAATTCAACAGCAAATTTAAAACAAGAATTACAATATATTTTGTAAGCACATATTGTCGGTAACATTGAGAAATGCAATATGTTTTTGTTTATAAAGACTAGAGATATGACCACGTCTATCAATATTATCAAACTTCCGTAATGGAATAATTCCTAATATTGGTTTATGATTCCTAGTTACATTTCGTCGAAAATAAAAAACTATTGATAAGTTGTCATACACAGAAACTTACATGCAAGAATAGACAATTTAAAACAAGTTTGAAAAATCAGTAAAAACCATATTCTTGCCATGCAAAGATTATTTTACAAAACTAATTCCCATATTGGAAACAAATGAAAAAAAAACGTGTGTCAATATTGATTGATAGCACTGATTAACAAAGTTTCTGTCCCTCATTATGTAAGTGATGACTTTTATTAGGTAGCGTTCATTACAAAAAGTAAGTATTGCAGCCGTTCGGAGGAAAACGATTCCGAAATATTTTGGTATATTTTCACGGATCATGACTCCTATACCACGAAACCACCCTCCTTTCAAAATTGATATATATATATATTTATATATATCATATATATATATATAATCTTTGTCATACTGTAACTCTCGTATTTATGAACCGATTTGGATAAAATTTCGTGTGTAAATAGTACATACCAATGTCTCGACCGAGTTTTTTGGCCAGCTTCATCCGCCATCTTGTTTGAAAATGGCGGCCATTTTAAAAAATTTAAAAAATTTATAATTTAAAATGAGGCACAAAAAAATTAGACATTGAAAAAGATTTTTTTTCTTATGTGTTTGCGCTTGACACAAAGATTCTGGAGCATTTTTCGTTTCGTCTATAACTTAAGAAATGTCTGAGTTATAGCACATTGAATTTCTAGCATGGCTGACATTTTGAAACGATCTGATTTTTGTCACTAATCACAAATCACTAATCACCCATTCGTGGACAGCCGACCTTTCGGTATAGGAGCTGATTAGTCCACGTGGGGAAAACACATATCTACTACACCGCGGAGATTCCAGTACTCGCTATGATTTTTGTCATGTGATAATACACGTATTTATGAACCGATTTGGATGTGACAAAGAATGTGCATAGTACATAGCAATGCCTCGACCGAGTTCGTTGGCCAACTTCATCTGCCATCTTGTTTCAAAATGGCGGCCATTTAAAATTTAAAAAAAAAATTAAATTTAAAAGTGAGGTACAAAATAATTAGAAACTGAAAAAGATTTTTTCCTTATGCGTTTGAGCTTGATACAAAGATTCCGGAGCATTTTTTGTTTCGTGTATGTCTTAAAAAATGGCTGAATTTCAGCACTTTGAATTTCTAGCATGGCTGACATTTTGAAACGATCTGATTTTTGTCACGTCATAATACACGTATTTATGAACCGATTTGGATGTGACAAGGCATGTGCATAGTACATAGGAATCTCCCGGCCAAGTTCGTTTGCTGACATTTTCGTTTTCTAAAATTAATTTAAAATGAGGTACAAAAAAATTAGAAATTGAAAAAGATTTTTTTCTTTTGTGTTTCAGCTTGTTACAAAGATTCCGGATCATTTTTTGTTTTGCCTTTATCTAAAAAAAAGGCCGAGATATAGCAGTTTGAATTTTAAATGTGTGTGACATTTTGAAAAATCTGATTTTTTGCCTGCAACAGCAGTCTTTTATATCAACCGATTTAGATATGAGTAAGCATGTGCACAGGAATTACTAAGGTCTCAACCAAGTTCATTGGTGAGCTTTTTTGCACCCATTATGTTGTTCTAAAAGGGCGGGCTATCACCGGTAATTTGTGTTAATATAATTATTAATATAATTCGGGATATCACCGAATTTGACGACAAATATAAATCACTTTAATAAAACCAGCTTTGATAACGCTGACTAATTTCGCGAAATTCTCATTCATTTTCAATATTGACAAAAATTAGTATTTAATCTTCTATAATTGGGTTCCACTAATTTGAGCTCCGTGTGTTTGAATAATATAAGCTGGCTTTTAAAAAATAAGGAATATGAAAGCTACCTCTTCCTCCCGGCACTGGCCGGAAGGTCTTTTTTTTAGGCGAAATTGAAAAAGAATATGTCATTAAAAATATTCTATCTCCCACAGATTTTTAAACGAGTTGGATGTGGCAATCCCAAAACTTTCTTCTATCTAATACATCTTAATATTTCAAAGTAGTTACAAATGTCGATAATTTAATATTATCAGTTCAATACTATACTAACTTTGCTTTCATATTACATTTCTGCTTCAGTCAATTAATCGGAGTAAAAACAAGTTAATCACGATCATGGTATTTATTATCATGATACGAAACACAGAACTGCGAAAAACCCCAGAAAATTATACAACAATCCATCCAACGGAATATTCCCAAATTCAAGGTTCAATACTATACTAACTTTGCTTTCATATTTCATTTCTGCTTGCCTGAATTTCCCTTTCTACTGCTGCAAAGTCATATAAAAAATTCTTTGGAGCTTTCTGTATTTGTAATTCCTCATTATGAAATACTGGTCGCATTTCTCTATGTAAGTATGGATATTAATTTTATGTTTACTTTTTGCAAAGAATCCTTTAATTTTTGTAATACAAAATTAGCTGTCACTTATATCATACTTCATCTCGCGCCATATCATGGGTATAGCGAATGACATACATTTTCTTGTACCTTTCATCCACTACCGGAGGTCTTAAACACGTCGTGTACAACTGTCGCAGACTCAAATTAAACCAAATGCGACGGGGCAGATAGCGCCATTTATTAAAGGTCGCATACATAAAGCTTATCAGAGTGAAAGCTGATTCTACTCTCTTGCTGTATGTTTTATCTTTAATAAGTAAAAAAACCGTCTGCGTGGATCAAACGCATGTAAAAGAAGAATGCAATATAATTGTAACTGATATACGATATCCTATATATAATCATATATACAAATATAATCCAAATCGTATAAATGAAATTCTTTAAAACTGGATGGTGAGAGAAAATATTTTACAAACATATTCTTTTTCAGCATCTTGAAATCTCTAAGAAACCCACAATGTATAGAGGAACAGAAAATTCGTTAAGATTTTCAGTGTCCATTTATTATAAATTACTACATACTTTGCGTTCAGTTTTGAAAATCATAGAACATTTCATCATTTCGATTAGGTTTTGCCGAAAATATAAACTCACAAGATAGAAAAAACATGCTTTAAGCATATATTATGAAACACATCTCAATACTTCAGAATACCTTAACAAAATATTTCTGATAACAAAATAATTTTAAAACTGTGAAGAAAATACCTAGGTAAACATTCTTTAAAACACATAAAAGTTTTGACAAACAGATTTCAACAAAAGTAAAAAATGTACTTAAATTCTTCTGTGTCTATGTATATGATCTATAAATTTGTATATATTCTACTCAGTATGCTAAAATTTAGTTTATTTAGCAAACGCATTACACAATTGAAAATTCGCCTTTAGCGTTTTGTTTCAATGGACGGAACTTGTTTGAATGCAGCCCTGTATATTACCTGAAGATTTTTATACATGCCAAATATGAAGCTGTTTCTTAATTATGACAAAAATTGTCTTAAAACTACTGGAATCATACTTTCAGGAATTACAAACAATAGGCGGCCATTTATTCAGTTTTTTTGCGTAGATTAGCAGATCATTTTATTTTTATGCTACAAACATTTCTGTGTGTCCTAAATGCAGTTGAACTTGATAATTCACAACTAAAATTAAAAAACACCTTTAATTAATACACGCTCATTACCATTCATCCATACAAATTATTTTGTGTAGCTCCGTATATAGTCTATAGAATTTATGCATTCCACTTAGTATTAAAAAAAATAGTTAAATTTAAAACGCATTCCATTATCTAAACGAACTTTCAACAACCATTCTTAATATATAATTCTTTAGATGCAGCATTGTATCAGAAAGCATTTATGTAACTTAGACGATAAATAGACGATAAACGTGATGCACATCATATTCTACTGCAAGCATCTTATAGAAAGCCTCAGTAATGTTTTGTTTCATCATGTTTGAAATAATGAAGCATAATTAAATAAGTCTGTGAACAGTTTTTTTTCATCGTAGACCACTATATATAATCAATCTCTTTGTGTCAGACGGAAAATGAGTGATAAATGCTTTGCACCCCATATCCAATACAAAACATGTTTTTGTACACCTTGGAAGTTCATGTCATTTTCACTGTGTTTCTAATAGTGTAACATCATTAAAAACTCTGCAAACGATTTTCCTTCATGGACTATAACACAGGGTGAACCAAAATTCATTTGCATCATAATTGATCAATCATTTAGTAAATCTCTGATCGCACATATCATAATAATAAATATATTTATCCTTCTAAGAGGAGAAAAAAAAATAATATAATAACTTACATTTAATACATTATGCATTAAATTTACTTTGGAATGGAATATATTGAAACTACGATTTGGTGAGTACAAACATTGAACATTATAAATAAACACATGAAGAGAGTAACGTTGGAAATCTTTTATTAAAAATTAAAAAAATATATAAATCAAAATGTTTTTAAAATATTTTTAAGTAAAATAATTGAATCCTAAAATATTCTTTTTAAAAATTAATTGCATTTTCGTATAAATTATTTTCATAGATGTATATTTTTAGACATTCATCTTCATTTAGAAGGCAAATATTTGTATTAAACATTTTCCTTTCATAAATATTTTAATGAAGTATACATTCTTCTTCTACTTTATAAATTTTCAAATATTATTTCATCAAATGAATACCAAATCAGATGTATACGAAAAACATTTCTGTCTATTTATCATTGAATACACCTAATATTATGGGAAAGATATTTTTTATTTTTTTAATATGCCAAACTGACATAAAATATTCATTATTAAAAAATATTTATATACATAGGGGAGACTGGGAAGGGTTGGCTCACATTTTAAGAAATGATTTTTTATTATTATTCTTTAAATATTGAACCTAGAATAAAGTTTCATATATCATTTTATTCGTCTTCCAATCAGTTATTAAAATCAGGTTGTGACATAAGTGCAATGTATAAAAAACTTCAAAAATGATTGATTTTAATCATGAGAAAACAATGGGTCAATGCCCCAACGTGGGAGGTTTGTTCCACTTTATTTTATATTGAAATATTTATTAAGGGAAATAATATCAGTATTAAAAAAACATAGTAACTTTATGCTATATGTTTCAATTATTATTAAAATTCATTTAGAAAATTATGATGTGTTAACAATCCTGATTAGATGGAATTTAAGGCATAAGAGAAATATTTCGTTTTAAATACCTACTTTTTGTGAAACTCGACATGGCAACACCAGTTTCTACATAGTTTGGCTTCATCTCATTGTGTTCACCTTGGTGAAATTTGTGTACATACTTTACTAAAGAGTTTTGATCAATGTTATGTTCCTTTGCAGAGGCATGAACAACTTTTCTGAACAATTTGATATAATTGTTCACTTGAAATTTCTATTAGAACAGAAGTTGTGGCTTTTAAAATTATACCCGCTCAGTAGCTGAAACAGCTTTTCCGAAACTTTGAAGTCAATTTTCTCCAAATGTTGTTTTTTGTGCATAACGCGCAGGATATCTCAAAAACTTCTGAATATTTTTTCATGAACTTTTCAAAACGTATGTTTTATGTCTGTATAAACTAAACCTAAAATTTCTTTTTTATTGCTAAAAAAAAATATTTTTTTAGGTGTCTATATTGTTGAAACTTTCTAATTTTTGCAATAGATAAATAAAACTTGGTATTAAAAATATATAGTTGCTTTAAATACAAATTTATTTAGGTTCAAGGTAATTATTATAATCTGAAGCATAAGTAGGCACCAAAATGTTTATTCTAGTTCCTTAATTTATTTTGTAATACTGCGCGTAATCTGTTATACTGATTTTCCGCTGGTGAAATGACCGACATTTTGGAGCCCACTATAAATGCTCCATCTTGCAATTTTTTTTAATATTTGAAATGAAAGAACATACTTATACTGTTCATTCCAATTAAAATTGTGTCTAAAAACAAATACATTTTTAAGATATTAAATGATGAAAATGTTTTTTGTATTTCCTTTCTTACAATTTTAGGAGTCCTGAGACCCCTTAATGCTACTGCTTTCACTCTTTCCACACTGCTCAAAACAATTAAAGGATATTGAGATTATGGATGATCTTGCTGCTGAAGAATTGCTTACATAATTGATACATGATCAACAGACTTGGTACGCTATATAAGAAAGAAATTACTCATGTCTTTTCAGCAAAAAATGCCTTGTATTGATGATTTAAGTACAAAAAGAAAAAAAAATGTACACATGTCAGAAAAAGAATAAAAATAGGTGTTTCGTTCATAGAAAATCGTTTTTATTAGTAGGTATGGTATCACGGACGACCAGAAGCATTGAACACCTTTAAGGCATGGAGTCAATGAGGCATTAATAAGGAGCTGGGTTACTCTGTCACACTCCTCCAGAAAAGCCCTTTCTAGTTCTTGGAGAGTTTGTAAGGGTGGTATTTGGCCAGCAATTCGTCTGTTAGACTGTCACAAATATGCTCTATTGGGTTCATATTTGGAGAACATGCTGGCCATTCCAGTCATGTGATTCCTTCCTTGAAAAAGAAATCATTTGTGAAGTGAGCACCATGTGGCCTGCAATTGTCGTCCATTAACATAAAGTAATCTCCAGTTGCATAACCCTTAACCGGAAACGTACCGTCTGTGAGACGGTTGCGCCTACATATCTACCATTTACACAAAAATGAACGCTTCCCCAATCTTGTCACGCAATCTAATCCTTATGCTATTGGTCCTCTGCCTCTCCCCCGCATTTGCAACACCTGCGAAATTTTAGTTATTGAAATAAAAATTATTTTACATTCAACGCAGTCTGTCAGACGGCACGTTTCCGTTTATGTAATTTTTTGAAATGGGTTACTGAACTGGACGGTCCGTCAAAGCGTGTACGCTATGGTGATAAATACTTCGAAGAAACTGTTTTGCGATGGTTTGACGAAGTAGGTAGTAACATAATCGATGTTGAAAGTATTTCAGATCATGAATATATAAATTCTAAACACAAATTGACTCAATATTGCCAGAAAATGTATAAAAAATGCAGATATTTAGAACATGCCGCAATATTGACTATTAAATTTTTTATTAATTTTACTGCTTAATATCTTTTTCTAATTCTTATTGTATCCAAATATATAAAAATATTAGCATTTATTTAATTATTATGTCGAAAAAGTAATATTTTTATCAATAATGTGTAATTTCAAAATATTTTCTGGGTCCAACATTCAAATTTAACTTCACGTTACTGTATTAAAAAATTGGGCCTGTTAATGCATTACTATTAAAGATTGAGTGTCTAAGTTCACTATTTGGTAAATTATTAAGAGCTATTATCTTTTAAAATTTTAATAACAATTTTTTAAATTTTGCAGTCTCACAGACGGCACGTTTCTGTTTGTGCACGGAATTTTCACGTTTTCAGTTAAGGGTTAAGCATAAGGGACTACAATATGTCTGCGGATCTTATCCCTATATTGCTGATCGACCAGAGCTCCATTTCGAATGATATGGAGGTTGGTGCGCACACCAATGCAGATGCCAGCTTAGACCATAACTCCGCATCGCGAAATCTGACACCTTCTAGCACGAACGCAGTATTATTTCTAGTTCCACGTCCTCTCTCTAGATCAGTCTCGTCCCAACTTGGAGTGTACGCCCCGCTGGTGTGCAATCTCACTTTTTTGAGGCGCAAATCCAAATTTGTAACTCAATCATTCACTTTTAATTTTTTTTTAAACGTAATGAATGTAATACATGCAAAATGTAAAAATAAATTTTGAAAAAATGTTTTTCTGAAATTTTTAGAGTTCCTAATCAAAAATTTAAAATAGTTTCAAACCAGAAAAATGACATGAATATTCTTTAAAAAATATTTTGACAAGTCCCCTCCCCCCTTTTTTTTAACACTTTCTAACAAAGTTGAAAAGTGTTTATGCATCCGGTTTGTCTAGCCGTCAGTCCGTCTGTCCATGCTCTAACTCCCGTAAATATACTCGGAATTTCATGAAATTGATAAAGATTATTTAGGGTCACCAAAGCACGTATGGTATTGTATATGACGTATTTTGGATTAATCGTTCATTTACAGGGCACTCAAAAGTATTCCATTACATTATGGTATATGGGGAATAACTCCCGTAATTATACTCGGAATTTTATGAAGTTGATAAAGGTTATTAACGGTCACCAAAGCATGTTTGGTATTGTATATGAAGTATGAAGGATTAATCGTTCATTTACAGGGGCACTCAAAAGTATTCCATTACATTATGGTATATGGGGAATAACTCCCGTAAATATACTCGGATTTCCATGAAATTGACAAAGGTTATTTAGGGTCTTTGAAGCATGTTTGGTGTTGTATATGAAGTATGTAGGACTAATCGTTCATTTATAGGGGCATTCAAATTATTTCATTACATTATAATATATGGAGAAAAATCGTTTGCAGGGTATTTTAATGACATTATGCTATTTCAAATGTAGTGAAACTGATATAAATCACTGAATTTCACTACGATCACGTTAGAACAGAACATTCATAGAATTTTTGATTTATTCATTTACAGGGACACACAGAAGAAATCAGTTACAGTACAGTAGTGTCTTTGAGTAATAATTGCTGGAGTGCAAGGTTTAAAATTCGGTGTGCGCTTTTAAATTTAATTAATTTTTTGCATCGTACTCGTTACATATAAATATATTTGTACGGACATGTATATTTGATGGCATTTGAGACTCTATCTGTGTCAGTGTAAGTTAGAAAGAACATCTAATATAGCTATCCGAGGATTTCCCTCAAACAATCATCACCAATGCTTATGCTTTTATTGGTTGGAATAATGTTTTGTTTTTCACTTAGTACATCTGCATGTGAAAGGGGCTTTAGAAGTGGGAACCGAGTTAAAACCACCCTTCACTCTAGCCTCTTCGGGGAAACTATGAATGACTTTTGGCGAACAAGCATAGATGGCCCTGAACTAACATTTGTACCTATGATTGGCCCTTCATCGGCTATCGAACACTGGCAATCGACTGACAAAGTTACACGACACATTAGTGAAAATTTTTACACTAGCAATTGAATGTAGAGAAGAGAATTTAACTTATAAAAAAACAATGTTTAATTAGTTTTGTGATGTAATTTTTAATTATTAAATGAGAATCATTTCTTTTAAAAAAATTTAATCATAAGAGTTTCATATTCCCTCGAATAAAAAATATTCGGTGCATCGCATATTTTCTTACAGATTTTGATATATTTGCCAGCTTTAAAATTACAGGCACGAAACTTAGAAGTGCAAAATGTCGGGCATGTAAATTTTTTATTCGGGCACCTGTTTTTTTCTACCAGATGCCGGACTAGGCATGGGAACATTTTCCAATTTTTCTAGCCGTGGCTTGAGATTATATCTAAATCTGACTGTCTTGAACATATTTAACCTAAAAAAGACTTGAAAATCTAAAAATGGTACCAGCAATATTATAAAATTTATAAATCTTAAATGGCATTAGAAAAAGTAATGGGTAAATATTAAATATCTATGTTTCAAGTGCAAGTCTCATGCAAAATAAATAAATAGATCACATACTTAAATTTAAAAATCAGATAAAACATGGTGGTCAATTAACGATAACGGAAAAGGGAAAACCGAGAAATGTGTTTTAATGGGGAATAATTGCTACTTGAAAAACATGATAATTAAGAGTCCAAAGTTTTTTCATCAATTTTTAAAAAGTTACTAAAATGAATTATAAAACGTGTCAATTTTAATGATAAATATGAAAGCTTCTTCAAGCATTTTGTCAATATAAAAATGCAGACCATATAACACTTTTGTTTCACATTGAGGTAAGTTGGAAAGGAAGAATAAACTTTTTTTGGCATGAAGGCGAAGCTATATAACCTCATTATATTTACAGAATTGTGTTAAAAAATCAAAGAAGTGGAATTTTCTCTAGTAAGTATCAAAAAATAAAAACTGAATAGCTATTCTTAAGACTCTGTTATGCTTCGTCCATATGAATAGAATTTACTTTTAAAATTATAAGTGATATATGTTACAGATTGAGCATGTGTGTGTGTGTGTGGAGGGGGGGGGGATCAGGATTTTACAAATTCTTCAGTGGGCCGTAGTCAATAAAAGGTTGGGAATCACTGCTCTAGATAAAAATACGCCTATTTTCAGTCTTAACAAATAACCGGGACTCGTCAGAGAAACGAATATTGTGCAATTTATTTCTCCTCTAATTCACATTCTCTGTTGCCTACTCCCTTTCCACATACTATTGGTCTGATAGCATACCGACATACAGCGTGGAGAATGTTTTGGACAGTTTGAGTCTAAACTGTAGTGCCAGTAACCGAGCGAAGGTGTCATTGAAGAAGATTTGTATTCATATTTCGGTGTCTCCAAGCCGTTAGCATTAAATGTCTATCTTTATTGGGCGTTGTTGTACGTCTGCAACCTTACCCTGTGTTTGACCAGCATTTCTAGTCTCCAAAAACACTGTTTTAGATCCTTGAAATCACACTTTGTGAAACTCAAGTGGCTTCTGCTAATTCGGCTTGTGTATGGCTCCTTTCTAACTGGCCAAGTCTCTAAGCCCTGACTTCGATGACACATCGTGCTCTGTGAAATAAAGCACTTACAGAAGGTTGATCATTAATTTCCGCTTTGTCTTTCAGTTTGTTGAAATCCATATTTCATTCGCTGCCGCTAAAGCATCGTTTTTGAAGTCAAACAAAAATTTGGAAATTCCGATGTTTCAAAATGAGGAAAATTTGTATTTCTGACACTCTTCTTCAATTTTCTGCAAAACAAATTTCAGTAGCTTTTGATGGAACCTATTGCCAAAACTCTGAAATTCTTTTAAACATGAAAACTGAAGTGTGGATTAAGCTTCCCCTATTGTCACTTTTCCTTAGTCTCCCCTATATATAAATGGAATATTTACAAAATACAAACAAAGATATGTTAAGACACTAAAAACTTTTTTTTTAAAACAACCAACTCGCTCAAAGTGAACTTGCTTCTACATTTTTTATTAGTGTTTCATTAAATTTAAATTTTGTGTCTAATTTTCATCTAATTTTAATTACAACTCAATTACAGATTAAAAGTAATTATAACCTTTTTTATAACTGTTTGTAAACACAATTTATAAAAATATTTTTAAATTGATTTGAACTATTTTTAAATTATATAAATTTATTATTTACGTTTTTTAAAAATTAAAACAGTTATTTGTTTGGCCTTTAATTTCAAGAAATTGAATAACCTTTTAAAAAATAATGCTTAAACACTAAATGTTTTTATAAAATAAGAAATAAAGAAAGCATCATGTTATATAAAAAAATGTAACATATTTCAAAGAAAAGTATAGGACCCAAATTTTTCCGTTTAAAAGAATTCGTGTTCGGGAATAAGAAATATTTCGGTGTAACGTTATAGGATGCTATATACCCCATTTTACTCACAATTTTCTTGCACCATTACAAACGAACTCTTTTTAAATGAGCAGCTATTTCTATTGCATTTAGTTTCAAACAATTGAAAAAAACTTTTTAAAACAATAATGTTTAAATAATTAAAATGTTTCATAAAACTGTAACAAAAGTATTGTACTACATAGAAAACAAATGTTATCTATTTGAAAAAAAAAATAAATAGAATTTAAAATCTTATTTATAAATACATACGTGAAAAAATAATTATTTTTATGTTCCACATCTTATTTATCCTAAAAAGATAAGAAAACCTTTTTTACGAAAAAAAAACGTACCATGACAGCTACTTCCGCCCCACCAGTGGCCGAGAGGTTCTGCTCTCGAAGCTGGTAGACGGGAGGTGCTGGGTTCAATCCCAATCGCGCCCGTTGGCATAATCGTTCGGAGATTTCGTGGTTTTCTTCGAACCTTGGTTTTCCAAGCGTTAATACGGGTTAGGTTCCCTTAGAAAGACCTCCACGGAAGGCACCCCCCCCCCTTAGGGCCTATATACCATGTGCTGATAATTGGCCGACATAAATGCAACCAACCAACCGGCAGGTACTTTCCAAACCGCTTTACGTTATTAGTTCGCATAGAAACTGGATGACTTGAATTTGCATTGTAGAGTTCAATTCATTTTTTATTACTTCTATCTTCAGTTGAAGAAAGTATTGTAACGGAAATTATTTTCGACTTCCGGCGGATTTACACATTTTAGGGATCAGAGATTACAAAAAAAAAACAAAAAAAAAAAAAAAAAAAAACATGCAGGGCTTGCTTGAAATTGAGAACATTTCGCCGGTAGGGTGCTCTGTAATAGCTATTTTTGTTCTTTTTCATTATTGTACCATCTAAAACTGTATGAAGTTATTCATAAAATTTAACCAAATGTTTTGTATATCTTTTTTGCTATGGCAAGCAGAGAGTTCTTGAATTTAAAAAAATTCCGCGAGAATGGGGCGTTGTAATAGCAATTTCTGCACCCTTTTCATTATTGTACCATCGAAAAGTGTATGAAGTTAAGCGTACAATTAAACCAATTTCATATTTACATTTTTTGTTATAACAAGACAGTCCTTCTTGCATTTGGAAATATTCCGCCGGAAAGGAGCGCTGTAATAGTGATTTTTGTATAATTTTCTCATTTTTTCGTAATTCTATTGTGCATCGGTGGCTCGTGCAACGACGGGAACTTCGCATCCTGCTATGCTGGCTATTCGCAAACAGCTGACGTACAACAGAATAACGGAAAACTATTGATTTTAATATATATCATGATCGCAGTTAACGCATTTTTAATCCGATTAATTGAATTAAGCAGAGATTTAAAACTGAACTAATTATTTTGAAATATTAACTTTTGTATTTACTTTTTGAAATATTAAGATGTATGAGATAGAAGAAAATTTTAGCATTGGCACATCCAACTTGTTTCGGTGTGAAAAAGAAATAATATTTGATTCCAAGTTTGAAAATGATTTATAGTATTAATTTTATTTAGTTTTTTAATTTAATATAAGCAAGAAAACATATTTAAAATGACAGTTAAAGAAAACTTTGAAAATTGTATTTTTTAAGTTTTGTTATTCAAGTATTTATGAATTTCAATCAAAGTATAATGTCTTTATGAGAAAATCGTAATGTACGGTCAAAACACTATTTGTTTTGTTGACAGAAAGCCTGCAGTTGTTACAGATTGTCGCCAATCTAATGCTGTTTATTAAATAACATGTCGATGACAATTTGTCCTAGTGAATATACCAAACTTTTCTCGTGGGGATTGCAATGATCTGAACAATAATGTTTTCATTGAAAATACACTGTTCAACACAATTAGGGGAGCACATGGTTTTAGCAAAATTACGCAAATATTTATACCGATAAGTAACGTAAATTAAAACATCCATAATTTAAAGCGTATTAAAAAACATATAAAGAAAATTCCGCATGCAAATCAAAGTTTATGACGTTAAAAACTAGAAAAAGGAGATAAGTGCTGGAATCGGGATTTTTCAGAAACGTCTGTTTCACGGTCTCATTTGTAAAATTCAGTTGCTCAGCTTGTGTTTTGAGAAAAGGTGACTTGAAAAGGTCACAATAATGTGATTTGCCGGAATCCATGGCTTTGCGTGTTATCTGGACAGTCGAATCTGAGGAAACATAACGAAGTGTAGCGAACGCTGTTGGAGTCGTAAGAAGTGTCAATGCAAGGCTGTCGAATTAATTCCAAGACGCATAGAATGGTAGATCCCTACAAGGGCAAGATCAGCAATGTGCTATTACAGAAATTGATGACCAATATATCCTGTTAACAGCTCGTCGAGATGGAACGGGCAATGCTACTCTGCTGAAAATACAGTTGTTCTTGCCCACAGGACGAAGAGTGTCCAGCCAAATAGTCTGTAATAGGCTTCATTAGGTTGGTCTCTATCCATGTAAGCCTAAGGTCTGCATTCCGTTGATATCAAGCAACTGTGCGGCCCAAAGAAGGTGGGAAACTGAACATCGAGTTTGGAGGTAACGTTCTTGGAGTCGCATTCTGTTTACAGGTGATTCCCGATTCAGTATGGTTGTGACATCCGATGGGTTTTGGCATGGAGAGAAAGAGTTACTCAAAATAATCCCACATTCGTTCGTGAAAGATCGCATTACAGACGAGGTGGGTTTATGCTATGGGATAGAATCAGCATAGGTGGAACTACGGGCCTGCATATCATTCGGATTGGAATTTTGACGGTCCGAAGTTATACAGACGAGAAACTGAGAGACCTCGTGTCGTATTTTATGGTGCAGCAATTGATGATTTCTTTTCTTCCAGGCATGATAAAGCCAGATTGCATACAACTCGTGTTGTGGAGAACATTCTTAAAATTGAAACAATACATCATATGGAATAGCCAACATGTTCTCCTAACCTGAATCTTATAGAGCTTGTGTGATACACACTCGGACGACGCACTGCAGCGAGACTGTGTCGTACTTTTATTGTCCGGGACTTGGAAATTGCAATTTTTGAGGCGTGGAATTGTACGACCCGAAAACCTATTGATAATATCATCGAATCCATGTAAAACAGCTACACGGCAGTTTTATCTATTCGAAGGGACCACACGTCATATTAAAAGCATTGCATCATTCCTAGACAGTACTTTTCTTTGTAATTTACATGTAAATAAATTGTTACGCTAAGCCATCGTTTCACTTTCTACCCATCGTTCCAAAGAATTAAATCTCTCTAACAATTTTTTTGCGTCTTTTTATCTGTATTGCGCATTGATACACATATTACTCCCAATTTTATGCCCATGCATGGCTGTCTCGCACTGTTCTCTTCACCTTTTTTTTGCTCCCCTAATTTTTTAGCAGTGTGCATTCTGTGATTGCAGGTTCTGTTGATCATATACCTTCTTCAAAAAATATGTAGATTCATCTTTTTTTTAATGTAAATTCAGAAAATAATATGTCCTATCAATCAATAAGACTGAAACGTCTCAACTTTCATGTAATCATAGTAAATATGGAATTAAGTGCCATTTTTAAATTACAATTTATAAAGTAGAATGGAAGCTAAAGTATAATAAATTGGCTTCTGCAAAACAAAACAAAAATAGTTATTTTTTCACCAGTTCGGGGTTCTATATTGCTGACTACATCCCATTCTTTCTTCTTTTTTTTTTTTTCGAAACGATGGAAAAATTTTAACGCAATGGTTACAGAATTGTGATTCAAAATTACAAAACAACAACAACAACAACAACAACAACAACAATAATAATAATAATAATATATCGGTCACTTATTTAAAATTGGAAATTTCCGGCCTCATTAAGTCAGGTTTGGATTCACAAGTAGAAAATATACATAAGAACAAAACATAATTTATTTTAGTTTAAAAATTACCATTTCTAAAATAAATATCTGGTGAAAGAAAACTTATAGTATCACAGGAAGGTTAAATATTTATTTAATACTCATAGGCAGATCTTAGAAGAAAATATATGGAACAATATAATATAATTCATGATAGCTTAAAAATTGACATACCTTAAATAAAGCCCTGAAAAAACACGCATTAATGTACCACAGAAATGTTAATTTTTTCAGAAATAGATTCATTTCTGTTAGAAGAAAATATATGGAAGAACGAAATAAATTGATGATAGCTTAAAAATTGACATATCTTAAATAAGTCTCTTAAAAAACACACGTTAATGTACAACAGGAATTTTAAATATTTCAGAAATAAGTTCATTTCTGTTAGAAGAAAATATATGGAAGAAGAGAGTATAATTCATGATAGCTTAAATAATGACATACCTCAAAGAAGGTCCTGAAAAAATACACGTTAATGTACAACAGGAGTGTTACATATTTCAGAAATAGGTTCATTTCAGTTATATAAATAAATTAAACCTATGCATTTAAAAAATAACTTTTCAATGTCTAGATGTTCTAGATATTTTCAACTTTGATTTTAATGATTTACAATATACGAGATACTAAAAGATAGAAATATGATATGAAAGGTCAATGGAAATACGATTATATCCATTTTCTCTCTTGAGCTGTCAGTAGCATTGGATAGCGAGAGTGGTGTACTATCGTTTCGAAATCTTCGCTGAGGTAAGCCTGAATGTAAACCTCTGCAAGCGCAGTATAAATGTCGTATAAGGAGCAAAAAACATTGAAAGTCAACACTCGTTAAAACGAGAATGACAAATAACAATCATCTTACCAGCTGTTTCACCATCTAACTATCATTGTCATATAACTCATCATTTAAATATTTTCAGAAACTTTACGTTTTCAATTTCCTTTACCCCTTTCATGTGATAGGCATTAAAATTTCAAGGGGTTACACGGGTTTGAGAATTTCAAAAAATCAATTTTATTTAATCTAATAGTACAATATGTCCAGAATTCCAAAGTTCCAGAAATTCCAAAGTTTCAATTGAATCGGATAAGATGTCTAGGAGAAAGTGCCTTTGGAAATTCTCCTCAATAGGTTTGACCGGCCGGAAGCGACGCAGGTCTATCGCTTTTTTTACCCGACTACGGCAAAGCCAAAGGAGGGTTATGATTTTGACAGGCTATGTATGTATGTATGTATGTATGTATGTATGTATGTATGTATGTATGTTCATCTGTTCCCTCGTAACTTCTAAACCACTAATCAGAATTCGACAAATGACATATCATTAGAAGCGTCTTAATTGTCCGCTGGTTATAGGCTATATAGATTTTCACCAAATTCAATGTGGCGCCTTCTAGCGGACAAAATATACAGAGTAAAAAAATAAAGTTAAGCTAGATATGCCGTGTTTGGTATCATTTTAAAGCGCTTCACTTGTACATTTCGAATATATATATATTACTAGCATTTGCTTGTGACTTTACTTGCATTTATGGGCTAATTGCATATAATTCACATCTTTTCGTTCTTAATTTCTTTGGTACTTAGTAATCAGAATAAGACCACTGCAGTGCCATTAGAAGGGTCTTGATCTTGATATTCTGTTGGTTGTGAGCTATAAAGTTTGTCACCAAATTTACTATTATGCCCTCTAGCGGACAAAAAGTATAAAATAAAAATATATGTAATGTGTTTGGTATTACTTGAAAGAGCTTCACCAGTATTTATATGCTTATACATAATTACAAGACTGCTTTGAAGATGTTTAAAAAAAATGAGCGATAAGAGTAAAGCGCGGATCACGGGAACTGTAATGTAGAGCAGCGTGAACGTTAATAGAATAATTTAATGCACTAATGTAAACGACATAAGCTGGGAGTACCTCCACGCGGTGAAGGCGGAAACAGTTTGATAACTGGCTAAAACTCCCATAAAAATGTCCTCTGCATTATATGCCTTCGGGCTTATGTTGTTATATGTGCGTGTGTATCTATTTGCCTATTCGTTGTCACGTTGTGTACCCGGTAACGCAGGGAAGCAACCACAGCCATCCTACTTCGATACACTGTTTAAATTTTGTCGGATTAAATAAATAAAAATAATTTTGCTGGTATTGCACCAAAAGTACCAGGTTTATATAGTCTACGAAATAGCAGTAAAAGTTAGTAGTATAGTATAGTTAGTAAGTATAGAAATAAGAAGTAGTATAATAAGTATAGGTCTATAAACAAAAACAATTTAGTTTGAGCGTCATACGTCAAAAAATAAAGTTAAGATAAATATGCCGTGTTTGGTATCATTCAAAAGCGCTTTACTTGTACATTTTGAATATATCTATATATTACTAGCATTTGCTTGTGACTTTACCTGTATTCATGGGGTACTTTTATACTTTTTCAGCGTAGTTTTTTGTCGTAGTTGGGTTTTAGTTTTTTTACTTTATCTTGTTCTAAAAACGCTTTCTCACGATTGGACAGGATTTCTCAAAAATTGGACACGATTCTCGATCTGGGCACTATTTCTCAAGAACTAATGCACCGATCATATTGAAATTTTGAGCACTCTTCAAAATAGGTCTAACAATTGAAGAAAGGTGGTTATTTTCGATTAAAATTATTTTTACAAGATTATAGATAGTGTAAATCATACTAAAAACTATACTGTTTTGCATACAACTCTGCCAAAAATTTAAATTAAAATTTTTATTAAAATCCTTCCTTCAATCACTTGCTATACTTATACACCAGCTAAAAAAATTATTTGTTTTTTATTTCAAATAAAGCTATCAGGAGTAATCCTGATAACTGTGAGGACACTCTTTTTTTAGTTGTCTCCGAAAACCAGTGTCCACTGACTGAGTTTTCAAAATTTTTGATATTTTTTAAAAATATTGTTAAATTTTGCTCTTTTATATGCTAAAATGTTTGAGCAAAAAAATTTATTTATTATATATAAAATAATAGAGGATAATATGCTTTTTCTTAACCTTCGAAACCCATGTAACGTTTAACTGGTAGAATACATGGTTTTATTAGTATCTCCTATAATATATTCTACAAAAATACTCAGAATATGAACTTACGAGTAAGATTTACAAAAATGCAATGATTAAATAGAATTTCTATATATATAACGCTATCGTACGTGGCACAGAAATCGCGATTATTTGTTACTTGTTTAATGGCAACGCCCGAATTAAATGCATCTCATTGGTTATTGAACAGCATTAATGCATCTCCATACCTATAAGGGGGGGGTTACCGTAGGAGAGACCCTGTTCTATAGCCAAATGCTGCCAAGTTTGTCGCCGACTTAGCGATATTTCTAATATTTCGCCAAATTCCCATAGAATTCCATTGTAAACCAAGAGGGTTTATTTCCTTACAGAAAATAAACAAATTGAGGTACTTTAATGCACAAAAACTAATATTATCTTAAGGGTTATATAAATTATATTTAAGGGAGTCCAAGTAAATTAAATTGTGAATAAAAGTAACATGATACAATGCTTAGCATGCTTTCCCAAGCATAAATTTTAAGGGAGAACAAACTGGTAACCAAGGGCGGGTAGTTTGGTTAAGATTTTGTCTGTTTGTACTTTAATAACTGAGTTATTAAATGATCACAATATTACAGCTAAGTACATTTGTAAAGTCTTGGATTTAGATATAACTGCGTCTAAACATTTTAAAATACTCAATTTAAAGCTAAAAATATTTTATTTTTCAGTTTACAAACGCTATGCATATTTACTCGAAATTTCGCATTTTAAAATCAAAATGATAGAGAGTTATTTAGAATATGAATACATTTTAATGCGAAATTCTCAAAAAGAAACTGTTACACTAAAGACCTCTCTTTAAGATAAATTACATTTTGAAATTGAAAGTGGAAAGAAAATTTCTTTAGAGATTTGAAAATGCATCATTCATTGCGCTTATTCCGCAAATCTTATTTTATTGTATTTTTACGTAATAAAACACTTTTTTTACACGGAACTAAAGTAATGTACAATGTAAATAGAAATTTACATATTGATATATTTTTATTACACAGAAAGCTACTGAAATCTATGTTTTGAAAACAACATTTGAATCTAAAATGACCTTAAAACATATAATAATTTTTTATTGTATGAATAACAACAAGAACTTTCTTCTATTTTTATCATTTGAAAGAATCATTTAGATTTTTTTTTCTATTTGAAAATAGAGTAATATACAATGTAAATAGAAATTTACATATTGATAAGCTTTTTATTACAAAGATAGATACAGAAATCTATGTTTTGAGAACAAAGATATGAATCTATAATAGCCCTTATTCCTATAACAAAATGTTTATTCCCCTGTTTTCTACAATTTTTACATTTTATTAAAGCAGATTAAATGAATTGTATTTCATAAAATGCATATATCTTCTACATTTATTTTCATTCCATTATAATGTTTATGATAAATTCAAAAAAATATTTATATGGAATAGATTAAATTAAATTACAGAATTCTAAATTTGACATAATTAAAGAACTGTTCGTTATATAACACTTCGTTATATAATATTTGTATGCTATTTTCGCACTTCAGAAACATTATAGTAAAGTGTTAAAATTTATAACACGGTATAATTCATAATATAAATGATTTGAGAGTTATTGATTAAATAAATTTTCAATCACTTTTATTCCATAATATACAGTGCCAACAAAATTCGTGCTCAGCTGTATTAACTTTTGAACGTTGCAGATAAATTTATAAACTTGCAGATGCTGTAATTTTGCGAGTTAATGAAAAGTATCCCGTTCGAAGTTTGAACACAGGACACTGGCCGAAGCTACCTACACTCTACCAACTGACACGGAGGACACAATTGACTCACACGGTCTTTTCATACGCTGTTAAAAATATCACTGTAAAATTAGGGGCAGAGGCCGGCAGCAGAGATTCCAGTCATACCCCGTAAAAAAAAAAGAAAAAAAATCCATTCCCATCATTTTGTGCAGCCCGTAATTTTACGGGCAAAGTAATACAACAGGATATAATGCACTTTAAAACACAATAACACTTTACTTACTGTTCCGTGTAGCACGTAGTACGTTAAATAATCATCACGGAATCGCTTTTAACGGGTTAAAAAATATGTTACTGTCGCAGTTAAGTAACATTATTTTTCGAAACACGACTAAAATGAAGGGTTATGCACTAGCGGAGGAAAATGTATGGGGTCGCGCCGTATTTTTGCTAACCGATGGGCTAGAACTGTAAGAATATGTGGATTGCCCTTAATATTCTATGTATCTAACAAGTAAAGGTACTAATGTCCGTGGCGGCGATTTTCGATTTTTATAGTTCATTCGATTCATCTCATCGAGCTAAATAATTTACCATCTCGCATATCGGCTATTGAGTTTTAATAATGACAGGGGGCCGAGTGAAAGTTTAAAAATTTGCATCATGCAAGGCTGCCAAAGGCGACTATTTTATATTTTATTGGCACCGCTATTTTAACAGAAAATTTTTGCTGTACCTTCCTCTTGCAGATGCTGTCACAGTGTATACTTGAAAAAATTCTGTTTTATAAAAGTGGTGCGAGATAGAATTAAAAAATAGTGCCTGTGGCAGCCCTGTAATGCGAGCTGCCGAAAATAAAACATTAGCAGAAAATTCCTTCGCATGCAACCGTACGTAGACGTTCCGCAAGTTACGAAGTGATTGAAAAACTGACAAAAGAACAGACAAAGTGTGGTTACAAAGATTTTTGCTCGTAATTCGGGAAAAAGTATTGATAGGATGAACAAATCTAGTCGAGGACATCATAACTTTGGGAAAACCTGCCTGTCAAGTAGTATACGAATGCTTTATCTGCAATTACAAATCCTTATAATAACAGCAATAATATAACATTATAGTCGTTATTGGTAATGTATGGCACTGTAAAAACAATTAGTAAACGTAAATCCCACTTATATCTTTGAGGATATCTGTTTTTCAATGAACGAAATTTTGAAATTTGAGCCTGCCCCCTGTCATTATTAAAATTCAATAGCTGATATGCAAGGTATAACATTACTAACAAGTAAAGGTACTATAGTCGGTGGGGCGAATGTCGATTTTATAGGTCATTTGATTCGTCTCATCGAGCTTAGTAATTGTTTTTATAGTGCCAATAACAACTATAATGTTATATTATTGCTGTTATTATAAGAATTTGTAATTGCAGATAAAATATTCGTACGCTACTTGACAGGCAGGTTTTCGCAAGTTATGATGTCCCCGTCTAGTTTTTTCACCTGCCAATACTTTTTCCCGAATTACGAGCAAAAATTTTTATAACCACAAATTGTCGTTTTTTTGTCAGTTTTTCAGTAACTTCGTAACTTGCGGATCTTTCTGCGTACGGTTGCATGCAAAGGAACTTTCTGCTACTGTTTTATTTTCGGGAGCTCGCATTACAGGACTGCCAGAGGCACTGTTTTTTATTTCCATCTCGCACCGCTTTTATAAAATAGAATTTTTTCAGACACATCGTGACAACATCTGCAAGAGAAATGTACAATAAAATTTTTCTCTTAAATTAGCGGTGCCAATAAAATATAAAAATAGTCGCATTTGACAGCCCTTTCATTATGCAAATTTTTAAACTTTGACCCTGCCCCCTGTCATTATTAAAGCTCAATAGCCGATATGGAAGTTGGCAAATTATTTAGCTAAATGAGACGAATGGAATGAGCTATAAAAATCGAAATTCGCCGCCACGGACTAAAATACCTTTACTTGTAAAGGATAGGGCAGCTTATTTAATGGATCAGACCGTTTTTCATCAAATAAGGCTGTTGCCCGTGAAAATTGAAGGGCAAACGCTGATTGATTTACAGTTTTTCATAAATTTACAGTGTACTGTCATCTGGTCTATTATCTGAAACAGCTCAATAGTATAACGCGAATCTAAAGGAAATCCAATTAATAAATTTGTACTCTAAGTGCAGTAAGTAAAGTGGATATGCACTACGCGATGACACCACTTACAGCATTACTTGGCTACAAACTGCGGAGAACTTCGAAAACAGTACGAGATGTGAGAAACAAAGGCATTTACAAAATTATATAGCATCCTTCATTTCGTTTGAAATAATGTCCCACAGTTAAAAATAACTTTATGCAAAATGTAACTTAGCGATGCAATTTTTTGTATCCAAAAACCAGTTTAAATATGCCATAATTGCATTCAGAAGTATTGTATTACAAGGAAGAGGCACATCTAACAATAAGACTGATCTCTTTAAGCAAGTTACCGTTCATTGTAATTAAAAAATAATGTTAAATACCTTAAATGTGTCCACAATACATCATGCATTCAGAATTTGTTTCATTTATAGACACATTCAACATACTTAACTTCATTTTTTTTAAATTAAAAAATATGTACCCAGCTTACATATGTTAAATTTACTAGTAAAACCTTACAAAAATGATTCATAGAGCTGTATAGAACTCTACATAATTCTTTACTAATTCTATAGAAAATCCTTTCTATAGAAAACTAATTTTCTAGAGTTTTGAAGAGTTCTATAAAATACATTTTTTAAACAAAATGTTTGTATAGAATTCAAAGACGTTCTGTAGATTTTTTTCTATAGAACAATAGAGTACATAAACCTTATAGAATCTCTATAGACTAATGATTCTATAGGTTGTTTTTCTATGTAAATATTTATACATTTTTTTTCGGTTTTTTAAAATGTATGTGTACTAATTTATTTACACCTATATATTAAAATTAATAATAATTAATTTTGCAATACACAAGTTTAATATAATTGTACTCTATAGATTTAATATGATTATAATTTCATACCATTTTAATAGACTGTGATTAAATTGTTAATTTAATAATATATCAGTCGAACTTCTGATTTAAATGATGGTTAATTAGTTTATTTATGATTAAAAACAACCAACAAAATAAATAGGTAAATCAGTAAATAAATTAATTATTTTAACAAAGTTTTTTTTCAATCCTTAAATCTGTTTTTATAAGTTACAAATGGTTTCGGCTTTCTAATTCAACATTGAGAATGCAAATAACAAAAGAATCAAAGTTGAAATAGTATAATAAAAGTTAAGAAACTGTCAGCCAAGCTTTGAGTACCGAGCTGAAAGTACCCGTTCAAGTTCGACCATCGAAGTATAAGCAGCATTGAGCACGATTAGCTCGCAGGAGGGTGACCTGGAAAAACTTTGTGTTGTTGGCAAAATTTGAGTACTTTTATAGAATATATTCGAATATCTTCAGACATATTTATTGAACTTTTATAGATATTTCTATAGATTTTGGTTAAACTACCTTATAGAAAAACGGGTCATAATTCTACAGGATACTGTAATACTTTTCCTGTACCATTTTTACAGAATTCGAATGGAAGTTTTGTAAGGGAATGAGCATGTTTCTTCTACAGCTTCAATTCTGCATGCAATTAGTAACGTATTTAAGCTGATGAAGACTATAAAAATTATATTTCAAGTTTTTAATAAATATTTTTTTAATAAGATATCACTTAAAACATGAAATCTCTGCAACATTATAATTGACTTATAAACCGTATCTTGAACGATTTTTCAGATAGCAAAACTTAACTCTACATCACGCTTTAGGTGGTGCTGTAAGAGGTCTCAGTGCATAGAAAAATAGCAACTTTTCTATACCTAGACACCACGTTTATGACCATTATTGTCACTTTTATGAAATAAATGTTCTTTCGGCCTGTTCCGGGAGAAAAAGATAGCTTTCATATGTCTTGTTTTTAAAAATAAAGCTTATTTTAGAGACAAGTTAGCGTACAAGATAACGTAAATGATCAGCTTTGCTAAAAAATGCTTCACTGTGCATACGCGAATACAATCAAAATATAATTTGTATAATGTATAAGCTAAGTGTATAGAGCAACTTTTGTGAAAGTCTCAAAAACATAGCTTGAAAATTCTGAAAATTATTGTCAATCTCGAAATCCGTTGTTCCCAAAAGGAAGCAAAAATATGAGGAGTTGTATTAAAAAATATGTTGATTAGTGACAAGATAGCGTACGCAATATTGCACGTAATACTATATTTGGATACAACCCCTCATATTTTTGCTCCCTTTTGTAAAAGAAAAAAAATAATGGAAGAGGAAGCTGTTTACGACCAACGTCTCATCTATGTACGCTATGGTTGTAATCTTGTTGTGTAACCCAGCTACACTGTTAAAAAATATATGCTGTATTGAACCGATTTTTGGTGCTAAAATAGCTGCAAACGACAACTATGAAATATCTATAAAATATGCAGATAGTCGTTCAACTGGACCCCCCAAATGTTGGAACGAAATTTCACCACCTCATTTTTGCATCTACTGGAGCACCAAAATTTGGTTCCTTACCGAACAAAATTTTTAACTGTAAGGCACTCCCACCGTGAAATATTAGAAGAAATTTTACATAATTAGATGACTGTAAACAGAGGTTTGGGGAATTCTGGCGTGTTGGATACATCCACAACCGAAACAAATATGCGTTGTTGAACCGATTTTTGATTTACCTGATAAGATGGATATCTGTCTAAAACGGAATTGTTTCTGGATCTAATATTTAATGTCTTAGTAGGTGTTTGTGTAACTCTGAAAAGACTGCGAGTTAAGAAATAAAGAGAAAAAATGTAATGGAAAAGAGAGCCATTTATGACAAACGTATCGTCTATGTCCATGGCTGTACCGCGTTCGCGTACCTCCAGCTACGCTGTTAAAACAGATATGGTGTGTTCAACCTATTTTTCCTGCTACAGTAGCTGAAAACGAAATTTCATAAAATAAGCATACAATTTTTCAACTGGATCTCCAATTATTGGAACTAGATTTCTAAATCTCATATTTGCTGCAACTTTACCACCGAAACGAGGCAAAATATTTAACAGAATAAGTCACCTCCATTATGAATTATTAAAAGCAATTTTACATATTTAGAAGACTACGAAAAGCAGTTTTGCACGGTCTCATGTGCTTGATACTTCCATAACCGAATCGACTTGAACACTCTCATTGAATCTCTTACAATGGTTTTTTTTTTTTTTTTTTTTTTTTTTAACAAATTTATCTTTAATGATTCATTTAATAAAGACTACTTTTCTAAATCAAATTATCATTCCAATTTTTTATATTTCCGTTTTATTTTAGCACTTATTTTTAAATTTCTTCCTTTCTCCTACTTTCATTCAATAAAATAAAATATTTACGAATGAGAAATGTAAGTCACTTTAACAGAAAGTTCATTTAATCAAACATTCAGTAACTTCTTTGATTAATTATAGCTGAAACCAATAAATGTGTTGCAATTTTGAATAATTCTTGTATAAAGTGCTTTACAAAACATATTTCTTATTAAATACGGAAACATTTTTGTGTATCGATAAATTGTCAAAATAAGAATGTTCTAGCGTAATTTAGTTTCCACTCGGGAATTTGCATATATAGAGATTTAAAGAATCTAATGGTAAATGTAATGTGTGTTTCATGATTGTATAAAACATTTTAAAATTAATTTTGAAATTTTCAATAATAATATACAATTAATATTTTTAAAGTAATATCTATATTTCGTTAACAACACTGCTTAGATTCCAGATACATTTCTGAAAATAAAATACACTGACGGAAAAATAATCCCAACACCAAGAAAGACTTGTGTTAGATAAACGAAATTTGGTAGGCGTGTTTATACATCTGAAAGATGACATCGATTGAAATTTCGCGCTTCGCGCATAAGTGTGGCACTAGTGGCGCCACTCAGAACTTGCAGATCAGGCTTACTTTAAATGCATGCTGTAAAGTTCGTGGGCGTTATTAGGCTACGAAACGTGACGTATTGAGTTGATGTTAGCCAAGAATGCCTTTAACAAGACGAAGAAGCCACTGTCAACAGCTCCTCGTGTTGGAATGAGGTCGTATATTCGGGCTACGAGAAGGTGGATTTTCTTTCCGCGATATTGCAGAAACACCTGGCTGGAATGTATCCACTGTGCATGGTTGTTGGAAACAGTGGTCAAGGGATGGTGCTGCATCAAGAAGACCGGGTTCCAGGCGGCCACGTGCACTCCTGAGAGGGAAGATCGCCGTATTCGGCGTATGACTGTGGCGCATCGTACTGCGTCTGCGGCAGAAATTCGAGCTGTAGTTGGTACCACAGTGACACAACGAACTGTTAGAAATTGGTTACTTCAAGGACAGCTCCGAACCAGGCGCCCTGTAGCGTGCATTCTACTGACTCTAAGCCATTGCCGATTGCGACTCCATTCGTGTCAAGCCAGAGCTCATTGGTGGGCGGAGTGGAGATCTGTTGTGTTTCTTTTTCATTAGAAAACACAACAGATCTCCAACAGATCGGAGCTGTCCTTGAAGTAACCGATTTCTAACAGTTCGTTGTGTCACTGTGGTACCAACTACAGCTCGAATTTCTGCCGCAGACGCAGTACGATGCGCCACAGTCGTACGCCAAATACGGCGATCTTCCCTCTCAGGAGTGCACTTGGCCGCCTGGAACCCGGTCAATTTGAGGCAGCACCATCCCTTGACCACTGTTACCAACAATCATGCACAGTGGATACATTCCAGCCAAGTGTTTCTGCAATATCGCGGAAAGAAAATCCACCTTCTCGTAGCCCGAATATGCGACTTCGTTCCAACTCGGGGAGCTGCTGACAGTGGCTTCTTCGTCTTGTTAATGGCATTCTTGGCTAACATCAACTCAATACGTCACGTTTCGTAGCTAAATAACGCCCACGAACTTTAAAGCACACATTTAAAGTAAACTTGATCTGCAAGTTCTGAGTGGCGCCACTAGCGCCACACTTATGCGCGAAGCGCGAAATTTCAATCGATGTCATCTTTCAGATGTATAAACACGCCTACCAAATTTCGTTTATCTAACACATGTCTTTCTTGGTGTTGGGATTTTTTTTTCCGCCAGTGTATATACAAATGTTAGTGGTAAAAAACAACTAAGATTTCAATGAATAAGAATATTTATGTTTTACTTCGATCCGACATCATTTTTGGTAATATATGTTCCATACTTTCTAGTATTTTATTATCATATACCAACTTATATAAAAAATATATTCCACTGTTTAACCCCTTGATGGGCGGTGGTATGTTTATAATACTATTTAATTTTAATTCCCAATTGCCACATTTGCAACAGAATTTTAGTTAAAAAAATTCCTTTTATTATGTGTGAGAAATATAGCTTTTTCTTATATACAAATAAATTTGTTTTCAAATTCCGGTGTCATTGATTAATTTCAATACTTTAGCAATGGAATTGCTTTGCTCCAGAAAGGTTTACAAAAGCTTTTGAAATATTAGTCTCAGCCTATATTTAATTACGAAAAGATAATGCCTGGTAGATAGAGAGTCAAAATTAAAATAAATTTTGTTTAAATTTTACAAAAAAAATATGGCTTGGGGGGAAAGACTCATTTGAAAAGATAAATAGAAAGAAAAAATATTTCTGTCTAAAGTTTGAAAAAAATTACGTGATATGTTGAAGTAACTGTTTTTTTTACTATAAAATAAGGGCACAAAAATATCTTTTAACAAATGCTTTAAATTAAATGCATAATAATTTCTTAAAGATTTGTCAAAATTTACATGTGGTTTATGTAATTAAGTATTAAATATTGCTAAAGAGCATACTAATAGAATAGAAAGTTAGTAGGGTAGTAGTAGAGTACGCTTTATAGATAGTATTATATTACTTTTCAAAATTAATTTACATATTACTTTACAAAAATATGTCTATTTAATTAGTATGTGTAATTATTATGCAAACTGTTATACCGCTTTCTACCAATACATTTCTACTTTTGAGAAATTCACTTGAAAACAATTTTAAAATTAAACGAGTCATAAAATAAATTAAAAATAACATAAAATTAATACATATGGTAATCCCTCTACAAGTTTTATATTAAGTAAAAATTAGAAAATTACAAAGTTAAATATTTCTAGGATGTGACGAAATTTAATTTCATACATTTCTGAAAGATAAATAGATTAAACACGAAAGCCTAAATTACAACTCATTAAATGTATGGCGTGTTCAAGACAACTTATAATTTAATCTAAACATATGATGTATTGTGGGCATATAATAATTAAGTTTGTTGTCTATAACAATAAGGAAAACGCGCAAAACAAAATGTTGAACAAAATTACTTATAATGAGATTCTATTGAAATGGAAGTTTATAAAAGAACAAGAAAATGTGTTCCCACCATACTAATGTTGTGGAATCCATTACTGTTCCACAATATTATGTACTGAGAACAATAGTACACATTATGGAAATATTCTTAACGAATTATTATGAAAGAAATCAGATATTTAAAGTACTTTGTCACTTTTATTTAAACGATGAATTGTAAAAACGAAGCATATTATGAATCTGTCTACAAAATAATTATAATATTATTGCTTTTATTTATGATATTTATTTAGTTCAAAGAAAAAACTCTAGCAAAGATAATTCAGGGTCATAAGTTTATTTTTTTTTCTTACTAACCTTAATTTTTAGGCATATAATTTATAAGTTTGAATGTTCGTACAAAGCGGAAAACAATATGAATATGGGAATATTGTTGAAATGTGTATGTTGAAATGTGTATGAACATAAATGTTCCGCCTATTAACGGATCTTTCTTATCCAGACATTAACATTCCTTTCACATCAGTGTTCATGAGAAGATGTTAGTGGACATACGAAAGGCTTATTTCTAGGTGCTTTTGTCATTATATAAATACGTAGAACCTATAGTGGTCGTTCGGTCCGTCTTCCTGTCCGTCTGTCCGTCTATCTGTCCGTCTGTCAGTCAGTCCGCGTCTAACAAAGCAAAAACTACCCAAGGGAATAGTCTGAAATTTTAAATATATATATTTTTCAAACTTTTGTCGAGTCATTTCAAATTTTATAAAACTCAGATGTATTTTTTAATTACAGGGACAGTCAAAAGTTTTGCGTTACATTACGGCTACTTGAAATGCACCGTTACTTAACATGCATTCCGTTAAAATAATGTGATTCCGTTGAAATAATATGAAAACATTATTTCAAGTGCATTTTATAGATGTCACAGCCTTTCGAACAGAATGAAATTGATATTCACTTATGAAGTGCACTCAAATATGCATTCAGTACAATATGTGGTGCAAAAAAAATTATAAAACTAATTATATTACGAACGCATCTCACTTGCCACTTTTGACGTGCAATTTCAAACTTATTTAAGTGATACCAACTTGATACAAATAAACCCCACAAGGCAATTATTTTAATACTTTTGTTTCATGAAAGCCTGCACCTTAATCTACTTTTCAACATAATTTACGTTAATTGCATAACTTTACTATCGTATCCCACGACCATTTTTGTAGCCTATCCTTTTAGAAATATGATACCTGCTGTGCTAATCGCTGAAGTACCGCGCACCGTTTCATGTCGGTATCTTTGTAAACTGCGTCGCGTAATCCAATGCACGGCATGCTCGCTAGGTGGATCTTTCACGTAATGACAATAAATATCCACACACCTCTCATGGAACCAAGCAGCTCTTCGCGTCATAGCGCAAAGTGATACCTCTTTTTGGCGGTCAACGCTACACCGAAAATAACGACGTCAAAACAGAGATAATGCAATAGTTATCACATTAGGCCGCAGATTTTTATGAGGATGATATACATAACTGGTTATACGATACGATAAGTGCATTAATATAGGCTTAAATAATATTAAAATGTAGAATAAGGTCCAGGATTTCATGTAAAAATATTTTTTTTTTTTTTTTTTAAATGGCCTTTTGTATTTTTAATATCAAAAGGGTACTTACTTAAAAACATATAAAGCGTATTGTAGATGTAGAAACATCTTTGAATTTTTAAATTATAAATATTTAAAAGTAGATATCAAGAGCTAAAAGATAGGTATATGCGCTCAAACTGTCTTAACCCTTTATCTACTGACAGTACTTATAAGTACAATTAAAATAACTTGTTATAAAATTCACTTAATTTATCGATGAGTTGTAATACAAGTTATAATGAGTTATAGATACATTACTTTATCTTGTTCCAAAAGCATTATTGGTTAAACAAAACAAAAATATTTTTAAAAGGTTGTTTTCTTTTGCCTTTGCATCATTTCAGCTTTCTTGGTGTCGGGGAGTGTGGAGTGGGAGGAGTTTCAATTGGGAAATATTTCTATATTTCTATTGTAAGAACCAGTTATTTGTACTTTTCCTAATTCTACAAAATACTAAAAAAAATATTTAAAATAAAAGATTTGAGTCGGGTTATAAATATTGCACAAAATACCTAAAAATTCGAATTTAATTATTCCTTCTAAATCTTCCAATCCTTCTAAAATCCGTTTAAAATTTATTAAATGATTATGTAAATCTTCTAATGTTCTTTAAACAAATCACAAAAATGCTTTAGAAGATAAAATTTTCATGAATTCATAATGCAGTACATAAAGAGTTAAAGTGGTCCTGCTTTTCTATAGCGAATGTATTATGTCTTTTGTCGATATTGTATTGAATAGTTATAATTTTTATAAGATGAGCACCAAATCCTTCAGCATTTCATGTAAGTGCAGTTTTCGAAGCACCACTGTACGATAAGAGTATGTATCAGTTGTTTAACGTGTGAGAATATAGGTTAATATTACTAAAGTGATATAAACGAAGTTAAAGATTATAGTGGAAACATACTTGTAGAACCATCAAGCAGCGGAACCCGGAAAAGCATTTTACACCAAACGTACTGTCATATAAATGTGTTACCTCTGAGCGAATGCGTTCTTCCCTCAAAAGTCAGACGCCTGCGAGTGACAAGACGAACACAGGTATGTTTTAGTTGCCTGTATATCGCACATAACAATTCGATTACCTACTGCTGGAAGAATGTTTTCGAAGCAGGTGTTATGAATGCAGTTGAAAATCAAAGGTGCCAGAGGACGTAGAGTACGGAAGTATTTTTAAGGTATATTTTTCTTTATAAAGAACGAAATGAAAGTAATTATATGTTCTTTACTTTATGTAATTAATGTAACAACGGACATTACAATCCAAGCCCGACATACCATGTTTGAGAATCAAGGGACATATTCATCAATATTTCTCATTAACATATTTTTGCCTTATTTATGTTATCAATTTTGAATTTGAATAATGCAACGATTACTAGTCTATTAAAAGTGTTACTTCCTAACTGGAGGAGCTGACCCGAATGTATTTACGAGAATAAAATTCTGGTTGTAATAGAGTTATCTTGGCGGGAAACAGTTACATAATATCATTTACTTTTACGCATGTGATTGGTGATATACAGGTATTAAAGTTAGTCGAGATAAATTTGGACTAAAACAGACTTTGCAAGCCCACTATTACGTCCAAGATAGTATATTTTCTTGTATAGGCAGTCTAAAGGAGTATCACCAAGTTTTTTTTACATGTTGCTGCCGTAGTTTGGACAAAAACGCTCTATCTGAGCATTTGCATTATATGTAGACCCTACCTGCCGGACAAAAATGAGTCGCTTTACGAGTTGCGTACTTCACCGCAGGGTGATATTCACTTATCGTCGCATAGAGTTGATCCTCCTGAACGTGACCACCACCTTGCCGTCGTAGCTCAAGAGCTATTTTAAAGATTTACTTAAGTTTATCACGTTAACCGGTTCAAATTGGTATTTATTGCCGAAACGTCAGTGAAGGCTTACTGTGGAGACACGAAAAGTTTTGGTTTCCGTTAGTCTGTCTGTCTGTTCCGCGATAACTGTCGTAAAAAGCATCCGATTATCTTAAAATTAAGGATGCATGTTGGTGAGGTCACCGGATTTAGCTGTATAGTTTTGGGTTAAATTTGGTTCATTCGTTCGGAGTATATAGAACATTTTATTTTCCGCCTTAATGCTTTCCTATAGCAATTCAGACGATTTTTCCATTTTTATTTGTTGAAAGGAAATGGCTCATATGATTGAAAGATTTAAATGATAAATTATGGATGATGGAATTTCCTAATTAGAACCATACATTATTCATATTAGTTTGAAATTTTGTGTATACATTTGTCAGAGTTTTTAAATTCGGTGTATATCTTATGGAGGGATTTTATATATGTGTTCCAATAATATAAAATACTTTCTTTTTTTTAATTTACTTTTTTTCAATCACATATTTCATTGTCTTAATTTTATTTTAACTGTTTCCTAGCAACGGAAAGGTGAATTTGATCTCATATATCAAAAATAAAACAAATACGCTTTGAGGTTGAAATAAAAGGGGCTTGTGTTATGATATTAATTCTTATTATTAAAAAAAAGTTACTAATATCTCACGGTTTATCGTCTGGACGCAGCTAACAGAAATATTTAATTTTTAATCGAAAATTTCAATGAGAAAAAAAAAACTTTTGAAAAGCAAATTGATAGTAAATGTCAAAATTATGCATCGCAAAATTATCGCTGTCGAAAAGGACGTCATTGTATCGGGAAATAAATATTTTCATTCTTAAAAACAAACATTAACTAGATTGCCTGAAAAAATATTTTTTGACGAGTGTTAGTTCTTAATGCCGCCTCATTTCAGAAAATATGAATGAAAATTTTTTTATCTTTAAAAGGAAATTACATTTCCGTTCGTAAAACCTAAACTTTTAATATAATTGCGTCAATGTAAATCCTTTTCTGCCCACCAGTATTGAAGAATAAAGCTCGGAAGTGTAAAAAGATTTACCATAATCATTAGCGCAATCAATAAAATGTTACATATGTAAATTAATGAGACCACGGGGGGTTCAGGGGGGCGGAGCCCCCTGAATACTGTATTATTTACAAAAAATACCAGAATTAGTAGCTCATGAAAATTCAAAATATCCTTCCATAACAACGTTTTTAATTTAACGCTTCTAATGTCTGAAAACTTCGTATTTTTTATTCTTATAAATAATTACGTAATTTGAAAACTTTAAATTGCGGTTTGCAGGAAATTGAATATTACTAGAGTGTGTCTAAAAACAATGAATTACAGATCTGACGTTGAGGCTCCTGATCTGCAGATTTACTAGTTTCCGAAACGTCAGTGAAGGCTTACTGTGGAGACACGAAAAGTTTTGATTTCCGTTTGTCTGTCTGTCCGTCTGTTCCGCGATAACTGCCGCAAAAAGCATCCGATCGGCTTGAAATTAATGTGGCATGTTGATGAGGTACTCGGACTTAGCTGTATGGTTTTTGGTTAAATTTGGTTCATTCGTTCGGGAAATATAGAATATTTTATTTTGCTCTGTAATGCTTTTCAATGGCAAGTCAGACGATTTTCAAATTTTCATTTGTTGAAAGAAATGGCTCATATAAAAAATGGATTTAAATGGTAAATTTTTGATGCTGAAATTTTTAAATAAGAGTAGTAAATTATTCCTATTAGTTTGCAATTTTGTCAAAACATTTGTCAGAGCTTTTAAATTAGGTGTATAACTTATGATGGAATTTTATACATGTGTTCGAATAATATAAAACATTTTATTTTATGAATTTACTTATATTTCATTTTTTTTTCTTTTAACCGTTGCGTAGCAACTATATCTCATCTAAAAATATCATAAATGTGAAAGTATGTATGGTTTTTAAAGTCAAATCAAAGTTAAAAGGAATGAATTAATGTATAGATATTTGCATATAGATTGATTTAAACGCAGAAATGAAAATAGTATTTATATACTATATAGAATAATATCTTTATTTATGTATTCAACTATTTTGATTATAAAGGAAAAAGTTCGTTATTTTCATACAGAATAAACTGACATTATTCTATTAAACTTTATAAACTTTATTGTTGCCAAAAAAAAAAAAAAAAAAAAAAAAAGGGAATAACAATTTCTTTCAAAGAGTTCATTTTAATTTGTAAGATTTTCACGTGCAAAGGGAAAATGCAGCAAATTACAAATAATAAAAAAGATAAATAGGACAGGAATGAATACATATAAACATTTCACACCAAATACCACCTAAATTAATTTTTGTAGTGGTATTTTCCCACACTACGAAGAAAGATTCCTCGATTTACACGATTTTACTTGGCCTTCCTTTTCTCATTGGTTGCGATTTCATTTTCGCAATTGCGTATATTAATTAGCACAAAATTTTACATTTTTATGACTGAGGTATATGTAAGGCCATACAAATAAGAAATTCCGTATTGTTTCCTATAAAATGTGATAAAGTGGTGGTTAACTATATATGTTTCTATTAAGAGGAGCAGGGCTGCCAAGCCTCCGGCGTTCTGGATACCAGTATTTTAATACAAAAAATGTTACTTTATTTAATTGAAACATTTACGCGATTTAAAAGAACAACATTTTCTGTAAGGTAATAGTGTTGTGCAAAAAGCCTGAGACTTGCCATGTCTGGTGGTGAGTGAAATGTTTTATTTAATGCATTTATCTCTATTTTAATGCTACGTGAACAACGTCCCGTGTAACAGCTTGTAGAGTGTAAAATAAATTATTAAAATAATCCCTATTACGAAAAATGAAACAAAATGCCCGGCTAAGGGAAATAAAAGGTTAGTTAACCTTTCGTAATTTGACCTGAACAAAGGTGTGCATCAAATTTCAACGGTGTTTGTAACATCACGATTTTAAATTAAATGTGGATACTATTAAAAGGCTATCACAAAAAATACTTAACGGCGCCATATCACGTTTATCTATTTAGTCAATTGGAAGTGGACACGATGATGAATTATTAACCGTTAGGTTTAGAACTCCCCCTACTTTAGGGTGATTTTAGTAAGTTAATGCTATCGAGTACATTTTTAGATATTTAGATTAGATCTTAGATATAAATATTGCAGAATGGTAATCAAAATTATTATTAGATTTCTAAATTAGATGTCTCAGTTTACATTTCCAAAAGTTCTTTATCCATTAGATACATATGTTTGTGGTTAGCAGGCAAGTAAATACTGCTGTATGGATATTAGGATAACGTAAAATGCTTCACCAAATTGTTGCTTATCCTTATAAATCACAGTGTAAAAATGAATCTAAGATATAGGATAATCATTAACTCAATCAATAGAAAATTACAAATGCAAAATAAATTACACAACGGGGGGTTCAGGGGGGCACCCCCCTGAAGAAATTTGCTTTATTATATAAAAATTACTAGAATAAGTAGCTCGTGAGAATTTCAGAATATCATTACATAACAACGTGTTTAATTTAACGCTTCTAATGTCTGAAACCATCGAAATATTTTTTTCTCCTTCTATAAATGTTTGTGTAATTTAAAAGTTTAAATTTTGTTTTTGTAGAAAGATTAATATTAAGCAAAATTTGCTAAAAACAATAAGTTGCAGAGAGGACGTTGAGGCTCTTGATCTGCAGATTTACTAGTTGCCGAAACGTCAGTGAAGGCTTACTGTGGGGACACGAAAAGTTTTGATTTCCGTTTGTCTGTCTGTCCGTCTGTCTGTCTGTCTGTCTGTCTGTTCCGCGATAACTGCCGCAAAAAGCACCCGATCAGCTTGAAATTAATTGGGCATATTCGTGAGATACCCGGACGTAGCTGTATAGCTTTTGGTTAAATTTGGTTCATTCGTTCGGAAAATATGGAAGATTTTATTTTTCTTTATAATGCTTTACTACGGCAAGTCAGACGATTTTCAAATTTCGATTAGTTGAAAGAAAATGGCACGTTTGATTAATGGATTTAAATGTCAAATTATGGATACTAAAATTCCAAATAAGGGTTTTAAATTATTCCTATTATATTGAAGTTGTATCAATATATCTATCAGATTTTTTTATTTATGTGTATAATGTTTTGAGGACATTTATACATGTATTCCAATAATGTAAAGAATTTTTAAATTAATTTTCTTGTTTTACATGATACATATTTCTTTTTTTTTCCTTTTCTTCGTTGCCTAGCGACTGTTATTCGTAGCCTATCATTGCGTCAAATATGAATGAAGTTAGTAAATTACGTTAATTTTGTTGCAGGTACTATTAAAAGGCTATCACAAAAAATATTTTATCGCGCCAAATCGATGCAATTTATGCAATTAACAGTGGACACGATAATGAATTATTTTCCAGTAGATTTATAGATCTCCAGATATGCATTTTTTTTTGGGGGGGGGGGGGGCTTTTGACATGTTATTGCTATCGCATAGATTAGGATGTTTAAACTAATGTTTAACCATGCTGAAAAAAAAGTACAGTTAAAGTCATGTAAATCCTTTTTAACACTTTCCAACATGGATGAAAAGTATTTATGACTTCAGTTTTTCTATCTGTCGCCTGCCGTGTTTCTCTACGTGGTCTAACTCGCGTAAATATAGTCGGGATTACATGTAATTGATATACGTTATCGAGGTTTGCCAAAGTATGTTTGGTATTAAAAATGAAGAGTGTAGCATTCATAGCTTAATTACAGGGGCACTCAAAACTATTCCGTTACATTATAGTCTTTGGGAAAAATCGTCTGCGGTGTATTTTAATAATGTTACACAATTTTAAACGTAATGAAATTTATATACTTTATTAAGGTGCACGAGAACCTGGTTACTATAAAATATGTTATGTGTAGCACTTACAGCATGCGTACAGGGAACTCAAAAGTATTCATAATATTACAATCATTGAAGAAAATCCTTTTGTGACGTTTTTTAATGATGTTACTGTGTTACAAAATAATAAAATTGATATGTATTTTTGAAACATTTTTGCAGTATATGGGGTGCAAAGCATATGTTTTTTTCAGGGTCACACAAAAGTGGTCAATTAAAATGTGGTCTAGGGGGGAAAAAAACTCTTCACAGCTTATTTTAACACATTAGCGACGGGAAACGAGAATTCTCGTTTTTATTCAGAATGCATCATTGGCTAAGGGAGTGACTTCTACCTTACAGAAAAGACATTTATATTGTGTTGTCCATATTTTTTATAGATTGTAAGACATTATATATTACATCCGTACATTGAAAGATATTTACTGCTGCATAAACATGAAAAACATGTCTCAGAAACCAATTTCCGAGACACTTTCAGAAGAGGGAGGAGCTTCTACTGTTATTAAACCCAGATTTAATTAAATTGCCTGTCGTCAGTGTGTTAATTGTGTTGCACTAATTCAAACATTATGAAATTAAATTACATTACTGTGGTTGACTACAAGAAGCTTGAATATGATTTGTATCGTATTTATCGTTCATTTATAGGGTCACATAAAAAATTTCGGATACAGTTCTGGTCTATTAGGGATGTTTTCTGAAGAGCATTTTCGATTATGGTGTGCGTTTTAACGTTAAGTAAATTTGTGCTTAATAAGTAGTGCTTAAATATTGTATAGACCATGTACAGGGATACACAAATGAATTCGTAAGTATAAATGAAAATGAGCGCAAATTGCTTCTGTGTGATTTTTTTTTTTTTTTGAGTTATGTATTTCCCAGCCCAATTACATTTAGTATACTAACAAATGTTTGCAGAATTTAAATAGAACCATATACAGGACTCCGCAGAAACTGGATATATGGTGCACACTATGCATACTAATCCCCGGAAATGTGATATGAGCAGTTTTAAGAGGGTTTTTTGTCTGCATTAAATTTAAATGTTATAGACGATGCGTAAAAATCTTCACGTAATATACAGGGCTGTAGAAAAGAATTCATGTACGTCTCCGTCTATTGGTAGAATTTACTAAAGGACATTAACACAATTAATTGATAATTACAAATGTAAATTAAATTACACTACGAAGGGGTTCAGGGGGGCAGAGCCCCCCTGAAGAAATCTACTTTATTATCTAAAAATTACCAGAATAAGTAGCTCATGAGATTTTCAGAATACCATTACATAACAAGGGGTTTAATTTAACGTTTCTAATGTCAGAAACCTTCGAAATATTTTTTCGTTTTATAAATGTTTATGTAATTTCAAAACTTTAAATGTAAGTTGAAATGAGAGAAAAGAATTTTGTGCCGAAATGTGAAGCAGCCTTTGACGTTGCAACTAGAGACGAGACTCTGCCTTTTTGCTGTACAACGCCGAGTAAAAATTGTCACCGTGCACTATCTCATTGGAGCGTGTCCATTAATTTGTGCCCGTTTTCGCTCTAGTGCACCTAATAAAGAGGCGTTTAAAAAAAGGAGGGTTGGTAGCAATTAGTAAAGACAAGGTTTATCGCTGGCTTTTGACGAACATCAACGATTTGGGGAATAAGAAATAAGAAAAAACAGTAGCCAAATGAAAATAAATGTTAGCAAAATTGATTCGGTGAGAAACATTGAAAAATATATCTTTAACCCCTTATTGTATCCCTGTTTTTCAATATGTCCTAAAATAACCTAATTTTTTAAATTTGCTTATAAAAAAGAAATTTGATTATCAGCTACAGAAACTATTAAAAATATGTACAGTCTAAATGTCTCCTAACTGTGTAAATGTTTCAGACATTCTTTTAACTGTCTAAATAAAAATTCTAAATAGTTATCTTTGATTTAACGTTGTGAAAATATACACTAAAAATTGCTATGAGACCGACTTTTAAGCGACAGAAAAATAATTGCCGGCCATTGATAATTTACATACAACTAATAAATAGTATGGTAAATAGCTAATTTCAACACAGAATTAAGCAAAAATTGTTCTCAATTTGGCTCTTCATGCGAGTAATTTTGTTCCTGTTTTCACTGGCGCGACGCCGGCATATAGATAATCATTAACGGACAATAGATAAATACCAATCACATAGTCCTTTGTGTATCTTTGACTGTTGCTAAACAGAACTGGTGTTGAGTTAGTATCTCTATAAATAAAGCAATGCAAATGGCATGGTGCGGTTGAACATGTAAATCGAAAACTAATCCTTCAATAACGCGGATAAGAATCTCGACAGTATTGTCAGACCACGCACACAAACATACAAAAAGAGCAGAAATTGAGAAATCACAATATGGCAAGTTTGCTTGTTCATTACACGCAAAATGAAGTATTTTGTCTCGATTTGACGCAATGGCAAGCGGCAGCGAGAACCCTGGTTAAGACATGTTGCTAGTACATGGATTAGTGCACTTTGCTAATTAATGTTTTAAAATTAAGATGATTTACTAAGATCTAAAAATATAAAGAGACAGAGACTACCAGGCTAAAGAAGCTTGTTCATTTATGAGGAGGGATTACTTTTTTAGTTGAAAAAATTAAAAAAAAAATTATCTACTTTAGTTATATCTTTTAATATTATTATATTGCACAGTATATAAATTTATTGGCAGAAAAACTCGAAATTTGAAAATAAAAAATCTGCAGTTATGGTGATAAAAAAAAGAAAAAAATGAAATTAAAGTATTTACTAATGCGCGTACATTAAATGAAGATTATAAAAATGACTTATAACTATGATTTACATAATGTTTACTTTTCTATAATTCTAAACTTCGGTTTAAAAATCTTATAGAAATTTGTCATGCATTAAGACTACCAAAATACATTCTATTTATACGAGTCACAAATATGAAATTTTATATTCTGCTATGTCAGCGGTGGGATGACGAATTCCTCTTTTGTAAGTTATGGCTTTATTTATTTTTTCACTTCTCCTCATTTATATTAAGATAAACATTGTCATTTTTGTAGCAGATCCAGATATATTTGCGCTAGTACTGTTTGAACAAACCACAAATGCAGAAGCACACTTTTATATTAGGAAAGTGTATTTGAAAATCAATTTGTTGTATCCAGTGTCTATTGGAACACATGCGTTACTTTATAAATCGGTCGAATATATTTCGTATACACTCAGAAAACTTTCTGTAAATTTTTCTTAAAAATCCTGTCAGCAGTGCTACCATTTACTCCCTCCTCACTGTATTTCGCATAGAGAAATCCTCTTAAAGTAGCACACATTTTCCCTTTATGAAACAGAACGTCTTTACGGTGCAATCCGAATAATTCTGCAAATGTAACAAATATATTCTTTTCAAATAAAAATTCGCAATCTCATTGAATAAAGGGGAATCTTCCATATCAAGAACACACTGTAAAAAAAAAATACGACCAGTTTTCCTGTAGGAATAGGAAAAATAGTTGCCCTTATCGTACCGGAAAAATTTCAGACACAGCTCGGAATAAAATCCGTAAAACACCGTTTTATTGGCTATTTCCTTTTTTTGCGTATTTTATTCCGCGCTGAATCGGATAATTTTCCGGTACGATAAGGGCAACTATTTTTTCCGATTCCTACAGGAAAACTGGTCGGATTTTTCTACCGCGCACGATTTCGCTATGTCACACATGAAGAATGTTGTAACACGATTTCTTTGCACGAAATCTCTTCCTTTCTCTTCTACAAAATGTCTTGTACTATGAATTTGCTGTGAGTCAAAAGTGAAAATTCTTTGACAGTAAAATTTCCGCTTAAATACATAACCGATATTTATGGAGAAAAAAAATTACTTTGCATACACTGTAAAAAAATACGACCAGTTTTCCTGTAGGAATCGAAAACTAGTTGCCCTTATCGTACCGGAAAAATTTCCGACACAGCTCGGAATAAAGTCCTTAAAATCGGAATAAAATCCGTAAAATACCGTTTTATTGACTTTTTCCCTTTTTTACGGATTTTATTCCGAGCTGAGTCGGAAAATTTTCAGGTACGATAAGGGCAACTATTTTTCCGATTCCTACAGGAAAACTGATCGTTTTTTTTTTTATAGCGCACGATTTCGCTATGTTACACATGAAGAATGTTGTAACACGATTTCTTTGCACGAAATCTCTTCCTTTCTCTTCTACAAAATGTCTTGTACTATGAATTTGCTGTGAGTCTTAAGTGAAAAATCTTTGACAGTAAAATTTCACGCTTAAATACATAACCGATATTTATGGAGAAAAAAAAAATTACTTTGCATACACTGTAAAAAAATACGACCAGTTTTCCTCTAGGAATCGAAAACTAGTTGCCCTTATCGTACCGGAAAAAATTCCGACACAGCTCGGAATAAAGTCCTTAAAATCAGAATAAAATCGTAAAATACCGTTTTATTGACTATTTCCTTTTTTTACGGATTTTATTCCGCGCTGAGTCGGAAAATTTTCCGGTACGATAGGGGAAACTATTTTTCCGATTCCTACAAGAAAACAGGTCTGATTTTTTTACAGTGCACGATTTCGCTATGTTACACATGAAGAATGTTGTAACCTGATTTTTTTTGCGCGAAATCTCTTTCTTTCTCTTCTACAAAATGTCTTGTACTATGAATTTGCTGTGACTCAAAAGTGAAAAACCTTTGACAGTAAAATTTCACGCTTAAATACATAACCGATATTTATGTAGAAAAAAAATTTGCTTTGCATACACTGTAAAAAAATAGGACCAGTTTTCCTGTAGGAATCGGAAAAATAGCTGGCTTTATCGTACCGGAAAAATTTCCGACCCAGCTCGGAATAAAATCCGTAAAATACCGTTTAATTGACTTATTTCCTTTTTTTACGGATATTATTCCGAGCTGCGTCGGAAAATTTTCCGGTACGATAAGGGCAACTATTTTTCCGATTCCTATAGGAAAACTGGTCGTATTTTTTTTTACAGTGTAAGATAGAGATATTCCATTTAAATAGTGTAGAATATCTGTTAAAAGAAGAGATATTGTAACAGTGTATACTGAACACCCTATTTTTAGGTCAAAAGTTTTTTCAGAAACGCATGTATTCCACACGCGTAAACACGGTATATAATGTTACTCTAATTTCTAGTATATATTTTATTTTGTACTTTTATATTATGCATATAGTTAATAAAAATCTAAACAACTTTTGAAATTTCAGAAAAGTTAATGTTAATGTTTACGGTCGTGATAATTCCAGCCATATTCCCTTCTATGAAGAACGAAATAGAAAATATAAATATAAAAAATATCACAGATATACAGAAAGTTAAATGTATAAATTTGTGGAAAGAGAATTTACTTCACTCAAATTCAACTCGATTGTGTATGTTTAGTTTTTTTTTAAACTGAATTTATTTAATCTTGTAGAACAAAAACCTGTGTAAATTACTTTAGATAATCATTTCCCTGCACTTGCTTATTAGATAATCATTAAATGTGCTCATTGTTTGTGTAAACTTATAAATTAAGAAGACCACATGCTGAATTGTGGGCCTTTAATAACTGTGTTTATATTCTACAATAACACCACAGACTGCCAAGACAAAAGTGTTGTGTACCTTTCTATCACTATGTCCATTTTTTAATAACATAGGAACATTCCTCGGAATAGTTTGAACAATATTTGGGGAAAACATGTATAATTACATCTAATTTTTCAGTTACGTTTTATACAAAAATTTTATAATGTTTACATTTGAAAAAAGCTCAGACAGATTTTATAAATTTTGGAATATATTAACGGGTTATTATTTGACACGATGCCCCAGTAAAAATGAAAAAGGTTTTGTTTTTTAAACACATAACGACGACATTTTATACGACGCAGAAGAATATGAAAAGAAACTATGACATATTGATTTTTAAAAATTAATCATTATTCTTAGATTTTTAACTTGATTACTTGGGGTTCAGAACATTACGCATTTTTCCATATATACAGGTTGTCCATAATTATATGACCCTACTTCAAAGTTGTACTACAGACCAAACTATTGTTCCTAAAGTTGAGATATTTTATTATTTGACACGATGCCCCAGTAAAAATGAAAAAGGTTTTGTTTTTTAAACACATAACGACGACATTTTAAACAACGCAGAAGAATATGAAAAGAAACTATGACATATTGATTTTTAAAAATTAATCATTATTCTTAGATTTTTAACTTGATTACTTGGGGTTCAGAACATTACGCATTTTTCCATATATACAGGTTGTCCATAATTAAGTGACCCTACTTCAAAGTTGCACTACAGACCAAACTATTGTTCATAAAGTTGAGATATTTTGTGAAAGACATAATAAAGTAATGGGGATTGGTTTAACTAAAAAAAAAAAAAAAAAATTACGCCATCAGAGGGCGATTTTTAATAAATTACACATTTACAGGGTTCGTACAGGTACCGTTATTTTCAAGGTCAAATATCAGAATTTTTTTATAGAAAAAAAATCTAGTTTAAACGGATGAAATTCCGTCTTATTTCAGGAGAGATTTTCCATAAGAAAATACTAGTACCGAAGAATTTCTTAGTCTGGAAATTCAAGCACCCGTACGAACCCTGATTTAGCATTACGATAGTTTAGAAATTTTATTTACAGGGTTCCACAATTAAGCGACCCTACTTTAAAGTTGTCTACAGACGAAACTACTGTTCAGAATATTGTGAAATTTTGTGGAAGACATAATAAAGGTATGGGAATTTGTTTGAGCTAAAAAAAAATATAAAAAAAATAGGAGGCCGTTTTTTAACGAATTACACATTTAGCATACAATTACAATAGTTTAACTAATTTCTTTAACTAATTCTGTGGAACAACAAACAACTGTTGAACACGCTATCAAAATGTTCCACAGTTGACCGCGGTGTGTTCTGGGAAATGCTAAGACATGTCGTGAAATGCTGTCTTTAGAATCAGGTTACGTTAACCCTTTATCTACTGACGGTACTTATAAGTACCACTTACTTTAAACTTTTATACCATAGTGAATATTACTAATATTATAATGGTACTTCGCAAAAATCGCTCTTTTAACTCCACTTTATCCGAATATATGGCAGCAGTAGTTCTCGGTTTGTTATTTTAGAGAGGAATGAGGCTATCTTTGAAGCAGTCGATGTGTTTTGTGCCGACTTTTTGTACAGATTGCCATGCTCGTATTTTCATTGCTGCAAACACAGTAAAGGATATAAGATAAGTGTTGGATTTTTTTATGTGTTCATTATGGTCTTAAAATACAATTTGACTAGCTATTTTAGTTGAACGGTGTATGTATTTGATTTAACAGTTGAATTACTCGGTGGTACTTATAAGTACCGTCAGTACAATGGGTACTGGAGAAAAACTTCTTGTTTACTTTCGTCTGTGTAGTTATCCATCGTTTTCATCGGATTTAAAATGCAATTACTAAAATGTAGTGCAGTAGTGATTTCCCTGGTATTTCTTTTCTGTTTCATTGTTATTTTTTATAGGAAATCGAAAAAGTTGTGGCACCGGCTGTTTTTTGCTATGCTAGAAATGGCATATGTAAATTCATATATTACATATGTGGAGGTGCGAGAGTGCATGTTGTCCTTGGAATATTGACGTCACAAAACTAAAGGACTGCTGACAAGATCGAAACCTAAAAAAAATAGTTTTTTTAAACCCTTTCAGGAGCAAAGCATTTACAATTCTAAAGTGCTGAAATAAATGATGAATGCACCGGAATTTGCCAAACGATATATTGGTAAATAAGAAAAAGCCTATATTTCATATACTTATTAAATCGAAAATATTTTCTGGTATCATTTGAAATTACTTGTGGATTTTCTGTTACGATAATTTAGTCATAGTGTACTGACGGTACTTTAAAGTACCACTTTAGTTAATTACCTCTAAATAATTAAATTTCTCACGGGTGAGTATTTTTTTTATGTTTATCCTTTAATTTTGATTGTAGTAACTGAAAAAAAAATATTATATGAAAAAAATTGCAGTAGATCATAATGCCGTAGATAAAGGGTTAATAAATAAAATTTCTAAACTATTGTAATGCTAAATAAGTAATTTATTAAAATTAGCCCTCTGGTCGCTAAATTTTGAACTTCTTTTTTTTTCTTACTTAAAAAAATTTCCATCCCTTTATAATGTTTTTCACAAAATTTCACAACTTTATTAACAATAGTTTTGTTTATAGACAACTTTAAAGTAGGGTCGTTTAATTATGGACACCCTGTACAATGTGCATGCACTGTGTACTGTATACTGTGTACATGCATCTCTGCACCCTTCAGCAAATTTATAGAGATTTCGCTTTTTTTGGAAAGCTTTTAAAAATATGCTTTATCTGTGTGTGCGAGACATCTTTTACTATTTCAGTTACCATAATATTGTATTTTTTCTTGTATTGCGTTTAAAAATTAGCGATTATTCTTGGATTTCTAAATATTCCCTGGGGTTCAGAACAATACACATTTTTTATATGGACACTTATATCTAAAATTGTCAGCAAATTGGTAGAGATTTTGATTTTTGGACACCTTCTAAAAGTATCGTTTATTTGTGTGTGCGAGACATAGTTTACTGTTTCGGTTACTACAATATTGTGAGTATATTTGTATTGCAATTTCTTATTTTTTAATTTCATTCCAAATTTTGTAAGTAATGTTTCGATGAATGCCTTCTTATATAAGTATGAATAAGCATATTGTGTAATTATTATATTAATTTAAAAATCACTTCGTTTTAATTAGTTCAGATCGTCGTTCACACTAGAAAGATAAATTGATAAGAACTACTGTTCAAAATACCGTAGTTGAGATATTTCTATATAAAGTTGAAGCGTTCTGAATACACTGAGTTCATCTACGAAAATAGTATTTGCAAATATTATTTGAGCAATAAAGAATAAATGATGGATAAAAATATCAAATCTTATTTAAAAAATCTACTGTCATACAAAATTGATGTACTGGATGTAAGGTTAATGTGGGTAAGGACATCCGGGTGAAAATATTTGTAAGCAAAGAGTGGGCCTGGATTACAATATAACAAATACAAAGAACTGCTTCTCAGAAAAGTCGCTTGGGATACGGAAACATGTCTATATATACGACATCCTCACAGAGAAAAACATGCAACTTAAATAAGTATTAGAAGTGTAGAAAAAAACCTATATTTAACATAATGTCTATATTAACATCGTTGTCCACTTCTTCGACTGCTGCAGGAATTTGTTGAACATGTCGCCTAACCAAAATACCTTGAACATTTATGGTAAAATATAATTAACCATTTTGGCTGATGATACGACAGAATTTCCATTTGGAATTACCTGCAGTGTAATTTCGAACGGCTATTTTATCACTCACTTCAAAATGCCGATTATTGAAATATATATTCTTCCTAATTTATTCTGAATTTCTTCTTTAGTATTAGAAATTCAGAGGTCAAATATCGTACGAATCTCTCTTTTTAAAAATATACTTGCTGGAGAATGCATTGATGCCAAATGGGGTGATTTCTGATATTGCAGCATAAAACACTTAGTATTTTGTTTGATACTACAAAAATAGTTTTGGTTTTCTCGAAGAAATTACATCAAAGTGTGTACATATCTTTCTGCTTCACCATAGCTGGAAGGCCTGAAAGAGGCACAAATTTTATGTATAACTCCAATAATTTGGATTAATTTCAGGAATTCAAAAGATGAAAACTGCAGTCTATTGTCACTAAGACTGGCTATTCAAGCTGGACAAATTGATCACTTAGACATTCTACTGTTTTCAAGGTAGTCGTCTATTTCACAGGATAGACTACGAGTCAATTTTAGTATGCGTCCACAGTTAATACAAACATATGCTCAAAGCGTGGCTCGTCAATGTCAACAGGAATTCTTTCCGAAGGAATACTAGGATACTCTCAATGATGTGTCTTAGACCTTGTAGGATCATCTTTAATACTTGAACAATCTGTACACTTTTTAAAAACATGTTCAGTTTCATTATCTATTTTTTTCCAATTGTCATAGGATCTGACTATTACCTTCGTTTTAACGACTGCGAAATGTTTTTGATGAAGTTCTTCAAAAACCTTGTCATGATTTTTTTTTAGGTACACAAACTCTTTGGCCGTACATAATGTAACCATTCTGAAGTGTGTTATTCGGCTACCTTCCCTTTCAGCGAAGTACTTTTTTTCAAAGTATTTTGCAAAGTTGCCATGTCTGTGTCATTTGCAGTTACTCTAGCTAAATCTCTTGCTGTTATTAGAAGTGTTTCAATTTGGGAAATTTTAAAAACTGAAACTTCATCTTTTAAGTCTTCAGATCTGAAATTTAATCGTGAAAGACAATTTGCATTAGCATGATCCTTAGCATTCCGGTAAATTACTTCGAACTGATAAGTCTGGAATACTGGTGCTTAATGCTAAAATTTTGAAGCAAACAAAACTGGATGACCCTTTTTGCAAGAAAATTTGCCACGAGACTTCTGTGACCTGCAATGAGAGTTGATCGATTTCCTTTAAGATAAAGATAAAGCATTTAGAGCAAAGACTAGAGCTAGAGCTTCTTTATCGAATTGCGAGTAGATTTGTTCCTTTAGCGAAAGTGTTCTTGGAGTAAATGCTAAAGGCCTCTCTCAACCATCTGGAAATCTGTGGAAGAGTGCTGCACCAAAGCCAACTGCAGACGCATCCTCTGCAAGGCAAAAAAAAAGTTTGTGCTCTTAGTGTGTTAATACTCTATCAGAACAGATTTCATCGTTTATGTTTTGGACTGCTTCTTTAAATTTTATCACAATTCCATGGAACACATTTTAGTTAAGTTAGGCAATAGATATAAAAATGTAGCAAATTTGTTTGAGAATCTAAAATAAACGTTATCTAATATCATGAAAGACTGAATTTCATGAACTTAATTTTAATATTCTTGGTTGCAGCAATCTTTAAGATACTTTAATGATTTAGATAATTCTTATACATTTACTTTATACTACAATATTTAAATTTCATCTTGGAAAACTTGCTTTTATATTTACTTATTCTCAATCCATGTTGACGACATCTATTGAAAAATGTTCGTAATCTTAACAAATGTGTCTGGGAATCCGGTGCAGTGAACCGTGTATCATCATAAAAGATTCCCATTTAAATCATGAAATACACTTTCAATATATTTCTGCCATATAGAAGTTGATGTGTGAATTCCATACATTAGTCTTGTGTATTTGTAAAGTCTTTATGGGTATTAATCGTTAATATTATTTTACTGTCATAGTAAATCTTATTTGTAAATAAGCTCGACTAAAGTCAATCTTCGAAAATGTCTTACCACCATTGAACTGAAGCAAAGATTTCTTTTGTATTTGAAGATTTGAAGAGGATGTCTTCGAATTCTTAGTTTTGTGTTAAAGGTGACAGAATAATCAGCGCATAATCGAATTTTTCCATTTGCTTTAACTAATGATACTATTGGAGTCTCCCAAACTTTGAAATGTTGCTCCGTCTTTCTCAAGTCGTTCGACTGCCCCTTCAATATGCATTTTCAGTGCAAACTGAAAGGTGGGTCTCAGTCCGCAAAAGACTGGAACTACATCCTCTTTTAACTCAATACTACATTCATAATTTTTATTTCGCTCAATTGTTCATCAATTAACACTTCGTATCCTCCAAGAAAAAATATCTTTTGTATTTGAAGATTTGAAGAGGATGTCTTCGAATTCCTAGTTTTTTGTTAAAGGTGACAGAATAATCAGCGCATAATTGAATTTTTCCATTTGCTTTAACTAAAGATACTATTGGAGTCGCCCAACCTTTGAAATGTTGCTCCGTCTTTCTCAAGTTGTTCGACTGCCTCTTCAATATGCATTTTCAGTGCAAACTGAAAGGTGGGTCTCAGTCCGTAAAAGACTGGAACGACATCCTGTTTTAACTCAATACTACATTCATAATTTTTATTTCGCTCAATTCTTCATCAATTAACACTTCGTATCCTCCAAAATTTTTTGTAAGATTTCCCTCTTGTATAACCGTAACAATTTTATTCTTATCCAGTCTAAATTGATTTTATACAGCTATTTCGAACACAAGATACTCTATAAATCTTCTTTAACAATATACAAATTTAAGTACTTTATTTGATTCTTATATTTTATTTTAACCGTTGAGTAACCAAGTAGTTTAATTGTTTTCACCCTTATAGGTCCTAAATGTCAAGTCCATAAGACAGATTTTCTGCATCGAAATCTCTTTAATTTTTTTAAACTCATTTCTGATACCATACCGCCCTTAACAACTTCCATTTCAACTGATTTACCGTCAATCACAATAATTACTATTATGGGAGATCTCTTAGAAAATTCTTCTTTGACACAAATGTTCTCTACATCTAAACTATGAAATGAAACATCATTTTGTGTTTCTGATTCATTTACATGAAACTGTTTTTGTTTCATAAATTTGTTTGGTTTTGCCTTTTTAGCATAATAACAAACGCGTTCGTTTTTATATAAGTTGCCATACAAACTTGTATATTAGGTTGTGGAAAAGATTTTTGGGATCTCTCGAGCATGTGGAGCAAAATATTTTTTGAAAAATATGCCCCTTTCTCATCAATCATTCAATGCTTCCATTTTCCACTTACAAATAACCATTGGACCTGTCAGCAGAATTCTCATTTAGTTGTTACTCCCACTACCTTACCTGTTCCCGCATACCCGAATAATCAGAATTTTTAATTTAAGTAAAATTTTAAACAAACAAAGTATTTTAACCAATATTCAGTATTCAATGTCTGATGTGGACAAATAATACTATTCAATAATACTATTCAATCCTCATTCTTTGTTGTATGCTACAAAACGGTTAAATTTAATATGCTATGTCTGGTGTGTGCCAAAAATCTCATTCATTGCTGTGCGCTACATATTAGTTGACAAAAAAGGATGTTGACAACAGAAATAATATATATGATATTGGTACTACATTTTGTCAAGTTTTATTAAAGTAAATATGGTTAAAAGTAAATTATGAAAGTTTGTGTGGTTGATATTAACAATTTGCAATTTTTAAAATAGTTTAAAAATGCATAAATATGCATGCTATTTATATAGAAAGTCATCTAAACATAGTATATGACCCATATCGTCATTTTTTACAGCAACAGATCATTTGTATACTCAATTATAGAATTAAAAATTAAAATATAAATGGAAATTGTAAAGTAGATTTAAAAAAGAATTTTAAGGAAATTATATGTTTGCTAATGAATACATAAATTTTCATTTCAATGAGATTTTTTGAGTTAATGTATTTTCTTTTTTGCGACATTGATTGTTATGTTTGAGTATCCAATTAAATGGATTTAACTGCATATCTATAATTATGTAGTAATCAACTTATTTAAGAATACTTACTTTTTAAGTTACAAGGTGGGCTCCGCCCCCCTGATCGCTATGCTTATCAACCCCCCACGTAATCGCAATGCGATTCCATTTGGTATCGCAAAGCAATCCCTATTTTCTAGCCAACTCCATATGTAATTCTTTCGCGTTTCCATTCTGGATCGCTTCGCAATGCCTTATTTTCTATGCATTCAATTTTTAGATTCCGCTTAGTAAAAACGCATTTCTTCCCATTTCCTGACAATTTTAATTTTTTATCTCCAAGCACATAATCATTAGAACTCACAGACTTTCATAATTATAAGAATAATTAAATATAAAATTATGTATATAGTGTTAAGAATATTGCAAATAGTTAGTTTTTGTGCTTAAAATAATCTAAATAGTTCAATTATGCTCTATTCATAAGCTAATATTAGTTTTTGTTGCATTGAAATTTGTTGATTTTCTGCATCCTATTGGATTTTAATGGGAGTCTATGGAAATTTGGCGAAATACTGGAAATAGCGCCAAGTTGGCGTCACTTTTGGCGACTAATTTTGGTCTCCAAATTTGGCGATATTTCGTCAAGTTGGCGACGGACTTAGCGACGTTTGGCGACAGAGCCGCCATTCGCTCTTGGTAACCCCCTTATAGCGTCAGAAAGCTCTGACCAATCAGATGCGTATCGCGGTGTCTGCGCAGATTTTCATTGGTCCATTTCCAGATCGTTAGTTTTTTTATATATATAGAAGGAAAACTTATTTTTAAGAATAGCAAGCGTTTTATGTTACAGGATGATTGAAAATATATTTATGTATTAAATTTACTGTTAGTCTTCTCCTTCACTAAAACATTTGAGGTTATACATTTTTAACATAGCCGAAGTTCAATAATGATCCGTTAAACAATCCTATAGATATACGATAAATCGTCCGGGAACTGTGCGGTAACTTTGGTCATATTACCTGTTAACATTCTATCGCTTTCTACTGAAAAACAATGAAAAATTATATATTAGCTCGAAGCAAACGAAAAAAACTGCGGTGCATCCACCGTTTTTTTTTTTTTTTTTTTTTTTTTTACAGACCGCTAGAGTGACGTGATGCTCTTTTCGCACACCTCCATTGGTGCATTCGAGCATCACGTGACTCTAGCTGGCTGTAAAAAAAGGTACATGGAATACGCTGCGGTAGCCTGTTTTTCACGTTAGCCACGATATTAGGTATAATGGAGTATTTCTAGATATACGATGAAACGTCCGGTGGATTTTGGTCATACAACTTGTTAACACTGTAATCAATTATTACCTAGAATAAAGTTAATAAAAAATATATATTATCTATATGTTCAACCTTAATATATAATATGTTTAGCCATAAAGGCATAAACTACACTTGTAATTTCTCAGAATTTCATTTTTGTGAAATGATAAAAAATTCTTAGAGCCCAATGTATTTGCTCAAAAATTCGATTTATTCAGTGTTACCCCTCCCCCCCCCCTTAAGAGATTGTTAAAATATAAGTCAAATTATTTGTACAGAAACGACAAAATAAAGAAGCAAATTAATCTTAACTATTCGAAATCACTGATTACACACACACACACACACACAAAAACAAACAAAAAAACAAAAACAAAAAAAAAAACGAATCTATAGTTCATCTTATTTTGTTGTAATTCAAAACCATGAACAATACATCTCATATCGACCCTTGAACGAAATTTTGAAGAAAAAAAAATATGTATAATTGAAAGCAGTTTAACAGATGAAACGACAACTAAAAAATATTTTTAATATTAATGTGTTCTGGACGTTATCTGGATATCTAGAAATTTGGAAAATTAAAGAGTACATAAAACTAAAGTTATGTTGTGAAAAAAAGTCCCCAAATCACTTTTGTTTCATAAAATTGTAGGTGTAACGTTTTCAACTTTCAGTAGAATGATATTTAAAAAAAAAAACCTTTTACTTCGAATAATAAAAAAAAAATAATACAATGCTTACACACGTTTAGATGCATTAAACGGATATGTCCAACAAAGTCAATGTGTCTACCGTAGATCATAAAAAGTGAATTATATTCAATTATAGGGTTAAAAAATACAAATTTAATGGAAATTGTAAAGTCGATTAAAAAAGAATTATAAGTAAATTATATGTTAACGAATACATAAATTTTTATTTCAATGAGATTTTTCGAGTTAATGTATTTTCTGTTCGTGACATAGATTGTTATATACAAGTATCCAAATAATTTGACTTTATTGCATGTCTATAGTTATGTAGTAATCAACTTATTTAAGAATACTTACTTTTTAATTTAAAACTTATTTTTAAGAATCAATTACAACTAAAATTGTCATACTTAAAAGGTTTTTTTAGAAATATTTTTTCATTTTCGCCAGTAAGTTATAAAGGAATAGATTTTTCTAGGGTCTTATAATATATATTTTAGATTTTTTTTTAGCTATAATGCCATCTAAGTAAACGAAACCACTGATGAACTACATGCAGTCCATTGAACCGGAAAATAAGATTGACATAATTTCCCAAGACATATAATCAATAAAAGGGAAACGATGAACGTGGCTTATTTAATTTGTTTGCCATGTAAGTGTAAGATTGTTATACGACAGGAAATGCTTGGATATTATTCAATTAAAAGCCTTATATTAAACGGTAGTCTCTAATACAATTCTAGGCAAGTGAAATATTTAAATCTTCGTAATTAATTTAGAAATATAAACTAAACCATTGTAAATAATAAGAATTGGAAAAAATTGAAGAAAAAATTGTAATGGTTTTTAAACTATGTAAATGTACTTGTTTGTATTTAAACCTTGTGTTATGAGATAATATACATTCTACATTGTTTCATTTCTTAGTTATTTACCTTTATTTGTTGAATATTAGATTTAATTTTGTATTTTCAGTAAAAAATAACTGGCGAAAATTTTTTAAATATATATTTCCTTTTTATATCCTCTGAAACGTTCATTTAATACATTTACGCCCGATTTATGGCATTATAGTTTAAAAGTAAATAAATACAATTTTCTTCATTAAAAAAGTTTTTACTACTTAAAACAAATCCATCGGATCATACAAAAGGCCTATTTAAGTGCTTCACTTGAGAATGATAACTTAAAGCAATAATTCAATTATTAGTATTTATTATTCAAAATATTAAAAAAGGTTTAATTAAAACATGCTTTTTTAAAGATTAAAAAATATACAGCAGATTTTTAAAATTTTACATTGTTCACTTTTATAAATCTGGCACTTTTGGAGGAAGGATTTTTCTTAAAATACTTATACAATATGTATATTTTTACGCATACCTTTAGGATAATTTAACAATGCCAGTAATAGCGCATGCGTGGATTCCTTTACGCGATCATAGACATAGAGTCAAAAAGACTCCAATGTTATTTTTCTTTTTTGTCTTTTGTATACAGCATTGAAAGTTATTTTGGAAACACAATATATTCTGGAAATCATGTAATGATAAAAGAACTACTTGAAGGTAGTGAGGAGATGATTTTATTCAAGGAGAAAAACCAAGTGATAATCAAAGCCAAAGAACAACGCGGAGTCATTTTGACTCCCGTCTCCAGTTACGGACTAATAGAAAGTAGTCTTGATTAAGTGAATGAATGCTTTAAATGCGTTAACAGTTGAATCAGAATGCATTTAATACACATCACTGGGATGGCGAGATGGGCTTACCGGCGCAGTTCAAAACTTTACCAATAACAAAGGTTCTCAAAACAGATAAGATACACAGGATACGTTTCATTAAATTTATTAAACAAAATAGAGTCGACAATAAAATGGGAATAACTAATATTTTTCATATAAAATTATTTTATTCCAATGAAGTATTCTTTCACAAAATGAAAAATATTTTTAATAATTCTATATTTTTTTCCGCAATTTAAGTACATGTCCATTGTCTTCACATACTAATTAAAAGGGGAATAATTTGGGTAGCTGATCATTGATTTTTGGCAAAAGACGTCAGAAATGATCACGTAATAATTTTTTTCATAGTTTTTACACTTATAAATTTCATATTTTTACGCATTACATTTCGAATAATTTAACCATGCCAATAATAGAACATGTGTTCTTTGCCAAATGCGCTGTTGAGAGTAAGCATCTTAATACTAGTCTTGATTAAGTGAATGAATGCTTTAAATGCGTTAATAGTTGAATCATAATGCATTTCATACACATGACGGGAATGGCGAGATGGGCTTACCGGCGGAGTTCAAGACTTTACCGATAACAAAGATTCTGAATACAGATAAGTTTCGTAGGGTACGTTTCATTAAATCTATTAAACAAAAAAGGGTCGACAACAGAATGGCAATAACTAATATTTTTATATAAAATTGTTTTATTGCAATGAAGTATTGTTTCACAAAATGAAAAATATTTTTAATAATTCTATATTTTTTCAGCATTTTAAGTACATGTCGATTATCCTCACATACTAGTTCCATGGGGAATAATTTGGGTAGCTGAACATTGATTTTCGGCGAAAGATGTCGAAAATGATAAAGTAGTAATTTTTTTCATAGTGATTAAATTTATCAATACGTGAAAACTAAAGTAAAAAATGTTTACTAACTGAAAAGCTGTTACGATTCCACATCGGAAAAAATATTGTTAAATAAAAATATTCGAAATTATATATTTAAAAAAAATCTTCAAATAAAATTCTTTTATACTAGCAACAAATGTAGATCCTAATTTTTCTTTAAACAAGAACTACAAATCATGCATCAGGCATAGATTAGGAAACACTGTCCAACATTAACAGAATATTCTTAAAAAATTTCATTTTACTTTCTTTGAAATCGATTACAGTCCATCATGTAACGCAATCCCTTTGTGAGTCCCTGTAAATGAAGATTAATGTTGCGTAATCCGTAATATAGTAGTACATCTCACTAATCCTTTTTTGTTTCATTATGTTGCATATTCACAAAGGAAACTCTACATTTTTTTAAATAGCGGAGATTTCGCAATTTACCAATAACGAGGAGCTTCCATTTTTCGGTGCTGTGTGTATTTTTTCCACACGTACTCTATAATTATTGAGATGGCCTCCAGTTATTTGTAACTTTTTTTAGCGAGGCATTTTGAGACACTAATTCATTAATTTGAAGAATAGTTTGCATCATATAACATTAAAGATATCTTAACAAATATATATGTACTTTAGCAATTTTCGAAAGCACGCTGGCTCTCCACACGCTACATCTTCATTGTTCCCTGCTACATCGCTCCTCAGACACATGCTGGTATTCCTATTCCGATTTTTAAATGGACCCAACTATCCACTTGACGCTCAAAATTTCCCATTGCGATATATTCAATGTTCAAGCTCGAGTATACGATTCCAACAATATCCTTTACAGACCATTGTATTTGTTTGTTGTACTTTTATTCTCTTGGAGAAATAAGCAACTGAAATTTTGTAGATTGTGTCTGGATTTTATCGCAGAATACATGTTACATTATTAGATCTAATTCCGCGATTTCCTTATCTTATTCTAAATTAGTACTTTATATTCACTAAATCCTTATCCTTAAATAATCTCTATCGTTAACTCTGTTAAATTCCCTTTAATTTAATGTCTCACTTGTCTAAATTGCTTAAATATTACGTTTTTAGTATTCTTAAATTAAATGTTCCTTTTCCGTGCTTTTTTCTTTCTAGAATATTCTTTTAGCTTCCATTTTTACTTTCCCGCGCATTTCTGAGGTTATCTTTTCCCCTTCAAATTCATCCGCTTGCTCTGTCCGCACTTTTTTCATGACGTGATATTCTTAATTATTCATCGGTTTAGAGCGCAATGTACGTCATATTTGTATTCTTACACTTGATGAACAAAAAGTCGATACTCGCTGTGTTTCAGCAGAATTTGTCGTATTTCTACTTTGATAACTTCCCCTGGTCGCCGTCTGATATTTTCTATTATCTATAATTTGCTTACCCGTAATTAAATACTACGTAGTGATGACTTGATTAACATGAATTGGTGGAAACTTCACCGCCGAAAGCTCTTTCAATAAAATCCTAAGTTAAATTATGCATTGTCTCAATTATTCCGGAGAAACCTACTATGGATAAATGTGTTATCTGGCCTACCACTCGATGACTGCAACTACTTTCCAATATCCATGTTGATTTACTACGAAACATTATCTTCTTTAAAATTCAAAATTCGTTATATTTGTCGACGAGAATTCAACTCTACCCGTGTTTCTATTATATTCAACATTGCACTACTGGTAACATAACAACCAGTTATTTCGTTCCCTAGTAAATCCTTCCAATGTTAGAATAATCTAACATACATGTAAAATATTTATGGATTTTGAAAATGCTGTTTTATTTACTATGGCCAACAAAGTCATTTTTATATGATGATACATATAAACAAAAGAACACAGATTCGGGAAGGGGTTATTTTCTACATTATACGAGAGGAAAAAAAAACAACCCGAGCAAAGAAAAATACGTGACAAGAAGCGACTCAAATTCGTCTATTTCTCTACTACAGTAAATACATACACGAAACGAGAGACAAAGAATGTTCGGACGTACGATCAAAGAAAAATTGCAACACTTCTAATTTACTGGATTTTTTCTTCAAATAACTACAGCTATTTACGATTAAAAATATTCTTTTACACTAAACTGTTATTAAATATAGCGCATATTACTATTCAGAAACAGTGGTTTTTATCTCAATATAATAATCGGCTAAGCTGACAACAATGGAGAAAAAAGAAGGAAGTCGCATCTTTGTCTATGAATTGGCATCTTAAATGAGAAAATTTGCATTAATAGACAAAAACTCAAACATATATGAAGAGGGATCGCGTAATAAGGATCGCGTTTTAAAGCATATATTTGCAGTATTTGTATGGGCGATGTTCATTGGAGCGGGAAAAATACGATTTTTAAGCGGGATTTCGTATTAACCGCGATCGTCTTAATCAGGTTTAAATGTTTGACTGTATCTGAGTTCCAATACAATACGTATCCTTTACTTATTCAAAGATAGTTTCAGTGCCATTACAGTTTTCTAAAAAGTAATTTAAAATAACCAAAATTACATCAAGTATTATAAATTGCTTTAATACATAATGAGTGAAGCATGAAGAATCCAATATTTATTAAGAGTTTTGTTTCCCCATATATTCATGATGCTTCATGTGTCCTAACAGAACCTGAAACTTGTATTTGATATCTATTCTTACCCAACAATATGTTTTTCGTTGACTCAAACCAGTTTGACCCAAAATCAGCCAGAAATCACTGTTCAATCTTTTCTGGTGATTTGAACCAAATTTATTGCTGCAACAACTGCTGAGATAAGGTACTGAAATCTCGTTCCAAAATTTCGAGCTCCTGTTGAACCATAGCTTCTAATGTTATTTTCCGATTTCACTATCTTATAGTTGCTGAATTCACGACACCCAAATTCGGTTCAGTACACCACAATATTTTAAAACAGTGTGTTTAAACATGGATATTTCAATTCGTTTAAATTAATAACATTTGAAAGCAAACTTGCTTTCGAAAAAACTTATTTAAACAGGCAAACAAGAATTTAAATTTTTACTGAAATTTTAAACTTATTACTGCATGTTCAGGTAAGTATAAACAGGAAGGATTTGTAAATTTGACATTTAAATTATTCCAAAATATATTTATAAGCATAATGAAAGTCATATTACTGTTTACATATGCTGAAATATAAATATTACTTTTTGAATGCTTAATAAAGTAATAAGTAAAAGATAAAATTTCTAAATTATTTATTAAACATGTGCTAAAATTACAGTAAAGCATTCGTTTTTTCATAAAGCCTGAAAGAGATATAATCAATAAATTTAAATGCCCTTTTCTTGTACATTTAATGAATATTAACGAAGATGCTTTCTTGTAACATATTATACATTTTGCGCATAACTTTATATATACTTTCTGCTTAGGGAATTTTCAAAATTATTGCAGTGAGAAACAAACATGTGTAGATAGGAAAATATTTTCACATAAAGTTTTATCGTGAATTAGTACTTTAAACACTATTTACTACCAATCAAATTTATCCGTTCAAAGTTATACATTTTTACCGAATAAACCTTTCAAAAGGATTTAAGATGATGTTTGAATAAATAATAGATTTTTAAAACAAAATGTTTTCTCTATTAATATTCAAAACTGTTTCACTTGGAATAAAAGAACGCGGAAATCTTGGAAATAATAAATTATCCTTACATCAATACATAGGAAGAAAGAAAAATAATATTACACATATTTCATTTTTTATGCAGTTTTGAATTTTTAATCTAATTTAACTTCTGTATTCTAAAATGATAGACAGATCTTATACTATTAATTTAGAATAATAATATACAGTGAAATACGTTTAACACGAAATTGAGGGGACCGAATTTGTTTTTCGTGTTAAAAGAATTTCGCGTTAAAAGATTCGTAAAAAAAAGAAAAAAAAACCTCACAAATATTTTTGACGTCGTCAAGTTTTATTAAATTACTAGTAGGTTGAATCCATAAGGATAAAACGTAACAAAATAATATTGTTGTTTTTTTTTGTTTTTTTTGGGGGGGGGTGGGGGGTGGGGTATCAGATTTTTTTTTTTTTTTTTTTTAAGTGTATTTTTCAGTATTCTGAGATCTTGCTTGTTTGAATCAAATAAGCAAAGCTGTCTCTAAATCTTCGTTCTTAGAGGTTCTCATACGTTTTCTCTCTGATTTAAACATACCGCGCTCAAACATTAAGATCATGGGATCCCTATTTTTACTTTCTTCTATCTTTACAAGAAGAAAGTATTGGATTCGTGAAAATTTTCGACTTCCGGTTTTCGACGGATTTATACGTTTTAGAATGCCCAGAAAACGATTTGATGGTTTTTACAAAATGTCTGTCTGTGAGTCTGTCTGTCACTCTGTCACTCTGTATGTGACAAAAATTTTGTGGGCGCTCTATCTCAAGAACTAATGCACGGAATTTCACAAAACTTCATATTTAGTTAGACCTTGATATAAACTGGACTTGATTAATTTTTGGTGAAAATCGCCCAACAGGTGACGCTGCTATGCGGCATTTTTCACGATTTCTGCAATAGCTATATCTCAAGAACTACTGCACGGATTTTCATAAAACTTCAGATTCCGTTAGTCAAGGATATAGTTTGGTCCTGATTACTTTTTTGAGAAAATCGCCCAGCAGGTGGCGCTGGTATGCTGCATTGTTCATGATTATCGCAATAGCTCTAACTCAAGAAAAAATGCACGAATTTTCATCAAACGTCAGATTCCGTTAGTCCCTGATATAAATTAGTGCTGTTTAATTTTTGGTGTAAATCGCCCAAAAGGTGGCGCTGCTGTGCTGCATTTTTCACGATTTCCACAAAAGCTGTATCTCAAGAACTATTGCACGGATTTTCATCAAACATCAGATTTAGTTAGTCCTTGACATGAATTGACGTATAAATTAGTGCTGTTTCCTTTTGGTGTAAATCGCTCAACAGGTGGCGCTGCTATGCTACATTTTTTCAGAGTTTCCGCTATAGCTCTATCTCAAGAACTAATGCACAAATTTTCATCCAGCTTCAAATTCAGATATATTTTGATATGAATTGGTGCTAAATCGTTGTTATTTCTTGTACTATTTAAATGATTTAATTGTGATTTATATCGAAGAAAGTTTTGTGATGGCCACAACATACTTGTTATTATCGTTAATAAAGTAGAATTGGCAATGCCAAACTCTTTGCAGATTTCTGTTTTAGTCTTTCTTTTGCGTCAACTACATTAAACAGCTTCATCTTTATTTGAAGCGAAATAGTAGTTTGATTTCGCACCGATTTCTCAGTATTCTCATTAAACATAAGCTAATTTACAAAAAAAAAAAAAAAAAATACACGAAATTCACTGATTTCCACCTAAAATTCATTGGTTTTAACACAAAATTTACGAACTTCAACTCGAGATAACTAGATCGAAAGGGAATTTTTTTCGTGTTAAACGATTTTTGTTTCGTGTTAGAAGAAACAGAATGTATTAAATTGTATAGTATACTGTCCGAACCGCTATATCATTTCGTGTTAACCAATTTTTCATGTTAAGCGTTTCTGTGTTAAACGTATTTCACTGTACTGATAATTATTAATATTATGTATAGAGACATTGATACAGATAACTATTAAGTTGATGCAAAATTTCTGTTGTATTTTAGTACCTAATTTTAACGGTATCAAATGTTTTAAAATTCGGTAATTAGGATATAAAATACAATACAATTTTTGCATCAATCTAACAAATATATAGGGAGATAGATCCATGAATAATATTTTCCAAGTTACATTTATATAGTTTTACCTTATCAGGAAACGGACTTTGAAGAAAGACATGCTGAAATCACCGTTATTTGTTTATGTATAAATTCTACTTTAGAAAAACCTTATTCATAACAGAAATAAATTAAAAGTCCCTCTTTTTTATTTATTCCGCAAGAAAATTATTCTTTCATCATTACTTCAAAGAAGTTAAAATAGTTTAAAAGAGATTTTTATCTACAGAGTGTCTACGTATAACCTGACCGACCTTTATTTTCGCAACCGTTGGTCCTAGATGCATACTTCCAATTACAAAAATGGTCAAAATTAGGTGCAGGGTTTAGATAAAAAAATTTTGAAGCGATAAAATAATTTAGTGAAAAATTACAGAATCTAAATTTTTATACGGTCCCCCGGTCCTATAAGTTATATTTAGTAAAATTTCCCTGTTACACTGGCAAGTAAGGCAAAAAAAGTCCCGTTATTCTACGATTAAAATTGACCGAGTAATAGCTGTTTAAAGTTGGAGTATACTTTTTGCTGTATATTATGGGTCATTCACAAATTTAGTAGAAATATAATTTCGTCAGATAAAGAAATGATTGAGAGTAAAATTAGCATTGCAATATAAATTTGAAATCTTTAATCATTCTGACATATTACTGCAAAATGCACAATTTGTACTGAACATCATAAGAGGATAAAAATAACAGACATTTTATTTAGTAAAAGGATGAAAAACAGCAGTCTCAATTTTTTACAAAATTATACTTATTTTAAAATGCTGTTTGATTACACTATGTTTCAAATTTTGGATTGTGGCATGCTTTTTAGCTTTTGAAAATTGAATTTTATGTATTTTTTAGCACTGAATCCGGAAATGACCTTCATTTTCAACCATCACGTCAGGAATTTTCTCAAATCGCAAATTTCAAAGTTAAAATGCTAAAGTTAAAATTAATCCCACCTCCCTTCCCAATCTCATTGGATCCCCGAGTTGTTTAGCTACAAGAAACCCAGTATAAGCCAAAAAATCTAATAAATTATTGAATTAAATAAAATTAAACTGAATAAAAAAGTCTTACATCTATTTTATAGTATCAGATTTTTCGCTATTTTTTAACCTTGAAATTTACGATTTGCGAAATATCCTGACATGATGGCTAAAAGTTAAGGTAATTTTTTGATTCAGCGTTAAAAAATACATAAAATGTAATTATAAAAGTTAAAAAACACAACCATCGCAGGTTTATGTTATCTAATTTAAAACTCTTTCTTAAACTTCCTGGCGATAATCTAACCGAATTTTTTTGTGTTATCCTCTAATATAAGTATGTATAAGATGGTAAGAGTCGAAAATCATAATAATATTGCATTGTCATCGGATTTAAGTCAGTATGTAAATTGTAACTTCGATCGGACATTTGAAAGTAAGTTAAAGTTCTAGTACAAATTTTAAACTGGAAAGACGATCACTGCAAGTTAAATAAAACCTTATGAAAATAACACAATTTTAGTTAAAAGAAATCATAGCCTCAAATCCTTACAAAATAAAACATTTGTTAAAATACAATTATTTTAACTAATCTGAAACTTAACTAATAAAACTTAATCGTAATATTTGTACGATTTCTTTCAAAGCGCAGGTACCTTGAAATAAATGTAAGCACTTTAAATACGACCCCTGAAAGCATGGCATAAATCATCTGTTTTGAGATGCATAAAAATGGTTTAAGTCGTGCATTTCAAAGTTTCATAACTAGGTCAATTTTAATGTTAGATGAATGGGATTTTTTTTTGTCTTACTTGTTAGTGCCACAGTAAATTTTTACTAAATATCACTTATAGGACCAGGGGACCGTATAAAAATTTAAATTTCTTAATTTTTTAATAAATGTTTTTCTTCACCCAAATCGCTTTAAAAATAATTCTTTACCTTATTTAAACCATTTTTGTAATTGGAAGTATGCATCTAGGACCAACGGTTGCGAAAATAAAGGTCGGTCAGGTTATACGTGGACACACTGTATATACCAAAAATTTATTTCACATCTACCTATCGGTGAATATTGGAAGAAAAACAATGAAACATAGTAAAGAACTTTCAGACACCATACATTATTCACCTAATAGAATAATTTTAAAAGCTGTGGCCTTTTACATAATTAAAAGAAATGTTCAATACCTTTCTTGTTACCCTGTATATTGTACGCCTTCATAGATAATGTTGAGATTAAAATAGTTTCCTATTTATTTTATATTGAAAATTAACAGTTATATTTTTCAAATATTTCTTTATAAACTCCTAAAGTGAATCAATGTTTTAAATACAGCTTACATTCAAGCACATTTCCACCTTGATAGTCAAATATTTGTTTCTAAATAATCTTTCATAAAGTATACATAGAGCTATATTACAAAACAAATACGTTCGGAAAAGTAATTTCCAATACTACATATGGAAAACAATTTCTTTATTTTTAAAATTCTTCTCGTGTATGTAAATTAAAAAATAAATTATTGAATTAAAAGTAAATGCGTAAAGCTTAATTTTAATCTAGATATACATTGGTTTCGAAAGATTTTAAACAACACACACAAGGTGGTACTTTTCGATCAATAACTTTAATTGTAAGTAATCAAAAGAAACTGATATAAACATAAGATTAAGCAAATAGGTGCTATATCATAAGCACATCCAATCAAAATGACTGCAGTTTGACGTCAAAATTCGTTTCAAATAAAATTATGATAAAAATTTATATGAAATTATGAAGCAGGTTAAGATTATATATTTGAGGATGTTGATAGTATCTCAATGACATAATAGATATCGATACAGGGTGCAAAGGAAAGTCCCTTTAACCTTAAAATACTTGCGAACGGAGAAAGATACACCTATTAAAGTGAGGTAACGGATTAGTAAAGAGACTACGCCCGATTTAATACAAACGACAGCAGCGACCCTAGTGGCGAAATTTGGAAGATAGCCATTGCAATTCGAAAACGAAAAGAGATAGAAAAAAATTTCCAGTTAGAAAGCTTTAGAGCATCAATTAATTTTTACGAAATGACATTTGGTTTACATGAATAAGATAAATTTTCGCCTGTATACCCAAAAAATGTCCGAAATCGATGCACTCTATTTTGTGTAAACGTTTAAATGGAATAGCTAGAACTATGACGAAATACGTACAATTTATTGTATGAACACGTACGTATCTCAATAAATTTTGATAACATCACACAAAAAAAAAACAAAAAAGACAAACTGTCTCACAGTGATAAAAAGTTAATATTCAGTATGTTCGAAAAGTTCGCCATTGCTCACGATGCACATTTGTATTCGTGAGAGTAAATTTGCATGCACATTTCTCAGCATCAAGCCTCTATTGCCAGCCTCTTCAATACGACAACATAGATTTAACACTTTCAAGGGCGGTGGCTAGGCGATCTAGCCACCTAATTTTAATTCCGAAACTGACAAATGACTCCAAGAATATTTTAATAAAATTTTGCTTTGTAATGAAAATGCAATTTAGCGGGTTTTTATTTTCTAAGAAATTCGTTTGACTATTCTGGTGTCTGTCCATTATTTCATCATTTTACGAACAGAATTCTTCTTCCTCTGAACAGATTAAACTAAAATTTTAAATGGATTGTAAATTAAATTTTTACAGACATTGCAGTACAGTACAACGTCACAATTTGTAATTGCACACTGCTACATTTCCGAAATGTGAATATGCAAAGTAGAATCGTCACTCATCGATTTCGGACATTTTTGGTTATACAGGTGACGATTTACCTTATCCGTGTAAACCAAATGTCGTTTCGTACTAATGAATTGATGCTCTAAAAATTTACAATTGAAAATTTTGCTCTATCTCTTTCGTTTTCGATTTGCAATAACTATCTTCCAAATTTCGCCACTAGGGGCGCTGTTGTCGTTTGCATTAGGTCAAACGTAGTCTCTTTACTATACCGTTACCTCAATTGCATAGCTGTAGCTCTCTCCGTTCGCACGTATAAAGGACTTTCCTTTGCACCCTGTAGAATGTCACTATATACCTTTTTTTGATAAATAGAACTTATTTTCAAATAATCCCATAACATTTTTCAAAATGCGATAAGTATTATTGTGTAACAACTAAAAATGATTTATAAATAGAGAGATGCATATATATGTAAAGATATGTATATATAGATAGAGACACACATAATATACACGGTGTATCTGTGCAACTGTTACAAACTTTCAGGACAGATAACATACACCTAGACGATGGGAAAATCATATAGCATTGAAATGTCGGAAATGCTTTTCTGGTGCGTCAGAGGCGACTCAAAACACAAGAAAGACAGGGGCTTTTAAAAGGAGAGAACATGTTTATTTTACTTATTTACATGTTTATTTACTGTCATACGTAGACTCAATTTCAAAGTCATTCTGAACGCTGCATTGTGATAAGTTATCAAATAATGTCACATTAAAGTCACACGATGACTTTCAGGTGACAGAAAGACTACTGTGATGTCACCATTGTGCTCTTTTGTGAAAATCAACATGTGTTGATATAACGACCACCATAATGCAACGTCCATGATGACTCTGAAATTGAGTTTAAAAATGACAGTCGCATGAGAGTCACAATGTAACTGCATTGTAAAGTCACCTGGTGATTCGTCATAAAGCAGCAGTCACATTGACGTCTAAGTGGAGTCACATATAGTGATCATTTGAGACTAATAATGAGACGTGTGGAATTTCCTATTTTTTGTTTCACCGTAGTGACTGTGACACTTGTGACCACGTGTGACATGAATGAAATGCTTTATGGACTAGCTGTGCTGTAGGGATAGTAATTATTTGAATTATATTATTTCCTTTTGAGTATTCGCTTACTTAAATATTAGCATTTTGTGACTGGTCCTTAATTTTGGACACCAGTGAGTTACAGTGTGACAAATGTCAGAGGTCAGATATATATCTATACTCCTATTATAAAGAGGAAAAAATTGTTTATTTGTAGGAAGTAAGCTCTGAAACTACAGAACCGATTCCAAAAGTAATGGTATCAAAATGATGGTGTTAGTCCAACTTAGAACATAGGCTATATCTTAAGTCGGTGCCACTACCCCAAAGGGGGTGTAGGAGCAAAAAACGTTCTAAAAATGCGATTTTAGCGTTACTGAAGGGCCTAGAAATATGAAATTTTGAATATTAGTTACTTATAAGATATAAATGATGTCTAAGAACAGTTCTTAAGCAATTCGAAATTTAAAAGGGGTGAAAATGCACAAAAAGCGTTCTAAAAAAACGTTCTAAATGGTAGTTTCTACACAATCTCAGGAAATACCAAACCGATTTAAAAAATATTGGTATCAAAATGATGGTGACAACGCTTTCTCCAAGATAGGCTATGTTTTATGTCGGTGTTACTACCCCAAAGGGGATGTAGGAGCAAAAAACGTTCTAAAAATGCAATTTTAGCGTTACTGAAGGGCCTGGAAATATGAAATTTTGAATATTAGTTACTTATAAGATATAAATAATGTCTAAGAACAGTTCTTAAACAATTCGAAATTTAAAAAGGGTGAAAATGCACAAAAAGCGTTCTAAAAAAACGTTCTAAATGGTAGTTTCTACACAATCTCAGGAAATACCAAACCGATTTAAAAAATATTGGTGTCAAAATGATGGTGACAACGCTTTCTCCAAGATAGGCTATGTTTTATGTCGGTGTCACTACCCCAAAAGGGGTTTAAGAGCATAAAACTTTCTAAAAATGCGATTTCAGCGTTACTGAAGGGCCTAGAAATATGAAAATTTTAATATTAGTTAGTTATAATACATAAATGATGTCTAAGAACAGTTCTTAAACAATTCGAAATTTAAAAGGTGTGAAAATGCACAAAAAGCGTTCTAAAAAACGTTCTAAATGGTAGTTTCTACACGATCTCAGGAAATACCAAACCGATTTCAAAAATATTAGTGTTAAAATGATGGTGACACCGCTTGCTCCAAGATAGGCTATGTTTTATGTCGGTGTCACTACCCCAAATGTGATGCAGGAGCAAAAAATGTTCTAAAAATGCGATTTATGGATTATTGAAGGGCCTAGAAATATAAAATTTGAAATATTATCTACTTATTAGATATAAAGGATTTCTAGGAACAGTTCTTAAACAATTCGAAATTTGAAAGGGGTGAAAATGCGCGAAAATCGTTCTTAAAAACGTTCTAACTGGTGGTTTCTACACAATCTCAGGAAATACCAAACCGATTTAAAAAATAATGGTGTCGAAATATTGGTGTCAAAATGACGGTGACAACCCTTGCTCCAACATAGGCTATTTTTTATGTCAGTGCCACTACCCGAAAGGGGGTGCAGGAGCAAAAAACATTCTAAAATTGCTATTTTTGCGTAACCGAAGGGCCTAGAAATATGAAATTTGAAATATTAGCTACTTATTAGATATAAAGGATTTCTAAGAACAGTTCTTAAAAAATTCGAAATTTGAAAGGGCTGAAAATGCACAAAAAGCGTTTTAAAAAACGTTCTAAATGGTAGTTTCTACACAATCTCAGGAAATACTAATCCGATTTAAAAAATATTGGTGTCAAAATGATTGTGACAACGCTTGCTCCAAGATAGGCTATGTTTTATGTCGGTGTCACTACCCCAAAGGGGATGAAGGAGCAAAAAACGTTCTAAAAATGCGATTTATGTGTTACTGAAGGGCCTAGAAATATGAAATTTGAAATATTATCTACTTATTAGATATAAAGGATTTCTAAGAACAGTTCTTAAACAATTCGAAATTTGAAAGGGCTGAAAATGCGCGAAAAGCGTTCTAAAAAACGTTCTAATGGTGGTTTCTACACAATCTCAGGAAATATCAAACCGATCTGAAAAATAATGGCGTCAAAAAGATGGTGACAACCCTTGCTCCAACACAGGAGATGTTTTATGTCGGTGCCACTACCTCAAAGGGGGTGCAGGAGAATAACGTTCTAAATTACGGCTTTTGCGTTACGGAAGGGCCTAGAATCGTGAAATTTGGAATGGTAGTTAGTTATAAGATATCAATGATCTCTAAGGACATTTCCTAAACAAATCAAAATTTAAAAGGGAGTCAAAATGCGCAAAAAGCGTTGTAAAAAAAGTTCTAAATTTCAATTTCTGTGCAATCTCAGGAAGTACTGAAGCTATTTCAAATATAATGGTGTAAAAATGATGGTGACAGCTCTTTCTATAAGATAGGCTATATTTTATGCCTGTTTTCACTACCCCAGAGGAGATGCAGGAGCAAAATGCGCGAAAAGCGTTCTAAAAATGTTCTAAAAGCCGATTTGTCGGCAATATCTCAGGAAGAATGAATCTGATTTCAAACATAATGGTAGGAAATTGATGCTGACAGCCTCTGCTTTAATATAGACGCTATTTTATGTCGGTATCACTATCACCAAGACGTTGCAGGAGCAAAAAAAGCGTTCTAAATTTCGATTTTTGTGATCGGTAGGGGCTAGCAACTTAAAATTAGGCAAGGTACACATTTATTAGATATAAATGATCTTTAAGAAAAGTTTCGAAAAAATTGGAAATTTAAAAAGGGGGTGAAAATGCGTGAAAAACGTCCTTAAATCGTTCTAAATTGCGATTTCTACTCAATCTAAGGAAATACCAAAGCTATTTCAAAAGTAATGGTTGCAAATCAATGGTGACAGTCCCTGCTATAACATAGGTTATACTTTATGTTGCTGTCACTACCATCTGAAGGTTGCAAAAGCAAAACATGTTCTAATTTGCGTTTTTTGCACAACTGAGGGGTCTAACACTTTGAAGTATGGCATGGTATTTACTTACGAGATGCAACTGCTTTCTAGGAACAGTCGAAAGAAAATTCCAAATTAAAAAAAATGAAGTGAGTGAAAAGCATTATAAATTACAAAACCGATTAAAAAAATAATGATGACAAATTTTGGTGTTCGAAACTTCTCAAACATAAGCTATATTTTATGTCTGTTCCACTACCACCAGAGGGTTGCAGGATCTAAAAACTTTCTAAATTGCGATTTCTGTGATACTGAAAAGGCTAGAAACTTTAAATATGACATGGCAGTTACTTATAAAATATAAATGCCCTCGAAGGAACGTCGAAAATAAATTCGAATTAAAAAGGGGTGAAGCGAAGGGGAAGTGCGAAAAGCATTCTAAAAAAGTTCTAAATTACGATTCTATGCAATTTAAGGGAATATAAACCGATTATGAAAGTAATAGTTGCGAATTAATGTTAACAGTCTCTTATCCTACACAGGCGATATTTTATGCCGGTGATTCTACCACCTGGGATTCACAAGAACAACAAACGTTCTAAAAAAGGGCTTTAAAAGCTTTTTAAATTACGTTTCTGTGGAATATTAGGAAATAACAAACCGATTTCAAAATTAATGTTGGCAAATTAATGGTGACAGTTCCTGTTTCAACATAGCCCTTTATGTTGAGAGAGGGGGTAGGACTTGGAATTTGACATGATGGTTAATTTTAAGATGTAAGAGGATGGTTTCTAAAAAATTCAAAACTTCAAATGAATACTGAAATGAGCGTATTAATTCAGCATAAAAGTTTCAAAATATTTTCTAAATTATCATTTATTTAGTTTTATTTCATTTTATTAATTTAAGTCTCATTTCTGCCTAATGCAGTGTAATAATGATGTTTAATCAAACTGTGTTTTAAATAGTAATTTTTGAATTATTCCTAAAAGTAATAAGTACCTTTTAATAAAAAAAACTTTTTAATAAAATAAAATATTACCTTTTAATAAAATAAAAACTTATTTAGTACCTTTTAATAAAAATTAGACATATAAATATCACTTGGCATATTTCAAATATTACGCAAGCAAAGCCGCGGGGTTTGCTAGTTATTATTATTATTATTTATTATCTATACTTCCTATTATAAAGAGGAAAAAATTGTTTATTTGTCGGAGGTAAGCTCTTGAACTACCGAACCGATTCCAAAACTAATGGTATCAAAATGATGGTGTTAGTCCAACTTAGAACATAGGCTATATCTTATATCGGTTCCACTACCCCAAAGGGGGTGTAGGAGCAAAAAACGTTCTAAAAATGCGATATTAGCGTTACTGAAGGGCCTAGAAATATGACATTTTGTATATTAGTTACTTATAAGATATAAATTATGTCTAAGAACAGTTCTTAAACAATTTGAAATTTAAAAGGGGTGAAAATACACAAAAAGCGTTCTAAAAAACGTTCTAAATGGTAGTTTCTACACAATCTCAGGAAATACCAAACCGATTTAAAAAATATTGGTGTCAAAATGATGGTGACAACGCTTGCTCCAAGATAGGCTATGTTTTATGTCGGTGTCTCTACCCCAAAGGGGTTTGCAGGAGCAAAAAACGTTCTAATAATGCGATTTATGTGTTACTGAAGGGCCTAGAAATATGAAATTTGAAATATTAGCTACTTATTATATATAAAGGATTTCTAAGAACAGTTATTAAACAATTCGAAATTTGAAGGGGGTGAAAATGCGCGAAAATCGTTCTAAAAAACGTTCTAAATGGTAGTTTCTACACAATCTCAGGAAATACAAACCGATTACAAAAATATTGGTGTCAAAATGACGGTGACAACCCTTGCTCCAACATAGGCTATGTTTTATGTCGGTGCCACTACCCGAAAGGGGGTGCAAGAGCAAAAAACGTTCTAAAAATGCGATTTTTGCGTTACCGAAGGGCCTAGAAATATAAAATTTGAAATATCAGCTACTTATTAGATATAAAGGATTTCTAAGAACAGTTCTTAAACAATTCGAAATTTAAAAGGGGTGAAAATGCGCGAAAAGCGTTCTAAAAAACGTTCTAATGGTGGTTTCTACACAATCTCAAGAAATACCAAACAGATCTAAAAAAAAATGGCGTCAAAATGATTGTGACAACCCTTGCTCCAACATAGGCGATGCTTTATGTCGGTGCCACTAACCCAAAAGGGGTGCAGGAGAAAAACGTTCTAAATTGCGGCTTTTGCGTTACGGAAGGACCTAGAATCGTGAAATTTGGAATGGTAGTTAGTTATAAGATATCAATGATCTCTAAGGACATTTCCTAAAAAAATCGAAATTTAAAAGGGTGTCAAAATGCGCAAAAAGCGTTGTAAAAAACTTTCTAAATTGCGATTTCTATGCAATCTTAGGAAGTACTGAACCGATTTCAAATATAATGGTGTAAAAATGATGGTGACAGATCTTGCTCCAAGATAGGTTATATTTTATATCTTCCACTACCCTAGAGGAGATGCAGGAGCAAAATGCGCGAAAACCGTTCTAAAAACGTTCTAAATGCCGATTTGTCGGGTATATCTCAGGAAGAATGAATATGATTTCAAACTTAATGGTAGGAAATTGATGCGGACAGCCTCTGCTCTAACATAGACGCTATTTTATGTCGATATCACTATCACCAAGACGTTGCAGGAGTAAAAAAGCGTTCTAAATTTCGATTTTTGTGATCGGTAGGGGTTAGCAACTTAAAATTAGGCAAGGTACATATTTATTAGATATAAATTATCTTTAAGAACAGTTTCGAAAAAATTGGAAATTTAAAAAGGGGTGAAAATGCGCGAAAAGAGTCCTAAAAACGTTCTAAATTGCGATTTCTACTAAATTGCGATATCTACGGAAATACCAAAGCTATTTCAAAAGTAATGGTTGCAAATCAATGGTGACAGTCCCTGCTATAACATAGGTTATATTTTATGTTGCTGTCACTAGCATCTGAGGGTTGCAAAAGCAAAACATGTTGTAATTTGCGTTTTTTGCACAACTGAGGGGTCTAACACTTTAAAGTATGGCATGGTATTTACTTACAAGATGCAACTGCTTTCTAAGAACAGTCGAAAGAAAATTCCAAATTTAAAAAAAATAAGTGAGTGAAAAGCTTTATAAATTACAATTTTTAAGCAAACTTATAAATTACCAAACCGATTAAAAAAATAATGATGACAAATTTTGGTGATAGAACCTGCTCAAACGTAAGCTATATTTTATGTCTGTTCCACTACCACCAGAGGGTTGCAGGAGCTAAAAATTTTCTAAATTGCGATTTCTGTGATACTGAAAAGGCTAGAAACTTTAAATATGACATATTAGTTACTTATAAAATATAAATGTCCTCGAAGGAACGTCAAAAATAAATTCGAATTAAAAAGGGGTGAAGCGAAGGGGAGGTGCGAAAAGCATTCTAAAAAAGTTCTAAATTACGATTCTATGCAATTTCAGGGAATATAAACCGATTATAAAAGTAATAGTTGCGAATCAATGGTAACATTCTCTGATCCTTCACAGGCTATATTTTATGTCGATGGTTCTACCACCTGGGGTTCACAGGAACAACAAACGTTCTAAAACAGGGCTTTAAAAGCTTTTTAAATTACGTTTCTGTGGAATATTAGGAAATAATGAACCGATTTCAAAATTAATGTTGGCAAATTAATGGTGACAGTTCCTGTTTCAACATAGCCCTTTATGTTGAGAGACTTGGTAGGACTTGGAATTTGACATGATGGTTAATTTTAAGATATAATAAGATGGTTTCTAAAAAAATCAAAACTTCAAATGAATACTGAAATGAGCGTATTAATTGAGCATAAAAGTTTCAAAATATTTTCTAAATTATCATTTATTTAGTTTTATTTCATTTTATTAATTTAAGTCTCATTTCTGCCTAATGCTGTGTAATAATGATGTTTAATCAAACTGTGTTTTAAATAGTAATTTTTGAATTATTCCTAAAAGTAATAAGTACCTTTTAATAAAAAAAACCTTTTAATAAAATAAAATATTACCTTTTAATAAAATAAAAATTTAGTTAGTACCTTTTAATAAAAATTAGACATATAAATACCACTTGGCATATTTCAAATATTACGCGAGCAAGGCCGCGGGGTTTGCTAGTAATACTTCCTATTATAAAGAGGAAAAAATTGTTTATTTGTCGGAGGTAAGCTCAGGAGCTACCGAACCGATTCCAAAAGTAATGGTATCAAAATGATGGTGTTAGTCCAACTTAGAACATAGGCTATATCTTATGTCCATGCCACTACCCCAAAGGGGGTGCAGGAGCAAAAAACGTTCTAAAAATGCGATTTTTGCGTTACTGAAGGGCCTAGAAATATGAAATTTGGAATATTAGTTACTTATAAGATATAAATGATGTCTAAGAACAGTTTTTTACAATTCGAAATTTAAAAGGGGTGAAAATGCACAAAAAGCGTTCTAAAAAACGTTCTAAATGGTAGTTTCTACATAATCTCAGGAAATACGAAACCGATTTAAAAAGGAATGGTGTCAAAATGATGGTGTTAGTCCAACTTAGAACATAGGCTATATCTTATGTCTGTGCCACTACCCCAAAGGGGGTGCAGGAGCAAAAAACGTTCTAAAAATGCGATTTTTGCGTTACTGAAGGGCCTAGAAATATGAAATTTGGAATATTAGTTACTTATAAGATATAAATGATGTCTAAGAACAGTTCTTAAACAATTCGAAATTTAAAAGGGGTGAAAAGGCACAAAAAGCGTTCTAAAAAACGTTCTAAATGGTAGTTTCTACATAATCTCAGGAAATACCAAACCTATTTTTAAAATATTGGCGTCAAAATGATAGTGACAACGTTTGCTCTAAGATAGGCTATGTTTTATGTCGGTGCCACTAACCCAAAGGGGGTGTAGGAGCAAAAAACGTTCTAAAAATGCGATTTATGTGTTACTGAAGGGCTTAGAAATATGAAATTTGCAGTATCAGCTACTTATTAGATATAAAGGATTTCTAAGAACAGGTCTTAAACAATTCGAAATTTAAAAGGGGTGAAAATGCGCGAAAAGCGTTCTAAAAACGTTCTAAATGGTGATTTCAACACAATCTCAGGAATTACCAAACCGATTAAAAAAATAATGGAGTCAAAATGATGGTGAAAAACCTTGCTCCAACATAGGCTATGTTTTATGTCGGTGCCACTAACCTAAAGGGGGTGCAGGAGAAAAGCATTCTAAATTGCGGTTTTTGCATGACGGAAGGGCCTTGAATCGTGAAATTTAGAATGGTAGTTAGTTATAAGATATCAATGATCTCTAAGGACATTTCCTAAAAAAGTCGAAATTTAAAAGGGGGGTCAAAATGTGCAAAAAGCGTTGTAAAAAACATTCTAAATTGCGATTTCTAGCAATCTCAGGAAATACTGAACCGACTTCAAATATAATGGTGTAAAAATGATGGGTACAGATCTTGCTCTAATATAGGCTATATTATATATCTGTTTCCACTACCCCAGAGGAGATGCAGAAGCAAAATGAGCGAAAAGCGTTCTAAAACGTTCTAAATGCCGATTTGTCACCAATATCTCAGGAAGAATCAAACTGATTTCAAAAGTAATGGTAAGAAATTGATGCTGACAGCCTCTGCTCTAACATATACGCTATTTTAAGTCGGTATCACTATCACCTAGACGTTGCAGGAGCAAAAAAGCGTTCCAAATTTCAATTTTTGTGATCGGTAGGGGCTAGCAACTTAAAATTAGGCAAGGAACATATTTATTACATATAAATGATCTTTAAGTGTAGTTTCAACAAAATTGGAAATTTAAAAAGGGGTGAAAATGCGCGAAAAGCGTTCTAAAAACGTTCTAAATTGCGATTTCTACTCAATCTCAGGAAATTCGAAAGCTATTTCAAAAGTAATGGTTGCAAATCAATGGTCACAGTCCCTGCTATAACATAGGTTATATTTTATGTTGCTGTCACTACCATCTGAGGGTTGCAAAAGCAAAACATGTTCTAATTTGCGTTTTTTGCATAACTGAAGGGTCTAACACTTTGAAGTATGGCATGGCATTTGCTTACAAGATGCAACTGCTTTTTAAGAACTGTCGAAAGAAAATTTCAAATTTAAAAAGATGAAGTGAGCGAAAAGTGTTATAAATTACAATTTTTATGTAATCTTATTAAATACCAAATCGATTAAAAAAATAATGATGACAAATTGTCGGTGATAGAACCTGCTCAAACATAAGCTATATTTTATGTCTGTGCCAGTACCACCAGTGGGTTCCAGGAGCTAAAAACTTTCCAAAGTGCGATTGCTGTGATACTGAAAAGGCTAGAATCTTTAAATATGGCATGGTAGTTAGTTAGAAAATATATATGCCCTCGAAGAACTGTCGAAAATAAATTCGAATTAAAACGGGGTGAAGTGAAGGGGAGGTGCGAAAAGCATTCTAAAAAAGTCCTAAATTACGATTTCTACTCACTTTCAGGGGATATAAACCAAATATAAAAGTAATTGTTGCGAATCAATGGTAACAGTCTCTGATCGTACACAGGCTGTATTTTATGCCGATGATTCTACTACCTGGGCTTCACAGGAACAACAAACGCTCTAAAAAAGGCCTTTAAACGCTTTCTAAATTACGTTTCTGTGGAATATTAGGAAATAACAAACCAATTTCAAAATTAATGTTGGCAAATTAATGATGACAGTTCCTATTTCAACATAGCCCTTTATGCTGAGAGAGGTGGTAGGACTTGGAATTTGACATGATGGTTAATTTTAAGATGTAAGAAGATGGTTTCTAAAAAATTCGAAACTTCAAATGAATACTGAAATTAGCGTATTAATTAAGCATAAAAGTTTCAAAATATTTTCTAAATTATTATTTATTTAGATTTATTTCGTTTTATTAATTTAAGTCTCATTTCTGCCTTATGCTGTGTAACAATGATGTTTAATCAAACTGTGTTTTAAATAGTAATTTTTTTAATTATTCCTAAAAGTAATAAGTACCTTTTAATAAAATAAAATATTACCATTTAATAAAATAAAAATTTAGTTAGTACCTTTTAATAAAAATTAGGCATATAAATATCACTTGGCATATTTCAAATATTACGCGAGCAAAGCCGCGGGGTTTGCTAGTATATTATAAAGCAGTAAGATCTGAAAGTTCCGCCCGAATGTTTTCAAAAACTACCCGGTGGATTTTTTTGCAAATAGTGTCATTCGATAGAGAATATTCACGTGGTGGTTTATGAGTAAAATATACAGGGATAACTATGATTTTTGGTAATAAATTTCGCATTTATTGTTATTTTGAACGAAAAGGTTGCCAGAGGTTACTTTTTGGCGACAAATGAATTGAAATCGCTGTATCCGTTAGAAAATAAATGCAAAAACAATTACTGATATTTAATTGTAAAAAAAGAAAGAAAAATCCATTTAAATGAGGGATTATGTTAAAAAAAGAATATATTTAATTTAAATCTAAAAGAAATATTTGTAATTTAATTTAAACCTGAAAGAAATATTTGTAATGCTTAAAAATTAATTTAATGAGAAAGATTACAATTGATACGCAATATTTGGCTCATTATCGCTTGCGTTAGATTATAGAAATGAATCTGAAAATTTGATTAGATGAATTTTTAATGACTTTTTTTCTTCTTTTTTTTTTCTTTTTATTTTTATCTAAACCCCATCACGTAACTTATAGAAGAAACAAGCAGATGTAATTGTGAGTTACATGTGTAATTATTATTTATTGCTTTACGATTTTTTATTTTACTTTTGTCGCCAAACAATGTGATTTTAAGTCAAAAATGCATAAGTGTGACACTAGCTTGAGGATATTCTCATAAATGGCGTTTTTTCAACTGAACGAGATCTTTTTTTGAGTACATTTTTATATTCAATTGTAACTTATATATATATATATATCAGTTAATATTTTAAAAATGGAATCAAATACTTAAATTTTAGTGTGAATTTCTGCCACACATACATATTGTAAAATAATTTCATATTTTTTAAAATGTTTTTCACCGTAATTCCGAAAGCATGTGATATTTATAAACTCGAACTCAGATCAATGAATATTATCCATTTTTTAAGCAAATATTATCTATTGTTTATTTCATTTTTTCTTAACTCATATCGCCAATATCATTCATAGGAAAATTCACACCTTCTAAATCTGGGAAATGAAGTTAGTTTTTAAGGAAATTTATACAATCATGCGTTATTATTATCGAAAAATTCAACATTTTGAAAAAAAAAATTGCAAGTCTTTTGTAATTCGTCATGTCTTCTTCGTCTTTCTTCGTAATTTCTCCTCTGTTATGTAATATTTCAAATGATATTGGACTAATTTTTCGATCATCGAGTCACCGCCAAATGGCATATCTATATAGTATCGCTAAGAAAGGATTTTCTAAAGTATCACCCCTAACGGCGTTTTTGCAAGGGGAGGGAAAAAAATTCCTTAAAAATCGGATATTATAATTATGCGTCAGATGATAGCATAATTTAATGTATTTTTGTATACTGAATCGATTGGTGCCAAGTAAATTCTTATAAGTGCAACAGTGCATGACATTTTTCATATTTTTCTAATTTGGCGGTGTCTTTGGCGTCTAAACCTCAAAATATCTAACATTACATCCGTTACTCTAGCAACGAAAAAATTCAATTTAACTCTTTTGGATAAAGAATAAAAACGGCTCTATAAGTTTGAAAAAAAAAAAAAAATACGAACATCTTAATTAAAAAAAAATGGTACTACTTAGTTATCCCGTTGACCAATTTCGCCAAATTATATAAATCGCCAAACCACTCGCCAAATTACATTAATTGACATAAGTTGTATTTTAATAATGAATGAACAAATAAATTAGTATAACAATAATAAAAATACAAATAAAACGTAGGAATAAAAATAACTTGATTGCGTAAGCACGTGTAACTTCCTTGAAGTCAAGTGAGTATGACATCTACGATCAACCGTTATTGGCATTTAATCTTATAATTTGGCGATAGATTTTTGGTCGACGGAATAACTAAGTAGTACCCCCCCCCCCCCCACAAAAAAAATAGTGATTTTATGTAAAATAAAAGGAACAATTTTACTAAGAGATTAGCGTTATAGAACGAAAAGTTACTGCTTAGATATTCCGTCGACCAAAAATCTATCGCCAAACTATAAGATTAAATGCCAGTAATGGCTGATCGTAAATGTCAAATTCACCTGACTTTAAGCAAGTTACACGTGTTTACGTCACAAAGTGATTTTTATTTCGGCGTTTTAATTGTATTTTTATTAATGTTATACTAATTTATTTGTTCTTTCGTTATTTAAAATAAAAATTACGTCAATTTGTATAATTTGGCGAAATTGGTCGACGGGATAACTAAGTAGTACCAACGAAAATATTTAAATATGAAAGCAATGTTTGTAACGACTTAAAAATTATTTTCAATGAAAGAAATTGGAATCGGAATAATATTTGGCGATTTATAATTTGCTCCTCGATAAGGAGAAAAAATGGTGCGCAGATCTCGCCAATAGCATTTTTAAAATTGCCAGTAGCAGTAGTTACATTTTGCGTATGTAAATTAAAAATAATTCTTTGTTTTTAATTCCTGTTATTGTTTATCTTTTCAGTTTTTTAAATAAAATTAGTGTAAGGCATGCATTTTAAATGAAATGAGTGAAAGGTTTGTATCTTAAATGAAAATAATAAATATAAGAATATGGTATGAAAACAATCTTTGTTGATTTATTACCTGCGCCCGGCTAACATAAAAGTATCACAAAAGCCACATATTCACTTTTCTTTGGGCTCATAGGAATTCAAGTTAACCTTCCGTAATCGGGTACTTCACATATTGGTGTATTAGCTACAATGTTGAAAGCATCGTTTATGTTTGAAGCGAAAATTTCACGATGAATTCTATTACACAAAATCGCATCATCATCATCTACTATATATTTAAAACGGAAATTTGCATTTCATTCCGATTGTTTATAATATTTTGATAGGATATAATGGTGGTATAGATGTCATATACGTCCGATATTGGTGCGATTTTTTACCGACGCCAATTTGGCGAAAACATAAACAGCATTAACAACTTCCGGGTTACCATATCAAGCAAAATAACGACACTTTGGCGCCAGTTAAGTATTCTTGCGTATTGCAATGTTTCTGACATTGGCGTCAGAAAAAAATCGCGCCTATATGGATCATGTATGACATCTGTGCCCAAGTGGTTAGGTAATAATTTTGGAAATGTTTTAGTGTATACATATTGTTTACTTAGTCATAGAGCAAAAAAAAAAAAAAAAAAAAAAAAAAAAAAAAAAAAAAAAAAAAGTTAAAAATTAAGTGAAAGTTTAGCCTTTTTTTTTTTAAATCTACAGAACGTATTTTGATGCAAGTGGCACTGTTACATGACGTTTCAGGAATGGTGTTAGTATATAACATTTCATTATATGTTGATTAGTTATAGAGCTATTAATTCCTGTTGTCATAACGGTCTCATTACCCTACCAAAAGTACATTGTTAGTAATCAACTAAAAGAATTACTTCTTAATAGCTAAATTTTGTCCAACGCTTAAGGTAATATTATATCACAATGGCGTTCGCATCGTTATCAGCAATGAGTAAGGTCCAGCTGAAGGTCCATATTGTTTAAAATGCAAGTTCAAATTCACCAATGTTCACTTGGAAAAATTGACCAGCGCAGCGGGCATAGCCTGCTAGTAATATTATAAAGAGGTAAAAATTGTTTATTTGTAGGAGGTAAGCTCTGGAACTACTGAACCGATTCCAAAAGTAATGGTATCAAAATGATGGTGTTAGTCCAACTTAGAATATAGGCTATATCTTTTGTCCGTACCACTGTCCAAAAGTGGGTGCAGGAGCAAAAGACTTTCTAAAAATGCGATTTTTGCGTTACCGAAGTGCCTAGAAATATGAAATTTGAAATATTGGCTACTTATTAGACATAAATAATGTCTAAGTTCTTAAACAAATCGAAATTTAAAAGGGGTGAAAATGCACAAAAAGCGTTCTAAAAACGTTCTAAATGGTGGTTTCTACACAATCTCAGGAAATACCAAACCGATTTAAAAAATAATGTTGTCAAAATTATGGTGAAAACCCTTGCTCCAAGATAGGCTATATTTTATGTCGGTGCCACAACACCAAAGGGGGTGACGGAGCAGAAAACGTTCTAAAAATGCGATTTTTGCGTTACTGAAGGGCCTAGAAATATGAAATTTGAAATATTAGCTACTTATTCGATATAAAGGATTTCTAAGAACATTTCTTAAGCAATTCGAAAATTAAAAGGGGTGAAAATGCGCGAAAAGCGTTCTAAAAAACGTTCTAAATGGTGGTTTCTACACAATCTCAGGATATACCAAACCGATTTACAAAATAATGGTGTCAAAATAATGGTGAAAACGCTTGCTCTAAGATAGGCTATATTTTATGTCGGTGCCACTACCCCAAATGGCGTGAAGGAGCAAAAAACGCTCTAAAAATGCGCTTTTTGCGTTACTGAAGGGCATAGGAATATGAAATTTTAAATATTATCTACTTATTAGATATACAGAATTTCTTAGAACAGTTCTTAAGCAATTCGAAATTTAAAAGGGGTGAAAAAACGTTCTAAATGGTGATTTCTACACAATCTCAGGAAATACCAAACCGATTTAAAAAATAATGGTGTCAAAATAATGTGTCAACGCTTGCTCAAGAATAGGCTATGTTTTATGTCGGTACCACTACTTAAAGGGGGTATAGGAGCAAAAAACGTTCAAAAATGCGATTTATGCGTTACCGAATGGCCCAGAATCATGAAATTTGAAATATTAGCTACTTTTTAGATATAAAGGATTTCTATGAAGCAATTCGAAATTTAAAAGGTGTGAAAATGCGCGAAAAGCGTTCTAAAAAACTTTCTAAATGGAGATTTCTACACAATCTTAGGAAATACCAAACAGATTTAAAAAATAATGGCGTCAAAATGATGGTGACAAGCCTTGCTCCAACATAGGCTATGTTTTATGTCGGTACCACTACCCTAAAGGGGGTGCAGAAGAAAAAAAAAACGTTCTAAATTGCGGTTTTTTTTGTTACGGAAGGGCCTCGAATCATGAATTTTGGATTGGTAGTTAGTTATAACATATCAGTGATCTCTAAGGTCATTTCCCCCCAAAAAAATCAAAATTTAAAAGGGGGTCAAAATGCGCAAAAAGCGTTGTAAAAAACGTTCTAAATTCCGATTTCTATGCAATCGCAACAAGTACTGAATCGATTTCAAATATAATGGTGTAAAAATGATGGTGACAGCTCTTGCTCCAAGGTAGGCTATGTTTTAAATCTATTTCCACTACCGCAGAGGAGCAGCAGGAGCAAAAAACGTTCTAAAATGCGATTTTTGAATTATGGAAGAAACTAGACTCATGAAATTTTGCATGATTTATATTTATTAGATATAAATGATCTCTAAGAACTTTTCTTTAAAAATTTGAAATTTAAAAGGGGTGAAAATGCGCGAAAAGCGTTCTAAAAACGTTCTAAATGCCGATTTTCAGTAATATCTCAGGAAGAATCAAACTGATTTCAAAAGTAATGATAGGAAATTGATGCTGACAGCCTCTACTCTAACATAGACGCTATTTCAAGTCGGTTCTCACTATCACCTAGAGGTTGCACAAGCAAAAAAAAAATGTTCTAAATTTCTATATTTGTGATCGGTAGGGGCTATCAACTTGAAATTAGCCAAGGTACATATTTATTCGATATAAATGATCTTTAAGAACAGTTTCGAAAAAATTGGAAATTTAAAAAGGGGTGAAATGCGCGAAAAGCGTTCTAAAAACGTTCCAAATTGCGATTTCTACTCAATCTCAGGAAATACCAAAGCTATTTCAAAAGTAATGGTTGCAAATTAATGGTGACAGTCCCTGATCCAACATAAGCTATATTTCATGTTGCTGTCGCTACCATCTGGGGGTTGCAAGAGCAAAACAGGTTCTAATTTGCGGTTTTTGCACAACTGGGGGGTCTAACACTTTGAATTATGGCATGGTATTTACTTAGAAAATGCAACTGCTTTCTAAGAACAGTTGAAAGAAAATTCCAAATTTAAAAAGCTTAAGTGAGCGAAAAGAGTTCTAAATTACAATTTTTATACAATCTTATCAAATACCAAACCGATTAAAAAAAATAATGGTGACAAATATTTGGCTATAGAACCTGCTCAAACATAAGCTATATTTTATGTCTGTGCCACTACCACCAGAGGGTTGTAGGAGCAAAAAATTTTCTAAATTGCGATTTCTGTGATACCGAAAAGGCTAGAAATTTTAAATATGGCATGGTAGTTACTTATAAAATATAAATGCCTTCGAAGGATTGTCTAAAATATATTCGAAATAAAAAGGGGTGAAGCGAAGGGGAGGTGCGAAAAGCATTCTAAAAAAGTCCTAAATTACGATTTCTATGCAATTTCAGGGGATATAAACATATTATAAAAATAATAGTTGCGAATCAATGGTAACAGTCTCTGATCCTACACAGGGTATATTTTATGCCGATGATTCTACCACCTGGGGTTCATAGGAACAACAAACATTCTAAAAAAGCCTTTAAAAGCTTTCTAAATTACGTTTATGTGGAATATTAGGAAATAACAAACCGATTTCAAAATTCATGTTGGCAAATTAATGGTGACAGTTCCTATTTCAACATAGTCCTTTATGTTGAAAGAGGTGATAGGACTTGGAATTTGACATGATAGTTAATTTTAAGATGTAAGAAGATGGTTTCTAAAAAATTCAAAAGTTCAAATGAATAATGAAATGACGTATTAATTGAGTATAAAAGTTTCAAAATATTTTCTAAATTATCATTTTTTTAGTTTTATTTCGTTTTATTAATTTAAGTCTCATTTCTGCCTAATGCAGTGTAATAATGATGTTTAGTCAAACTATGTTTTAAATAGTAATTTTTAAATTATTCCAAAAAGTAATAAGTACAAAATAAAATATTACTTTTAATAAAATAAAAATTTAGTCAGTACCTTTCAATAAAGATTAGACATATAAATATCACTTGGCATATTTCAAATATTACGCGAGCAAAGCCGCGGTATTTGCTAGTAATTTATATCTGGGTTATTATTTTATGGACACGCTGCATTAGTAGCGAGATCTTAGATACTGGTAAATGTTTTCATAAATGTTTTTAAAAATGGTTTCATAAATATTTTAATAAATTGAATGGGGAAGATAATAACAATGAGAACTTGTAAGAGTTAGGAAACCTGTAACCAACTTTTAAATGCATGCTTTCGATCTTTCTTTTATTTTTATATGTGATATTACACAAAAGTAATTTTTTATAGAGAAATCTGAAATGGGAAAAGGGGAAAAATAATTTAAAAGGAAGATACTAGTTGTGAAATCTTAAATACGCTTGGTCATGTTTCCAATGTACGTTTTCGATCTTTCCTTTAACCCATTTATACCTGAATTTTTGTTTTCTCGAATTTGTTGGTAAAATCTCTTTAAAATGTTGCAAAATTAAGAGGAAAAAAATTAAAAAAATTCTTCTAAAATATTTTTGTTTTTATTTGATAAAATGCAAACGTACTAAATATGGGAATATCCATATCTGGAAAAATATATAATTATATGTTTTGTCTAAATTTATATAAATTAAGCTTTTAAATTTTATATTATATACTATAATTAGTATTTTTATGAACTATAAAAAAAATATATTTATTTCTTTACAGAGACTAATGACATTATATATATTATTAATAACAAATTAAGAATAACTTGTTAGGTTATGTACTTAAGGCTTAAAAACAATTTATAACAATTCTATCTTCAAAAGGACGTTACATAAATAATTGCCACCTAAATGTCTAATAGAAATATGTACACATTTGCGTCGTGCGAACTATATTTTGTACGTTACAAACATGCATAAAAAATAGGCTTTAACATATAATTTCGCAATTTAAAAAAATACGTATTTCAAAGAAGTCTACATACTAACATTTTGAATTATTTATTTGGATCCTTGATACAAAAAATACAATTAAACTTACTTTTTACATTTCGCTCTCTTGAAAAATGAAAAAACTATAAACGCCAAAAAAGGCCTTCATTTAAGCAAATAAATATCAATCTTATGCTGTCATCTCTCGGTAATAGTTAAAGACATTTATAGAAAATTTCTTTCAATAGAGAATTATTTTCATGATGTAAAGAAAAAGATAATTAAAAAAAATTATTAAAATTCGAAACGTCCCGAAGATTGGACGCTAGCTATACATGGGTTAATATTAGACCAAAAGGCGACTGCGCAAAACATAGCCTTATCGATTTGTTGGCTGAAATTCCAGGGTTAGTTAAAACTCCATCCGCATATTAAAATGCAACTGGTCGCCAAATCAGATGTTGGTTGACAAACTTTCAAACCCGATTTAAGTGTTTGACTGGTAAGTTTACCAATATGTTTTTCTGCCCCCAGTCTTCCATGTTTTCATACGTTGGGGTTCAGGAAAACACAATGATTAAACCACTAAAAATGGGTCTCAGTTGGTTTCCATGAAGATATGACTTCACATACCAGTTGCTTTATTATATGCTAATGTTCTCTTTAATCCTGGAATTTCAGCCGCTAACTCAACGTGTTGATGATCTGTGCAGATATCTTCCGGTCTATATTCATTATGATAATATATTTAGTTAATGTCTCGTGAGAGATCTTTAATTTTGAATGCTAAACTTATATTATTAAATGTTTAAGATTCTAAGAATTTTATAAAACTTTAGACTTTTTGGAAGAATGTTAGGCTAACTAGAGTAGATTGGATGAAGATGCCGTTGTCTTTGACTTAATTTTTCTAAAAATCGCCTGTTGTTTAGATTTTTTATTCATTGATTTGTTGTTAAAGTTTAGACTCTAATGTATGATTTAAAAACTTATCTAATTTTTCAGATGTTATAGAAAGCATCCAAAATTTTACTTTTGTAAACACTTGCATTTCGGCATCTTACCCATAGGTATGGGTAAGAGGGCCAACTATCTAGGGGTAAGATGCCTTATGGAGTTTCAATGTAAAAAATAATTTTTGTGAAGCAATATAAAACATAATGGGACAAATAAAAGTAACTTTAATATTTTAGACATACTAAAGTTGTTAACTAACTTAATATTAGGAAATTACAAAAATATGAATGTAACTAACGTTGGCAATATAATAAAAAAAAACTAATATTTATTTATTATATAATTATTTATGTTATGTTAATATATCTGTTTGTATAGTATTTATTTAATATATTTTGTTCTACTTAACATTTAAAAGAATTACGGCTATTAAGTATGCAATTTTTTAAACACTAAAACAAGTTTAACTACGGTAAAGCCACTGTGATAAAGTGCTTTAGAGTCAAGCATTTTTGTTAATGTTTTTTATATATCTCTTTGACCTAGCAATATCCCAGGTCTGTCACAAACTACACATTTGTTTAGGAACTTTGAGCAGCGTTTATATAACCAACAATTTCATTGAATGCACTTGATCCCATCACAATTTCCCGTGGTTTTATTGCAGTATGTTAGACACTCTGAACAATCACTCACTTTAATAAAAAGTCCTCGTCTTCTTTGGAGGGAATTTAATCATCATCTATATCATCGTCTGCTGAAGATTCTGTCTTTCTACCCTTTGACTCCTTATCTAATTCCTTTTTTGAAAGACTTGAGACGCCTGGAAATTCGCAGTTGCTATTGTCACAACTCTTTAGTTTGGCTTTTAAAGGCCATTAAAATTATTTTTATTTGAATATTAAAATGAGATAAAACACTTTGGTGAAAATTACGTCATATTTTAAACAATACATTAAAATGTTTAATTTAAAATAAATTTTTTATAGCGTCTTTATAAAATTGTTTACTTAGCCATTTTATGCAAGCTAATATTAAATAATTTTTGTTTTGATCTTATTTAATCAACCACGAAAGTAGCAATTAGCTGTCTCGACAGCAGTTGATTCTGCCTTAAAATCCCTCAGCCGAAGAGAAATGAATAGAAACCTAATTACAGGAGATTGCCACTAGTGGTTTAATTGCGATTTAATCTTCCGTAATCTTCCAAATTAATGTGTTTTTAGAGTCTGCAGTGTCGATTGATGAGCAGGATGCAGTTTGGCGAGCATAGCTCGTAGGGAGAAGAAACCATAAGTTATCTAAGACTATATTATATACTACCGATATTTACACTTATTAAAATTATTTATAACTCCATTTAAGAAAATTTTTTTAACAATAATTAAAATTAATAATTATTAAACAATTATTTACGAGACCAATAAAGATTTTTATAAGGCAAAATACATATAGAAGCCGCTCAAGTTATGTTTACCTTATATTTTAATATTTCTTTATGTCATTTTATACATTTAGAAAATTTATAACTTTAATCAATGATTTTTTTAATCAGTTCATTAAAATCACGATTTAAGCACTGATTTAAATTATCTGATTAAAATTGCTGACAAAGTAGTTAACAGCCAATAGTAATTTAAACAATGAAGAAACAACCAGGCATTTGACCGCAACAGAAAGTAACCGGCATCTTACCCCAAGGGAAAACAACCGGGATTTTAAGTCCAAAATTTTCGTCGACTTACCCCAAAGTATTGGGCAAGACACAGGTGCTCCCCACTGACGTAAAGAAGCGGGAACCGGCCACCATTTATGCTTTTCAGAATAGCCAGGTACCAGTACTCTGTAAAGACATCAGATTTATGTCTCTGGTGTTTAAACTAAAACTTATATAGGCAAATAAAGAAGTCGCGTAAAAGATTTTGGACACTTACTAAAAGCGTTAAGACGAAATAGCAATAAAAAAGTACCACTATTTTTTTTTCCTTTAAAGAACGGAAATGGAAATTTAAGTATCACTAGGAAACCTTCTTCCTTACAACTAAGCAGCGTGTCCCTAAACTGCCTGCGCATATGAAACATACATGATACGGCATCTTGTACGGTAAGTTAAGGTAAGCACCCACCCTGGGAACCCGCTTTTGGCTTATGGTTAGGTGTAACCCCCCCCCCCCCTGCCCAGGGCATGGAAAAGTTCTACTACCTGCAGAACCCCATGAATGATATTTTTTTCTGTTTAGGAGAAATAACAATGTTAGATATATGACAATTATTGACAGTGTGTGCAATAAATGTTTACAGATGACCCCTATAAACATTGGAGAGAATTATTCATTATTATAACATACTAGCAAACTCCGCGGCTTTGCTCGCGTAATAGTTGAAATATGCCAAGTGATATTTGTATGACTATTTTTTGTAGGAAAAACACTTTTTGAAATAATTCAAAAATTACAAATTAAGCCACAGTTTGACTAAACTTCATTATAAAAGTGCAATAGACAGAAATGAGATTCTAATTAATAAGAATAACTAAAACTAATTCCAATTAAATGATAATTTAGAAAGTATTTTGAGTCTTTTATGCTCATTTCATACGCTCATTTCAGTATTCATTCGAAGTTTTGAATTTTTTAGAAACCATCTTAACACATTTACATATTAAAATAACTATCATGTCAAATTCCAAGGTTCTTGTCTAACAGTCTACCACCTCTCTGGTGTTAGTGGAACCAACATAAAATGTCGAAACAGAGTTGAAAAAGAGTGTCTCGAAAAATGTTGAAACAGAGACTGTCACCATTAATTTACCAATATTAACCTTGAAATCGGTTAGTCTTTCCTAATATTCTATAGATAACGGAATTAAGATGTTTTTGAAGGATTTGTTGTTGTTCCTACCAACCAGGTGGTAGTGACACTGGCATAAAATATGGCCCGTATAGGATAAGGGACTATCACTCTTGATTCGCAACCAATAATTTCTGTAATCGGTTTATTATTTCCTGAGATTCCACAGAAATCGTAATTTAGGACACTTTTAGAATGCTTTTCGCTCCGTCCCTTCGCTTCACCCCTTTTTAATTTCGAATTTATTTTCGACTGTTCTTAGAGGACATTTATATTTTATAAGTAACTACCGTGCTATATTTAAAGTTTTTAGCCTCTTCAGTACCGCAGAAATCGCAATTTAGAAAGTTTTTTGCTCCTGCAACCCTCGACATAAAATATAGCTTATGTTTGAGCAGGTTCTATCACCATCAATTTGCAACCATTATGTTTGAAATCGGTTTCGTATTTCATACGATTCCACAAAAGTCGTAATTTAGAACGCTTATAGAACGCTTTTCGCCCACTTCGACCGTTTAAATTTTGGAACAAAATAAATACCTAAATCAATCAATCAAAAGTTAAATAAATAAATTCTTTATTTTAACGGACTATTATTCAATTCTTAAATCTGTTTTTCTAAGTTACAAATACTTTCGGTTTTCTAATTCACACAGTTTGAGAATCGGTGTAAATTCCTTACGGGTTTAATGACAGGGAACAGAAATCTCAAAAGAGGCAATGTTCACATAGTATAATAAGGGATGACAAACTGTCAACGGACATACCATCTTAAAGTACGCGTTCAAGATCGATCGCCAAAGTAGAAGCAGCATCGAACGCGGCTAGTACTTGGGATGGTAACCAAAGGAAAATAGCTGGCGATACTCGATTTTTATTATAGACTATGTTTTTATAGAAACTCTATATAATTTCTATAGATGTTTTTACAAAAGCTCTACAGACACTTCTATTGAACTTCTGCAGACATTTCTATAATTGTTAATTAAACTAGCTTATAGAAAAAATGGGCCACAATTCTATTGGATTCTGTAAGATTTTTTCTATAATTTTTATTTTTAGAATTATATAGGAAATTTTAGTGAGGGGTCTTTTAAATAAAGATAACAAAGTTATATTTTTTTAATTCACAGAATCAAAGAAAAGTGTTACTTTATTCATTATAACCTAGATTTTTCCGAATAGTCAGGTGGAAGAAATTTCTTTTGTTACGTCTGATGACGTCACCTATGCGTGTAGTCAATAGAAAAATACTAATACCCTTTTATTATGTAATCAGAATCAAGAAAATAAACACTTCTCAAATAGATACACTTATCAATGTGTTTAAAAGTAGAAACTTGCACTAATTAATGTTAGACGAATGTAAGAAATCTCAAAATAAATTTTATAAAAAGTGCATACTAAAAATTTCTGATTTTCAATAATTGTTAATTAGGTGAAAGTCAAAGTGTCATTGTGAATTCGAATGACGTCAGACATGTACGTAATCCATTCAGGAGCAAGTGTTGCCAGATTGGGGACTTTTTTAATCCAGATTATTTCACTGTCACCACTTTTTTTAAATAGTATAATTCGCCACATTTTTCAGAATTTTTAATCTATTTTTAAAAAGACTAAATATTGCTATTTCAAAACTAGTCGGATATGCCAATCCCAAAACTTTTCTCTATCTCACATATGTTAATACTTCAAAATTCTCTAGTACAGAGCCAAAATTAAATGACAATCTATGCCCATCATGAGGATTCTAAAGACATGAAATTCTGTGCATTAGTTCTTGAGATAGGGCTATCGCTAAAATCGTGTAAATCATGCGAAATGCAGCATATCAGTGCCACCGGATAGGTGGATTTACACCAAAATCTAATAATCAACAACTTATGTTAACGTGTAACTGAATCTGAAGTTTGATGAAAATCCGTTCATTAGTTTTTAAGATAGAGCTATTGAGGAAATCGTAAAAAATTCCGCATAGCAGCGCCACCAGTTGAACAATTTAGACCAAAAACTGATTAGCACCAGTTTATATTAGGGACTAACTGAATCTGAAGCTTGATGAAAATGGAAGCATTTGTTCTTGAGATACAACTATTGCGGAAATCGTGAAAAATGCAGCATAGAAGCGCCACCTATTGGGCGATTCAAACCAAAAATTAAATAGCATTAATTTATATCAGGGACTATTCAAATCTAATGTTTGATGAAAATGCATGCATTTTTTCTTGAGATAGAGCTATTGCGATAATCATGAATAATGCAGCATAGCAGCGCCACCTGTTGGGCGATTTTCACCAAAAACTAATCAGCAGCTAACTATATCCTGGAGTAACTGTATCTGACGTTTTATGGAAATTCGTGCAGTAGTTCTTGAGATATATCTATCTCTGAAATCGGGAGAAATGCCGCATAGCGGCGCCATCATTTTGGCAATTTTCACGAAAATCTAATCAGGTCCAGATTATATTAAGGTCTAACGAAATCTAAAGTTTTGTGAAATTCCGTGCATTGGTTCTTGAGATAGAGCGCCCACAAAATTTTTGTCACATACAGATTCACAGAGTGACAGAGTGACAGACAGCGTGACAGGCAGAGTGACGGACGGGGTGACAGACAGACATTTTCTAAAAACCATCAAATCGTGTTCAGGACATTCTAAAACGTATAAATCCGTTGAAAACCGGATGTCGAAAATTTTCACGAATCCAATACTTTCTTCTTGTAAAGATAGAAGAAAGTAAAAAACGGTGCCAATCAACAATCGGGGGACAAAAAAGTACCCAATCTGGCAACACTGTCAGGAACATCAATGCAGACATTTACATTTTCGTTCATATAGTAATTACATAAATTTCTAAATGATAATCTAAATATTTGCGTACAATTATACAAATTATCAATAGTAATAAATCCCGCATGGTTCATTCATATAAAAGGGCTAAAATAATAACCATCATTTATAATGCAAATATATATAATTTTACACAATTATTAAACGAATTTATAAGCTTTCAAAAATTAAATGGTATTTAATAAATATACAATATAATTTTAGATTTTTGTTGCGCAATGTAAAATAAAGTGTTTTATTTTTTAAAAACATATATATAATTTAACTTCGAATAATTGCACAATTTAAACCCTTTTAAAAATAAAATCTTATTTAACACATATACAATATTATACTTAACGTAAATTATTTTTTACTGCCGAATTTAAAATAATTTATTTTAATTATTTTTCCTATAAAAAAGCAATATATATATTTTTTTATCAGTAATGACTTTACATGTTTAATTACATTGAAGTGAGATACATTAAAAAAATAATAACTATTATATCAAAAATTATCTTATTAAATTAAATGCACAATTTAATAAGACATTTTCAATTAGCGGTTTCTAAACGATTCTGTTTAATTATTAATTCCAGATCGTAATAAAGCAGATGTTATTTTACCCATTTAGTTTGTAGGGAAAAAATCTTTTAACTGTAATAAAGAAAAAACTCTTTAATGAATTGTAAAAATTACACCTAGTAATAATATGCAAAAAGCGTAAAAAAAGAATAATGATACAAAATGTTAATTTTTTTTACCTCTAATTACTGCTTGAAAATCTTTCATTTGTTTTCTTTTAACTTTTAATTGGTTAAGAAAAATCGTAAAAAGATGAATCGCACCAGATTTGGTGTGCGTTATTTTTACATATTAGCATATAAATTGAATCGTTTATAATTTTCAAAAGTAAAAAATGCAGTAGAATTAAAATATTTTTAAATACATTAATGCTTATTAGGCATCTAAATGAATTTAGACCAATTAAATTACTCACATCAGTAAATATCCTTAATTTCTGAAACGGTAGAAAACAAATATGTATAAGCAGTGTTAATATAAAATGTCTTTATATATATATATATATATATATATATATATATTAGCTAATTTAAACTATAAACTAATTTATTTTTTTGGTTATCAAAATAGAAATGCATCGTAATGTAATACTGAATATAGGGGTAAGGAAAAGGTATGTATGCTGTAATTCTTCACAGCACTGTTTAATAATATATTTTTTTACATGTATTGAATATATTTGTAGGGAATTTAAATGCAGAACAAAAGAAGTAACTTTTGCAGCAGTATTAGAAAATTGAAAATGTTGAGAGGTTACAGACGCCAATTTTAGAGGCGTTTAAAGAACTATTTCTCTCATTTTTTTCTTGTTTAGTTGCACTCTCAAAGAACACACAAACTTTGATTCGAACTAGAATTTAAACGAATCAGAACTTGTACTTATCTTAAACATCGCACGTTTATAAATATATATGTGTATGTGTTATATATATATGTGTGTGTATGTGTGTTTATATACAGCGAGAGAGATAGAATGCCATGGATATTAAAAACTTGCGATTTTTAATGCAAGTTTCTTAAACAGTCAAGATTTTCATACTTCTGACTTATGAGAGATTCACAACCATTTGAAACCATCATCACAGTCCATTTTGAAACTAGTTTGATGTGTATATTCCAAAACTTTTTTCTATCTAATACACCTTAATATTTCAAAATGTAGTTACAAGTGTCAATACTTTAATATTATTAGTTCCATACTATACCAACTTTGACTTTCATCTGAAATTTCTGCTTCAGTCAATTATTCCGAGTAAAAGCGAGTTAATCTCGATCATGCTATTTATTTAAAAAAAAAATAGTTTTCTTTTATTCTGCGTTACATCAGCTTTTCGCGAATAGCGGGCTAATCATGATGCGAAGTTTCCGTCGCGTTACAATACAACAGCCGCCAGTGTGCAATAGAACAACGAAAAATCAATAAAATTATACAAAAATCGCTATTACAATGCTCCCTTTCGGCGGAATATTTCCAAATTTAAGGAGGACGTGCTATACTACATACCATAGAATCCAAACATACAAATTACATCCAAACAATGGACACAGCAAAAAACATAGACGAAAAATGTGGTTCAATTCTATGCATAACTGCATACACTTTTTGAACGTACAATAATGAAAATGACACAAAAATCACAATTACATCGTCTCTTTCTGTTGGAAAATTTTCAAATTAAGGGAGGACCTACTTGCCATAGCTAAATACTAATAAAAAATTGGTTCATTTCTGTGCATAACTTCATACACTTTTTCATGGTACAGTGGTGACATACGGACACACAGACACACAGACATTTTTTTATAAACATGTTTTTTGGGATCTTTTATTCCAAAAATGTGTAAATTCGTCGAAAAATGGAAGTGGCAAAAAATTTCGATTAGAATACTTTCTACTATTGAAAACAGAAGAAGATTAAAAAAAAAAAAAGTGAGATAGTTTATTTAAGAGGTGCATAAAATCTGTTTTATCTATTCCCACAATGAATCGAGTCTGTTTTCACATACTTTCTCAAATATGGGATCTTTTTTTTTTTAGACTTAGTTCACTGTGAGAGTGAATAAAATAGATTTTATACACCTTCTAAATTGTCTATCTCCTTTTTTACCTTCTTCTATCTTCAATAGAAGAAAGTATTGTAATCGAAATGTTTTTCGACTTCATTTTTTTTTTAAGATGGACTTGGTCTACAATGGTTGTGAGCACCTCATATGATAGTTTTGATACTACATTTAAACGATAGAGTTGGCGTCTAAAGGATTTATAATAGTTACATATTGACTCAAATTTATTTTTATTTTTTTACCAGATGACAATCCCGACGTTTCCCGGGATCGTGATAATAGTCTTAAATATATCTACAATGCGAGTTGTAGTATTTCATGCTGAAAAAAATAAAACTAACATAATATGGATTGCAAGAAGCCTTCTTTAACTTTCCCCCCCATCGACTACTGTCAAACATATTTAAATAAAAAAATTAATTTAAAAAAAAGTTATGTTCTAACTCATTGAAATTTTTATGACTTATACTCTTTCGGAAGCCTGTGTATAATTTTCGGGTAAACTATTGATAAATTGTTATAAAAATCCCCTGTTATTTTCTCTTTTTTCCCATTCATCCTCATTGACCTTCGTTTTTCTCCCTCTTTTTCTGGAAACATCTTATCTTCAGCCTTTTTTTTTTTTTTTTTTTTTTTGTAGCGGCATCCTTCTTAAATCTTTTTTCATATATATTTTGAGGATCAGTAACATTAGTTGCACTCTATTTACTCTTTTATTTCGGTGGCATTAAATACTTGTGATGGGTGAAAGCTTTTCCGAAACATTGTAGGTGTTATTAGAAAAAAAAATAGATAACAAATTTAATTTATAGGCAAATTAATTGTTCATAAGTAAGAAAAAATATAATATTTAATTAATTAATTAACAAATATATTATTAATGTATTAGCAAATATAGTTACATAAATTTAAATTAGTAACAACTGCCTTATTAATTTATTTAAAAAATTTTTATCGGCAAAATTACTCTTTTGCAAAGTGATTTGATGCAAATTTATTTTCGATAATTATATGTTTTCCAAAATTATTTCAAAAGTGATTCATTTATATGTTTTACACATAATTTGCAATTCATGCAAATTTACCAATAAGCTGTGTAATATCTCCTAGCACAGAGATTTATCGGGAAATGAGCCATCTCTCCTAGGTAGCATATGCGCAAACTCTCCTATTTTGGTAGGAGAGATTGCGCGGCCTTTTATTTGAGCATTGCCACTTCTAAAATGAATTGTTGGTGTTCGCATCCTTAGTCTAGTTTAGTATCTTATAAGAAATTCCTTAAGTTTAAAATATTTTGTACTACTGGAATTCTATAAAAATTCTGACGAACGGTTATGAAAATCCAAGCACTTTCATTGGAAAAACAAAACAAAATATGAATGCTTTATCCAAGACGCCCGGAACAATCAATATGCACATTCATGTAGACACTGCACTAATGCTGCTGTACAACTATCTGGAGTCGATGCACACGCAATCTACTCCTTCCCGTCGAAATACTTTATGCGCGATCTCTCCTGACTTTACTTTTTTTTTTAAAGAGTGTTCGCTGTCTGGTTTTAAAATAATATGCTAGTTAATAATCAAAAAAATTAAATATCTGAGCCTCCGGTACATTAGGAACTGTCTTGTACTATCATCATTGAACTTTTCAGCCGTACTTCACACAGTTATTATTCTAGCCATCACCAGCAGGCACACACACACACAGACAAAAACTATTTTTTTATTAGTATAGAATTCTACCTATATTTAAAGAAAAGTGGCGTTTCTAAAAGTTTAATTTGTATCTTATCTACATTTTTAATTATTCCTAATATATTTTGAAATTACATTTTCTTTCACTACTTTTTACGTGCGAGAAATAGAGCATTCATAAGGAATAAAATATAAACCAAAAAACAAGCGAACCTATTTTCATATAATATTATGGTCTCTATTATTCGTACCATTTTATAAAATTATTAAATAAGTCTATTAATAATCAATTTTATTATTTTTAATAATATTTCTTTCGTAATACACAGATACACGCATACACTCTTATAAAGTTCAGCAATATTAATTTACACAAATTAAGTGTGTCAATGAAGTATCAAATAAAGTCAATGAGTATCACTAATCCGAAAAACTTAATGACATCGGAAACAAAGAATAGTTAGTCTGGGAGCCAAATTGATAAAACTTTTCATAAAAACTAAACATTAAAGGTACACTTGTACGTATAAAAGTCTACCCTTAGTTAATTCTAAGAAAACCTGATATGTTTTATCACTGAAAATAGAATAAATATAAAAACTTATGTGCTGCTATTATAAGGGATTATTTATAAACGTAATAATATTTCTAAAAACTTTTCAAAATAACAGACATTACATTACATTACAAGATAAAAACACTAAAAACAATATAAAAGGACGTTTCGGATTCATTCTGAATCCCTCATCAGCTAATTCCTAACGTAAAAGTCATACTAGATTTTAAAGTTCAACAAGTAGAAAAACATTACATCAAGTTGCCAAAAAATTATAGTTAAAACAAAACTGAATATTCTATTGGTAGAGACGCAGCATCGTTAATTGCTAAATCAGCGGTTCTCGTGTACCAAGCTTCCAAAAACATACAACTTGCAAAAATGCTGCAGCCTGATCTAATTATATACGCATTCTCAAAACTCGGAAAATGATCAGTTTTCATGGCGTGGTCAACAATTTTAGAATTAAAATTTTTATTTCTAAAAGTATGTTTATGCTCCTTAAGTCTTGTTTCAAGTGTACGGCTGGTTTTACCTATGCAGACTGCATTACACACACAGTTTGCACGGAATTCCATAAATAACATCTTTAAACTGCGAGATTGGATATCGATGCTTAAAATGCTTTTTCGGATGCTTGGTACACGAGAACCGCTGATTTAGCAATTAAGAGGCTGCATCTCTACCAATAGAATATTCAGTTTTGTTTTAGCTATAATTTTTTGGCAACTTGATGTAATGTTTTTCTACTTGTTGAACTTTAAAAACTAATATGACTTTTACGTTAGGAATTAGCTGATGAGGGATTCAGAATGAATCCGAAACGTCCTTTTATATTGTTTTTTATTGTTTTTATCCTGGAATGTAATGTAATGTCTGTTATTTTGAAAATTCTTTATAAATATGAATGAATTCAGACGTAGTCCTTTTGTTTATATCAAATAATAATATTTGTGTTGACTCAATCGTATACAAAAAAAAATATTTCAATACCATTATTATAATTTAAAAATTATATATATTAATAGACCTTCAAAAATTTTACAGTAGCTGGAGATCAAACATATGACCAGATGGCCATGCAGACAGTCAGTCAATGTTGAATATATTTTTTAAAATTAATTAAATAAATTAATCCTTCTATATATAAAAAAAAGTTTTGATTTGGAAATGGACCAATGAACATCTGCGTAGATATTCCGGGTTGATCCGCATCCAATTTGAATGATTAAGCATGGCCTTTCATCGTTAATATTAAGAAAACTGTTGCATACAAAAATATGAAAATCGGTGGTATTATAGAAAAATGTTTGATAAACACGCTGATGCAGACAGTTTTCAAATCGAAGAATTATTTTAAGAGATATTTAATGCTAAAGTTGGACAAAGTCGTTCCACTAAAAAAGTTTTATTTGAGCAAAAACTATGCATGAGAATTTAATCATTTTTAGATCATTTTATACGTTATAAGTTCCCAATGCGCAGATTGCATTTATTTTTCTTATTTGACGCATTTTTTGAGGTTTTATTTCTATTTTTAATTCAAATTTTCAGCATTTCGAGAGATGTTTTTTACAAATTTTAGAAAATGTCATTAAATTTAAACTGTTGCCAATTGTATAAAATTATCATAAATATCAACAGCGAAAAAATTATCATATCAAATATTTCTTCAAATTAAAAATTTATTTACACGTGACTATTACAAACAGAAAAAAAAAACTTTAAAATTAGAATTAAATGATTACATGTTAAAAGCAGGAAAATTACGTCATAAGAACCATATTTACACTTGAATTTTACGTCATATTTAAAATGCCCGAAAAATATGGTAAAACAATTTAAATTGAAAAATATATTTGCGCGAGATATTTTGAGAAAATCTTTTCAACTATTATCGTGAATTCGAAGACAGCGCAAATAATATTTCCTTCTAACAACAAAAGTATTTTTACGTGAATATTAATAAGAGAAATAAAAGTTTGGTGTAAATTACGTCAGATTTGAAACGATACATTTAAAATGAATTATTTAAAAGAACTATCTTATAGCGCTGCTAAAAAATACCGGGGGACAGTGACACTGTTTACTTAATTCATTTTACATTAGCTTATTTTCAAATAACTAATGTGTTTAATTAAATACGAAAACAGCCATTGTATCTCTTAACAGCAACAGATTTGGTCTTAAAAATCCCCAATCCAAGGAAAACGAATGGAAACCCGTTTACAGAGAGATCGCTACTGTTTTTTTTTTTAATTTTAATTCAATATTTTAAAAGCCGATCAAATGCGTGCAATTAGCGTGCTTTTTGGATTTTGGTGTGCCTGAACGGGGGTTGGCGAGCGTAGCTCGTAGGGGGCAGAGCCCCCTAGTTATATATAAAATAATAAAATTAATAAAATTAATTAAATTTAATTAAATTTAAAATTACGATTGCTATCATAAGTATAAACTGTTAATTTCTTTTTAGTTCAAAATTTCGATTATTTTCTTTAATTTGTTACAAAATAAAAAACTTTTCTATAACTCACTTTTAATTTTAACACTTTTTAACTAACACTTTTTTTTTAAACTATCTTTTTATATCACACATCTGAGAATTAATAATTTTAAAAATAAATTCTTAAGTTCTCTAAACGTCAGTATTCTCTTTAATTTGTTGATATCAATAAAACAAATTTTGATTCCTTATAATATTAATTTAACTACATGCAAACTACAGAAAGTTAAAAATATACATTAAATCTACACAAATATTGTTATTTTGGAAAATACTTCGGATATTTATGTGTTTTTCCTGAAAACCGAGTTGGAGGCTGGTAAATAAAAATATATTCCTTTATCTTATTTGTATGCATATAGAAATATATTTCAACATGTATATCTAACAGAATAGCATGAAAATGATGTTTATTTCAAGCTTCTTTCATCTTTTAGCAATAAGCACTTGCTGCCGCTCCCTTTCTGAAAAAACAATCTCTACAGCTTCAATTTTATAAATGTACTGTAGCAAACAAAAATTCCAAAGAGAATGTATTTTGTTTTAGAATTAAGTCCCCTGAGTTCTATCTATTTCAGCAACATAATACGTTTCATTTATATTTAGAAAATAAATAAAGGTACAAAAAGTGGCTACTTTTTGTCACATTTATCCGTCCGTTATTTATTACAAGTAAAACTTGTTTAATGCACAAAACGATCGCAAAATTAATCTTGTATGTTAAGAACGTTTAATAAAGATTGAGTGCGACTGCTATACACATTCTATCTTGTCTAGTTTTCACATTCTCGATTTTTGTTTCGGATATTTTTTTAATTACTTTCACTTTTGGTACAGGTTGGAACCAGTTCTTAAATTGAAATTATACTAATATATCTAAAAAAACTGTAATCAAAATCGAAAAAGCAAAAACCAGCCAGGTTGTAGATCGTCCTCAGTTATTCTATGCAAAAAAATCATGCTAAAATATTAAAATCAAAGCGAGAAATTTTAAAATAACTCCTCGATAGACTTAACTTTAGTGTTTTCCTTTCTTTCAGTGACTGTAGCAGCCTCTTAAACCTCCTAGTACCAGCTTTAAATATTTCCTCAGAATTCTTAGTTTTACATGATTTGAACAAGAAATTTAATTTTATTATATGTAACATATTTCTAAAAGGTGTCTATTTAATTTAATATATTATGTCTAAATTATTCATTTTTCCTGGTTTGAAATATTAAAAATTTCAAAAAAGAAAATAGGTGGAGTCACATAAGGCCCATTGGTACTTGTAGGTTTAATATAAATAGGAATTAGCAAATGTACTAATATACGCATTATTTGTTGTTATCTGTTTGAAATTAACTTCCACTTACTTATAACTAGCGTGCATGACCGAGCTAAGCTCGTTCAAAATTATTCTAGTGTTCAATTCGATATTTCATTCTCACTGTATCATTCTTGCTGTTTAGATACAATTGGCATGATCCTGAGCCATAACGATCCGCGAACCAAAATTTCTCGAACACGTGACCTAACCAATGCTGTTCTCGAATCCGAAAGCGATAGAATACAAACTTTAGTCAAAATCGTTAAAGTCGTTTTATAGATAAAATTAGCTTGACCCACGGTTAAACAAATAGGGCCCACTAATCTAAATTTATCGAACATGTTAACTATCCCAATGGTCTTCACGTGCTGGGAAACGGTGTGATAAGAAATTTTGTCAAAATCATTTGAATCATTTTTTTAGATACAATTAGATTGACCTTGTCCCATAGTGAACCAAAATGACTCATTAATAGAATTTTCTTGAGAATGCGACCTAGACCAACGGTCTACGAAACGATAGAAAACAAAATTTAATCAAAATAATCAAAGCTGCTTTCTAGATAAAATTAACTTGACCCACAGTGACCGAAAAATGATCCATTAATTGAATTTTCACGATGCGACCTAACCCAATGATGTTCTCATGCCCGGAAACAGTATAATACAAAAATTTGCTAAAATCGTTTGAGACTTTTTTTTAGATACAATTAGCTTGACTCACAGTGGCCCAAAAATTACCCACTTATCGAATTTTCTCGAACATGTGACTTAGCCCAATGGTCACCTCATTCCCGGAAACGGTTTATTACAAAATTTTGAGCCTTTTTTTAGATTCCATTAGTTTGACCCTGACCTATTGTGATCCAAAATGACCCACTAATCGAATTTTCTTGAACATGCGACCTAGCACAATTATATTCTCGTGCCCGAAAACGATAGAATAAAAAAAGATTCAAAATCGTTACAGCCGTTTTCTAAATAAACTTTACTTGACCCACAATGATCCAAAAATTACCCACTAATGGGATTTTTCTGTAACACGTGACTTAGCCCATTGGTCTTCTCGTAATCCGAAACAGTAGATTACAAAATTTAGTCAAAATCATTAGGGCCGTTTTTTAGATAAAATTACCTTCACCCGAAGTGACCCAAAAAAGACACACTAATAGAAATTTCTCGAACGTGTGACCTAGCCCAATAGTTTTCTCGTGTCCAGAAACGGTTTGTTATAAAATTTAGTTAAATTCGATTGAGCCGTTTTCCAGATATAATACAACAGCTTGATCTTCACCCATTATGACCCAAAATGATCCACTAATTGCATTTTCTCGAACACATGACCTAGCCCAATTGTTTCCAGTGCCCGAAATATGTAAAACACAAAATTTATTCAAAATCTTAGAGCCATTTTTAAGATAAAATTTACACACACACACACACACACATACACAGACAATTTTTGCTCGTATAACAGTATAAGGTATTTTGCTGAAAAGTTGACCAGGCGTCCAGTAAGAAAATGGCTTCATTTAAACAGTTAACCTCTTCAGGCCCGAATGTAAAATATCGCAGCAAATACGCATTCATTAATTTTGCAAAAACAAAAAGAAATCATAGATGACAGAAGGAGCCCTTTTCCTGAAATTGATACTTCAGCGAGCTGGTAATTTATATTCAAAAATACGGATTTAAAATTACCAACACTCTTAAAATATCAATTTACTGGGTGTAATAAAAATGATCGATGATTTTAAAATTCAATAATTTGCAAATGGCGACAGATATTTAAAAAATTCTTGGAGGCGTGTTATGTAAGCAGTCAGGAGTTTGTATGCTGCGATTTTGAGTGTTAGTTACAAATAGCATCGATAGATGACGCTGCAAGCGATAACCACTAAATCCTTGCTCCTATTTCGGCCTCATTCTTCTTCCATGAGAAAAACAGGAGATTAAAATGTATTGAATGGATCCCGAAGTACCAAAAATCGCGTTCTGACTGAGCGCCTATTGCTCTCAGCGCCATCTATTGTTTGAAATTCGAATTAAAATAAAGAAACACAGTAAAAATCTCCTGACATCATAAATAACCCTCATGCAAGAATTTTTTAATATCTTCCACCGTTTGAAAGTTATTGAATTTTAAAATCATCGGTCATTTTTGGGACCCCCGGTAATTATCAATAACCTAAATTCCGATAGTAACAAATTTAAGGACTTTAATTAATAAAGTGACCTACAAAGCTTCAAAAATTTTTATTCTAAAGCGTTTAAATTAATTATGAAAATTTCTATGAGAAAGACACATTGTCTGGAATGTATTTCGCAAACTTAGATGAAAATAACAGATATTTTTTGAGGAAATAATCATCAGTGCTGACATTTATCAGGTTTAATCCAATGCCAATAACATTCAATATATAGAAGTAAAGTAATAATCTCTCTATTCTAAAAAAAAGTAACTACCGCCGCCGCCGCCGGTTTTGAATTTTTCGTGACCGGATGTCTTTCTTCGTTAATATTAAGAAAAATAATGCATACAAAAATATGAAAATAGGTAGTATTATACAGAAATGTTTGATAAACACGCTGATGTAGACAGTTTTCAAATCGAAGAATTATTTTAAGAGATATTTAATGCTAAAGTTGGACAAAATCGTTCCACTAAAAAAGTTTTATAGGAGCAAAAACTATTCATGGGAATTTAACCATTTTTAGATCATTTTATACGTTTGAAGTTCCCGGTGTGCAGATTGTATTTCTTTTTTTTAATTTGGCTAATTTTTTGAGGTTTTATTTCTATTTTAAATTCAAATTTTCAGCATTTCTAGAGATATTTTTTACAGATTTTAGAAAGTGATATTAATTTAAACAGTTGCCAACTGTATAAACAGCGGAAACAATAATGTTTGCTTCAAAAATATATATATATATTTATACGTGTAATAAATTAAAAATTTATTTACACGTGACTATTATAAATAGAAAAAAACATTTGGAATTAGAATTAAATAATTATGTACAAAAAGCAGGAACTTATTAAAAATTACGTCATAAAAACTATAATTACACGTGAATTTTAAAAGAATTTGTAAAATAATAAATTTATTAACATGCGTCAGAAGTCTTAAATAGGAGAATTTACGTCATCTTTACGTCACATTACAGTTATTACATAAAATGAACACAAAATAATATTGCAAAATGGTTTAAATTTAGAAATTTCGCTAGACATTTATTTGATATTTTGAGAGGATACTTTTCAACTATTTTTGTTAGGAAAGCGCAAATAATGTTTCATTTCTAACACAAGTATTTTCACGTGAATATTAAAAAGAGAAAGAATAGTTTGGTCAAAATTACGTCAGATTAAAAACGATTAATTTAAAATGTCTTATTTAAAAGAACTTTCTTTTCGCTTTGTTAAAAAATACCGGGAGACAAAGATTCTGTTTACATAATTCCGTTTATAATTAGCTTATTTTGAAATGTTTACCTTATTTTACTTAATCAAAGACGAAAACAGCGATTGACATATGTATTTTTGATACTGCTTAGTTATCCCGTCGACCAAAAATCTATCATTCGCCAAACTATAAGATTAAATGCCAATAATGGTTGATCGTAAATGTCACATTAACTTGACTTTAAGCAAGTTACACGTGTCTACGTCATCAAGTTATTTTTATTTCGACGTTTTATTTGTATTTTTATTAATGTTGCACTAATTTATTTGTTCTTTCGTTATTTAAAATAAAAATGATGTCAATTTGTATAATTTGGCGAAATTGATCGACGGGTTAATCAAGTAGTACCGCAGCGGATTTGGCCTTAAAATTCCCCAGTCAAAGTGAAATGAATAGAAATCCGTTTATAGGGAAATCGCCATTGTTTTTTAAATTATAATTCAATCTTCCGAAATCTTTTTAAAGCCGATCAAATTAGCGTACTTTTAGAGTCTGCGGTGTCTGAACGGGAGTTGACGAGCATAGCTCGTAGGGGGCAGAGCCCCCTAGTGAAAAAAAAAAAAAAAAAAAAAAAAAAAAAAAAAAAAAAAACATTAGTTTATATCCTTCTCGGTTCGGAGGTATCACATGTGATACTTCCGAACCGAGAAGGATAATATATCTTAGCCTGAAGTAATTCGCTAATTTCACATTTGATAGCTGTTTTAGTTTGAGATGTACACTTTTTTTAAATGAATTATTTAGTACCGTATAAGCAATAGTGTGTGCTATAATTATGAGCAAATAAGACATTGATCATTAAAAAGAAAAAAAAAATCCTGCGTGTGGTCTATAAGACGAGTTTAGCTGTATTAACCCTTTGCACACGAAGTTTTTTTTCATTCGTATTACGAGTAACTCGAAGAGATTTTAGTTATGTCTTATTATTTTTTTAATTCTTTAAGAATACAAATATTATAATATATAAAAAAACAAACAAAAAATTATAAAATTATTACATTTTGTAATCATCTAGTGCGTGATACCTCTCAAAGCAATTGCCAATATGTAATCTTCGCTTTTCTAGACAGGTATCACAAAATTATTTGCATTGTCTCCGTCGCGCAGCCCTCGAGTTTGAAGACAAATTTTAAATGGCTCCGCTCCGGAGCACTCGAGTGCAAAGGGTTAACATCAAAATTTTAACTCATTATTATTTGCCCTTTTCCAGGTAGAATACACACATTTGAAAAAACATGTGAAAACATACACGTATATTTGAAAAACTGTATTTAAATAAATTAACCCTTCAGCACATGCTCCTACTTTTGTAACGTCAGCACACGTCTGGGATAAATCTGACACCATTTTGTCTCCCATTATATTTCTAGCTAAATACGTTTCAAAAACGAATCTACTGTTCTGTATTGTAAAATGCATCAGCACTAATTCTTTTTCAGACATAAATCATGCTTTTTCACATTTGTTTCGGATTTTGTAGCAGTTTAGACAAAAATCTCGGCTTTTTATGCATTTTTTTTTGTTTTATCCCTTAAACCAGGATTGTTTTTCACAAAATGCAAATTAATTACATTTAATAACCTTTCATCAATATATACAAGTAGCTTTTATCTTACTCTTTCATTAAAGTTATTTTACCGTGTGTTATCCCATAAAATATTAACGTATCGAAATGAAAAGCCTCTACACGGATTATTTTATCCCAAGAGCCATATTCTCCGCACCCCCCTATTGAACAAAGAAAAGACATTCCTTCATAACCCTTCTCGACCTAGACCCTTGTAAGGTACAAGGTAGATCAGAAATTTAAAAAAAAATTATCCTCAAAACCGTCCTCAAAAATCTATCCCTTTTTCGAAGAAAAAATGTGATTGGGGTAGATTTTATTCTAGCGCGTATGCTGACGGGTTAAATTAATAAAACTCTGTAAAAATCACCATAAAATCAAAACTACGCGTAGGACGTGTGTCGAGCTTGAAAATTAACAGCCTGTAATCAGCTACTGTAAACATGTGTCACATTAAGGGGCCAAGGTCACAAATGAACAATACTGTTAATTTGTGATCCTGTACCCTTATATGCTGATTTTTACAAAGTTTTATTATTTTAATTGTGAGTTATCGCCAGTTTTCAGGGCTCTTTCTACTGTATATTTAAAGTAATTTTTAGTCAAAAATTTGCCTTTAAGATACGTTTTTCCTGGATCTTTTGCAGTGTGTAACGTTGCGTGATACCCAAAATTTTTCTAAGTAGTTTTATTTAAAACGAATGAAACGAAAAACACGTTAAAATTTATACACCATTTTCTTGTCTATGACCTAAGTTTTTATGTTTTTCAATTTTACATTTTTAACAAAATGACAGACTTTTAAACTTAATGTATCACTTAAAAAATAACTCTTTTTTTTTTTTTTAGGTAGCTTTCTTTACAAAAAAGCTACCTATTGCAGCCGTTCGGAGGAAAGCGATTTCAAAAAATTTTGGTATATTTTCATCGATCATGACCCCCAGACCCCGAAACCACCCTCCGTTCAAAATTGATATATATATATATATATATATATATATATATATATATATATATATATATATATCTGACCTATGTCACACTGTAACTCCCGTAATTATGAACCGATTTCGATGAAATTCGGTGTGTACATAGTACATACCAATGTCTCGACCGAGTTCGTTGGCCAGCTTCATCCGCCGTTTTGTTTCAAAATGGCGGCCATTTAAAATTTTAAAAAAATTTTAAAACTTGAAATGTGGTACCAAAAAATTAAAAATGGAAAAATATTTTTATCTTATGTATTTGACCTTTATACAAAGATTCCGGAGCAGTTTTTGTTTCGTCTATATCTTAAAAAATGGCTGAGTTATAGCATTTTGAATTTCTAGCGTGGCTGACATTTTGAAACGTCCTGAATTTTGTCACGCGATAAAAGGCGTATTTATGAACCGATTTCGATGTAATTCAGTGTGTACATAGTACATACCAATCTCTCGACCGAGTTCGTTGGCCAGCTTCATCCGCCATTTTGTTTCAAAATGGCGGCCATTTAAAATTTTTTTAAAAATTTAAAATTTGAAATGTGGTACCAAAAAATTGAAAATGGAAAAATATTTTTTCTTATGTATTTGACCTTTATACAAAGATTTCGGAGCAGTTTTTGTTTCGTCTATATCTTAAAAAATGGCTGAGTTATAGCATTTTGAATTTCTAGCGTGGCTGACATTTTGAAACGTCCTTAATTTTGTCACGCGATAAAAGGCGTATTTATGAACCGATTTGGATGTACCTTGGTGTACATAGTACATACAAATATCTCGACCGAGTTCGTTGGCCGGCTTCATCCGCCATCTTGTTTCAAAATGGCGGCCATTTAAAAAAATAAAAAAATTTAAATGAGATACCAAAAAATTGGAAAGTGAAAAAGATTTTTTTTGTATGTGTTTGACCTTAATACAAAGATTCCGGAACAGTTTTTCTTTCGTCTATATCTAAAAAAAAATGGCTGAGTAATAGCATTTTGAATTTCTCTTGTGGCTGACATTTTAAAACGACCTGATTTTTGTCACGCGATAACAGGCGTAATTATGAACCTATTTGGATGTAACTTGGTCTGTACATAGTACATACCAATGTCTCGACCGAGTTCGATGGCCAGCTTCATTCGCCATCTTGTTTCAAAAGGGTTGCCATTAAAAAAAAATTAAATTTAAAATTCAAAATGAGGTATTAAACAATTGGAAAATGAAAAAGATTTTTTTATGTATTTGGCCTTAATACAAAGATTCCGGAGCAGTTTTTGTTTCTGAAAATTTGTTCTTTTGTTTATATCTTAAAAAATGGTTGATTTATAGCACTTTGAATGTCTAGCATGGCTAACATTTTGAAACGATCTTGTATTTGTCACGCGATAACACACGTATTCGCCTATTTCGATGTAAGAAGGCATGTGGATAGTATATATCAACACCTCGACCATGTTCGCTGGCCAGATTCATCAGCCATCTTGTTTCAAAATGGTGACCATTAAATTAAAAAATATATATATATTTAAAGTGAGGTGCAAAAAAATTAGAAATTGAAAAAGGTTTCTTTCTTAAGTATTTGACCTTGATATAAGGATTCAGGAGCATTTTTTGTTTGTCTTTACCTTAAAAAATGGCTCAGATATAGCAGTTTCAATTTCTATTGTGGGTGACATTTTGAAAAATCTGATTTTTTGCATGCGACAGCACTCGTATATATTAACCGATTCCGATGTGAGTGAGCATGTGCACAGCAATTACTAAGGTCTCGACCAAGTTCACTGCTTAGCCTCATCCACCATGTTGTCTTAAAATGACAGGCACTTTAAGAAATTGCCGAATTTGGCAGCCAAATATATGTTACTTTAAAGAAAAGCAGCTTGGATAAAGCTGACTAATTTCGCGAAATTCTCATTCATTATATTGATAAAAATTAGTATTGAATCTCCTATATTCGGTTTCCATTAAATTGAGCTTCGTGTGTTTGAATGATATAATTTGGCTTTTTTTAAATAAAGATTATGAAAGCTACCTCTTCCTCCCGGCACTGGCCGGAAGGACTTTTTTTTTTTCTATTAATAAAGCAAACGATTTAAAATTTATTAAAAATGTATCCAATAAGGAGTAGATAAATATACAGGATGTCCAAAATTGTTTGAAGTATTTTTATTCCCTGACCACGTAGTCAATGTAATTTTCAAAACTGTTCAAAATAAGAAAGGAAATTAAGCTGAAATTGAGCATTCATTGATTTTTAAAAATTAAGTATTCTAAATTTTAATACAAATCCCCCCCCCCTCCCCTCCTCCATTCTTTCTTAAAATCAGTTGGACTGAAAATTTTCGTTTTAGATTCCAGAAGATCTGCACAAAAAACTGCATACATTTATCAGTAAAATATAATGAGATATACTTAATAGAAAATTGCACCTTGCGAATCAATCTATCCAATTAGAAATATAAATCAGGAAGATGCCGCCATAAAATGCAGTTACTGACAGTAATGCGTATAGAGCTGTACTTAAAAATCATAATCAATGCTTGTAAAAACATTATAGTCGAATAACTCGAAAATATTTTTAGAATTTATATCAGAAGAAAAAAGTTATTGGTGGAGGAGAAAAAAAAAGTCTTCATAGTTAAAGTCATTTTTAAAAAACTATATTTCGAAGAATTATAACTTAATTTGGCCTTTTTATATGCGTTCGTAATTATGTAAATACTTAGCACCTATATCGTCGTTGTCTGGTCCGTCTGTCTGTCCGTCTGTCATCATATAACAGAGCAAAAACTACCTAACCGAATGGTTTGAAAATTAATATATATAATCGTTACAGAATTTTGTCGAGTCATTTCAAATTTTGTGGAAATCAAATCAAAATTTAAAAAGATATTTAAAAATGTTTTCTTCATTCCATTAAATCCTATCACATGTAATTAATTCAATGATATCCCATAGTAATGATTCTAAGTTGCCATGATGATTACCTCAGAGTTAAGATGGAGTCTTACTATTTCCGTATTATTGAATTATATATATATATATATGTATATTATATAATCGTAATTAATTTTATATTCATGCTTTTTTGCATAAGGATTCAACGGCTATTGCACCAAGATCTGAATATTTATAAAACTAGTAACAGTAGGAACGCGCCTCATTTACCTTTTTGATGTAAAATTTCCGACTTGTTACATGATATTACTGTCTGTGAAATGCTTGACATAGATGCATGTGTAATGCCACAATTTTACGCTGCGAGCGGTTTCAGTTTTTCGTGTGTTATCTCTAATTTTATAACTATAGCAACATCCCTCTACAATGAGTATCACCAGTTAGGCTGCCTTTGTTTTTGCTTCGGAAGATTTTATTACGTCCATTTTTTTTAATTCTTTCTCATGGCAGGTTAAATGAAGTAAATTATACTTTTTTAAAAATGCCATAGTAATCAAGCAATCTGAATCTCTTCCCCCTGTCTGTGCGCATGTTTTATGCCTGATAGATATTTATGTATCTACAAAAAAGTATCCCATGTAAATATGAAAAAAGTTTTCTTCAAACTTCTGCATGCATATAAACATATTCCTTAAAAAGAATATCTAGAAGGGTAGTATTCAAAATACATCTTTTTCATACTTCTTCATTTTTTATCTGTAAGTAAATTTCTCTGGTTTTTCTTTCACAACAAACAATTTCTTAGTGTTGCAATTCAACAAATGTACTGCAGCACAGAAAAAGTCCAAGGGAAATATATCTTCTTTGGGATTTATTAAAAAATTTTGAGTTCAATTTATTTTTGCACCATAACAAGTTGTATTTTCATTACAGACAGAAAAATAAAAATAAATACAGTTTATATTTCACACATTTTGTCAGTTATATATTTACTGGTTTAGTCATATTTATTTGCAGAATTTCTTCTAAGTTTCTCACGATATATATTTTAGTATCAAAATACACATCGTGGTGTTGTGAATACTGGAATCGTACGAATTTAATTTTTAACATCTCACTACCTGTTTAGTATAATACTCATGCACGTGAAATTGCATTTCCTACTAAAACATTCACAGTGAATAATAGTCTATCTGACGTTTATACCATACTTCAAGAATTTTCAACATATGATCAGTAAGTTCTTCTTTTTAGGGCGTGTGGTTTTGAAAGGTTAGGGCTGGGTGCTTTTTTTTATCATATGTGGACTCTAAATTTACAACTGTAACGACATCCCTTCAAAATTAGTATTGCCACTTGCAATACTATTCTTTTTATGTTAGATTATTTAATTACCTCTGACATTTTTGAAAGAGTAATACTCGTATGTTTTCATGATAGATTAAATAAGGCGAATAATATTTTTTTCAAAAGAATGCGGTGGAAATCAAGGAATCTAATTTTTTTAAAACTAGTCCAACTAGCAACTCAAAAAAAATAGCTGTTAAGTTTAAATTTTTTTGCACTCTGTATATGGGGCATTCTCACAATCTTTTGTCTCTCAGGAATAAAAATCTGGTGAAATTAAACTTGCTAAAATAACATTTTAATCTGATAGACGAATGCCTTAATGATTCAAAATAAAGAAAAAATGGTCAGCAGCGAATTTTTCTTTTAACTGACGTTTAAGTTAAACTTGCGGGATTAATTTTCCTTACCATTTTACCACTATAACTTTTCATTTTCTTCTAAATTTTTACTTATAATGAATTTGCACACTACCCACATGGCATTCTGCTGTAAGTTTATCGGGTATTTTATATTTTACCTAGAAGAAAAACAAGAAAGGGAGTTAGAATCTTGGTTAAAAATATATATATATATATATATATATATCGGTGCATAAACAAGTACAGTTCAGTGTTTATTCATGAAAAAGGATACACGCACGATATGGGTAATTTATATGACAGAAGGAGTCATAATTATTTAAGGGATGGTTTCTTATGGAGGTTTTTAAAGTACCATAAGAGGTTGAAATTCATTAAAAGTACAATATGTATATATATATATATTAAATATAAAAATGAAAAGTTTATAAAATTGTTCCAGCGTTAAATCTAAATATTTGACAGTTAATATTTATTGGTTAAAGCTAACAATTAATATTATATGCATTAAATGTGCTAAATGGTGATGTACGTTAGATATAAATTGAAATATGAAAATTTTATAATTGTCGGTGTACGGAAGTTTGGAACAAGTTATATAAATAAATGGGTGCTTTACAGAAATTTAATAGAGCGAAGTTTTTTTTTTTTTTTTTTTTTTTTTTTGTGTGTGATTAGTAACATTTAGGACTTAAGGATGTGTACGAATATAAAAGCTTTTTTTTAGATCAAAATTAAAATGAAAATAAAGCTGAGTAGTAAGTAAACAAATTCATTGAAGAAGGTTTCCACGACTATATACGGCTTAAAATTAATTAATGATTACATTTAAGGGGTCTTGTACCTTTTAAACGCGTCGAAAATTAACGAAAAACTTCAAAGTTTCAATTAGTCTATCTTCAAAACTTTTTTATGTATAAACATGAAATTTTGGATATTGATTAAACAGACGGTGCTTTGTAACATGCCACCATTAGAAATTTATTAGCCTTTTACAGAATTTGCGTATTGTTGAAATCAAAATAGGTCTTTTTTTTTTTTACTCCGTAAGTCATTGCGCGCATGATATTTTGAGAAAGTATGTGTGGATTGTTATGAAATTCGGTAAAGGTACTAAACAAATATGTTTGTTTAAAATGAACTACTTTTAAGTATTTACAATGGTAATATTTTTAGTTATGGCTATTTTTATTCATTAAAAATGTAAAATTTTAATTTTTCTTTACAAAAATATATTTTTTATATAATTAATGAAATAATTTTGGCCTAAGAGTAGTTGATTTTAAACACACACATTTTTTTAGTATGTTTACCCAATTTCATGACAATCTGTGCATACTTTCTCAAGAAATCATGCGCGCAATGAATTATGGAGTAAAAAAAGAGCTATTTTGATTTCAACAATACACAAATTCTGTAAAAGTCTAATAAATTTCTAGTGACAGTATATTACAAAGCACGATCTGTTTAATTAATATCCGAAATTTCATGTTTATACATAAAAATGCTTTGAAGATAGACTAATTCAAACTTTGAATTTTTTCGTTTATTTTCGTAGCGTTTAAAAGGCACAATACCCCTTAAAGAAAATTTTAGTTGATCAGTTAATTGCAAAATTTTAATTAAATGGATTAAAATAACATTAATATGCAATATGAGTTAAATAGCAGATTTATTTTTTAAAAAATTAAAATATAATTACGGATTTTTCTTTTTTTTATATAAAAGTTATTTTTTTTTTTACAAAGGGGACTTTGAAACTTAAAATTACAGTTATGTTAACATATGGTAAGGATAGGAAAATGTACACTAAACATATTGTATAAAAGTCCTTCCGGCCATTGCCGGGAGGAAGAGGTAGCTTTCATATTGCTTATTTTTTAAAAGCCAGCATATATTATTCAAACACACGGAGCTCAAATTAGTGGAACCCGATTATGAAGATTAAATACTAATGTTTGTCAATATTGAATATAATGAGAATTTCGCGAAATTAGTCAGTTATCAAAGCTGGTTTTATTAAAGTGATTTATATTTTGTCGCCAAATTCGGTGATATCCCGAATTATATTAATAATTATATTAACCCGAATTATCGGTGATAGCCCGCCATTTTAAAACAACATAATGGGTGCAACAAAGCTCACCAATGTACTTGGTCGACACCTTAGTAATTCTTGTTCACATGCTCATTCATATCTAAATCGGTTGATATATACGAGTGCTGTGTTAGGCAAAAAATCAGATTTTTCAAAGTGTCACACACATTCGAAATTCAAACAGCTATATCTCGACCTTTTTTTTAAAAAAAGGCAAAACAAAAAAAATGATTCGGAATCTTTGTAACAAGCTGAAACACATAAGAAAAAAGTCTTTTTCAATTTCTAATTTTTTTGTACCTCATTTTAAATTATTTTTTTTTCAATTTTTAAATGGCCGCCATTTTGAAACAAGATGGCGGATGAAGTTAGCAAACGAACTCGGCCGAGAGATTCTATGTACTATGCACATGCCTTGTCATATCCTAATCGGTTCATAAATACGCGTGTTATCGCATGACAAAAATCAGATCGTTTCAAAATGTCAGCCATGCTAGAAATTAAAAGTGCTATAACTCAGCCATTTTTTAAGATATAGACGAAATGTAAAATGCTCCAGAATCTTTGTATCAAGGTCAAACACATAAGAAAGAAATCTTTTTCAATTTCTATTTTTTTTTTTTTGTATCTCATTTTAATTTTAAACTTTAAAAAAATTAATGGCCGCCATTTTGAAACAAGATGGCGCATGATGTTGGCTAACGTACTCGGTCGAGACATTGGTATATACTATGTACACACCAAGTTATATCCAAATACGTTCATAAATACGCGTGTCATCGCGTGACAAAAATGAGATCGTTCGAAAATGTCAGCCACACTAGAATTTCAAAGTGCTATAACTCAACCGTTTTTTAAGATATAGACGAAACAAAAAATGCTCCAGAATCTTCGTATCAAGTTCAAACACATAAGAAAATATCTTTTTTTGATTTATAATTTTTTGTACTTCATTTTAAATTTTAAATTTTTTTGAAATTTTTAAATGGCCGCCACTTTGAAACAAGATGGCGGATGAAGCTGGCCAACGAACTCGGTCGAGACATTGCTATGTACTATGCACATTCCTTGTCATAGCCAAATCGGTTCATAAATACGTGTATTATCGCCTGACAAAAATCAGATCGTTTCAAAATGTCAGCCATGCTAGAAATTCTAAGTGCTATAACTCAGCCAGTTTTTAAGATATAGACGAAACTAAAAATGCTCCAGAATCTTTGTATCAAGCCCAAACACATTAGAAAATTTTTTTTTCAATGTCTAATTTTTTTGTGCCTCATTTTAAATTTTAAAGGAAAAAAAATTAAATGGACGCCATTTTGAAACAAGATGTCGGATGAGGCTGGCCAACAAACTCGGTTGAGACATTGCTATGCACTATGCACATTCCTTGTCATATCCAAATCGGTTCATTAATTAGTGTATTATCGCGTGACAAAAATCAGCTTGTTTCAAAATGTCAGTCATGCTAGAAATTCAAAGTGCTATAACTCAGCCATTTTTTAAGATATAGACGAAACTAAAAATGCTCCAGAATCTTTGTATGAAGCCCAAACACATAAAAAAAATCTTTTTCAATGTCTAACTTTTTTGTGCCTCATTTTAAATTTTAAATTAAAAAATAAATGGCCGCAATTTTGAAAAGAGATGGCGGATGAAGCTGGCCAACGAACTTGGTCGAGATATTGGTATGTACTATGTACACACGAAATTTTATCCAAATCGGTTCATAAATACGAGAGTTACAATATGACAAAGATCATATATATATATATATATATAAATTTTGAACGGAGGGTGTTTTCGGGGTCTAGGGTCATGATCGGTGAAAATATATCAAAATTTTTCGGAATCGTTTTCCTCCGAACGGCTGCAATAGATAGTTTTTTGTAATGAAAGCTACCTAAAATTGATACCAGTAGGCTTTCAGTCTTCTTTCGTGGTAGTGTGGCTAAATTAAAAATAACTCTTAAAATATTTTTTAGATTAATAGCACTTAAAGTGTATATTAGAGTTTATTTAATTTTTAATAAAAGGGAATTAGTTGATAGTAACACTTACTTTTTGTTGGGGGTAATTCACTGTTGCTGATCCATACGTGGGCGCAGTGGATGTCTAACATGCTGGTCAGGGGACATTCATCTCGTTCGAGACTGGGTTCAAGCTATGGGACTTAGTGCACTCTTGCTCCTAGAAAGATAAAGTTAAAAAATGTGTTAGTATTGGGAAGTAACTACAGTAATAGTTTGTAAAGAAATAACGGTGTACTTTTAAAGTAACCTTAATTTAACAAACAAAAAAAAATCTATTTAAATTTAATTATAATTTGGATTTTTTTTTTTTTTTGGTTAAAAAGCAGATTTAAATTCATAAGTTGACAAGTTATAAATAATGGTCTTTTCGGAACTATAATTTGACCAATGTATTAGTGTGTACAATTAAATAAGTGTTTGGAGGTAAAGCGCACGTTTAGGCTAGTTTCCGTTTTAGACAGGGAATGGAGCTATCAGGAATTTTGAGTGTATTTGTCATTAAAAAAAATGTATATATATATACAACTACCTCAAATACCATGCTTAAATACTGTATATATATATATATATATATATATTATTTATTTTATTATTATTTATTTATTTTATTATTATTATTTATTTATTTTATTATTATTATTTATTTATTTTATTATATTATTTATTTATTTTATTATATGATATATATATATATATATATATATATATATATATATATACAGTATTTAAGCTTGGTAGTATGGAACCAGAAGTTCTTTTATAAAATAAGTTAAATTTAAAACACGCAGATCTACGTTAAATAAATCAGTCAAAAAAAATTAAATAAAAAATCTGTTGTTAAATATTTGTATGAAACTTGAGTAAAATTTACGGGCATTCTAGTGTTAAAGTATATATACAGCAGAACCTCTTTTATCCGAAACTCTTTTAACCGAAATCCATTTTTAAAACTTTTTTTTTTTTTTTTTTTACTATCACATTTCTTGTGTGCAAGCAGTAAATTCCGAACCACGAATACAGATATTTCGGATCCCGTTTCTTAGAATTCGTTTGAATTTAACTTGAACTCCCGTAAACTGCGGAGTGAACTGGAACAGAATAAGTGTAGGGACAACCGGGAATGTGTGAATGTGGTCTAGCAGGCGAAAAAAACGAACAAATTAGCAATTCTGAAGCTTTTGAATGTTTTGGAAAAGGTTTGGAATGGTTGGAGCAGCAGAAAGACTGTGATACTGGTGAACTAATAGTATTAAAAAAAAAAAAAAAAAAACCTTCGTGATAGAGCTGCAAAGCAAAGCGACAAAAATCTTTGTTTCAAACCCTTGTGAAAAGGTACTTAATTTCAAAATTAAAATTCAGGAAATTTATTTTTATTTCTATTTTGCTATTGCTTTATTTGTATTAAACACTTGTTATCATAATAATAAAGATCGAATATATTTGTCCTTAATCTTAAAATTGAAGCATTGTCGATGATCCGAAAATTTTAATTTTCCGAAAGAGGGTCGGTCCCAATTACTTCGGATAATCGAGGTTCTACTGTAGTTTCATTTTAAGAGGTGGAATGTCATACGTTATACTGAGACTGTTCGGTTTAAACGCTGAGATGTGTTACGTTACAGTAACGTTAAAGTACAGTGTATAAGATTTTGAAATTTTGTGTCTACAAGTTATTTTTTCCGGCCTAGACAGTGCTGGTAGTCGTGAGGTACTGAAAGTTATAGCTATATATAGTATTCGTCTTAGCAGGTTTTGCATAGAATACATTAAAATTGGATTTTATTTAGCAACAGAGAGTTACATCGTGGTACAGGGTGTTCACGATTCGTAGTAGAAAGTTCTGGTACATACATGTAGGTATGTAGCGCGCATTTACGAAAAGATAAAAAAATAAAAATAAATAAAAAAGGAAAAATAAACAAACTGAAATAAAAACTGATAAAAATAGCATAAAACAGGGAAATTATTTTAAAAATACGTAACGGAGTGTGTAAATGTACTAGTTTAATAGCAATCATTTCGCTCACCGTAGCGCGGGGTAGAAATCAGTTTTCATACTATGTTTCCCCAGAGCCTGGGGTTTGAAAGAGGTGACATTTTGTTTGTAGAGTAATAGGGCTAATTACTAGCTATTTTAGGTGGGTTTTAAAACTAGTACAGGTATAAAAGTTACAAGCTTAGAACACTGAGAAGCAGGGCATTCTTTTGGTATAAAATGTTCGCAGTAAATAACAAGTCTTAAGGTATAAAGAAAGCGATTACGTACCTGAGCGGATTCAGCGTGGGCTTCTTGTAGTGAGATTTTCCACCGGCTATAGTATGAAGGGGTCAGCCAGCAAATTTAGGCTCTCATTATCACCGGACTGGTTAGCACTGCACTTTTCAGATGACTATCGTAGCTGTGAAGGTGATCAGGAGGTCGTAAGTTCTGAGATATTGGAGGGTCGGGGTTTTATTTGCCCGAGGCGAAAATGACGTAGTCCTTTTGTTTAGAGAGTGCTAGCTACTGTTTTCACAGAGTGTAAGCTAGATGTTCCCTTATAAGAAGTGTTGGAATAAAGACATTTCGTGTTTAAATTGGGGTTCAGATAGGTGGATCTTTTATATTTTCTCACGGGGAATTTTGAGAGGTTAATTTCAGTTTACGGGTAGAATAAAAATATTAATTAAATGTACATTTATTTTGAAGAGATAAATAAGCAAGATGGGCTATTCCATTTAAGTGGTAGATTTAAATTAAATACAGAATAGGAGGAAATAAATATTTTGTAATAAAAGAAATATAATTTAAATATATAACTTACAATTATAAGGAGAATGTAGAGGTGAAGGGTACAAAACAAAGTGCACAGTTGTTTTTTTACCCATTTTTTAGTATAATGAATTAAGAAAAACATATATATATAGTTTTGATGTATAATTTAAAAAAGTGCTATAAATTGGTAGACACGTAAGCTGTACATAATAGTGTGTTAGATACTGTTTTTGCTAGTAAAAATGTATTTATAAAATTTGATATTATTAGCACTATATGAAAAATAAGGATGATAATGATATAAAATATGTATTATGTAAAATTTAAGATGTAGAAATGTTATTGCTATAATGTTTTTAAATAGTAAAGTGTATTGTATAAAAGGAATAAATAAGTGTAAGAAGCCATCGTATCTGTAGCAGGTGTAAAAATTCAGTCAGAATTCTACTATTGAGTTTACAATTAAGTAATTTTGTTTTGGCTTTTAAAATTATCCAAAAAGTATTATTGCTTGGTTTATACATTTTATGGCTTAATAAATGTTAGTCAAAGTTGTATGGAATAATATAATATATATTGCAACTTAAGGACTTGAAGGACATAGAGACAACTCAGTGTCGTAACAGCCTTCAGATCCATGATAAACCTTCTACAGACGGACTTTTGACAAGAAAGATTGTATGTATAAACTATGGTCCTTTACAAAGACCATGCACAATACACATGGATTGTGCAGTGAATTGCATTCAATATTATGGAACTATATACAGTCAAACACATGGACTGTCAAGTATACGGCTCAGTCTGCTACCGCACACACACACATATACAAAAACAATGTAAGACGTGGTGAGAAATGTGTCACTCAGAACGACAGTCATGAGTGGTAGCCCAGTGCCACGGGCTATGTGTGTTTTCCTCCCAGACTGAAAACTTTGGTGTGGTTACACCGCAGGAAAACCTTTTTTTTCATTTGTTTTTTGTTTTTATTTTTGTTTTTTGGGGGGATGCTGCAAGTTTATCATCGCAGAATCGTACAGCAGTTTTGAATGATGTTTTATACACTAAATACTATTTTAATATTATTTTTATTATTCTTATCACTATTATTATTATTATCATTATTAAGGTTTGGATTAAATATGTGTATTTAATAGATATATATGTTGTAATATAAGTTAGAAAGAAGATAGTTGTTTTTAGTAAACACGTCCTCAAGCATGGTGGTCTGGGGGTATCCTTGTCGAATGCTATGAATCTTTATGATTCCAGATGTCCAGTCTGAGTGGCATACATAACACAATAAGATAGGCACTTTACGTCAGTCTGAATTTATGACTGAATTTATGGTAAGCAGCTGGAGACTTCACCAAAAAGGACCATGGGCTAAGAGCAGCCCCACGTCGGAGGAGGAGTTGACGCCGTATCGAGATGAGGGACGCTTCTCGAATCAGAGATCGTTGCGATAAAGAAAAGACGATAATGTGCACACAGTAGTTGAAGAATTAACATAGGGTCCGAGGTTCGTCCCCCCCCCCTTCTTTTACGTAGAAAAATATAGAGAGATCAATATAGTATGAATATATTCTGAAGTTAGCTCAAGTGAGATGAAGTTGTACATGTCAACACGGAAGGTAGTTTAATCCTGATGTCCCGAAGTTAAGATGATGACTGTGATTTTATTCGACTCGGAGCAAGTGGCTGATAGATCGGGCTTGACCTGCAGCTTTTGATCTTATACCTTAATTCCTTTGAATGCTACACAAGTGGACTTCGCTCCCTATTAATTATTTTTAATAAGTGGAATCAGATTTTAAACAATTGCGCACGTGTGCAGCAAAGGATATACTACCTCTGGACCACCCTGTATGATATTTTACTTGTCTTCTGTGTGATGATTCACAGGTATTTTATTTACTATTACTGTTCCATATTGTTTTAATTTGAAAGTGTACTGAAGTACGTAGCAATTGTATGCCCAATTTTAATATAAGTAATGAATGGTCAACTGATTATGCTAAAATTAATTAATATGAGATTAAGTAAAGATAATTTAACTTTATCTCGCAGGTGTGCGAGATTGGCAGTTACTTGATTATTAAAATTGTAAATAGGTAATGTAAATAAATATTTAGTAATTTCAATTTTAGTTCTCCTTTTTCAGTATGAGTACTTTCTCTTTATTAATGACAGTGCTTTTCTTTCAGAGTAAATATAATTTTAACAATTGAGAACTTTAGAGATTTTAACACGTTTGCTTAGTGTATTGTGACCGTTGCATTTTGGTTAATAATGCAAGCGTTGTTGTGGAACCTAAACGTCGGTCTTTTCATGAAAAATCACACAACGCAAATGGGGTGTAGAAATATGGCTTCCCACCTTATTTTTGGATTGTTTATTACCTCCAATGACTGACCAGGGTCATGGCGATCACGTATAAATATATATTTAATCTTTATTTTCACTTACTACTATGAACAACAGGGTTATATGAGGGATGAATTTTAGAGCTTAGTTAATCTCCTCATAGAGAGCGGGTCTTCTCCTTTCCCCTTCTGTTATTTTTAGAGATCCTCCACATCAAATATTACCCCCAATCTCTCTCCTTTTTTCCCCCACTCAGTATCGATGGGTTGGACAATAAAGGGTTGAGTTCAATCCTAAGTGACCCTAGATCCTCCTAGCGCATTCAAATAAGAAATAATAACAATTTAGTATTTTTAGTACATAATTTTGGTATAACATTGTCTTAAATGGGTGTTAAAGAGGGGATAGTAATGAAAAAAGGACACGGTATATGAAAAAAACGGACGTTAAGGGGAAAAAAAAGGATGGTAATGATGGGACGGTAAGGAAAATTACCACCTATTTTTAGGCAAATCGTGTTAAGACTAAGTGATAGCCACAATGTTTATTGATTTTTAGAAACAGTTATTTACATTGGATTAAATTTTAAAAAGTAATAATTTACCTCTAAATGTGCAGGAATAAACCTTGGGGACGGTAAGACTATCAATAAAAACACGTTCTTGAAATTGATATTTAAATGCTGATTTAAATTCTGCAGTAAATTTCCTGTCAAAGAATTTTACCTATTCTTTCTCTAGCATACATCTGCATGAGAAAAAAGTTGAAAAAAAAATCTGTGGTTGCATCTGAAGTGATTTTCTGTATAATTTTAGCAAGACGGACGGTGAGGAATCTAAAACCCAGGGACAGAGATTAAAAAAATGATAACAACCGTAAAAATGTGTGCATATTAATTTTTTGCTATGTATTTATGTAAAACAATAGTCTCAGTTTCGCAAAAAAATTACATCGAATATTGAAACAATTTTATACAGACAGCTCCAAACGTAAAAAAAACAGCACCAGGGACACGGGACGGTATACAAATTTCATGGTATATTTTGTCCCGCAACGTGTTCAAAACTTATTTATCTTCTTTATATTGTTATACAGTCATGCAATGTGATGTTCTCCAGTATATGAGATAAAAAAAAGACAAGAATATGTACTAAAATAAAAATTATTATTCAGGTATTTAAAATTCAAAAGCTATGCTTGATAGATATTTATATATCTACAGAAAAATCTCGTGTAAATATCAAAAAGTATTTAAAAAAAACCATTTGAACAGCACTTCAAAAAACTTCAAAAAGCAGATTTAGAAGGGTAGCATTGAATGTCCTTTTTTTTTTTTTTTGTTTTCATGCAACTTTCATCTTTTACCTGTAAATAATTTTTTTCTGGTTTGCCTTTCTCAACAAATCATTTCTTAGTTGTAATTTAACGAATTCACTACAGCAAAGAAAAGTTCCAACGGAAATATATTTTCTCCAGGATTTATTAAAAACTTCTGAGTTATATTTATTTTTGCAGCATAACACTTTGTATTTACATATTTATCGCAGGAAGAAAAAGAACAAAAATACAGTTTATTTTTTCACATATTCTGTCGGTTTAAAATTTATATTGTATACACTTTTTCGTAACATATGTTGACATCAATGAAATATGTGAAATGATATTAGAAATTTAAAATTTCATAAAGGTTATTTTAGTTATATGAAGTAAATCTTCAAGCAGGTATTGCAATTTAATATATAGATTAACTCTAGAATAGATGGCCATAGAGGAGAGATGACGAGTCTAAATATTTCCAAAACATGATCATAGATTGCAGCATAATCTTTGTTCGTAAGAAATAGTTCGAAGAGTTCATTCATTGCGACGTGCATCAAGCTTTTTTCGATTATAAAACGAAAGTGTAATTTTAATGTTTATTTAATTTAGTTGCTGAATATTTTTGTTGAAATCGGTATCTGAATGTTTTGCAGTACGTACATTACATTTTGTTTAACATACGGACTTTTAAGTCACGTATATACTCCAATCTTTGCTTTTAAGCCTAAAACAGATGTATGATGGCGGAGTGTCGCTTTAAATTGGGTGAGCATCTGTCCTGCAATTTCAGGATAGATGGCAACATCAAATCGAGGAAAGATGACCACCTTTAATCACTATTTCAAAATTATACGGAGTGAGGATTTTAACTAAATAAGATTATTTTAACTAAATATGATAATTTACTAAATATGATAATTTACTAAATATGATAATTACCTAATTTTTATATTTATAATTCTATTAAAGGATATAAATGTTTAAATTTTAAGTAATGTAAATATTTCAATAATAATAATAATATGATAGGGCATAACGATTATTTTTTCCAGAAAACATTAAATATTGCTATTATAGCGCTTCCTTCCGCCGGATTGTTCGCAATTCACCTCGGACCTGTTAGACATAAACAAGAACATACACAAAAATTTGATTTGATTACGGGCATACTTTCATATATGTTTCGATGGTACAATAATGAAAATGGTACAAAAAACGCTATTATAATGCCCCCTTCCTTCGAAATATTTCAAAATTCAATGAAGACATGCTGGTTATAGCCAAAATCATACACAAAAAAATTATGCATATTATTTAATTGAATGCATAACTTTATACACGTTTCGATTATACAAAGCATACACACGGACACACGAATATAGGGACATGCGAACGTACGGGCGGACAGACAGATATACATTTTGTATAAACCTGTTTTTCGGGATCCCTCACCCCTAACGCATGTAAATCCGCCTAAAACCGGAAGTTGAAAAATATCTCGACTGTAATACTTTCTTCTTTAGAACGAAAAAAGCAAAAATGTTTATCAACAATAAAATTTATAAACAATATAAAATATGTACTATACAAATTGTATAATAAAAATATAACATTTTAGAAATAGTGTTTTTTATCATAAATTTATCGAGCATTTGCGTCAAAAATTACAATTTTATGAATTAAACCTCTCGCTGCGCAACCCGAGATTTCCTTGGGCAACGTAAAAGTAGCAAAATTTGCGCAACCCGAGATTTCCTCGGGTATACATTTTTTCCGTCTAATTAACCGCCCCTGATTATTCTCACCAGTTATTTTTTTATTGTAAATTTTTCCTTATATAATTGGAGCATTTTCTGGATTAATTTAGGCAAACATTTTTGTTTTGCAAAACCGGTGACAAAAGAATAAAAATTCTTAAAACACTCTCATCGCGAAAGGGTTAAATGCGCAATTTTTGAAGCTACTTTGGTAAAACAATTACTCAGCGAGAGGGTTAATATCGAAATATAATGCAAATAAATGTAAAAATATATAACACTTAATGTTTTCCATTTTCAAATTAAAGAATTTCATAAAATCGGGATATGAGATGTTTCAAAGAGAATTATTTTGTTTTAAATTAATGCTAAGAACTGCAGAACATTGTCTGAGGAAAAATGATAATAATAATTAAACCGATAATATATTTAGCCTCAATAAAATAAACACATAAACAGTTATTCTTTCATCAAATTTTGCAGAGGTAGGGTAAATGAAAATTTTCTCAAAACTATTATCATTTAAACATAATTTACATAGCTTCGTTCCTTATAAAATGTTCAGAAAAAGAAAACTTGCTTAAAGTTTTCGTACGTTGGAATAATAAAATTTTAAAGCATAGACAAATAGAAAATTTTCCGACTTTTAAGAGAAGCAAATTAAAGTTTTAGAAATATTTTCGTCTTATTTGCTATACATCAAGAAATTTACAATGCAATCTCACACACAAACATGCTTAGATACGCAAAAATATATGATGATGTCTTTAAATAAATTTGTATGTAAAAAATCTGTATTAAGGATTATTTAATGAATTATTTCGATTTGTTTCAATTATTCTGCATTTTATTTGAAGGATTAAATGATTGAATGAGTATTTGGGTTTTCGTAGATTATATAAAGGAATATAATGATGGAGTTTTGAAACATTTACAAAAAAAAGTACTAATTTTTTAAATTTTAGGAGGGCAAATTAAAGTAAAAAGCATATTTCTTTTATTCGTCAAGATATTTAAAATGATTTCTCATGCATAAATACACACACACACACACAAATATTACGCGCATAAATATATACTTATAAGAGATACCCTAGAAAAAAAATTGTATCTTAAAAATCTATGCTGAGGATTATTATTTAATAAATTACTTAGGTTGGTTGGTTGGAAGATCGGATGAATAGAGGTTACTTAGATTATGCATGATTATACCTTAAAGCATATTAATGAAATTTTAAGGCATTGAAAAAAAAAACGGTTAAGTGCGAGTATTACTCGCGTTCAGAGGGTTCCGTAAAATAAATATGCGAAATATTGAATGTATTAAAAAAACCGTTACTAAAAGAAAAATAAGACTTTGTAAAAACTATACAACGTAGGGTTTCGTATAGCTGTATATATATTAGAAAAGTATGAATGAGTATACCGTAAAAGTTCAAAGACACATGAAGCCTAAATAATATCAAATATTTCTATTCTGCATAACTCTTATTTAAATCTTATCCTAATATGTTTATGATGAAATTAATTCGGCACTGACAATAAATGTGGCGCATATTTAAACTTAATTATTTGGCATTTCATAAAACTAAAGTCAGAGTCTTAATTATCTTTTCTTTTTACAGTGTAACTAAGACAAAACCCTTGTTCAAAGTTTAAACTTGTCATTTAGCTAAGCGCGCTTCGAAAAGAGGTCGCAAAATTGCAACGCCGTTTTGGTCTGTGCTCTGTTTTTCCTGACAGGTTTTTAATTAACTTTTAAATACGCTAGAGGCGTATTGAGAGATCCATTCGATAGTCAATGCAAACTAGTCACGTATCCCATAGTATTTATGTAATTAATTCTAATTAAATTATTCTGTTTTAACAATTTGACTTTTATTGCTTTTATACTGCTACTGAGCATTGTATTACACTAATGTATCATTAAAAGTTGTTATCTAGGCTTTAAAATCCGATGGTATATACAATACGATGCTCAGACGATTTTTTTTTTTTTCAAAAATCATTATCAACAATACTTTTATACTTCTGTTACGATTGGTACAGTCGTGGAAAAAAACAGTAAACACCCCCTACTAACTCCGCAACAAATTATCGTAGAAGAAAGTTACTGGTACCGAATGATTGGAAATAAAGTCTACTTTTAAATGATGTATATAAAATTTGCTTAGGAGGCCATCTACATATTAAAACGAACCATAAATTTGTTTTTTTCAATGACAGTACACAATTCTGATAGCATAAATGAACTCTACACCCTTCCATTAGCCTAAAAACAAATTTTTATGCAATTCGTACGATGCGTTTCTGAGAAATTAATTATTTTAAAACGAGTGTATTTTAAAGGCTGTATCCAAATTGAAATTCGGTACTTGATTGTTAACCGAGAGAGCCCCCTTCTTGATCAAGGCACCTTAAGCACCACTCAAGCAGCCAATGAAGCCGGTTAGATTACAGGACAGCAGAAGAAATTTCAAAATATCTACTCATTTCTATAATAGACGGCCCCTTAGACTACCATTTTGGCGTTTTTTAAGCATAATTTGAAAACTACTTGGAAGAAAAATGTGAAATTTGGGATTTTCATAAAGCAGTACTTAATAAATCTAAATCCATCAGAAAAATCATAGGTTGCAATTCATAATTTTTCCGAATATTAATTTCATAATTCATAATTCATAATTCAAATCATAAAATTATAAAAATTGCAAATTCAGCGTATTTATGTTTGGGTATATCAGAATTATTGCTACACAAAAAATTAGCGCATTAGGAGCATAATTTCAGGAGATATAAAAAAAAATATATATGAAAATGTAATTTAACATTAGAAGCACTAAATTTTGAATGTTTATAATTCAAAAACTTATCATTCAAATAACTTGAAATTTGGTGTCTAGGCATAGTTTGAACCAGAGATTTGAAATATCTCGTTAAAAGTGGGTATTGCTACTGAAAAAAATGAAGTTTGGGTTCGCTTTAATATGTAGATGGCCCCCTAAGCAATGTTTATATCCATCATTTAAAAGCAGACTTTATTTCCAATCGTTCGGTACCAGTAACGTTCGTCTACGATAATTTGTCTAGAAGTTAGTAGGGGTGTTTACTTTTTTTTCCACGACTGTACCTCCAGCGGTCCTTAACCCCTTTGATGAATGCCCGCAAATCGATGTTTGTGTGTAACGGAAAAATGCGCTCTTCTCAAAAGCTATGTGTCCTAGGGTGATTGCTATAATTTTCCTGCAAGGTTTAAATTAACCTCTAAGACCTCTAATTTTTTCACAGTTTTAGTTTTAGTAGATTCGGAAATAGATGGTTGCGGGGACATATTTTTGCACTACATTTTCGAAAATGTATCTGAAAATATAATACTTAAGATTAAATTAAATGTATTTTTGAGTTAAGCGATACGAAAGTTTTCACACCATACTCCCACACGATATACTACAAAGAAAAATTTTTTTTCAAGTAACTTAATAAACATCTCTACATTTTTTCCTAAAAATATTTGCAAATGTTTAATAATCTGTAAATATCTGGGTCAATAGTCTTTATTACTTCCCACAATTTGAAATTTCCACGTTCCATAGTTTGCGAGTAAAATACCTGTGACAGACAGGCACAGGAGTGTTATAATGGTTCCGTTTTCACCTTTGTAGGTACGTAACCGTAAAAAGAAAAAATTGTTGCCATTTAAGAAAGGTAAATTAAAGTAAACAATATTTTGAAATTAGCAATGCACTTTCCTACTTAATCACTGAAACACGCACACATCTATATCTATATAATGAAGCTTTTAATCAAATTTGTATTTTAAGTATCTGTGGTGTTGGTGATTAGAACGGATAATTAAAAAATTACTAACAAACAGATAAAACCAATTCATACATTTCATTTTGAATAACAGAGTGACTCGACGATCCATGCAGCTAAAATCCAATTGTGGCAGTTTTCGAAAAAGTCTTTAGTAGCAATACACAAACAAAGAATTGCTGTAAGAGTGGCCTTCCGGGATGCAAATTCACAAACACTCAACGTCCCAGCGCCCTAACGCCAACCTCTGCAGCCAAGCACTTTGACAAGAAAATGAATTTCGACGCGCATGCGTGTCTTCTCATACAAATAAATTTGCAAAAATCAGAAGCTACTTTGACATTTTGTCCATTCAACTGCCTATTTCTTGTTTGTGGATACTTGAAAGAATACGAGTGCGAAATACTAAATTATTATGTTACCTTCTGAATAATTGTAATATATATGCATGTGTAACATATTATTTAGAATCCGGGGTGGAAACTATTCTTATGTTACGAAATAAAACTGGATAACTTATCATCGACTAATAAGTTTTAATATTTACATCGTATTTACATGTTACTATTTACAAAATAACTCAGTTAATTTAAAATACGGCATAGCTCAAATGCCTTGTCGGCAGCAACATTTTAAAAAAACATTCTTCTCTCTCGTAAAGTCTAATTTACTCAGCTTGTCAGTTCTTTTGAAGGAAAAGAAAAAAAGAAAAGGAGAACAAATATGATGGAGTGCGTATTGTTCGAGCGTTACACTCTTCCCCTCACACTGCATTACTGGTCCCTCAGATGCAGTGTGCATTTCCTGGGTGGATTCCTTCGGGGTGCTTTCTGGTGCTTAAAATCCTCTATGGCTCTCGTGTTTTGTGGTCCTTTCGTAAATATTTGCTGGCTGGTCGTCTGATGTTTCCCGGGTCTGCTTCTAGGACGAATTCAGCTTTTAGAAGATCCACCATTATCTTGCGTGTAAGGACACAAAGCTAATATATGATAATTTCCTAAGGGAGAAAAGGGGTTTTCTTTAGTGGCAATGGTATGAAGAGTAGGAGATATTTGTTTTCCATAGAACCCATTATCATGTCTGTAACTTCCAGACCTATAATCCAATTTGTAATTATCCTGATCATTAGTTCTAAGATCATTTTCATATCTCTTTTCGAATTTGCTAGACGAATCTGGAGTTCGCCGTGTACTATACCAGTGTGATGGTTGGGAATTTCTTTGCTCCTGATAGCTACCTCTACCTGATCGTCGGCCATCATAATTATAATTATTTCGAGCATGATAGTAGACTCTATTTTTGTACCTAGGAGAAAAATTTGGATTAAACTTTACTTTTGAAGTAAGTGAAGCACTTTCTAGCGTTTCAGATGCATCATTAGATTCAACCATACCTGATGAACTATTCACCAAACCTTCACTTTCTGTCATATCTTGAGATATTAAAGAATCTTTAGTCTCAAAATTTTAAGGAATCTCTGATTCATCTTGGTAAGAATTCTCTGAACCATGTTTCTCATAACTATTTTTATTGTAATTTCCATGGTTAAATGACTGTTTAAAATATTTTTGGCCATATCTATTATTGCTTCTGTTAACAATTGGTCTATTAAAATTGCTGTTCTTACCCCTATAATAGAAATTCCTACGGCAATCTTTTACATAGCCTTTTCTATCATGTGCAGGACTATCAATTTAATCAGATAAAATTATGCCCATCCGTGATCCTGTATCAATATAATGTTTAACTTTAGGTGTAGTCTCTTCCCCTAGTTGGAAGCTACTAGTAAATTTTTCAAGCAGTTCATTCAACCTAACTTGTTGCTCTGAAGTGAGGTGTCTACCTTCATCTTCTCTAAGAAAAACGGTGTTTAATTCAACGGATTTTATCCCTAATTCACTGGGAGGTCTATATGTATCTTCAGCGAACCATTCTTGATGTACTACATCCAAAACAATTTTTGCTTTGCGTAAAAAATCGATTCCTAAAATTGTACGATTATTTCTGGCATTCGGCAGAACATAAAGTGTTGTTTTAATGTCGCGACCTTCAATTTTAACATGAACTTCTGTTTTATAAACTTCGGTAGTGTTTTGTAGGCCGTCCGCTAAGACTACGATCATTTGAGATTTTTCAAACTTCACACCTTGATCTTTTAATAAAGAATACAAAACTTCACCCACAACGCAATGTGTTGCGCACAAGCTGTGCCAGAGAGACCATTTATGCTTATTTTTACCAATAATGTAGGTGATGTTTGCATATTACATGTACGAAATTCTAGTGATTGAAAGTGCACCGATGCATTTTTCGGAGAACAGGGTGGACACTTGGATTTAATAACTCCCTGGTTTCCACAACCATAACAACTTAACATTGGTCGATTTAAATTCGAAGGGTAATTAATTTTATTTCTCTTGGACTCCTTTTGATTGCCAATTTTACCAAACTCATTTCTTTTAAAATCTAAAGGCGTTTTTTCAAAGCGATTAGAATTCCCGACTTCACTGATTTTATTTGATCTCTTTATTTCTACTTTGTGTGACCAAATTATCATATAAATCTAACTTTTCAGCTAATTCAACAGGATCTGTTAAATTCTCCCATTGGTCTAAATAATGTTCTTTGCAATCAGGGGAAACCTTTTTCTTTAATTGGTCAGCAATAATTAATTCCGATAATTTTTCAAAGGAATTTATATTTAATTCGGATAGCCATCCCTCAAAATAGCTTCTGATTTCAAAATAATATTCTTTCCAGCTAATATCGGTTCGCTTTGGATGTCGACTAAACAAATCTCTAAACCTTTCAGCAGTTAATTTGAACCTCTGCAACAATATATCTTTAATATAAGAATAATCCTCAAATTTTTCTTCCGGTTCACGCGCTATTAATTTACCGATTTCATTTGGAAGGACTCCAATTAAATACGTAATCCACAGTTCTTTAGAAACCTTTAAAAGTTTCATTTGCCTCTCAAAAGTTATTAAAAATAAATTCATAACATACTTTTCAGGATTGAAATCGGGTAAAACCTTTTTCAAATCAACGCGAATTGAAGAAGTTTCTAGAGGGTTGCTTGTATTTGCAACAACATCTCTTGTTCCTGCTTCTAACCTGAGCTTCTGTAGCTCAAATTCTCTTTCTTCGGCTAAATGTTTCTCTTCCTCAAGAGTCTTTCTTTCTTCTACGATATTTTCAAAAATTCCCTGCACAAAATCTACGTTATCTTTAAATGCCTCATTATTTACATTTTTATCACGTAATTCGAGGACTTTATCATCACTACTTACTTCTACTTTTAATTCTGAAGCTAATGTGATTAATCAATTTTCTTACCCTTTGAAAGAAACGCCATCATTTGAACTAAATATGTTTTAGCTAACTTTAAACTAATTTCGGGTTACGAATAACTCTTAGCAAAATACGTAATTTTAACATATATAGAACATAAATAACATACAATATCTTTCAAAACTCAATATAATGACACCAACTATTTGCTTTTTTTTTTTTTTTACACAATAATTTTAATCATATAATAATTAAAATAATGCCAAGCATTCATTTATAATAACTTCATAATAAAATAGCTCAGTGCAACTATGTAAATGCATAAAATAAAGCAAACGATTTTTATTTTTCAATAATAATTATTAGAATTATTTCTCTTATGAATATCTTCATTTAATTCAGATACTAAAATACTTGAAGCTGCAGACGACTTTTCGTATTTCAATTCTAAGGAAAATATCATTCAGCTGAATAGAACAATTCCAAAATATTTCGATTCTGGACGAATCAAATACAATTTTCAAAAATCATCAGATTCCGGATGAATGAAAAGTACTTTTGTATAAATTTTTGTACTTTAGTATCTAAATTTTCTTATGAAAACAGTTTAACACAATTTAAAAATAATACTTATCTTCATATCTTGCTTCTGTTCGTGCCAGACGTTGGGGAGCCACTTCTGTAACATATTATTCAGAATCCGGGGTGGAAACTATTCTTATGTTACGAAATAAAACTGGATAACTTATCATCGACTAATAAGTTTTAATATTTACATCGTATTTACATGTTACTATTTACAAAATAACTCAGTTAATTTAAAATACGGCATAGCTCAAATGCCTTGTCGGCAGCAACTTTTTAAAAAAACATTCTTCTCTCTCGTAAAGTCTAATTTATTCAGCTTGTCAGTTCTTTTGAATGAAAAGAAAAAAAGAAAAGGAGAACAAATATGATGGAGTGCGTATTGTTCGAGCGTTACACATGCATATATATATTGTGAACAAGTCAAATATTTAATTTTATAGATCAGCTTGCTCTTTAATTTTGTCCTTTTTTCCCTTCCCAAGCTAAAGTATTTATTTATGTAGTTGTATGTGGCTTGTGCTGCCATCTAGTATCAACGTAAGTACTAAATGCATTACAATAATAAGTCCTTATCTCATCCTCTGAATAAATATGATATGTATATGTATATGCATATAAATACTATTTATATTGTGAATAAAGGAAATATTTAATCTTATAGACATGCTCTATAAGTAATATAAATAATATATAATCCGCTCTTTTTAAATGGTCACCATAAACAAATGGAAATTTACTATAATGATCTTAGTTACTTGTTGAGGCTATGCTCAAATTTAAGTGGTTTGCTGCTAATTGATAATATAATTAAAAAATATCTAGCAGGAAGTGATCCAGATAAAATTTGGGACCTATTTTCTGTACCTTCGAAAAAATCAATTTAATAAAACAGTCCCCCTCACGAAATTATTTTTAATGAAATTGGCTACTTCACAAAATACTTCTTAATAAAATAGGCCCCTTCACAACGTTCATTTCGTAAAAAAGTATCCTTCATTAATTATTTTTTATTTTGTTAAATTGTAAAATATGAATTTTGTAAACAAAACAAATTCACCAGAAAGCAAAACTTTAGCAGGGTGACTTAAAAATGTTATTATTAATACTTGGTTCAAATTTAAGTAACTGGATTTCGTTATAAAATTTATTTTTTACAAATATATATATATATAATATTAAAAAAATCCTGCATAGACTCCTGGCCAATAATGGACCCCCCCTCCCTTCCACACACACACACACACACTCAAAGCTTTTGATTCATAAATAAATAGCAAATAATAATTTAGTTTTATTTTATTTTAAATCTTTTCCATACATGCTTCATAATCAAAACACTTAGAAAGCAGAAAATTTACATTTTTTTTTCTTAGTAATGGAAAACTTTGAATTTAATATACTAATGGCCATTTACAAAATTGCATCTATTTCAATGATTTTAGGATATTTTATCCATTTCTGCTTTTTATTTATTTCCATATTTATCCATTAAACATGCTCATTTCTTTATTATTGAATTTGTGGGATTATTGCAGTGTTGTATTATTAATTTAGAATGTGCGTCCTTACTTTGTAGCTATAATCTTATTCTAACAGCATCAATATTCGACTTAGTATAATCAATAATACAACTTGCGTAGACTGAATTAATCTGCGAAAGAAAAAAAAAATCTCTTTGAACTTTGTAAGCGTATCTAAAATATTCATATAAAGCAGATATCAATATTTGTACATGCAAACTTCGAACTACGGTACTAAAAACAGACTGCAGCATGCATGCGTGCACGTTAAAGTTCAATTTCTTGCCAAAGCGCTTGGCTGCAGACGTTGGCGTTAAGGGCACTGGGACGTTGAGTGTTTGTGAGTTTGCTTCCGGGACAAAAAACATAGATGCTCTTTTACATGTTTTCTAGCTCACATGTAAAATAGGTTTTTTAAATAATGGCAATAGTAGAGGAGACAGTTGCTAGTAGCAAACGGGTAAGTATGCGCAGTATTCATAAATCGCCTGTTTGTGGATAGATTGCGCAACCAGTCACAGAGTACCTTTCTTCTTGCTTTTTACAATCCTCATTGTAGTTTTGCAGCGTTACCTACGTGCAGTGGACATTTATTACGATTTTTCTGTTTTTCGCACTGATAAGTAATATTTTGTCCTTTCATTATTTTTCTAATTTCTAATACTTATCTTAATAATTGCTATTTAACTTGTGCAGTTAATTAGTGTATGATTCACTGTACCTACCCCATATGTTATTTACTTAGATTATTTATGCTTAGACTATTACGTGTCCTTTTTGTGAAGAAATTTCATATGAGGCTAGTAGGTGCATTGAACACGGGGCAAGTTGGCTCTGTGTTTTGTATGTGCTAGTAGCTTGAAAAACAGCAATCACCGAGAAAAGTGGTTGTAGTGCAAGAATTCGGGCACACGAGGCTTGCCCAAACGGAGACACACGATTTTTAATTTGTGACAACTGTAACTCTGATAATGATATCGAGTATGATAGAAGTTATTCAATGTTAAAGTTTAATTAATTATTTTTATGTCTGTATAATTTAGAATTTACATTGTACGGCGATAACGCCTTTGTTTAAACTTACTGGTAATAATGAAATTAATTTCTCTTAACTGCGTGTCTTATACGAGTTTCATTTAAATTTTTATAAAGCGTGTGACAACTTACCCAATATGTATAGACAACTTGCCCCGTGATGGGGTAATTTGGCGCACAATTCTCCTTTTATTTTAGGCTTCCGCTAAACGTAAAATACAAAAGCTACAAACTCAAAACTCCGGGTATTTATAGCACAATGACTGTTCATTAAAAGTACAGTTAAAGTTTCTCAAAAAACTTAAACAGAAACTTAATAAAAATCGATAACTAAAAACTGCGCCTACTAGCCCCGGTCTCCCCTGATACTTCAAAAGTAAACGATTGCCATTTTTCTTACATCCGGACAAGCTAGATAGTGTACCAAATTCGGCATATACTCATTTTGGAAATCTGTAAATATTACATCAAAACCAAAATTATCAGATGTGAATCAGCACAAAAATACAAATATAATATTTTGAAAACAACAAATCAACTATGCAGCGCAAGAAAGGATTTTTATCTTTTTCATGCAATTCACCGGGATTCCTCAGAACTTACCTATTATCTTTATTTAGAAGCTTGACTTACATTTACTCATCGCAAATATGCGGTAGATATTAAAATGAAAATCGCTCTATTATTGTATTTTTTTAACTTTTAAAGATCAAAAAACTGAAAAATAGTTTGTTTATTTTTTTACAGAAATATCAAATTAATTTTAATCTATTTATTCCGTGTATCAGTAATAAAGAGTAGATATATGTGTTACGTCAATCTTTTCCCCCATAATTATACTTACTATAAGGATTTAATTTCCATCTAAATAGAAAAATCGATTTTTTTCAAAGTCGAGAACGTATTTAAACTCTTAATAAAGAGCAGGCTTTAGTAACGTTTCCTACAATGATTTTTGCCAGTGTACTTATAGAACATTTCAATCGGGAAGCAGTCAATGAAAATAAATATCAGACATGTAGATGTTTCCTTTAAATAAAAATACGTGATATTTTGCCTTTTTTCAAACACGTGCAGGGTGTCCAGATAATAAGACCCTGATTTCAAAATTAAGTATCTCAAAAAGAAAGACCAATAGAATTATGCGGCAAACGATTTGTTTATTAGCTAAGCTGTAAAAATGTTATACAGAAGTTTCAAATTTACTTGCAAAAACCGTTAACAGATGGCGCTGTTATCGCAATGCCTATCATTTGTGCTTCGAACCCAGAACATTAGCGTCTCATTCCTGGATGGTTCCCTATGGAAGGACGAAAAGCGGGAAATCCGCTTCTTTGACAGAATTGAGATACGTTTCAAATTTTGTTATAAGCTATTTTGGTCTGGATACCAGCATCTCTGTGGTATGTCTTTTCTCTCATAATTCGTAGATCGTGAAATCGAATCCAAGCAGAGGAGGATTTGAAGAAAATGGAAACCTTTACTTTATTTATTAAATTGTGAAAAAAAGTTTGAATAAATAAATTAAAGTTTCTAGTTTTATTCTTTAATTAATCTAAAAGAAATGCTCTTTTTAAATCATTGAGCATTTATAATAATGATTCATAAGTCATTTTTTTTTATTGGAGAAAATAGTTTGAATGAAAAATACAAAGTTTCTATTTTTTTAAATTTAATTAAGTTAAAAAATCATTTTAATTTTAAAAACTCATTTTCATTTTTTTTTAAATCATTGAGCACAGAAGTATGGTGCAGCTTCTAGCGATATGATCCGAAGTTTTGAAAAGCAGTGCAGCTTCCAAAATAATTTTGCTTCGACGTTGATGATATGACTTATCATCAATTTCTTTTAAAAATGAAATAATTTAATGCATAATTTCTGTTCCAAAAACTTTGTTTACACAGAAAAGAAATACATGTGTTGTGCTAAAACCAAAATATTATGCCGTGATTTAAAAATATAAATGAAAAGTGCAAAATTACTTTTTTATTTATAATAATTCAGTTACAAACAATAATACCAAAATATTATGCCTTGATTTAAAAATATAAAATATAAATAAAAATTACAAAATTATTTTTCTAAATATATGCCTTTCGGTTTATATGATAATATGGCATTAAAAATTGAATTTAATAAAATATTTCAATAAGTTCTTATATAAAGATTTCTAAAAATTTTATTGAAATTCTATTAATTGAAATTCTCTAAGATTAAAGCTGGTGCAATAATTCTGTGACCAGATGTCTCCACTTCTGCACATCACCCCACCGAAAAAGTGGAGTTTTCCCAATTTTCGTTCATCCATCTAGGAATGAGACGCTAGTGCTCTGGATTTCGAAGCACAATTTATATGCATTGCGATTACAGCGCCATCTGTTAACGGTAATTCATCAAAATTTTGAAACTTCTGTATACGTTTTTTACAGCTTAGCTAATAAACAAACAGTTCACCGCATAATTCTATTGATCTTTGTTTTTGAGATATTTAATTTTGAAATCAGGGTCTTATACGCTGGACACCCTGTATATGTATAACAGAATAAAAGAGAATTTAATGATTTTATATTCATAATAACATAGATATTTCCGAATATTCAGGTAGGCAGAACAACGTCATCGTGACGCCATATGACATCAGACATATGTGAATTCACTTCAGAACAGTAACACAGATCCCTTTTTTAATTAGAATAATAATATATGTATATAAACTTCTCTGTGTTAAAAAATAGGTTTATTCATTAATTTAAGGTAATCAATAGAAAAAAAACTTTTAACTAATTTAAATTAATGAGCTTGATAAAAAATTCTTCCAGAAAAATATATTCATTTGAAAGTATCAACGTCATCGGTAATTCGTCTGACGTCAGAAATTCACATAATCTATTCAGAAACATTAATAAGGAGCTTTATTTTTATAAAAGAATATTCAAAATAGGTATATGTTTCTAAATGATGAAAAATGAATACAGTAAACAAAACAAAACTCTGTTCTAGAAAATGTATTTAAGTAATAAGCATGAAAAAAATTAACCGTGCATATAAATTAAAATATTTTATATTTTATTACTCGATTTTCAGCGCAATTAAAAATAACAACTTGATTCAGAATACTATAGAATTATTCTAATTTCTATTTTAAACTTTAATGTTATTTTTAGTTACATTTTAATTGGGAAGCAATAGAAAACATTTATGCAACATTGTTTTACATGCTTCCGATGATAAATATACATTATTTTTATATTTGAAAAAGAGACAACCATGTTGACATAAAAAATAATTTCATAAAAAATAAAATCTATATTTTAAGGTTAAATCTTAAATTGCCATTTTCAAAAGTTTTCTCTATAATATTTAATTGCAGATGTTTAAAGCAGATGTTACTTTACCCAATAAGTTTGAAAAAAAAAAAAAAAAAAACATTTAACCTTAATTTAAAAAAAAAAAACTTAAATGAATTGAAAAAAATAAAAAATTACTCGTGGTAATGATATGAAGAAAGTATGAAAAAAAAAAATCTATGCTGAAATTTAAAATAAATAGAATATTTTTTCCGCCTAATTAGAGATGAAAATCGTTCGAATTGTTTTCTCGTTACTTTTAACTGCTTGGGTAAAAAAAGTAATTAAACAAACTAAATGCTTCTAATGTGGTGTTGTATTAATTTTAATTTTATTTGACAAACAGATGGAAACGTTTAAGTTTTATAATCGGACAAATTAAGAAAAATGAAAATCGTTTTGAAGAAAATGTTCTTTATTAGGTATATAATAAATTTATAATGATACAAACTGCAACTTCCAAGTTATTTGTATTAAAAAAATGAGATATGAATTTCCAGAAAGACAAACACGTTTTAATAAATTCCAAAATAATGATATTTTATATACATACTGGAAAGATAGCCCGTCAAAAATGACGGAAAATGAAGTATAAAGATATATACAGCACATGAGCAATAATGTGTTTTTTGCGCTTCTTTTGCAGTGATAGATGAAAAAAAAAACCACATCTTAAAATCGAAATTTACATGACCACAAAACCTCATGGTATGCGACGTTTTTTTTAACTCTTTCATTATTTAAATGCTGACTTTGCTCTTCAGTATCTTCGACATTTTTTAACTGCCTTTACTCTTCACATTTTGAAATATTTACATATAATTGTCCACGAGAATGAAACTGTTCTTTTAAATACAGTCCAACTGTAGAAAATGTTTATCCTTGTGACTTATTCAACGTCATTGCAAATAACAGTGTAACTGAAAAATTCATTCATATAAATTCATTTCATTAATTACGCATTCATTTCAAAGGCGCCAATGCAATTTAACATTTTTATGATGTTATATTATATTATATACGCATATGTAAAATTTGGCGTTATTGTAGTAATCCTGTATTAATACTTTTCAACAATTAGTCATTGCTGAAGCTGATACCAATTTCTCCTCAGGAAACCTTACATGGCCGCGTTTAATGAGGTGCTCCAACCGGGCACACACAGACTTGGATTTTATGTATACATATTTTTAATAAATTTAGATTATTAGCTCTTATTTTTCCTTTATTGAATTATACTGGACAGACCAAACAAACTTGACACATTTTGAAATTCAATAAAAAAAAAGATCGTAATTAACATACGAAAACGCTTCTCATGATGAAAAGTTTGATTAAGCAGGATTTCAATAAAAAAATATATCCCATAGATGATATTCAACTTCCAAAATTAAGAAAAAAAACGGACTATAATTTTATGCCCGACTATTCTTCAGCCCATTTAACTTTCTACAGCATAGGGCAATAGTTCAGCATGCATGCTCGTTGTTGCTCGAATCGCATAATAATAATTACGCAGTTTTATTCCACACAATGAAATATGCTCGTATGTTCTCCGAAAAACTATATCTAAGTGCTTATAAGAAAAGGGCAGCTGACGTCATTGCGGGTCGAATTACTGTGGATCGGCAAGAAACACCTGCCCCTTTATTATGACCCCTACTATACACATGAGCTCGGGAAATTTGATTGGTCTTCGTTTAACAAATCTATGACATGATTGGCCTACGTAGCCAAGACCGTTCCTGCAACGATCGCTATGACAAAAATGCAGTGGTAGATTGGTTGACGGAAGTATTTGTTTGTAAACATGACCTTTCGTTATATTGAAAATTTTATATTTATATACAGTCAAGGGAAAAAAAGTAAACACCCCCTACTTACTCCTCAACAAATTATCGTAGAAGAAAGTTACTGGTACCGAACGATTGGAAATAAAGTCTACTTTTAAATGACGTATATAAAATTTGCTTAGGGGGCCATCTACATATTAAAACGAACCATAACTTTGTTTTTTTCAATAGCAGTACCCAATGCTGACAGCATAAATGAACTCTACACCTTTCAATTAGCCTAAAAACGAATTTTTATGCAATTCGTACCATAAGTTTCCGAGAAATTAATTATTTTAAAAGGAGCTTATTTTAAGGGCTGTATCCAAGTTGAAGTTCCGTACTGGATTGTTCACCGAGAGAGCCCCTTCCTTGATCAAGGCACCTTAAGCGCCACTCAAGGAGTCAATGAAGCGTGTTAGATTACAGTACAGCAGAATAAATTTCAAAATGTCTACTCACTTCCATCATAGACGGCCCCTTAAACCATCATTTTGCCGTTTTTTAAGCATAATTTGAAAACTACTTGGAATAAAAATGTGAAATTTTTGAATTTCCATAAAGCAGGACTTAATAAATCTAAATCCATCAAAAAAATTGTAGGTTGCAATTCATTATTTTTTCGAATATTAATTTCAAAATTCATATCATAAAATTATAAAAATTGCAAATTCAGCTTATTTATGTTTGGGTATATTAGTGTTATTACTACAAAAAAAATTAGCACATTTTGAGCATAATTTCGGGAGAGAATGACTTTTCTTAGTCTGTTTATATAAAACCTGTATATCTCGAAACCTGTTTATTTCGAATTTATTTTTGTCTCCCGAGAAATTCGAGATAGACAGGTTTGACTGTAATTCAAAAACTTATCATTCAAATGACTTGAAATTTGGTGTCTAGGCATAGTTTGAACGGAAGATTTGAAATATCACGTTAAAATTGGGCATTGCCATTGAAAAAAATGAAGTTTGGATTCGTTTTAATATATAGATGACCCCCTAAGAAAATTTTATATACAACATTTAAAAGTAGACTTTATTTCCAATCGTTCGGTACCAGTAACTTTCTTCTACGATGATTTGCTGAGGAGTTAGTAGGGGGTGTTTACTTTTTTTTCCACGACTGTACATATGATATTATAGCAGCATCAATAGGAAATTTTTGCACCTCATTTTTTTGGTGTGCTTAAAAACAACACCACGAACAACAAGAACAAAAAATCCATCATAAAAAGTATTTCCATCCAAACAGTAATTATATTCATACTAGCCGCCTCTGGCGACCAGTTTGGTCTTCCTTTAAATGTATGCTAAGCATTGTATTATGTTACTTTCATTCTTAAACTAATTTACTTGCTGAATCCTTCCCAAATCCAAAGATTCTGATAGAGAAATCAAGAATTCTTTGCAATGTTGATAATATTTCATACATTTTTTGTTGTTATGCGTATTTCGTTTTTTTTTTTTTTTTTTTTTTTTGACAAATATCACTTAAATTCCGTAGCTGTAAAATGAGTGAAATTTCAAGTGTTTAAACTTAGATTTGCTCATTAATTAGCTAAATTAAACTTATTTTACTTAAATATGCTATTACTTCTGTGTTATTTTTTAGTATTAATAAATTTGTTTAAATTTTACAAATCAAATTTCTGAATTCAATGCAAACCGTAAACAAATGTTTGCGCCGCCAATTTACCTACTATGACATCATAAGAATACTGTCCATTCATTGTTGGAGAACCTGTTTTGCGAATGATTACCTTCATGGTTTAATATTTTCTACTTTTCATGATGAATGAATCTCCTGTGTTTGTTTACGTTATGAAGTGAGACAGTAAGCTGTCAACCTAATTTAAATTGAAGTTATCTTAGAATATATATTTATTTGAATGTAAAATAGAAACTATACTTTGATGTTGAAATGAAATATTTTAGTTTATGTTATTATTATTACGATTAATTATTTTTTAGGTACTTTTCCACTACAGGGACCTTGGCATTTTTTTTTAAAGCTTGGAGCAATTAGGGCTTCAGAAAGTGAACGTTGACAAAATATATAAATAGCTATGAAAACAAATCTGGTGAACTTTTTATTTTTCTTTATATGTATTTCTTTGCAAATAAACACATTATACATATATATACAATATTTGTTTACATACAAATTATTTACTTATTATTTACTTAGTTATCCCGTCGACCAATTTCGCCAAATTATAGAAAATGACATAATTTCTATTTTAAATAACGAAAGAGCAAATCAATTAGTATAACATTAATAAAAATACAAATAAAACGTCGAAATAAAAATCACTTGATGACGTAAACTCATATAACTTGCTTAAAGCCAAGTGAATGTGACATTTACGATCAACCATTATTGGCATTTAATCTTATAGTCTGGTGATACATTTTTGGTAGACGGGTTAACTAAGTAGTTCCCAAATTACTTCTCTTTCTATATAAAAGTAGATTATTGGGTACTTCTTAGTTATACCATCGACCAAATTACTGTTTACAAATTGTAAGATTAAATGCCAATAATGGTTGTCATTAATTAATTAATTGTAAGGTTAAATACCAATAAAGGCCAATAAAACCATTAATTCGACGTTTTATTTGTATTTTTATTAATGTTTTACCAATTTATTCGTTCTTTCGTTATTTAAAATAAAAATTATGTCAATGTGTATAATTTGGCGAAATTGGTCGACGGGATAACTAAGAAGTACCGATTATTGCCTTCTTTAGATCAAATAAATTGTATACAGATGAAAAAAAATGCTTATGTGTATGAAATACGATATAGATTGCCAGAAAGTACTATGCCAATTTTTTTTTTCTCGCCAAGGACCTATACTGGAACAGTACCTTTATTTATTTATTTTATTTTAAATGAGGTGAACGACAGATGTGTATTTTAAATGTATCTGATATATGTATTTAAATTTATGTGTTTTAAATTAAAGTTATGTTTTTTAAATGAAATGGGTGGTAGGTTTATATTTTAAATGAAAGGATGGCGATGGAAGAATATTCGGCGATTAATCACCTGCTCCCGACTAAAATAAAAGTGCCGAAATGGCCGTTTGGCATATAAAAAGTGAAGCGGTCAGCGCGGAACTGTTGATGACAGTCACATGACTTCGGTTATTATTATATAGATTCAAGAGTGGAGAAGCACAGTTGAAATTTATTCCAACAGAGCGAAAAATGTCCAGACCAGGAATCGAACCTGGATACTTGGCGTGCCGTGCCAATGCTTTACCTGTTAAGCTATCCAGATGATACCTGGCTGACATAATTCACTCTAATTTGTTTGACATGATTGGAAAAATTTCGTTCTCTTCATTATGAACTACGTACATAGTATACAGGATTTTCCGTGTTAAAACACACTTCCATCATGTAAATGCTATAGTTATAGCTCGGATGAATGAAACTAGCGCTGCAGTTCGCAGCCATGTCCAACAAATAAGAGTGAATTATGTCAGCCAGGTATCGTCCGGATAGCTTAACAGATAAAGCATTGGTACGGCAAGCCAAGTATCCAGGTTCGATTATGGTCTGGACATTTTTTGCTCTGTTGGAATAAACTTCAACTGTGCTACTCCAGCATTGAATATGATTTAATCCAGTTGGAAAAAAAATTCGTTCTCTTCATTATGCAATTTTATTTTTTATTGAAATTTAAAATGCGTCCAGGACTTTGGAAAAATTCATGCATGGCACAATACACAATAAAACAAGCATATAAATAATTGAAATTTATGCCACAGAATACAGGCGCAAATTAAATTTCTCATTCTTTAAACAAGCTCCTCATCTGTGTACAGATTGATGAAGACACGAATTATTTTAAAATTTCAGGATGTAAGTCAGAACAGATCCTCGTACTTAAAGAAACAAAACATGTCTGGTTTATTCGAATATTTACATATTTCTAAACCATTCTTCAAGAAACGTTTTGTTGTTATAATGCAGATAGCTTAAATTAGTTTATTAGTCTCGGAATCTTATATGTGGCTAGTTTCAATTGCATCCATAGCAAGAACGTAAACCACCAGAAATAATATCACGTTTGTGTTTCGATTAGTGGAATGTTCCATGATCGATTACACTAGTCAATTATACTCAATCACAATTTAAGGGATCATAGGACTTTCAAACGTTAAGAACAGCCAATCTTTGAAAAAAATGGATATAGTGAAGGATAATCATTTCTGAGCACTTTAAAACAAAAATAACTTAATAGTTGACTTAATGACAGACTTAATAGTTGTTAACTTTGAAATATTTACAAAGAAATAACTTTAAAGTCATTTTTCTCAAAATGTGATTTTGGGTCATTGCGCAAAAAGTATTAAAAAAATCCAATATTTTTTGATAAAATTTTCTAGATACATAGTGTAGGGTAGGCACTATAAAGTGAAGCTAAATTTTCACTTTTTTTATATATATATAAAATATTTTTTCTTGGTGTAAAATTGCATAACTTTTGAAAATTTTATACAGGGTGGTTCAAAAGGTCATGTCCAAACGGTACATGTGGGTGTATCAGGTTATGAGGAAGAAGAATTACATAGGAACTGAGTGTCGGAAATGCGAACGTGACTGTGATACTGCATCATGAGCTTGACGCAAAGAAAATATATCAAATGGTGGACTTTATTTCACAAAAAAGAAGTACAAAATACAAATGAAAACTGTTACCTCATAAGAAGTGCTCAAAATGTGCCCTATCAGCCGTGATGCATGCATCACATCAGCGCCGCATTAAACATCGCGAACACATTCCAATCGGCCCTGTACTGTGGCCCCCCAAACCCCCTGACTTAAACCTCCTGAATTTATAACTTTGGGGAGTCTTAAGTCTCTGGTGCATGAGATATCCATTCCATCGACCATGAACCAAATGTCACGGATCGCTGAAATGGCGGTACGTGTCCGGGAAACTCCTGGCCAATCGCAACGTGTTCCCGATACCATGCGGCACCAATCTGAGACATGCATCACAGCTAATGGGGTACATTTTGAGCACTTGTTATGAGATAACTTTTTCATTTGTATTTTGTACTTCGTTGTTATCTTTCGGGGAAATGCCCATAAAATAACATCGTCCGAATCCGGCTCAAATATCAAAGAGATGAATGAAAATAGCGAAGTGAATGCTGTGAAGGAAGTCCTGAAAAACCATTAAATCGTAAGTGTTTAAAAAAAACAAAATAAACAAAGCAATTAAAACAAGTTGGAAATTGCTCGTCAAACGTGGCAAATGAGGTGCGTTCGTACTATAACTAGTTTTATAATTATTTTTTTCACCCCATATTGTACTGAATGTATATTTTTTTGCGCTTCATAAGTGCATAGTCTGTAACATCATTAAAATGCACTTACAATAATTTTTTCCCCATTCCCCGTAGTGTAACGGAAAACTTTTGACTGTCCCTGTAATTAAAATATGCATTCGATTTTCATAAAATTTGAAATGGCTCGACAAAATTTTGCAGCAATTATATATTTAAAATTTCAGACCATTCGGAAGGCTGTAAAATCATTAAAATGCATTTGCAATAATTTTTTCCCATTGGCCATAATGTAACGGAAAAATTTTGGGTGTCCCTGTAATTAAACTATACATCCGATTTTCATAAAATTTGAAATGGCTCGACAAAATTTTGCAGCAATTATACATTAAAAATTTCAGACCATTCGGAAGGCTGTAAAATCATTAAAATGCATTTGCTATAATTTTTTCCCATTGGCCGTAATGTAAAGAAAAACTTTTGACTGTCCCTGTAATTAAACTATACATCCGATTTTCATAAAATTGGAAATGGCTCGACAAAATTTTGCAGCAATTATATATTAAAAATTTCAGATCATTCGGTCGGGTAGTTTTTGCTCTGTTATATGCGGACGGACGGACAGACGGACGGACAGACGGACAGACAGACGGACTGAACGACGACTATAGGTGCTACGTATTTATATAATTACGAACGCACCTAAAAAGGAGTTAAAGATACAAAACAAATTAACCCTTCAATGTAATTTGGACAAGGGAAAGAATGAAATATATGGAAGATAGAGCCGCTGTGCTCAATATCTTTTGACGGATGACCTATTCAAAATGTATCAGTTCAAGATTTAGTGTTCAAAAATGCTTTTGCCGTGTTTAGGTGTGTTCGTAATTATATAAATACGTAGCACCTATAGTCGTCGTTCAATCCGTCTGTGCGTCCGTCTCTGCCCGTCCGCATATAACGGAGCAAAAACTACCCAACCGAATGGTCTGAAATTTTAAATGTATAATTCTTGCAAAATTTTGCAGAGTTATTTCAAAGTTTATGAAAATCGGATGTATAGTTTGATTACAGGGACAGTCAAAAATTTTCCGTTACATTACGGCCAATGGGAAAAAATTATTGCAAGCGCATTTTAATAATGTTACAGCCTTCCAAATAGTATGAAATTTTACATATATATTTATTGTAAAATTTTGTCGTGTCATTTCATATTTTATGAAATTCGGATGCATAGTTTAATTACAGGGACTGTCAAAAGTTTTCTGTTACATTAAGGGCAGGAGGTAAAAAATTGTTTCAAGTGCATTTTAATGATGTTACACTCTTTCGAACAGAATGAAATTGACATGCACTTATGAAGTGCGCTAAAATATATATTCAGTACAATATACCGTGTAAAAAATATTTATAAAACTAGCTATAGTACGAACGCACTAGATTTGCCACGTTTGACGAGCAATTTCGAATTTGTTAAAGATTCAACAGGTTCTAATAGAAGCAGAAGTGTCCACTTTCTAAGACACGGCTAAGAGAGAAATATATTGCAAAAAAGCCTGAAGTTATCCGTCCACGAACTAGTCTGTAGGTTTGAACAAAGGAAAACTTTGCAAGATAAAGCAATGCTAAGACAATAAAATTAATATCCTGTGTATAAACTGTTAGAAAAAGTTAACAAACTCACAGTTAAAAAAAAGGTTCAATGACCATTTTGTGAGAATCGATTAGATGGGGGAAAAATCACGGAATACATATTTAATTTTTTATGTTTTCATTTCTTATTATCTGTAGGAAAGTTATAACATAATTTAAATTGATACTTAATATATATTTATTATTTGAAAGATAACTCAAAATCTCAAAGTGTTTAATCTGTAAATAGAAATTAAAATTTTATTTGGTAGTATCTCTTCAGAAAATTTCATAATATGTAATAGCCAAGAAGCTGAATTGCGTTAAATATTTATTAAAAATCATTGTATTAATCATTAAACATTATTGCGTCTGTATCTCCCACATAAACCAAGAATAACTTCATTGAATGTCTTGGGTCAACTATGACCCATCCGCGTAGTTGTTGGTATACAAGAATTCCGGTAATTCTAGTTTTAATTTAGGCAGATACCTTAAAAGTTCTAATTCCCCTTAACCCATTTGTGCCTGAATTTTTGTTTTCTCAAATTGATCGGTAAAATCGCTTTAAAATGTCGCAAAATGAATTGGAAAAATACTAAAAAAAAATTACGTTAAAAATGTTTTGTATTTGATTAAATGTAAGCGTATTAAATATGGGAACATGTATAATATTTATAATAATATAATAGGCTTAATTATATGTTTTGTATAAATTTACATAAAATAACCTTTTAAAATTTATATTATGTACTATAAATAGTATTTTTATATATTACTACACTTATATATATTTATTTCTTTACAGAGACTAATAACGTTATAAGTATTATTAATATTAAACTAAGAATTATCGTATTTGAGGATTAAACACATTTATTTCATAATTACCTTGAAAAGGACTTTGCATATATAACTGTTCCCTAAATGACTAATAAAAATTTTTCCCGCTCGTGCCTAGCGCCTTATATTTTGCAAGTTACAAAAATGGGAAGAATATAGGCTTAAGCATATAATTTCACAATTGAGAAAAAATACGTACTTCAAAGGAGTCTACAAGCTAAGATTATGACTTATTTATGTGGATGCGTGATAATAAAAATACGAATAAACTCACTTTTTACATTTCGCCATCTTGAAAAATGAAAAATCTATAAACATAGAAAAAAGCTTTCATTTAAGTAAATAAATATCCATCTTTTGTTGTTATCTCTCGAAAACAGATAAAGACATTTACAGATAATTATTTCATACAATTTTCATGTTATCAAAAAGAAGAAAATTATACAATTTTTTTTTTTTAAATTCGAAGAGTCTCAAAAATGGGACACCTGGCATAAATAGGTTAAGTTACAATTTATCGGTAATGTAAACGTATTCTTTTTTTTTTTTTTTTTTTTTTTTTTTTTGTAAATGGAGATCAATGATTAACAACTTTTTTCAATAGACTAAAAAAAAAAAAAAAAAAACCTGCGCCAGCTTCTTTTAAAACACAGATTTCCAACATGAGGTGATCCAGCCAGTAGTTTATGAAATAAGGTTGGTGTTAAGAGTTTTTTATTACATTTCTTTCCTTTTAAGTTTTAGAAGTAAACTAACATAATTGTTACAACCCTTAATGAATGTCCTATTAATGGGCAAAATTGAAATCTGCTGAAATTAAATAGCAACAAAATTATAAGTAAATAGTTTCTTTAATTGCCATTTTCCCTGTAGATTATCAATCGAAGAAATCAGTCTAAAATTCAAAAAATAATCTTAAAATATCATTTTTAAGCTGGGGTTAACAATAATTAATATAAAACTATCATTTGAAATAAGCAAGATGAAAGTGGATTATTTTAACTTACCGTTATTTTCTCCAACTAATCAAAGACATTTTTTTTTTTTTTTTTTACATTTTCTAACAATACTAAAACAATACATTAATTACACGCAATAAAATCATTTATACTAAACTTTTCAATCTCTATACTAGGTCCTGATCAGTACAAATGTCATTCCAAAACAAAAGCTATTGTTTACAGTTGTTCACATTATAAATACACACATTTAAACTATTAAATCACGAGGGATCATACGTCACAGTAGTATCACATATTCTAATCCAACATGCTTTATTTAAGGTAGATTTCTGTAATCTTGTAGACCAACCACCTAGAAAAATTCTACTTATAAAATATTTGCAGTGAGATTTAGTTATTTTAATATTTTCGAAATATTTAATCGTTGTTCATTGTTAATTTATGTTAATCGTTTAATTGATGTCGACCATATACCAGTTTTCAAAAATTTTAAAGTAACAAAATGTAACTGAAATAGTTACTATCTATATAAGTCCTTCTACACAGCTCAAAATGTTTATTTGCGAATTCACAGAAATCAGAAAATGGATATTTCTTTTTGACAGCGTTTTGTACGTTGTTCTGTAACTGGTTTATATTAAAACTTTTTAGAAACGAACATAATAAGACGTACATAATAAAATTTTTATAACAAACTTTAAAATAAATTTATGTAATTATTTTAAAATGTATTATTAAATTCTTGAAAACCATTATATATTTTGATTATTATCTACTGCTTCAAAACCGAGCATTCAATTTATATTTAGAATGTATGGCTCCAACGTGATTTGTTGTAAAGAAGTAAATTTCGATAGTGTCTTTTTAAAGTATTACACATTTTATTTATCACATTGTGAAACCTTTTTGAAAACAGATCACGTTTTTAAAAATACTTCAACGCTCATTTCATAAATTTCCCTGAATGCAGGCATTTTCAACAACGCACGGAACGATTTCATAAGTAGTATTTTCCAAAGATTATATATAGTAATTCTAAAATGTTTTTGTAGGATTTCTTCCATTTACTTTCTAATACCGTGAATCTTTTTTAGGTGCGTTCGTAATTATATAAATACGTAGCACCTATAGTCGTCGTTCAGTCCGTCTGTCTGTCCGTCCGTCTGTCCGTCCGTCCGTCCGCATATAATAGAGCAAAAACTACCCAACCGAATGGTCTGAAATTTTAAATATATGATTTTTGTAAAATTTTGTCGACCCATTTCAAATTTTATGAAAATCGGATGTATAGTTAAATTACAGGGACAGTCAAAAGTTTTTCTTTACATTACGGCCAATGGGAAAAATTATTGCAAGTGCATTTTAATGATATTAGAGCCTTCCGAATGATCTGAAATTTTAAAGATATAATTGTTGCAAAATTTTGTCGACCCATTTCAAATTTCATGAAAATCGGATGTATAGCTTAATTACAGGGACAGTCAAAAGTTTTCCGTTACATTAAGGGGAATGGGAAAAAAATTATTTCAAGTGCATTTTAATGATGTTACAGACTATGCACTTATGAATTGCAAATAAATACACATTCAGTACAATATGGGGTGCAAAAAATAATTATAAAACTAGTTATAGTACGAACGCACCTCATTTGCCACGTTTGACGAGCAATTTCCAACTTGTTTTTTTACATACATCTCGATATTCGCTTTTGAATATTTTAATTTATGCGTTATATATACCAAACAATAGAATTTTTCGAATGTGAAATAATGTAAAATGAAATTATAATTCGTTTATGGTTTATATAAAACATTCGATCCGATCCGGAATTCCTGATTTAAATATGCCCAATATACATAATGTACTGTGTAAAGAAAGATGAAAGTCAATTTCAATTGAAAACTCTAATATATGAACGTTTTTACATCAATATACTTTCTGGATAATTACACCAGAGAATTTTTTGTTATGTTCTTACTAGCCGTTCGCCAGCGGTTAATGGCGAACGATTTCTGTAAATACAGCAATCTTTTGGACTTTGATTCTTGGAGTGTTAAATGCATAGTTCGATTACATGGCTATTGATCTCGTATTTTATTTATTTATTTTATGTGTGAAGTTTTAATTTCGTTTGGCAATTTAGTTACAGAATATTATACGCAAAAAAACCAATGCTGAATTTTTTACATTGTTTTAAGTGTAAAGGTGTGAATCTGCAATAATCAGAGTGAACGTTCAGTTTTGAGATTGATTTAAGCAAACCCACTCTTAAAAAAGTATTGTAAATCCATACAAAATTAGTAAATCAAAATACAGCATTTAAAAGTGCATTTTGTTTCCCTTAGCCTGCGTAAAAATGAAAATTGGACGATATTTAGGGGTTAAAAAATTCCCGATAACGAGATATAGTTTAATCACATCGTCCCAGTTGTCGATATGACGTCACTGTTACTGTCAATATATTTTTGCTATATAATGTAGGTTATATATAAGTATTAAATAATCTTTTAAATTTCTTAGGAACTGTTGTATGAAGGAATGAAAAGAAAAGTGATGATATTCCATGTTTGTAAAATTTGAGATGACTATTTGCTTGACAGTCATACTATACAAAATATTCCAAAATATTCCACTATATTACAAAATATAGTGAAAAGTTTACAAAACGAAATGGCAAATCAGCCATACAGCAAGGATAAAAATCACGTAGGAACATAGTGTCGCAAACCACTTATTTAGTCGCAAATACACGGTGTTTCATCAAAAGTGATTCCGGGTTGACGGTAATAATTTCGAGAAAAACAAAAACATTGTGATGGAAATGCAACGATATGTACCTTTTTTGTGTGAAATATGATAAAATCACGAAAAGATCTCGAAAAACCTTTTGATCAAGCAATCGATGATACCGTATAAGCTGATAATCACAGCTCAAAATGTGGGGCTTCAAGTGCATACTGTTACTACTTTTTTGGTGTTATCACATTTACAAAAAATGTGAGAATGTCTTATTGAGAAATGGGAGAATGTTTTATTATAATATACCTCAGTTTTCTGAACTTATTACCGTCAAACCAAATAGAGTTAGTTTGAAACACCCTGTATTTTGACTAAAAAGGTGTTTTGCGACCTTATGCTCCTATATGATTTTTCATCCTTGTTGTATGCCTGATTTGCCATGTCATTATGTAAACGCTTTTTTGAATCACCCTGTATATGCTGAATTTAAATGGATATTAATATCAAATAACAAGGCCTGCGTTCCCATTCTTTTGTAAAAATGTCCAGCTTCTAACTCATTGCAAGAAAAAGTTACAAACAACGTTTTTTTTTTTTTTTTTTTTTTTTTTTTTTTTTTTTTTTAAATTAGAAACCTACACTCAAAATTTATACGGTAATCCCGTTTACCTAGAATCTTGAAATTTGTCACAAAAAAGGTCTTAAAACCTATGCAAAAAAAAATATTTTCAATAATTAATTTTTAATTGTATGTCTATTTATTATGTGCGAAACTGGTTTGACAGCTTCTCTATCCAATGCAACTTTTAATAAAGAGGAACTTACATATCCTTAAAATAGTGAAATGTCAACTATGTCCCCTTTCTCGGGAGTTGGCTGCCGCCGTGCAAACTGCCACCAGTAAATTTAAATAGAAATGTTTTCCTTATGTAAACGCCTTATTAGTGAAGAATTTCAGCCATAAATAATGGCATAAACGAATATTCATTTTTACTGGTGGAAGTTTTCTTCGACTGTAGTCAGACCCTGCTTTTCCATCATATTGTGACAACATAGACAATCTCCCTTCAATGTCTGTGAGAATAGTAGGAGAGCTGTTGTAAATTTTTGAGTGGGTATTTGAGGCACCCTGAAAATTTGTGCAACACTTCTTTTGTAATGCCTGAATACAAAATCGAATGTCTGGCTGAAGGATCGTGGCCCAAAAACTGTGCCAGACACGTGTCAAGTGCCATTTGGCACTTGACACGTGTCTGGCACAGTTTTTGTGCAGACTAAAGTGTCTGTCATTTTCAAAATATTTTTTTCTAAGCATAAATATTATTCTGCCTCAATCTCAGCGTGCCTCAAATACCTTTTTGGGGTAGTCAAAAAATGGCACTTGGCACGTGTCTGGCACAGTTTTTGGGCCGACTAAAGTGTCTGTCGTTTTCAAAATATTTTTTTCTAAGTATAAATATTATTCTGTCTCAATCTCAGCGTGCCTCAAATACCTTTTTTTTGGGTAGTCAAAAAATGGCACTTGGCACGTGTCTGGCACAGTTTTTGGGCCACGATCCTTCAGCCAGACATTCGATTTTGCATTCAGCCATTACAAAAGAAGTGTTGCACAAATTTTCAGGGTGCCTCAAATACCTTCCCTAAAATGTTTAACAGCTCTTGGACTAGAAGATTATAATACCTGGCCAAAATGCCACAAGTAAAAACAAATATTTTGTTCTCAAGTTCGTGCACACAAATTTTTCATGAATAACGGTCTTAAATAGGACGAATTTTTTATACTAATTTACAAGTGGAATTTTCCACGGCGGTAATCAGATAGCGGTATTGATTCGATTAAAAAAAATTAGCCACCATCTTGTAGCAACCTTATCTGTTACATCGCTCGCAACTGGTAGGCATAACACTATATGTCTTTCCTTCTTCCTTCATAACTTCATTATCTTTTTAGACCGCGTTTTACAGGAGCGTGGCTATACTTCCCCTTGATGTCGAATCTTCAGTCTTAGCACAAAGACAGATCTTATAGCAGATGCAAATGGAACCTTCATAGTGTCACTTTGTCGTCAATTCTCTTTGTCTGTCATGATTGTTTCGTTAAGAAGCGACTGAAGTTATCAAATATAAAATAAAATCAAAAAAGGCGGACGTCCCCATTCTATTGTAAAACTGTCGATCTTCTAAATAATTGTAACTAATGGTCTTCTTAATAATGGTACGGTGTACTTAATAAGAGAGGCTTTTTTCTATTTTTATAAAAATGCATTACATGCCAAATATTCACACGATTTTTCGTTATAAGAGCTACATTTATTTACACAAGAATACTATAAATTGTACAGGATTGTGGTGAGCAGTTACATCGGAATACGCAAAATACATTCATGCTAATTACACAGTCTTCTCAAACATGAAACGATTAGTGTAAAAGCGCGTAATGAATCTGAATGAAGTTTAGGTGTTTCAATGTTTGGTCACGAAAATCATGTATAAATTTTCGCTTAAATGGGACCATTGACTTCTAAAAATGTCGAAACTCTTGCTCAATATATTAAAATTTTACGGCCAGAAAACAACGTTTTTCTTGCAAACGCACTCTGAAAATTTAAACAATACTTACCGTTGACATCGAATCATCAAATTTATCGCAAAGAAAGGTCTTATAGCAGATGCAAATGACACCATTATAGAGTCACTTTGTCTGTCATGATCGTTTCATTAAGAAACGACTGAAGGTATCAAATATAAATTAAATTCAAATAATAAGTTCTACGTCCCTATAGTGTTGTAAAACTGTCGAGCTTCTAACTGTAACTAATGGTCTTCCTAATAAGAGTACAGAGCACTTAGGAAGCGAGCCTTTTTCTATTTTTATGAAAAATGCATTCGATGCCAAATATTCACACGATTTTTCGTTGTAAGGGCTACATTTATTTACAAAAGAATACTATAAATTGTACACGATTGTCGTGAGCACTTACATCGGTATACTCAAAATTCAGGGTAAGTACAAATGATGGTCCCGATTTAAAAAAATTATATTTTCGAAACTACAGCACATATTATAATAAGTGATATATGAATTTAAATAGAAATATACCAAGTTATTTTCAGTCACAGATGTTCCATATGAGACCATGTTGTTACACGGCATACGTCCAATGTAGAATTCAGTTCGTTCCAAACATTTTGTAGCAGTATATCAATGATTCTGAATGCTGCACAAATGCATTCTTTAAGTGCTGTCAGTGTTTTAGGCATTTGTGGTACATAAACAATGTCTTTTACCTATCACTCACAAAATTAAATCACATGGTGTTAGATCTAGGGATCTTGGTGGCAATGTGATTAAGGGAAAATCACCATCACCCGCTTGAGGATAGCCTAGATTTTGTGTTTCAGCAGGATGGAGCCCCACCTCATTGGTATTTGCAGGTACGTAGTTACTTGAACGATGAGATTCGCACCGGTAGATGGGGCGTTTGGTGTTTGGAAAGAACTGGTTTACAGATTGGACGTATGCCGTGTAACAGGGAATCACACATCGAATATTTGTCACTGAAAAAAAAACTTCGTATATTTCTCTTTAAACTCATGTATCACTTATTGTAATATGTGCAGTAGTAATGCGTATTAGTAGTGATTTTTTTTTAATCGTGCCTGTCATTTGTACTTAACCTGTACATTCATACACAATACGCAGTTTTCTCAAACATGAAACGATTGGTGCAAAAGCGCGTAATGAATCTGAATGCAGTTAAGGTGTTTCATTGTTTGCCCACAAAAGTCACCTATAATTTTTCATTTTCATATCGGTGGATGAAAAAGCAACATTAGATATAATAAATCCCATTTTGACTCTTTCTATTTTCTTAGATTAAAATAAAATAATTAAATACTAAACTGTTTTAAATATATCATAGAGAAACTAAATTAGAATTTTAAATCTAATAAACCAGAAATGAAGTTTATATTCCAATTTATATATTAAAAGGTTTATTATTTAACTACTGAAAAATATATATATACTGTGCAAAATTTGATAATCAACATCAAACATATAAAAAGAACTGAAAACGTGTTATCTATTTAACATTAAACTATATGTAAACAAGAAAATCCCACGTTTATGAAGAATAAAATTTACTACCAACATAAGAAACGAAGATGAAAAATGTATATTGAAAAAAATAACCTGTTTTTTCATACTTTTAACGAGTGTTTATGGTAAATATTAAAGTTTAATTAATTTACATTTTAATATGATGTAAAAAACGTATCATAAACGTAAAAGTATTGTCTTCCATTATACATGAGAAAACAACTAAATTGTTTTTACATCAGAAATTTTTTTTAAGTGAATTATTTCATTAAAATTCATAGAGAAAGACCAAATAAATGTATAAAATTACTTGAATGTGAATACATATAATATAAAATTATTCAAAATACATTTAAAATTTCTTAAAAATACATTAAAAATCATTAAAAAATCCAAAACGCTTTCAGCCATCACACGACCATCATCAGTGGGTATTTAAATGCTGTTATTGTTTTTTTAGCGCTTTTTCGAGAATTATCTAAAAGAAATCATTATAATTTAAATGTTTTATGGCAGATAAGATGTCAAATAAATGTATTCAAATTTCCAGCGAAAAAAATTTCATCTATTAAGCAGCAAATCTTTCCATGATATCGTATGGTTAGAAGCTATATATTTATTAGCAATTATTTCAATAGATTATCTTATAATGGTTTCCTGGTAATTATTTTTTACGAAAATAATCCCATACTGCGTTATCAAGATTAGCTTAAACTCATTCCATTAGAGTAGATTTTAATAAATCGAAAATTATCTTTCGTACAACATTTAAATCCCCACTGATGAGGGCCTTGTTATGTCTGAAAATATTTTGGATTTTTAATGGTTTTTAATGAATTTTAAAGATGTTTTAAATATATTTTTGTAGGATTTATTATTTTAACAACCTAAATATTCCATAAGCTTATAGCTTAAAATGAATTTATCAATCAGTTTTTCAGGTACATAATACATTTATTACTTATACGAACAAATGTAGGTTCTGGAAATTCAATAACGTTATAAATAAAGCACAGACAATTCGCAGGTAAATATAAATAGAAGAAATCATCTAGACGTCTTTTTTAAACGTTCTTTTTGGCTATAGACAGCTTTTCAACCTTTTCTTGATATACCATCTGTGGAACTTCCAATATATCTCTTGCTCTTATTTATTTTCCAATCGAGCCGTTGCCATATATCTTGCACATATTTCACACTCATCGTGTTATGTATTTTTTATTTTCTGTCATATTGCGTTTTGATTAAATAAATCCTTGCGTCTGTAAAATTACATAGTTGAGAATATTTATAATCCCACATTTTGAATAATTTTACATTACAGTAGAACCTCTTTTATCCGAAACACTTTTAACCGAAACTCTCGATTAACCGAAATTAATTTTTAAAACTTTATTTATTATTATTTTTAAACTACCATACGCCTTGTGTGCAAGCGGTCTTTCCGGAACTACGAGTACATATAAATATTTTCGATCCCTTTTCTTCGAGTTCCTTTGAATTTAACTTCAGCTTCCGTAAGCTGCGGAGAGGAACGAACAAATTAGCAATTCTGAAGCTTTTGAATGTTTTACAAAAGCTTTGGCATGGCTGGAGAAGCAGAAAGACTGCTATACTGGTGAAAAAATAATATTAAAAAACTCCGTGATAGAGCTTCAAAGCAAAGACAATCGAAATTGCGATAAACAAACATTTTTTCAAACCTTTGTGCTATATCTAAAATCTACTTAATTTCAACATTAAAATTCAGGTATTTTTTTCTTTTTTCGATTTTACTATTGCTTTATTTTTAAACCCTCCGACTGTCTCTGAAAAGGGCAAAATTGTAATGTTGTTTCCTCTGAATTTTGTTTTAAATGCTAAAAAAAATGATTCTTTGAACATTTTATAAAAAAAAAAAAACTTAATAACGAATATGAATGCAATCCTTGGAAGTATTAATCATTGTTCAATATATTAAAAACACATTAAATCAATAGAATTATATTACTTTAAATATTGCTTGTATTGCAGTGAAACCTGGAACTTAGTGAAGGTATTAACACGGTCTTGACAGTGAAAGGGTTAATCTTAAAATTGAAGCATTTTCGATTATCCGAAAGATGGTCGGTTCTAATTACTTCGGATAATAGAGGTTTTACTGTATATGTATGCACCTGCAAGTAATTTTAGTACATTTATTTGTGCTTTCTATATGAATTTTAATTATTTAACTGAAAGTGAATTTAGCTCTAGAATTTTAAGTTTCATTTAGTGAATTATTTCGTTCTATTTAATGCACAAAATTGCAGAACAAAAACTTTTCGGGGGCTAAAATGCTAAGAATACTTAAAACGAAATACATTTATCTCTTGTAATATAAAAACAAAAGAAACAGCCCTTTCTTCTTTGAAGAAATTATCATAAAATGATAGGTAATAAAAATTTTCTCAGAACTTTTCGCATTAAATGATAATTTCCATAATTTTGTATCAGGAATTTCTCTGGAAGAAGAAAATGCATTTAGAAGTTGCTTAAAGTTTTAGTACTTTAGAATAATAAAAATTTAAAGCATAGAGGGAGAAAGAAAAAGTTGCTAACACTTAACAGAGATAAAATTATAAATGTTATTTTCTCATTTACTAAGTTTCAAGAAACAAAAGTTTTAAATGCATTTTCGAAATTTAAATTGCACTTGCATACACACATGCGCAGAAACACTTTTATAATGAGCCATTTTACAATTTTGCATTTAAAAAGCCCCTTTAAGTTACAATTGTGTCGAAAACTTACACTTTGTTTCACATAATATTCTTTTTTACCTTCAAGGTGAATGCGCCTCTTTTCTTGAGAAAGTTTCAAATTTAAATTAAACAATATAAATATTTAAATTATCATTACAATTAAAATTGCATGTAAATATTGTATGAAAACCTGTTTCTCATTTTCTGACGCCGAAAACATCTACGAGTAGTTAGAGTAAAACATACTACTTAATGAAAGAACAATATACGAGTACAAACAATCAAAATTATTAAAATAATGAAATAGGGGAAGTAGGTAAAATCCGATTCCTTATTATGAATTGCTTCTTGAAGGCAGTGTCTCAAACAAAATTTTATGAGACTTTGACTAAACAATTTGAACTTATCCTGTTATAAAGTGCCTAGATTAGGGCCTGTAAGTGTAGTCTAGTGGTCGAAAATTTCACAATTTGAATGTCTTTGTGGTGTTCTGAATTCCTAAATTTGTGAGTAAATAAGACTTTTCTATCATTGCATTAAGAACCCACTTCAGTAACTGGAAGAAAAGAAAGCGATGATGTTAAGTCTATGGGGGTGTTATTTTCAAATATCTCGCTTTGATGTTAATATTTTTAAATGATTTTTTTTTTTTTTTTTTGCATAGGCTAGCTGAGGACAATCTACAACCGGGTTAGTTTTATTTTTTCGATTTTGGTTTCAGATTAAAAAAAATACGTTCGCTATCGGGACCGGTTAGTAATAGTTCTGAAAATGAAACTATCCCAATATAAAAAAAATCTAAAAAGAAAATCAAAAAAGTATAAGCTAGTCCGGCTGTAGATTGTACTCAACTAGCCTATGCAAAAAAATCAATCAAAAATATTAAACCAAAGTGAGATATTTGAAAATAACGCTCCCGTAGACTTAGCATGAGTGCTCGAGTTTTTCCGCGTGATTAGTGTTGCCTCGTAAATTTCACAATGTATTATGTACATTAGTAGTTATATTTTGCCGGTTCTGCATAAGCGGCGTACGCGGCGTGATCTCTGTGCACCTGTGAATGTCATGCGGCGGCGGAGGTCATGGGGTCAAGGTTATGCGGCGGTGGGGGTTAAGGTGATGCGTCATCTTATAGTATGAGGGGTTATTTTGAGTTTGATTTTTTTACTAATGATAATTAATTTTAATTGAGGGACTTTGACTTTTTTTGGGAGTAACTTTTGAAGATAGAAATTTTCGAGGACATTGATTTTTCTTTTAGTCGTACTACAGTACGAGGGGTTATTTTGAATTGGATTTTTACATTAATGATAATTAAGAATTTTTTTTTTTTTTTTTTTTTTTTGGGGGGGGGGGGGGCTTTAACTTTTTTCGGGGTATTTTTGAAGAAATAATTTTTAGGGGACATTGATTATTCTTTTCGTCGTATGAGGGTTATTTGTACTTTTAAAAAATTAATTTAGAAGTTTTAATTGGGAGACTTTAATTTTTGGGAGTAATTTTTGAGATATATATATATATATATATATATATTTTTAAGCACACTTGAGTTTTCGATGTTATTTTTTAGGGGCGCAATTTTTGTGTTAGAGTTATTACTGGCAACGATTTTTAATATTAATTTGGGAACTTTCAAATATTTTTTTTCTTTTACGCGATTTTTTATTGTAATCGAATTTTAAATATTAATTAAAAATTTTAATTGGTAGACTTTATTTTTTAACGCAAATTTTTAGATAAAAATGGAATTTTAAAGATAAATTGGATGAGAGGACTTTACGCGATTCAATTTAGTGACGTATGCGCTTGAATATTGAGTATTAATTAAAATTACGTATGAGGTTGCATGAAAATTTTTGTTATTTGGTGTTAAAATTTATGTCTGCGAATTTTTAAATAGTGCTGCCCCACCAGTGGCTGAGAGATTATGCTCTCGAAGCTAATAGACGTGAAGTGCTGGGTTCGATCCCAATCGCGCCCGTTGGCCTAATCGTTCGGAGTTTTCTTTGAGCCATGGATTTCCATACGTAAATATGGGTTAGGTTCCCTTAGAAAGACCCTCACGAAGATCACTACCCCCTCGGGCCTTATCCCTAGTGTAGATAATCAATCGCGTCCGTTGGCCTAATCGTTCGGAGTTTTCGTGGTTTTCTTCGAACCATGCGTAAATATGGGTTAGGTTCCCTTAGAAAGACCCCCACGAAGTGCATTCCCCTCGAGCTTAGTGTAGATAATCGGCCGTCAAAATTAACCCACCTTTTAAATAGTGCTAGAAAACTTTAGAATTTTTTTTTCTGAATCTGTGTTATATTTCAGGGAATATTTTCGCGGTTTTAGGCATAAATAGAAATTGTTAAGATATTTATAAGGATATCGGTTTTTGGTTTGTTATGCAATTTTTAGGTATGTTTGTATTGCTTAATCCATGTGAAAATATATTTTGAGAAAAATATAGAGAGTCTTTATAAAGATATTAGAAAATTTACACCACACCACCGCCTTTCTCCCAACCTTAATGAATATATATTTGAAAAATAGAGGGTTTTCTATTAAATGGTTTGTTTTAGTTTAGAATCACCAATATCCCCAAAAATTTTATTGACGCATGTTTTTGAAAATGTATCTATTTCTTAACAGTACCATTTTAAATCATCTAGATCTATTTTTTAAACTACAAAATCGATTTTTTGAATATATACTTTTTAAACTTTTATACCTTTTGAACGTTTTTATCAAAATACTTTGAATTTTTAATAAGATATTGGAAAAAAAACGCACTTTTTGTAAATTTACGCTAATAACTGCGCTTTTTAGAATAAAACTACTCAATGCCTTAGTTTTAAACACTGTTTGATGTTACATATATTTTCGAAAAAGAAAACACTTACTTTAATATTTTTCGATACAGGTAAAATCTCGGAGCCTTCGAGAAACGCATGTTTCTGTAAGGCAACCTCCACTATACTGAATTTGTGTTGTTATCTTGCTCATACTTAGAAGTGATTAACTTTATCTAGATAAGGAGATAAGGGGATAAAGAGGAGATAAGGAGATAATCCTGAACACACTGAGTAATAAGATAATAGATTTTAATTACGATTGACTAATTGGGGTCACAAATTAAGATTAGCTAATGAGAGTTAGAAATAAATGTGTAGCGTAATTGGATCTTCTTTTTTCGAAGATATATTTCAAATAGAAACACTATTAAAGATTGACTCATGTGATTTCAACATTCATTTAATACTGCCTCACTTCTAACGATTTTAACTTTTAACGCATAATTAAGATTTAACATTACGTCACTTATAACGAATTTAATTTTTGAACGCATAATTAAGATTTAATATTGCCTCACTCATAACGAATGCATAATTAAGATTTTCAAATAATTAATTTCGTATTGCGTCACACAAAACAAATTAAATGAATAAATGCATAATTAAGATTTTCAAATAATTAATTTAATATTACGTCACACAAAAAAAATTAAATGAATAAATGCGTAATTAAGATTTTCAAATAATTAATTTAATATTACTTCACACAAAACGAATTTAATGAATAAATGCATAATTAAGATTACGTCACAATTTTTGAATGATTTTATTAATGTAGAATTTATATCAAATTGGGGGTCATTTTTTCTTATGGATTTATTTTAAATAAAATTGGAATATTTTTGAATACTATATTAGCAATTTAATGCATATGTCACATTTATTTTGGATAAAATTTAAACTTTTATATAATTATACATTTTAAAACGGATACTTTTTAAATTGATTCATTAACTGCGGGAATACTCGTCCCGTCATGAATGAGTCATCACGCATATCTGAGTTTCACTCGTAAACATGAAGTTTTTAATAAATAGTAATGTTAGTAACACTTTTTGAAAAAATAATTCTGCGTAGTGAACATTAGATATACATTTTTTAAATTTAAATCAAGTTCAAATTTTACTAAGTTACGTAATGGAGGTCACGTTATACCCTAACCAATCACACTATTTAGCCAGGGTTTGCTATTTTGGAATTATCCAAATTAGTGACAAAACTTCTCATTTTCTAATAACCACACTTACATATAAACACCTTATACGCATGCTATATTGATTCTGATATAGTTTAGTGCATATAAATTTTAACTCATATTTCATAGTAGATTTAATTATATTCGCTAACATATATATATATTAAACATTATTCAAATTTCGTACAAACCTTTTAATAATTTTGGAAAAAATATTTCATTTTTAGAGGATTAAATAGAATATTAATTTTAAACCTCTTAATTGTTTTTTAATTGAGGTAGTACGATAGAAAATTAATATATTCGACATAATAAAAAAAATACTAATTCATATTAATAATGATTTTAAGCATTATGTTAAAATTCGAGATTTTTTATTTACAAATAATTTGAAAAATAAAACATTTAGAAGTATATTGACTTACTTTTTTTAACATTCGATCTAAATCCAAAAGGCTTTCAAAACTGTAGCAACACATCACATACAGTTTTGTGACACTATATGAAATGAATAAGAATTTTGAACCCCAATCTCTTATCTCTGATGTAATTGCTAGAACTGACTAATGAGATAAGCATAATGTTACGTCAAAATTTGAATCTAAAAACAGTGTTAATGAATGTACTTTATTCATATCGTATATACTTAATTTGAGATATAATTAATGTAATGCGTAATAGGATTTAATTAATATGATGCGTTATTAATTAAAATCTAAATATAATATAATTTTTTTCAGTCTTATTTTATAAAAGAGGAATGCTTTTCAAATTTGGTGATATTTTTTATAAACATTTTTAATATGCAACTAAGATATTAGAATGATTTTTTAAACTAATTCATGTGTCATTAACAATTCCCTATTGATTTTTCAAAATTAATATATAATTGAAATTGTGACTTTTTTTCATTACAAATTATTTAAAAAATAGAAAAGCAATTATTTTCAAATTTATTATGAAACGTTTAGTTATTATTAGCTTGGAAATTGCAGCTGAATTAAAAACTGACTTCTCACATAGAATTAAACTTCAGCTAAATTTTCAACGAAAATATTTCTCACTTTAAAGTTTACTTTTCACATTGAAAAAGTCATAAACTTAGTTATTTTACCTGTAAAATTTTCTCACATGGAAAAAAGACTTCCGTGATTGTATTAGAATAAAAACTTATTATATGAAAATTTAACTTGTGTAAAATTTGTAAATTGAATTAAAAAAACTTATCATATGAAAATTTTTAATAAGTTAATTATTAAATCTATGTCTCCCACCACTCACTTTATTTACACATAAATCTTTAGCACTTTTTAATGGAAACAATCATGGTGGGTAAGCCTTTCGTTTAATATTTTTAAATTAATAGGAGCATTTTTTTTAGTGCGATTCCTTCAAATTTTAAGCCCCTTGAGAGCTATTTTAGGATGAACATAAAAAAAATCGAAATCTCCCATTTAACCAAAAAAGGATTTATACTCAATACACTACAGACATTCTAAACGTAATTTGGGAAGCTTTTAATTAAATTTCTTTTGAAAACTCTACTTATTTTGTAGTGAGAAAAAAAGCATGCATTTATAAATTTTTAGTTTAATATATTAGATATATATATATATATATTACACACTAAATAAAATATATATTAAGATAAAACATTTGCAAACTTATTTATCAAAAGGAAAGACATAACATCATTTCACTTTTTCGTAAAGCATATTTACATGCCACAAGCAGGCTATACACATATTAGATAATGAGCACACAAGTTACTTCAACGAAAAATCCCTCTTCCTTATCTAAATGATTCATAGGGATTCATACCTTCCTCATGAATACGTTATACAAACGATATATTAGTTTAATGAATATAAATTTTAACTAAATCTTTAAAACTTTATTAGATAACATTCGATCATTTTTATATTTCAAAACGAAGAAAAATATGATTGAATATCGCCTCACAAGCATGTTACAAAAACACTTCTCAATATTAAAATTTAATTATATTTTGACATCTCGCGCCAAGCTTTTTAAAATGAAAGACTTTTTCATTAGAATATTTAGCTTTTTGTATACAATTTTAGAATAAATATATAATGCACTCCACTTAACTTTGTCATTTAATATTAAATTAATCCATCGCAAAGCAATTCAAACTTAGGATTTTTTATATATAAAGGGTAGATAAGTATATGTGCTTATATAGTGTGTGTGTGTATTTGTAAATGGGAAAAAATTAAAAGGTACACAAATTAAAAGTTAATAATAAATATTTATATATAAATATTTCAAGATAGTATTAAGGATTTGAAGAACTGATAAAAATGCTTTGAAAATTATTAAAAATGCTTCATTCATATTTTAAAGTCAACAAATTTTAATACAACAAATTTTATGTACATACATGCATTTTGAGCTATGTTTTGAAAAAAAAATCGCAAGTTTAAAAATGATTTCTTATTTAATTACAAATTAAATAAATAGTTATGTTTTTATACATAGGTTAGCATAATAAGTGTTTTAAATATTTCGATGCTATTTCCAAGTTAGCCAATTTATACTTTTTTGAATATGCATATATATATATATATTTGTAAATTTTTATGTTTTAACTGTGAACACATTACACCGTTAAAATATTTGTCCCAGCTATCGTTTTTTTACACAATAAACCAACTGCTTTTCAAACGACTCTTTGATTATCATAACAACACAAAACCTTTTATCTACATATGCGCAAACTTTTTAATAAACTAAAGTCCGCATTTTCAATCCAATAAATAATGACTAATCAGATAGGTTATGTCCTAACTTGAATGATACCTTTTATGTGACATTGCTAAACTAGCTACCATAATGTCATTACTTGTAAAAATAACATGATAACTTGTTTTCACTATACAAACTTAATAATTTTCGTAGATTTTTTATAAAAATCGACATGTTTGGTTATCTCTCAACATAGTTTTCTATAATATATTTAAAAAAGTTTGCTACTATTAAAGAACATGCTTTTAATTTCACACTTAGTAATTGAAAACAATCCTATTAAAACATAAAAACTTAAATAATCCTTATTTTTCACAAGTTTGCAGTGTAAGTAATCTGTAAATTTTTATGCTAACTAGGGTTAGTAGTATTCAGACTTAAAAATATCTTTATAAATTAAAGATGAAAATTTTTGTGTATAAAAAACCTTTGACTATTTAGTTAAACTTAGTGTCATGAAATGAAACCACAAAGCTTAAAATTATACTATTAAAAATTATACTTAGAATTCACTTATGTTATTTAAATCATTCAAATTATAAAACATAAAAAACTTTAAAATCATTTACAAGTTATACATAAATTTTTCTCACCTAAAAGCTGTCAAACTTATATAGTTAACTTAACCGAAATAAAATCCAACTTTCTGCTATGCTTGCTTCGATAGAAATGAATGATAACGCATCGTTTATCTGGTAAAACCCAAGATCACCCTTATCTATGACGTCACTGATGATTCATACTGATAAGGAGTAGATAATTTTTTTAATTACTATGTTAGATTTTGCTACAGTTCCTAATTACAATTAAAATTAATTCTTAGTTCATAGATACTACGATTTGTTACAAGACATATTATTTACACTAAGAAATATTTAATTAAAAAATAATTAATTCTAATAATTAATTTAATAAACGCGTATTTATAAAAACTAATTAAAGAACATGTGCTAATTGCAATTAGAAAACAGATTTGTTATTATGAAATTTAGAATAGGCATAACTAATCACGGGATAAACGTCACGTGACCCGTGACCAGTGACGTCACATAGATCATGTGATAGTCTAATCAATGATAAGATTAGCTGATAAGGACTTAGAATTATTCACTTCGCTTCGAGTTTTTGTACAAGATGGTTGAGTCTTCAACTAGCTGCAGTATTAGATAAGTATAATTTTGTATGTTTTTAAAGTTTTTTTTATGTTTTATGATTTGAATGATTTAAATAACATAAGTGAATTCTAAGTATAATTTTTAATAGTATAATTTTAAGCTTTGTGGTTTCATTTCATGACACTAAGTTTAACTAAATAGTCAAAGGTTTGTTATACACAAAGATTTTCATGTTTAATCTATAAAGATATTTTTAAGTCTGAATACTACTAACCCTAGTTAGCATAAAAATTTACAGATTACTTATACTGTAACGCTCAAACAATACGCACTCCATCATATTTGTTCTCCTTTTTCTTTTTTTTCTTTTCCTTCAAAAGAACTGACAAGCTGAGTAAATTAGACTTGACGAGAGAAAAGAATGTTTACAAAGTGGTTGCCGACAAGGCATTTGTGCTATGCTGTATTTTAAATTAACTGAGTTATTTTGTAAATAGTAACATGTAAATAGGATGTAAATATTAAAACTTATTAATCTATGATAAGTTATCCAGTTTTATTTCGTAACATAAGAATAGTTTCCACCCCGGATTCTGAATAATATGTTACAGAAGTGGCTCCCCAACGTCGGGCACGAACAGAAGCAAGATATGAAGATAAGTATTAGTTTAAATTGTGTTAAACTGCTTTAATAAGAAAATTTAGATACTAAAGTACAAAAATTTATACAAAAGTACTTTTGATTCATCCGGAATCTGTGGATTTTTGAAAATTGTATTTGATTCGTCCAGAATCGAAATATTTTGGAATTGTTCTATTCAGCCTGAATATTATTTTCCTAGAATTGAAATACGAAAAGTCGTCTGCAGCTTCAAGTATTTTAGTATCTGAATTAAATGAAGGTATTCATAAGAGAAATAATTCTAATAATTATTTTTGAAAAATAAAAATCGTTTGCTTTATTTTATACATTTATATAGTTGCACTGAGCTATTTATTATGAAGTTGTTATTGTAAATGAGTGCTTGGCATTATTTAATTATTATATGATTGATATTATTGTGTAAGAAAAAAAAAAGGCAAATAGTTGGTGTCATTATATTGAGTTTTGAAAGATATTATATGTTATTTATGTTCTATATATGTTAAAAATTACGTATTTTGCTAAGAGTTATTCGGAACACGAATTAAGTTTGAAGTTAGCTAAAACATATTTAGTTCAAATGATGGCGTTTCTTTCAAAGGGTAAGAAAATTGATTTAATCACATTAGCTTCAGAATTAAAAGTAGAAGTAAGTAGCGATGATAAAGTCCTCGAATTACGTGATAAAATTGTAAATAGTGAGGCATTTAAAGATAACATAGATTTTGTACAGGGAATTTATGAAAATATCGTAGAAGAAAGAAAGACTCTTGAGGAAGAGAAACGTTTAGCCGAAGAAAGAGAATTTGAGCTACAGAAGCTCAGGTTAGAAGCAGGAACAAGAGATGTTGTTGCAAATACAAGCAACCCTCTAGAAATTTCTTCAATACGCGTTGACTTGAAAAAGGTTTTACCCGATTTCAATCCTGAAAAGGATGATATGAATTTATTTTTAATAACTTTTGAGAGGCAAATGAAACTTTTAAAGGTTTCTAAAGAACTGTGGATCACGTATTTAATTGGAGTCCTTCCAAATGAAATCGGTAAATTAATAGCGCGTGAACCGGAAGAAAAATTTGTGGATTATTCTTATATTAAAGATATATTGTTGCAGAGGTTCAAGTTAACTGCAGAAAGGTTTAGAGTTTTGTTTAGTCGACATCCAAAGCGAACCGATATTAGCTGGAAAGAATATTATTTTGAAATTAGAAGCTATTTTGAGGGATGGCTATCTGAATTAAATATAAATTCCTTTGAAAAATTATCGAAATTAATTATTGCTGACCAATTAAAGAAAAAGGCTTCCCCTGATTGTAAAGAACATTATTTAGATCAATGGGAGAATTTAACAGATCCTGTTGAATTAGCTGAAAAGTTAGATTTATATGACAATTTGAGGTCACACAAAGTAGAAATAAAGAGATCAAATAAAATCAGTGAGGTCGAGAATTCTAATCGCTTTGATAAAACGCCTTTAGATTTTAAAAGAAATGAGTTTGGTAAAATTGGCAATCAAAAAGAGTCCAAGAGAAATAAAATTAATTACCCTTCAAATTTAAATCGACCAATGTTAAGTTGCTATGGTTGTGGAAACCAGGGAGTTATTAAATCCAAGTGTCCAACCTGTTCTCCGAAAAATGTATCGGTGCACTTTCAATCACTAGAATTTCGTACATGTAATATGCAAACATCACCAACATTATTGGTAAAAATAAGCATAAATGGTCTCTCTGGCACAGCTTGTGCTGACATAGGCGCAACACATTGCGTTGCGGGTGAAGTTTTGTATTCTTTATTAAAAGACCAAGGTGTGAAGTTTGAAAAAACTCAAATGATCGTAGTCTTAGCGGATGGGCTACAAAACACTACCGAAGTTTATAAAACAGAAGTTCATGTTAAAATTGAAGGTCGCGACATTAAAACAACACTTTATGCTCTGCCGAATGCCAGAAATAATCGTACAATTTTAGGAATCGATTTTTTACGCAAAGCAAAAATTGTTTTGGATGTAGTAAATCAAGAATGGTTCTTCGCTGATAGATGTAGGTGGAAGTATAGATTCGTTGAAGATAGATATAGACCTCCCAGTGAATTAGCGATAAAATCCGTTGAATTAGACACCGTTTTTCTTAGAGAAGATGAAGGTAGACATCTCACTTCAGAGCAACAAGTTAGGTTGAATGAACTGCTCGAAAAATTTACTAGTAGCTTCCAACTAGGGGAATAGGATACACCTAAAGTTAAGCATTATATTGATACAGGATCACGGAGGGACAAAAATGTATCTGATGAAATTGATAGTCCTGCTCATGATAGAAAAGGCTATGCAAAAGATTGCCGTAGGAATTTCGATTATAGGGGTAAGAACAGAAATTTTAATAGACCAATTGTTAACAGAAGCAATAATAGATATGGCCAAAAATATGTTAAACAGTCATTTAACCATGGAAATTACAATAAAAATAGTTATGAGAAACCTGGTTCAGAGAATTGTTACCAAGATGAATCAGAGATTCCTCAAAATTTTGAGACTAAAGATTTTTTAATATCTCAAGATATGACAGAAAGTGAAGGTTTGGTGAATAGTTCATCGGATATGGTAGAACCTAATGATGCATCTGAAACGCTAGAAAGTGCTTCACTTACAAAAGTAAAGTATAATGCAAATTTTTCTCCTAGGTACAAAAATAGAGGCTACTATCATGCTCGAAATAATTATAATTATGATGGCCGACGATCAGGTAGAGGTAGCTATCAGGAGCAAAGAAATTCCCAACCATCACACAGGTATAGTGCACGGCGAACTGCAGATTCGTCTAGCAAATTCGAAATGAGATATGAAAATTATCTTGGAACTGATGATCAGGATAATTACAAATTGGATTATATGTCTGGAGGTTACAGACATGATAATGGGTACTATGGAAATCAAAGATCTCCTACTTTTTATACCACTGCCACTAAAGAAAACCCCTTTTCTCCCTTAGGAAATTACCATATATCAGCTTTGTGTCCTTACACGCAAGATGATGGTGGATCTTCTAAAGGCTTTATTCGTCCTAGAGGCAGACCCGGGAAACATCAGACGCCCAGCCAGCAAATATTTACGAAAGGACCACAAAACACGAGAGCTATAGAGGATTTTAGGTACCAGAAAGCATCCCGAAGGAATCCACCCAGGAAATGCACACTGCATCTGAGGGACCAGTAATGCAGTGTGAGGGGAAGAGTGTAACGCTCAAACAATACGCACTCCATCATATTTGTTCTCCTTTTTCTTTTTTTTCTTTTCCTTCAAAAGAACTGACAAGCTGAGTAAATTAGACTTGACGAGAGAAAAGAATGTTTACATAGTGGTTGCCGACAAGGCATTTGTGCTATGCTGTATTTTAAATTAACTGAGTTATTTTGTAAATAGTAACATGTAAATAGGATGTAAATATTAAAACTTATTAATCTATGATAAGTTATCCAGTTTTATTTCGTAACATAAGAATAGTTTCCACCCCGGATACTGAATAATATGTTACAATACTGCAAACTTGTGAAAAATAGGGATTATTTAAGTTTTATGTTTTAATAGGATTGTTTTGAATTACTAAGTGTGAAATTAAAAGCATGTTTTTTAATAGTAGCAAACTTTTTTTAATATGTTATAGAAAACTATGTTGAGAGATAACCAAACATGTCGATTTTTATAAAAAATCTACGAAAATTATTAAGTTTGTATAGTGAAAACAAGTTATCATGTTATTTTTACAAGTAATGACATTATGGTAGCTAGTTTAGCAATGTCACATAAAAGGTATTATTCAAGTTAGGACATAACCTATCTGATTAGTCATTATTTATTGGATTGAAAATGCGGACTTTAGTTTATTAAAAAGTTTGCGCATATGTAGATAAAAGGTTTTGGTTTGTTATGATAATCAAAGAGTCGTTTGAAAAGCAGTTGGTTTATTGTGTAAAAAAACGATAGCTGGGATAAATAATTTAACGGTGTAATGTGTTCACAGTTAAAACATAAAAATTTACAAATATATATATATATATATGCATATTCAAAAAAGTATAAATTGGCTAACTTGGAAATAGCATCGAAATATTTAAAACATTTGTTATGCTAACATATGTATAAAAATATAAATATTTATTTAATTTGTAATTAAATAAGGAATCATTTTTAAACTTGCTATTTTTTTTCAAAACATAGCTCAAAATACATGTATGTACATACCCAGCAAACACAGAGCTATCGGTAAACAATCGGCCGACAGCCGCTTTGCCGTTACCGACGGTATCGGCAAGATACCGGCTGCCGTACCGGTTCCGTATCTTTTTCGACACGCCGGGCGAGTGACGCCCGACACATAGGCACACAGCCGGTCCGGTATCGGCAAAACACTATGCCGACAGCACGCCGATAGCTATCCATACGAATGCCGGCCGCAGCCCGACACCAGCATCAATTGAAAAAAAATACGTTTTGATTTCGCCATCTATGAGCCAACCCGCAATGCATATTTGAAAGGAACGTGTTTCGGCGCTGGATAAGGTTGGGTTTGATCCCACGAACCCAGGGCAGGAAGTAGACACCTTAACCCCTCGGCCACTCAGAAGTGATCAGGGGAGGATTATATGAGGCAATAAAGGGAAGTCTTATCGATACGTAATAGTTTATCATTGAAGGTAAATAGTAGATGGGAAAATTAGAATTTTGACGTGTATTTATTTTATTTTCTATTTTTTATTTATTTATTTGTAATTGACTTACGCGCGTTTATTTAAAAGTTAATTTAATATTTAAATGAATGAAATAAATATTTTAGCGAATTCGTTAAAGCAAAGGAATTTAGGGAAAATTTAAGTTTAAATAAGATAAAATTATAATTAAGAATAATTAAGAATAGATTTAAATTTAAGAATAATTAAGTATTAAAAGAATATTTTTAGGGGTCTTGTTCAGTTAATCAAATTTTCTTATTAGGATTATACTGTAATTACATGCGTTGCGGTAATTTATAAAATATATATTTTTTAAATGGAAAAATATTTTTTAATAAATAAAAAGTTGGTAATTATTAACTTTTAATTAGAATAAGAATTCCTTTTATGTCGTTTTGATGATTTAAAGTAGAACATATATTTAATGAGTATGTTGCAATATTAATTTGTTACTTATCAATATTTTTAATTTAAAAATAAAATTAAAATATTAATTTACATTTTTTTTTCTTTTGGAAGATTATTTTTAAATGAGGGATATTTCTGAATCTTTCTTATAAATTTAAGAATGCTTATTAAATAAAATAAGTGACTTTCAGAGGTTTTTCTCTTAATACAATTTTCTCTTATTATTATGTAATTATGTAATTATAATGTAATTAAATGCGTTAATTCAAGAAATATATATTTTTAACATAGAAAAACTAATTTTAATTAAAAAAAGTTGGTAATTAATCACTTTTAATTAGAATAAGAGTTCATTTTTTGTCATTTCATGGTTTAATTTAGAATATATTTTTAGTGATTATGTAGCAGTAATGATTCTTTTACTTATCAACATTTTTTAATCATCAAATAAGATAGAATTATTCATTTATATATATATATTTTTTTTATTTTTTTGGGGGGGTTGGGGGAGGGGGTAAATAATTTTTTAGAAGTGGGAGATTTCTGAAACTTTCTTTTAAATTTTAATGCTAAAAAGTTGGGTAGTTTTTTTTATAATTTTATAGCTTGTAAAATAATTTTAAACACTTTTTTAATAGTTTGATTTTTAAATAAAATAAGAAACATAGCTATTGCTTTTAAAATGAATACAGTGAAAACTCTCTGTGTGACCACCTCCATTAAGCGACCACCTCCCTGAGCGACCATTTTTTCATGGAACGAAAATTATTCCCATCGGCTCAATACTAATTTTACCTCCATTCAGAGACCATCTCAGTTGAACTCCCTCCATGACCGACCCATTTCTTGCAATAAAATGAAACAAATTCCGTTTTTTTCTGGTCACTTGAAGAAGGTTTTATTAGAAAAATAATTCCAGAGAGTTCATTATTCATAAAACTTCTAAACTAAGTTTAGATTTTTTTTTTTTATTCCGGTAACTGTTAAGTGTTTGATAACATCTTTGTGCCATTTTAGGCAATGAATTTAACTCTGATGACAAATTAAGAATGACAGTCAATAAACTCCCCTGCCCTATTCTGTCAGGAAACTCTGAAATAAATAGAAAAATTAATGAAATCGTCATTATTTGTTTCCGTCCAAAAAAAATGCATTTATTTACTGAATTTTCAAAGTACTTGGAAATAAAAGTTATAAAAGATAAAACCGTAAAATCGGAGCAAACGTCAATTTATTCATTTTTTAAACTCTACAGTAATTTACTTATGTAATTAACTTTTGCTTTAATACTTAAATTTTTAATTTTTTCCTAATGTGAAAAGTAAATTTTAGTAACTTTATTTCTTACCTATTTTCAACAATTAAAATCTAAATTTAAACATGACCTCCATTAAGAGACCACCTCTCAGAGCGACCAATTTTCATTGGAACGGAACGTGGTCGCTTTAGGGAGGTTTTACTGTATATAGTTAGAAGATAATTAATTTATGAAGTTTTTTTTCTACGATTAAATTTATAACGAATAATAATTTCAAGGGGCGATTTAAAAAACTCTTTTGATGATTCAAATAATTGTAAGCCTTTTTAAAATGAATTCAATAACAGCTTAAAAAAAATAAATAAAAGCTATTTTTGAAAAAAAAATTTGTTTATAGCTGTTACAATTTCATATGAAATACATGAAATATACATATCTTATCAAAACTCAAATTCAAACAAAATTAAGGAAAAGAAAAAAAATGTCGGCTAAGACTTAAAATTCCGAATTCGGACCGATGTTAGCAAATCTAATCGGGCCACTATCAGAAATCATATATCGGTCCTGCGTCACTTGCCGGTGTAAGTCGCTTGCCGATATATATCCATAAGGGGACCGATTACGGTAACCGGCAGTCGAAAAAGCAGATTCCTAAGTTTCAGTTGTCGACATGCTGCCGACACTTCACCGAAACCGCTGTGCCTATGCCGACACTTAACCAACACTGCCGGCTGCGGTCCGATCGTGTGCCGAAAGATATGTGTTTGCTGGGTAGCTATGTATTAAAATTTGTTGTATTCTTTAAAATATGAATGAAGCATTTTTAATAATTTTCAAAGCATTTTTATCAGTTCTTCAAATCCTTAATACTATCTTGAAATATTTATATATAAATATTTATTATTAACTTTTAATTTGTGTATCTTTTAATTTTTTTACCATTTACAAATACACACACACACATATATAAGCACATATACTTATCTACCCTTTATATATAAAAAATCCGAAGTTTGAATAGCTTTGCGATGGATTAATTTAATATTAAATGACAAAGTTAAGTGGAGTGCATTATATATTTATGCTAAAACTGTATACAAAAAGCTAAATATTCTAATGAAAAAGTCTTTCATTCTAAAAAAGCTTGGCGCGAGATGTCAAAATATCATTAAATTTTAATATTGAGAAGTGTTTTTGTAACATGCTTGTGAGGTGATATTCAATCATATTTTTCTTCGTTTTGAAATATAAAAATGATCAAATGTTATCTAATAAAGTTTTAAGGATTTAGTTAAAATTTATATTCATTAAACTAATATATCGTTTGTATAACGTATTCATGAGGAAGGTATGAATCCCTATGAATCATTTAGATAAGGAAGAGGGATTTTTCGTTGAAGTAACTTGTGTGCTCACTATCTAATATGTGTATAGACTGCTTGTGGCATGTAAATATGCTTTACGATAAAGTGAAATGATGTTATGTCTTTCCTTTTGATAAATAAGTTTGCAAATGTTTTATCTTAATATATATTTTACTTAGTGTGTAATATATATATCTAATATATTAAACTAAAAATTTATAAATGCATTCTTTTTTTTTCTCCCTACAAAATAAGTAGAGTTTTCTAAAGAATTTTAATTAAAAATTTTCAAATTATGTTTAGAATGTCTGTAGTGTATTGAGTATAAATCCTTTTTTGGTTAAATGGGAGACTTCGATTTTTTTTATGTTCTTCCTAAAATAGCTCTCAAAGGGTTTAAAATTTGAAGGAGTCGCACTGAAAAAAAAGGCTCCTATAAGTTTAAAAATATGAAACGAAAGGTTTACCCACCAGGATTGTTTCCATTAAAAAGTGCTAAATATTTATGTGTAAATAAATTGAGTGGTGGGAGACATAGATTTAATAATTAACTTATTAAAAATTTTCATATGATAAGTTTTTTTAATTCAATTTACAAATTTTACACAAGTTAAATTTTCATATAAGTTATTGTTCTAATACAATCATGAAAGTCTTTTTCCATGTGAGAAAATTTTACAGGTAAAATTTATAAGTATATGACTTTTTCAATGTGAGAAGTAAACTTTTAAGTGAGAAATATTTTCGTTGAGAATTTAGCAAAAGTCTAATTCTATGTGAGAAGTCAATTTTTAATTCAGCTGCAATTTCCAAGCTAATAATAACTTACATGTTTCTTAATAAATTTGAAAAGAATTGCTTTTCTATTTTTAAAATAATTTGAAATGAAAAAAGTCACAATTTCAATTATATATTAATTTTGAAAAATCAATAGGGAATTGTTAATTACACATTAATATGTTTAAAAAATCATTCTAATATCTTAGTTGCATATTAAAAATTTTTATAAAAAATATCACTAAATTTGAAAAGCATTCCTCTTCTATTAAATAAGACTGAAAAAGATTCAATTATATTTGGATTTTAATTAATAACGCATCATATTAATTAAATCCTTATTAAAAACGCATTAAATTAATTATATCTAAAATTAAGTATATACGATATGAATAAAGTACTTTCATTAACACTGTTCTTAGATTCAAATTATGACGTAACATTATGCTTATCTCAGTAGTCAGTTCCAGGAATTACCCCAGAGATAAGAGATTGGGGTTCAAAATTCTTATTCATTTCATATAGTGTCACAAAATTCTATGTTATGTGTTACTACTGTTTTGAAAGCCTTTTGGATTTAGATCGAATGTTAAAAAAAGTAAGTCAATTTACTTCTAAATGTTTTATTTTTCAATTTATTTGTAAATAAAAAATCTCGAATTTTAACATAATGCTTAAATCATTATTAATATGAATTAGTAATTTCTTTATTGTGTCGAATATATTAATTTTCTATCGTACTACCTCATTTAAAAAGAATTAAGAGGTTTAAAATTAATATTCTTGTTAATCTTCTAAAAATGAAATATTTTTTTTTTCCAAAATTATTAAAAGGTTTGTACGAAATTTGAATAATGTTAAATATATATATATATGTTAGCGAATATAATTAAATATACTATTAAATATGCGTTAAAATTTATATGCACTAAACTATATCAGAATCAATATAGCATACGTATAAGGTGTTTATATGTAAGTGTGGTTATTAGAAAATGGATGTTTTGTAACTAATTTGGAAAATTCCAAAATAGCAAACCCTGACTAAATAGTGTGATTGGTTAGGGTATAACGTGACCTCCATTACGTAACTTAGTAAAATTTGAACTTGATTTAAATTTAAAAAATGTATGTCTAATGTTCACTACGCAGAATTATTTTTTCAAAAAGTGTTACTAAGATTACTATTTATTAAAAACTTCATGTTTACGAGTGAAACTCAGTTATGCGTGATGACTCATTCATGACGGGACGAGTATTCCCGCAGTTAATGAATCAAATTAAAAAATATCCGTTTTAAAAGGTCTAATTATATAGAAGTTTAAATTTTATCCAAAATAAATGTGACATATGCATTAAATTGCTAATATAGTATTAAAAAATATTCCAATTTTATTTAAAATAAATCCATAAGAAAAAATGACCCCCAATTTGATATAAATTCTTCATTAATAAAATCATTCAAAAATTGTGACGCAATCTTAATTATGCATTTATTCATTAAATTCGTTTTGTGTGACGTAATATTAAATTAATTATTTGAAAATCTTAATTACGCATTTTTTCATTTAATTTGTTTTGTGTGACGTAATATTAAATTAATTATTTGAAAATCTTAATTATGCATTTATTCGTTTAATTTGTTTTGTGTGACGTAATATTAAATTAATTATTTGAAAATCTTAATTATGCATTCGTTATGAGTGAGGCAATATTAAATCTTAATTATGCGTTCAAAAATTAAATTCGTTATAAGTGGCGTAATGTTAAATCTTAATTATGCGTTCAAAAATTAAAATCGTTAGTAGTGAGGCAATATTAAATGAATGTTAAAATCACATGAGTCAATCTTTAATAGTTTTTCTATTTGAAATATATCTTTGAAAAAAAAAGATCCAATTACGCTACACATTTATTTCTAACTTTCATTAGCTAATCTTAATTTGTGACCCCCATTAGTCAATCCTAATTAAAATCTAATATCCTATTACTCAGTGTGTTCAGGAAAAACCCTTATCTCCTAATCTAGATAAAGTGGATCACTTCTAAGTGTGAGCAAGATAGCAACACAAATTCAGTATAGTGGAGATTGCCTTACAGAAACATGCGTTTCTCGAAGGCTCCGAGATTTTACCTGTATTGAAAAATATTAAAGTGTTTTCTTTTTCGAAAATATATGTAACATCAAACAGTGTTTAAAACTAAGGCATTGAGTAGTTTTATTCTAAAAAGCGCAGTTATTAGCGTAAATTTACAAAAAGTGCATTTTTTTCCAATATCTTATTAAAAATTCAAAGTATTTTGATAAAAACGTTCAAAAGGTATAAAAGTTTAAAAAGTATATATTCAAAAAATCGATTTTGTAGTTTTAAAAAAATAGATCTAGATAATTTAAAATGGTACTGTTAAAAAATGGATACATTTTAAAAGCATGCGTCAATAAAATTTTTAGGGATATTGGTGATTCTAAACTAAAACAAACCATTTAATAGAAAACCCTCTATTTTTCAAATATATATTCATTAAGGTTGGGTGAAAGGGGGTGGTGTGGTTAAAATTTTCTAATACCTTTATAAATACTCTCCATATTTTTCTCAAAATATATTTTCAGATGGATTAAGCAATACATACATACCTAAAAATTGCATAACAAACCAAAAACCGATATCCTGATACATATCTTAACATTTTCTATTTATGTTTAAAACCGCGAAAATATTCCCTCAAATATAACACAGATTCAGAAAAAAAAATTCTAAAGTTTACTAGCACTATTTAAAAGGTGAGTTAATTTTGACGGTCGATTATCTACACTAGGCTCGAGGGGGGAATGCCTTTCGTGGGGTCTTTCTAAGGGAACCTAACCCATATTTACGCATGGTTCGAAGAAAACCACGAAAACTCCGAACCATTAGGCCGACGGACGCGATTGATTATCTACACTAGGGATATAGGCCCGAGAAGGTAGTGCCCTTCGTGAGGGTCTTTCTAAGGGAACCTAACCCAAATTTACGCATGGAAATCCATGGCTCAAAGAAAACTCCGAACGATTCAGCCGACGATGCGATTGGCGAATCGAACCCAGCACTTCACGTCTATTAGCTTCGAGAGCATAACCTCTCAGCCACTGTTGGGGCAGTACTATTTAAAAATTCGCAGACATAAATTTTAACACTAAATAACGAAAATTTTCATGCGACCTCATTCATAATTTTAATTAATACCCAATATTCAAGCGCATACGTCACTAAATTGAATCGCGTAAAATCCTCTCATCCAATTTATGTTTAAAATTCCATTTTTATCTAAACATTTGCGTTAAAAGATAAAGTCTCCCAATTAAAATTTTTAATTAATGTTTAAAATTCGATTACCAATAAAAAATCGCGTAAAAGAAAAAATATTTGAAAGTTCCCAAATTAATATTAAAAATCGTTGCCAGTAATAACTCTAACACAAAAATTGCGCCGAAAACTCAAGTGTGCTAAAAAAAAAAAAAAATTACTCCCAAAATTTAATGTCTCCCAATTAAAACTTCTAAATTAATTTTTTAAAAGTACAAATAACCCCTCGTACGACGAAAAGAAAAAATCAATGTCCTCTAAAAATTCTATCTTTAAAAATACACCGAAAAAAGTTAAAGCCCCCCACCCCACCCCCCCCCAAAAAAAAAAATCTTAATTATCATTAATGAAAAAATCCAATTCAAAATAACCACTCGTACTGTAGCACGACTAAAAGAAAAATCAATGTCCTCGAAAATTTCTGTCTTCAAAAATCACTCCCAAAAAAGTTAAAGTCCCCCAATTAAAATTAATTATCATTAGTAAAAAAATCAAACTCAAAATAATCCATCATACTATAAGATGACGCATCACCTTGAACCTCCACCGCCGCATAACCTTGACCCCATGACCTCCGCCGCCGCATGACCTTCACAGGTGCACAGAGGTCACACCGAGTACGCCGTTTATGCAGAACCGGCAAAATATAACTACTTACATTCATATCCAAAATTAAGGCCGCAAATATAAAATCTGTGAAAATGGATGAACTGTGTTGCTACGAAACTTGGCACAGAGGTATATTTCAATGGGAGAAAGAATATAGCAACATAACAATATTGAAAATATTTGAATTGTTAATTAAGAAACAGGGTATATCAAAAGTGTTAAATCATGAATCAGAGATAAAGCATTTATCTCAGGAAAAATCTATCTAATGTGGAGCATGACCACTGTGCACTGCTATCTGTTCAAGCTTCACAACGAGCTCTCATACTGTTTATGAGGGTGTCAATAAATGTTTGTGGCAACAGAGCCCATTTTTCGAAAAGCGCGACTTTTAACTACTGGCGGGTCCTGGGTGGGGGGTTATGCTGTGCAATGGCACTTCATAGACCATCCCAAACATGCTCAATAGGTTGGTTGTGTGTGATTGTGTTTATGACAACCAATTATCAGCACGAGGGATATAGCCCCAAAGGGGGGGAGGTGTGGGGAGTGCCATCAGTGGTGTTCTTTCTAAGGGAACCTAACCCGTATTTACACTTGGAAAACCAAAATTCGAAGAAAACTACGAAAACTCCGAACGATTAGGCCTATGGGCGCGATTGGTATCGAAGCGAGATCTCCCATCTACCAGCTTCGAGAGCAGAACCTCACGGCTACTGGGGGCGGCCATGGTCAATAGAATTGAGGTTAGGAGACCTTGAGGGTCCATTCATACGGCGAATATCCTCTTCTTCAAGAAAATCATCAACAATATGAGCTCTGAGTGGCTTCGCATTATTGTCCATAAACAAGAAATCCGGACCCACAGCATCCTTAATTTAAAAAGTAGTTGACTAAAAACGATCTCAATAACTAAATTACAGAGTTTTTCCAGATCAGATCAACACATTTCACATAAAGGAAAGTTAGAATTTTAACAAATATATGCAACAAAAATACTTTTTTTATTCAATAAACATCCTAATACATTTTAACATATTGAAATATTCCAAATATTCCTTTCTCTTTCCAAATACAGTTAATTCAAATCGAATAACATCGTTTTTTAAAGAGCAAAGTTATATTGATTTTTCCCTCAAAAATGTATTTAGTCCTTGTAAAGCAGACACATAAAAAATATCTTTATATTCTTTGAACAAATTATCATAAAATAACAGGTAGATAAAACTTTTCTCAAAACTATTTGCTTTAAAACAAAATTTACATAAATTAACTTCGAAGAATACTTCAAAAAATATATTTTACTTAAGGAAGTGCTAGCAGTTTTAAAACTTTCGACTAATAAATATGTGAATTGATAAATAAATAATTTAAATGTTTCATGCTGAAAAATTGAAGGGAATGTTTTTATTGATATTTAATCGAGAGTAATCATGTAGTAAAGATTATAGAGAGATAAAACAACGTATTAAGCACCAGATCACGATTTACAAACATACAAAAAGTGGTCTCCTCGCCAGAAAATGACCAGTTGTATACCTTAGTACATCACTCCATATACGTTTTTCTGATAACCTCCTCACTGACAAGACTAATCCAATGCTTGGGAAAGGAGGTGTTCTGATTTTCTCTGCTGAAATTTGTGGGAGCTCCTTCTTGCTGAAATTATGCATCTCAAGTCGCTCAATTTGCTCAGCTGATGTTTTCATGGAAACGCAATCTAGTGGCCCCAGATGGCGTTTGCGACTCCAAGTTCCTATGTGACTTTTATGCCTGCTTTTTCCTTTCATATTGGCAACGCTATTTTGAATCACCCTGTATATATTTTTTAATTTAGAAACTGATCTAAAAATGTACCACATAATTTAAAGCATAAAATGAAGAATATAAATAAAAAATCCAGAACAGAATAAAATATTTAAAACAAATTAACTAAGTCAAATGGACACTACAACATAACCAGCTAAAACTTATCCAAAATTAACAGAAGTAACCATGGAGGGAGGCTGAGTGGCTTACGATACGCGAATATATACATATATATATATGCAGGGTGGTTATAATTAAACTTCCTCTATAAACAGTATCCTACAGCGCAAACGGGTGAACGGAATGCAATGAAATTTGGTATATAGACTATATTCGAGATGCGCTCACGAAATTTCGAAAAAAAAAATGTATTTCTAAAATGTCCACCAGAGGGCGCCTTTTCCGGAAAAATATTAAATTTAACAAATAAACGGCCAAAACAGCCGGTTTTACATTGTATTACTCATAATTCTTGTTCTGGATTGTTAATATTGTGTCTGCATCCCGTTTTGCCGTTTCTTGTGTTAAATATATTGTTTTTTTTTCTAGAAAAGGCGCCCTCTGGTGGTCATTTTATTTCGAAATTCCGTGAACGCATCTATATACGAAATTTCGTTGCATTCCGTTCACCCGTTTGCGCTGTAGGATGCCGTTTATAGGGGAAGTTTAATTATAACCACCATGTATCCAAAATACATATATATATATATATATATGGAATTTTTTTATCAATCATTACAATAATAATGGTACGTTAAATGTTATAAAGCTAGTCTGCAACATTGTTCTGTTGCTTCAAACATTATTTTATTTCTTCGATTTGTACAGCGTCAAGTGCCATCTTAATTTCCAATAATAAATTATTTTTTAAGTAAATTTCGAAGTAGAAAAAAAATTAAATAATTTTAAATGCGGTTATGTGTTCTTTAACAAGTCTACACCAGAGGTCGGCAACCAATGATCTGCAGGTCACCAAGTGAACCATTTGATAATTTCAAGTGACCTACTTGAGTTCGGAAAAAAAGTATCATACACTGAAACTTCCTTGAACGGCCACCTCTAAATAACGAAAACCTCCGAACACCGGCCACATGTTGATGGAACCAAACACGTTCCATAGCATTAACATTAGTACGAACCTCTAAATAAGGAATTCTGAACAACGGCCACTCAAAAGTGACGAGAAATTTTTTTTAACCCCCCTGGTGCAATTTCATATTTATTTGCAAACCGAAATTTTCTTTATGTGAACAAACAGAAAATGAAGACATTAATAATAATGGGAAAATTTTATATAATATTATTCGAACGGCAAGCATAACTAACATAAAGGCCAGCTTGTTTGTATCTCTGGTCAAAAATTCGGCAGTTACTGCCACATTTTATTCCATACAGAAAATGGTGGAAGATTGAAGAGAGGAAGAGGAAGTCGATAATAGAATCACCCCAAAATTTCCAGTATTAACACATACCGGATGTCCCAAAAATGACTGATGAATTTTAAAATTCAGTAACTTGCAAACGGTGACAGATATTTAAAAAATTCTTGCAAAAATGTTATGTAAGATGTAAGGAGTTTTTATGCTGCGTTTCTCAGTTTAAGGTACAAATAGCAGCGATAGATGGCCCTGCAAGCAATAACCGGTAAATCTAGGCTCGAACTTTAGGCCTCTCTCTTGCACCATGCGAAAAAAAGAGATTAAAATATATTGAATGGATGCCGAAGTAGCGAAAATGGTGTCTGTATTGAGCACATATTGCTCTCAGCGCATTCTATTGTTTGAAATTTTAACTTAAATCAAGAATCACAGTAAAAAATCTCCTGACATCATACATAATCCTCCTGCAAGAATGTTTTATCTGTTACCGTTTGCAAGTTATTGAATTTTATATCTATCAGTCATTTTTGGGACACCTGCTATGCCGAAGATTTGAAGACCCTTCGTGAAATCCAAAATTTCTCATTAAATCATAATGATGATGTATAGCAAATCAGGTCATATTTATTTTCTTAGGAGAAAAACATTTGCAGCAGAAAAAAAAGCAACTGCAAATCACTGATTTTCTTATTATATTAAAACAATGATGATTAATTAAAAGGACTGCTTGTATTTCGATTTAAATTTATGTAATTTTGATTTTATTTTTAATGAAAACTCTGAATAACACCCACCTCTGATGAGCGGTCACTTTTCACCGGTCTCACGGGTAATCGTTATTCAGAGGTTACACTGTATATAAAAAGAAATTATAAAACATAAATATAAAATAAGCACAAAATCTTCGACGCTACACTTGGTTCCCAAAGATAACACTGCATCTCAGACAAGATATGTTTAATAAAAAACTTTAATAAAACTTTAAGTAACTGAGAGACAAATAATTTCGATATAAAAATTTTGTCCAGAAGAAATAAGTTTCACTGTTTTACAAATTAGTGAAAATATTATTTTATTAACATACGCTTTTTAGCAAACTTCGTTTTAAATACTTTTACATTTTTAAACCTTCAAACCATAAAAAAAGCTCGCTTGAACCTTTTTGGGATACCCTATATAGATAAATAACTTATCAAATACAGTTGTTTCTTAAACTTTGTGAAAAGATCGGATTGAGGCTAAAATGTTTACTTCGTCGATAGAGATATGCATTGCTATAATTCTCATTGACATTCAAACTGTATCATTTTCTGCTACATTATTTCGTGAATGTATTTTTCTTTAAGTAAAATATTTTGATAAATTGACTTTCACATTTGTAATACCTATTATTGTTCTCCTGTCTCTCCTTTCGACATAAGTTCATGGTTTAGTCAGGTTCTATTATACAAAAGGTTGTATTGGGTAAGTCAATTACAGTTGCTCCCTTTAAGACCCCCCAATTTTTCTTGTTTATAATAATGATTTTTGGGATGAACATTTAACCTATCTACTCCAAATTTTATGTAGAACGTCATATAAAATATCACTTTAATATAAATACAAGATAAAGTGGGATTTTTTTATTAAAAGAAACTTAATCAATGATTTTGGCCATTTAGTGTGGACCTCAGGGTTAGACTTCCACTTGATCGGAATTGATGCCCCAGCCAGTAGCTCTAGAACAGGAGTTCCCAAACTTTTAGACCAACGTACTACTAAATAGAAGTTCATACTTCCACGTACCACCAGGTGACAAATGCAAAGCTAATACAAAAATACCTGTATAAACGGAAAATGTCTAAAACGAAATATTTTAAAAGTCTTTTGTACTTCTGTCTGATCAGATTTTACTCTATTTAATTACATAATAACATTATTATATTGGTAGTTAGATTGACTGCTTTTTTTTAACATTCAAATAAAAGGTATCGCCATCATTACATTTTAATAATAAGTACATTATCAAAATACATTGTTTTAATACAAAAAAATCTACAATGCTTAATGACTTATTGGCGTAAATTGATAAACATACAGTGTGTGACTCTATTAATTCCCGTGTAGTGCTAATGAGAAGGGTGTATTTATCATTATAAAGTGTATCATTTTTGGATGGCAAATATTATTTCAGAGAATTATTAATAGAGAACATAAGTACTACATAGCTTTGCTAAACTAAGAAAAAAAATTATACACATTTAAAGTCGCCTTGGTCATCTATTTTTTGTTATATGAACACTATGTTTATATCAAAAGTAAAATACATTTAAGAAAATTTAATAAATAAATAACCAACATAAGAAATTCCCATATCTCCTGAAAATAAACTACTTATTAAAATACGAGATAGAAGCTCGTTTAAATAAATATTATACACAAATAGAAGAAAACTATTATTTTTTTCAGGTGGGATGAAAGATCAACTAAACATCTAATCAGTTCCATTTATCTAAAATTCTAATCGAAATTTCATTAAAATAAGAGAAAGCAAAACGCTGTTAAAGCAGTAATATAACAGAGTGAAAATACTACGATGCCGGTTAACTGACTTATCAAAAGGAGGAGGGAGTATTAAGCTGTTTTGCATTTATTTATTTTTTATTATTCTGCAGATAATGCATTTTTTATTTTATTTCACTAGCAGTAGGATATTTTTTTGTACCAGTAACCAGAGTTTCACATACCAGTGCTGGTACCCGTGCTATAGTTCGGAAACCCCTGTTCTAGTAGTAGGAAGAAATCGTCTTCTACCTATAAACTAACACATTATTCCATAGGTTTTTCAACCACATTCACTAAATATTTGATGGAAAATCTCTAATAAATACATTATATTTCATCTGCTACAATCTCTATTTTATGAAAAATACAAAAATTAAAAAAAATATTTTTTGATTAATATAAATTTAATTTGAAAAAATAAATCCCTGTAATTTCGTCTAGTAAGTTTTTATATAAAAATTGAGAGTAGCATAACGTCGGTTTCTGGCATACTCACCATAGATGAAATACATAGACTGGGACAACCGATGGGTCATCAAACGCGGGATTACCCTAATTAGGGTATTTCCAAATGTGGCCGACACATTGATGGTAGGCATCAAGAGGATGGAAAATTGTCATAGATCATGGGGTCAAGACTCACTTTTTTAATCACAAATGCAGGGTGTTTCATCCTGACTGAACTTTGGTGGACGCTAATCATTTTCAGAAAAATAAACCTATGTGCCATGTTTTGTGTAAAATGTTATAACAACACGAAAAATTTGTGAAAAAAATGTACTCAAGCAATCGATAATACCGTACAAACTGGTAATCGCACTCTGAAATTTGAAGCGTCAAGTTCATATACTGCTGGCGTGTATAATGGAAATTTCTGCCAAATTTTTATGTGCGTTCGTAATTATATAAATACGTACACTGTAATAAAAACCACTGTAAATTTGCCAGAACAAACTCGATCACAGTGAATGTGCTGTATCTTTTTTTGGTTTCCTGACTATATTAACATGGAAAATACAGTAGTTGCGTAAAATTAACAACACAATGTGCTAGCAATTTGGGCGCATTTTTTTACAGCACAAAATGCTGCCGTCCAAATTGCCAGCACATTGTGCTATAAATTTTACGCAATAACTGTATTTTCCATGTTAATACAGTCAAGAAACCAAAGAAAGATACAGCACATTCATTCTGATCGAGTTTGTGCGCGAGATGAACAGTACTTTGTACTATTCTTACAGTGTAGCACCTATAGTCGTCGCTCAGTCCGTCTGTCTGTCCGTCCGTCCATCTGCATATAACAGCGCAAAAACTACTCAACCGAATCGATTTAAATTTAAGATATATAATCGTTGCATAATTTTGTGGAGTCATTTCAAATTTTATGAATATCGGATGTATATTTTAATTACAGGAACTGTCAAAAGTTTTCCGTTACAATCCGGCCAACGGGAAAAAGTTATTTCAAGTGCATTTTAATGATATTACGGCCTTTTGAATGGTCTGAAATTTTAAATATATAATTGCCAAAAAATTTTGTTCAGTTATTTAAAATTTTAAGAAAATCGGATATATAGTTTAATTACAGGGATAGTCAAAAGTTTTCCGTTACATTACGGCCAATGGAAAAAGTTATTTCAAGTGCATTTTAATGATGTTACAGCCTTTCGAATGGTCAGAAATTTTAAATATATAATTGCTAAAAAATTTTGTCGAGTTATTTAAATTTTTTTGAAAATCGGATGTATAGTTTAATGACAGGGTAAATTTTTTTGAAAATCGGATGTATAGTTTAATGACAGGGATAGTCAAAAGTTTTCCGTTACATTACGGCCAATGGAAAAAGTTATTTCAAGTGCATTTCAATGATGTTACAGCCTTTCGAATGGTCAGAAATTTTAAATATATAATTGCTAAAAAATTTTGTTCAGTTATTTAAAATTCTAAGAAAATCGGATGTATAGTTTAATTACAGGGATAGTCAAAAGTTTTCCGTTACATTACGGCCAATGGAAAAAGTTATTTCAAGTGCATTTTAATGATGTTACAGCCTTTCGAATGGTCTGAAAGTTTAAATATATAATTGCTAAAAAATTTTGTCGAGTTATTTAAAATTTTATGAAAATCGGATGTATAGTTTAATGACAGGGATAGTCAAAAGTTTTCCGTTACATCACGGCCAATGGGAAAAGTTATTTCAAGTGCATTTTAATGATGTTACAGCCTTTCGAACCGAATGAAATTGACATGCACTTATGAAGTGCTCTAACATATACATTCAGTACAGTTGGCGGTGCAAAAATATTTATAAAGCTAGTTATAGTACGAACGCACCTCATTTGCCACGTTTGACGTGCAATATCCAACTTGTTGATATTGTCACGCATACAACAAAGGTCAGAATGGCAATAAAAATTTTATTATAATAAATTTCAGTTTTCTAAAAGTTATTGCAATCAACCCAAATTTAATTAGGATAGAACATTCGGTATTTTTGGTTAAATATGTGGTTTGCGAGCCCATGTTTAATTGTTATTTTTCATCCTCTAGATGTCTACTCTCACTCCTTTGAATCTATTGGTCGAATTCTGAAACAGATGAGATAGAGCTTTTTGTTCAGGTCCCGAGCCCAACGATTGTAAATCAAGTTCGAAATTTTTTGTTTCATCAAAGCACAAGCCATATAACGAAAGTGCGGAGTAGAAAATCTTAATTTTTTTTAATTCTTTGAAGATTAGTTTATCATTTAAAAATTACTTTTTGTATAGAAATAAGTATCCTAAATAGACCTTCATGACTACGTTTCGTGTTAATCATACCACTGAAAATATGTTTAGAAAAGAGAAAAAAAATATTAGGTTGTAACGAAAGTTTTCCGCCAAAAAAAGTTCGTAATAAAGTTAGAAAAAAAGCATGATAGCAGTGCCTTTAGTGAGGGTAGTAATCACCACCCGAATCTATGTTTTTCTGCCAAGGTTCTGGTAGTTTTTCAAAGCCTTCGGCCCAGAAAAATGGGGGCCGGGGGTCCAAAAGCAGATCAACCTCATGTCGGGCGTCCTGTGCAGAATTAAAGATAGCACAGCAAGATGTAGCTTCAAGTGTGAAAAAGGTAGTAGTCCGAAGAAGTGATGTTGGGGCTATATGGTGGGTGCGGCAAAAGATCCCATTTCAGTCCATACAGAGTCCAGCCGGTGAATGCAGACATATGTGATCTAGCATTATCTTGATGAAACATTATCTTCTTGCGCCGGAACTCATTTTGACATTTTACCTTGATAGCAGCATCAACACGGACTAGCATCTTGCTGTACACCATACTTTCCATGTTTTTACCTTTTTCCAGATACTCTTTGTGGATAATATCACGGCAATCCTACCAGATACAAAGCATTATCTTTTTGTTAGTCAAATTGCGCTTTTCGACAATACCGACGGGCTCACCGGGCGTAGAGCAACCCCTTTTTCGGCTTGTGTTGTTGAAGTGAATCCACTTTTCGTCACAAGTGGCGAAACGGTCGAGAATTTTGTCGTTGCGTTGATATTCGAGCAGATTAGTGCAGGCTTCAACACGTCTGCACTTATATGCTTGAGTCAGCTCATGCGGCACCCATCGATTGAACTTGTATGTCATGTTTATGCAATGCATAGCACTACTAATGGACATGGCACTAACGTATAACTGCTTGGCTAGCTCTTGAGTGGTTGAATACTGACATTCTTCCACAAGTTCTCGCAGGCGGGCCTCATCAACATCAGTAGGCCGGCCAGAGCGCTCTGCTTCTTGAATGTCATAGTCCTTGTTTTTGAACTTTCCGTATCAAACCTTTACAGTGTCACATCATTCAATAGTATTGCCTAAAGCTATACACATGATTCGGTGACATTCTGCAGCTGACTTTTTGCAATAGAACTTGAAATAAATGCTGGTTCTAATCTGGTAGCGTGATAGTTCCATTTCAAACACCCTGTATTTAATGTTAACGATATTGTTTTACAAATTTCACAACACAGTGTTATAAAGCAAGTCTCTTTCTTTCAAATTCCGAAAATCGTTTGACAAAATATGAGCAAATACGGCAACGCGAATTGTTTGAAAGGACGATATTAGCTGTGGCGGGAAACTTTCGTTAAATCCTGATATTTATTCCCGATTCCTGCCAGCAAGTCAAGATTATATTATTTAAGTATGGCGCTGCAGCGCAATACCTATTTATTTCCAGTGCCACTTCTCAATGTTAATTTAACATAAAAAAGCCTTTCTTCCCACCTTTTTGTGCCTGATGCGACTCATTTTTTATTCTTTGCTAATTCTAATGATATTATAAATTTAAAGTGTAAAAAGTTTGCCTGACGCCAGGGTCAAAACGAATGGTACAATGCCTTTGCATATGGGTGAATTATAATCCAGAGAGAAACTTGGGCCAAATTATTTTTACATTATTCAAACATTTTTCTTAATATTTTCAAATTTCGCTATTTTCATTGAGAATCAACGGACATTTTTCATAGAAAATGTAACATTTTTTCTTCATTGTTGGAAAAATTTCAAAAGCCGTAATAATAATTTATTTCTTTTTAGTTGAAATATTTCATATTTCCACGTGAAATATTAAATTCAATTAGTTTATTTTTCAAGAATTGAAAAGGTAAATATGGCTTCACAGTGGAAATAAAGAGGATATTTTCAAAATAAGTTTTTGGCTTTGGTCAAGTTTATGTTTTAGTAAAAAGTTTCAAATGATAGCTATTTTTACGGAAATAAGGTAACGAACTTAGTGTGAATTTACATAACTTAAATTTTAAAATGTATTTTTTTTTTTTTTTGAGATGAGAACTATTTATACCCTACATTAAACTTGGTAATAATTTTCTGATGTGTTTACATCACCCCTTGGGAAAGAATAAGGTAACAAAATTTAAGTAAAACTTTTATTTTTTATTTTTTAGTGTTTCACAGCTATAATATTGTTAAATACTAGCAGTAAGGATCAAACATAATTTATTTTTGTATTCATAGCGTTCCTGAGTGGGAAATAGGATATCTAAATTTAAGTGAAGTTAATTTTTTATGTTTTGATTATAGATTTTTTACGTTTAGATTGAAAGTTTTTGTCCAAACTACAGCAACCTGCATTACTACAGCGGTGAAATATTTTGAATTATACATTGGTAAACTGCATCACACATTGTGATGCAATACTGCATACATCAAAGCCTGATGATGATACCATCTATTAATTTTGAAATGAGTTCGTCTGAATGCAGTAGTTATTAAAAAACTTGACATATTAAACAAAAACATAATTTGAAGAACAAATTAAAAAAACTAAAATTTATTTCCTACATTGTTTAAGCCCGAGAAGAGACAGATATTAAGACATTTCATTCAATTAGTTCTATATTTAATGCTGAATTTTTGTAACAAATTTGTTAAGTCAATTGAAGATTAAAAATTAAAATTAAAATTAGTACAATATGAAACTTAGAACACCCTAGAAAATTAGATTCCATTCAAATGAAATCGAAATAAATCTTAGACTTTTTTTTTAAGTTTTCTATTTTGCATGTATCTTATGTACAATTGCCATAAACATAATACAAAATCTGCAATACAAATATTTTCAATTTTAAATGGAAGAAGTCTAAGATTTATTTCGAATTCATTTGAACGGAATCTAATTTTTTAGGGTGTTTTAAGTATCATATTGTATAAATTTTAATTTCATTTTTTAATCTTCAATTGGCCAAACTGATTTGTTACAAAAAGTTTGCATTAAATGTAGAACTAATTGAATGAAATACCTTAATATCTGTCCCTTCTCGGGCTTAATCAATGTAGGGAATAAACACACACAAGGCTGGAGTAGCACAGTTGAAGTTTATTCCAACAGAGCGAAAAATGTCTAGACCAGGAATCGAACCTGGATACTTGGCGTGCCGTGCCAATGCCTTACCTGTTAGGCTATCCGGACGATACCTGTCTGACATAATTCACTCTTATTTGTTGTACTTGGCTGCGAACTGCAACGCTAGTTTCATTCATCCGAGCTATAACTATAGCATTTACATGATGAAAGTGTGCTTTTAATACGGAAATAAATTTTGTTTTGTTTTTTAATTTTTTCTTCAAATTATGTTTTTGTTTAATTTTAAAATATCTTTGTACAACTGAGGCGTAAAGGGACGAGTTCTATTTCCCGGTAATTTTGGAAAAGTACATCATTCATAGAGCAATGATAGATAAGGGATATCCCACGGCTTTTTTAGTTACTACTACTGACAATGCAATGGCTATAGAATTCTGTAAAATATGTCAATCAATAGCAGTGTAATTTTCTTTCGAATTGGTTTTTAAAGACTTGTAAAACGACATAACCCTTAAATGTATTGTGTAAGTCTGGAATTACATGATCATCTTTCTGTGCCATTTGACGCTTTCTAGTGGTCATTTTGTGAACTATTATGTGTTACTTAGTTATATAACAAGCATTTAAGGGCGTGAAGTTAGTTTATGTTCTAATTTGCTATCAGTGGTATGTTCTAACATCTTTTGTTGATACTTCTTGCAATGTTCTCGACTGTAATTTTTTTCTCTATCTTTATTAGGTAGTACTTATTATTTCTTGAAACTATGTAAAGCATTATAAAAATTATTGCATCGTTCAATAGTTGTTATTGTGCAGTGTAAACACTTTAATCCCTTGAAGGGCGGTGATGCCGCTATGGCACCACATAATTTTAATTCCAAATTGCCACATTGGCACCTGAATTTTTGAATGAAAATTTCACATTTATATCAATTATCACATTTATGCTGGACGCAGCAACGGTCGCTCGGTAGCTTCAGGGCCCCGAGCCCCCCTCCCCCCTGCCTCTATTTGGTGTCTTTCATTTAAGGGGTCAGGTAACCTTTGAAGCGTCCAAAAATCGATTTTTTTAAATAGCTTATAATTAAATATGATTATTTAGGAGCATTTTAAAGCAAACCCCATACAAAAATTCGCATTAGAAGAGAAGTTATGTCTAAAACACTTTGAGCTTTTGCTATATGATCAACGGGTGATTCAATCTTTAAAGCCAATTTTCTCAAAAGAGCGATTTTGATCATTGTGTGCACGATTTCTGAAAAACGGTTACCTAGAATTTCACGGAATTTTTGGTGGATGTATTAAACGTACAGAAGCACAAAATGACCTATTATTATGTTTCTCAAGTAAGAAGTTTAGAATTCACGACTACTTTTGTATAAAAAAAAATCTCGATATTTCGAATTACTTCAAAATAAATTTTTTTCTCGGGATCTAAAAGTTTTATTTTTTTCATTGTAGGTCATTTTGAAAACACTTTATATCTGTACTCATTAAAAAAAATCTTGGCTTGTTTCAGCCATTCAAATGGGAAAAATCATGCGCGCAATGCATACAAGAATAATTCTTTCTTAAAAATTGTATTATCTTTAAAAATAAATTAAAAAAAAACTATACATGTGTGTACCTTTTGTAACAACTTTAGTTGATAAAATAAATCGTTCCTAACATGTATTTTCAATTTTATAATTAAAAGTTAATTCGTTAAAGAGTGACTGCAATTCTTACGGAGGTCACTTTTCCATGTACTTTATTGGTTCAAAGGGTACCTGACCCTTAATCAATTTTCCTTGTAAATTTGCCCGGTTTCAATTTTCCGATATTTTTTTTTCATTTATTTTCAACCTGGCTTCCGCAAGAGTTTCAGCTAAATAGACGCAGGTAGGGACGTTGGACGGACACGCGGAAAGCCGCGCTCCGCGAATTCTGCGGCGGTCGGCCCACCTGCCCTCCCCCGGGACAAATAAGGAGCTCGACGCAGCAGCGGTCGTTTGGTAGCTTCAGGGTGAAAATATACTTATACTCGTTTGCAAATACATCTTCTTGTACTTACTGGTGTCATTCAATTATTTTAACATTTTACGAATACCTTGCTCCTGAAAGGGTTAATATAAGTATATAATAAAAAATTATTATTTTTTGAGCATTTTTTCTTATGTAACTCAGAATGACATTATGATATTATGTCTAACAGAAACGTAAACAAACTTTTTCACTGTTTTTCTAGTGGATAGTTAACAAAAATAGTTTGAAATATAAAGGGTTCGAAAGAAAATAAAAAATCATGCATTAAGGGGGGTCCGGGACACAGTTTAAAATATTTTTTATTTATTGAGTTAAAATTCTGAATTGTTTTGTGATGGTTAACCTTGTCATTTGTAATCAAAATCATATGGTAAAACTTCTTATAATTTAAAGAAAAAAATTAATTAAAAATTAATTAAAAATGTGGAGCAATTTAAAATCATTATAACTCAAAATATTATTTAACGAATTTCAATTTTTTTTTCATTTAAATAAACAGAAATATACAAATTTTAATTTTGATTCAGAATTTTTTAAAATATTAATTTATAAAAAAATTAAAAATATTTAACGAAGAAATAAAAAAAAAGGGGTGCAACTTAAAAAAATCATATTTTCAAAAGTAATTTTTTTTTCAAATATGCTGAATCAAAATTAATGTAAAACAATTGAAAAAGACATGTTCCAAGTTTGAACCCTTTATCTTAAACGGTTCTCGAGTTATAAGAATTTAAATACGTGAAATGGTGAAAAAAACCTATCATGAAGAAAAACGCATTTTTACTAGAAGTCGTTTCCATGGCAGCCATTGCTTTTGAAAGAAAAAAAAAAAAAAAAAAAAAAAAAAAAAAAAAAAAAAAAAACGGAAAAATTAATATTTTTTGTTCTAATTCAGATAGAAGCATGATTTAAATGTCATTTTAAGCAGAAAAAAAAACAGAAATATTTTTAATCAAATAAAATATTTTTGCAAAATTTGAAGATTTTTTTGTCCCGGAACCCCTTAAATGGTTAAAAAATTTAGAACACATTCTTATTTCTTAAATATCAAGTTCTTTTTTCATTTTTTTCACTTTGGGAATAACTAAAAATTTACTTTGAACCCGAGTCTGTTTCATCCCGGGCTCGGGCACAATTGTTTTCACTACATTGCGGTCTAAAAAGAATTAACTCTATAATTCTGTTAGAGTAACAATGACGTTCTGAAACCTCTTTTCTATTGGTATTATCCAGATAGGGTAGGGGAGTACACAGTGAGACATGGTACACTGTGTGAAAGCAGCCTTTTTGACATATAGTTATAACTTTTTCTCTTAGCTGGAACACACACTCAACCACCTCATCCTATGCAACACATGGATGTAGTTTAGGCACTCCGGTTACTCGTTCAACAAAATAGTAAGTAATTATTTATTTTACAGGGGTTAAATTTACATAAACGTCCATTTTAGAGTTTATTTCTTTCATTATAGCGTATATTTACTTAACCAAACCTAGTTATATCTAATGATGGACTATGTCGACAAAACGACACGAGCATTAAAAGCTGTGAAACTGATGATGAAACAGATATGGCATCCATTTTGTTACAACTTAACGAAAGTACACAGTGAGACACACAGTTGTGGTACACAGTGAGACGTGCCTCATTGTGCATCTACTATGTTATTTTGATGTAAAAAAAGTTATTTATTAATAAAAGAAGGGTTTTTTCTCTTCCTCTCTATCTGTGTGTGTGGGGGGACGTGCGATGGCTAGTGAAATCTACTAAACGTAAGAGGCTGAAAATTTGCATGAAGGTAGCCAAATGTCCATTATTGTTCACCCGTGGCTCATATTTTTGAATTTTTTTTAAATCTAGAAATATTAATTAGAAGTCAAAAACTGCAGAAAATTATTGACAGACTGTAAAAATGTATGATTTATGAAAATATATACATTGTCTCACTGTGTACCACTTGTGGTACACAGTGGGACAATTTTTCATACTCCGTTATTCTGCTTCTGTGCTTTTATAAATACCTTTTTTTTAAACCATTTATACATTAATCTGTAGTGTATTTGTGTAGCTCAAAGATGTAGCAAAATGTTTTCAAAAGAACAAAAATCGTTGCCATTCGTTAAGTAATAATAATTTTCTTCTCACTGTGTACTACGCTCCCCTACTATTTAATGCACTAAAATGACATTAAAGAACAATCATTGTTTCAATAAAAAACAGCCATTGATTTTTTTAATATCTTTATACCTTCTAAAGTTAACACATAAAAAAATATTTCCTCTTCTTTTAAGAAATTATCATAAAATGATAGATACAGATCGTCTCTCAACTATTCGCATTAAAACGTAATTTACATAACTAAGTTTAAGTAAAATGTTTAGCAAAAGAAAAATTATTTAGAAAGTGTTTAAAGTTTCAGTACTTTTGAATAAAAAAGAAGTTTAAGTGGTCCATATTTATGCACAGAAGGAGAAGAAAATTTTACTCGAAATTTAAAGAGAAGATATTAAAATAATTGTTTTATCGCCTTATTCGAGAATATTTATGACATGAAAAAAAAAAATTAACGACCTTAAGAAAAGTAAAATGCACTCGCATACTTATACATATTTACAAAATTAAACATTTATCAAATTTGTATTTAAACATAAAAGAAATCAAGCATAAGCACAGATTGTGAAACACTTTCCTTCATGAACAAAATATTATTCAGAAATTTACTATTCCTTACTATGAAATGAGATATAAATGTATAAACAATTTATAAAATGTACTACAACTGATTTTTACACATAGACCATAATGTCATTATTTTTTTGTGTCTTCCTGTAAACGAACTACACATGCTGCACACGGCTTTTTTAATAGCGAATATTGTATAATGAACATTATTGACATGTAAAAATTACATGCATATCTGCCTATATCTACGTACATTAGAACAGGAATTGACGGACAGGGAAATACAATTCATAAACACTTTTTAACTATGTTAGAAAGTGTTAAAAATTTACTTTGTATTTAAGTATCTAACTTCCAATTATTATGTATAATTACCTTCATTATATACAACGATAACTTATATGTATATATATATATATATATATATATATATATATGTATATATATATATGTATGTATGTATATGTACACACATATATATATATACATATATATATATACAGGGTGTATCTGAAAAAGTGGGCAAAACTTTACGTGCTGATAGAACGCAGCTATACGGGCAAATTTCGTCATAGAGTGTAATGTCGGAATACAAGAGGTGTGAAGTTAAAAGGTATCTTTTCCACTGTTACCGACGATGGATTGGTCGAGGTTGTCCAGTAGCTTGACCACTATGATCGCCCGATCTCTCGTTTTTGAACTTTTTCCTGTGGGGCTATATGAAAAGCCTAATCTACGAGTGCCCATTTAAACCGATATGGATCTAGTCGCCAGGACTGCCGTTGTTTCCGAAGATATTCGGGAAATGCCTGGTGTTTTAGCAAATGTGCGTCAGCCCCCATCCCGTAGGTGTGAAGCGTGCATTAAAGCTGGCGGAAGATATTTTGAGCCATTTATTTCAGCATGTACATTAATTAAATCCCTGTTAATAAAATGTTTTCTGAAGTATCTCCTCTCATTCTTGTGTTAATTCCTTAACTGCGACAGTGGAAAACTATCTTGTAACTTCTCACCGCTTGCGTTCCGACCAAACATTCTATGACAAAATATTCTCGTATAGCTGCGTTCTATCACTCCGTAAAGTTTTCCCCCTTTCTTCAGATTCACCCTGTATATACACATATATACGCATTTATATCTACTTACTAATTTATAACAGGGTGGCTACATATTACGGTAAAGGACAGCGAAAAATGTAGAAAAATGATAATATTTTCTTATGTAAAATTTCTGTTTATGCTATCGAGCAATTAAATAATGCAATTTTTTCTATAAAAAATCCTGCTATTTTAATCTTTTTTAGATTATTTTTCCTTGATTTGACGCAACCCTGTATAAACAAAAGATGAGTTTTCATATCGCACAGAGATATACAACATTTAATGAAAGCTACATGTAGCCATGAGTACCTCGTTTTAAATTTGTAAGATGTCATTCCACGATGCACTAGGACAACTTATCAGTCATCTATTCTCACGAATGACAGTAAGTTTTAAAAACAGCTTAGAAGAACAGCTAAAATCACATATTCCCGATAAAATATCCATTACCTAAAGGGCGAAGACATCTCCTAACACCTTATTTCTTAGTCGCCTAGGAATTAACCAGGAAGTTGTTTCAACATTATGGTTTTTATACATGTAAACTTGTGCAGAACACTGTTTCACAGCCCAAATATCGAATAGAAGTTACCAGATACTCTTTCAAACTTTTAATAATTTGACAACTACTGACAAACATAAATTGCTGTTCAAAAGTAATGAGCCTACAGTAGACTATACACTTCTGCGAAGACACGCAGAAGATGCTAAATCGATGACAGCAATGATCTCTATTTTCTCGATTTTTTCTGCATAGGAAATCCGCGTTTGATCTCTAAGCGGAAACATTTTACTTCTTCGACTTTGTTTTCAGTTTTCGTTACGCCACTTTCTATTTCGAAACTGGTTCCGAAAGAAAGTTTATTTTCATAAAAATCTGCTACCGAAATTGAAAAACTAACAAAAAGACATGATTAGAAATTAACCTCAGCTATACGGAAAACCCCCTCCCCCCTTAAAAACAATTACGGGAAGGTGGCCTAAAATGATCCCCTTAAGGGGAAAACTTGTGTAAAATAACATAACTGTTTAAATGAAACTCTGGCCCTATGCTAATATGTTTTACAATATATTTTGCATTATAAACATATTTTACTAATGTTTTAAACCCAAATTGCGTAATGAAAAAAATATGTATTTGGAAAAGTGTCCAAAGGATCATTTTACCCTTAACCAAGGGCAAAATTATCCTTAATTTTAAAATAATTGTAAATTGTTTTTTATCGGCAAAATAAAGGATATAAATGAAATTTTGACAATATCTGATGAAATAAAAAAAATGTTTTGCAATCAAATAGCATACATAATTTATTTCATCTAAATTTTAAAATAAAAAAGTATCAAAAATGATTTTGGAAAAACAATAAAATTTAATATTTGAAAATTATGATCGGTAGGATAACACGTGGACTCAAGGAGAAAGGTTTGGGGTAGTCACACATTTGGCTACCATGATGGCTAGGACGTGTTACCGAAAATGATAGTAAAACGATCCACATAATGGAGGATTTTCATCAGCCCAGTGAAAGCAGTTCTTGGAGTTTACGTTTCCAGTTAAAGAGAAATATCCCTCATCAGTGAATAATATTCGCTATGGCCAGCTGTTATCGTCATCATATGTGATGAGAAAATAATTTGCAAAGTTCAAACGCTGTTGCTCGTCCACTGGTTGCAACATCTGGACGCGCTGCAGTTGATAAATAAACATCCGTAGAACAGTGCGCAGAATCTTGAGGACTATTGTTTTCGGTACATCCAAACTGCCTGCAACATTTCTTACAGTATGCAGTAGGTCTGTAGTAATACTGTTATGCACTTCCGCAACAACTTCAACAAGAACAGATAGTACTCTGGATCGCGGTCGATCACATGTGCATCCATTTTCTTCACATTTTTTTGACCAAATCACGTAAAGTTTTTACGGAGCATAGGACTCGTAGTAGTTTATGCTTCAGCTGCATTTTCTTCGTTCAGATAAAACAGCTTTATCAATTCACTTCGTTGTTTTATTGTGTAATCTTGTTGGCACCTACGACTACGAACAACGGATTGAAGAAACAATCTTCCCACACTGTTTATTGAAAATTTTCTACACGCAAATATTTTCATATTGTGTTCTGTACTTGGTGCTTCTACCATCTATTCCTGTGAGTTATGCAAAGAACGTCAGTTAATCTAGTCTTAGAATTGCCATCCGTCCTTTATAATGCTCTTTTTTGCAAATGTTTTATGCCGGTATGACAACCTTTAATATCACTTGGAATGCGTGAATTTTCGTAAGATGCGAAACCCTAAATAAACTCTGGATACACCATGGGATACGAAAGCAGGACTTGCTCCTGAATTGGAGTCCTTTTAACTTGCGTCTGTCTGACTTCACTATTGTGTAGATGGACTGCGTTTTCGATGTGCGAGGAACGAAGGAGTGGCTACAAAACATGTTTTTCAGTAGCCGATTTTTTTTTTCACTTATGAACTAAGTAATGTTGTAAGATATGTTTCAAAATTTGTTTTTGAGTTGTGTTTGTGTACACATAATAAGAATAAAAATGTGAATTATAATAATAAAAAGTGAAAACAAAAATGTAATCATTTTTTTTTATAGTGCTGAATATTACGTTAGATAGGAACTGATTAGGACTGATTGCCACTATAGTCATGCGTGTATCGTTCAGACGCCATTTATTGTTCTTAAATGCGTTGATGAGTTTGTGCAGTTAAAAATTTTTGTTGCCATTCAAAAATTTCAGAATATTTCACTGTAACCTTAACCGAGAGAGCTTTATAGTTTTAAATAATCACGATCTAGAGCGCATACCTTGAAATAACTAAATCTGAAATATTCTTTTGATTGGCTGAGTGGTTAGGTCACTAAGGGTACATATATAGGGGAAGTTTTTTATGACTACCATATATTTATTTATATTGAAGATTAAGCAACGAAGGTGATCGTCCCCCCAACACAATATTTTTTGAAACAGTAACAGTTACAATTTTTTTTTTTTTTTTTTTTTTTTTTTTTTTTTTTTTTACAAAATATTATTTTTCCTTTTTTAAATTAATCGTCTAGCGAGCGCGCTTGTACAGATTTTACGAGAAATCTGGTACTTCTTTTCCTTATTTTTTGAATATTGCCGCATCAAAATTTGTTTAAAATCATTGCTATTCCTAAATCCATTATTTCCTTACGACTTACAAGGTGAAACTTCTGCTCCTGCGCTGGAGTCATGTTGTAATAAGTGAGATTCGTAAACCTTATAACGCGTTCGTTAATGCCAGGAGATATATTAATTAATCCAAGTTTTCCAGAAAAATATCTGAATAATGATATGCGTTACGCATACTCAGAATTTTATTTTACATTGCCCAACGACTGATATTTTGTATATTGTTTGAAAATATGCTTCAAAACTGTAAAAAATGGACGATAATCAATAAACGTCTAACGGCGATCTTGAAGGTCAATTAAAGATTAAAAGTTTTATACAGGTAGAGATAAAACTATAAAATTGCTTAAATTAGAAAATCTCAAATGCATAAAATAAAAAGGTATTTTTGTAAACATTCTTGCGATATAAAATATTTTACGAAAATGTAAAAGGAATGTTTACTCACTGTTTGAAGTCTCTCATAGATTCTCTCATAGATTTGTTTTAAATAGTCTATTTTGTTTCGTTTGTCTTCTTGAATTAAATATTACTTGATATTATTTTTTATAAATTAATATTGTTGTTTCATCTTTAATGACTAGCCCTTACCTTTTTTACTCGATTGAAAAGAAGGGTTATGTGTTTCACGCGTATCTGTGTATGTGGATTTCTTTATACACTCGAAACATCCCAACGGCTGGATGGATTTTAATGAATGAGGTCTCTATCAATTCGTCTTAACAGCCCAATGGTTATAGGCTAAGTTTTGTTTTTATAAATTTAAAATGGTGGCCGTAAAATACAAAATGGCGGTAGAGACGAAAAAAAATTACGCACCCTATTGAGTGGCGTATCATTGGATAGGTCTTTCAAAATGAAGACGATGGTTCATTGACTATTTTACAGTCAGAAGCTCCGTTAAAATATTATATAACCTGGAAGTTGTGTATGTATTGTGGATCTCTAGCTTTACTGCAACTCTAACCATCATAGACATCTATAGACCTCATCAAAACAGTGTTTATAGAAAGGAACTAACAATTAAACACAACTTAACCCTCCGAATGTCTTGGAAAATGGCAAAATTGTAATGTTGTTTTCTCTGCGTTTTGTTTTAAATGCTAAAAAAATGATTCTTTGAACATTTTATAAAAAAAACTTAATAACGAATATGAATGCAATCCTTGGAAGTATTAATCATTGTTCAATGTATTAAAAATACATTAAATCAATAGAATTATATTACTTTAAATATTGCTTGTATTGCAGTGAAACTTGGAGCTTAGTGAACGTATTAACACGGGCTTGTCAGTGAGGGGGTTAAAAGCCATCAATACAAGGGAACATCCATTCGTTACTCTTGTGATAAATAGAGCAAATTTTCATATATAATTCCAATTATTTTATTATAAAATATAAGTAAGATAAAAATTGATATAATCTGCTAAATACCGCTGTGTTCCGCACACAAACATATATCTAATTTATAACAAAAAAAATTTACATATGTATATATTAAATGACTCTTGTGACACTCTGGTCACAAGAGTAACAAAATTTTGATTCATTACATAGACAAGAGAAACGCTTTTCGTTACAAATTAGACATATATTAAATGAGGGGAGCACAATAGGGCGATTCTCAAAAGGTGGGCACTAGACACAAGTCATAACTTTAAGCCTTTCAAACATAACTTTAAATATCATTGACTTTCTTTTTATTTAATTTTTTTTTTTTTACACTGAGTTTTTAATTCTATTCAGAAATAGAAAATGACATAATTTATTGTAAAAGCTTTGTATAAATATCTTAAAATTTTATTATTTTATGCTAAAGAGGCCAATTTCGGACATTCATAACGTTAACTGCTCCAATGTACCACCAAGAAAAAGAGTTTTAACTTTTTTCCAGGTGATTCTAATGGTAAACAACGAATGCATAAAGGAAACGGATGATTGTTTGATAATTTCGTTAAGATATGGCATACTGATTTATTGCTTTTTTGAAGACAGAAGGACTTTTCTATAAAGCATTTTTCTGCATTTTGTTATGTCCGAAAGTAACGCACGTGACAAAGCATTTGATTTTATTATTATTATTCCTGGATAACAAAAAGTTCAGTATACATATATATATATATATATATATACAGACACATTTACTGCATTCTTAGTCTTAAGAATTTTTTAAATACTAAGAGCAACGTCCAAAATCTGTAAGTCCAAAATCTGCAAGTGTCCAAAATTTGAAACGTACACAACTGCTAATTAAATGCTTTAATCATTAATTTTCCAGAATAGTTGCTGTCTTTTAATGTTTGTGTATAATTTTGTAGACATACTATTAAAAATATTTATATATTATATTTATAGACAAAATACTATCCTATTAAAAAAATTTGACCTTAAATTAGAAAATTTTAAAAGTTACATATAGTTAACGTTTAATGATCCCACCTTTTGAGAATCTCCCAATAGTATTTTACTGGTTATATCACTTTTTATCTTAATTATATTTTATAGTAAAATAATTGCAAGTATTTGTAAAGAACCGCACGAATGGTCACAAGAGTAACAGTGCACGTTCCCACAAGTAAATAAAAAAAATAGGTAAGTAATATAAACAAGTAATATATTAAAAAATATATATTTTGATTCAATTCCTACTTAGGTCATTAAGAGAATTTTTTTTTCTCCCATTCTGCTTTCCTGTTGAGTAGGGCTTAAAATGCCTTGATCAAGAAGAGAGCGCTCTCGGTCTTAAAATACCTTGATCAAGAAGAGGGATATCTCAATTACTGAAAATGAATTAATTTAATTTAATTAATGAATTAATATTTGAAAAAACTGGATTAACATCAATTGTCATCCGATACAAGTTAAAAAAATGTATTTGAACTTGATAGGATGAATAATAAGTATTTTATATCCGACTGAAAATTTGAACAAGATATATATAGCGAGAGTGTGAGCTAATAGTAGGAATTGAAAAAAAAATAGTTTCACACTGATGAGAAATAATTAATTAGTTCGCTTTTTACGCAGTCGGGTTTTTTGATTTTTTAAATTTAATTGTTTATTAAATGTATGTTTCTCTATATTAAAAATTTTGTTACAGAATATTATTAAAATTTACTTTTCTCTATTAACACGATGCTGTCCGCACGTCTAATCTAGATTATTTCTCGTCGCGTCTGGAGAACAGTCTTACATGATTTCGCTTATCGCCCGCGGTTTTTCGATGTTCTTGGGAGACAACAAATCGTCATGTTTACTAATCTTATCGTCAGTTCCCACAAGTTCTCAATCATGTCCCTCTATTTTCTATCTATTATCTAGCTGCCTAGTACCTATTATCTGTCTATCTAGTATTTATTATGTAGTATCTAGTATCTAGTGTCCAGTATCTATTATCTAGTACCTATATCTAGTTTCTAGTATCTAGTTATCTAGCATAATCTAGTTGTCTATTATTTATTATCTAGTCCAATCTAATATATAGTACCTATCTAGTATTTAATATATTTTATCTAGTATCTAGTATCCAGTATCTATTATCTGGTACCTATATCTAGTATCTAATATCTAGTTATCTAGTGTTATCTAGTTATCTAGTATTATCTAGTTATCTAGTATTATCTAGTTATCTATTATCTATTATCTTGTCCAATCTAATATCTAGTACTATTTTTAATCTATTATCTAGTTTCAATCTATCATCTATTATCTAGTTCTCAATCAACAGTTCTGAACACCACAACAGACATACCGGCGCCTGCCCAATAATTATCGCATTGGACAAACATGGAGCCACCGGAGCTTGCCCAATAATTTCCGCATGGAACCAACTTCGAGCTACCGGCGCTTGCCCGATATTTTTCGCATGGCACTAACGTGGTGCCGCCGGACGACATAGTGTTAATATGTTTAAAAACTTCTATATCTTACATTTTTTTACTACCATCATAAACGCACTGAGACATTTGTATTTTAATATTTACGACGTGTATCTTCCCCTCACTAAACATTAGACATATCCAACTGAAAGTTTAAACAAATGTATTATATATTTGAAATGAAGGATGCTTATAAAAATAGAACTTTCATTTCAGTTTTTGTGCATTTCAACCCATATATTACACAGATTTGATCTTCTTAAATTAAGAATAAGGAAAAGAGTGTCTAGAAAATTGTATTTTTACCATGACGGCCTTCATATTTTGACGTAACTTCCTCAAGTGAGTGGCATTTAATTTCTCAAAACATTTTGAAATAGTTCGTCATTTTATTTCTCAAAGAGACTCGAATTGAAATGGAAATTTCATTTTTTAAATTATGAGCTTCACTGAAAAGATTTTCTATTTTGTAATATTCCCTTGTCAAGAGCCTTAAAAGTTACGCATTGTACATTATTCTAGCTGATGTTTTTAGGATATTTCATTTTCGAATTCATGCATTTCATCAGATATGTCAAAGATATTTCATTTGAGAATAAATTATAGAAAGTTGAGAAAATTTGATTTTTGAAAAAAAAGTAGATGATATAATAAAGGGAACGAATATTTTTTATAACTGGATTAAATCATATTCGAGGATGGAGTAGCACAGTTGACGTTTATTCCAACAGAGCGAAAAATGTCCAGACCAGGAATCGAACCTGGATACCTGGCGTGCCGTGCTAATGCCTTACCTGTTAGGTTATCCGGACGATAAACGGACGGTCCAACAAATGAGAGTGAATTATGTCAGCCAGTTATCGTCCGGATATCCTAACAGGTAAGGCATTGGCATTGGCATTGGCATGGCACGCCAAGTATCCACGTTCGATTCCTGGTCTGGACATTTTTCGCTCTGTTGGAATAAACTTCAACTGTGCTACTCCATCCTCGAATATGAAAGTAGATGATACTTTCACAAATTTTCACAGTGTCAGTTGTCCAGAGGCTGTGAGGTTCTGCTCTCGAAGCTGGTAGACGGGAGGTGCTGAGTTCGAACCCAATCGCTCCCGTCGGCCTGATCGTTCGGAGTTTTCGTGGTTTTCTTCGAACCTTAGATTTACAAGCTTAAATACGGATTAGGTTCCCTTACGAAGAGCCAGACGGAGGGCACTCCTCCATAGGGCCTATATCCCTCGAGTAGATAACCGGCGATTAAAAGTCAACGCAACCCACAATCTCAGTGGTATGAAATTTTACCTTACATTTTGAAAGCGTTCATAATTTTATTTTACAAAATGGGGAAAGAATGGGAATACAACATAGTGGGAAGATACAAAACGCAGATTTTCTGCTGACCAGTTTTCCATTCAACACCTGGCTTAGTGCATCAAAGATTCTTTCTGGAGGGTCATGTAACTCACAACAACAATTCGCCTCAAACATTTTTCAAAAGCTGAGGTAGCTACCGCGCTACGAACATTTAATGAAAAGAAAGCCCCAGGTCCGGACATTATAGACTTTAAAAATCTGAAATTAACTTTCCATGTAATTCCCAAAATTTTCGCGCGTTGGGCTAATCTCTGCCTCACCCACCACTACTACCCGCTCACTCTGAGACAAGGGGAAGTAGCATACTTCCTTAAGCAAGTGAAAGTCGCCTCTGAACCCTCGTCTTACCGCCCGATCTGCCTACTTCCATCCCTAGGTAAATTACTAGAAAAATTACTCGTATTTCGGCTTAACCACTTTCTTGAATCAAATAACTTACTTCATCACCGGCAATACGGTATTGTAGTGAGTATTGTAGAATTCAAGTTTCAAGTTTTTATTGTACTTTTTACTGATCTCAGAAAAAGAGTTTAGGTTTATCAAGGCTTTACTAAAATTTTCACAAAAAGCAACACTAAACGTAAAAGTTTATACGTTATTGTACAATATATGTAAATTTTCGTTATGTATTACAATGCAGGATATACTGAAAAATCGAGTTTTACATAATAATGCTCTAGTGAGACGAGAGGAAGCGGGTGATAATCATATGGAACACTATGGCAGTAAAGGTTCAGAGCCTGATGACCAACGGGAAAAACTTCGTGAGTAAAAATAAATAGAAATTTTGGATTATTTATGAAAAACATTTTGCATAATCGAAGCATTTACATAAGGCGAAAATGTCAATGAAAATTTACTGGTGGAAGTTTGCGCCGTCGGTAACCAGGCCGTGTATAAGCTGCATAACAGCTAATGAATCTATCAAGTATAACACTTGATTATAGTTTTTTTATGTGCAAATCATGGACTCATTATGATTGTCCAGGTGTAATGCAAATCAAGCAGGAAACCGATCCTAACTGTATTATGTTAGGTTTTGAATTCTCAATTTCCAACTTATTTTAGATAAATTATAATTCTGAGTTTGTTGTTTTTAACTGTGTTGAAGGAAATTTTATTGGCACTTTGATTTATATTGTCACCTGTAATAAATAGTTATTTATTCGTCATCTTACTGTGTACGTTGGGCAAGATGACGAATATGACAATATTTCGGAAAAAGTTTTTTTTTTTTAATCATCCGGGGCATTTGGCATTTGGCGTTTGACATATTTTCTTTTGAGAAGAAGGGTTGTAAGCAGTGTTACAATTACATCTTTTTAATGTACTTTGGTAATCTGTTCCTCCTAATACCCTCAACTCCCCTAACTTCAGATTCAGAAACAAATTAAAAACTTCGAAAGCATACAATGGCTATTTTTACATCCTTTTGTGGCATTTAGCGTTTGAAATATTTTCTTTTGAGGCAAAGTATTCTATGTGTTACAATTTTAGCTTTTTAATATACGGGTATTTGTAAAATGTTCGTCCTCATCTCCTCAAATCCCTTAACTTTAGACTCAGATGCAATTTAATAACTTTGAAGTTCATACAATGAAAGTGAGACACAATGTTAATGTTCTGTATTTTTAATCACTCTTTTTCACATTCTCTGAATATTCAGTATTTTATTTCATTATATATTTAGAAATTTGGCATTTTATAAATATTCATTTTTAATGATTTTAACCTTTAAGTAACTTTTATCCGTTAAATAGTTGAGATAAAATGTTTATTTCCGAAATTGTAATTTCAGGTAGGATTTTTATTTTTATTTTTTTTAACATTTCCTTAAGCAGTACTTTCAAGATAGATAATGAAATTAAAAGTTTTTGTCCTTACAATGTCTTTACAATCTGATATGTCATAGAAATTTAAATTTCGCATTTTCAGAATAAGGAAAAGCATCGTCAGAAAGATATATTTTCACACAAAGGTAATTGATAGTTTGACGAAACTTTCTAAAATCGGTATTGTATTGTTCCTCATTTCATTTTGAAATTGATCTACATTTTATCTCACAAAGGGATGAAGATTCAAATAGGATATTTATTTTCAAAATTGTAACTTTCAGTGGAAAATTCTATTTTTTATATTCCCTTGAAGAATTGGCAATACAGTTATAGCATGATATATTCATACTTTTTTTACTAAAAATTGCTTTTTTATATGATTTTATAAAGTGTATTTACACTCTATTTCTATTTGTTTTTGCAATTAATTACCATAGGAGATTCGATGATTTCAGCATACAATTTCTGTTTCATTATTTAATATTTTTATAAATGCTGCGAGGTACTTCAATTGAATAGGAAAAAAGGAGGGTAAAGGAGGGTCTTAAAAGGAAATAACTGTGAGATGTTTTTATTTTTTCAGCATATATTGAACCAGGTAAGTCAAACGTATTTAAATTTCTCGCTATAGAAGTAAATAATGTTAAGAAATTACACTTCCATAAAGACGAATTTGATACTTTGACGTAGGCGCAATCATAGGTTGTACAAATTTCCTCAAACATTTTTGAAATGATACGTTATATTTTATCTTAATCTGTCTCATCTATTCTATTATATATATAAAATCTAAACGGAAATTTCGTTCCGAACGCCTAGATTTCGAGTTCTACTGCATGGATTTTTACTGAACTTATACAGTTATATGGGTATCGTTTCAGGGAAGGTATTAAGCTATAACACATCATTCTACCTAGATTAGTTATAGATTTATGACGGTAAGTTCTGTTATTTTGGACGATAAGGTTTACCATTTTATTTCTTGGCGAAATTTATCGTTGATAAAAAAAATTGAAACAGCTATTACACCTCGAAACATAAAAGAAAAAACTGTTACTCATTTTAATTTTTAAAAAAAAGAAGGAAGAAAAAAATCCGTTTTAATGAGTGCTAATATTATAAAAAGAAAATATTTAATTTAAACATGAAAAGGAATGTTCGTAATGCTTAAAAAATTACTCAGTTAAAATATTGCAATTGAAATAAGAATTGGCTCTTTATCTTTTGCGTCAGGTTAAGAAAAATGCATCTGAAAAATTGATAGAAAGATATCAAGGAAGTTTCGATAAACGCATGCTCAGAAATATTTGAAAAAATATCTTCTCATGAGGAATATATAGAAGGTTCTTCTCGTGACATATAATACGTTTATAAAAAAAATCCGCAGAACCTCGATTTAGCGTTTGTAAAAAAAATAATGAAAATTTAATTTTTTTGGCGATTTAATGCTTGTTGGCAGCACAATAAAATTTTGAATGATACTTTTTTTATCATAAATAATTTTTAAATGAAACCTTTTTCTACTCTTCATACGAAGATAATTAGATTAAGTTTAACTTAAATAAATACATTTTTATTACTACAGTTTTGTCATATACCTTTATATGTGTATATATTAAAATTTTTTATCGTAATTATACGGTTTAAAACAAAATTTCAGTTTATTAAATTTTTTCCAAATTCAAAATTAATGTCCGATTCGGAACATTGACAATTTGACTTCGATATTGTTAGTATCAGAAAGAAGAAATGAAGGTTATTGTTACCGTGGAAACAAGTATTTAATATAAAATATTTAATGGTAGCATTTTTAATTAGCCAGCTACTTTTAAAACAAACGTAAAACGGTACTACTTGATTATCCCGTCGACAAAATAACTACCGCCAAACTATATGATTAAATACCAATAATAGCTGATCGTAAATTTTACATTCACTTGACATTAAACACGGTACACGTGTTTGTTGCGTCATCAAGTGATTTTAAATTTCACTTCTATTTGTAATTTGATTAATGTTTAAAAATTTATTTATTCTTTCGTTGTTTAAAATAAAAATTTTGTCAATTTGTATAATTTGGCGAGTAGTTTGGCAATTTATATAATTTGGCGAATAGTTTGGCAATTTATATAATTTGGCGAAATTGGTTGAATGAATAATCAAATAGTACCTTAAAACATTTCCAGCCGGTGAAGCCATGTAAAATTAAATAACTACTGCAACACGCTATTTTTTATATTATATACGCTTAAAGATAAAAAAAAATGATACGCTAATCTTTCGTTTAAGTTTAAATTCATTGAATATCAAAGACGTGAATTATCACATTGCTAACAAGGCGTAAACCAACTTAGTGAAAATGTACAAGCCGGGAATCGAACCCGGGCCCCTGGAATAGATCCCCAGTTGTGTACCACTAAGCCACAAGGACGATGGCCCATCTCGGCATCTCTCACTTATATAAGTCGGTAAGGCTGCTACCGCAGCACTAGATGGAAAAGTCTTCATGAGCACACAATCTAGTGCTGCGGTAGCACCCTTACTGACTTATATAAGTGAGAGATTCCAAGCTGGGCATCGTCCTTGTAGCTTAGTGGTAGAGCACTGGAGATCTATTCCAGGGACCCGAGTTCAATTCCCGGCTTGGACATTTTTCACTAAGTTGGTTTACGCCTTGTTAGCAATGTGATAATTCACGTCTTTGATATTCAATAATTTCAAGCGTAATTTTACTGCTGAAAAGTAGTTGAAAAATTAATTAAAATTGTAAATTCATTGAGCATTTTAAACACTTATTTAACAAGCAATTTTCAAATGCATTTAAATATCTTGCATTTGGGATGGAAATGCGTTGGCTAGCCAAATAGCGTGGAACGTTCGTCGTTTTTGCGCCAAATACTCGAATATATAAAGATTTTTTTCAGATTTTTACTGAGATTCCGCCGCCAAATTCGACTAATGTTTTACTACATACATGAGTAGTTTTAAAAGCATTTTTCTTTTCAAAATAATTTGAGTATGCTCTTTAAGGAGACCTTCCTTGTGGTAACAATTTTGTTTTTGATTTGTTCTTTTTTTATTTCTAACTGTTCCATCATGTGGCTCACAGACGAAACTAGCAGATGTAATTGTGAAAATGATTGTACTTAGGATTTACATGTTATATGTTTATTTGTGATTTTTGAGTTCACTTTTGTCGCCAAACAATTTGATTTTAAGCCAAAAAGACGTAAGCGTGAATTGGGTCCAAGCGATGTTTACAATAAAGGTGATTTTGCAAGTGTACGGAAGCATTTTTTGAGTATTATTTAAAATTCAAATGCACAATATATAAATAGCAATTAATATTTAAAAATGGAGTCAAATATTTTAATTTTAGTATAAATGTCTCCCACACAAGCACATACATATTGTAAAATAATTTAATTTTAGACATTTCAAAAATTTCTCATCATACTTTACTGCAAAAGCATGTCGGTTTGTTTTCACCAAATGTGTGTCTTTTATAACCTCGAAGCCAGATTAGCTAATATTGTCCATTCTTAAAAAAAAAAAAAAAAAAAAAAAAAAAAAAAAACATATCACCAATTTCCCTTATACAAACGTTCAATGTTTACAATGTTAGGTAGTAAAGATTATTCTTAAGAAAATGTAAGCAATTATATGTTATTTCTATCACAAAAAAAAAAAAAAAACATTTTTCAATAAAAATTGCTTTCTGAAATCATTTTTCGATGTTCCATTCCATTCGTCATTTATTTTTTTTTCATAAATTCCCTTCTTTTAGAAATGTTATAAAAAGATATTGGATGGATCTTCCATAATCAACTAATTGGCGAATTTAATATATAGTGTTGGAAGATTCGTTTATATTTCAAAGGAACCGTGGACGGTAATTCCGATTTCAGAAGATTACGCGAAATTTGTACTTTTAGCAATTAGCGATTAGTTAATTCATGTTTTTTTTTATTATGGAGCAAACGGACAAAAGAAGATTTACTAATAGATATTTTTCATGTGCAGTTATTTTACTATCACTAAAAAAGCATTAATTTGAATGTAAAAAAAAATATATATTCGAATGACAAACGTAGCCAATGCAACAATATTTGTTCATTTAGCCTAGGTTTTTTTTAAAAAGTACCTCAAATTCAATTAAAATTTCAATCATTATAAAATTTTGGCTGATGCACAGCCCGAGCAGCTGATCGCAGTGACAAATTTTAGATTTATTTTACTATCACTAAAAAAACATTACTTTGAATGCATAAAAAAAAAAAAAAAAAAAAAAAAAAAAAAAAAAAACTTTCAAACGCCAAAGGTGGCCAATGGGACAATATTCGTTCATTTACCCTAGATTTTAAAGAAAAGTACCTCCGATTATAAAAAAAAATTAAAAAAAAGCAATTTAACAAATTACAACGACCATTTGGAAAATTATTTTTTCAAAGACTAAAATTTAAGACCAAAAATCTCTAGGTTAATTGTTGCATGATTAAAACTGGTATGTAAAAAGAAACGGCAGTTAAAATGACATTATTTTAATTTTATTTACACAATACCGCTTTAAATATCCACTTTTACATGATTCACATATTTTAAAATATAAAAGTTAAATACTGTTTTGATTGTATTTACTCTACTGGAAATCGAAGATAGGAAACTGTAGAGAAAACCTACCAAAAGAAGACGTATATTACCAAATATAATGTAACGTAGAGAGAGATTGTATTTATGTTATCAGATCCGCACAAAGTACCAAGCTGAGAAGCCCGGAGTAAAAGAACTAACAAACGAAAGTAAATATCCCGAACATTCTTTAAGTTAAATGGTCAATCCCTGCAGTCATTGTAATTCTCTCTTTTATAATAGTGTGGTGATATGATCGTAATGGCCGCATTTCCCTCCCAAACCCTACATGTGTACTAAAGAGTTGCTTCTGAATTGTCCGTATTTCGTCTAACGCATCAGATAATATAATAGCGCAATTGCGTCCGATGCGTATTCAGAAAATGCGGAAGGACCTTCCAGGTGAAGGTCCATATTAATTTAAAATACAGGGTCGGATTTTCCATTTCGTTTGATTGAAGGTTTATTTGAAAAATGGTCCAGCGCAGCGGGCTCAGTCTGCTAGTATTGAAATGAAATCTTTAGTTTCCATATCGACTCATTCAAACAAAATACTGAAAAATTATAATATTTAATATTCCCTACAGCTTTCGATAGAATTACCGTTATTTATAATTGTTTAATTATGAATAAATGATAATTAAACTATATGAATGTAAAGTGTGTGTTTCTTGAAATTTTGAATTAAAAAAAGCTATCAAGTATTTATTACGGAAAATGACAATTATATTATTGCTATATATAAAATTAGATATAATAGCTATATAGTATATATAATATAGATATATTTCATTTACATCGTCTTTTCTTCTGATACGTCAAACGGTTCGATTTCAATTTCTCCTTTCAAAAATAAAGAAAATAAAACTTTGAAAATATTATTTTGACAAAGAGAAAATTGACAGTTTGACGTAAGGTCAAACGTCAGTAGGTCAAAGTTTCTCAAAACATTTTGAAATAATGTATTATTTTACTTCACAAAGTGTCTCATATTTAAATATATATATATATATATTTACTTTATATGTTGTGATTTGAATAAAAATTCAAAATAATGAAAAATGCCTACATTTAACTTCCCTGAAGTCTATGATTTTATTTATACAATGTCTTTATATTAATTTAATTATGAACAATTATCAATGAAGATTAAGCGAAATGATTGTAAAGTGTTTGTTTCTTCAAATTTAGAATTTAAAGGTCTATCAAATATTTATTAGGAAAGACAACTATGATATATATATATATATATATATATATATATGATTTAGCTAGTTCATTATCTATGTCAAGTACAAGCATACCATCTGAAATAACAAATTAATATAATTTATATTTTTACAAATAAAGAATCGATATTTTGAGGTATGCTCATAATATTTGTTAGCATAAAGTTTCATTTAATTTTATTTGAAATGGTTTCTCATTTTATTTTACAAAGTAACTCAGATTTAAATAAAACTTTTATTTTCAAAATCATGGAACTCAGATTTTATTTTCGTCTTTTGTAATCCTCTCTTGTCTAGTTTCTTAAAAATCGACCATTTTAGTTTGTTTTTACCCATGTTATTTAGATATTTTATTTCTAGTTTCATGCATTTTATCGGGTATGTCAAATATAATTCGATTTGTCGTTTTAAGGAAAAATAATAGAAGGACTTGAAAAATATATTTTCACATAGTCTGACAGTTTGACAATTCCTCACAACGTCAGTATTACAATATCTTTATAAAAGCTGAATAATATCTTTATGAAATAGTTTATCATTTCATCTGCATAAAGTGACTCCTATTTAAAAGAATTTTTTTCCCTCTTGAAATCGTGTCATTAAATCTAAACTGTTTCTCTTTTTTTAGGTAGCTTTCATTACAAAAAGCTACCTATTGCAGACGTTCGGAGGAAAACGATTCCGAAAAATGTTGGTATATTTCCACCGATCATGACCCCTAGACTCCGAAACCACCCTCCGTTCAAAATTTATGTATATATATATATATATATATATATATATATATATATATATATATATATATATATATATATACTATCAGGAATGACGATCTCGATATATTTTTCCCACTGAATCATTCTTGCTGTTTTAGATGCAATTAGCTTGACCATGAAACTTAGTGGCTCAAAATAACCCACTAATCGAATTTTTTCGAACATGCGACCTAACACAATGCTCTTCTCCAGCCTGAAAACGATGGAATACAAAATTTAGTGAAAATCGTTAGTCGTTTTCTAGGTAAAATAAGCTTGATCCACGTTGATTAAAAAAAAAAAAAACTAACCGAAATTCATCCACCGATGTGAGCTATTTCAATGGTCTTTTTGTACTGTGAAATGGTATGAAAAAAAAAAATTGCCAAAATTGTTTCAACCTTTTTGAGATGCCGTTAGCTTGACCCCAACCCATTATCACCAAAATGACCCATTAATGAATTTTCTTGAGCATGCGACCCAGGCCAATGTTTTTATCTTGTCTAGAAACGGGTTAGTACAAAGTTTTGTCAAAATCTTTTGAGCGGTTTTTTAGATACAGTTAGCTTGATCCTGATCCATTAGGACCCCAAATGACCCATTGATTGAATTTTCTTGAACATGCAACCCTGCCCAATGCTCTTAACATGCCCGGAAGCGGTATTATACAGAATTTTGTTCAAATGCTTTGAAGCGCTTTTTAAATACAATTAGCTTGACCCTGATCCATTGTGATCCAAAATGACCCACTAATCGAATTTTCTGGAACATTCGACCTAGCCCAATGGTCTTCTCGAGCCCGAAAACGATAGAATACAAAATTTAGTCGAAATCGTTTAAGCCGTTTTTTAAATACAATTAGAAGACCCTGACCCATTGTGAGCCAAAATGACTCACTAATCGAATTTTCTGGAACATGTGACTTAGCCCAATTCTCTTGTCATGCCCAGAAATGGTATACGTAATATAAAATTTGGTCAAAATGTTTTGAGCATGTTTTTAGATTCAATTAGCTTGACCCTGGCCCATTGTGACCCAAAATGACACACTAATTGAATTTTCTCGGACATGTGACTTAGCCCAATGTTCCTCTCATAACCCGAAACGGCCGTATATTAAAAAATTTCATGAAAACGTCTTGAGCCTTTTTTTAGATATAATTAGCTTGACCCTGACCTATAATGACCCACTAATCGAATTTTCTTGAACACGTGGCCCATCCCAATGGTCTTTTCGTGCTCGAAAACGATAGATTACAGAATTTCGTCAAATCGTAGTGCCGTTATCTAGATAAACTTAGCTGGACCCACGGTGACCCAAAAATGACCCACTAATCGAATTTTCTTGAACACGTTACCCATCCCAATGGTTTTTTTCGTGCCCGAAAATGGTTAGATACAAAATTTAGTCAAAATCGATTGACCGTTCTCTAGATATAATTAGCTTGACCCTGACCCATTATGACCCAAAATGACCCACTAATAGAATTTTCTCGAACACGAGACCCACCTCAATGGTCTTTTCGTGTCCGAAAACAATAGGGTGCAAAATTTCGTCAAAATCGTTAGAGCCGTTATCTAGATAAACTTAGCTTGACCCACTGTGACCCAAAAATGACCCACTAATCGAATTTCCTCGAACACGTGGCTTAGCTCAATGGTCTTCTCGTGATCCAAAACTGTAGAATATAGAGTTTAGTGAAAATCGTTAGAGCCGTTTTTTAGATAAAAATAGCTTGACCCACAGTGACCCAAAAATGACCCACTAATCGAATTTTCGCGAACACGTGACACATCCCAATGGTCTTATAATGCCCGAAAAGGGTTAGATACAAAATTTAGTTAAAATCGATTGAACCGTTCTTTAGATATAATTAGCTTGACCCTGGCCCATTATGACCCAAAATGATCCACTAATCGAATTTACTCGAACACGAGACCCATCCCAATGGTCTTTTAGTGCTCGAAAATGGTTAGATACAAAATTTAATCAAAATCGATTGAGCCGTTCTCTAGATGTAATTAGTTTGACCCTGACCCATTATGACCCAAAATGACCCACTAATGGAATTTTCTGGAACATGAGACCCATCCCAATGATCTTTTCGTGCCCGAAAATGGTTAGATACAAAATTTAGTCAAAATCGATTGAGCCGTTCTCTAGATATAATTAGTTTCACCCTGACCCATTATGACCCAAAATGACCCATTAATAGAATTTTCTCGAGCACGAGACCCATCCCAATGGTTTTTTCGTGCCCGAAAACTGCAGGGTGCAAAATTTCGTCAAAATCGTTAAAGAAGTTATCTAGATAAACTTAGCTTGAACCACGGTGACCCAAAAATTACCCACTAATCGAATTTTCTCGAACATGTGACTTAGCCCAATAGTTTTCTCGTAATACAAAACTGTAGAATATAGAGTTTAGTGAAAATCGTTAGAGCCGTTTTTTAGATAAAATTGGCTTGACCCATAGTGACCCAAAAATGATCCACTATTCGAAGTTTCTCGAACATGTGACCTAGCCCAATAGTTTCTTCGTGTCGAAAAACGGTTGGATCTGAAATTTGGTCAAAATCGATTGAGCCGTTTTTTAGATATAATTAGCTTGACCTTGACTCACTAATCGAATTTTCTCGAACACGTGACCTAGCCCAATGGTCTTATAATGCCCGAAAATGGTAAAATACCAAATTTCGTCAAAATCGATTGAGCCGTTTTTTAGATATAATAAGTTTGACTCTGCCCCATTATGACCCAAAATGACCATCTAATCGAATTTTCTCGAACACGAGACATCCCAATGATCTTTTCGTGCCCGAAAATGGTCAGATACAAAATTTAATCAAAATCGATTGAGCCGTTCTCTTGATATAATTAACTTGACGCTGACCCATTATGACCCAAAATGGTCCACTAATGGAATTTTCTCGAACACGAGACCCATCCCAATGGTCTTTTCGTGCCCGAAAACTGTAGGGTACAAAATTTCGTCAAAATCGTTTAAGAAGTTATCTAGATAAAGTTAGCTTGACCTACGTTGACCCAAAAATGACCCACTAATAGAATTTTCTCGAACATGTGTCTTAGCCCAATAGTTGTCTCGTATACCAAAACTGTAGAATACAGAGTTTAGTGAAAGTCGTTAGAGCCGTTTTTTAGATAAAATTGGCTTGACCCATAGTGACCCCTAAAAGACCCACTAATCGAAGTGTCTTGAACATGTGACCTAGCCCAAAAGTTTCCTCGTGTCGAAAAACGGTTGGATGTGAAATTTGGTCAAAATCGATTGAGCCGTTTTTTAGATATAATTAGCTTGACCTTGACCCATCACGACCCAAAATGACCCACTAATCGAATTTTCTCGAACACGTGACCTAACCCAATGGTCTTATCATGCCCGAAAATGGTAAAATACAAAATTCCGCCAAAATCGTTAGAGCCGTTTTTAAGATAAAATTTACATACACACACACACAATTTTTGCTCGCATTATATATATATATATATATATATATATATATTTCATTACTTTAAAATGTAAAAACACCATATGTTTCTAATCATTACTGTTTGCCATTTATTTTTTTAACATCTAAATTTCATAAAGATCCAATTAAATTTAATTGCAATTTAATTTATTTGCAGTACTTCAAAAAGTGTTAATAGAAATTTTAATATTGGTTTACAGAATTTATTGAAAAAGATATATGGTTTTTTAAAGTATAAATTTAAGAAGTATAGTCATTTCTGGTCGATTGATAATAGTATCTGTTACGTATTGTAACGCACTTTTATGCTACCGGAATGGCAACAGGCCGCACGAATGGAATATGTAAATATACTTGGTTGTTACTGTTTAATAGCTATGTTTCTGGCTAGTAATGTTATATAATAAATAGGTTTAAGCTGCATTTATGTTAACTATTTATGTCTCGGTTAATACCTAATAATTGGAGACGAGGTAAAAGTATTCTGCTAAGCTAAAAGTATTCAGATAACTGCAAGAATTGCTGAAGATCAAAGCTTATGCTTACGCTTTAGGCCTAACTGCGGCAACGCTTACCGACGTTTCAGAACTGTGAGTATATCTACATTCTGCTAATTTCTAATAAAGAACCTTTGTTTTTCTTTCTCAACATCGTTTTGTGAAGAAAATGGCTACTTTTGGCAGCTTGGAGCCTTTCGACGTATCGGAACCGTCAACATGGGATGCTTACTATGAACGCTTGGAATGCTTTTTAGAAGCAAACAATATCACCGGACCAACGAAAAAACGGGCCATATTTTTGAGTGTGTGCGGGGCGAAGATGTACGCGACGATCCGTTCTCTCGTGTCCCCAGCAAACCCTACTACTAAGTCTTATGACGAGCTAATAAAACTTGTTAAGGCACATTTCTCGCCGAAATCTTCTGAGATCTTCCAGCGATATTTATTTTATCGTAGGAATCAACATTCGGGAGAAAGTCTAAGTGCATTCATTGCAGAATTACGGAAGCTATCCGAGCACTGTAATTTCGGTGCCTCGTTAGATGTTATGCTCCGAGATAGATTGGTGTGCGGTATGAGAGATGAAGCTCTCCAACGTCGTTTACTCGCCGATTCATCGTTAACGTTTGCTCAAGCACTAGATAAGGCCTTGGCGGCAGAAACGGCCAATTCCCATGTAAAAGAGATTAGAGGATCTGGAACTGTTTCAGTTATGCCTCCTGGCAAGAGACAAAATTAAATTTAAAGGCAATCTCAGAAAGAAAATTGTGCTAGTTGTGGAAGCAACCATCCAAGAGCACAGTGCAAATTTAAAGATGTTGAATGCCATGCCTGCAAAAAGAAGGGCCACATACAAAGAGTCTGTCGAAATAAATCAAATTTCTCTAGGAAATCAGTACATGAGCAGAATTTACAAAATAGTGACTCTGATTTCTCCGACACAGAGATTTTAGACACAGTCCATTTGAAAAATGTGTGCCTCAACAGTGTGGAAACACCAAACATGAAAACAACCGTCCTGATCAACGGTACACCATGCGTTATGGAAGTAGATTCAGGAGCTAAAATATCCATCATTGACAAAGGTACTTTTGACCGGTTATATCCCCACAACGTTCCACTGTTGGAAAAGTCTCCTTTCGTTGTCAAAGACTACAATAAACAACCAGTAGAAATCTTGGGTCGGTGCCAAGTTAGAGTTAAGTATGCTTCATATGAACAGGAACTTCCACTTCTGATTACTAAAAAGAAACGTCAAGGACTTCTAGGTCTAAATTGGTTCGAACCATTGGGAATAAAGGTAACAGGCATCCATAGCATACAGCATTCTACTTTGGATGATGTCCTGAGTGAATTCTCTGATGTTTTCAATGAAGAACTGGGAAGGTTTACAGGTACACCTATCAAGTTACATTTGGATCCCTCAGTTCGTCCAATTCAGCTGAAAGCTAGGAATGTACCATTTGCTCTAAGACCCAAGATTGAGAAGGAATTACAACGATTACAAGACCAAGGAGTTCTGGAACCAGTTAGTTACTCTGATTGGGCAACTCCTTTAGTCCCTGTCATGAAATCTAATGGAAATATTAGGTTATGCGGTGACTATAAATGTACGGTCAACAAGGCTTTAGGCATCCATCCATATCCAGTACCGGCAGTAAATCAAATGCAGAATTAACAGGAGGCCGACATTTCATAAAGCTTGACTTGTCCCAAGCATATCTGCAATTAGTCGTGGATGAATCTTCTGCCATGGCGCAAACAATTGTGACACATCGTGGAGCATTCAAGTGCAATCGCCTCCAATTTGGAATTTCCACAACTCCTGGAATATTCCAACGGTTCATTGAGACATTGCTCGCAAACATACCAGGAGTGTTTCCATACTATGATGATGTCTTGATCAAAGGTTCTACAGAAGAAGAAGTAGCCAAGCGATTTCGTGAAGTTCTTGATCGATTCTCTAAAGCTGGGTTACGCTTAAACAAAAATAAATGTATTATTGGAACTCCAAAACTTGAATTCTTAGGTTATGAAATCAACGAGAGAGGTATTAAACCCACAAAGGACGAAGTAAAAGCTATTCAAGAAGCCCCTACGCCAACAAAGAGAGAAGAACTCCAAGCATTTTTGGGTCTACTAAACTTTTATCATGTGTTTTTACAAGATAAAGCAACAGTGGCAGAGCCTCTTCATCGCTTTCTAGACAAGAGAGTAGTTTGGAAATGGAAGAAAAGTCACGATGAATCTTTTAATAAGGTTAAAAACTCTTGTCAAGTGATTCCCTCCTCATACATTTCGATGAAATGAAACCAATCATCCTGACATGTGATGCTTCTCAGTATGGTGTTGTCGCTGTCCTCAGCCACAAATTGTCAGAGGGAGTTGAAACTCCAGTGGCGTTCTATTCAAGAACAATGAACCCAACAGAGCGTCGGTATGTCCAGATTGACAAAGAAGCCTTGGCCATCATTCAAGGGGTTAGGAAGTTTCACAACTACCTCTATGGGCAGAAATTCGAAATAAGAACTGGCCACAAGCCTTTTCTGGGCCTTTTGGCCAGCGACAAACCCACACCAACAATGTTGTCTCAAAGAATGCAGCGGTGGTCCCTAGCTTTAAGCTCATGTGATTATCATCTTGTATACCAACCTGGTAAATTGATTTCTAATGCAGATGGACTTAGTCGTCTACCTCACCCTCAGATGATTCATCATGGGACATCTCCTAACGAAGTATTAATCCTGGAGGCTGTGGACAAGCCTCCCATTTCAGCCAAAGATATTGCACGGATGACTATGCAAGACCCTATCTTAGCCCGAGTGCTCAACTGGGTTTTAAAGGGGTGGCCAGCTGAAAATACAGATGCAGAATTCATCCCTTATTTTCAACGGCGACTGGAAATCTCAACCCACAAAGGATGCCTCCTTTGGGTATGCAGGGTCATAATACCCAGAAAGGCACAAGAACACCTATTGGCCACTGTCCACAGTTCACATCAAGGCATCGTACGTACAAAGGGCCTTGCAAGAAGTTACATGTGGCGGCCAAATATGGATAGTCAAATTGAAGACACAGTAAATAGGTGTAACGTTTGTCAACAAACATGACTTCCTAATTGTCGTTGATGCATACTCAAAATGGCTAGAGGTTATTAAGGTATCGTCAACAGATTCACCTTGTGCTATTGAAGCTTTGAGGAAGCTTTTTGGCTCACATGGTATTCCTGAAACCATATTCTCGGATAACGACCTGGCTTCACATCGTCTGAATTTGAACGGTTCCTTATGAGAAACGGAATCCATCATACATTCACAGCTCCTGGACATCCTTCATCAAACGGACAAGCAGAACGGATGGTGCAAACAACAAAAGATGCACTTCGAAGAATTGTTTCGGGGAATTGGAATACTAGACTTGCATCATTCTTATTAGCACAACATGCTACGCCCAATTCTGCTACCAATATTTCTCCCTCAGAGCTGCTTATGAATCGTCGTTTGAAAACCTGCCTCGACAGGATCCATCCAGATTTTTCAGAGCCTAATCCTAATGATCAGTCTAATTCAAGATTCCGGATGTTTGCACCTCTAGACTTGGTATATGCTCGAGGATTCCACCCTCACGACAAATGGGTACCAGCTACAATAATAGAAGTAATTAGCCGGGACATTTTCAAAATATGCATACATATGCTGTCCCACAGTTAAAAAAAAAATGTACTGATAATATATTATTTAAAACTGACTATAAATATTATATTTAGTTAATTACACTACACAACATATTTCTAAAACATAAAAATAATCACTTTCATATTTTTTTCGTAAAGATGCAGATTTTTGCATCTAGTAGAAGAAAAAAATAGCTGTCCCTCTTCTGTATTTTATAATTCTGTAATATTTTTTCACTTCATTTTTCACTTTAAAAGGAAAGTAATTGGGACATTTAATGAGATAAATCATCATTATTTTAAATTTCTGACATTATTCCAGCAAAAAAAAAAAAAAAAAAAAAAAAAAAATATTAAAGAAAATCTACAAAACATTTTGTCCCTCATATTTTGTCAAGTCTGTTACCAAGCTACAATTTCTTGAAATAAAGGTTGACAATTTCACCAAGAGACCGCAGCACATTTGTAATAAAAATACTTATACTAGTTAAATATTTACTTGTATCCATTTTCTTTTGAAGTTGAAAAACAACAGTGTAGTGGAGTAAAGAATTTTTTATAAAGGTGAGTATTTTTATTCAATGTCAAGTCTGTTACCTAATTTTTTATGTTAAAAATATAAGTTTAGTACTTTATTTTGCTTGAATATCATTATCTAGTTAATATATTAAAGATTTTGTTTTGTTTCTTAGTGTTAATAATTAGCATGTGGGTTTTGGAAGATGTTTTGCTGTTAATGTCAAGTCTGTTACCATGTTACTGGTAAATAGTGTATAAAATATAGTAAAATAGTGTATAAAAATTATACCAAAAGCTAAAGTGCTTAATTAATTATATTTGCAGACACATCTAGCTTATACATTATCACCTATTTCATTTTTTAAATGAAATTTAAAAGTAATTTTTTTTAATGTTTTTCTGAATTGTATGCATTTATTGAAAATGACCAAGCCCCACAATGTATGAAGTTTTGACGGATAAAGGTCTTGTGTGGAAAAGACACATTGACCAACTAAGACGACGCCTGGGCAGTCCTCAACACATGACAGACTCTGACAGTTCTTCAACATATCCATCTAATGTCCCAACACCTTCATCGTTGATGTCCGAATCAGTAGGAGACAGCGAGAACTCTGAGCCAGCAGGAGGCAACCAGAATCCAGTTCTGTCGACAAAGGACGTGGTTTCAGAACCTAGGAAGTTGGACAGTTTAATTGGGACTGCACCCGCAGGTGTTGGAACGTTGCCCGATGTTGCAAGGCCAGCGGTCCTTCCATCGAGACCAGTCAGAGCTAAACATCCACCAAGCTGGCTAAAGGACTACGTTACATATGGGGGAGAAATATTATGTATTGTAACACACTTTTATGCTACCGGAATGGCAACAGGCCGCACGAATGGAATATGTAAATATACTTGGTTGTTACTGTTTAATAGCTATGTTTCTGACTAATAATGTTATATAATAAATAGGTTTAAACTGCATTTATGTTAACTATTTATGTCTCGGTTAATACCTAATAGTATCGAAATTTTGGACAAACTACCTTTGACTCTTCTGAAAATGCAGGTATTCGACTTTGAAAATCTGTTCACCAATATACCTATTGATTGTCTTTATGATGTTTTAGTAAATATTTTTGATTTATTTTGTTTAAATGAAGAATTAAATATTAATAGAGATTTATTTTTAAGTTTATGCAATTTCTGTTTTTATAATAATTATGTAACTTTCAAAAATAATACATTTAATCAGATTTGTGGAATTGGAATGGGGACTAATTATTCTAGTACAGTAGCTAATTTATTTTTGTTTTATTATGAATTTAAGTATACAATGAAATATAATAAATCTTTAAAAGTCTTTAGGTATATTGATGATATTTTCGTTTTTAATTTTGATTTTACTGATGAATATGGCAATGTATATCCAAATTGTTTAAAGTTGAATAGGGCAAATTGTGATGATTATAATGCATAATTTTTGGATATTTCCTTTGAAATTATTGATAATAAATTAATTTTAGATTTGTATGATAAAAGAAATAGTATCCAATTTTTGACAAGAAGTATGCCACAGTGGTTTTCTAATTTACATAATAAAATTTACATAGATATTATAATTAATCAAATAATTCGTTTCAATAAAATTTGTGGCAAAGATAGTAATTTTTATAAACAGATTTTTAAGTTATTGGCTAATCTTTTTTACAATAATAATTATCCTATAAAGTTTTTGAAATATTATTTAAAGATAGTTTTAAAAAGTGAGTGGCAACATTGTGGATTGGCGGTTTGAGCATCATGTGATGGCATCCTTCCTGAAGATTCTAAATGAAAGTTGCATTCTAAAGTCTTGTCCAAAGAAGGAATGTAGGTTGATGTAATCGAATCGATGGAGGAATGTAGACTCGGAATTTCTAGTTTTAGGTAGCTTTCATTACAAAAAGCTACCTATTGCAGCCGTTCGGAGGAAAGCGATTTCAAAAAATTTTGGTATATTTTCATCGATCATGACCCCCAGATCCCGAAACCACCCTCCGTTCAAAATTGATATATATATATATATATATATATATATATATATCCATATATATATATATATATATATATATATATGACATATGTCACACTGTAACTCTCGTATTTATGAACCGATTTGGGTGTAATTCGGTGTGTACATAGTACATACCAATGTCTCGACCGAGTTCGTTGGCCAGATTCATCCGCCATTTTGTTTCAAAATGGCGGTCATTTAAAATTTTTAAAAAAATTTAAAATTTGAAATGTGGTACCAAAAAATTGAAAATGGAAAAAGATTTTTTTCTTATGTATTTGACCTTTATACAAAGACTCCGGAGCAGTTTTTGTTTCGTCTATATCTTAAAAAATGGCTGAGTTATAGCATTTTGAATTTCTAGCGTGGCTGACATTTGAAACGTCCTGAAATTTGTCACGCGATAAAAGGCGTATTTATGAACCGATTTGGATGTAACTTCGTTTATACATAGTACATACCAATGCCTCGACCGAGTTCGTTGGCCAGCTTCATCCGCCATATTGTTTAAAAATGGCGGCAATTTAAAGTTTTAAGAAAAATTTTAATTTGAAATGTGATACCAAAAAATTGAAAATTTAAAAAGTATTTATTTTTATGTGTTAGACCTTGATAAAAAGATTCGGGAGCAGTTTTTGTTTCGTCTATATATTAAAAAATGGCTGAGTTATAGCATTTTAGGTAGCTTTCATTACAAAAAGCTACCTATTGCAGCCGTTCGGAGGAAAGCGATTTCAAAAAATTTTGGTATATTTTCATCGATCATGACCCCCAGACCCCGAAACCACCCTCCGTTCAAAAGTTGATATATATATATATATATATATATATATATATATCCATATATATATATATATATATCTGACCTTTGTCATACTGTAACTCTCGAATTTATGAACCGATTTGGATGTAATTCGGTATGTACATAGTACATACCAATGTCTCGACCGAGTTCGTTGGCCAGCTTCATCCGCCATTTTGTTTCAAAATGGCGGCCATTTAAAATTTTCTTAAAAAGTTTTAATTTGAAATGTGGTACCAAAGAATTGAAAATGGAAAAATATTTTTTTCTTATGTATTTGACATTTATACAAAGATTCCGGAGCAGTTTTTGTTTCGTCTATATCTTAAAAAAGTCCTTCCGGCCAGTGCCGGGAGGAAGAGGTAGCTTTCATATTCCTTATTTTTAAAAAGCCAACTTATATTATTCAAACACACGAAGCTCAATTAAGTGGAAACCGAATGTAGGAGATTCAATACTAATTTTTATCAATACTAAATCATTATGAATGAGAATTTCGCGAAATTAGTCAGCTTTATCCAAGCTGCTTTTATTTAAAGTCACTTATATTTGGCTGCCAAATTCGGCAATTTCTTAAAGTGCCTGCCATTTTAAGACAACATGGTAGATGAGGCTAACCAGTGAACTTGGTCGAGACCTTAGTAATTGCTGTGCACATGCTCACTCATATCGGAATCGGTTGATATATACGAGTGCTGTCGCATGCAAAAAATCAGATTTTTCAAAATGTCACCCACTTTAGAAATTGAAACTGCTATATCTGAGCCATTTTTTAAGATAAAGACAAACAAAAAATGCTCCTGAATCCTTATTTCAAGGTCAAATACTTAAGAAAGAAACTTTTTTCAATTTCTAATTTTTTTGCACCTCACTTTAAATATAATTTTTTTTTAATTTAATGGCCGCCATTTTGAAACAAGAAGGCTGATGAAGCTGGCCAGCGAACTTGGTCGAGATATTGATGTATACTATCCACATGCCTTCTTCCATCGAAATAGGCGAATACGTGTGGTATCGCGTGACAAATACAAGATCGTTTCAAAGTGTTAGCCATGATAGAAATTCAAAGTGCTATAATTCAACCACTTTTTAAGATATAAACAAAAGAACAAATTTTCAGAAACAAAAACTGCTCCAGAATCTTTGTATCAAGGCCAAACACATAAAAAAAATCTTTTTCATTTTCCAATTTTTTAATACCTCATTTCAAATTTTAAATTACATTTTTTTTAAATGGCAACCCTTTTGAAACAAGATGGCGAATGAAGCTGGCCAACGAACTCGGTCGAGACATTGGTATGTACTATGTACAGACCAAGTTACATTCAAATCGGTTCATAAATACGCCTGTTATCGCGTGACAGAAATCAGGTCGTTTTAAAATGTCAGCCACAATAGAAATTCAAAATGTTATAACTCAGCCATTTTTTTAGATGTATTCGAAACAAAACCTGTTCCGGAATCTTTGTATTAAGGTCAAACACATACAAAAAAAATCTTTTTCATTTTCCAATTTTTTGATATCTCATTTTAAATTTAATTTTTTTTAATTTTTTTAAATGGCCACCATTTTGAAACAAGATGGCGAATGAAGCTGGCCAACGAACTCGGTTGAGTTATTTGTGTGTACTATGTACACACCAAGGTACATCCAAATCGGGTCATAAATACGTCTGTTATCACGTGGCAAAAATCGGGACGTTTCAAAATGTCAGCCACGCTAGAAATTCAAAATGCTATAACTCAGCCATTTTTTTATATACAGACGAAACAAAAACTGCTCCCGAATCTTTTTATCAAGGTCAAACACATAAGAAAAAAATATTTTTTCAATTTTCAATTTTTTGCTACCACATTTCAAATTTAAATTTTTCTTAAAATTTTAAATGGCCGGCATTTTTAAACAAGATGGCGGATGAAGCTGGTCAACGAACTCGTTCGAGACATTGGTCTGTACTATGTATAAACGAAGTTACATCCAAATCGGTTCATAAATACGCCTTTTATCGCGTGACAAATTTCAGGACGTTTCAAAATGTCAGCTTCGCTAGAAATTCAAAATGCTATAACTCAGCCATTTTTTAAGATATAGACAAAACAAAAACTGCTAAAGAGTCTTTGTATAAAGGTCAAATACATAAGAAAAAAATATTTTTCCATTTTCAATTTTTTGGTTCCAAATTTCAAATTTTAAATTTTTTTAAAAAATTTAAATGGCCGCCATTTTGAAACAAAATGGCGGATGAAGCTGGCCAACGAACTCGGTCGAGACATTGGTATGTACTATGTACACACCGAATTACATCCAAATCGGTTCATAAATATGAGAGTTACAGTGTGACATAGGTCAGATATATATATATTGATATATATATATATATATATATATATATATATATCAATTTTGAACGGAGGGTGGTTTCGGGGTCTGGGGGTCATGATCGATGAAAATATACCAAAATGTTTTGAAATCGCTTTCCTCCGAACGGCTACAATAGGTAGCTTTTTGTAAAGAAAGCTACCTAAAATGGCTGAGTTATAGCATTTTGAATTTCTAGCGTGGCTGACATTTTGAAACGTCCTGAATTTTGTCACGCGATAAAAGGCGTATTTATGAACCTATTTAGATGTAACTTCGTTTGTACATAGTACATACAAATATCTCGACCGAGTTTGTTGGCCAGCTTCATCCGCCATCTTGTTTAAAAATGGCAGCCATTTAAATTTTTAAGAAAAATTTAAATTTGAAATGTGGTACCAAAAAATTGAAAATGGAAAAAATATTTTTTCTTATGTATTTGACCTTGATACAAAGATTCGGGAGCAGTTTTTGTTTCGTCTATATCTCAAAAAATGGCTGAGTTATAGCATTTTGAATTTCTAGCGTGGCTGACATTTTGAAACGTCCTGATATTTGTCACGTGATAACAGGCGTATTTATGAACCGATTTGGATGTACTTTGGTGTGTTCATAGTACATACAAATATCTCGACCGAGTTTGTTGGCCAGCTTCATTCGCCATCTTGTTTCAAAATGGCGGCCATTTAAAAAAATTTAAAAAATTTAAAATTTAAAATGAGATACCAAAATATTGAAAAACGAAAAAGATTTTTTTTGTATGTGTTTGACCTTAATACAAAGATCCCGGAACAGTTTTTGTTTCGTCTATATCTAAAAAAATGGCTGAGTTATAGCGTTTTGAATTTCTATTGTGGCTGACATTTTAAAACGACCTGATTTTTGTCACGCGATAACAAGCGTATTTATGAACCGATTTGGATGTTACTTGGTCTGTAAATAGTACATACCAATGTCTCGACCGAGTTCGTTGGCCAGCTTCATTCGCCATCTTGTTTCAAAAGGGTTGCCATTTAAAAAGAATTAAATTTAAAATTTAAAATAAGGTATTAAAAAATTGGAAAATGAAAAAGATTTTTTTATGTGTTTGACCTTGATACAAAGATTCCGGAGCAGATTTTGTTTCTGAAAATTTGTTCTTTTGTTTATATCTTAAAAAATGGTTGAATTATAGCACTTTGAATTTCTAGTATGGCTAACATTTTGAAACGATCTTGTATTTGTCACGCGATAACACACGTATTCGCCTATTTCCATGTGAGAAAGCATGTGGATAGTATACATCAACATCTCAGCCAAATATAAGTTATTTTAAATAAAAGCAGCTTGGATAAAGCTGACTAATTTCGTGAAATTCTCATTCATAATGATTTAGTATTGATAAAAATTAGTATTGAATCTCCTATATTCGGTTTCCACTAAATTGAGCTTCGTGTGCTTGAATAATATAAGTTGGCTTTTTTAAAATAAGGTATTTGAAAGCTACCTCTTCCTCCCGGCACTGGCCGGAAGGACTTTTTGAAGTTGGATACGGAAGAAAAATTAATTGTTCATTGTTAACAGATGAGGAACATTATACAGGTATTGCTGTTTTCATGTTTTTGAAAAGTTTTTCATCTTGCAGGTATGGGAGGGTGCACGTTCATCTGCATTCATACATGTTAATTTGTTTATATATAAATTGTTAATTTTTAAATACTTTTCTGAAAGTTTATTTAATTAAAGATTTTTAAATTTTGCTTTATCTACACTACTTATTTATTTATTTATTTTTGCTTAATTTTGGTTTATTTTAGCTTTTTTGAATTTAGTTATTGAATTGACAATAGTTTTTTTCTGTATTGGGTGCAGGTTTGACGTGCGTTCAGAAACCTGCAAATTTTTAACGTTGGGGGTATAGTTACGTTATGTCTGTCCTCCCACTGAAGAAGAACAGACTGTTTTTTTTTTTTTTTTTTTTTTTTTTTTACCTGTCTTTTATTAGTCTTTTTAAAAGTTTTCGATAGTTAAATATTGGAGATATACGCCTTCTTTTCTGAGTTATGATGTTTTTACATTTTAAAGTAATGAAATATATCTTTGTTGCATTTGATATGAGCTGCTATTAGCGCCAGTTGTGCAATAATTTTTCATTAATTATATATGATATATATATATATATATATATCTGATATTTGTCATACTGTAACTCTAGTATTTATGAACCGATTTGGATAAAATTTCGTGTGTAGATAGTACTTACCAATGTCTCAACCGAGTTCGTTGGCCAGCTTCATCCGCCATCTTGTTTAAAAATGGCGGTCATTTAAAAATTAAAAAAAAATTAAATTTAAAATGAGGCACAAAAAAAATTAGACATTGCAAAAGATTTTTTTCCTATGTGTTTGAACTTAATACAAAGATTCTGGAGCATTTTTAGTTTTGTCTATATCTTAAAAAATGGCTGAGTTATAGCACTTTGAATTTCTAGCATGGCTGACATTTTGAAACGATCTGATTTTTGTCGCGTGATAATACACGTATTTATGAACCGATTGGGATGTGACAAGGAATGTGCATAGTACATAGCAATGTCTCGACCGAGTTCGTTGGTCAGCCTCATCTGCCATCTTGTTCCAAAATGGCGGCCATTTAAAAATTAAAATGAAATTTAAAAATTAAAGTTAGGGTAAAAAAATTAGACATTGAAAAATATTTTTTTCTAATATGTTTGGGCTTGATACAAAGATGCTGGAGAATTTTTGTTTCATCAATATGTTAAAAAATGGCTGAGTTATAGCACTTTGAATTTCTAGCTTGACTGACATTTTGAAACGACCTGATATTTGTCACGCGATAACAGGCGTATTTATGAATCGATTTGGATGTACCTTGGTGTATACATAATACGTACCAATGTCTCGACCGAGTTCGTTGGCCAACCTCATACGCCATCTTGTTTCAAAATGGCGGTCATTTAAAAATAAAAAAAAAATTAAATTTAAAATGAGGCTAAAAAAAATAGACATTGAAAAATATTTTCTTTTATGTGTTTGGGCTTAATACAAAGATTCTGGAGCATTTTTAGCTTCGTTTAAATCTTAAAAAATGGCTGAGTTATAGCACTTTGAGTTTCTAGCATGGCTGACATTTTGAAACGATCTGCTTTTTGACACGCGATAATACACGTATTTATGAACCGATTTGGATGTGACAAGGAATGTGCATAGTACATAGCAATGTCTTGATCGAGTTCGTTGGTCAGCCTCATCCGCCATCTTGTTTCAAAATGGCGGCCATTTAATAATAAAAAAAAATTAAATTTAAAAGTGAGGTTCAAAATAACAAGAAATTAAAAAAGATTTTTTCCTTATGTGTTTGAGCTTGATACAAAGATTCCAGAGCATTTTTGGTTTCGTCTATGTCTTAAAAAATGGCTGAGTTATAGCACTTTGAATTTCTAACATGGGTGACATTTTGAAACGATCTAATTTTTGTCATGCAATAATATGCGTTTTTATGAACCGATTTGGATGTGACAAGGCATGTGCATAGTAGATAACAATGTCTCGACCGAGTTCGTTGGCCAGCTTCATACGCCATCTTATTTCAAAATGTCGGCCGTTTAAATTTAAAAAAAAAAAAATTAAATTTAAAATGAAGTACAAAAAAATTATAAATCGAAAAAGATTTTTTTCTTATGCGTTTGAGCTTGATACTAAGATTCCGGAACAGTTTTTGTTTTGTCTATATCTTAAAAAACGGTTGAGCTATAGCACTTTGAGATTGTAGTGTGGCTGACATTTTGAAACGATCTGAGATTTGTCACGCGATAACACGCGTATTTATGAACGGATTTGGATATAACTTGGTGTGTACATAGTACATACCAATGTCTCGACCGAGTACGTTGGCCAACATCATCCGCCATCTTGTTTCAAAATGGCGGCCATTACTTTTTTTATCTTAATTTAAAATGAGGTACAAAAAATTAGAAATTGAAAAAAATTTTTTTTTCTTATGTGTTTGACCTTGATACAAAGATTTCGGAGCATTTTTTGTTTCGTCTATATCTTAAAAAATGGCTGGGTTAGAGCACATTGAATTTCTAGCACGGCTGACATTTTGAAACGATCTGATATTTGTCACGCGATAACACGCGTATTTATGAACCGAATAGGATGTGACAAGGCATGTGCATAGTACATAGCAATCTCTCGGCCGTGTTCGTTTGCTAACTTCATCCGCCATCTTGTTTCAAAATGGCGGTTATTTAAATATTTAAAAAAATTAATTTAAAATGACGCACAAAAAAATTAGACATTGAAAAAGATCTTTTTCTTATGCGTTTCAGCTTGTTACAAAGATTCCGGATCATTTTTTCTTTTGCCTTTTTCTAAAAAAAGGCGGAGATATAGCAGTTTGAATTTCGAATGTGTGTGACATTTTGAAAAATCTGATTTTTTGCCTGCAACAGCACTCGTATATATCAACCGATTTAGATATGAGTGAGCATGTGCACATGAATTACTAAGGTCTCGACCAAGTTCATTGGTGGGCTTTGTTGCACCCATTATGTTGTTTTAAAATGGTGGGCTATCACCGATAATTTGGGTTAATATAATTTTTAATATAATTCGTGATATCACCGAATTTGGTGCCAAAATATAAATCACTTTAATAAAACCAGTTTTGATAACGCTGACTAATTTCGCGAAATTCTTATTCATATTCAATATTGGCAAAAATTTGTATTTAATCTTCTATAATCGGGTTCCACTAATTTGAGCTCCGTGTGTTTGAATATTATAAGCTGGCTTTTAAAAAATAAGGAATGTGAAAGCTACCTCTTCTTCCCGGCTCTGGCCGGAAGGACTTTTTTAATTCCACAATGTATAGATCTTTACATTATACATTTTAGCTAATTGTTTACTTTTAAATCTGGAATTTATAATCATTCATATTCAAAGAATTTTAAGTTGTTTAGTTACTTACATTTAATTTCAATATTTACTTTCGTTTAGGCCAACTGTCTATTTCGTGTAACATTTCATTTCCTTGTAGAACATCGAATATTTTACTTTATAGTTTCAATAACACTATGGCTTAAATGTTACACACTAATAGGCAACGTGTTAAATTTAACATAATATAATTCTGAAACTATTTCAAAAAAATATATATAAATAAGTAAATCTGTTGATTCTGCCAGTTTTAGCAAGATTTGTAGCTGATTATCTATTCAGAAATACGTCATTCAATTCTAATTAATTGCGTTTAATATTTATAAATTTAGTATAATATTTATGTATTAATTTCAATATTTTGGTCACAGAAATGAAACTTTTCAGAATCAAAATTATGACATTCAGTTAAAGGATATTCTATTGCTAATCTTTTGTTATCAAGTGATAGGACAATTCTCTTAATTGTTTATTTAGAAATATGTCATTTAAATATTTATCCAGGATAATTCTATGATACAATATTAACATAGTTATATTTTAATCACAATATTAATATTTGTTTTGTTTTTTATACTGCGGACACGAGACCAAAGTTACATATTGACTCGGACGCTATGACTAAGTTTCACAAATAATGTACACTGCAAAAACAAGATGTAATTGTACAGATGTAAAGTTGCAAAAATCTGTATTTTTACAAAAATTTTATCTCTGCCCTGTACAAGAAAGAAAAATGTTAATCTACAAAACTAGTTTTCGTAAAACTACAGAAATCTATAGCTTTACAAAAGAATCTACTAAAATTACAGTAACCTGACTAAAATTTTATCTGTAAACCGGGTTGGAGTTACATAAAAAGTTCTTCACCTCCCAGTTTCCTAAAAAAATTTTAGGAACCTTACAGATTTTTTTTGCAGTGTAGTTTGCAAAACAAAAAGCAAACATAAAAATCACATCGACAGAAATATATTTGTTGTAGTTAAGCTTACATCAGTCTATGCATCAAACTTCAATTTAAAAATTACATAATTTTTAAATTTTTGTTCGGGTTACCATTTCCCGGAATACACTCTGGTAATTTTTTTTTTCTTCTTACAAACAAAACGAGTCTATTTATTCCTTATGTCCCTAACAATGTGTTTCCTTCCATAACGTAGGTTCAAGTCATTTTCCGAAAATTTCGTTTTTTCTTAAATTTGTAATTTGTAAAAGACGTGGAAAATCTACATAAGTCTGAAAGTTTTATGAGCTTTTGAGTGTGATAAATTCCAAATTTCTAAAGAAATTGAATTGTTCGGTCAATTTTTCAGTTTCTATGCAAAACAACCATTTTTCCATCAACAGTCTATTGAAAACCTAAAGTATTATCTGTGAATTAGGAATCATTTAAATATTTACATCTTGTATTTTGGATAAAAAGGCTAAATTACACCTTACAGTATCATATATTCGTTTTAAATTTGCGTATCGCAATTTAACTTTGATAGGTTTTGTTCTATTCAAAACTTTTCATCACTGCATAACGTTATATAAGTTGTATCTCAAACTATCCTGTTGTTCCCTTCCTCAGTGTTATCATTCTAGTCCCATTTTTCTCTAATATGCAGTGTTTCCAAATCAAGCTGGCATTTTATTCAGGAATGCGAAATCTTGCCAGAAATTTCGAATAGTTATTTTTGTTTTTAATTTAGCAAATAAGTTAAAATAAAATTGACATTAAATTTGTGGTATGAATTCGTAATTTATGAATACAAGAGCCTCCAGTTTTGGCAACACCGTTACTTTTGATTTCGACAAATAGCTTTCGATTTATAATATGTGAAGTATAATTTTTTCTCTATAAGGAAAATAAACAACTTCACGAAAATAAAATTATTATGCGTTATAAATAATTTTCTTTATGAAATAATTTATATTTGAGTTTTATATAACATCATAGATATTCTGTAACATTTTTCTAATGATACTTTTTGTTATTTTAATTATTTAATGTAACACCTTTTGTCTAAATACATATACACAATACAGAACATTTTATTTAAAATAATTTCTACCGAAAATTAGTTATAGAATTTTTGAATACTTAAAAATTTTCAACTCCTCGCACTTTAATTTATAAATAATTCATAAATATTTTTTTCTACAGAGATTAAATTAGAACACAGACAATATATTTGCGAAAATTTATGATAAGATGCTTCTGAAGATTTTATCTTCTTCAATCATAATATCAAATTACACAGAGAAAATTATCTCACCGTTTCTTTCTTCCATTCTCGCTGTTGTTCCCCAGATAGTATTGATTACATTTAAGTGACGTCCATAGCCTGAAATACGAATGATATAAATAAAGCTTTTGTTAAATACCTTATAGAAAGTAAAAATAATGAGAAACGGAGGACGTAAACAGGATTATTTTCTTGAATATATGTTATAAACAATGTCTATAAACAAAAATATCTGAACTGTTATTGACATTAAATATATATATATAATAGTTATAGCCAAAACATTTAATAGGTTAAATAGTACGTGAAATCATCTAATAAAATAAGCAGTAAGTTCACTAATTATATCATAAATATCGACATTGAAACCAAATCGATCTGTAAATATCTAGTCACCATTAAAAATTATTACTGTGACAGATTTTTGTTATTTTAAAATACTTTATTCAATATTTTGAGCAATCATATTAGATTTCTATTTTTTAACAAATTATTTTTTAAACTATTATTAAAGAAAATAATAATAGCCTTTTTGGAACAATTCTCGTAATATATTAATAAGAAATTACAACATTGTCCTTTCGCATATTTTTTTTTCATAATACTACCTAATTACAAATAGAAAGTTATCTGGTCTTTTTTTTATCCTTTTTACTTGCTTGTTGTTGCCTAATTACCGTATTAAATTCGCGTAGGTCTTGCAATTTCCTCCCTAATTTTGTATACAAACGTATGGCCTGCCACACATATCACTGTATTTTTATAAAACTGATTTTTCCTGTATGGAAAATTAACCGTAAAAAAGAAATGACATTCTATAAGATTATAATTTTTACTTACGCAAATACTTAAAATTAACAACAGTGAAACACTTTAAACACAGACGATATTAGTCACTATAATTTTACAATAAAATATGGATAATGAAAAAAAAACTACTTTTTAACGTGGAGTCGTCTTTCCTCAAACAAGATAATTTTTATCTCCCAGTCGACGCAATGTTCTTTTATAAACAATTCATCTATTTAAAGAAAACAAGTTGAAACTGGTGTGAATCAATAAGAACTAAAAGATCGTCTTAAAACACCATCAAAAAGTTTTAAATGAAAATCTGAGTCTTTTTTTCGTCAGGCGCAAAAAAGACATGCTTCTACTATGAAAGTAGCAGGAAGACTAAAATGTCAGATAAGGAAAATGATACAAGCTGAAAAACAGCCAATAAGGAAAGTTGAAATCAACAGCCAATAGGAAAGCAAAAGACAATAACCAATCACAGAAGAGTATAATCAAAACAAAAGAACACAGAGTAGAAACTGAGACAGAGTACACAAAGACAGAGTACTTTTTTTTTACTTCATTATTCCTTTCTACTCTGTGTTCTTTCGTTTTGATTATACTCTTCTGTGATTGGTTGTTGTCTCCTGATTTCCTATTGGCTGTTGATTTCTACTTTCCTATTCGTTGTTTTTTCAGCTTGTATCCTGTCCTTTTCTCACATTTCCATCTTGCTGCTGCTTTCATAGTAGAAGCACGTCTTCTTTGTGCCTTACGTAGAAAGTCTCAGATCTTTCGAAAGGCTTAGCGCATTTAAAATTTTTTGATGGTGTCTTAAGAAGATCTTTTAGCTTTTAGTTAATCTGTTTGTTTGACGCTTAGAGACAGGTACGTTACACTTTAAAATATTTAAAGTACATACACAAACACCTTTTATGGTACTAATGGGGCATTTTTAAGAAAGGCTGCTTTCTACTTTGTCTTGTTTAACAATTTTAGATGTTGCATGACCAACATCCTGAGCCCAAATGGCGGTTTTTGAGGTTAATCTCTCTTTTATATTCATGGCGAAGGAAAAAGCTTTCTTCAAAGCGCAATGTTTACAACAAGACGTGTTACAGGGATAATTCACTGCTGAAATATTTAATAAATCATTCTGGGGACCTTAAAATCATTCTAACTCAAAATCTTTTGTCCAGAAATTTGCTCTAAAAACTTTGCTTTTTCCAATTGTTTGGCATAAACATTTTTATAAAGAAATAAATAATGCTGCAAAGGTAAAATCACCACTATTCCATTGCAAACCATGACAGTATCGAGTTAACCAGGCAAAAGTCCTTCTTTTTACAAGGGATAACTGCTCCACTGACACGGGGGGGTGAAAACTCCAAAGAGCATAGTATACATGAACCGCCGCATAAAAGGCGAGTTCTTTGGTAATAAAATCGCTAGAATTTATCTAAAAGCCGCCAAGTTCTTCATCAACGGAAGGCATGCTTCCTGGATAATTTTCTTTAGACAAATGGTTTGGCGAAGCTCTTACACCTAATTATTATTACCGGTATATAATCTTGTGCGCATGCGCAAGCTTTTAAAAGAATCTGTTATTAAATCAATGAAAAAGTATCTAAAAGGTAATGTAGTTGCATCATTAAAAATTTCTTGAAAATCATTGTTTTTTCCAGGAAACATTTGTCCCGCTAAATGCATTATTTGTATTTTATCACAAGAATTCTTGTATAGTATCATGTAATGTGAATTTAAATTAATATTTCACTTTTCGTTACCGTGATGAAAAAGTTTTGCGTTATATAATGACTGAAAAATTTCGGTGATGAATAGTTTTCGGGAAAAGTTTGCTCATCACAGATCACTGGCTAGCTCTCACATTAAATCATCGATAATAATTAAAATATCTTGATGGGAGTTAAGGTTTGAGTGTCACTTCTGCGGTTAGAGGGGCTTCTTGGAATAGGGTGAAAATATATCAATTATTTTTTTTTACAAATACTCTCTTACCTGTTCCTGTTAGTTCTAAAATAAGGACCATCGAAGGACGTATTAATTTTTAAATGAAAGGAATGAAAGATAACTTTGATTAATATTGTTTCATGATAATTTTAAAGAATTGATTTCTGTAGTACAAAAATCCACCTACATACCATTTTGATAGTTTCGAACCGCGCAGAAATAACAGAATTAATTTAATTTAATTTAATTTTATCTTTTCTAGAAAAATGTTATACAGGTAGGTTTCTCTAAAAAATAAATAAATTATTTTCATGAAACCCATTATATGAGATTGGATTAAGCACACAATGAACAATTGCAAATTGGCTTGAGCAGTGGCTTGAAATTGCAAAAAGGATTGAGCAATAAACACACAAAATAAGAAAAATCAGTTTTCTTATTTTTTAAAAACCATATTTACACGATATATGTTTTTTGACAAATTGATACGTTTGAAATTCATTCTTCTTTCTAGATAATACATTTGTAATAGAATCCATACAATGTCCTTGACATCGTTTTAGAACAAAGTAAATACAATATTGCTCACAGATATTGGATTGTAAACTTTGAAGCGTCGTTATCTTGTTCAAACTAATTTGAAGGTACTTTTCAACAAATCGCATTATGTTTTCCTTTAAGTTTAGATGGGTAGTCCATAATAGAAAAAAAATACAGCTTCTTTCTTTCTTGAATCTAAATCTCTAGCTATTGGGATAATTTTTCATCATGTTTATCAGCATTTACCACTAATGTACAGAGAAATTTTCGAATATCAGGAAAACACCTGCAAAAAATCTCGCAGAAGCAGGATGACGAGATAAAATTTTATGAAACTGTGATGAATTCATCACTTTCCAAAATCATACAATATATTTCGAGCTTTGTTGATTACTAGTCAATTTTGAAATTTGGCATAGACTAACAGTAAAAATGTTTCGTCTAAAGGGGTTGCAAATTTTATTTCCAACCTTAAATTGCTATGACGGCGGAGATTAAGATCTGCGGCATCGCATATATCAGGTGATAAAACAAATTAAAGAATACCCCTGTGAAAACTCTGATCTCGAAAGTTACAAATCTTTGTTATCTGCATTCGTAAATATGATTTTGTTGTTTCTGTTATAATGATTTTCACAGAAGTTAGGTTGAAGAGGATAATAAGAAGCATGTTGACCGCCTACAAACACGCCTATGAAATTAATATTGCAATGCTTGTTCTCAAAAAGGGACTTTTTATAGTTGGCGTTAAATGTATCATTATCCACACTGGCGATCACGATGCGATGGTGCATCTGACCTGTAAAAATGCTATCTGAAGGAAACTCATATTACCGGTAGGAATGGAATATGCTTTGAATATGCTGTTAATATGTTATTTTGCTGTTGTTTAGTCTCAGCTTTTAGCATGTTCTAAGACAACGCGCGGGTTAAATCTTACTTTTCGAAAACATAAGGAGGCGTGTTCCTGTGAAATGATAAACTCCCCTTCATCCGCTAACAAGCAAAATTCTGGATTAATACGTATAAGTTTAATATTTAAATCTACCATGTTAAGAAGGAGTCTTTCTTGGAGAAACATTTCCAGATGCAGTCGACCAATCATATCAACTGCATCACTGAGTTTAGTGATTTCGGCACGTTTACTAAATACTTCCTTAGTGCTTCCATCTGCCGTATCCAAAACATTCTTACGAATTATTAAATTCCGAAAATATTTTTTTGAAAGCTCGTCTAATACTTGGGATTTTTTTTATCTTTTAACGATATGACTCAAGCACATTTCGACAAAATATCAGTAAATGACAGTAAATACCGTCATTCAAAGAAGAGAAAGACTACATGTCTACTAAATCAGATGGAAACTGCTCTTGTAAGCCGCTTGCTCTGGAACGATTTCTCGGGAATTTGTGTCTCAAAGGCTTGTGCGAAGTATAATAATTTTTTGTTCGTTGCCATTTCTTTATCGTCTATGTTTTTACGCGCCCTTTTAAAACAGACTGCATAGCAATGATACTACTGAAACTGGCTGTTGACTCCGGATTCAAAACTTCCATTGCAACAATGATTATGATCTAAACGAAAGTTAAAATTCATTTGTATTTTTTCAGCTACAAATTAACACGATGGTTATCCCATCAAAGTTTAACTTAAAATGAAAACATTATAACAAAACTTTTAAATATATACCTAATTTTAAATATATTAAAACAAATTTTTAGATTTATTTTTTCAAGTTTTTTTTAATAAAAAAAAGAAAGAGAGAAAGGTGGTTTAAAACATATGTATGTTTAAATGTTCTCTCACACACTCTTTTTACTTTCTTCTACCTTTGCAAGAAGAAAGTATTGGAATCGAGAAAACTTTTGACTTTCGGTTTTCAACGGATTTACACGTTTTGGGGGTCAGAGATTCCGTAAAACATGTTTTTACAAAATGTCTATCTGTTAGTCACTGCCTCTGTCTGTCTGTCTATCTGTATGTATGTGACACAAATTTTGTGGGAGCTCTATCTTAAAAACTAATGCACGAAAATTTATTTTCTGTTAGCCCCTGATATAAATTGGTGCTGATTAGTTTTTGGATTAAATGGCTCAACAAGTGGCGCTGCTATGCCGCATTTTCACGATTTCCTCAATAGCTCAATCTTCAGAACTAATGCACAAATTTTAATGAAACTTCTGATTCTGTTAATTTTTGTCATGGATTGACATTTTATACATTTTATTGTAAATCTCTCAAAAGGAGGCGCTGCTATGCAGCTTTTTGGGGGATTTCCGCAACAGCTTTATCTCAAGAAATAATGCTTGGATTTACAGCAAACTTCAGAATCAGGAATATCTAGATATTAATTAGTGCTTTTTATGCTTTGGTGTAAATCGCGCAACAGGTGGCGCTGCTATGCACCATTTTTCACGATATCTACAATAGCTAAACCTCCGGAACTAATGCGCGGATTTTCATCAAACTTCAGATTCCGTTAGTCCTTGACATGAATTGACGTTTTTTTACATTTTGGTGTAAATCGCTCAATAGGCGGCGCTGCTATACTGCATTTTTGCGATATCTGCAATAGCTCTATCTCAAGAACTAATGCTTGGATTTTCAACAAACCTGATTCAGGTATACCTTGATATGAATTAGTGCTGTTCATGTTTTGGTGCAAATCGCTCCACAGGCGGAGCTGCTATACTGCATCTTTCCGAATTTCCACTATAGCTCTATCTCAATAACTAATGCACAATTTTCATCAAACTTCAAATTCAGATATACTTTGATATGTATTGGTGTTAAATTGATGTAATTTCTGGAACTATTGAAATGATTTAATTCACGTGAGTTATATAGAAGAAAGTTTTATGATGGCCACAACATGCTAGTTTAATTATATAAAAATAAACAAGACACACCATGAAACAGAAAGAACAAAATGTTTTTAACAAAATATATATTTAATTATCAAACATTATCACATTACCATACAAAGTTTATGCATTATCGATATACATTTTTCAAAATTTATGAGCACAGAGGAGACGTCTAAAGTTGAAACAAAAATTGTCTAGAGGCAGTTCGAAAAATCATTACCATTTTCGAGGCCAAACTCTTTTGTATATTGACGAAAGTCCAGTTTATAAAATGCCAATTGAAAAGTTCCTTTAAATTTTTAATCTGGAGACTGACTGATACAAGTATGAAGATCCAACTTTGGATATTTTACTTTGCATGCGAAAGTATCAAAGAGTTCACAATTTTTAACACTCACTGATTTTGTCAGACACTTTGCTAATGTATAAGTCAAATTAGCATAGTCGTGAAAGTCGCAAAACCTGTCTGCATTGCTGCTATTCAGAACTGTTTCAAATGGGATATGTTGAAAATATACAAAATATGCTGAAGTCTGTTGTTTTAAGCCCTCTTTATCTTTCGCACTTATGACAGAAAAAATATCCTGCATGTTTGCCATCTGTGATCCTGTGAGAACGAAATATTCAGGCAAAAACTGAAAACTCAGATTTTTCGCTGAAGCATTCGTTGAAATAGTTAAAGGCTTCCTTCTTCCTTAATTTTAACTGTTACTTACAAGTCCTTCTCTCTAATTAGAAATTTTATAGCTAAGTTATATGATATTCGCTGAAACGAATGCCAGACTGAAGGAGAAAGCGAAACACCATATTTTCGTTGGGTGAAGAAATCCTTCTTTATCATTTAGAAATCTTCTAATATGTACACGTGTGTGGCTAAAGAAAAAGACAGTGGACACATATTTATCCCCACCAAGATTAAACATGTAAAGACTCCCTTAAGTAAAATGTTTATCTGGAATCATCCACTTTGATTCTTTTTGCAGCTCTGTTTTTAATTTCAGTCTGAAAACGAAGTTTCTCATGGAGCTCATTTGCAGCTGCTTTTCGCATTCTAGATTCCAAATTACAGATACACTATATGGCCAAAGGTGACCGGTCAGTTGCGATTTTTGACGTTTTGTTAAATATCTAGAAAAATACATGAGGAATTAACCTGAAATTGCAGGTGTGTAAACAGTATTGTATATGTCATGTATTTCCGTGAAGATCTTTTCACGAAACCCCATAGGGGACCGTCAAAAAATAAAAAATAACGAATATCTTTTGGATAATCCTGTAAAAACTAATGGCGCAAAAGCGTTTAAACTCGAGATTATTAATAAGTGGCTTATTGTAATATGCTGTGTTCATTTTTAAGAGGATAACATGTATACTCGTAGAGATATTAAGGTTTTTATAAAAACAGTCCCAAATTACGCCAAGTTTTTTGCTTATAATTTGCAGAGTTCTTAATATAAAAAAAAAGTTATTTTCAGAAAATATGACGAACAACATTGTACACAATACCCCGCAATCAGAATGAAAAAATAATAAAAATTGGATGAAAAATGAGCAGGTTTACTAAAAAATGTTTCACTGCACATGTGCGTAAGCAATCAAAATATAATGTGCATAATGTGTTTGCTAAGTGTATAGAGTAACTTTTGCAAAAGTCTCAAAAACATAGTTTGAAAAGTCTGATAATTATCGTTTATAGAATAAGCTCAAAATCCGTGGTTCCCAAAATGAAGCAAAAACATAAGGGGTTGTATCCATACATCCATTGATTAGTGCCAATTTAACATACACAATATTGCACGTAATACTGTATTTGGATACAATCACTCATCTTTTTGCTTCATTTTGGGAACAACGGATTTTGAGCTTATTCTATAAACGATTATTATCAGACTTTTCAAACTATGTTTTTGAGACTTTTACAAAAGTTGCTCTATACATTTAGCTAACAAATTATGCACATTATATTTTGATTCCATTCGCGCATGCGCAGTGAAACATTTTTTAGTAAACCTGCTCATTTTTTATCCACTTTTTATTATTTTTTTATTCTGATTACGGGTATTGTGCACAATGTTGTTCGTCATATTTTCTGAAAATAACTTTTTTTTATATTAAGAACTCTGTAAATTATAAGCAAAAAACATTTGGGACTGTTTTTATAAAAACCTTAATTTCTCTACGGGTATACATGCTATCCTCATAAAAATAAACACAGTATATTAAAATAAGCCACTTATTAATAATCTCGAGTTTAAACGCTTTTTCTCCATTAGTTTTTACAGGATTATCCAAAAGATATTCGTTCTTTTTCAATTTTTTGACGGTTCCCTGCGGGGTTTCGGGAAAAAATCTTCGCGGAAATATTTGACCTATACTATACTGTTTACAAACCTGCAATTTCAGGTTAATTCCGCATGTATTTTTCTAGATATTTAACAAAACGTCAAAAATTGCAAGTGACCGGTCACCTTTGGAAATATAGTGTATCTGAACTAAGCCTTTTCATTTTAATACTTTTTTGTTAAATTCTGTACAGTCTCTTAAATAAAATTCACAGTTCACCAAACAATGCTACACTCACCAGAAAAATCTCAGAAACTGTTGAATACAATTTTTGCCGTTTGCTGCAGGACACAATTTTTTGATTACCGATTACAGTTAAACGACATCTTGAGCTAAAAAAGCCTCAACTTTACAATTGGATACAATGAAATATATCTCTTGCCAAGTTTTGTGTTCTAACATGCATGTGCGATGGCTCTGCACACCTGTATCAGTGTTTAACACATAACAGGAACGAACATGTCCGAACATGAATGAGCATGATTTAGTATGAATGTATCACGTCATGGACCACGTGTCAGTAAAAGTAAATAATGCCTTTTAATGAATATAAATTACACCTTAATTGATACTCCTGATTAATTTAATTGTACTATCTCAACGTCCAAAAAAAAAAAAAAAAAAAAAAAAAAAAAACACTCAACCCTTGTTACCCTATACGACAAAGTCACGTGACTCCTATTTCCGACCCTCATTCCCTCTCCCCTAGAATATTCATCAAAAGGCAACTCAACGTTCCCCTAAAATCAACTCAACCTAGAATCTCTTCTCTATGACTATTCTTAAGCTCCTATTTGATACACAAAAATCAAATTGAAGAACAATCATTGTTTCAAAGAAAAACTGGTACTGATTTTTTTGTCTTTATAACACCATTAAATATTAGTATAATATAACAGTTAGTATATATTAGTAAACATATAAAAACAATATCCCATCTTCTTTAAATAAATAAAATAATAGATAAATACAAACCGTATCTAAACTATTCGCATTTAAACGTAATTTACGTAACTAAGTTTAAGTAAAATATTTAGCAAAATAAAAAGAATTAAGAAAGTATTTAAAGTTTTAGTATTTTTGAATAAAAGCAGTTTAAGTGGTTTAAGTGGCCAGTTTAAGTGTCACAGAAAGAAGAGACAAATTTGAAAGTAATTTAAAGAGAATCTATTAAAAGAATAGTTTTATCGACTTATTTAAGAATATTTAAGAAATTAAAATAAAATAAAAGATCTTACGAAATATAAAATGCATACAGATGGTCATACATATATACAAAATGAAACAGCTATCAAATTTGTAATTAAATAGAATCATGCATTGGGCATAGATTATCAAACGTTCAGAACTTTAATTTTTGTTTTCATGCAGTGAAATGAGATATGTATAAGCAGATTAAATATAGTACACCGGCAGCGTTTTTAGCCCAAGGAGGATAATGCTACGGAGTTCTTGGATGAGATCCCGTAAGTGAACTATAAATGCTACGCACTTCAATTTTCAATAGAGAAAATTATAGAGTTAACATCGTTAACATATTAAAATGACATGACAAATCGTAGTATATTAAAGAGAGCTAGCGCATGACTAGGCGACAGTACAGACAGACATACCTATTTCATAAGCAGTTTGCAACTATGTTGGAAAATCTTAATGACTGCGCTTTTTATTAAACTATCTAGTTTATAAATGTTATGGAAAACTATCTTTATTATAGAAAATATGGTTCTTCTATATGCACCATTAAATGTGCTTTTATATATATTTATCTGCATATGTAAGTGCAAGATTTTTCCTATATTACACGGATATTCAACATTTAATTAAAGTTATTCCCAGCGATGAATATCTCGTTTTATATTTGGAAGACTATTAAACTACATAATACACTAAGACTACATAAAATCACTCACTCTAGTGACTAACACAAAATTTTGAACGATGATAAAATCCTAGTTAAAACCAGATATTCTAGACAAATTATACCGTTACCGGAAGGGAAAAGACATCTCATTGTAAGATACTCATCAATCATCTAGTAATTACCCACAATGGAGTCCTTGTACAGCACGGAATTTTGTAAACATATTTAACATGAGCAGATCAGTGTTTAACTGGCAAGTAGCGATAAGAAGTCTCCATCTGTTATTTCTATTCTTCAAACATTCGGCTGCAACTGACTTAACATACGCTGGTGTCTAAATGTTAACTGACTACACTAGTCAGAGGAAGACATTGCGAACCTAAAATTAATCTAATAGAATCGTCATTTCAAATTCTCGTTTGCATTTTAATCTTTTTAAGTTATTTTTATCCATAGCTTAGCTGAGATTTATCTGCAACTGGCCATGTTTTTTTTTTTTTTTTTTTTTTTTTTTTTTTGAAACCGGTACCGAAAGTGATTTTATGGTCATAAAAAAACTTACGAAACCTGAAATGAAAATAAAAATTAAATTTAAAAAATCAAAAAACCCGACTACGTAAAAAGTGAACTAATTAATTATTTCTCATCACTGTGAAACTAATTTTTTTTATATTACATACTTTTAAGTTGCGTTTAATTGTTAGTTCCTATCTATAAACACTATTTTGATGAGGCCTATAGATGTCTATGATGGTTAGAATTGCAGTAAAGCTAGATATCCTACTTACACAACTTCCAGGTTGTGTAATATTTAAACGGAACTTCTGACTGTAAAATAGTCAATGAAACATCGTCTTCATTTTGAAAGACCTATGCAATGATATGCCACTCAATAGGGTGCGTAATTTTTTTTTTCGTCTCTACCGCCAGTTTGTATTTTACGGCCGCAATTTTGAATTTATAAGAACAAAACCTAGCCTATAATTATCGGACGATTAAGACGAATTGATAGAGACCTCATTCATTAAAATCCATCCAGCCGTTGGGATGTTTCGAGGGTATAAAGAAATCTACATACCCAGATACGCGTGAAACACATAACCCTTCTTTACTGTCGGGTAAAAAAAAGACGCGGTTAACGGATATTTGAAAGAGGGAAAACCCATGACTATTATCAAGTTTCGTTTTAGTGCATGTAACTTATTACGTACCGAACCTGTTAAAACGATGTCGGCTGTTTTAATTTATTGTGTATTTTTTTTTTTTTTTTACTTTAAATATATTTACTGTTCATTGTCGGTGTGAGGTTTTTTTGTGTGTGTGTGCGTGTTTTACGAATGTATTACTACGAATGTATGTTCGTTGCAGATATTATGTTTATCTTATGACACTCAGAAGGTCTGATTCGCGATGTGTATACATTCAGTCTTGACAGTGCTTAATTAAAACCGTATCTCCATTGAACTCAGATGCAGTAATTCATTGTTTTAGTCAACGTTTAATTTTTTGTCAGAATTCACCGAAGCTCATAAATACTGCACTCCGGAGATCAGGGGAACAGCACATCTAAAAAACCGAAGCTTAAATAATCTTTTTTTTTTTTTCTCATCTCCACTCATCTGCGTTCATTCCTACAAAAGCACTCACATATGTGACATAATGTGTCGCACAAATTGAAACATACTCCTATCTAACGCTTGGAAGTGTAGAAGAAATTGTTTTCTCTATCAATAGTTTCCGAAGAGCGGCGAGGAATGCCAGAGTTCACCACAACTCTATCTTCTATTATTAATCATGGATATGTTATATGTTTATTTGGTGTTTTTGTTCAAGTTTGTAAACATTCTTGCCGATCAACTTTTTAGCTGTACGGAGTGCTTAACATTTCATCTACTGACGGTACTTATAAGTACCATTAAAATAACATGTTACAAAATTTATTTAATGCATCATTTAGTTCTAATACAGTTTAGAATGAGTTATAGATACAAAATTTATCTTGTTCTAAAAGCATTATGGATTACACAAAACAAAAATAATTTTAAAGGATTATTTCTTTTGCCTTTGCATCTTTTCAGCTTTCTTGGCGTTGGGAGGGGGGTGGGATTTCAATTCAGAAATATTTCAAATTTTTGTTACACAAAACAGAAACATTTTTAAAGGATTATTTCTTTTGCCTTTGCATCTTTTCAGCTTTCTTGGCGTTGGGAGGGGGAGGGGGAATTTCAATTCGGAAATATTTCTATATTTCTATGGTAAGACCATTATATTTGTACATTTCCTAATTCTACAAAATATTAAGAAAAATATTTAAAATAAAAGATTTGAGTGGGGTTATAAATATTGCACAAAATCCCCATAAATTCAAATTTAATTATGCTTTCTAAATCCTCCAATCTTTCTAAAATTTATTAAAGGATTATGTAAATCTTCTAATGTAGTTTAGACAATTAACGAAAAATGCTTTAGAAGGTAAAGTTTTCATGAATTCATAATTCAGTATGCAAAGGGTTAATTAGCGCTGAAGCTCACAGGAGCGCAGCTCCAGTAGTTTTTTTTCTTTTTAGTGACCATTAAAATATTACTTGCACAGAAGCCAATCAGAATAGTTCTGTTTGATATGTTTTTCTAGTTGATATAAAAAATCCTTAGAAAGTAGGATTTCTTGAAAATTACATATACCCGATTTTAATGTTTATGCTCTGTTTATTTATTAGATTTTATTATGTATAATTGCATATATAGGGTGATCCCGCAAGTAGTTGATACCTTTCCAGTAGTTGATCAAATTTCTTTAAATATTGCACTATTTCGGCGGAAATGAGTTTTACACGTGGGACAACAGAAAATACTTTTCTTTGAATGTTGGAACACCTCTTGTCACATTTTTGTCAGTTTTTTGTTGTAAGAGAAGCCATTTTATGATTTTTTAAATTAAAAAATGTAAAAATTCAGTTTTTGATTAGTTGGAGACAATTACGGTAAATTAAAATAATCCCCTTCCATCTTGCTTATTTCTAATAATAATTGTCCATTAATTATTTTTAATCACAGTTCAAGCATGGTATTTTAAGGATTAATTTTTGATTTTTCGACTGATTTCTTCGATTGCTCAACTACTGGGAAAATGGCAATTAAAGAAACTATTTACTTATAATTTTGTTGTTAATTAATTTCAGCAGATTTCATTTTTGCCCATTATAGGATACTTGTTAAGGTTTGTAGCAATCATGTTTGTTTACTTCTAAAACTTAAAAAGAAGGAAATATAATAAAATCCCGTAGCACTGAATTTATTTGATCAACTACTGGCTGTGTCACCTTATATATATATTAAAAAAGAAAAAAAAAATCTATTGCAGAAAACGAAATTGCTTTAAATTTTGTAAACAATGTATGAAATATAAATATTCATGTGGAGGGGATACATGACGATTATTATTACTTCAGAAAATTAGAGCTCAATTACTTTTCTAGTTAGAATTTAAGTTCTGATCGTTGGTTAAATGAGTTGACCGTTGAATGAGACTATTTTACGATGCTAAAAGAACATTTTTGTTTTCTGTGAAATTTAAAGGAGAAATGTTTATTTTCCTTCATAATTTCCTAAACCTTTTTTTTCACCTGGAAATTTATATCCCGGCGTAAACTTACTTTTGAATTGATATTTTACAACTGAAAATACATATATATTTTTAATGAAATGAAAATTTTAATATGAAGTTGAACACAAAATGCAAAGAACCATTTTTCGTGAATCCGCATTAGGTATCATTATACGATGTTTTAAAGAATTGATGCATTAAATTACTTTTAGTTTTATTTTAAATTGTACCATTTTTAAAACCGTTATATTATATGCATAAATTTTGGTCATTATTGTCTGCATCCACATTTCTACGCAATGCCTTCCTTTACTAATTACTCTGAATGCTTTTGCTGTACATGAAAAGTAGCGGATCGTGTTGGGGTTTACAATCACACAACTAACAGTTTATTGAACATAAACATAATATAATCAATAATGTATTTATACGTTGTATAATACATGTATATGAATATTATAATAATGTATACGTTTACATTCTGCATTTAGAAAACAATAAAAAAGAATATATTGTAGAAGAGCAAAATATTTAATTCTTTTATAAACTAAATTTCTAAATGTTTAATCGCAGAATAAAATTTTTCTTATTTATTTTATTTCTATGTGATTTATATTTTATTTATTGAATTAAAACATTTCTTTTTAGACCTGAAATATTTTCATTTGGTACCTTGAAAATGTCCAGTTGCTGGTACATTTACTGTTAAGTGACATATTTAATTAATTTAGTATGTAGCATGTGTCCAATTATACAGGGTGTTTCAAAACTAAATGTCAAAAATTTAAACGCAGGTAGAGGGAACCTAAATAAGCAGATTTCGTATAGAAGTGTGTGTGTTTGGTAATGCAGCGTTGTACAGGCAGTAGAGGGCGCTGTTTAGTTATGCGGATGAAAGCGCTTCACTGACTTAAATCGTCAGCCTCCGCTCGGATTTTGAGCAACATGCTTCGTTACACCAATGCGGAACTTTCCGACATGCATTTCATGTATGGGGCTGCATAAGGAAATGGAGCATTTCCTCAAATGATGTACAGTCGTGGGAAAAAAAAGTAAACACCCCCTACTATCTCCTCAACAAATTATCGTAGACGGAATTTACTGGGACCGAACGATTGGAAATAAAGTTTACTTTTAAATGACGTATGTAAAATTTGCTTAGGGGGCCATCTACATATTAAAACGAATCCAAACTTCATTTTTTTCAATGGCAATACCCAATTTTAACGAGATAGTTCAAATCTTTTGTTCAAACTATGCCTAGAAACCAAATTTCAAGTCATTTGAATAATAAGTTTTTGAATTATAAACATGCAAAATTTAGTGCTTCTAATGTTAAATTTCATTTTCATATTTTTATTTATAACTTCTGAAATTATGATCCTAATGTTTTAGTTTTTTGTGTAGCAATAATACTAATATACCCAAACATAAATACGTTGAATTTGCAATTTTTATAATTTTTGATATGAATTATGAATTATGAAATTAATATTAAAAAAAAATATGAATTGCAATCTACAATTTTTTGATGGATTCAGATTTACTAAGTCCTGCTTTATGGAAATCCAAAATTTCACATTTTTCTTCCAAGTAGTTTTCAAATTATGCTTAAAAAACGGCAAAATGATGGTTTAAGGGGCCGCCTATGATAGAAGTGACTAAATATTTTGAAATTTCTTATGCTATCCTGTAATCTAACAGGCTTAATTGACTGCTTAAGGTGCCTTCATCAAGAAGGAAGCTCTCTCGGTTAACAATCGAGTACCGAACTTCAATTTGGATACAGCCCTTAAAATACGTTCGTTTTAAAATAATTAATTTCTCGGAAACTTATGGTATGAATTGCATAAAAATTGGTTTTTAGACTAATTGAAGGGTGTAGAGCTCATTTATGCTGTCAGAATTGTGTACTGCTATTGAAAAAACAAAGTTATTGTTCGTTTTAATATGTAGATGCCCCCTAAGCAAATTTTATATACATCATTTATAAGTAGACTTTATTTCCAATCGTTCGGTACCAGTAACTTTCGTCTACGATAATTTGTTGAGGAGTTAGTAAGGGGTGTTTTCTTTTTTTCCACGACTGTACATGGAACAATTCTATGGTAGGAATCTGCTGGATCTGCAAACATTTGACAGTCTTCATCGGTAGTTCGGCGCGAGTGGATCATTTTATTCTTAGTGGCATGATACGGGCACATAAAAGATATCGCAGAATTCATGCCGTAAAAGAAGCAGTTTTACGTACAGTAGAGGACAGTGCTTCGACGAGCTCGATAGCTGTTAAACGTGCGTTGTGTGTGAGCCCTTTCCTTGCGCAAGCGCATCCCCACAAATAAAATGAATGACAGAAAGCTCCGCGTTAGTGTAACGATGCATGTTGCTCGAAAACCTGGAGGAGAACGCGATTCAAGCTAGCGAAGTGCTTTTATCCACTGACCACAACAGCTGTCTCAACGCTACATTTCCGCACCTAAATTCCTATACGAAATCTGCTTATTTACGTACCTTATACCTGCCTTTACATTCCGACATATACTTCTAAACCACCCTGTATAAATTTTTATCCATTCAAAATTTTTTGATAAATATGGGTTAGAAAATTCGTTTACTGTTAATTCGTATTTTGGTTTAGAATATTAAATATGTATGAGTTGTAAAACAGATATAACAAAATTTATTAACAAAATTTTAAACGAAGTACTTACATTTCAACCATATCTATAATATCCAAAATATTATTTTAAAGAAATGCTTAGTAATTTTATTGTTACGACAGAATTTAATATCTCACTCATAAATATCGATTGTTTCAACTTTTAGTATTTGCTTTCTGAGAAAAACATCTTTTACTTTTTTTTTTCTTTGAAGTATATTATTTATCAATATTTATTCAATTTACTTTCTTCAAAGACTAATAGGGAAGGAATATATTTATTGAAACTCGATAACTGGAATTTTAAAAACGAGCGAATATTTTGCTCTTCTAAAATATTTTTTATTTATTTTTATTGTTTTCTAAATACAAAATGCAAACATATTTTTATATATTATAAATTACTGACACCTATTATAATTCATTGATTATATTATGTTTATGTTCAATGACGAGCCAGGTAATCTTCATAATAAATTAATTGCGCTTATATCAAACTAAATTTTATTTATTTTTTATTAATATTTAGATAATTTTCAGCTGTTGTGAATTGACTAAACCTTTTACATTCTATACTTACTGAAGTGTGATTAACTTAGTGTTATTTATAATAATATGCAAAGTGATCCTATAATGTTGTATAATGTATTTAAGGACAACAATAAAAAAATATAATAAATATATAGGTACAGCATAAAATTACTTAAAAATGAACTTTCACATTGTATATGTATTTATATTAAAGACCAAGCTGGAAATAACATCTTCCACCATGCAGTACTCTTTGAGACAATAACAGTTACAGTATTTTTAATTAAAACATGTAAATTTTCCGTTTTCAAATTAAAACTTAATCGTCTAGAGGACGCGCTTGTTTAAATCTAACAACAAATTTGGTACATTTTTTTTTCTTACAGTTATTACATACTGCCTCAAAATTGGTTTAAAATCATTGGTATTCCAAAATCCACTACTTCCATAGGACGTTCAAGGTGAAACTTTAGTTCCGCGCTTGTGTCATGTTGCAATAAATTATTTTCGTAAATTTTATGACTTCAACGTTAACTCAAGGGCATATTGTAATGTTGTTTTGTCTGTAGTATTTTTAAAATGCTAAAAAAAAAAAGGAAAGATTGTTTTTGATACGTAACATAAAAAGAAAAAAAAAAAGTATATGAACGTAATTCCTGAGAGAATCATTACTCGGTGTTTTAAAACTGCATTATACCGGTAGAATTATGCTAATTTAAATAATAATTCTATCGCAATGAAACCTACATGTTAATGAACGGATATATCAGTTCATCATGAGTTCAAGCTGATTCAAGTGATGCAAGTTCAGCTGAACAAGAGACGTGTTTGTGCGCGGTGAGTTCCGAGACTTCTCATACCCGAACAACAGGACAGTTTGTTCGAAATTGGAGGTGTTGTTACTGGGAGACGATCTGAATTATCTAATGTAAAGAAACACTTCCGTGTAAAGTAGTTTTTATCATTAGAAGCATAAGTGAAGTCAGCAAAGGTAATTTTGAGGGACCTATCTTTACCCGACTGCCAAGAAGTGTTATGTATTTGACGCGTATTTGGGTATGTGGATTTCTGTATACCCTCGAAACATCCCAACGGCTGGATGGGTTTTAATGAATCAGGTTTCTATCAATTCATCTTAACCGTCCAATGGTTATAGGGTAGGTTTTGTTTTTATAAATTCAAAATGGCGATAGAGACGAAAAATTTTTTACGCACCTTATTGAGTGGGATATCATTGGATAGGTCTTTCAAAATGAAGAAGACGTTTCATTGACAATTTTAAAGTCAGAAGCTCCGTTTAAATATTAATCAACCTGGAAATTGTGTAAGTAGGATCGCTAAATGTACGACAACTGTAACCTTCATAGACAGCGATAGACCTCATCAAAACTGTGTTTATAGATAGGAACTAACAATTAAACACAACATAAAAATCATCAATACAATTAAATGAAAAAAATAGGTTAGTAATATAAAAAATAATTTCACATTGATGAAAAATAATTAATTAGTTCGATTTTTGCGTCGAGTTTCTTGATTTTGTAAATTTAAATTTTACTTATTTTAAAAAATGTGTTTCCAGCATATCTTTTAAGGGTGAAAAAAAAAGGGGTAAGTGAATCGCATTCAATATGGACAAAAGCACCATTAAAATTTAGACGATGTGTGACGATATAAAACTATATGAAAATTAATTTACTACATCAAACTAAATTAATATTTACTTAAAGTGATAAAATACTTTTAACAAGGCAAAAAATTACCTTTATTTATTCCTATTACACATATGTTTCAATGTTCTGCAACATTCTCAATAATAAATATGATACAAATATTTTCACTAAAATTATTTTAATTTAAAACAGGTAAACAAAGATCACGTGAACTCAAGAATAATTAAATTAACTGCAATATTAAAAGTGGATATTTGTGAACGTGATTTATTTAATACTATAGTTTCATTTTTCTGTAGAGCACCTCTTTCCAAATTTTAGGAAGTTCCATGGAGACTGAATCATTTCATATATTCTCACTGCGTAAAAAGATTTCTATTTATTCACGTATAATGTATGGCAAGTAAAACCTTGAAGGATAAATTATTCTATTTTAAAAATTAATCTCTAAAGTCTCTTTATTATACAGTCTAGCTAAAACTTTAGCTTTCTTGTATTTATGTCTGCTATGTGCTCTTTTATTCTAGTTTTAAGCTTTCTGCTTGTCATTCCTATATAAAATTGCAGTGTTCCATCTTCTTTGGTGAAATGTATTTCATATACCCCTGATAACTGATTTGGTTCTATTGGGTCGATTTTCTTACATACTATGATTTTTTAATTTTACAGAAGGTTTTTCATGTTTAATATTGCAGTTAATTTCATTAAGCACAAGTTCACGTGATATTTTTTTAACCTGTTTTAAATTAAAATAATTTTTTTGAAAATATTTGTATCATATTTATTGTTGAGAATGTTGCCAACAGAGCAATGAAACATATGTCTAATATGAATAAATAAAGGTGATGTTTTGCCTTATTAAAAGAATTTTATCACTTTAAGTAAATATTAATTTATTTTGAGGGACGATATGTTGATAAAAAATATGATACTTCTTTATTGAACAGCCCTCGTACTATCATAAACACACTCAGGCATTATTGTTTTAAAATGTACGATGAGCGGCCGTTCCTCAGTAAAAATTATACTTGGGTGATTTTTGAAACGTGTCGTGTTTTACTGTTTTTTGACATTTGCACAGAAAAATAGTTAAATATCATAATTTTATTTATTGCATTTTATCTATCATGTTTTTTAATGATAATTTAGAAATATATTATTACTTATAAAAAATCTTAAAATAAGAAATATATTCTTTTGTAGTCAAAATGTTATTACCGTAGGTTGTACCAACAAGCAATTTATTAGGTAACGATTTGACTAAGTTCTATTTAAAACAGATGGTTATAATTTTTAATACATTTTTATTTATTAAGATGCTACTAATTAAAAAAATATTTATTTTCATTAATTAAATGTATCTCTAATTCTTAATAATTATTTTAAACCGTGTCCCAAGAAAGAGTGTCATTGCCATGCTTCTGACAAAAAGTTCATCTGGAAATTTTTAGAGGGGAGCACATGCTTTTTATTAAGGCAAAAATACTCCTTAAAAGTCAACTTGTTATCAGGTTTATGTAAATAGAGTAAATAGTTTTATAGTTTCAATAAAACAAGCAAAAACTTTGAATGTTTTGGTGAGTATTATTTTGTACGTCATTACCGTACCCACTTCTAATTGATAATTAAATGAACTTTTATTTCTTAATCTGGTTTTATTATATAAGAAATAGAAAATCGTTTTATGGGCCAGAAGATATAATGGCTGCCATTTATGCCCGGGGAAAAACATTTAGCTTAATTTTTCAATACCGTGCTCATTTTTTGCCGTTACTAAGTTTATTAAGATTTCAAAATTAGTTTTAAAATGTTAAATTAGTAATTTGGTGTGTGCTGATGCTTGCATATTAATGTTTATGAGATAACGTAATTATTTTCGAAAAATTAAAATTTTCTGATTATTTCTATAAGTTTGATTTTGTTATTCCGAAACATGGACAGATTTCGAAAATGACCCACTTAAACAACTGAAAGTTTAAAAAATCTATTAAACATTTGAAATACAGGATGCTTATAAAAATACAACATTCATTTATTTTTTTGTCTTTCATTTCAATATTTATGCGTTTCATCCGATATATCATAGAGATTTGAACTTCTTAACTAAGGAATAAGGAAAAAAACATCTAGAAAATTGTATTTCTACAATGACGGAATTGATATTTTGACGTAACTTCCTGAAGTCTGTGGCATATCATTTTTCAAAATATTTTGAAATTGTTCGTCATTTTATTTCGCAAAGTGACTCGAATTGAAATGGAATTTTTATTTTTTAAATCATGACCTTCAATCAAAAGATTTTCTATTTTGTAATATTCCCTTGTCAAGAGCCTTAAAAGTTAGTCTTTGCAGTTTATTCTTGCTGATATTTTTAGGATATTTCATTTTTGACTTCATGCATTTCATCAGATACGTCAAATATATTTCATTTGAAAATAAAGAATAGAAGGTTGAGAAATATTTATTTTTGAAAAAAAGAAATTATCGTTCGACAAATTTTCCCATTCTCAGTAGCATGACATTTTACGTAACATTTTGAAATCGTTCATAATTTTATTTTAAACATAAAGGAAAGAAGGGCAAAATGACCAACTGGAAAGTGGCAAAACGCAGATTCAGTCGTGTTCACTTAAGGCACCAGAGACTATTTCTGGAGTGTCATATAACACACTACATTAATTCGCTTCAATGCAATCTGTGGGTTTTTTAGATTTCAAGTCTTAAGTCCTTTATTCCACTTTTTAATGCTCTCTAGAGAAAGGAGTTTATGTTTAACAATCATAAAATTTTCTCAAAAACAACACGAGACGTAAAAATACATTCGAAATGCATGTATTAAAAGAACGATATGCTGATAAATCGAGTTTTAAGTAGTAATGCTGTAGTGTGGCGAGACGAGGAGGATGGTAATTATATGGAACATTGTGACAGTAAAGTTTCAGGGCCTGATTACCAACGGTGAAAACTTGACCTGAGTAAAAATTAATAGAAATTTTAATTGTTCATAACAGCAGTTTTGAATGAATTAGCGTTTATACAACACCTTAGTAAAATTGAATGGAAATTTCGAATTATTCGGGACAGAAATTTTGTATGAATTAGTGTTTACATAAGGCAACAAATTTGTATTAAAATTTAATGGTGGGCGATTACCACGTTGGTAATCCGTCCCTGTATAAGCTGCATTATTTCTAAGGAACCTTCCAAGGATAAAATGTAGTTACGAAGCTTTATGTGCAAATCTTGAACTCTTTCTGATTATTCTTGTGGGATGCAGAACAAGCTAAGGCACAGATCCTAGATATTTTATTTTTGCTTTTAAATCCATAGGAAGATCGATACATATCGTTATTTGTAATGAGTAATTATTTATTCGTCCTTATGTTGGGCAAGATGAAGAATATGACAATATTTCGGAAAAGTTTTTTTCTATCCTTTTGGGGCATTTGGCATTTCAAATATTATCTTTTGAAGAGGAGGATTGCAAGAAGAGTTACAACTACAACTTTTAAATATCCTTAATGAGTGTTGGTAGAATATTCGTCCTCATACCTTCCTCTCCCTCACTTCTGATTCAGATGCAATTTAATAACTTTGAAAAAATGGCATATAATGAAAATGTTCTGTATTTTTAATCACTCTTGTCACGTTCTCTGAAGATTGAGTATTTTACTTCATGCATATTTAGAAATCTGCTATTTCTGAAATATTCATTTTTATTAATTCCAACTTTCAGGTAAGTTTTTCCGTTACATATATTGATTTTTTTTTTTTTTTCGAAATCGTAATTTCAGTTAAATTTTTTATTATTATTCTTTTAACATTTCCTTAAGTAGTACTTGTAAGATAGATAATGCAGTTCAACCTTTCTTCAGTATAATGGTCTTACAGTTTGATATGTCAAAAAGATTTAAATGTCTCACTTTCAGAATAAAAAAAAGTACCATCAGAAAAATATATTTTGACACAAAGGTAATTCATAGTTTGACTTAAATTTCTAAAATCGGTAGAGTATTGCTTTTCATTTCATTTTGAAAGTGATCGACATTTTATCTCACAAAGTGACTAAGAATCAAATTGGATTTTTATTTTCAAAATAGCGACATTCATTCTATTTTATTATTATTATTATTTTTTTTTTACATTCCCTTGACGATCAGGTATTACAGTTACTAATTAGTGATATTTTTTAGCATTTTTCCCAATTTCATTTGTTTCTTCTAATATGATAACAGATTTCAATTTGTCGATCTGAGAATAACGAAAAGAGGGTTCAGAAAATTGTATTTTAATAAAAGTTTTCTGATAATTTGAGAAAATCTCATGACGTATGTGTCATAAAATTTCACTTAAGTTTTTGAAATGATTCGGTATACCATATCATAAAGAGACTCAGATGCAAAGATTTTTTTTTTCTCGAAATCGTAACATTAAATAGGTTCTTTTTTTTTTTTTTTTTTTTTTTTTTTTTTTTTTTTTTTTTCATTTTCAATCTCTCTAGACTCATTGTGTTAGATTGCATATTTATACAGAGTGATTTAGAAATTCCGGACAAAATTTTAAGGGGTAATAGAATTCACCTAGACAAGCTCAAAATACCACACAATGCATGGTGGTAATTCGGGAAGTGAAGCGCTACAGGACGCTTTCTGATTGTGGAGAGAACCATGTTTTCTATGCGATATGTAACAAATGATTGGTGATATTATTTATGATAAATAGTGTTGTTAACTGTGATGTTATTACAGATTAAAATTAGAAGAATAATTAATTGCAAAGTATGTATATTTATTTGAAAAACAACTGAGCTGAAATGAGTGTGTGTGCGTGTGAAGTTGGTCTATAATTTAAATAGAACCAATTTTCCTTCAAAGAAGTTGAGGGTGTATCTCAAAAATGAGCAAAATTTTGAGGGTTAATAGAACACATCGAAAAAATGCTATTTTCGTCATATAATGCATGACCGTATCGCAAGCGAGGAATCACTAGATACCGCAGTCATTAATCACACAAAGTACTTTGTTTTCATACTCACTGATATTAATCTGGACATTTTTTAATCCTAAAAGGAGGATAAAGCATCGTATATTCAAACTTTATTACTGATTTGGCTATCATATAGTATCTTTTAAAGTGTATTTACATTAATTTCTTTTGCACTTAATTATCAAAAGAAATTCGATGATTTCAACATAAAGGTTTTGTTTCATCGTCATTTCCATCTTAGGGTGCAAAAAGCATCACTGGTTTTACTAATCAATAAAAAGCGGACATTCATTCCATAATTGGCAATGTATTTGTGAGGGCTCTGGAAACCCTTAATTGTATAGTAAACAGGGTTCTCTGTACAATCAAAAAGCGTTCTATACTGATTCACTGCTTGAGTTAGAACCATGCATTAGTTGGAGTTTTGAGATTGTCTAGGGATGTTCTATCAACCCTTAAATTTTTTTTCAGTAGACCCAAATCAACTTGTTTATCAGTCATTGAATTTTATGTATGCTCACTTATTTTATACTTTTAATAACTTTCATTAGTTACTAAAATTCAAATAATTTATTTATATTCAAAGTCTCAAGTTTCGTCACGTTTGTTTTTGCTTGTTTGAAACTTCTTCAAACACCGGTTTGAATATCCATGTGTATAATTTCTTTGAAAATATAACAAAAAATTTATATATTAATATCCAATGTTTTAAATTTAGAGAAAGCTACTCTTTTTAACTCCGATTCCAGAAATAATTTATTTATTAATTTATCGATATGTATTAAAATATTTCTCTATATTTTTATCGTTCATCTGTAGCTATTAATTCATACAAAAATATGGCATCCATATCTCTCCATTAATATCTGATTACTTTAAAATTTCTAAATATTAATATGGACATTTTTACTGCTGAAATAGGATAAAACGTCATATATTATTTTTTTTTTTGCTAAATTTCGCTTTCATATATGATTTTATAAAATATATTTACTCCCCCCCTTTTTTTTTCAATTAATTACCAAAAGAGATTTTATGATTTTAGCATAAAGGCTTTGTTTAATTATTTTACATTTTCTTTAAAAAGAAGGCTGCGAGATACTTGAACTGAATAATGCTTGAAGAAAAAGTAACTGATATATATTCTTTAGCTGTTTCTATTTTTATGTGCTTACATTTAACTAAATACGTTAAATAGATTTCAAATTCTCGCTATAAAAATAAAGAATGGTAAGAAAAGTATATTTTTATAAAGACTGAGTTGATATTTTGACGCAAGCTCAATCATCAGTTGTGCAAATTTTCTCAAAAATTTTTAAATTGTTCATTATTTTCTGTCTTAACCTGTCTCATATTGAAATAATTTTTTTTTTTTACATATCGAGACATTCATTCAAAATACTGAACATTTCCCATATTTAATTTTTCCCAACAGTTTGCAATAAAATTGTCGATATTTAAAATCATGTAATTATGAATCAATGAGAATTAAACGATGTGAATCTAAAGCGTGTATTTCTTCAAATTTTGAACTGAAAAAGCTGTCAAATATTTACCACGGAAGATGACAGTGATATTATTATTGCTATAAGGTAATTCCGGGAGAAATGGACCACGTGTCTTCTTTGCTCTCTACAAGCCATATATTTACGTATATTTTACTTTTTACAGTATATATGTATAGCGTATGATGTTTCTTAAAAAATTCCGAATGCAGAAGTTCATATCTTTAAAGGAATTTTCTTTTATAATTTGTTAAAAATTTTTACTATGTGGTCCATCTGACGCAAACTACTCCGGGTCAGATGGACCATGTGAATTGGAGAGATGGATCACAATAAAATATTAAAATACTATGTTGAGCAAAAAGTTCTGAGAAATTTGTGAAAGTTGCGTTGTTATGCGTAAATTAACAACAAAAGCAACAAGGATTATTCTTCAAAGTAGAGACCATCATAGTCCACTACTTTCTGCCATCGTTCTTCTGGATTCCGGATTTGTTGGACGTACCATGGCGGCTCCTTGGAATCGAAAAACTCTTGACATGCTTCTTCAACTTCATTCGTTCAGAATCGAAAGAACTTTTCTCCAATAAAAACGAAAATCATACTATTCAATAGGAATTTTGGAGCCGAAATTCCTGAACTCCTATAGCTATACTATTGGCACTCCTATATACGATATAATTTCTCGCAACTATTAGATTAAAAATTTCCCAGAACTTTTTGCTCAACCTAATAATTGCACATATAATATTAAATTTATATAAGTTTATTTTTATTGCATGAAAATTAAATTAACTTCCTTACAAATAATTTCTCTATACAATTAAGTTACAAATAATTTCCGTATATTCCCTTTACTAGAGCGGCTGTCACTATTTTTACTTTCCTCAGAGGGAGTGTTAAATTTCGAGCAAGGAAGGATTTTAAACAGTTATAAATAGCCTTTTAGCTTCTTTATTAAAATTATAAAGCATCTTATATTTTTCCGCTAGTTTGAATGCCATAGAACTTACAGAGTCTCTACATGGTGTAAAATTCCGGTTCTGTACTTTATTTATTCAAGCAAAAATTTAGTTTTTCTTTCGTATATTTCTCTTTAAAGTTGTTTTAGGAAAGCCAAAAGTATTTGCTGCTTGAATGACACCCATATTCTTTTTTTCAATGGTTATAATAACATTTTAAAAATTATATTCAGTCAATTCTCGTCGTGTAGACGAACATTTTCTAAGATAAGCAATCGGCATTATCTGAAAACAGAAAATATAATTCCTTAGTATTTTAAATTCAGCTCTTTAAAAAGCTATATTTGAAATTCAAGATTGTATGGTCCATCCCTCCTGACAGAAGACCAGGTCCATCTGTCCAGTCTACACATGGTCCATCTCTCTGGATCGCCTAGGTGATAAGTAGAACCCAACCAACCCGACTGTACACTGTAGATATTACTTCGCATTTTTAGGTTATTTAGATCACATATAAACAAAAACCTTTAAATTCATAACTATAATCAAATAAAAAAATATATTTGACTTACCAAAAGCAATAAGGATTTTTAACAGAAAAAAACATTGTGTTTTTGGAGAAACAAAAAGTTGCACGCCATACAGAATATCTTTATCTGTCTGACTGAGATAGATGCGTCATCAGTGGGACACCGCATTAACGAAATATTTGACTGGTCCATCTCACACTGTGGTCCACCTTTTCCGTAATTTCCCTATATAAATTTAGATACTACATTTCTATCTTAATGCATCCATTTCGTCAGATATGACAAGTTATTCGATTTCACGATTTCAATTTCTCGTAAAAAATAAAATAAAATAAAATAAAATAAAACTTTGAAAATGTTATTTTGACAAAGTGGAAGTTTATAGTTTGACGTAAGTACAGACGTCAGTAGCTCAACTTTTATTAAACGTTTTGAAATGATTCATTATTTTATTTCACAAAGTATATCATATTGAAATCCATTTTTTTTACTATATATATCGTGATGATGAATGAAATATTGAATAACGACTACATTTAGCTTCCCTAAATTCTTCCATGGTGTTAACTTAGTTTTTATATCCATTTCATTATAAATAATTATCAACAAACGTTAAACAAAATGGTTGTAAAGTGTTTGTTTCTTGAAATTTAGAATTTAAAATTTCATCAAATATTTATTACAAAATACAACTAAGATATTATTACTGTTGGATATATAACTTAGCAAGTCCATTTTCTATGTCAAGCATATCATCTGAAATAGCAAAATAATTTAAATTTATTCTTTTAAAAATAAAGAAATTAAAACCACAAAAATTATATTTTGACAAAGTATGTATTGACATTTGGAGATACGCTCATAATATATGTCAGTGTAAAGTTTCATTTAACCCTTTTTTTAGAATGGGTTCATCATTTTATTTCATAAAGTAATTCATATTAAAATAAATCTTTTGTTTTATAATCTTCCCTTGTCTAGTTTCCTGGAAATCAAGCATTGTAGTTTATCTTTACACATGTTATTTAGATATATTATTTCTAGTTTCATGCATTTTATCGGATATGTCAAAGAGGATTCAATTTGTCGTTTTAAGGAAAAATGATAGAAATACCAGAAAAATGTATTATCACATAGTCTAACAGTTTGTCAGTGTTATTATCACATAGTCTAACAGTTTGTCAGTGTTATAAAACTTTTATGAAATAGTTCATCATATCATCTGCATAAAGTGTCTCATATTCATTCCTCTCGAAATCGCGTGATTTAATCTAAACTGTTTGCATTTTTTCATTCCACATTGTACAGTTATCTATAAATTAAACACTGTAGCTGATTGTTTATTTTGAAATCTATTATTTATATTCATTCTTATTCAAATAATTTTAAGTATATTATTTACCTAAATTTAATTCCAATATATATTTTCGTCCAGTCCAAATGTATATATTTTTTAACATTACATTTACTTGTGGATGTTTTAGTTTGTCCCTTCAATAGAAATTTGAGTTTAAAATTTATACACTAATAGTCAAAGATTTAGATTTAGCATAAAATATCTTTAAGATTGGAATTAAAAAATATATATATTTAAATTTTTAATTTGCCAGTTTTTGTCAAAATTGCAGATGTTGCTTTGTAGCTGATTATCCTTTGAGAAATAAGTCATTCATTCCTAAACAATTATGTTTAATGAATATAAATTTAGTACAGTTCTTGTAATAATTTCAATATTTTAATCACAGTAATGAAACTTTTCATGATCAAAATCATGAAATTCAGTTACACGATATTCTATTTCTAATCTATGGTTATCAAGTGATCGGACAATTCAGTGATTGTTTTTTTGGAAAAATGTAACTTCTATATTTATTCAAGATAATTCAAGGATATAAAATTAATAGAGTCATATTTAAATATGAATATTTGCTCTTTTTAAGGCGGTCCGGAAAACATTTTAAAATAATTTTTATTTATTGAGTTAAAATTCTGAATTTTTTTGTGATGGTTAGCCTTATCATTTGTAAACAAAATCACATGATAAAACTTCTCATATTTTTTTTTTTTTTAAATTGAAATTTATTCAAAAAGTGGGGTAATTCAAAATACTTATAACTCGAAATATTTTTTATAGAATTTCAATTTTTTTTCATTTAAATAAACAGAAATATATAAGTTTTAATTTTGATTTGGCTCTTTTTAAAATATTAATTTATAAAAAAATTAAAAATATTTAACGAAAAAATTTAAAAAAAAAGTGGTGCAACTTAAAAAAAAAGCATATTTTCAAAAGTAAGCATTTTTTTTTTCAAATATGCTGAATCAAAATTAAAGTAAAACAATTGAAAAAGATATGTTCCAAGTTTGAACCCTTTATCTTTAACGGTTCTCGAGTTATAAGAATTTAAATACGTGAAATGGTGAAAAAATCTATCATGAAGAAAAACGCATTTTTACAAGAAGTCGTTTCCGTGACAGCCATTGTTTGAAAGCAAGATTTTGAAAACAAACGAAAACGAAAAAATTAATATTTTTTGTTCTAATTCAGATACAAACATGATTTAAATGTCATTTTAAACAGAAAAACCAGACAAATGTTTTATGAAATAAAATGTTTTTGTGATATTTGAAGATTTTTGTGTCCCGGACCACCTTAATACGTACAAGAGAGTAACGTTACATACGGACTCAGGCACTAAGACTAAATTTTACAAATATATTAGTTTGCCAAACTTAAAGGTAAACATAAAAAGAACTAATAGAAAAGCATTTATTGTAGCTAAGCTTACATTATTTGAATCATGTAGCTGTAATTTACAGATTAATATATTTTTCTTTTTTTATTCTGTTCAACATTCCCGGAAAATTACTCTTGTAATTTTTTTCTCTTTTTACAAACGTAACGAGCCAGATTATTCCTCATGTTCTTAACAATGCATTTCTTTACATAATATAGGTTCAAGTCATTTTGAGAAGAGTATGTTTATTCTTAAATTTCCAATTTTTAAAAGAAGAGGGAAATCTTCAAAAGCATGGGAAATTTACGAGCCTCTGAGGATGATAAATTCCATATTTCACAAGACATTTTACTGTTTGGTAAATTTTTTTGTTCCCATTCAAAATAACAATAATTTACCATCAATAGACGATTGAAATACTAAAGCATTATCTTTGAATTCGGAATCATTCCAATATTTTCCTGTTGTATTGGGGATGAAAAACGCCAAATTGTTCCTTACGACAGCAAATTTTCTTTTTAAATTGGTGTATAAGAACTTAACTTTCAATGTTTTCGTTCCATTCAAAACTTTTCACCACTGCATGGCATGTTCTAAGTTGTAACTCTAACTATTTCTTATTGTTCTCAAAATAGTCCTATTTTTGTCCTAATATGCAGTGTTGCAAAACTAGTGGACATTTTATTCAGAAAAACGAGGTATTAGCAGGAACATTGAATAGTTATTTTTGTTTTATATAATGATAAAAGTTCCGCAAATAAAATAAAAAATATATTCTACTGGTACGAACTTGGTAATTTAGGAATAAAAAATCATCGACTTTAGGCAACACGGCTAATTTGCACATGCACAGATATTTCACTCTTTCGATTTATCATACAGGGTGTCGAAAAAACGAATGCTTTTTTTAATTGGAACTGACAGGAAAAAAATTAATGTACATATTGTCGTAAGATAGAAAAATAGTTCACGTTTACTATTATCAGAAATGTTCGATGTGATTTCTTTTAGTGACTTTGAAAATGTCCCATCTGTAAATCACTTCTTGCCACAGATTTGTCAGCATGTTTCCGTCGATCAAATTAATTGCAGCGAATATTCTTTCTGATTTTACCTCAGGAATGAGTGTAGGATGTGGCGGCTTGCACACATGATTCTTTACAAAACACCATACACCGAAATCCACCAGTGAAAGGTCTTGTGATCTTGGTGGCCATTGAATAACATCTCCACTCGCTAAGCGATAGCGTCAGTTTTGACACTTAACGCCATCTATGAATAAACGTCGGCAACATTACTACTAGTCTGACTTTCAAGTAGTTAATTTCATTTAATATTTCGGAAGTTCTTAACTTATGAAACTGCCCAACTAATTTGTATTTGACATATAATTATTGCTCTATAAGGAAAAGAAACAGCTTCACAAAATTAAAGTTAATATAGTTATTATTAACTTTGTTTATGAAAAAAAATTATATTTGAGTTTTTATAATTAACATTTTACATATGCTCTAAAATTTTTCTAAAGATATTTTTTGCCTAATGCATATACACAATATAAAATATTTTATTTGAAATAACTTCTATCGAAAAATTGAGTATACAATTTTAAATATTTAACATTTTTAAATCCTAACACTATAATTTATAAATAATTCATAAATATTTTTTTCCAAAGATTAACTCAGAAAACAGATAATATATTAGTTAAAATTTATAAGATGCTTCTGAAGATTTTATCTTCTTTAATCATAAGGCCAAATTTCGCACAGAAAATTATCTCTTCGTTTCTTTCTTCTATTTTTGTCGTTGTTCCGCAGATAGTATTGATTACATTTAAGGGACGTCCATGTCCTGAAATATGAATGATATAAATAAAGCTTTTGTTAAATTCCTTGTAGGAAATAAAAACACGAAGAAAGGAAAGAAGTAAACGCGAATATTTCTTTGAATATCTGTTATAAATAGTATTTACAAACAAAAATAACTTTCACTCATATTAAGAAATAAATTAATTACTCACAAAAACAATTGATACGTTAAATTATTTGTAAAATTGTTTGAAAAAATAAGCGATAGACTAAATAAATCGTAAATATCTTTTTGAAACAAAATCAATACCTATGAATACCTAGTTGGCATTAAATATCATGATTGTGATAATATTTTTATTTTGTATTTTAAAATGCCGTATTCACTATTTTTGGCATTCATAAAATATTTCTAATTTTTAATAAATTATTATTCAAAAACATAATGATAGCATTCCGGAACAATTCTGGTACTATATTAATGAGAAATAATAACAAAATGCTTTCTCAGATTTTATTCTTACTCAGAATTTAATAATGCCAAATTACAGAACAAAGTTATATGGTCCTTTTTTTTCATTCAATACCGTGTTGTTGCCTAAATATCGTAATTAATTGCCTATATTTCACTCTTTCACCTCTCCCTTTAAATTTTGTATTCCAAAGTACAAGCTGCTTCACATACCACTGCATTTCTATATAATTGATTTGCCCTACATGGAAAACTAATCGTAAAAAAGAAATAACAATCTATAAGAATAAAATCTTTTTGTGTATAAATAATTAATATTAAACTAAATGTGACACTTTAAACAGAGAAATATTTGTCACTAGCATTCTGCAGTAACGTAGGAGCAATAAATTTCTTTTAGTTAGTGAAAAAATAAATGATGCAATTTATAAATATTTTATATAAATATTTAAATCAATTAAATATTTAATGTATATATCAATCTATTATAATCATAATTACAATAGAACCTCTTTTATCCGAAACTCTTTTAACCGAAACTCTCGGTTAATCGAAATCTAATTTTAAAGTTTTTTCTTACTATCACATTCCTTGTGTGGAAGCGGTTCTTTCCGAACCATGAGTACAGATAAATCTTTCGGATCCCGTTCCGTAGAATTTCTCTCAATTTAACTTGAGCTACCGTAAAGTGCGGAGTGAACTAGAACACAGTAAGAGGAAGGACAACCCGGAATATGTGAATGTGGTCTAGCTGAAGAAGAAAACGAACAAATTAGCAATTCTGAAGCTTTTGAATGTTTTGCAAAAGGTTTGGCATGGCTGGAGCAGCAGAAAGACTGTGATACTGGTATTAAAAAAAATCGTGATAGAGCTGCAAAGCAAAGCGACAAACGAAGCTTTATTTCAAACCCTTGTGAAATAAGCAAAAGGTACTTATTTTCAAAATTAAAATGCAGGTAATTTATTCGTGTTTCTATTTTGCTACTGCTTTATTTTTATTAATCACTTGTTATCATAATAAGAAAGGTCGCATATATTTGTCCTTAATTTTAAAATTGAAGCATTCTTAATTATCCGAAAATATCTATTTTCCGAAAAATCGCCGGTCCCAGTTACTTCGGAAAATCGAGGTTCTACTGTATTATTATTTTTACTAGTAGTATAGAAACATTTAAGTACCTTTCATTCAGATACTTTTTCGAGTAAAAGTGAGACTAGGGAGCACAGGACCTTTAAGTTTGTCGAAACGATCAAGAACATCGCTTTACCAAAGTACCAAAACACAAATAATATACGATTAAGATCCTTTTTTCCCTTCTACCTAAAGTATATATTCCTAACTATATTAAGCAGAAAAATAAATGTTGTACATGTACAAAATTAATTAAATTTTAAATTTTAAATTTCATCTCACTAATGCGTGAGTTAAAATCTTTAAGCGCTGCGCGCATGCTAAAACTTTAAATTATGCATATAGAAAATATTTTCAGAAGCAAATGGATTCATATCACACCTGCTTCTAAATTAAAACCAAAATATGCAGAAAATTTCGGTTACAAATTTAATTTTAGAACAAAACAAAAAAAAAATATATAAATTAAAAATTTTTTTTTCAAGTATTTCAACTGCAAAAAAATAAATAACCAAAATATGTGATTTTTGTTTTGTTTTAGCATATAGACTATCAAGAAACGTAAATTTATTTAATTTTTTTAAGCTGTAGATTAAATAGAGATATTTTTCAAAGCACTAAAATGAAATATTTAAAATGATAAATTTGATGAAACGTACGATCGGATTAATACGAATTCCTATTTTCTAATATTCTTCTTTCGAAAATTATGAGAATATTTGTGTTCTTATTTCTAAATTTTCTTTGAAAAGTAAGCTGTTCGGAATACTATGGTAAAATGCTGGCATAAAATACGCGAATACTTAAAGTAGTGGGGCCTTTATACAGTCGGCAAAACGTCCACCAATAAAAAAGAATCCATATATATATTACGCTATCGTACATGCCAAAGAAATCGTGATTATTTTATATTGTTTAATGGTAACGCCCATATGAAACGCATCTCATTGGTTATTGAACAGCATTTAATGCATTTCCATACCTATAAGGGGGTTGCCAAGGAGGAACAATGTTCAGTCACCAAATGCCGCCAAGCATGTGACCAACTCGGCGATATATCGCCGAATTTGGCGACCAAAATTAGTCGCCAAAAGTCATGCAACGTGTCTATATCTCTAATATTTTACCTAATTCCCATAGACTTCCATTTTAAACCAATAGGGTTTATTTTCTTACAGAAAATCAACAAATTGAGATATTTTAATGCAACGAAAACTAATATTATCTTAAGGCAGGGGCGGCGAACCTATGGCACGCGGGCAGTGGCGTGGCGTGAAAATTTTCGGTGGTCATCGCAATTATTTAAGTTTGTGGTGAAAAATTATTAACTCTAAAATTCAATGGTTGAATGTTCAAAAAAGAAACTTTAAATCTTACCTTCACTTATACATGAACTCCAAATGTTCTGCTAAAACTGGATCGTAGAGTTTTAAAAGCTTATTAAGAGTTTTAAAATATTGCTTGGTCATCGCCGCATCCAGCGATGACCGGACGCCACGCCACTGCACGCGGGATATTATTTTCGGCACGGCATAGACTGATGTTCTAAATTAAAATATTGCAGGACTCTCATGTAAAGCAAGATAATTAACAACATGGAATTTTCGATAATTTTCAATTTTCAAATTTTGTGAAGAAAATACACACAAAACTATTATAATTGTTTCCTGCAAAACAGCTTATTTGTTAAGAATGTAACTTCTGTTAACATATGTGCAATATTTTTCCCTGAGAGACTTTATTTTAGGACTTTGGTGCAAATAGTTTTCCTTTTGTAAACTCAGATGTGACAATTGTTAAATAAATATAATATATAGAGTGTAAAATCTCTATACTTCTAGAAAGTTGTTACGATGCAGTTAAATAATTTAAAAAAATCAATCAGATTTTTTTTTTAAATGCCAGTTGCCATAACACCCCAGAATTTCATATAATGAAAATGCACAAATTGCACTATTTTGAATTTAGACTTGCTGAGATTTTTTAATTTAGGTTGCTTGTCGTTGTCATACAGATTGAATAAACTGAAATGCAACTTTTGAAATCCCAATCTATCTCAATATTGTGTCAAAAAATTATATTGAGATAATTATATTATCGTGAAATAACGATCACAAGCAAAAATTCCGATGGCGAAATGATAAGTTGAAATTTCGAATTCAATTTCATAGTAAGAAGTCTTTATTTAAAAAAAAAATACATTTTGATATATATATATATATATTTATTTTATGATAGTTATTTTTATTTTTATTATTTTTATTTTATTTATTTCGTTTTTTCTTTTTTTTTTGGGGGGGGGGATGGTGGGGAGGGATGAAAAGCTCAAGTAGAATCCTGTTGTCAGGTGTTTCCAATTCAGCTGGCATTCTCTTAAGGAAAAACTGAAATACGAAGCTGATCTGAATTATTTAACATCTAAGACGCAACTAGGGAAATAGGATTTTGGAAAATACTTAAGTATATTACAAAATGTTACCCATATATTTTAAATCCTAAAAACAGTATTTTAATTAATTTTGCTGCTTTGATCCATTAAATTTGTTGGCACGCCGTGATCATTTAAAATATTTTTGGGAAAAAATTCGCACGCGGCTGCGAAAAGTTTCGCCGACCCTGCTTAAGGGGTTACATTAATTATATTTAAGAGAGTCCAAGTAAATTAAATTATGAATGAATAAAAGTAACATGATACAATGATAACCATGGATAAACATAAATTTTAAGAGAGACCAAACTGGTTGCCAACGGCGGCTATTAGACATTATTTCTTTATTTTTGACAGGGATTTTGCATGAGTAAGGCTTTTAAATATGCAAAAAAAAATCAATTTCACTTTAGTGGGGGATGTTTGTCCAGCCGATAATCAGGCTCTGCTCATGTTTTGAAATATAAATGATATAAATTTAGCTTTCTTAAATTTGTTATTTCAGAAAATCAAGAGGGGGAAAGAGAAATATAAAGACTGGAACTAATGAATTCAGTATTCCATCATTTTTTCTTTGAAGATCTGTTATGGCCAATCTTCAAATGTAAAAGGGACTTTTTAGTCTTTTATATTCATAAGAAGGAAGCTATTGAATTTTTTTTTAAATATTTAAATAATCATCCATGAAAAATGGGACATACAATACTTAATCATTTCTATGGTATTCTATGGTAATTTCTATGGCCATATAAGGTTATAGTTTAAGTATGAAAGTTCATAAATAATCTTTTCGACCGATATCATCAGAAGCGCTACTTGGTAATATTAGTAAATAAACATGATACCATGCGCTTGACAATTTTATCAGTGCTCTATATTTAAGCCAAAATACACTAGAAACATCAGCTCCGTGCTTCTTTCTCTTATTATCAATGTTTATAAATATAGTATTGGTTAAATTTAATTTACTGAAAAAGAAATAATATAAATAAAGCTTTTCTTAAATTTCTTATTGGGAAAAAATCAAGGCAGAAATACCAGAACTTATTTCCTTGAACGTTATTTATAAACGATAATTATAACACCGTATCATAATGTTTTATAGAGTATCTCCGTGTGAATAAAAAAATCAAATTTAAAATTAAAAAAAAATATTTTACACAGAACAGGGGGTAGAACATCATGAATTTAGAGATGCGTAGGAAAGGTGTGGTCAAATTAGGGTCGGTAATCATTGATCTATTTGAATGCAATTCTAAATTTATTTATATTTGCATATAAACGTATTATACATGTTGACTCTCCTAAAGCAATTTAATTTTTTTTTAAATTTTTTAAGTTGAATAGATCAGATGGACAAGGAATAAAAGGAATTTTTTATTGGAATAATATGAGTTTTTTTTATTTTTTTTTAAGAGTACGGGCACCGTACGTGTGTGGAGGAGGGAGAAAATTTCTATAAATATAATATCAGGTAAACTGAAGTTATCTTCGGTGGTAACAGGAAGAATGAAATTTCTCTTCCACATATTCTTCTTCCCTACTGGGAAACAATTCCGAGAGCTATTGCCAGCGTGTTACAGCATATAGCAAAGACCGATAACTTGCGTTCATTTAAAAAAGCACAAAATGTTGAATTATCAATATCAAACCACGCTATTAAGCATTGATTATTAACAGAGCTTCATTAACAACTGAAAATAGGTTAAGCACATAACATTTTAGGGCCCCTTTTATTCAGTTCCTTTTCAAAATTCTACCTGCATGGGATTTCATAAAGGAAAAAAATGTTATTCCCTGGAGTGGCTTAATCTATTTCTCAATTCTCATTAAACAACAATTTTATGTTACTTCTTTAATCCTTTATGTATTGAATTATGAATTCATGAAAATTTTATCTTCTAAAGCATTTTTCATGAATTGTTTAAACTACATTAGAAGACTTACATAATCTTTTAATAAATTTTAGAAAGATTTTAGAAGGATTGGAGGATTTAGAAGGATTAATTAAATTTGAATTTGTAGGGATTTTGTGCAATATTTATAACCCCATTCAAACTTTTATTTTAAATATTTTTCTTAGTATTTTGTAGAATTAGGAAATGTACAAATAAAATGTTCTTACAATAGAAATATTTCCGAATTGAAAAATCCCCACCTTCCACCAACGTACGCTGAAAAGATATAAAGGCAATCATCCTTTTAAATATATTTTGGTTTTGTGTAAAGAATAAGGCTTTTAGAGTAAGATAAAGTAATGTATCTATAACTCATTCTAAACTGTATTACAACTAACCGATGTACAAAATGAATTTTATAACAAGTTATTTTAATACTACTTATAGGTACCGTCAGTAAATAAAGAGTTAAAATATAATAGATAGAGTATATTTGTTGTATATGCAACCTCTAAATTCAGTTGTTCTGTTGCGCTGTTAGTTTTACCTACTAAATGTGTTTGGTTAACAACCTATGGGTCACATTGAGATTTCCTGATTAGATAAGTTTTCTGCAATTGTGTGGAAGTGACCAGACTTTCTAGTTCAGAAAAGTTAAAAGTACAATGTTAAAAAAAATAGAAATGGGAAAGAGAAGCCCCATTTTATAGACATTTTGGAACTAAACTAAATTTTGGATGGAAAAGCTCAATCTCTATGTGCATGTTCGATAATCCGTCTCTTGGCACCACCCGATCGTCGTCGTTTAGTTGGATCAGGCGCTATCTGCATTTCGGTGTTCGAGGGTCATTCCCACAGAGTAGCAAACCCTCTCACTGACGAGCCCCTGTTAATACGTTCACTAAGCTCCAGGTTTCACGGCAATATCATCAATATTTAAAACAATATAATTCTGATGCTTTAATGGATTTTTAATAAATTGAACAATGATTGATACTCTCAAGGATTACATTCATACTTTTAATTAAGTTTTTTTTTATATAATGTTAAAGAATTATAATTTTTTAGCATTTAAAACAAATGCAGAGAAAACAACATTACAATTTTGCCCTTTTGCAGGACTGTCAGAGGGTTAAAATCTCTGATGAGGAAAGTTCTCTTGACTTCAGAAGGTGGGAAAGATGTACTAACCCTAGAAATTCAGTTCTTCTAAAAATCCCTGTCAAATGGGAATTATAACATTTTCGCCCAATGCCCTTGGCACCAGGTCTCCTAACACGGTCGTATAAGGTTAACCGCCGCGGTGAGCGGCCCATATTCGTCCGCAGCCCTTTATTCTTCCCCTTATTCCGACTCTTTTGCGGAAGCAAGTTTCATAGGTCCCCAGCCACGTCCCGAGTAAGACACTCTCTAGCAAAAGCGAGATTGAAAAAAAAAAAAAATCAAAAATTGAAACCGGACAAATTTAAAAGAGAAATTACACAAATTAAAGACACCGAAAAGCGGGAAGGGTTGGGCTCGGGGCGATGAAGCTACCGAATGACTCCCAGCCACTTCTAGCTTATTATTAGTCAACGGAAAAATTATAATAAGCAATAAAAACAACTTATATATACTCAAATATTATAGTAGCAAAAAATAATGACGAAATTATATGGACTTTATCTCGATGTTGGTGCATTAATTTGTTATTATTTTAAAACACACTTTTGCTCTATTTTCATTACAGTAACTGACCATAACATAGCATAAATAAAATGCAGAGAAACTATTTAACTACCTGGAAGCTTTGCCGTCATGTAAATTATGTCTTTCATATTTCCGAGGAAAATGTTTTGTAAAATCAATTAAGTATGCCTCAGAGAATTCTTCGGTGATTATAAGGGAGTGAAAGTCTTTCAATTTTAATAAAGTAAGTCATCTACAAGTGTGTAATTCATTGATTAGTTTATTTTCTTTCTTTTTGTATAAATGTGATGCCTCTTTCTTTTATACTAATACTATTCTTCTGGAGACTATTTATCATTAGAATGAAAAGTTGGTAATAAGTCTTTAAATGGCTTTGGTTCATGGAGTACGCCTTCTGTGTCTTCAAACCGCCCGTGTTATATTAATTCTAATTAAATCAGATTTTTATTTAATACTTTCATGTTTATTAGTTTTATACTGCTACTTAACATTGCATTAAGAGCCATTATTTTGAAAATCAGACAAAGTGCGATAGTTGTATTTTTTGTTTTGCTTGATTTTTTTTATGTTGAAGTATATCATATTTAATGAATAACGTGCAATTTTCAAGCTCTGAAAACATTTCTTGTATCCTGTAGAAAATGTCAAAGTTCAAGACCATGAATCCCATTTTTCATGAAAATTTAAATGCCAGTACGTTTTGATTGCTATATCTCTGGAAAGCAACAACATCACACAATTCTTTAGTCACAAAGTGTTAGTACTACATGCTTAGTAAAAGTTACTTGGTTCCATGGGGCATTGTAAATTTTCATTGTTATGATACCAGAAAAATGCAATCAAAATGAGGTTTTTGTCCGTTTTCTACACTTAGTATCTTAGTTAAGCAAGAGTACCCCAAATTTTTTCTTATAGAATATGAAAGTTTACTATTAGGACAAGCTAAGTAATATAGAACTTTACCGGGATATCGATGCTGTTAGCAGATATAATCTGTTAAATATTAAAAAGTTTCAAAATCTGCATCTTTTGAATTAGCCTATCACAAAACAGCATTAAAGTTGAATAAAAGAGAATATGTGAGGTAGTAGTTCAACATATGTACAAAAACAGGGAAACGAAAAATAAGTGGGGTCTCATGCTATTTTCAGGAGAAAAAAAAATAAAAAAGTTACAAGAAGGCAATGAAATGGTCAGGCTTTTCCCCTAGAAGGAGAAAGAGAAAAGGGATATTTCATTTCCTCATAGGGGAAAACATAGGAAAGGGAAAGAGAAACTGGATACATCATTTTCTAATAGGGCGAAAGCCTGATATTGACACTGCCTTTTTATAACGTTTGTCATTTTTTTCTGTAAATAGCATGAGAGCCCACTTATTTTTCGTTTCCATGTTTTTGTACATATGTTCAACTACTAAATGATATATTTTGTTTTATTCAACTGTGATGCTGTTTTGAGATAGAACTAATTCAAAGGTTGCAGATTTTGAAACTTTTGAATATTTAACAGACTATATTTGTTAACAGCTTCGTTATCCCGGTAAAGTTCTATATTACTTAGCTTGTTCTAATAGTATACTTTCATATTCTATAAGACAGATTTTGGGGTACTATGGCTTAACTAAGATAATAAGTGCCGAAAACGGACAAAAACGTCATTTTGATTGCATTTTGTGGCAACATAACAATGAAAATTAACAATACCCCATAAAACCAAGTAAATTTTACTAAGCATGTAGTGTTATACTAACACTTTATGGCAAAAGAATTTTGGGATGTTGTCGCTTTCTAGAGATATAGCAATACAAACATACTGGCATTTCAATTTTCATGAAAAATGGGTTTCATAATCTTGAACTTTGACATTTTCTACAGGAAACAGGAAATTTTTTCAGGGCTTCAAAATTGCACATTATTCATTAAATATGATGTCACTCCAACATAAAAAAATCACGCCAATTAAATAATACAACTATCAAAATATAACTTTTTTGTCTGAATTTCAAAATAATGGCTCTTAAAAATAATATCTTTAAAGGTTGCCATTCATTTTTTAAAAAATAAATGGCGCATAGAGCATTTGTACACGGAAAAACAGGTGACTACTTTTATATTCTATTCGCACTGGTATTTTTTAAATATATATTTTGTAGTATATTTCTCTTGCAAATGTTGTCAAAGCGTATTAAAAGATTTTTGTTTTGAAAAAGTGGTGCGAAAAAGAATTAGTAATAGTAATCTGTGACAGCCCTGTTTATATTACAACAACCCGTACGCGACTTAGTTTAACTGTTCGCCATACCAATGTCATACCTATGCCATATTGGTATACGTATTAAAATAGAAAACTTTGTATAATTAATTGTTATACATTTTAAATGACATTTTCCTTCTAACAGTGGCAAATAGTAATTTTGTATGAATTATGTTATAGCAAATATCTCACTGTCTGTTACATTGCTCAACTCGTAAAGTTATTTTGCAAACTTCACTGAAAAGTGGATTTTAAAATAAATTCATTATGTCTCGAGAAAATTTATGAAGATTATAAATGCGATAAACTTTCAATTAATTAACAAACTAATCTACAAAGATGTCAATGATTTGTTAAATAGTACCTTGATATTAACCTTATTTGTGTTGAACACTAGAAACATCATTGAATTGACTCCTCCTCTAAATTCAGTAGCACACATTTTATGCAGGGTAATTCCTTAAGTCCATTTCCCCTGCAATAACTGGCGAACCGAATCAGCTGTAGCTTTAAATGTGTCTAGATATAACAAAACCGCAATACACTACAGTATGAGGTAATTAACACCGTCACATACTTTTTGATTTTCGGAATTCGAGATCGTATCAAGAAACATTTTGAAGATATGATCAAATGTTTGATAATAATGTAGAAGAACATCACCTTTTCATAGAAAAGGCTTATTGTGCACACCTTGGTACAGAATAAAATATGCGGAATCAATGCGAGATATGTTGTTTGAGAAAAATAAATAATAGCCGACGATAAATTAATTTTTCAAATTTAAACAGAAATTGGGCCTGGTCTACAAAAAAAAAAAAAAAAACTCTTATTTTAAGTACAAAAATAAAAATGAAAACGAAAAAATTTCCATGTTTTTCTGCTTCTTCGACTACAGCTGTCTTTTGATTTATATTTGCACAGGGTTTGTTTTAAAAGTAATAAAAGCTTCTTTAATGTGATTACGTGGCAGTGTCAATGCGCAGATCTGGTTCGATGGCGGCGGAAGCCAGCTTAAGCACGCGCCGAACCTCGGTCGCTTACGATCTTTCGAATGGTTCCTATCGTGAATTTAGTAAACACTTGTCCCTAGTCTCGATTGAAGCTTAAAAATGTAACGTTCTATCGAACAGCACTACGTCAATAAATTATGTGTGGGAATCGTAACATCGGCTAAGGAAACGTGACTATGATTGGCAAAGTGTTCGAGAATTAAAGCCGTCAATTGAAGAGCTGAGTGGATGAACATGTTAAGTGTTAAGGCTAAGATGCTTTACCACACGCACCGCTTTACCGGTTAAATAAAGGAAAAAATAGCAAAACTTAGGAAATATTTTCTTCAATGTTAATCTGGATATTACGTTTGAATTAAGGCATTCCTGACCACTTAAAATCTTCAGCATTTGCTGCAGACTCACTTTACCACTTTTAGAGAAAACGGTTACTTGACTATATTCTGGAGAATTCTCATCGGTCATAATAGAGATATTCTATAAAAGCGATTGAGTGACTAAGTTGGAAAAACTGCAGATTTTTAACAGTGTAAAGAGTCCTTCTACATCAGAGATTTTTTGTCCCTTAAAATCCCTCGTAAAAGAACAATTTAAGCATTATAAATATTACAAAAAACGAATTTAATACAAATATACCTGTATGCAAATATATAAAACCACTGAATCTATTATTTTAAAATCTGACTGCATGTTTGTAATTCAAGACTACTTCTAGAATATTGAACGTTGGGTGATGAAATAAATATCACTTATTCATATGGATTCAAGGATGTCATATAAAGTTTTTAATTTAAAATTGGTTTTCGAAATATTATTAATTTTTTTGTAACTTTTGAGTAAGTTTCTCAAATGATGGCAATTAAATTACTTCTTTGTTATGAAAAAATGAAAAAGAACACATAATATTCACTAAAATACACCGTAATTAAAAGTTTTTTTAAATATTTATGATAAGTATATATCAGAAGACACTTGAGAAGTTCTACGGAAAGTACGAGTTGGATCATTAATCAGCTTTATATTAATAAGCTTTTTATCAACTGCATTAGAATTTTTTTCAATGCGGTAAATAGATCACTGCTCTGTTTTCCAGAATTTTCATTAAAAAAAGTTTAAGTCGTATTGAAGCTGTTAATATATGTTGGTCAACACCTTCTTACTCGGAGGTAATATTCTGCCGCATTATTCGGTAAAAATAATTGTGTTAATCCTTTCAGAGGCAGTGGTATGTTTATGAAACCACTTACTTTTAATTCCGAAAAGCCACAATGGCAGCAGAATTTTGCTAGAATCTTTTCCGTTTAATATATATGTGAAACATAGCCTTTTTTCTTATTTTTAAATAAATTTGTTCTTAAATTCGGGTGCTAGTCATTTATTTCAACATTTTAGTACTGAAAGTACTTTGCCCCTGAAAGGGTTACTATGTATCATTATACAGGACCTGATTAAAAACTATTTTGAAAACTATAACACATATTATAATAAGTGATATAGGAAAATAAAGTAAAATAATCCAAGTTTTTTTTTTTTTTTTTTTTTTTTTTTTTTCAATTACAAATGATGGATTTCGTAATATGACAAACATCTTATCTGTAATCAAGTTTGTGTTACATATTTTGCTGTTATATAGTGTCAACAGTTCTTAATGAACCACTGATGCGTTCATTAAATTCTGTTAGTCTTTTCGACAATAATTGTTCATAAACAAGATCTTTGACAAATATTCTCACAAAAAATCACATGGCGTAAGATCCGGATATCTTGATGGCCATGAGAATGCTTATAAATAATCATTACCCGAACGTCCGACTCACTTTTGAGTGATAGTAAACAGAACTTGGAATGTATTCCTTTATTTTAATATATTACTTATTATAATATGTGTAATAGTTTTGAAGATAAAGTGTTTTTTAAATCCGGCCATTCATTCATATGGTAACGCTTGTTTACTATTATGCAAATACTTCACAATCTGGTAGGTAAGACGTCATATAAATTACCTGTTTCATACTTCACTAGAAACTTCTCGGCAAAATCAATTAAGTATGCTTCGGGAATTTCGTGCAGGTTATAAATGAGCGAAACTTTGGAAGCAATTATTAAAGTAAGTCGAGTGAAAATCGACGATTTATTGATTAGACCTCACGCCTTAAATGAAACTTCTGTGCGTTGGTAATACAGAATGCCATTTAATTTACTCCTCTTTTAAAGTAAGCAATATATTGATATGCACACATAATTATGGCCGTTAATTCAAATTATATGCTTTCTAAATTATGTCTGCTTTATAAATGTATGCTTCTAATTAGAATCTTAAATATGACGCATACATTTAATACACTATATTCCCTGAAATAATCCAACACTGACAATTTTACACATTTTTCCGACATAATTATCTTCATATAAATACCGTATAAAAATACACACATTTCTATTATATACTTTATATTTGCACTTTTTAAATGAAAATCTTAAGGTAAGAAAAAGCGTCTAAAAATACTTACCCACTACCCCCCACCCTCTTTATTTTTTTAACCCCTTGGAAAATATGTACTCCCAATAATAATTGAGCACTAACGATTTTGCACATTTTGCCAAATATCTAGAGATATACTTGACGGATTTTTCTGGAATTTGGGAAATAAAAAGAAAATGTCTGTCTTGATATTTTTCAGCGAATGTTTTATCACGAGGTCTATTCAGGGATCAACCAACACAAATTGAAGAAAAGAAATTATGTTTAAGATCACCCTGCAAAATAAACTGCTCTAAATGATATGTAATGACCTGCAATATTGGCAATACCAATAATATGTAGGAATTGTACGTAATTTTTGTTCATTTGTGTAAAAATAGCATATATATTTATGGGCGCATACAGATTTTGTTTTTAAATACGCACAGACACATTTGTATTTTATAATGTAGTTAAATAGGCAGACCACTAACGGAATTCTTTTGTGAGTCTATGTAAAAAAAAATGTATAAATTCTACGTACTCAACAATCTCTAGAATACTTGCTTTAGTGTAACTCAGTAATGTTTATCAGTTTAATTGAAACAGCTTAATATCATTGAATTACACTGAAAACGATTTTTTCATATAGTTTCATAATGTAATGGATATTTTGTACGTCCCCGTAAGCGAACTATAACTTCTACTTACTCTGTAATCAATAGAAAGAACTTTTCCATCCACTTCAATGGTGCGTATGAATTTCATTATGTTTGAAACAGTATAACAGCATTAAAGTTCAGTAAAAACGATTTTTTTCCGTTTCACCCTAAAAAATTTGAGCGCCCCTGTACATGGACTATAACTACCACTTTTTCTATACTGTACAAAAAACATGTCAAACATTGTTATGCAAAATAATTTCATGATGATGAAAACAGTATAACATTAATAAAAGGTATTGCAAACAAATTTTCGCCATACATTGTAACGTAAGGGAATACTTTAATGTCCCTGTAAACTAAACATGAATGTAACACTTCTTTTTGAATACGAAACCTGCATCGTAAACCTCAATAACATATATCAATTTATAAGTAGAAAAAGCAAATTTAATAGCGCCAAAACCTTATATCTTAAAGCATTGGTTTTATATCTTATATTACTTTAAATTGCATTTGCATACATTATTGGACGACTGTTAAACAGATTTCATGCTACTTCAGTTGTATTTCTTTTGATGTAATGTTCTGACACTTTAACATTGTTTTTTCTATTTATATTATACGGCGCCAAGTTTAATCGTACTAATCATATATCAATTACAAGGCAATTCGAGTATACTTACACTTTTTAGAACACTGTAAGAGAGACAGGCAGACTTATGACACTTTTCAACTGTATTGGGAAGCATTTTAATGAATTTCACGTTAAAAGTATAGATTTCAACAACGGCATTAATGCTAAATGTATATGTTAACACTTAGTGACTAGTTTGGTATCCGAAGTTAAGATTAAACCACTGAGCTGTACAATAATACGGAGAGCTAACTGACCGCATCACACTTTTACTACGCTCAAGAAATAAGTCCTGCCCTTTTCTTAATAATAGAGAGGCATTTTTTTCAAAATTTTTAGCATACTTTTTATGAATTTCGGAGTTTTCTGCATCTTTTTGATATTTTTATGAGCAATACTTAATTTGATTTTCAATTTTTTTCGTTGAACATACATAAAATTCCATTTTTAACTAATATCAAACTAAAAAAATTGCGATTAATTTAAATAAAATGTATAGTTCTTTCAATAAAAAAATATATATCAATGAACATTGTAGCAACTTCTTCAAATTTTAAAAAGAAGATCCAATTTGAAATTATCTACCCCATACTACTCTATGGGAGGAAATCTATGTTTTGTAAAAAAATTCCTCGGAAAATCTTTGGCATTGTATTCATGGTCTGTCCACTGGATTCAATGTATCAGAATAGGGAGTTAGCCCTCCGTTCTATTGTCGAGCTCAGTGGATTAAACTAATAATCTAACTATGATCCGAAATTACTTCTTAACATTGAAAATTTCAAAAGCTGTTAAAATATCAAGTCAACACATAACATACTAGCTGCTTAACCCGTTCTACGCTCGGGACTTCATGGATTTAATTATAAAACTAAAATAATAATAATAATAAAAAAAAAACTATTCGGTTTAGAAAAATATTTTTCTACTACTTTGTATTTCTTTAATGAAATATATTTTATCATGTTCATATGGCAGCATACGATAAAACGATATCGTTGGAATAAGGGAATAAATAGAATAAAAAGTTATGTTGATGTTTATGATAAAATGTTTTTCTTTATTTAAAAAAAATAATAATAATTAAGCGGAATTAAATAATCTCTAATTGTTTGCATGTGAGGTAAAATAATTATCGTAATACCCGCTAGCCCCACCAGTGGCTGAGAGGTTCTGCTCTCGAAGCTGGTAGACGAGAGGTGCTGGGTTCGAACCCAATCGCGCCCGTCGGCCTAATCGTTCGGAGTTTTCGTGGTTTTCTTCGAGCCATGGATTTCCGTGCGTAAATACGGGTTAGGTTCCCTTAGAAAGACCCCACGGAGGGCACTCCCCCCTGGGCCTATATCTCTCGTGCAGATAATTGGCCGTCAAAAATCAACCAACCAACCAACCGTAATCCCCGCTACAGATTCCTAGTATTGCACTTTGGCGTACGTACTATGTATATCTCTAATTATTTGCTTGCAAAGTAAGAGAATTATCGTAATGTACGCAACAGCTTCTAGCGAGGCCTACGTCATATAAACTGGTTAGAACTTGCGCAATTACGGGTTGAATATAAAAAAGGCCAAAAAAAATATATTTAAAATTTTCGAATTTTTTGCCCCAATCGTTCATGGGCCACCTACCAGCAACACGTGGACCAAATTTCGTTGCCCTGTGCCCTGTGGTTTCCAATTTTTTGAGGTTACATAGATACGCGCACGGATTTTAATAGGGTAAATTTTAATATAAATTGTAAGCTGACGTAATTGAAAGGCTATTTCCGTGTTTCTTTTGCACAATTTAGCGTCTGAAATAGTGTACAGTAGAATCACGTTACAACAAATGTCACTTTAACGAATGTTATTTGGATTGTTTAAAAAAATCCTATTAATCTATTTCATTATAAAAATATGCAGTTTAACGAATTTAATCTGTCCTCCCCAGATATTCGTTGTAACCAGATTTTATTGTATAAGGCGATCTCTCTCTCCAGCCTCTCTCTCCTTTTTCTGTTCTTTTGCTTTTATAACTGTCGGCAGATGAAATGTCCATGTTTGTTAGTTTTTTTTTTCTGTTACTAATCTTAAATTATTTAATTACCGTATATACTCGCTTATAAGTCGACCCTAAATTCGAGAGAAATAACAGACTGAATACCAGCATTTATAAAAAGTTATCTTCTTGTTATCTAAATGCAAAATTTGCTGACATTAAATAAGACGAAGATAGCTACGAGAAAATATTGGTATGAAACATATTTTTTACACGAATTTAGGGGTCGACTTATAGGCGAGTATATACGGTATTTATTTTTTTAATCTGTCTTCTTTTGTGAACATTTTGAGTTTTTTTTTCCTTTAAATTATATAACTGTATAAATTACTGAACTCATTTCGTGCAATATTCAGGCTATATAAAGTACTCTGTTAAAAGTTCTTTGTTTATGAAATTCAGAAATATATTAAATTTATTTATGTAAGATATGTTACCAACATTCTACGTAGTTAACTACATGTGACATATTTTATTTACAATTTTTCTATAAATAATGCATTTTTCATGATTAAAAGTCACAATTTCTAGCTTGTTTTATAAATTATGCATTTTTAAAATCTCAGGTTATGTATGTAAACATGCCTGTGACGTTATTAATCAATGTTTAGATTTTTTCCCACGACATTTCAGCCATTAATCATAAGCAATGTTTTTTTTCTATATTTCTTTTTTTTCGTCAGAAAAAAGTTGTTTATTTATTATTTGTCCGAGAACGATGTTTCAGTTTACATGATTTTTTACATAAGAAACAAAAATTATGAAATTTTGCTGCTTTAAAAAAATGCTCATATGACAAAAAAGTTAATATGCGAAAAGTATGAAGCAGTCAATGTTTAAACAGTATTTCTTTAATTTTTATAATGTTATAAATTTCATATCTCACAAACAATAAAAATAAATCTTAAATAACAAAGTGTAAAGATCCTTAAAAATTTGTACTTTAAATTATAAAGCACATATATTTTTGAAGGTGAAGTTAAAAATAAATAAAGAAATAAGACAAAATTAATACCCAATTAATAAAGCACATTATTAATTATTATATAAAGCACAAATATTTTTCGAGGTGAAGTTAAAAATAAATAAATAAATAAGACAAAATTAATATTAATATTTTAAATCTGTCTTCTTTTGTGAACATTTTGGGGTTTTTACCCTTTAAATTGTAATTGTATAAATTATTGAACTCATTTAGTGTAATATTTGTGCTATATAAGATACTCTGTTAAAAGTTCTTTGTTTATGAAATTCAGAAATATATCAAACTTATTTATGTAAGATATATTACGACATTCTACGTAATTAACTATATGTGACACCTTCATCATTTTATATACAGGTTTTCTAAAAATAATGCATTTTTCGTGATTAAAAGTCACTATTTCTAGCCCGTTTTATAAATTATGTATTTTTAAAGCAGAAAAATCTCAGATTATGTATGTAAACATGCCTGTGATGTTATTAATCAATGTTTAGATCTTTTCTCATGACATTTCAGTCATTAATAATAAACAGTGGTTTTTTCTATATTTCTTGTGTTTTCGTCAGAAAGAAGCTGTTCCTATATTATTTGTCCGAGAACGATGTTTCAGTTTTCATTATTTTTTGCATAAGAAACAAAAATCACGAAATTTTGCAGCTATAAAAAATAAATTTAATATACGAAAATTATGAAAGTATTTTCGTAAAGTAGTTTTGAAGGTGAAGTTAAAAATAAATAAAGAAATAAGACAAAATTAATACCGATATCAAATGTATAACTAGGAAATCTTTTGATTATTTATGTTTAAATAATTCTTTAAGGAATGCTGTATGCTAAATCTGAATTTAATAATGTGAGTTATTCTTTCAATTATTATATACTATATATATATATATATCCACCCTATATATATAAAATCCTAATGAAACGAATTTATGAAACGAATATATGAAACGCCTGAAATGTAACGATTCTTTCAATCGACTGATTAAACAACTGATTATGTTTCACGGTGATTTCTCCTAAAAAAAGAAATACTTTGCGATGAAATTAACACCAAAAATCAATATTGATCCGCAGATTTCAAAACAGGTATTAGAATTTTTAAAATCGAATTAGTTTTCTAAATATTAATTTTTTTCTAATTTTATATACATTTTTCTAATGATGGCAACTCAAATTTTAATCAAACAGATATTTTTTTTTTCAGATTTTAGAAAAGGTTACTATTTTAAACTAATTTGGCGAGAAATTTGGCCCTCCTTAAATGTATGCTAAGAAATGTATCATGTTACTTTTATTCATAGTTCAATTCGTATTTCATTATCATTTTATTTAATACAAACAGAAACATTTGAAATAAATGGCTTTCACTTCTTTATTTTTTTTAAACGAAATGAAAAGAAAACTATTAGGCACAGATGTCATATACACACCGGGGTACCTAATTGACGCCAAAATGGCATTATTTTGGTTGACATGGTAACCCGGCTATTGTTGTTTATTTAATAAGTGTTTATTTACTTTATTTTCTGTTTTTAAATTACATAAATTGTTTTGTTCTATAGTTAATTATTTTTTTTGGTTATTTTCCTCTAAAAATAAAAAATAATAGAAAATAATTAAAAAATACGGTACTACTTAGTTATCCCATCGACCCATTTCGCCAAATTATATAAATCGCCAAACCACTGGCCAAATTATACAAATTGACAATTTTCATTTTAAATAACGAAAGAACAAAGAAAATAGTATAACATTAATAAATATAAAAATAAAGCGTCGAAATAACAATCACTTGATGTCGTAAAGGCGTGTAGCTTGCTTAAAGTCAAGTGAATGTGACATTTATCAACCATTATTGGCATTTAATCTTATAGTTTGGTGATAGATTTTTGGTCGACGGGATAACTAATAAGAAAGGTCTCCATACGGGCATACTCAGAAAAATCTGAAAAAATTACAGAATGTTCTTCTCATATGGATATATATGTTTATAAAAAAAATTTTGGCGTAACCCCGATACAGCGTCCGTAAAAAAATAACGAAAATTTCGTTTATTTGGCGATTTATCCCCGGTTGGCGATGGAAAAAAATACGCTTTTATGTAGGAAAAAACTTTTTATATTGAATTTGTTTATATAAGTTTAATTTAAATATTTTTAGTTTTGTCATTTTTTATTTGTTTTAACTACAGTTTCTCATATATATTTATATGAATTTATAATAAAATTTAAATATCATATTTTATGATTTAAAGCAAAATTTAAATTGATTTAAATTATTTCAAGCTCAAAAATGAGGCAGATAGAACACTGTCGGTTTGATTTTGTTGCTATGGAAACGACTTCGTCTTTGATATGGAATCAAATGTCAGCTGACTATAACTTAAAATAGATATTTGCAACTTGCAAAGCATAGAAAATATTTTTTAAGTGATAAAATTAAATAACTATAGCAACAAGCAACATATATATGTAATAAAAAATGTATAATAATCTCTCAATGATTAAGTTTAGATTCATTAAAAACCGTGCATTCTATAAAACAATTAATAAACAGTTTTCAGATGCATTAAAATCGTTTGCTTTTGTCGAGGAAAAATCCTGCTCGCCAAATCGCGTGTCACTTTCGTATTTTTGCGCCAAATATTCGAAAGTATTTTATTTTTTTTACAGACTTTCTACTGAAATTTCGCTATTAAATTTGACTGATCCTTTATTACATACATAAGTAGTTAAATTGGGTATTTTTTTTTCAAAATATTTTGAGTATGCCCAGTATGGAGACCTTCCTTGTAAGTAGTACCAAAAATACATAGGTAAATTTTCGCCAAATTTTCGTAAAAAATCACGCCAAACCGGGTGCGTATATGGCATCTGGCCAAATATTAAATGATGTAACAAACGATGACATTTAATTTCAACTTCAAAGCAATGTTTTAATTTACCACTCAAAAAAAAAAAAAAAAAAAAAAAAAAAAAAAATGCTAACTGGCGAGTTGAAAAATAGTTATTGGCGAGATTTGCACCCGGCTAGCGTAACAGTACCAAGAATTCTTTGCTACAATGCTTTTATGTAGTATTATTTGAAAAAAAAATTGATTTTTTTTAATCGAAATGGAAAACTTCCTGCACAGATGCCACATACGGTCCCATATTGGCGCTATTTTTTTCTGACGCCAATGTCATATATGCAACGGGTACTTAACTGGCGCCATAGTATCGTTATTTTGCTTGATTTGATAAGCCGGATATTGTTGTTTATGCTGTTGATATTTTTCCCAAATTAGCGTCGGAAAAAAATCGCGCCAATATGGGGTCGTATATGATATCTCGGCCAAACTTTCACATGAAAAGCGAAGGGATCAGAGCGTATTTATATATGGAAGTTACATGACTTGGGCTATTATAATATAGATGAAATGATGGCGATAGAATAATATTTGGCGACTTATCACCTGTACCTTGCTAATATTAAAGTACCAAAATGGCACCAGGAATATAAAAAGCGAAGTGGTTCGCCTGGAACTCTTGATGATAGTCACATGACTTAGGCTATTGTTATAGAAATTGTTTTAAAATACCGGGAGACAAAGACTCTGTACCCTTAATTCCTTTTATTTTTAGCTTCTTTTCAAACGTTTAACTGATCCTCTTTAATCAAACACGAAAACAACCATTGGATGTCTTAACAGCAACTGATTCGGCCTGAAATTTTTGAAATCAAAGGAAATTGAATGAAAACCCGTTTACAGGGAGATCTGCACAGCTTTTTTCAGTATAATTCAATCTTCTATAATCTTTTTTAAACCTATCATATTAGCGTGTTTTTAGATTCTGGGTGTCTGAACGGGCGTTGGTGAGCGTAGCTTGCAGGGGGCAGAAATCCCTAGTATATATATATATATATATATATATATATATATATATATATATATATATTTTTTTTTTTTTTTTTTTTTTTTTTTTTTTTTTTTTTTTTTTTTGCCAAATAAACACTATTAAAACTACAGAACTTTTTAAGCTGATTTTTAAAGATGATTCGAAAATAAATCTATATTATAAAGCAAAATCCTGTCTGGGAATAACAAATACGTCATATCGACGTTGAGAACTTGCTGTCTATTTCCTTATTTTTAGTAAATTTAACTACTTCTAAGAATCGTATAATATAAATTTTTAATCTGTCAAGTAGAGAAAAAAATATTTTTAAAATGCAGTTTGTCTGATAACTATAATTTACTTTAAAGATTTTTATAGTTTTACAACATAACAACATAATATTTTAAATAGACTTCTTCACCCAGATACAGCTCGATTACTAGAGATTACCATTTTACACCTCAAATAATGTAGATAGTTCAGCGTCTGTTTTGGACTATATTCCACATCGAAATTAACATTTCATCAAAAGACAAATAATAAAATTAACAAAATAACATAAATAACATAAATAAAGAAAAAATGAAAAATAGGTAATCGAACTCCGTGCATATACATTCACATAATCAGATGGAAAAATATTACTGTATATAGCAAAATATTTTGGTTGCTTCTTCGTCTAATACGTTTGGCTAATTGCTTTTAATAAATTTCAAATATTTATTCGAATGCTTAATTGATATTTTCAATATAAAATAATTTTGTATTGTAAGTGGGCAATCTAAAAATACATAATAAAATGAAAAAAAAAAAAAACTCTAACAGTTTTTTTTTCAATTAAAAAAGTGGTTCTCTTCTATAGCCTGTATGTCATGAAGACCAGGTTTCTATTACGTATATTATTTGATGAAAACAACCTAATATAAAAAAGCGCATTTTTCAAGGGGACGGTCAAGTTAAACTTTAACCTCTGTTAATTTTTTTAAAAAATCGTCGCTGTTGACCATTTTATTTATTTTTAATCGATAAGGCATTAAGTGTAAAATGTTATTTTATTAAGATTAATTTCACCAGATTTTTATTCCTGAAAGTTAAAATTTTGTGAGAATGCCTCAAATACAATTTTTTTTAATACAGTTTTCATTTTACAATATATGTATGTATATATAAGTTATTAAAATTCGAAGTGTCCTAAGTATGGGAAGCTATGTATAAATGTGTTAAAATCTGTCCATGTTAGGCTTTTTTACGTCTTACACAGAGTCCACCTTCTACATAGTTAACACAAACTTCAAACAGGATAGTTCGATGATATCTCAGCATAAAAATTTGGGGTAATTATGACCAGAAATTATTAAATAATTTTTAAAAGATGTAAAAATTAGCACTTATTTAAAAAAAAAAATTAAAAATAACAATAGGAAAAATGTATAAATATATTTTTAATAAATGTAAGCACACAGTATGTTTATATAAACGACAAACTAATGCATAATGAAATTCAGCGGAAAAAATCGGTTTAGTAAGATGAGTTATTTACTTACATGTAACCGAAAAGTTTTAATTATAAAATATTGGCTTCATTGTGATGTATCATGCGGCTTGTTGAGCGGGTTTACGGCGGGAGCTTTTTTATTTTTGAATAGTTTATATATATATATATACTAGCAGGCTATGCCCGCTGCGCTGGTCAATATTTCCAAATGAACCTTGGATTAAACTAAATGGTGAATTTGAACTTGTATTTTAAACAGTATGGATCTTCAGCTTGACCTTGCACATTACTGAAAACGATGCGAACGCCATTGCGATATAATGTTATCTTAAGCGTTGGACAAAATTTAGCAATTAAGAAGTAATTGTTTTAGTTGATTATAAACAGCGCACTTATGGTCGGGTAATGAGACCGTTATGACAACAGGAATTAATACCTCTGTAACTAATCAACATATAATGAAATCGTATATACTAACACCATTCCTAAAAGTCATGCAACAAGGCCACTTGTAACAAAATATGTTCTGTAGATTTTTTTAAAAAGGCTAAACTTTCATAATCAGGTTCACTTAATTTTTGAACTTTTACTGTTGCTCTATAACTAAGTACCCTTGAACAATATGTATACACTAAAACCTTTCCAAAATTATTACCTAACTAATTGTGGTATATCCTACGAAAGTATTATAAACAATCGGAATGAAATACAAATTTCCGTTGTAAATATATAGTAGATGATGATGATGCGATTTTGTGTAATAGAATTCACAGTAAAGTTTTCGTTTCAAACAAAAACGATGCTTTCAACATTAAAGCTAATACACCAATATGTGAAGTATCCGATTACGGAAGGTTAACTTGAATTCTTATGAGCAACTACTCAAAGAAAAGTGAATATGTGGCTTTTGTGATACTTTTATGTCAACCTGGCGCAGGTAATAAATCAATAAAGATTGTTTTCATAGCATATTCTTATTTTATTATTTTCATTTAAATCACAAACCTTTCACTCATTTAATTTAAAATGCATGCCTTATACTAATTTCATTTAAAAAACTGAAAAGATAAACAATAACAGGAAATAATGCCATAATTAAAAGCAAAAAAATATTTTTAATTTACATACGCAAAATGTAACTACTGCTACTGGGAATTTTAAAAATGCTATCAGCGAGATGTGCGCACGGTTGTTATAAATGTACCCATTTTTTCTTCTTATCGAGGAGCAATTTATAAATCGCACAATATTATTCCAATTCCAATTTCTTTCATTGAGGAACCTATAACCGGAAAAAATGGAAAATGACTCTTGTAGATTCTTCGGATGACGGCATCTGACGCCATAAACCGAGTTTATATATATGAAAATAATTTTTAAATCGTTACAAACATTGCTTTCATACTTAAATATTTTCATTGGTACTACTTGTTATCCCGTCGACCAATTTCGCCAAATTATATAAATCGCCAAATTATATAAATTGACATAATCTTTATTTTAAATAACGAAATAACAAATAAATTAGTATAACATTAATAAAAATACAAATAAAACGTCAAAATTAGAATCACTTGATGACGTAAACACGTGTAGTTTGTTTAAATTCAAGTGAATTTGATATTTACGATCAACCATTATTGGCATTTAATCTTATAGTTTGGCGATAGATTTTTGGTCGACGGAATATCTAAGTAGTACCTTTCCCATTTTTGTTTTATAACGCTAAATTCTCAGTAATTTTTTCCCTTTTATTTTACATAAAATCACTATTTTTTTAAAAAATTAAGATGCTTGCATTTTTATTTCAAACTCATAGAGCCGTTTTTATTTTTTAGCCAAAAGGGTTGATTTGAATTTTTTCCGTTGCTAGAGTAACGTATGTAATGATAGATATTTTGATGTTTAGATGCCAAAGACACCGCCAAATTAGAAAAATATGAAATGTGTCATGAACTGTTTGACTTATAAAAATTTATTTGGTAGCATTCGATTCAGCATACAAAACTACATTAAAATATGCTATCATTTGACGCATAATTTTGATATCCGATTTTTTTCCCCTCCCCGTGCAAAAACCATTAGGGGTGACACTTTAGAAAATCCTTTCTTAGCAGAAGTTTATATCATAAGAAGTATTTTTACCACAATTTTCAAGATTTTAGGTTCAGTAGTTTGCGCTGTGCGTTAATTAGTCCCCTAATCCAGACTTTATTTTATGTACTATATTAGATATGCGATTTTGCGGTGAATCGATGATCGAAAATTAGTCGAATATCATTTGAAATATTACATACAGAGGAGAAAGTACGAAGAAACACGAAGAAGAAATGACGAATTACAAAAGACTTGTAATTTTTTTTTTCAAAATGTTGAATTTTTCCATAGTAATAACGTATTAAAACATAAATTTCCTAAAAAATTTTCTTTATTTCCTAGATTTCGAATCTGTGAATTTTCCTATAAATGAAATTGGCGATATGACTTGCGAAAATAGATAATATTTGCTTAAATAAAATGGGTAATATTCGTTGATCTGAGTTCGAGTTTATAAATATCACATGCTTTCGGAATTACGGCGAAAAACATTTTAAAAAGTATGAAATTATTTTACAATATGTATGTGTGGCAGAAATTCACACTGAAATTTAAGTATTCTATTCCATTTTTAAAATATTAACTGATATCTATATAAGTTACAATTGAACATGAGAAAATGATCTCTTTCACCTAAAAAAACACCATTTGTGAGAACATCCTCAAGCTAATGTCACGCTTATGCATTTTTGGCTTAAAATCACATTGTTTGGCGACAAAAGAAAAATAAAAAATTGTAAAGAAACAAATAGTAATTATACATGTGACTCACAATTGCATCTGCTTGTTTCTTCTGTAAGTCACGTGATGGGACAATTAGATATAAAAAAAAAGAAAAGAACAGAACAGAAAGAAAATGTCGTTAAAATTTCATCTAATCAAATTTTCAGATTCGTTTCCATATCTAACGCAAGAGATAAAGAGCCAAATATTGCGTATCAAGTGTAATATTTCTTACTAGCAAACCCCGCGGCTTTGCTCGCGTAATATTTTAAATATGCCAAGTGATATTTATATGTCTAATTTTTATCAAAAGGTACTAACTAAATTTTTATTTTATTAAAAGGTAATATTTTATTTTATTAAAAGGTACTTATTACTTTTAGGAATAATTCAAAAATTACTATTTAAAACACAGTTTGACTAAACATCATTATTACACTGTATTAGGCAGAAATGAGACTTAAATTAATAAAATGAAATAAAACTAAATAAATGATAATTTAGAAAATATTTTGAAACTTTTATGCTCCATTAATACGCTCATTTCAGTATTCATTTGAAGTCTTGAATTTTTTAGAAACCATCTTCTTACATCTTAAAATTAACTATCATGTTGAATTCCAAGTCCTACCACCTCTCTCAACATAAAGGGCTATGTTGAATCAGGACCTGTCACCATTAATTTGCCAACATTAATTTTGAAATCGGTTTTTTATTTCCTAATATTCCACAGAAACGTAATTTAAAAAGCTTTTAAAGCCTTTTTTTAGAACGTTTGTTGTTCCTGTGAACCCCAGGTGGTAGAATCACCGACATAAAATATAGCCTGTGTAGGATCAGAGACTGTTACCACTGATTCGACACTATTACTTTTATAATCGGTTTATATTCCCTGAAATTGCATAGAATCGTAATTTAGAACTTTTTTAGAATGCTTTTCGCACCTCCCCTTCGCTTCACCCCTTTTTAATTCGAATTTATTTTCGACATTCCTTCGAGGGCATTTATATTTTATAAGTAACTACCACGTCATATTTAAAGTTTCTAGCCTTTTCAGTATCAGAGAAATCGCAATTTAGAAAGTTTTAGGCTACTGCAACCCTCTGGTGGTCGTGGCACAGACATAAAATATAGCTTATGTTTGAGCAGGTTCTATCACCAACAATTTGTTATCATTATTTTTGTAATCGGTTTGGTATTTGATAAGATTATATAAAAATTGTAATTTATAACGCTTTTCGCCCACTTCATCTTTTTAAATTTGAAATTTTCTTTCGTCAGTTCATAGAAAGCAGTTGCATCTTGTAAGTAAATAACATGCCATACTTCAAAGTGTTAGACCCTTCAGTTATGCAAGAAACGCAAATTAGAACTGGTTTTGCCTTTGCAACCCTCAGATGGTAGTGACAGCAACATAAAATATAACCTATGTTATAGCAGGGACTGTCACCATTGATTTGCAACCATTACTTTTGAAATAGCTTTGGAATTTCCTGACATTGAGTAGAAATCGCAATTTAGAACGTTTTTAGAACGCTTTTCGCGCATTTTCACCGCATTTTAAATTTCCAATTTTTTCGAAACTGTTCTTAAAGATCATTTATATGTAATAAATATGTACCTTGAATAATTTTAAGTTGCTAGCCCCTACCGATCACAAAAATCGAAATATGGAACTTTTTATTGCTCCTGCAACGTCTAGGTGATAGTGATACCAACTTAACATAACGTCTATGTTAGAGCAGAGGCTGTCAGCATCAATTTCTTACCATTACGTTTGAAATCAGTTTGTATCTTCCTGAGATATTGGTGACAAATCGGCATTTAGAACGTTTTTAGATTGCTTTTCGCTCATTTTGCTCCTGCATCTCCTCTGGGGTAGTGGAAACAGATATAAAATATAGCCTATATTGGAGCAAGATCTGTCACCATCCTTTTAACACCATTATATTTGAAATCGGTTCAGTATTTCCTGAGATTGCATAGAAATTGCAATTTAGAACGTTTTTTACAACGCTTTTTGCGCATTTTGACCCCCCTTTTAAATTTCAATTTTTTTAGGAAATGTCCTTAGAGAACATTGATATCTTATAACTAACTACCATTCTAAATTTCACGATTCAAGGCCCTTCCGTCACGCAAAAACAGCAATTTAGAACGTTTTTCTCCTGCAGCCCCTTTGGGGTAGTGGCACCGACATAAAACATAGCCTATGTTGGAGCAGGGATTTTCACCATCATTTTGACGCCATTATTTTTCAAGTCGGTTTGGTATTTCCTGAGATTGTGTAGAAACTACCATTTAGAACGTTTTTTAGAACGCTTTTCGCGCATTTTTACACCTTTTAAATTTACAATTGTTTAAGAACTGTTCTTAGAAATCCTTTATATCTAATAAGTAGCTGATACTTCAAATTTCATATTTCTAGGCCCATCAGTAACACATAAATCGCATTTTTAGAACGTTTTTTGCTCCTACACCACCTTTGGGGTAGTGGCACCGACATAAAACATAGCCTATCTTAGAGCAAACGTTATCAATATCATTTTGACACCAATATTTTTTAAATCGGTTTGGTATTTCCTGAGATTATGCAGAAACTACCATTTAGAACGTTTTTTAGAACGCTTTTTGTGCATTTTCACCCCTTTTAAATTTCGAATTGTTTAAGAACTGTTCTTAGACACCATTTATATCTTATAAGTAACTAATATTCCAAATTTCATATTTCTAGGTCCTTCAGTAACGCAAAAATCGCATTTTTAGAACGTTTTTTGCTCCTGCACCCCCTTTGGGGTAGTGGCACCGACATAAGATATAGCCTATGTTCTAAGTTGGACTAACACCATCATTTTGACACCAATATTTTTTAAATCGGTTTGGTATTTCCTGAGATTATGTAGAGACTACCATTTAGAACGTTTTTTAGAACGCTTTTTGTGCATTTTCACCCCTTTTAAATTTCGAATTGTTTAAGAACTGTTCTTATACACCATTTATACCTTATAAGTAACTAATATTCCAAATTTCATATTTCTAGGCCCTTCAGTAACGCAAAAATCGCATTTTTAGAACGTTTTTTGCTCCTGCACCCCCTTTGGGGTAGTGGCACCGACATAAGATATAGCCTATGTTCTAAGTTGGGCGAACACCATCATTTTGATACCATTACATTTGGAATCGGTTCGGTAGTTCCTGAGCTTATCTCCGACAAATAAACAATTTTTACCTCTTTATAATAGGAGTATGATATATATATATATATATATATATATATATATATATATATATATATATATATATATATATATATATATATATGTACATATATATATATATATATATATATATAAATACAATTAAAACAAACCAATGAAATTGTCAACATAATGTAGGCATTTTTTTTATTCGAAAACATATTTTTAACGATATACATTTCTTTTTTATATCGAACCTTTGTGTCTCAACATACTACCCAATGTACATAGGAGAAAGCAATTTGTTTTACTGAAAACGCTAACAGATTTTTTTACATTCAGTATATTTTTCAATTTCCCGTTACTAAAATGCATTTTTATTTGAAAAATACCAGTTATACGAAAAAAGTTTTGAAATTTACTGCAAACGGTATTCTTTAGCTTCATGCAACGGATAAATGAAAAAAAAAATCGCCAAAATATTACCATTAACAGCAAATTTTTTTATTCCATTTATTTTAGAGTTTAAGTGCGCAGTTAGACATATATGTTAAATCTGTATTTTATTTTGTTTTATGTTGTTTATTTATTGATGAAATTTTTACATTATGTAATAACAATAAGAAAACATGTATAATTTATTTATTTTTTAAAGTATGCACACAAAATTTTTAAATAAAAAATATAATGCATAGTGAAATTCAGGTGTAAAAAAATGGATTTATGATGATGCGTGATTTACCTTCATGAAACCGAAACAATTTGATTATAAAATATTTGCTTTTAATTTCGTCATATATATTATATGGAAATTAATTCTGAACAATTTATATCAGTTTAATGTCACACACGCTGCTTACGAGGTAGAATGATTTATAATAATTCTTGATAACTACCTTAAAAGTCGTAAAAAATCAGTAAATTGAATACAGTATTTAAGAAAATTTAATTTGAATGTTTGATTTTGTTCATTTGATGGCGTAAAAAGTGAGATTGTACGATGGTTAGATGCTAACAAAATGGGCAAAATATGAAATACATTGATTTAGTCATTGCCACTGTCAGTACATTAGTATTACACACGATCATACTTTCAATTGTAAACTAGTTGGATGTGCCAATCCCAAAACTTTCTTCTATCTTATACATCTTAATATTTCAAAAAGTAGTTTCACATGTTAATACTTCAATATTATTTGTTCAATACTATACCAACTTTAATTTTCATCGTAAATTTCTGCTTCAGTCAGTTAAACGGACTAAATACGAGTTAATCTGTATCATGATATTTGTTAAAATTAATAGTTTTTCCTTATTCTGTTGTTATGAGCTGTTTGCGAATAGCCGGCTTAGAAGAAAGCGAGTTCCCGCCGCTGCACGAGCCACCGATGGATAATAGAACTACGAAAAATCAAGAAAAGCATACAAAAATTGCTATCGCAGAGCCCCTTTACCACGCAATATTTCCAAATTAAAGGAAGACCTATTGGCCAAAACCAAAAACATGCACAAAAAATTTGGTTCATAATTCATCAAATTCATCAGTTCATCATTGGTTCACATAATTTTATGCACTTTTCGATGGTACGATAAAGAAAATGGCACACACATCGCTATTACAGCGCCCCCTTTTGGTGGAAATTTTTCAAGTTCAGGGAGGACCTACTGACCATAGCCTTACACAAATGCAAAAAATTTGGTTCAATTGTATGCATAATTTTATACAGTTTTCGATGGTACAATAATGAAAATGGCCCAGACATCGCTATTAGAGAGCCCCCTTAAGGCAGATTTTTTTTTCAAATTCAGGGAGGACTTGCTTGCCATAGCCAGAAACATACACAAAAATTTGGTTCAATTATATGCATAACTTCATACACTTTTCGGTGGTACAATAATGAAAATTGAACAGATATCGCAATTATAGTGCCCTCTTCAGGCGGAATTTTTCCAAATTCAGGGAGGACCTTCGTACCATGACCAAAAACAAACACAAAAAAATTGGTTCAATACTATGAATAACTTCATACACTTTTCGATGGGACAATATTGAAAATGGCACAAAAATCTCTATTACAGGTCCCCTTCCGGCGATTTTTTCCAAATTAAGGAAGGACGTGCTTGCCATAGCCAAGAACTTAAAAAAAAAATTGGTTCAATTCTAGGCATAACTTCATACATTTTTCGATGGTACAATATTAAAAATCGCACAAAAATCGCTATTACAGCGCCACCTACCGGCGAATTTTTTTTCCAAATTCATGGAGGACCTGCTTGACATAGCCAAAAACTTAAAATAAAAATTTGGTTCAATTCTATGCATGACGTCATACACTTTTCGATGGTACAATATTCAAAATCGCACAAAAATCGCTATAACAGCGCCCCCTACCGGCGAATATTTTCGAAACTCGGGGAGGACCTGCTTGCCATAGCCAAAAACTTAAAATAAAAATTTGGTTCAATTCTATGCATAACTTCATACACTTTTCGATGGTACAATATTCAAAATGGCACAAAAATCACTATCACAGCGCCCCTACCGGCGATTTTTTTCAAAATTAGGAAAAGACCTGCTTGCCATAGCCAAGAACTTAATAAACTTTTTTGGTTCAATTCTATGCTTTCATACACTTTTCGATGGTACAATATTCAAAATCGCACAAAAATCGCTATTACAGTGCCCCCTTTCGGAGAATTTTTTCTAAATTCAGGGAGGACCTGCTTGCTATAGGCAAATACTTAAAAAAATGTTTTGGTTCAATTCTATGTATAACTTCATACACTTTTCGATAGTACAATATTCAAAATCGCACAAAAATCGCTATTACAGCGCTCCCTAGCGGCGAATTTTTTCAAAATTCAGGGAGGATCTGCTTGCCATATCCAAAAACTTAAATAAAAATTTGTTTCAATTCTATGCATAACTTCATACACTTTTTGATGGTATAATATTCAAAATCACACAAAAATCACTATTACAGCGCCCCCTACCGGCGAATGTTTTCCAAATTCAGGGAGGATCTGCTTGCCATAGCCCAAAACTTGAAATAAAAATTTGATTCAATTCTGTGCATAACTCCATACACTTTTGGATGGTGCAATATTTAAAATCGCACAAAATTCGCTATTACAGCGCCCCCTACCGGCGAATATTTTCCACATTCAGGAAGGATCTGCGTTCCATAGCCAAAAACTAAAAAAAAAATTTGGTTCAATTCTATGCATAACTTCATACACTTTTTGATGGTACAATGGCGACAGACAGACGGACACACGGACGTAGACAGACATTTTCTATAAACATGTTTTTTGGTATCTCTGATCCTTAAAACGTGTAAATCCGTCGAAAACCGGAAGTCGAAAAAAATTTCGATTACAATACCTTCTTCTATTAAAGATAGAAGAAAGTAAAAAATATATACTATATTCACTCAGAGACAATTGAGCCAGAGTAACGAAACTTTGCGTGCTGATGTGATGTGATGCGTCGTGTAAATCATTAACATTTCAGCACCACTGATCAGTGGGGGATTGTGCAATGCGTATTTAAATTGCGCCTCAGGCTATAGTTAAAACAGCCGGTTCTCGTATTCACGGGCAATTAGAACTGCACTACCTTTCTTGACACATGGGATTAGAAAGTATGATACTTTTAAGACGTTTTCGATCGCACTACGAACAGCAGTTCGACTTCAAAAGGAGTCGAACCATAGATCTCAGAAAAGCGTGTTTGTCCAACAGACACATCAGCCAGCATTTTGCTGGAAGCGATATGGTAGCTCCGCGTTCTTGGTGTCAGAGGATCAGAGGATCTGCTGCAGTGCCTCAAGACGCCCCGTATCACAAATGCATCAGAGGATCTAGCAATCAGAAGAACAGTCACATCTACACCAACATTGTCACTATCATTTATTCAACACCATTTTCCATTTGATACGGATGCAGTGGTATCTAGGCATACCATCCTTAGATGACAGGCTGACTCTGGGCTCAGCTCTCGACATCCATTCAGGCGATTGCTTCTAATGCTTCAACATAGGCGGTGTTGTTTGAATTGGTGTCGATCTCGAGCAAGCTGTGCAATGTATGATTGGTGAAATGTGATATTTAGTGACGAATACCGCTTTTCTCTCAATGCGAGTGCCTACCGTGCGCGTGTGTAGGCAGTGAGGACAGCGGTCCAATTCCTCATTTGTTAATGAGTTGCACACTGCCACAACACCTGGAGTGACATCCTTGCGATCGATCTGCTGGAACAGCTGACCACTTTTGCTCGTGCTGCAAAGTACTTTAATGGCTTGCAGGTACGTAGACGACATTTTTTATCATGTGGTACGGCCTATGCTATTAAGTCGCATAGGTAGAACTTATCTGCAATATAACACTCGGTCACGTACTGCACGACTCTCGCAACGATGCCTACAAGGATATAATGTCCTTCCAAGACCTCCCATGTCACCAGATCTTGTTACAATATAGAATGTTTGTGTCATATTGGAAAGACGATTTCAGCCTTCTCGGAATACTACCGAACTAATTTATCAGTTGATACAGTTATTTCAGAATCTACCACGGAGAGACATTGGTAACTTAATAGGCTCTTTGCCTCACCGAGTATCGCCTTTTATAGCTGCCAAAATGTGGCTTTACAACCTACTGAAAACGACTGTTTTTGCTATTACTTGTCACATTTTTTGTTTGTTCTGAATTTATAAACATTTATTCATCTGTTTAAACACTATTTACACACCAAGATTCATGATTGTGGCTCACTTTTTTCTCTCGTGCATATATTTGTTTGCAACAAAGTGCATTTTGCGCTTTTTTTTTTTTGGAAGAGATAGAGGAATTTTACTTTTAGACAGACGGAATCGCCTGATATATTTTTCATCCACAGAAAAGAAAATTCTATAAAGTTATTGACAAATCTTCCATAAAATGTTATTTTATATCATACTATTTTGTTTGACCGTTAGATGTTTCTTAAGTTTGATTTTTTTAAGTGTTTTCAGAAAAAAATATATATATATATTTTTAATTTAGAACTAATTACCTATTAAATACAAAAAGAAATCTATGTAATGAAATTTTTTCCCAATTTAAGACAATTCCTGTATACAATTTTCTACTGTTTCTTTGGAAACCCCAAAATAATTCTTTATTTATAAATAGGATAATGTATTGAGAGCTATATTTTATTCATTTAAAATATATTACTATAATCTAAAATCTAGTTATAGAAAACTAAATATTCTTAATAAAATAAACTATTGAATTCAACTCGTGGTTAAAATTCGTTCTCCTTAAAACACATATGTTCCATGAAAGGTATTCAGATATTTAAACTAAAATTTTATTCGTTTTTATTCCTTGTGAGTACATTTAAAGGCTTGTTCATCTTATGTTTAAATTAACATCTTAAAACTTAAGTATAAAAGTTTTATCTGATGGAACACATCAAACTCATGATTGCCTATTTAAAATTTTTGAAGTTTGTTTTAAGAATACACACAGAAATAAACGCATTTCACTTCCTTTTAAAGAAAAGGCAGTTTTTATTTAATTAAATATAAAATAGATTTGATTAAAGTCTTATTAAAAGACATACTACATTATTTCAGCTGTAAAGTCAGGAAAAATCTGTGTTTAATCAATTATTATTGTAATATCACAAACGAAAATATATAATAACCTCTTCCGAATTACTTACGTTTCCCAGATACGTTCTTTATCTTTAGAAACTTAAAAAAAAATCTACTTTCGAGATTTTAAAAAGATTTTAAATCAACACAGTTTCTTTTGTTGCCACTGATTTTCGGAATGTGTCCAGTTAGATTTCTCAACCTTGAATATACTTTTTTTCGGATAATATCAATTCTGAAATGAATGTTTCACGCTTAATAAAAATGTTTTACAAACAAACATGATAAATTAACGGCATTAGCATTAAAATTAAAATTATTATGATTTTGTTACTATTGAATGTATACAATCTATTTCACAGTTGAAAATGTTTAATTGAGAATTAATTGCATCTTAAAAATCTATATTATGGTTCTGATTAATCAAATATATAAAAAAATATATAAAAAATAAATCTATAAATATATAAAAAATAAATCTGATTAATCAAATATATAAAAATGAAAATTTGTCTGTCTGACTGTAAATCTGTAAAAATTCACAATTTGGAAGACAGAATTGTGAAATGCTACGTACATTTGTATTAAAAAACTGCCGAGCCGACTAAAGTAATCCGGAATCGAAACAATTTATAGCTATTTTTTAATTAATAAAAAACCGCCAATTTAACAGTAATTTCCTATCGAATTTAAACATTTTTGTTATAGCAGTTGCCAACAATAAAAAATAAACAATAAAAGTTTTACCACAACAATTTGTTTTCTATTGATGAATAGTTTCAATAATATATTTTGTTAATAGTTTGACGAATTGGAAAAAAAATGAATATTACGTCAAAACTTTTCCATTGCAAGAATTCCATGCTCTAAATGAAAATGAAATAAATAGTTTTAAAAAAATAGAATAAAAAATAACTGAACATTATTTCATTTTGGAAATATAATGAACGTCAGCAGGTGAATATATAACCCCATGTGAGTTTCAAAAACTTATTGAAACATGTTAAAAACCCAATCATAGAAATATTGGCATATATTAACAGTTTGAGTTTCTGTGAATTTGTTTTCGCCATTTTTAAATCTATTCCATGTAGGAGAGACTGGCGAGAGTTCCCCATATTTTACAAAAGGATTCTTAACTTTTTTTAATATTTAACCTAGAAACTAGTTTCATATATCATTTTATTCGTTATACAATCAGTTATCAAAGTAAAATTGCGACATCTGTATAGTATATAAGAAACTTAAAAAATGATTAATTTTAATCCAGATAAAAAAGTAGGTCAAGGCTCCCCACATATTTGAGGCATGACCCACTTTATTTTATATTGAAATATTTGTTAAGGAAAATAAAATCAGTTTTTAAAAATACAGAATAACTTTATGCTGCATGGTTCAATTATTATAAAAATTGGGTACTTCATAGTTATCCCGTCGACCAAATTACTGTCGCCAAATTGTAAGATTAAAGGCCAATAATGGTTCCCATTAATTAATTAATTGTAAGATTAAATGCCAATAATGGCCAATAAAACCATTAATTCAACGTTTTATTTGTATTTTTATTAATGTTTTACTAATTTATTTGTTCTTTCGTTATTTAAAATAACAATATATGTCAATGTGTATAATTTGGCGAGTGGTTTGACGATTTATATAATTTGGCGAAATTGGTCGACGGGATAACTAAGAAGTACCAAAAATTATTTGAAAGAATGTGATGTGTACACGAACCTGCTTAGGCGTAATGGAAGGCACAGGCGAAAATTTCCGTTTTAAACACCTACATTTTGTAACACTCGACCTGGCAATACTTTTTGCCACATAGTTTGGCTTCATCTCGTTGTGTGCATATTGTCGAAATTTGTCGTGCTAAACTAAAATGTTTTATGAACACTTAAGATTTCTTAAGGCTGCGGCTTTCATCCTTTGTTGTCTTTTCTATTCTTTCTGATTACCTACTATGGGTACTATTTAAATAAATAAAAGTTCCTATCAACTTTCCAATTTATATTTCATTAATTTTTTTTCTTGCTTCTATGGCAATTTTTAAAAATCTTCCTTTAAACAATTTTAAACATTTTATTTTCTACTACCCATTTTAGTGTACATTTACAGAATAAATGTACATTATTTAAGAAATATAACCATCAGTCCTTCATTGCGTACAGTTTATAATAAAGAAATTTCGAAAAACACTTATTTAACACGTTCACGCCGGCGCGTTGGGTCACACGCGACTGTATCAAGAGTTGCAAAGTCTCCGGCTTTTTGCACACTATTTTTATTATAAAGAAAATGTTGTTCCTTTAAATCGCCCATTTTTTCTAATTAAATAAAACAATATTTTCTGTATTAAAATATTGGTATCCAAAAAGCCGGAGACTTGGCAGCTCTGAGACAGTCGAGTGTGACTCACTTCGCCGGCGTAAACGTGTTAAGGGAGTTTTGACTATCTGGTCAGCCCTTCATTACATTGATTGGGTCGAGCCTTTCCACATAGCCTTTTTTTAAAGTCCAGCACATGGTTATGCTTAGCTTAATTTACTGTACCATATTATGCCTGGAATGAAAGGTTATTATTTCTGCTTTATTTAAAACTTATTTACTTAAATTTCCTAGATATATTTTCTCTGGGAAAATCTTACAAAATGTTTTTGTAAAAATACACTTTTTAAGCTGAAAACACTTCACAATTGATTTTTCCATACCTGTTACAATTACCTTAATGTGTGTGTATGTCTGTATATTAGAAATACCGAAAACATTTAGAACCCTAGGGCTCATTCTTAGTAAAGAACTGAAATAAAGACTTCTGATTTGTTAAAAAAAAATTCGTAGAACTCTTGTAGTTGCCATTTTTCTTTAATCATGAAAAAAATATTTGCGTAACAAAATACTCGGAAACAGCTTTTCATCAAATGCTTTTAATCTCTGTCTCAATCCAGATCACTGATTATATTTACTAAGTAAGTTGGTAATTGGTCGTCCGGATTAAATGAAACAAAGAGTGTAAATTCCGCAAATTAACGCGCATTAGACTTTTTATCAGAATGGCAACACATGCGCTTTTTTTATATGTAAAGTTACATTTTAAAGAACGATAGCAGATCAATTATGTGTGTATGAACGTGTGTGTATGTCTGTATATTAGAAATACCGAAAACTTTTAGAACCCTAGGGCTCATTCTTAGTAAAGAACTGAAATAAAGACTTCTGATTTGTTAAAAATAAAATTCATAGAACTCTTGTAGTTGCCATTTTTCTTTTATCATGAAAAAAATATTTGAGTAACAAAATACTCTGAAACAGCTTTTCATCAAAGAGTTTTAATCTCTGTCTCAATCCAGATCACTGATTATATTTACTAAGTAAGTTGGGAATTGGTCGTCCGGATTAAATGAAACAAAGAGTGGAAATTACGTAAATTAACACGCATTAGACTTTTTATCAGAATGGCAACACATGTGCTTTTTTTTATATGTAAAGTTACATTTCAAAGAACGTTAGCAGATCAATTCAATGTTTTTCATTAGATTTCGAAATTAACATTATGCAATTAACATTATTTATTGTTTTGAAATGATTTTGGGGCATTTTATGGGTTTTTTTCTCCTTTTATACTGTTTGTTTAATAAAACTGATTTTCCAAAGCAAACATTCTTAAAAAATCCGTGCAGTCCCGGGATACTTTTGCTAATACACTATAAAAACTACCCGGAAACGTTTTTACGGAATTATGGATAACTCGTTTTCAGTGATTCCATTGTAATTGTATACTTTCGTCCCTGGTTATTTTAGATTTTCGTAAGCTAAGATGAATCTTTGTCTATATTTTTAGAAAGTTGTCTTTTAACGGTGAATAATTAAAAAACAAACATACGATGTCAAAGCCCGTTCAAGCTCAAGTTGGGCCCAGGGCCTGTTAAAAAGTTGCCCCCCCCCCCCCCCCCGCCCTACCACCCCATTCCTGGCGACACTTTCAGGAAAAAAAGTTGGTTTATTTGATGAGTTGACAAAGTTATTTGGGTGAAAGTTTCAAGGTTATAAAAAAATTTAATTTATAAGAATAATCAAGAAAATGAATTACCGTCCACTTTCTCAAATAAGCATTTGCATAATTCACAAACATCTATGATCCACAGTTTATGTTGCAGAATAAATGAGGACGTCTTTTTCAAAACTCACCTCATCCAAAATCATAAAAATTGTGTTTTCCCTAACAGTTTAGTAATCATTTTTAACTCTAACCAGCAGAACTAACGGGCTTCGCCCGTGTCAATTATAAGAAACCTTCCAAGTAAAATAAATTAAAACGAAATAATACGGCAATCACAATAACTGAAATTTCTGCATACCTATCCACAAATCGTTATAAAGACAATAAAAAAACATGGCGTTATTGTCTTGCAACCATAGTAAAATCCCTGAGCTTTAATAACAGAATGAATTTTTTTTTGGCAGGTTGACAATACGAAAAAAAAAAATCCTCCAAATCGCGCAGCACTTAGTGAAATTCTCGTTTGCATGGTATTATTTACATTATAAAGTAAGAACACTATGTCAGTGCCCATAAATTGTGCCCCATAAATTGTAACCCATAAAATGTGCCTTTACTGCAATTTTTCTACCTTTTAAACATCACACAATTTCATTTTTTACAATGTCGAATAGAAAAATGTTCTCTCAAATGAAATTTGTTTGAAAATTGTACCTCAGTTTTCTGATTTTAATGGATATTAAAGTAATTTTTAAGCATGGATATTTTTAAAATTGAGTGCAACCCGATTACGAAAGATGAACCTGTTTACACTTAATGCAATAGTATAAAGAAAAGACATGTCTATGAGTAACTCTGGAATCATATTTTCGGTGGCAACAACCTAACACAACAAATTTCCCTTTTACTGCAGTTTAACGTCTAAACATTGTACATTCGATTGTTCCAACGTGTTATAGAAAACAAAAGTACTTTCAGTGATATTTGTTTGTAATGTTAATCTCAATTTACGGTTTTTTATGGGTTTTAAAATAATTTTTAAGCATGCATATTTTTTAAATATGCTTCCAAACCAAATACAAAAGATTAGCTCAATTGTTCAAAAACATTGTAAATAATTCAGAATTTGTTTGCTTTCGCGTAATATTCAATAACTAAATTGGCAAACGAAATTAAAACGCCAAAAATAAAATAAAATAAAACACGAATTTAACAGATATCAAATCAAACTACTCAAAATAATCTTATAAGTATATAAAATTGAAATGGGAATTTCGTTATGGGTGCATATAACTTCAATTCTTCAGAACGGATTTCCATGCGACTTGCACTATTAGTTTTTTAGGGAAGATCTTAGTGCGTAACATATTGTTTTCCGTTGCTTAGTCATAGAATTATAGGGGAAAGTTATATAATCATGTGAACCCAATTATGAAGGATTAGTCTTATTAGCTGAATGAAAAATGCAGAACTATTTTTATCCCTAAGTATATTGACGGGTTTATCTTCAGTAATGGGGCTGTGCGCTAGGGTATTCTTATTTTAATGAGTGTGCCTGACACCTATTATGGCATGCACCTTTGTTTAAAACAATATAGAATGACTTAAGTTTTAAGCGACTATCTTGGCATGCAACTTGATTACAAAATACTAACCTGCAATAATGCTTATGGTGCTTCTCCAGTTCCCTGCTAAACAACGCGAAACTTTCTGACACATTTTCTGACTCATTAAACGTAAAGGCTTAAAATGTGTAGGCCTAACTATTAAAGCGATTTGGAATTGAAATGATTTTTTCCTTTTTTCAAAAATAAATTACTTATCGAGTTGTGAGCAATTGTGGTTGCGTGACGGCCGGTTTTTATCCTTTATTGCACTGTTGCGTCCAAAATTCAGTTCAAAACACCAATAGAAAGATTTTATACCTTTACCAACATGTGGAAACTACCTTTCGATTACATAGTTTCTAAATAAGAGCCCCTGTCAATTTCATCGTTTCCGAACAAAAATTAATTAAAAAATATGTCAGAAAATAGCTCCTTTGGATTTGCGAACAGCCTTAACTTGACATTTATGAAAAAAACTCACATTTTTAGTTTTAATTTTGAAACTCGCGAAATTTAAATTCAGAAAAAGTATGTTCTTTTGACACATTGTGGTAATTTTTTTTAACTTTTAAAATTAAAATGCATGTTTTCTTTGGCGCGCGTCACAGAAGTATACAATATCTTCCACAATACGGGGGAAAATGAAAAAAAAATACATCCAAATGAGGTAGTAGTTACTAAAATTTTATTTGGAAAATTTGAAATTTTATTGAAATTAAATCTACAATGATTAGATGAAATGATGTCATTTTCCATGAATTTTAAATCAAGACATCTGTCAAGATTTTTTTTGAAAATGTAAATAACCGCTCTCTTTTTGCTCTAAATCACAGAAAATGTTAGCACTGAATCTAAACCAATACAACACTTAGCGATAACGTATATCTATAAGATATGGCTGTAGTATACAATCGAAGTAGTAAGCAAAATATAGGAGCCAAATGTTTACAATGAGTTTGATTACGCGTTGAAAAGATTTGATAGAATGTGACGTCATATCTAGCCTTTTTTTTGTTTTTCTTAAATTGTTTTCATGAAATTTGACTGTTTCTATTAAAATAGATGTTTTAATTAAAAAAAAAACATTTAAATTGAGGTGCTACCTTATTTTCCCGCTCTTATAGTTAAAGTTTTTATTTTATATACAAAAAAATGTAGATTTTCTGTTGAGAATGACGTCAATATCAAAAAGCAAAAATATAGCAAGAAAATCTGAATTTTTATTGGCAAATAGAAATAAAATACGCGTTATCCTTATTTTTTTCACATTATTGTGTCATTTTTTAGGGTGTGGCAACAGGAAAGAAACGTTTGAATTAAAAATGATTTAAAAAGAGATATTTCTATAATGTTAAATTATGGAAGTGGTAGACAAAAAGAGATAAATAGTGGTCTGATGATTTTTTAAAGTAGACAGTGATCTTTTCCACGTTCTAAAACGTATGTACATGAAGATTAGTGCAAATCGGTCAAAAATTGAAGATTTGTATAAAGGACATACACACAGAGAACGGCTTATATATATATTAGGAGGATCGTATCCGGGCTTCCCGGGTTAAAGATTATAGGTGAAAACATTTTTTTAATTGAAAACTAATAATTTTTTTATATGCAATATTTTTTTTAGATTGCCCACTTACATTAAAAAAACATTTTTCATATGGAAAATACGAATTATACAATCAAATAAATTTTTGAAATTTATCAAAAGCGATATTTTCTTATTAATCGCATGCTAAAAGTTATTTGACCAAGATTTTACTACTTACGGCATCCTTTTACAGTCTGATAATTTCAGAGCTTATACAGGTGTGTTAAATTTGTGTTTTATTTATATTATTTTAATTTATTTATTCATAGGAAAGTTTTTTTTAATGGATATTAGGCGTAAGAAAATGATGAACTCTTTATTTTGTTTTAAGGGCAAACGGATTAATCTTTCGTAATCGAGCTCCGCGCGATATAGATAAATTAAAATATATTTCACGCTTTAAAATTGTTTTAAAACCATAGACAATCAGTAAACTGAGATGAACTTTGCAAACAAATACCATTTGGGAAAAAAGCCTATTTTGTGATCAAAAAATTTAAATTGTACGATTACAAATATGTTAGATTTGTGTTTTTTCAATATTATTCTTTTATTTGTTTATAAAAAGAGTATTAATTTCGTTAATTTGCTTTTCACAAATAAATTAGATTGGTGGTTTTTTTTTACTAATATTCTTTTATTTGTTTATAAAGGAAGTATTAATTTCGTTATGCAAAAATAGTCAGAAAAAATGCTGAAAAATGTTTGTTGCTTTATGTGCAAAATGGTTATTATTATTATGTATTTAAAATTGCACGTGATAAGATAAACTTTAAAAAAATCATGCTTAAAATTTATTTTAGAAAATATAATACATCAGTCAATTAAGATACAGTTTTTAAACAAATTGCATTTAAAAGTAATTTTTTCCGTATGCGACGAAAATGGAAAATGTACGATGGTCAGAAGATTAAAAAATTGCAGTAGCGAAAATTTCAAGACCGAAATTTTACGTGAAGTGTTGCCATTCGCAAAATGACATCAGCGTTACGCACACATACGCTTGTTCTTTGTAATATAGAAACTTAATCAGTAAATTATAATAAAGATCAGTTATTAGGATGTGGTTATCAATTGAGACTCTGATGCTTGGTAATCGGGAATGAAAAACAGCAATTTTCTTTTTCTCAACATTTGCATACGCACTTCTCATATCCATATTCATCATTAAAAAAAAAAAAAAATATTTTGTTTGATCATTTAAAAATCATTTTAATTCAAATCTTGAAGTCACGATTGTCAGCAACATTTTTATATAAACAGGCACATTCTTTACTTAAGATTCTTATCTCAATTCCGGAGAGTAAAAATTTCCGTAATTTATGTTTTTCAGACGCATTTGTTTTAAAATGTTTAGTTTTATCTAAGAAAATGATCGTTTTCTTTTAAATATGACTTCATTTTCACTTAAATAAGCATTTCGCTTAGAGTCTGAAACTTAGTATCAGTGCACATGCAGAAGAAAAAACAATATAGAAAATTTATCAGGGAAAATGCGTGTTTTCAAAAGCAGTATGTCATTTTCCGTTATTATGCCCCTAATATAATATTCTGCTCCTAATGGGAATTTGCGCCACTAAACCCTATACAACTATTTTTCATTTTTATCAGAAAATAGCATGAATAAAAATAAAAATACCGCATTGTTTCTCTCTTGTCTGCAATAATGAAAGCCATCCAAATTTCAACAATTTGAAGAAATTTCATAAAATTAAAATATAAAACTGGGGATATTTTAAAAAAACATATAGTGCGACCACATCTACAAATGAAGAGCTTTTAGTTTAAAAAAAATATTAGTAAAATTGGTTCAGCAGAAAGATCAGGGCAGATGACTAAAAAACACATTTGTGTTTTACATATACATATTATATAAAATTAGGAAAGAATAAATTAAGCAAATTATGTTATTTTGATAAAATTATAGTAGAATGTCCTAAGGAATAGCATTAGAATTTTATTATTCAAGAGAGTTTTGGACAAAAACTTCCAGGAACATGATATTATTTTAAACCACGAATTATTTGTTTGCTTGTCTAACTCGGCGAAGCAAATCCATCCAGGCGAGAATCATCAATTTCTGTAGTATAAGTCGCTATTATTTGCATATCCCCTGTCTTTTATAAAGACATTCTGAATTTTTGTAAAACACTGCGTTTTTATCATTGTGGGATTTCAATTACATTATTCTCAAAAGTGAAGCATTTTCACCAGTGAAGAAATTCAAAGCAGCTGGGCTGTGACAATGACGCACTTCTACAAAACATAATTCATGTTTAAGAATTAAAATACACTTTTTTTTTTGTAAAGTGACGTCGTTTGCATCCGCTAAAGCAATTCACTTTTACAATACAGTCTTAAACTTCGTCCATAGAAAAGTATGCATATGACGTCATTATCAGTAAATAACAGACAATATTCTTGATACAGCCCATATTTTGATTTCAAATTTTTTTTCAGATTTTATGAGAAAATGGCAACAAAATGATACAGTATCTCCTATTTTCGACTATTTTCAGTTTACTTTCAATAGAAATGGGATACTGTTGTTGCCACGATAAGAAAAATGGTATTAAAAACTACAAAAAAATAAATATCTCAAAAATAAATTGAGATACAGCTTTCAAACAAATTGCATTTAAAAGAGCATTTTTTTCCTTATACGACGGTGTAAAAATTTAAAATGTGCGATGTTTAGAAAATTAAAAATTTGCAGTAGAGAAAATTGCAAAACGAAAATTTTATTTCGAATTTCAAAGTGTTGCCATTCGTAAAATGACGTATGGGTTACGCACAGATATGTTTGTCCTTTATAATATAGATAGATTCTGACATTGCAAAATCTTCGTTTATATTGAAACCAACAGACACAGTAAGCAGTTTTTGGCATTTTCCCCAAATTTATTTTCTGGATACGGCAAGTTTTGAAAAATTATAGGTACTCTCAAATTGAAAAGGACTTTTACAGAAAAATTAAATATGTGTTTTTTTTATCACAGTAAAACTTTGTTTTTACGTCAGGGACCAAAATATAAAATGCAAACAGTGGAAAAACTTAAATTGTAAGGAAATACACATAAATTTGTGGGCCCCTGAAATTGGTGGGCCCAGGGCCGATGCCCCGGAGGCCCGTGCATTAATCAAGCCCTGTACGTTGTACTTTTTTTTGTAATATTTTACTGTGATTTTTAGTTTTAATATGCAATCTCATTTATAAATTTTATAAATGTTTTAATACATTTAAAAATTAAAACAAATTAAATCTTTTAATTACCTAAATAACAGCTTTAAAATAACTTTTCTCATTAAAATAAAAGCCAACTCTCAAATAAAAAGAAATGCAACAAGTTGTGAGCTTCTTAAAATTCCTATATTATTTTCAAAATGTTTTTTTGCATCTTGAAACTTTTTGCAGATGCTTAATTAGTAGTTTATGTCGTGGTTTTTATAAAAGTTTTAAAAACAACTTCTTACATTCTCGTTACGGTGGATATTTTCAAGCTCTTGATTGGCTTTTAACATTTAAATTTTGTTTTTGAAACGTGTTATTTGTTATTTGTGGACAAACGAAATTAGGTATTTAATTGTAACAAAATTTTATTTTTAATGATACTGGAACTTTAAAAAATATATTTCAACGATATATTGATATTGCTGAAACAAGTGTTTCGTATTTAAGTAAGATAAGAAGTTAAAGTTCATTTGTACTTAAATACATATTGTAATTTTGCCAAAGCCAAAAAAAAAAAAAACCTATCAATAATTTTTTACTGATTTCAATGTAATCCTTGGCTGCATTTTCTTGGAAATATCCATATATTCCTTAATTTATACATCGGATAGAAATTTTCAAAACAATGTTTCAGTTACATTTAAATCAGAATTGTATAAGGCATAATTATAAAAGATTATTAGTTTAAGTTTGTACAATCTCAATAAAATAAAATACAAATGTTGATTTAAATGCGAGGCATCGTGAGCTTCCTTAATTTACCACATTACTTGAGAAATACTTATGTATTCAACTAAAAGTTCCTGCACTTTAAAGCCTTTTAAGAACGTCTAATAACTAATTATTGTCATGATCATTATAGATTCTTAAACCTAATTTTAAAACTATCGCTCTTATGGACCTCTTCAAGCTCGTGTCTGTTCGTTTAGGATTCTTAAATTATGTTTCTTGTTTTATGTAAATTAAATGTTTATGTACATTTTAAAGAAAACTCACTTATTATTTTAATTGATTATGCAGCAATTTATTCATTTGGAACATTTTAAAAGAAACCTCATGCAAATATTTGCTTAACCCCTTAATTCTATTTCCCGTGATATTCACGGACTGTGTCTTTTATTCAGATTGTTTGATTCCCACCAGTTTTATAAAATAGTGTAATTGGTGTCATTTGTGTCATTAAATGATTGGTGTCATTATCGTATCATTTTACCTGTCCTTAAATAAGGTGAATATTTTTTTTTCAAAAAGGGGTGCCAATAAGCAATTTGAATTTTAAAATCGAATTTTAAAATTAATTATTTATTGAAAGGCATTTTTTGAATTATCATTTTTGGTAAGATTTCACTTCCTGAAATAAATAATTCTCAACAAATCATTAAATCACTCTGTTAAAGTATACAATATAACATAATAAATGAATTTAATAAAATGAGTTCTTAACTTTAATAGATATTGAAAAAAAGGAACACAAATATGAAAAATCCAAGTTTTGAGAAAATGTTAATTAAAGCTGTGCAGCAGTTTTGCCAGTCGGCTACTTTTTTAAATTTCTGATTTCTTTATTGGCACCACTTTTTTGAAATCGTAAAATTCGCCTTGTTTAATGGCATATTATTTAACCCTTAAATCCCGGGTGTTGCTTTTCGGCAACATACCCAATTTAGGATTATAAATACTATTAGAATAATATTGAAGATATAATCCCTAATGTTGCCAATAAAATGCATTCTGAAAATATTATTAAATCCATTTTCAACATTTAGATGGCAACACTTGTGCTGTTTAAGAATAAAGATAGATTTATTTTTTCAATTGTTGATACATGTTCTTTTTGTTTTGTTTGGAAGCTTGCGAAATACCCTATTTTGTTCAACAGTGAGCAAGTAAAATTTATTTCTTACATTCTCGTTACGGTGGATATTTTCAAGCTCTTGATTGGCTTTTAACATTTAAATTTTGTTTTTGAAACGTGTTATTTGTTGTGTACTCTTAAAATTCTTGTGTTTTTAATATTATAGAATTTTACCAAGGAAAGTTACTTTTTTCAAATAAACACCAGTATTGCCGATTAGTAACAAAGAGTTTTTTAGCGGTAAACCATACTTAAAATTAAATATGATTTTTTAAAATATTTTTCCCATGATTTATTTAGAAAAAGAAAGCCGAAAAACATTTTTAAAATGATTTTTGAAAATTCAGGCATTTAAGGGTTAAGGAGAAAACAAGCGGAATTTTACCACTTCAGAAAATTGGGCCAATCAAGAAATCTGAATTTAAAAAAAAAAAACCCACTGAGGTGAAGTGCTCTTAGAAAGAATGAAAAAATCCAACACTATATATATATATATAAACATGTGTAATACACCGTTGAAAAGATTAAACTGTTTAATGATATAAAAAAGTAAAAATCGATTTTTTTGTTGAATTTCTCTTTCCCGGTCCCCTTAAGGGGTTAAGAGGGAATGTTACCTCCAAAACAGTTTGAGATGAAAGGGTAATTTTATCTTTAAAGTCAATTTTCTCAAAACGGTCATTTTGATCACTACGCGCATGATTTTTAAGAGACGGCTCGATAGAATTTTATAAAATTTTGATTGAAGGTATAAATTTTATAAAAGTTCAAAATTATCTGCTATTAAGCTCATCAAGTACGAAATTGCTCTTTAATTTTTTTTCTTAAGAACTAATGCAAGGCATTTTAGGAACATATTATTTTGTAGTTCTAGATATAGAATTTACCAGGAACTGAAGTCTACATCAGATTCATTGGACTATAGCAGATTTACTGTAGTTTAGGAAACGGCAATTTAAGATGATGAGGCCAGTGATGAGCAATGCACCAGGGTCAGAGATAAGAGAGTAAGTCTCCCAAGTCACATTTGTTTCCGTGAGAACAGTATCTCCAAAAAATTCACAAAATGGTTGCCAGTAAACACATTTTCCCTTGAAAAGGGCATTTCTATGACCGCTTATGCATTACAGGAGTGCTATAGACACAATATAAGAGATCATGAAGTGAATCAAGGTTTTATGGCCAGCGCGCGGGCGAAACATACAAACTGATCTTATATTTGTTGCAGAGATCAGCAAATAATGGGAGCGAATACTCGAATCTCACAAAAGTACGTTGGAAGTTGCAGGCGAGTAAAAAATACAGATGCAAGTGCGTTTTTAACATCTGGATAAGTTCGTTAATAATGGTGTATGCAAAGATCATGGCTAAATAAGAGAATGGGCAGTGGTTTTGTGACGGCTGCGCAATGAAACTAATTTACATTTTCTTTATTTTGTTTTTATATCTCTCAAAGAGCAGCCGGATAAGTGTTGCTTATACATATTACAGGACATCAAAGAGGGAATATATTTAAAAGAAATTCAGTTGTCTTAAACGTATATTGCCAGATAAATTGTATATTTTGAACAATTAAATGGGAAGGGGAATTGTAAGAATATATGATTCCTATGTCATAGATATTACATATCAACTCAATATAAAATTTGGCTCTCTCTGATAATACAATTATGTTAAAAAGATGCGCTGAAGTCATATAAGGTAAATTCAATTCATTTATATATATATATATAAAATTATATTTCAATCCATATAAGGATCACTTTTACCTGCAATTTGCCAATTTTTATTGTATCTGACCCTTTAATAACGACAATTTATTCTATTTTTTCGTTTCTTTGTGAGAAATGTGTAATATTTATTTATTTGTAAATAACATTGATATTATTAATTGCTGAAAAACTTATAAACATATTCCAAAAATAAAATTATAATAGTTTAAATACATAAAGTACCTCCAATGTTAAGAATAAGCACTTAAAAATAAGAAACACTAGTCGGATATGGCAGACCCAAAACTTTCTTCTATCTCACTAGGGGGCTCGGCCCCCTACGAGCTACGCTCGCCAACCCCCGTCCAGACACCGTAGACTCTAAATGCACGCTAATTTGATCGGCTTTAAAAAGATTTCGAAAGATTGAATTATAATTTAAAAAACAGTGGCGATCTCTCCATAAACGGATTTCTATTCATTTCTCTTTGATTGGGGAATTTTAACGCCAAATCCGTTGCGGTACTACTTGATTATCCCGTCGACCAATTTCACCAAATTATATAAATCGCCAAACCACTCGCCAAATTATACAAATTGACATAATTTTTATTTTAAATAACGAAAAAACAAATAAATTAGTACAACATTAATAAAAATACAAATAAAACGTCGAAATAAAAATAACTTGATGACGTAGACACGTGTAACAACATTTCAAAATAAGCTAATATAAAAGAAATTAAGTAAACAGAGTCTTTGTCTCCTGGTATTTTTTAACAAAGTGAAAAGAAAGTTCTTTTAAATGAGACATTTTAAATTAATCGTTTTTAATCTGACGTAATTTTGACCAAACTATTCTCTCTCTTTTTAATATTCACGTGAAAATACTTGTGTTAGAAATTAAATATTATTTGCACTTTCCTAACAAAAATAGTTGAAAAGTATCCTCTTAAAATATCAAATAAATGTCTAGCGCAATTTCTAAATTTAAACCGTTTTGCAATATTATTTTGTGTTCATTTTATGTAATAACTTTAATGTGACGTAAATATGACATAATTTCTCCTATTTAAGACTTCTAACGCATGTTAATAAATTTATTGCTTTACAAATTCCTTTCTCTCTTAAAATTCACGTGTAATTATAGTTTTTATGACATAATTTTGAATAAGTTCCTGCTTTTTGCGCATAATTATTTAATTCTAATTCCAAATGTTTTTTCTGTTTATAATAGTCACGTGTAAATAAATTTTTAATTTATTTTATGTAATAACTGTAATGTGACGTAAATAGGACGTAATTTCTCCTATTTAAGACTTCTAACGCATGTTAATAAATTTATTGCTTTACAAATTCCTTTCTCTCTTAAAATTGACGTGTAATTATAGTTTTTATGACATAATTTTTAATAAGTTCCTGCTTTTTGTACATAATTATTTAATTCTAATTCCAAATGTTTTTTTCTGTTTATAATAGTCACGTGTAAATAAATTTTTAATTTATTTACACGTATAAATAAATATATATATATATATATATATTTGAAGCAAACATTATTGCTTCCGCTGTTTATACAGTTGGCAACAGTTTAAATTAATATCACTTTCTAAAATCTGTTAAAAATATCTATAGAAATTCTGAAAATCTGAATTTAAAATAGAAATAAAACCTCAAAAAATTATTCAAAATAAAAAAATTAATGCAATCTGCACTCCGGCAAATTCTAACGCATAAAATGATCTAAAAATGATTAAATTCCTATGAACAGTTTTTGCTCCTATAAAATTTTTTTAGTGGAACGATTTTGTCCAACTTTAGCATTAAATATCTCTTAAAATAATTCTTCGATCTGAAAACTGTCTGCATCAGCGTGTTTATCAAACATTTCTGTATAATACTACCGATTTTCATATTTTTGTATGCAGTATTTTTGTTAATATTAACGAAGAAAGACCTCCGGTCACAAAAAATTAAAAACCGGCGGCGGCGGCGGCGGCGGCGGCGGCGGCGGCGGCGGCGGTGACAGCGGTAGTTACTTTTTTTTAGAATAGAGAGATACCTGTTATTACTTCCTCAAAAATGCAGCATAACTGATTTACTCTAAAATCTAATCAGCAACAACTTATGTCAACTTCTAATTGAATTTGAAGTTTGATGAAAATCTCTGCATTAGTCTTTGAGATAGAGCTATTGCGGAAATCGTGAAGCACATCAGCGGCATCTGTTGGGCAATTTACACCAAAAACGTATCAGGATTAAAGGGGGACAGGATATCAGGGACTAACAGAATGTAAAGTTTGATGAAAATTCTTGCATCAGTTCCTGAGATACAGCTATTGCGACAATTGTGAAAAATGCAGCATAGAAGTTCCATCTGTTGAGCAATTTACACCAAAAACTAAAGAGCGCTAACTTATATCAGGGACTAAGAGCTTCAGAAGTTTGATGAACATTCATGAATTAGTTCTTGAGATACAGCTATTGTGATAATCATGAATAATGCAGCATTACAACTCCACCTATTGGGCGATATACACCAAAAAGTTATCAGCATCAAATTATATCAAGGCCTAATCGAATCTGAAGTTGTCTGAAAATCCGAGCTTTCATTCTGAAGATATAGCTATTGTGGAAATTATGACTAATGCGGCATAGCAGCTCCACCTGCTGGGCGAATTACACGCAAAAGTAATCAGCACCAAGTTATCTCTAACTGAACCTAACTGAATCTAAAGTTTTATTAAATTCCATTCATTAATTTTTGAGATATAGCGCCCACAAAATTTGTATCACACACAGAGTATATTCACAGGCAGACATTTTGTAAAAACATGTTTTTCGGGATCCCTGACCCCTAAAATGTGTAAATTCGTTGAAAACCGTAACTAGAAAATGTTCACGAATCCAATACTTTCTTCAAAGAAAAGTAATAACAGTGTTTTAGTGTTTTCGACTTCTAATAGTTCCGAGTATTTATCCTTCTTAGCAGCAAATTATAATTTTTACATTCTTCTATTTTTACAAGAAGAAAGTATTGGATATATGAAAATTTTCGAATTCCGTTTTTCGACGGATTTACACGCTTGAGAGGTCAGAGATTCCGAAAAACATGTTTTTAGAAAATGTCTGTCTGTGAGTCTGCTTGTCTGTGTGGGACCCAACTTTTTTGGTCGCTCTATCGCAAGAACTAATGAACTTACTAAAACTTTAGATTAAGTCAGTCCCGAATATAAACTGGTGCTAATTACGTTTTGGTGCAAATCGCTCAACAGGTGGAGCTGGTATGCTGCATTCTTCACGATTTTCGAAATAGGTATATCTCAAGAACTAATGCACGGTTTTTTATCAAAACCGTTATCTTTTTATATAATTTGGTACTGATTACTGTTTAGTGTAAATCGTCCAACAGATGGCGCTGCAATGCAGCATTATTCATGATTATAGCAATAGCTCTACCCCAAGAATTAATTCACGAATTTTCTCCAAACTTCAGATTCAGTTACTCCCGGATATATACCGGGTGTCCCAAAAATGACTGATGTATTTTAAAATTTAATAATTTGCAAACGGTGACAGATATTAAAAAAATTCTTGCAGGAGGGTTATGTAAGATGTCAGGTGTTTTTTTACTATGATTCTTGACTTTAGTTCGAGTTTCAAACAATAGGTCCTCAGTCCAGACCGATTTTTGGTACTTCGGGATTAATTTCAGTACAATTTAATCTCCTTTTTCGCATGGAAGAAGAGAGAGGTCGAAAAATCGAGCTTAGTGCTTGCAGCGCCATCTATAGATGTTATTTCTAACTAAAACTGAGAATCGCAGCATAAAATCTCCTAACATCTTGCATAACACTCCTGCAGGAATTTTTTAAATATCTGTCATCGTTTGCAAGTTACTGAATTTTGAATTTCATCAGTCCTTTTTGGGATACTCGGTATTAGTGCTGTTTAGTATTTTGCGTAAATCGCCCAAAATGTGACGCTGCTAGGCTGCATGTATATCGATTTTCACAATAACTGTATCTCAAGGACTAATGGATGAATTTTCATCAAACTTCAGATTCAGTCAGCCCCGGATAGAAATTGTTTCTGATTATTTTTTGGAGTAAATCGACTAACAGGTGGCGCGGTTATGTAGATATTTTTACGATTTCCGTAATTTTCTACCCCCAAAACTAATGCACGTATTTTCATCCAAATTCAGACTCAGCTACAACTTGACATAAGTTGTTGCTTATTAGATTTTGGTATAAATCACCTAATTGGTGACACCGCTATGCTTTATTTTTCGGAAAATATTAACATGTATGAGATAGAGGAAAGTTTTCGGACTACCACATCCGACTAGTTTATGACTGTTTTCCATGATTTGAACTGGAAATTTAATTTTATTTAATGTGGCTTTATCCGACAAATTTAATATCTGAACAGTTTATGTATTTTATGGATATTAAGATGACTCCAACTTTTCAGAGAGAAAAGAGAAAGAAAGGAGTATTTCTAAAATTTCATATATAGAATTCTGTCATATATTTCATGCAAGTATTAGTGCATTATTTCATGCCAATGTAGGAGCAATTTTTTACGCCAATGTTGGAGCAATTTTTTATGCCAAGTTGGGGCATTATTTCATACCAATGTTGGGCAATATGCATTTCCATTATTGGATAAATGTTTCATTCCAATATTGGGACTATATTTAATGCCAATATTGGAGCAATATATCATGTCAATATTGAAGCAATATTTCAATTCATTAAGGCACAATATTGGCTACAAATATTGGATTAATAAGGGTAATATGTAAGCAACCCAACATTGTGGCAATATTTCATGCCAATTTTTAGCCAACATGTAGTTAATATTGGCCAAATATTTGTTGACTACTGAGGATGAATCATATATTTTAATATATTTTGTTGATATTTTATATTTTATTTACGTATGTATTTCATTTAGAGCAGAATATGTGTTCTTGCTTTCAGTTATTTTAGCACAAGTAAAGCAATGCGTTAATTATTCGCTTTTTAGAAGAATCTTACTTTCTCTGTCATCTTCATTTCACTTAGTGATGTAGCTGCATGTCTAATCATAAGTGAAAAGTAGCTATTCTTCTTACATTTTGTAATGGAAACTACCTAATGTAATATGGAAATACAATATCTACTTTCACTGATTCTTTGCATTTATTTTATTCTTTTCATTTGAACGTGCTCTGGCATTTTCAGACTTTCTATATAATTTATTTTTTTTTTCACATACAAAAAATTAATATGAGCTGTTGCCCTTTTTTACCTTATGCAAAACTACATTTATACTTGAGAGACGTTTTACATAAAGAATATACGTGATCTCTGAAATAAATTGCATTAAGTTATTCATAAAATATTCTAAAGGGAAATGTATTTATTCGACGAATATTCACTATTGTGTAGGATGTTTTCAGCCAAATCTTCAGATTCGTGTGGACAATAAAATAACACGTTATAAAAATCTTCAGCATCTCGAGTTACCGTTTATAAAAAATATTACTCTGTATTCCAAAACAGTGCAGTAAATACATATGAAGTGATAAATTTGAAAAGAACATTCCTTTATTCATTTATAAATTACAGTGAAAAATATAAGTGCGCGCACATAATAAAAGAAACATGCGAGTAAAAAACTTTCTTGTGAAAAACTATTGTGCGTGTTTCCTTTCTTTCTCTTTAAAGAAAAAAAATGGTGTAAATAAAATCATAAGGTGAAATGCAATATTGCAGCTTGATCCTGTCACAAACTGCACAATATGAACTGTAAAAGTTATCTGTTTACTTATAATGTAAACAGATTTTATTATAGATGGGGCCGCGGCGAGAGACCTCTTTTCGTTCGCAGCCCTTTATTCTTCTACTCTATTCCGACTCTTTTGCGGAAGCAAGGTTCATAGGTCCCCAGCCACGTCCCGAGTAAAAGACACTCTAGCGAAAGCCAGGTTGAAAGAAAATAAATCAAAAATTGAAACCGGACAAATTTAAAAGGAAAATTACGCAAATTAAACACACCGAAAAGCCGGAAGGGTGGACTTGGGGTGATAAAGCTACCGAGATACTCCTGCTACTTCGAGCCTATTATTAGATCCTATCCGTAATTTATACGGATTATAAAAGTTTAAAATATGCATTTTATTTAAATTTCCAAGAAATTTCGGTTCGCATCCGCAGCCTTCATCAGGGAAAATTTTCCTTAACTTCCGTTTCATGCATTCAAATACGTAATTTCTTTCGAAATAGGAGAGTCTATAATTCTCCCTTCAGCGACACCTAAGAATTATAGACTCTCCCAGTTCAAACAAAAGAACGTATATGAATGAATGGAACAGCAGTTAATGAAAATATTTCCTGACGACGGCTGCAGATGTAGACCGAAAGGACTCGGGAATTTAAATAAAATGTATATTTTAAACTTTTAACATCTGTATTATTATTTGCCACCTTTTAAATAAACAGAGACAGTGAACTCTTAAAATTCATACTGTGCTGCTTGTAAAAAGTAGAGTACATTGTACTATAAAGAAAACATCTTATTTATCCTTCATTTTAACCCGTATTAATAGATTTTAGTTAAACGTAATACAAAAAAATATATATATACATATTGAAGGTAATTTTTTATTTAATGAAATAACGAAATACCAGAGACAGGCATGAGGGTTTTGTAATGCATACTTTGAGATTTTTTTCTGATAACTTTTTGTCATTAAGTTTTCATTAATTGCATTTTTTTTAAAAACGACGTACTGCCTGTTTAAAAACATTTTTTCAGTCTCATAACTGAAGTTATACATGCAATAAAGTATCACAAATATAAGAGTAACAAAGTAATAATTTTAGTGTTAATATTAATGTTAATTAATATATCATATTTATTGAAGATTAAAATTTTTACTTCTGAAATGTTTGCATCGAAAAAATACACACAAGAAAAAAAAAGAAAAAAAAATCGGAAAAGTTTCCCAAAGTTACGAACAGCAAAATAGAAATTATGGATATCCGAGAAGAGTTTATTCTACATTTTCGTTTGTGATTAAATAAAATTTATCATAGATAAAGAATCACATTTTTTTTTAAAGTGCGTCTTATAATAAAAAATAAAAATAAAAAAGGAACTATTTAGAAGCAGCGGGGTTTAAATCTGAAATAGGGGAGACAATACATTTTGGATATGTTTGAAATATTTAAATTTTAATATTCTAAAATAGAAGAGAAATGTATTTGAGTAAGGTCAGTGATCAACTGTTTAAAAAAAAAAAATGTGATTAGTTCATTTTATATGAAACTAGCAAATCCCGCGGCTTTGCTCGCGTAATATTTGAAATATGCCAAATGATATTTATATGTCTAATTTTTATTAAAAGTACTAACTAATTTTTTTTTTATTAAAAGGTTTTATTTTATTTTATTAAAAGGTTTTTTATTAAAAGGTACTTGTTACTTTTAGGAATAATTCAAAAATTACTATTTAAAACACAGTTTGATTAAACATCATTATTACACTGAATTAGGCAGAAATGAGACTTAAATTAATAAAACGAAATAAAACCAAATAAATGATAATTTAGAAAATATTTTGAAACTTTTACGCTCAATTAAAATGCTCATTTCAGTATTCATTTCAAGTTTTGAATTTTTTGGAAACCATCTTCTTATATCTTAAAATTAACTATCTTGTCAAATTCCAAGTCCTACCACCTCTCTCAACATAATGGGCTATGTTGAAATAGGATCTGCCACCATTAATTTGCCAACATTACTTTTGAAATCGATTTGTTATTTCCTAATATTCCACAGAAACGTAATTTAGAAAACATTCAAAGGCCTTTTTTAGAATGTTTGTTGTTCCTGTAAACCCCAGGTGGTAGAATCATCGGCATAAAATATAGCCTGTGTAGGATCAGAGACGAGACTGTTACCATTGATTCGCAACTATTACTTTTACAATCGGTTTATATTCCCTGAAACTGCATAGAAATCGTAATTTAGGACTTTTTTAGAATGCTTTTCGCACCTCCCCTTCGCTTCACCCCTTTTTAATTTGAATTTATTTTCGACAGTCATTCGAGGGCATTTATACTTTATAAGTAACTATATACCATGCCATACTTAAAGTTTCTAGCCTTTTTAGTATCACAGAAATCGCAATTTAGAAAGTTTTTAACTCCTACAACCCTCTGGTAGTAGTCGTACAGACATAAAATACAGCTTATGTTTGAGCAGGTTCTATCACCAACAATATGTCATCATTATTTTTTTAATCGGTTTGGTATATTATAAGTTTGCTTAAAAATTGCAATTTATAACGCTTTTCACTCACTTAATTTTTTTAAATATGGAATTTTCTTTCGACTGTTCTTAATAAGCAGTTGCATCTTGTAAGTAAATACCATGCCATACTTCAAAGTGTTAGACCCCTCAGTTGTGCAAAAAAACGCAAATTAGAACATGTTTTACTTTTGCAGCCCTCAGATGGTAGTGAGAGCAACATAAAATATAACCTATGTTATAGCATGGACTGTCACCATTGATTTGCAACCATTACTTTTGAAATAGCTTTGGTATTTCCTGAGATTGAGTAGAAATCGCAATTTAGAACGGTTTTAGAACGGTTTTCGCACATTTTCACCCATTTTTAAATTTCCAATTTTTTCGAAATTGTTCTTAAAGATCATTTATATCTAATGAATATGTACCTTGCCTAATTTTAAGTTGCAAGCCCCTACCGATCACAAAAATCGAAATTTAGGACGCTTTTTTGCTTCTGCAACGTCTAGATGATAGTGATACCGACATAAAATGTTAGAAATCCTTTATATCTAATAATAAGCTAATATTTCAAATTCCATATTTCTAGACCCTTCAGTAACGCAAAAATCAAATTTTTTGAACGTTTTTTGCTCCTGCACACCCTTTCGGGTAGTGGCACCGACATAAAACATAGCCTATGTTGGAGCAAGGCTTCTCACCGTCATTTTGACACCATTATTTTTCAAATCAGTTTTGTATTTCCTGAGATTGTTTAGAAACCACCATTTAGAACGTTTTTTAGAACGCTTTTCGCGCATTTTCACCCCTTTTAACTTTCGAATTTTTTAAGAACTGTTCTTAGACGCCATTTATATCTTATAAATAACTAATATTCCAAATTTCATAATTCTAGGCTCTTCAGTAGCGAAAAAATCGCATTTTTAGAACGTTTTTATCTCTTCCGCCCCCTTTGGGGGATAGTGGCACCGACATAAAACATAGCCTATGTTGGAGCAAGGGTTGTCACCGTCATTTTGACACCAATATTTTTTAAATCGGTTTGTTATTTCCTCAGATTGTGTAGAAACTACCATTCAGAACGTTTTTTAGAACGCTTTTTGTGCATTTTAACCCCTTTTAAATTTCGAATTCTTTAAGAACTGTTCTTAGACACCATTGATATCTTATAAGTAACTGATATTCCAAATTTCATATTTCTAGGCCCTTCAGTAACGCAAAAATCGCATTTTTAGAACGTTTTTTGTTCCTGCACCCCCTTGGGGGTAGTGGCACCGACATACAATATAGCCTATGTTCTAAGTTGGATTAACATAATCATTTTGATACCATTACTTTTGGAATCGGTTCGGTAGTTCCAGAGCTTACCTCCGACAAATAAACAATTTTTTCCTCTTTATAATAGGAGTATAGAAGTATAGACTAGCAAACCCCGCGGCTTCGCTCGCGTAATATTTGAAATATGCCAAGTGATATTTATATGTCTAATTTTTATTAAAAGGTACTAACTAAATTTTTATTTTATTAAAAGGTGTTCTTTATTAAAAGGTACTTATTCCTTTTAGGAATAATTCAAAAATTACTATATAAAACACAGTTTGATTAAACATCATTATTACACTGCATTAGGCAGAAATGAGACTTAAATTAATAAAATGAAATAAAACTAAATAAATGATAATTTAGAAAATATTTTGAAACTTTTATGCTCAATTAATACGCTTATTTCAGTATTCATTTGAAGTTTTGAATTTTTTAGAAACCATCTTCTTACATCTTAAAATTAACCATCATGTCAAATTCCAAGTCCTACCACCTCTCTCAAAATAAAGGGCTATGTTGAAACAGGAACTGTCACCATTAGTTTGCCAACATTAATTTTGAAATCGGTTTGTTATTTCCTAATATTCCACAGAAACGTAATTTAAAAAGCTTTTAAAGCCCTTTTTTAGAACGTTTGATTTTCCTGTGAACCCCAGGTAGTAGAATCGCCGGCATAAAATATAGCCTGTGTAGGATCAGAGACTGTTACCATTGATTCGCAACTATTACTTTTATATCGGTTTATATTCCCTGAAATTGCATAGAATCGTAATTTAGAATTTTTTAGAATGTTTTTCGCACCTCCTCTTCGCTTCACTCCTTTTTAATTCGAATTTATTTTCGACGTTACTTCGAGGGCATTTATATTTTATAAGTAACTACCATGTCATATTTAAAGTTTCTAGCCTTTTCAGTATCACAGTAATCGCAATTTAGAAAGTTTTTAGCTCCTGCAACCCTCTGGTGGTAAGGGAACAGACATAAAATATAGCTTATGTTTGAGAAGGTTCTATCACCAAAATTTTTCATCATTATTTTTTTAATCGGTTTGGTAATTTATAAGTTTGCTTAAGAATTGTAATTTAAAACGCTTTTCACTCATTTCATTTTTTTAAAATTTGGAATTTTCTTTCGACTGTTCTTAGAAAGCAGTTGCATCTTGTAAGTAAATACCATGAAATACTTCAAAGTTTTAGATCCCTCAGTTGTGGAAAAAACGTAAATTAGAACATGTTTTGCTTTTGCAACTCTCAGATGGTAGTGACAGCAACATAAAATATAACCTATGTTATAGTAGGGACTGTCACCATTGATTTGCAACAATTACTTTTGAAATAGCTTTGGTATTTCCTTAGATTGAGTAGAAATCGCAATTTAGATCGTTTTTAGGACGCTTTTCGCGCATTTTCACACCTTTTTAATTTTCCAATTTTTTCGAAACTGTTCTTAAAGATCATTTATATCTAATAAATATGTACCTTGCCTAATGTGTAGTTGCTAGCCCCTACCGATCACAAAAATCGAAATTTAGAACGCTTTTTTGCTCCTGCAACGTCTTGGTGATAGTGATTCCGGCATAAAATAGCGTCTATGTTAGAGCAGGGGATGTCAGCATCAATTTCCTACCATTACGTTAGAAATCAGATTCATTCTTCCTGAGATATTGCCAACAAATCGGCATTTAGAACGTTTTTAGTACGCTTCTCGCGCATTTTGCTCCTGCATCTCCTCTGGGGTAGTGGAAACAGATATAAAATATAGCCTATCTTGGAGCAAGATCTGTCACCATCATTTTTACACCATTATATTTGAAATCGGTTCAGTACTTTCTGAGATTGCACAGAAATCGCAATTTAGAAAGTTTTTTACAATGCTTTTTGCGTATTTTGACCCCCTTTTAAATTTCGATTTTTTTAGGAAATGCCCTTAGAGATCATTGATATCTTATAACTAACTACTATTCCAAATTTCACTATTCTAGGCCCTTCCGTAAAGAAAAAGCCGCAATTTAGAACGTTTTTCTCCTGCACCACCTTTGGGATAGTAGAACCGACATAAAACATCGCCTATGTTGGAGCAAGGGTTGTCACCATCAATTTGACGCCATTATTTTTTAGATCGGTTTGGTATTTCCTGAGATTGTGTAGAAATCACCATTAGAACGTTTTTTAGAACGCTTTTCGCGCATTTTCACCCATTTTAAATTTCGAATTGTTTAAGAACTGTTCTTAGACATCCTTTATATCTAAGAAGTAGCTAATATTTCAAATTTCATATTTCTAGGACCTTCGGTAACGCAAAATTCGGATTTTTAGAACGTTTTTTGCTCCTGCACCCCCTTTCGGGTAGTGGCACCGAAGTAAAACATAGCCTATGTCGGAGCAAGGGTTGTCACCGTCATTTTGACACCCTTATTTTGACACCGTTATTTTTTAAATCGGTTTAGTATTTCCTGAGATTGTGTAGAAATCACCATTTAGAACGTTTTTTAGAACGATTTTCGCACATTTTCACCCCTTAAAATTTCGAATTGTTTAAGAACTGTTCTTAGAAATCCTTTTATCTAATAAATAGCTAATATTTCAAATTTCATATTTCTAGGCCCTTCAGTATCACATAAATCGCATTTTTAGAACGTTTATTGCTCCTGCACCCCATTTGGGGTAATGACACCGACATAAATCATAGCCTATCTTGGAGCAAGCGTTGTCACCATCATTTTGACACCAATATTTTTTAAATCGGTTTGGTATTTCCTGAGATTGTGTAGAAACTACCATTTAGAACGTTTTTTAGAACGCTTTTTGTGCATTTTCACCCCTTTTAAGTTTCGAATTGTTTAAGAACTGTTCTTAGACATCATTTATATCTTATAAATAACTAATATTCAAAATTTCATATTTCTAGGCCCTTCAGTAACACATAAATCGCATTTTTAGAACGTTTTTTGCTCCTACACCCCCTTTGGGGTAGTGGCACCGTCATAAAACATACCCTATCTTGGAGCAAGCGTTGTCACCATCATTTTGACACCAATATTTTTTTAATCGGTTTGGTATTTCCTGAGATTGTGTGGAAACTACCATTTAGAACGTTTTTTAGAACGCTTTTTGTGCATTTTCACTCCTTTTAAATTTCGAATTGTTTAAGAACTGTTCTTAGACATCATTTATATCTTATAAGTAACTAATATTCAAAATTTCATATTTCTAGGCCCTTCAGTAACGTTAAAATCGTATTTTCAGAACGTTTTTTGCTCCTACACCCCCTTTGGGGTAGTGACACCGATATAAGATATAGCCTATGTTCTAAGTTGGACTAACACCATCATTTTGATACCATTACTTTTGGAATCGGTTCGGTAGTTCCAGAGCTTATCTCCGACAAATAAACTATTTTTTCCTCTTTATAATAGGAGTATAGATAAATAGTTGGGGAGACCGGGCTAGTTGGCTACAGGGGAAAGTAGGCGTAGCCCTCATAAATCGCCTGTTTGTGAATAGATTGCGCAACCAGTCACAGAGTAACTTTCTTCTTGCTTTTTACAATCCTCAATGTAGTTTTGCAGCGTTACCTATTTTCAGTGGACATTTATTAAGGTTTTACTGTTTTTTGCACACATAAGTAATTTTTTGTTGCTTCATGCTTTTTCTAATTTCAAATGTTTATCTTAATAATTGCGATTTAACTTGTGCAGTTTTTCTTAGTGCATTATTAACTGTACCTACCCATATGTGATTTACTTGGATTATTTATGCTTATATGGTTACGTGTCCCTTTTGTGAGGAAATTTATTATGGGGCTAGTAGGCGCATTGAACACGGGGCAAGTTGGCTCGGTGTCTGTTGTGCGCTGGTAGCTTGAAAAACAGCAAACACCGATAAAAGTGGTTCCAATGCAAGATTTTGGGCACACAAGGCATGCCCAAACGGAGACACTTGATTTTTTATTTGTGACAACTGTAACTCTGATGGTGATATCGTGTAGGAAAGATGTTACTCAATGTTAATGTTTTATTCATCATTTTTATGTCTGTATAATTAAAATTTACATTGTACGGTGATAATGCCATTGCTTAAACTTTCTGGTAATAATGAAATTGATTTCTCTTAACTGCGTGTCTTATTTGAGTTTTATTTAAATTTTTATGAAGCGTGTGCTAACTTACCCTATAGGTATAGGCAACTTGCCCCTTTACGGGGTAGGTTGGCGCACGATTCTCTTTTTATTTTAGGCTTCCACTAAACATAAACTACAAAAGCTACAAACTCAAAACTCCGGGTGTTTATAGCCCAATGCCTGCTATTTAAAAGTAAAGTTAAATGTTCATAAAAAAACTTTAAAAAAATTAATAAAAATCAATAACTAAAAACTGCGCCTACTAGCCCGGTCTCCCCTACTGTTTAAACTTTTTCATGTTGAAATATCAACAAGATTTCACTTTCTTGAAACAAAGTACTCCAGGACCTAAAAACACCAAACACAATCAAAATAGTAGACGTGCGTAATTAAAATGTATTTGAGTAAGGCCAGTGATCAATTAGTTAAAAAATTATGTTATTAGTACGTTTTATATTAAAATAATAAACACTACATAAATTTTGTCATGTTGAAATATCAAAAAGCTTTCACCTACCTGAACCAAAATACTCCAGCTCTAAAAACATCAAACACAATCAAATAATTATATTTTATCTATGTTTCATTTAAAACACTTTCTATTAAAACGTGAATGGAAGTTTTTCAATTGAAATTTTCTTTGCTATAAATTTTATCCACTATTAAGTATTGGTAGTTATTCAAAAGTCACTTTTGAAAAAAATATCAAATTGTTTATATTTTCTATTTCGTTATTTCTTAATTTTCTTATGTCATTGAAATTGTATTTATTATTCACGCTAAGCTTTACTTATCAGAATGTATTTGATATATAAATTATAATAGAATAAGCTCAATGCATACTTATGATACAATAAATGCGCATACATTCACAAATTAATATTTTATTATAAGATATATACAGGGTGTCCCGAAAGCCCTTGACACATTTTAAAATTTAATATAAAATCATGTAATTGTCGTACAGGAGTGCGGTTTGGACTAAAATGCAAGATGAAAAGATTTGTTTTACAAGTGAATAAAAAATAGTTCCAAACTTCGCCCATAGATGGTGTTGTACCTAGAATTATCAGAAAGAAGCAACAAAACAATCAGTTGTAGATAATTTTATTTTGCCAAAAGCAGTTACAGAGCAATATTTGTGTAATCCATTAGCATAGAGCAAAACCAATAGTAATCTATGGTTGTGAAACCTGGACTACTGCACAAAAAGATGAAAAGCTATTTATCACTTGGGAAAGGAAGATCCTAAGACAAATTTTTGGATCTGTTAAAGAAGACAATGCATGACGTATAAGGACAAATATGGAGATAGAACAGTTATATAATGAAAAAGATATAATAAATACTATAAAAATAAGAAGAATACAATTGTTAGGCCATCTAATCAGAACGAGGGATGAGCGAAGTACAAAGAATATTTACAGTGGTAATTTAATTGGGAAAAGAAGTATTGGTAGACCCAGGAAAATATGGATAGAAGAGGTAGAGAAAGATCTTGCACAAAACCAAATTATAAATTACAAAGTAAAGGCCAGAGATCGGAAGGTCTGGAGAGGTATATTGAGGGAGGCCAAAATCCTATATGGATTGTAGTACCATTGTGCATGTATGTATGTATTAGCATAGAGCTATGTGTGTTCCCTCTGCAACTCGATCCACATCCAAACGGAACTCCAGTTCAATCCGTCTGTGTCCTAGCATTGATTACGGAATTTCCTGAATCAGATTCGTCTTCTCATCTTCAATACTTCATTTTCAGCCAGAACAGAAGCATATAATTTGTCCTTGACGTAACCCCACAAGAAAATATTGAGTGGTGTTATGTCTGGTGAACAAGGTTTACAAAACTATATAGACCAGTAGCGCCTCTATGTTTGAAGTTTTGAACTAATTATTTTCATTTACTTGAAGAAAACTTTTCATCGTGAGAAGCATTTTAGTCTAAATCGCACTCCTGCACAACAATTACTTGATTTTACATTGCACTCGATTGCATCACGATGCTTCACTTCCGCTTTGATCTCATTAGTGCTGGAACACGGTGGTCGTTCGGTGCTTTGTTTACTAATATTTGGGTGTTTGTCTTGCATGTAGTTGGGGGTATTTTTAATTTTATACACTGATGATGTGAGTCCCAGTACTCACGAAACATATAATTCTGGATTTTCTCAGTGCTTGATTTTTATATTTTGTGTTTAAAGGCTGTTTTTAGTAATACGAGCTGGAACCCGTTGAAATTCGACGAACTAAAATGTTAGAAGGGAACTTCAGATCGAATTTATAATAAACCTACAAAAATAATTACAATAAAAAATTCCTCTAACACTGGTTGTCTCACTCTTAAAACAAATAATATTTTCAAAATATTATTTCCACAAACTTCAGCTGTTTAATTCATTGAAAAATTAACCTCTATTAGAATACGTAATCAAGATGAATAATTATGATTAATTTATCGATTGAGGCTCTTATGTTTGTTTTTACGGGATGAAAAATCAGTAAAAAGTATTTCTCTTTGTCACATCATAATATTTCCCCCCATAAAATCTAAACTGTACGTTATTTTCACATTCTCAAAATTTACATACGCACCACTCAAATTCACAATTTGAAAGTATTTTAACGAGCAATACATTATTAATGAATGTATTTCCAAACTTAAAGTCACGTTTGTCCGATAAAACTTTTCATGTGAACTTTAAGTTCTAATCTCAATACCCGCGAAAAAAAAAAAAAACATTCAGAAATTTGCCTTTAGTTGTCATATTGGCCATTTAGTATCGGTCAAATATTTAGTTTTATCAAAATAAATGATCGTATTGTTTTAAATACGACATAAGTTTTACACACTGAATCATTTTTCATAGCGTCTCAAACTCAGTATCAGCGTAATGTAAAAATATTGAAATGTAACTGATTTATGAAGAAAAATGCGTGTTCTTTTTTAATGTCTGACATCATTTTCTGTTCAAAAATTATTAAAAAGTTACTTTTATTTGTAATGTGAAAATGGCATCAATAAGGATATAATCAATAAAAATAATAAACCATGACTATTTTCCCTTTACTTTGAATATAAATGGAGTACTTCAGTTGCCATGATTACAAAATTTGTATTAAAACTACAAAAAAATTAATATCTCAAAAATAAATTGAGATACAGCTTTCAAGCAAAATGCATTTAAAAGAGCATTTTTTTTCCTAATACGACGGTGTTAAAATTTAAAATGTGCGATGTTTAGAAGTTTAAAAATTTGCCGTAGATATAATTGCAAAACCGAAATTTTATTTCAAATTTCAAAGTGTTGCCATTCGCAAAATGACGTATGCGTTACGCACAGTATATGTTTGTATATACACATATATACATACACATATATACAAACATATATACATATGTAAAAATAGCAAATAAAGCCTTTGTGCAACAATATTAAAAAGCAGAAAAACCAACGTTTAAAATGCACAAATAACATATGAAAAGCAGCAAACAGCTGTTTCGAATCTACTAGCGAGATTCTTCTTCAGTGCAAAAGGAACAGCGTGCTAGAAAAAGCAAGGCTGAGCAAAATCATAGACAGAGACGCGCTGGCTTTTATACCCTATGCGGGTGGCGAGGGCGCCGAAACAACCAATGAGAGAGAAGCAGTGGAAACGACTGGGTGGACAAGTAGCGACATCTACCGGAGAAGTAGGGAAAAGAAACCAAAAAAGGGGAATTAAATTAACGCTTTCCAAATACTTGGAAAATCTGGAGTACTAGATAAGTCATTGACTAAAGAGTGAGAATTTTTAATGATATGGTAAGCTTCCCAAAAATCAAGATCAAGGTTAGAAGAACATTTTTGGATAATGATGGCTGAGGAAAAATCGAACCTATGTTGAGAAGACCAAGAATGTTGAGCAATAGAAGAACGTTTGAGCTCTTGATTTTTAACATAACCTTCATGCTCTTTTAAACGAAATCTAAGAGCCCGTTTAGTCTGACCAATATAAGAAAGACCACACTGACAAGAGATCTGGTAAATGCCCCAATTATCTAGGCGATCAACGGGGTGTTTGAGATTTGAAAAAGGGATTTTATTAACAGGAGAAAAAAATAACTTTAAAATCAAACGTTCTTAGGATTTTAGCAACTTGCTGACTGATTTTAGGAAAAAATGGTAATACAACTGAAGTATTAGAGTTGGAATTAGAATGCTTTGCAGAATGGTCGGAATTCGTCAATTTCTTATAAATAGAATCGATAATATTAGAGGAATAACCACGATCGACAGCAATAGCTTTGAGGTAATTAAGAAAGCCTCAAATTAATTACCTCAAATTAATTACCTCAAAGCTATTGCTGTCGATCGTGGTTATTCCTCTAATATTATCGATTCTATTTATAAGAAATTGACGAATTCCGACCATTCTGCAAAGCATTCTAATTCCAACTCTAATACTTCAGTTGTATTACCATTTTTTCCTAAAATCAGTCAGCAAGTTGCTAAAATCCTAAGAAGGTTTGATTTTAAAGTTATTTTTTCTCCTGTTAATAAAATCCCTTTTTCAAATCTCAAACACCCCGTTGATCGCCTAGATAATTGGGGCATTTACCAGATCTCTTGTCAGTGTGGTCTTTCTTATATTGGTCAGACTAAACGGGCTCTTAGATTTCGTTTAAAAGAGCATGAAGGTTATGTTAAAAATCAAGAGCTCAAACGTTCTTCTATTGCTCAACATTCTTGGTCTTCTCAACATAGGTTCGATTTTTCCTCAGCCATCATTATCCAAAAATGTTCTTCTAACCTTGATCTTGATTTTTGGGAAGCTTACCATATCATTAAAAATTCTCACTCTTTAGTCAATGACTTATCTAGTACTCCAGATTTTTCCAAGTATTTGGAAAGCGTTAATTTAATTCCCCTTTTTTGGTTTCTTTTCCCTACTTCTCCGGTAGATGTCGCTACTTGTCCACCCAGTCGTTTCCACTGCTTCTCTCTCATTGGTTGTTTCGGCGCCCTCGCCACCCGCATAGGGTATAAAAGCCAGCGCGTCTCTGTCTATGATTTTGCTCAGCCTTGCTTTTTCTAGCACGCTGTTCCTTTTGCACTGAAGAAGAATCTCGCTAGTAGATTCGAAACAGCTGTTTGCTGCTTTTCATATGTTATTTGTGCATTTTAAACGTTGGTTTTTCTGCTTTTTAATATATACATATGTTTGTCCTTTATAATATAGATAGTTCTCCACACAAGTTTTTTATTTATCATGTACGTTACGTTTCCAGAATTTCAATATATATATTTTTTAATGTCGAAATTAAGGGGGTCCGGGACACAAAAATCTTCAAACATTTTAAAATTATTTTATTGCACTACAAAATTCTTTGCTTTTTTCTGCTTAAAATGACGTTAAATCATGTTTCTATCTTAATTAAAACAGAATATACTATTTTTTTCGTTTTGGTTTGTTTTCAAAATCTACCTTTCAAGCTATGGTTATTATGCAAACGAGTTCTGTGAAAATGCGTTTTTCTTCCTGATAGGTTTTTTCACCATTTCTCGTATTTAAATTGTTATAACTCAAAAATTGTTAAAGATAATTTGTTCAAAATTGGAGCATGTCTTTTTAAATTAGTTTACTTTAATTTTAATTCAGCAAATTTGAAAAAAAAAATTACTTTTGAAAATAGGATTAAAAAAAAGAAAAATTTTTTAAGTTACGTAAGTTATTTTTTATTAATTTTCATTTTAAATATTTTTAATTTTTTTAATTGATATTTTTAAAAATTTCTGAATCAAAATTAAAACTTATATATTTCTGTTTATTTAAATGATGAAAAATTGAAATTCTACAATTACTATTTCGAGTTATAAAAATTTTAAATTACCCCACTTTTTTAATAAATTTTAAAATTTAAATTAAAAAAAAATATGACAAGTTTTATCATGTGATTTTGTTTACAAATAATATGGTTAACCATCACAAAAATATTAAATTTTTAACTCAATAAATAAAAATTATTTTAAAAAGTTTCCCGGACACCCTTAAGGATATGTGAAAATTTCTAAAATGTATTTTAACTCAATTATTATAAGACATCAAATTTCAAGTTTGTAAAATAGAAGCATGTGATCAGAAATATACTAAGAGGTCATATAAGGTATGTAGGAGCCATATATGTAGTTTATTCATTATATTCTTTCGTCACCATGTCCACAGAATTGGATGATTGTTTTTATAAATTACTATTAATAGACTAAATATTACAGGTCTGTGGAACGAAAGGTACATAATATGCATGATAGGAATGAAACAAGTAAAACATGACATGAAAATGCGAATAGATAATAAATGCACTACATTACAAAGTATTACATCTAAGACAATTTACCTAATCTAGATAAGCTTAATCTCATTTATACTTAAATGTACTTTATTATTTAAATATGTTCATAACCCTGTGACTATGTACTAAACAACAACAGATAAAACAATATTTGACATATATAAAAAAACTATTTAACATTTATATTCTTTAAATGTTTTACAATTTATCAGTACTTTTACGATTACTTAAAAAAAAAAAAAAAAAAAAAAAAAAAAAAAAAAAAAAAAATACAGATCTCACCTAGACAATAAAATTCCTTTAAAAGAAAACATTCATCCTCTCAAACTGTTAATTATAATGATTTTACAGTATGTTTAAAAATTATGCAATGAATATCCATGATGAAGTAAATCTGAGAAGCATATACCTCCATACGTTTGGAACATGTATAAATTAATATAGAGAATTAATCGTTTGTTTTTCAAACAAATTTACAGAGCAAAGAAATGCCTACGTGCATTATCTGTATCTCATTTATGTGCGTTGTAGATTCTTTTTGTATGGTTAATCATTTATTTGATGAAATATTACTTGTATCGATTTTTTTTTTTTTTTTTTTTTTTTTTTTTTTTTTTTTGCGGGGGTGAGCTGAGAAAAGTAACATAAAGGTACATTTATGCTTTATTGTACTTTTCTCTAACAAATACTGATAAAAGTATCCCTATTTGCATTCCTTGAAAAATTGCATATAAAAGCAAATATAATATTACACTAAATACCATGTACGTCATATTAATTAAAATTTTAAATTTTCATTAGTCTGCTTTTTTTCTTTTTATTTTATGCTTCCAAAGAAAGTTTCATACGTCTAAAAGAAATGAAACTACACTTTTATGAAACTCATCCGCATATCTATCAGGCAATAATAAAAATTGTGTTCATGATATTGCCCAATATCATGTACTGAGTATATAGGATACAATAAACATCCAGAAAGTTTTCAACTACTCACTTGGAATTTTTTTTATTATGAAAAATAAAAGTAGAGAACATTATAGAGAGAATTATTTCTTAAAGAGATAAAAAATGTTAAAGATTTTTTTTTTTCACTAATGATAATTAAAAAATATATACTGTTAATTACCATTTTAAAAAAGGTAGAAAGAACAATTATTTTCACAGAAAATTTTTATTACATACTAATTAGAAAATAAATTTAAATATTAACCCTTTGCGGTCGCATTAATTTTAGTTGACATGCGGGTCAGAATTAATATTCGTTGAACAAACAGTGATACATAATATGCAAGATTATGAAGGAAAACAGAATTCATTAACTCCTTTTAAATCGTTAGATAATTGTAACACTGTAGTGTTTTCATTTTATGTAAAAGTTATATTTTATAGTTCTTCATCTTGTGGTATATTTCGCAACAGTCTCCAATATGAAGTCCTTATTTTTTCTGCTTGAACACACGGAACAATATTTACTCTTTACATCTTACATCTTATATCGTATCTTTTTTTAACTACATTCAATTTCACGGTACACTTCTTTCGGAAATCTTTAAATAAATATCTCATGAAAGATCTATATTTCTAGCTGCAAAATCCTTCAAGTTACATGCGTTTTAAACTTAGTTATTTAATTTTCTCCGCCAGTGAAATTAACATGGTAACTGTAATTTTAAAGTACACTGGTGTAAGCTAAGAAACAAATACAAATGCTAATTTCCGAGAATGTGAGTATCCAAAAGAAAATTACATAAACAAAAGTACAGCAAATAGGTACTACCCTAATAGCATAGCCAGTCATGTTACATCCTTTGACGACACAGATGGTCACAACGATGAACTAAAATGTGATATATTTCATTCATCTTATTCTTAATCTCATTTAGTCACTCCACAGAGAAGTCACAATGTGTGCTTCTTTGAAACAAGATTTTACAATGAAATCAACTTGTGACTTTTACGTGACCGCCATCTGGAGACTCCATTGTAATGTCACCATGATAATTTTTGTATAACAAATTCTCAAGTGACCGAAAAACGAAAACATCTGGTGACTCTTCACTAAGAAGCGCAGTGATAACTGACAGTAGAGTGCCAGTCACCTGAGTCACCATGTAATTTTACTGTGACGTTGCTTGCTGATTCATCTTAATTAAACGCCCACGATTAATTCAAAATGGACCACACTGATTAAATAAATATAGAAAAACTATATTTTCAAAGAACGACAGATTCACCTTAAAATATAAATGAAAAATATGAATATCAAATTCACAATATATCTTTACTTAATAGGTGCTAAAAATACAAATGTTAAAAACATTTTAAAAACAATGCAGATGTTGAGAACATTGAGTCACATGATGTTTAAAATCCGAGCGCTTTCGACTGAACCATCAGTCTAAAAGCAGCAGTCGTCTTTGAAAGACTGCGGCTGGATCGTGAAATTATTAATATAAGGTTTTTACAGTTATGTAAAAGTAACAAAGTTATTCCCACATTTTTGAAGAACAAGAATCACATCATTCGTAATGTCATTCCTAATGTTGGAACTAAGTTGGATTTCTTGGCCCTTAAAGCATACATTAGGAATAAATGCAAGGTTATTGATTTTCTTTCGGATAAAGTTTTTTCCCTGTATAATGCATTAGTTCAATCTTTAAGTCACACAGACTTTGATGAATTTCTTCGAAAGATGGAAATCTACCGTATCACTCAGAGAGTCAGAAAAGAAGCAGTTATGTATAGAAAAATCAACAGTCTTAAAGAATTTGCAGATCATTTACCTCGAAAACAACCGGTACAATATATAAACCTTACGAACTATGATATAAATGAACGGTTGCATAATATTTTATCACTGGGCCCTAAACATATGTTCGAAAGACAGTTCAACCCCAACACTGACTACAGAATGTGAAACAATAGTCAATGCTATGGATTATAATAGTAAAGAGGAAATTAGAAGTATGTTATTTAATAATGTCCAAAAACATATAAACAATTCCATACAAAAACGTGATAATCCTACGAATGCATTAAAGCAACTTAAAGAGTGGTCAGATATTATTATCATAAAAACAGATAAATCGAATAAATTAGCAATTATGTCTACTACAGATTATACAGATAAATTGGAATGCTGCATTAGGGATATGAATTGTACTGAGTTAAATAAAGATCCTAATACTACTATCAACTGGAAAACTCAAGATCTTATTAAACATGGTGGTTGGCCAGATGACATGAAAGTAAAGCTCTCCATCAATAAAACTGCAGTCACCCCCCGGTTACACGGGAGGTTGAAAGACCATAAAGTAGATTTCCCTCTCCGTCCAATTGTTTCAAAGTGTTTAGGACCTACGTACACTATTGAAAAAGTGTTTGTGCCTCTACTCAAAGATATATTGCCCCCATCTGAACACGTTATCAACTCTACTGCAGATCTAGTTAAGATACTAAAAGATTATAAATTAGAAGATAACAGCATACTAGTAAGTTTTGATATAAAATCTTTATATCCCTCCATTAATGTTCAAGAAGTTAAAATTGTTATTGAAGATTTCATTTCAAATAACCCATTATATAACGACGATATTAAAAATACACTTATTTCAAGCTTAAATTTAATTACAAACAATAATGTCTTCCTTTTTAAGGGAAAGTATTACAAGCAAACGGAAGGGGCCCCAATGGGCTCACCAATCTCTGGATTATTGGCCGAACTTAAATTACGACCTCTGGAAAATCATATAATTTCTTCTTCCACCCTTAAACCCGCATTATGGATTAGGTATGTCGATGACATTCTGATAATTTGGAATCACGGAAACTCTACATTAACTGAATTTTTGAATCATGCTAACAGTATAGATAACAATATAAAGTTCACTTGTGAAATAGAAGAAAATGGTTCGTTACCTTTTTTAGATGTAGAACTGGTTAAAAACATTTCAACAAAAAGCATCGATATGAAAGTATATAGAAAACCTTGCAGGTCAAACAATACAATATCCTATGACAGTAATGTTCCATTCAACTACAAAACTGCTGCATATCGTTTTTATGTTAAAAGGGCTTTTCAAGTTTGTTCGGAAGTTTACCTAAATGATGAATTAAATAAAATTAAAGAGATAGCTTGTGAAAATGGATTTTCGAATAAATTTATCAACAAATTAATTTATAAATATAATAGTAACAAAATATCTACAAGCGTTAGCAAAAATAAAGAAAAACCTAAATTTTGCAGTATGAAATATATTCCACATCTTTTTGAAAGAATTAAGTATGCATTAAAGAAATATAATGTTACACTTATCGCTAAACCACCGACAAAATTAGAGCAACTGGTATACAGACAGGTCGATCCTATACACAATTTTGATAAATCCGGAGTTTATATTGTCCCTTTTAGGATTGGAGGCAGTTCAAAAAAGTATACTTACATAGGAATGACCACTCGGAAATTATTGGAACGGATTAAGGAGCATATGACAGATTTAAAAAAGGGTAGACCATCCACAGCTCTATCCCGGCTAAGTCAAGTTAAAGACATTGATATCTTATTCAAAGAAGTTAAAATCATCGCACACGCTTCATTTTATAATATTTGTATAATTAGAGAGTCGTTGGAAATTTTAGCAAAAGGCAAGAGTACCTGTAATGATGTTCTATCCTATGACATACCAAGAATCTGGTTTAAAATTCTAGGGGTTACAGGGGAATTTGGTTTTGATTAACCATTTTCCCTCCTCCCTGTCCCCCCTGTCCCCCCCTCTCTCTTTTTCTGATTGGCTGCTCCTCTCTGTTTTTTCCATCCTTCCCACCCTCCTATTTTGTGGTTCGTTTGGTTTCGCCCTTCGATATTTAACCAGCTGTTTGTCTTTCATTCGGCAGTGCTCTTTTCCCTGATGACGACTGATGGTTCAGTCGAAAGCGCCCGGATTTTAAACATCATGTGACTCAATGTTCTCAACATCTGCATTGTTTTTAAAATGTTTTTAACATTTGTATTTTTAGCACCTATTAAGTAAAGATATATTGTGAATTTGATATTCATATTTTTCATGGACCACACTGTGTGGTGATCGCAATGCTTATAGGAAATTACGCGTATTTGATTGGCTTTTAGCTAACGCTTGTGGGAAAAATCTGGAAGCTGGTTAGCTGTGTAAAAGAAAAGAGCCTTCGTGACGCTGCATGACGTTATAAATGCTTTTCGTTGGTTGCGTTTTTAAATGACTGTCATGTAAGAATCATAAGGGGACTTCATTGTAATTACACCTGGTTACTCGATAAAAAGCAATAGCCACAACGGCATATTAATGAAGTTAGCCAATAACGATCATTTCTGGATAGTAACAAGATAAATGAATGATACAATATTTTGATTTAACGTTGTGATTGTGACACGTGGGACCATTTGTGGCGAGAAAGAGATGTCGTGTCTACAAGCCGTGTTGTAGGAGTAATACATATTTGTTACACCTCATGTTCACATTATTTACTTTTTAGTAATAATCTGTTCGAAAATTACCCTTGTCCATTAGCTTTGCAATACCAGCGTATACAGTGATGGAAAAGTGTAGCAGCAGAGAATCAATTGACATCGCAAAATTTTATTAGTATTATTCATCTAACTTCAGGACAGAATTTCTTAGATTTCTTAAGGCAATGAATACCATGAAAATTTAGCTGTGAAAATCGCTCAAATGTTGTTCCACTGTTCCATCACTGCGTATATTTCAAATTAAGCGCATATTTTCGTTTACATATTCCATAAAAATTTTATTACATTGTTTTTTAAATCATGTGTTTTTATATCTTAAAATTTTATATAATTCTAAATATTTCCTGTCTCTCTTTGATTCTTTTCAAAATAAAATTGTATCGGACGTCTATTGGAAGTAAAATAATATTTCATAAACATATTCTATTTGATAGAGATAAAAATTTTACAATGCTTTTGCAAAATCATGCAGTGAATATATATCATGCAATAAATATCAAAAGAATATGCTCCTATTCATTTAGAAATTTTATGGAGATAAAATTGTCGAAACATAGTATAAAGACATGTAGATAAAAATAATCTTCACGTAAATGTTATATGAGTTTCTTATATCTTTTAGAAAATGTGAGTGGTATTAAAAGAAATATGAAATTCAGATAATACTTATAAAAAAATTTAATTTATTTAATTTTTATTATTACTAGCGCATCCAACTTGGGCTAGAAATCTGCACGGGGCGAAACATAAAGGCACGAGTCCGGGTCCGTCCGTTTATATTTTCACAATTTACCGAAAACGGATATTTCAATCGTGCGTAAAATCTTACATAATGTTATGGTGGATAAAACATTTTCCGGCTTTAATTGTTTATGTTAAATAAGACCAAATAATAATAATATACGTCAAATAATAATATATAAAAACATAATCACCAATGCCTCAAAATTTGGGTATCATTAGCGAAAAATTCAGATGTATCTGAAATTTTCAAGAACGTTGTAAAAAGATTTCCGGACGCAGTCGAAAATACCTGGTTTGACATCGATGTCTGCCGCAGTGCCGACGATCCGAGTTATCAAATTCTCTCAAACCAGAATTCGGCAGCACAGACAATCATCTCATTGAGTTCACCGCTGAAATTCCATAATTATTTAAAACTCGATTCGCATATTAAAACGCAATTGGTCTACCAAGTCATATCTAGGTGGAAAATCCATAAATACCCGATTTTAGCAGTTGATTCGTAGGTTTATCATTGTGTCTTTCTGTTCCCAGTCCTCCATGTTTTCATATTTTTTGGTGCAGGAAAACGCAATGGTAAGTCAACGGGTAAAATCGGATCTTCAGGTGTTTTCCACCAAGATTTCACTTGGTATACCGATTGCATTTTAATATGCGAATCGAGTTTTAACTAATTTTGAAATTTCAGCCGTGAACTCGATGAGGTGATTGTCTGTGCTGCTGCATGCTGGTCTATCTGGTGTGTCCAAATGTGTCTCATAAGCTACTGATTTTAGGTGACTCCAAAAGAAAAAGTCCAATTGATTGAGATTCGGCGAACGTGGGTGCCAAACAACGGGTCGACTCATTCAACCGACTTAATTGGTTATGTGATATTAAGGTTTTTACTCACATCGATTGAAAAATATGCTGGGGCACCATCATGCATGAACCACATACCTCATTGCATCAAATAACAGATGTTTTCCTCTACTCTGAGTCACAAGTTGATTACGTATTTTCGCGATTTCCACCGACTAAAATTGGTTTGCATATTTACATCATATTTACGATTTTTGTTCTTCTTCATACCAACTAACAACACTCAGAGTTTGGCGTACGAATATCTGAACCACCTGTATGGGAAAAAAGGTGTATTTGAGTATGAAGATATAGAATGGGGTAGGGAAGATTGGGAAGGGTTGACCAAAAGGCAGGCTTAACGCACCCTTCAGTTTTTGTATTTAAATGAATTTTAGATTTTTACCAATTGGTGGCCACCAAATCTACTCGAATGCTCAAACAACAGACTTTGTTTGATGCAGATAATTAAAACAGGTGTAGAAAAAAATAATTGTAAAGAGTTTTTAACTTAAATGTGTCTTTTTTAGAAATATTTTGTAAGATTTTCTAAGATGAAATGTATCGTAGAAATTTAAGTAGGTAAGTTTTAAGTAATTCAAAACTATCGAGTTTTCATTTCAGGCATAAAGAGTCTACAGTAAATTAGGCTTAACCCCTTGGGGACGAGCGACACGTATACGTGCCGCATAAAACGCTCAGAATCCTGTTTTTTCTCACCAGTAAAATTTTACTACAAAATTTGCCTTATTAAATCAGCGCATTTTCTCGATTTAACAAGGCACAAATTTCTGTTTTTAAAAAACGGTGACAAAAGATTAAAAATTTCGTAATAGTCTCCCATCCCGAAGGTGTTAAAGTGTCTCGGGACTCAGCTTCAGAATTTTCGAAATTTTAAATTTTTTTAGATGTTAAACTACTATCTTCTCTGAATATTTTGATATAATTGTTTCCTTGAAATTTCCATTAGAACAGAATTTATGGCGTTTGGAATTTTACTCGATCAATAGCTGAAGCGGGTTTTCCGAAGTTTTCAAGTCATTTTTCTCCAAATGATGTTTTGGGGTATAACTAGCAAGATATCAGAAAAAATTCTGAATAGTTTTTCATGAAATTTTCAAAACATATGTTTCATGTTAGTCGGTATAAACAGAACCAAAAATTTCTTTTTTATTGTTCAAAAAAGTATTTTTTAGGCGATTATACTGTTGAAATTTTCAAAAGTTTACATTAGATAAATACAACTTTGTATTAAAAATATAAAAATACTTTAAATACAAATTTATTTAGGTTCACGGTCATTATTACAGTCTGAAGTACAAATAGGCTCCAAAATTTTCCTTCTACTTGCAAAATGTACTTTGTAATCCTGTGCTTAAACTGTTATACTAAATTTCCGCTCGTGAAATGTCTGAAAGTTTGGAGCCCCCCATAAATGCTAATTTTGCATCTCGAAATTCTATAAATACATAAAATTAAAGAAAATACTTATATATTTCATCTCAACGAAAATTTTGTTTTAAAATCATATACATTTTAAGATATTAAATGTTGAAAATAGTCTTTTTTTTTCTTTTTTTTCCAATTTTAGGGGTCCTAAGATCCCTTAGCATAACCATGTGCTGTTATTTAAAAAGTGTGTATGTTGGGAGGCTTGACCCAATCAGTATAACGGAGAGTTGACTGACCATATTGTCAAGGCTCCCTCAATAATGTCTATTAGAAAATCTTTTAATCATACACTTTATATTAATGGAGTGTTAATGAAGTGTTAATTAAAATTTTAAAAGAGTGTAAATTTATTCTATAAAGCTACAGGAAAATGGTTTGATAAAAAGAAAAAAAATGTTTAAAATTAAAGGTAGATGTGGAAAATTTTTATAGTATCCACTGCAAGAAAAGAAATGAAATATAAATGCGAAAGTTAATAGGAACTTTAATTTCATTTAAATATTAACTACAGTATGTATATAGAAACAAGTAGGTATAAGTGCGACATAAAGGGATATGAGGAGACAAAAAATCGGGACAGTGGCTTCTAAATTTAGTTTAAGATTAATGAAGAAATTATACGCATTTATTAACACCAACCGCTATACGACTTAATAAAATCTCTGTGCATAAGCCATTTTTTCCCTGTTTCTTCTAAGAATTATGGAAAAGATGGAAATGCATTTCATTTCAGTAAAAATAATTTCAAATGTTGATGCCGCTTCAATACAATACTGAACAAAATCATATTTAAGAAAATTTGCAGCAAAGTGAAATAAAGAAATTCTCAATAAATATAAAATTTACTTTTTACTGACTCCTACTTTTTTTTTTAATCTACACTTCAATTTTAAAGCATTCGTAGATATAGGTAACAAGGAGGAAAAAAGAAGTTGAAAATCGGAACGATATATATAGGAAATAGGTTTATTGAAACATATTTCTATTTTTCTGCAGTTCTAAAAAGGATTGCGAATAATAGTATATAAATTTAGTATATGTTTTGTAAAAGTAGTCTAGTGTCCGACTATTTACTCGAAAATAATAAATGGAAAATCAATATTTTCCTTTCAGGAAAAAAGAAAAGTCAAATCTGTTTCAATATAAAAAGGAGATAAAAATTCACATAAAAAGTTTATTTGAAATAATGGTTTTGTTCTGTGATTATTTTTTCCTTATTTCCCTTCTGGGGTACTTTAATGTCTGACGTAAAGTCTGTGACCGCAGTTTCTTTTTTTTTTTTTAATTGACAACTTACAATTACATTCGAAGATGTTATGTTATATTTTGTTGTATATGACCTGCATATGTAGATTATAATTGTGGCTTGAAAATCAAAATACAGAGTATCTCAAAAATCGAAATTCATTTAAAAAATTTGTATACAAAAAATGTATAAAATAATTATTAAAATCATGTGATATTTTATCAGACGTACGAATTTTTTATTTCGTTTTCAAACAAGTTTGACAAATAGTGAAAGCCTGATTAAATATGTAGCACGCGTAACAGCTTCGCCGGTCGTGCAATACCACTATTTCTTAATAGCAATCTTTACCTTATTTAAAAAAAAAAAAAAAACTGTTACAAATAAGATTAAAATTTCTATTCGAGTGATTTCGGGTGACTCATTCGATCCATTTTTGGCATGCTTTATTTATTTATTTTATTTTTTTTATCTAAGAAATTATATACACTTTCCGGTATTTTTAAATATTGATTAGTAAATAATCACATACTTAAGGAGGAGATGACAATTTAGATACTTAATTAACATTTAGTTATACACATTAACCACTACACGTGTTAAAAGATCCTTTCTTAAGACATATTTAGGGTTCTGTACTTAAAAAGTAAAAACGGAACGATTATAACCCCTATGTCTGTCTGTCCGTCTGTCACAGCCATTTTACTCGTAAACTATGGACCGTGGAAATTTCAAATTGGGGGAAGTAATAAAGACTATTGATCCAAATATTTACGGATTATTAAACATTCACAAATTTATTTAGGAAAGATGCAGAGGGGCTAATTAAGCTAATAAAAAAATCATTCCTTTATATTTCGTGAGGGTTATCATGTGAAAGCTTTCGTAACGCTGAACTCAAAAATACATTTCTTTTAATTTTACGTATTATATTTTCAGAAATATCGTCAAAAATGTAGCGCAAAAACATCCCTCCCCCCCTCTGTTTCCGAATCTACTAAAACTAAAATGTAGTAGAGTTTAGAGGTAGTAGACATTAATTTAAACCTTGCAGGAAAATTATAGCGTTCCGAAAGGATACTTTGTGCTAAGAAAGGATACTTTCGGAGCGTGCTTAGCACAATGGTAAGTTTAAACTTTAAATAAGGGTATTCTTTTAGCTATACTGTAAAAAGAAAAGATTATTACTACGCTGAATTTAGTTTTATGAAATGCCAAATGAAGTTTAAATACTTTTACTGTCAGTACCGATTTGAGTTCATCTTAAACAGATTATGATAAGATAAAAAAAATATTTATACAGAAATGCAATATTTTATTAGCTAACAGGCTATATAAGCCAGCTAATGTGCCCGTAGGTTCTATATGTACGTATGTATATATGTATGTATATATGTACGCATTGTATGTACGCTTGATAAAAATATCCGATTTGCTTCAAATTTTGTAAATAGATTAATTCTGATAAGGCGTTTCCATTATTAGTTTTTGGGGTTCATTATTTAAGTATAAAGTGGTAAAAGGGGGCTAATCTCCCCTTAATATAGATAATTGGGTTTTTCCTGCAGAATTACTCGATTTGCTTTAAATTTTGTATACCGGTTTATTCTGATAAGGTGCTTCCTTGATTATATTTGTAGATTCATTGGTTAAGTTTAAAGGAGGGGGATCGGAGGGATAATTCCCCCTTAATTTAGTACAAGGATTTTTCATGCTGAATTACCGAATTTCCTTCATATTTGGTATACAGGTTTATTCTGATAATACGCTTGACTGTTTAGTTTTTGGTGTTCATTGGTTAAGTATAAAGAGGAAAAGGTGGGGTTAATCACATCCCTTAACTTAGATAATTGGGTTTTTCATGCAGAATTATTTCATTCGCTTCAAATTTGGGATACCGGTTTATTCTGATATGGCGCTTACCTGATTGGACTTGAATGTTCATTGGTTAAGTATAAAGGAACGGGGGCTAATCCCACCCCTTAATTTTTAAAAAGGGGTTTTTCAGGTATAATTACCCGATTTGCTTCAAATTTGCTATACCAGTTTATTCTGCTAAATCGAAAGCTGAGTTCCCGAGGTGGTCATCACTGTCATCGCTGCTAAGGCGCTTCCCTGATTAGATTTGGAGATTCCGTTATTAAATATAAAGGCGGCAAACGGGGGCTAATTTCCTTTAATTTATTTATCGTTATGCTAAAAAAAGTGAGTTCCATTTTATGAATAACATGAATAAACATGAGTACAGTATGCAATTAATGTGAATAGCCTGTGAGCTCAAATGCCATCAGTTTAACGGGAACTTTTCTTTTTATTCTATTTAGGCTTCATATCTCTCTGAACTTTCATGGTATATCCATTTATACTTTCATAGTATATACAGCTATATGCTCAACTCTAAGTTGTATAGTTTTTTGCAAAGTCTTATTATTCTTTTAGCAACGATTTTTTTTTTTTTTTTTAATACAGTTAATAATTCCTTTATTTATTGTACGAAACTCTCTGAGCGTGAGTAAAACTCGCAATTGACCGTTAATTTCCCTTTTTCTTTCTATCATATCTTTGAGAAATAAGTAAAGAAGTTGAGAAAAAAGTTGAGTAAAGACCATATCTTTGATTTGAGTAAAAATAATTTCTATTGTTGAAGCCGCTTCAATACCACGCTGAACAAAATCATATATACCGAAGTTTGGAGGAAAGTGAAATAACGAAATTTTCAAGAAATATAAACTTTCCATTTTAATGGCTCCTACTTTTTTTTTTCTTTTTATCTAGACTGAAATTTTAAAGCATCCATACAAATTTGTTACTATAAGTCAAATAGGAAAAAAGAAGTTGAAAATTGGAAAGATATAGGAAATAGGTTTATTGGAACATATTTCTATTTTCCAGATGTTCTACAAAGGATTACGAATAATGGTAAATAAATTTTAGAAAATGTTTGGGAAAAGTGTTTTTTTTTTTGTCGGACTATTTACTGGATAAATAAAATGAAAAATCAATATTTTCTTTCAGGAGAAATTTGTTTTTATATAAAAAGAAGATAAAAATCCACATAAAATGTTTATTTGAAATAATGGTTTTGTTCTGTGATAATTCTTTTCCTTTTCCCCTTCTGGTGCACCACAGTGTCTTATAAAAAGGTCTGTAAATTGTTTTTTCTGTATCAACGCATATGAAAGGCTCAGCAGTTTCTTTTTCTTCAGCTTTATATTTCAGTATACAATGACATTGGAAGATACTATTTAGTAATTTATTATATATAATCTCCATGTGTAAATTGTAAATGTGGCTTAAAAAAAAGAAATACAGATTATCTCAAAAATCCTGATTTATTTTTAAATTTCTATACAAAACGTTATTAAAATAATTAATAGAAAATCAGATGTTTTATCTCATATGACGTTTTTTTTTTTTTTATCTTACTTTAAAAAATGTTTGATAATCAGCGTTGATTTCATTTTCAAACAAGTTTGAAAATCTATTACAATATAAGAAAATAGATAAAAAAAAATCATATAAAATGTTTATTTGAAATAATAATTTTCTTCTGTGATTATGTTTTTCCTTATTCTTCTTCTAGTGTACTTAAATGTCTGACGTAAAGTCTATAAATTGTTTTTTTCTATATCAGCGCATAAAATAAACAGAATTTTCTTTTCTTTTCAGCTTTCTATTTCTGCATACATAAGACGTTATTAAAATAATCAATAGAAAATCAGATGTTTTATCTCATATACTATTTTTTATCTTACTTTCAAACAAGTTTGATAAATAGCCATTTTTTACCATTCAAAAAAGTTTCAAAATCTGTTTGAATATAAAAAAGAGATAAAAATTCATTAAAATATTTATTTGAAATTATGGTTTTGTTCTGTGATTATGATCTTCCTTTTTCCCCTTCTGGTATACATTAATGTCTGAGGTAAAATCTGTAAATTGATTTTCTGTATCGACGCATAAAATAAACAGTTGTTTCTTTATTTTCAGCTTTATATTTCAGCATACACAGACTTTGGAAGATAGTACTTTATATTTCATTATATATAACCTCCATGTGTAAATTTTAACATTTAAAAAAAAGTTAAGGAAAAAAATACAGATTATCTCAAAAATCCTGACCTATTTTAAAATTTTCTATACAAAACTTTATTTAAAAAGTTAATAGAAAATCAGATGTTTTATCTCATATACTATTTTGTAATTTACTTTCAAACAAGTTTGATAAATAGCCTTCTTTTACCTTTCAAACGTGTTTGAAAATCTAGTTCAATATAAAAATGCGATAAAAATTCACATAAAATGTTTATTTGAAATAATGGTTTTGTTCTGTGATTATGATCTTCCTTAGTCCCCTTCTGGTGCACTTTAATGTCTGACGTAATGCCTGAAAATAGTTTTTTTTTTTTTTTTTTTTTTTTTTTTTTTTTTGTATAAACGCATAAAAGAAGCAATAGTTTTTTTTTTTATAGCAGTATACAATTACATTCCAATAAGCTATATTATATTTTGTTATATATAATCTCCAAGTGTAAACTTTAAATTTGGCTTAACGGGAAAAAATACAGAGTATCTCAAAAATCCTTATTTTTTAAAAATATATACAAATACTGATTAAAATAATTCTAAGAAAATCAGATGTTTTATATTATATACTACTGGTTTTGTTCTGTGATTATATTTATACTTATTCCTCTTCTGGTATACTATTATATCTGAAATAAAATATGTAAATTGTTTTTTTTTTCTGTATCAACGCATAATAGAAACCGCAGTGTCTTTTTTTATAACAGCATACAATGATATTCCAAGACATTTTTTATATTTTAGTTTTGTATAATCTTTATATGCAAATTTTAAATGTGGCTTAAGGAAAAAAATACAGAGTATCTCAAAAATCCTGATTATTTTTAAAACATGTATACAAATAGTGATTAATATAATTATTAGAAAACCAGATTTTTTTCATATAATAATATCAAAGACAAGAATTATCATTTTGCTAGTTAAGCGTAAACAACCAGAGTGAAAAATCTCCAACCCGGGAATCGAACATGGATCCTTGGAATAACGCTCTAGTGCTCTACCATTAAGGCACGAGGTCAATGCCCAGCTTGGCATCTCTCACTCACAAAAGTCAGTAAGACTACTACCGTAGCTATTAGATGGAAAAGTCTTCATGAGAACACAGTCTTGGGGCCTAAAATGAGTCTCAAATGAACCCATCATCGGTGAATATACAATTTTAATAAAATCTTCAACTGCTTTTCAGCAGTGAAATTACGCTTGAAACTATTGACTATTAAAGACGTGAATTATCACTTTGCTATATGAGCGTAAACCAACAAAGTGAAAAACGTCCAAGAAGTTCATTGAACCCGGACCCTTGGAATGACGCTCCAGTATTCTACCATTAAGGCACGAGTCGATGCCCAGCTTGCCATCTCTCACTCACATAAGTCGGTAAGACTGCTACCGCAGCTATTAGATGGAAAAGTCTTCATGAGCACACAGTCTTGAGGCGTAACATGGGACGCAAATGAACCCATCATCGGTGAATATTTAATTTTAATAAATTCGTCAAATGCTTTTCAGGAGTGAAATTACGCTTGAAAATATTGAATATTAAAAACGTAAATTATAACTTTGCTATCTAAGCGTAAATCAACAGAGTGAAAAATGCCCAAGACGTTCATCGAAGTCCTGGAATGACGCTCTAGTGCCATGTGGCTCCATTAAGCCATTAAGCCATGTGGTCGATGCCTAGCTTGTAATCTCTCACTCACATAAGTCGGTAAGACTGCTACCGCAGCTATTAGATGGAAAAGTCTTCATGAGCACACAGTCTTTCGGCGTAATATGAGACGCAAATGAACCCAGCATCGGTGAATATATAATTTTAATAAATTCTTCAACTGCTTTTTAGCAGCGAAATTACGCTTGAAAATATTGAATATTAAAGACGTGAATTATCACTTTGCTATCTAAGCGTAAACCAACAGAGTGAAAAATGTCCAAGACGTTCATCGCACCCGGACCCCTGGAATGACGCTCCAGTGCTCTACCATTAAGCCACGCGGTCGATGCCCAGCTTGTCATATCTCACTCACATAAGTCGGAAGACTGCTACCGCAGCTATTAGATGGAAAAGTCGTTACCGACATGTGAGTGAGAGATGCCAAGCTGGGCATCATCATCGTGGCTTAATGGTAGAGCACTGGAGCGTTATTCCAGGGGTCCTGGTTCAATTCCCGGCTTGGACATTTTTAACTCTGTTGGTTTACGCTTAGTTAGCAAAGTGATAATTCACGTCTTCAATATTCAATATTTTCAAGCGTAATTTCACTGCTGAAAAGTAGTTGAAGAATTTATTAAAATTGTTCATATACTAATTTTTATCTTGCGTTCAAAAAAGTTTGATAAATAGCCAAATTCTGATATACTAAGAAGCATGCATAACAGCTTCGCCGGTCATTCAATATCACTATTTCTAAATAGCAATCGTCATTTTATTTAAACCTAGAAATTCTGATACAAATAAGGCAAAAATTACTTTTCGGGTGACTGTATCTTTTCCAATAACCAGATTCTGAATTTATCGCTATCCTATCGAAGAATCGATACTATTTTTGTAGTGCTATAATTTATTTTCATTTTTATCTAAAAATTAATAAACTCTTAAACTGTAAACTTCAGAGTAGAAATGACGAAACTGGTAATAAAACCTCGAGATAAGAATGATTCTTTCGAAATTTTCTCCTTAATGCGTTCAGGCACATTTCGCCGCGTATATTAAACCCTATGACAATAGAAATCATACAAATTCGTATATTCATGGATCTAGAAGAATAAACAAGAATTAATAAATAAATGGTTTGAATTTGAAACCTTCAATAACCAAAGAAAAGCAAAGTAGCCAGAATCTCATCTAACCGAAAAGATTTTTTAAGATCTTTTTTTAAAAAAAATAATAGGGCCGAAAAAAGGGGTCACGTTTTAAGAATCTAAAACAGATAAACAGACGAAATAGTAACTTGACTTTGCCAAAATTTTGTCTTTCAATTTATTCCGGGTGCAATTTTTTTCAATGTTTATTCTGGATTTTATCTAGATTATAGACAAATAGTTTTTAAATATAGTATGCCGTGAACAAATAATGATTGAACAAATTGGAATAATGATTTAGATACTCTTCACTTTTAACCCTTTGTGACTCAAGAACTCCAATTGGAGAAATATTTATTCAAAAGTTAAAATACATCATTTTAAGCACGACAAAACAATTTAAATATTTTAAAACATAAAACAAATATATTGAGTAAAATATACGCTTTTCAGACCTGCAATGAACAGAAAATTACATACTTTTCATAAATGAAGAACTCAGATGATAAAGGTGGTAAGTGGAACGATCATTATTTTGAGAAAATGAGCTGTAATCAATGGCAGATCCAAGCGGAGGTCACGGGGGGGGGGGGGGGGGTCCTAATCCGGCCACCCTTGAATGAAGCACATTTAAACAGGATATTTTAAAGATGAAATATATATTAAATTCATTCAAATTTACGCCTTGCTCATCATGCTTTGCGCCCTTCCTATGGAGAATCTTCCTAAACGCTCTCTTACACCATTTAAAATCGTTAGGTTACATAATAATAGCTTATGCAGATGACATTTTAATTATATTAAATGATAAAACAAGGCGAGAATTAGAAAAATTAGGAAAGGACATCTTAGATTATATTAGTAGGTGGGTGTCAAATCACAACATGAAAATATCTTACAATAAATGTAAAGTTCTCCACCTTAGAAGACCAAAATTTTTGAAAAGAGCTCCAACACTCAAAATTGACAACCATTCATTAAAAAGTGAGCCAACTTTAGAATACTTAGGTATCGTTCTGGATAGTACGTTGTCGTTTCTCCCCCATTTACGAAAGAAAAGGCAGGAAATTACACAACTTTCGCAAGACCTATTGAAGTTTGCCTCAGCTTACGGAGGGGTAAACAAATTAATTCTGAAGATTTGGTACAATAGTATCTTGGAGAAGAAAATCACGTATGCTGCAGCAACTTGGTTTCACCGGATAAGCAAAGCCCATGGGCTTCGTCTGATCTCATCAATACAATACCAATGCCTGTTATTAGTTTCACGTGCCTACAGAAAAACTTCGGCGGATGCCCTTTGTGTTTTAACAGGTATTCCGCCCTTGGGACTTCAACTTGAATATATAGCAACAACAGGAAGAGTCTTACGTCTTGGAATCCCGACAGGAAATCAAGAACCAATATTTTACCAACCAAAAATGAAGTCAGATCAAGTTGAACCATTTAAAGAATATTTCTTTCAAATAGATCCAGAAAATTCTCCACATGTAGAAATAAACATTTATACGGATGGTTCCAAGATGGAAGATGAAACGGCATATGCCTTCTGTGTGTATCAGAGAGGAGAGTTAATCCACGAGGATCAAACTAAGTTAAGTAAAGAAAATACTGTTTTTCAGGCGGAACTCCTGGCCATAGAAGAGGCTGTGCTGTGGATTAGGAACTCCCCTCATAAAGAAGTATTAATACACTCGGACAGTCTCTCAAGTCTCTTAGCAATAGAAGATGTTTTTTCAAAAAATCTCATCGCAGTACAAATTATCAAACTACTCCAAGAAACAAGAAAAAAGATCTTCTTTAAATGGGTCCGTGGACATGGGTAATGTGGGGAATGAGCATGCAGATTCTTTGGCAAAAGAAGCAACCAAAGCCACATCGCATGCCAAATACAAATTCTTTCCCAACCCTCCTTCTTACTTGAAGAAGCTTCTAAAATCATCTCTACAGGAACAATGGCAGACTCGCTGGGACTATGGTACCACAGGACGGTACACATACGCTTTAGCCCCTAAAGTCTCGGAAAAGAGAATCTAACAAAAACATAGCTGTGAAATAGGGGAGCCAAGTTCTGTAAAGACAATGGCAAGAAAAGAAGTGATATCTAAGTGGGTGCTAAGTTCAAATAAAATTCACTCAAACTTACCTACTGAAGTATTATAGCATTTTTCAAATTGTTTAGAAATAAAAAATATTGATAGCATATTAATAATAAATCTAGAACTTGGCAAGTTTTTGCTTACGAGTCATTTATTTTTAATAATGACATTATTATATCAAATCTTGTTATTTCATGATTGGAAGCCTTAATTTGAGTGAACTCCTTCCCCTTGAAGGGCTGTGGGATAAAATATGTCCCACCTAATTTAACTGCAAAATGCCACATTGACACCAGAATTCGGGACTAAAAAGTTTAATTTTATTAAATACGTGAAAAGAAGCTTTTACCCATTTTGAAATAAATTTGTTTTTAAATTCTGGTGTGATTCAATTCTTTCAGCAATTCACGAATAAAAGTTATTTGCCCCTGAAAGGGTTAAAGGGGTGCAGTCTCCAGAGTGATGACCAAGAACAAGAGTAAGTATATCTGTCTCTTTGTCAGGCATCTTAGTCTGTTTGCATTGAGGTTTCTGGAGTTTGGATGCTAGAGTGATAACCAAAGACGAGCGGGAGTGTATCTGTGTATTTATTGGTTTATCAAATCTTTAACATGAGTCATTTGTTTATAATAATAATTATATTAATTTTTTTTGTAATGTCACTGAAATTAATATTAACATCACCATTTTATTAATACATGAAATTGATAGGCATAACATTTATCAAAAACTTGCCAAGTTCTACATTTATTATTAACATGCTATCAATAATTTTTATTTCTAAACAATTTAAAAAATGCTATAATACTTCAGTAGGTAAGTTTGAGTGAATTTTATTTGAACTTGGCACCCACTTAGATATCACTTCTTTTCTTGCCATTGTCTTTACAGAACTTGGCTCCCCTATTTCACAGCTATGTTTTTGTTAGATATCATTACTTTTTGTAAAGTTACAATATATTTAGACACTTTACTTAATGCTTTTTAAAGTGTTTACATGTGACTATTTTATTCACCAAGCAACATTCAATTTTAATTTTAATTTCCTACAACAAACTATTTCGCTGTCAATTTGCGGCAGAAATCTATATTTTAATACTGCTACATTGAATGCATGTTTTGAAACGAAATGTATTGATTCGAAATTTTTATTGTTTCTGAAACAACAATTCCTATTAAATTCCTATATTAAATTTTCCTATTAAAATTTCCAATTAAATATCCTATAGCTGGGCCTGTTTTTTGTACTGAAAGTGAAAAATAAAGTTATGTGCTTATGCCACACTATGTATCATTCATCCATGGGTGCCGGCAAAGAGGCAGTGCAGAGGAAGGACATTGCCCCTCCCTGGATTTTCAAATTTAATTAACTAAATAAACTTTTCTCTGATGATTTTGAAAATAACAAGTGGGTAAGTGTGATCACAGATCGCACAGAGAGTTTCGTTTAATATTCCTTTCAAAACACTTTATCCTTTTGAAAAATCTATTAGTTCCACATTTCGCAACCAGGGGCACACTCTATTCTAAACAAACCTCTATCCGAACGAAACTCCGTTTTACATACTATCCGTAGATATATTAGTCGAGGGGATTGAACCCATAGCACCCGAGATAAGTAGGCGCCCCTGGCGATAAAAAGTGGAACTAAAATATGTAAGACTATGGTGCATAATATGAAAGAATGGTCAAGGGGGTGTCGGCAGAAGTTGGAAAAGAGCTCCCTGGGTGAAAAGGGCGGAGGTTAGAAATATTGCTTAAAATACACAAGTTAGAGCACGGAGGAGTAAATAATATAAGACTTTTTGAAAAATTTAGGATTTGTCGTGTGGTCTGAGGTATTCAGCTGTACGCATGCAAAAAGTCATGTCTCCAACTTAATTAGGGACACCCTTAGAAAAAATTGCTTAAAATACATATGTGGTAGATCAAAGGGTTAAGCGTAAGACTTTTTCAAGATTTTATGATTTGTCGCCTGACCTCAGGTGTTCTGCTATAAGTATGCAAAATTTCAAATCTGCATTTAATAAGGGGCTCAGTTAGAAAGAATTGCTTAAAATACGCATGTGGAAGCAAAAAGGGTTAAATGTACGACTTTTTCAAAATTTTATGATTTGTCGTTTGATGCTGCGAGGTGTCCAGCTATAAGTATGAAAAATTTCACGCTTCCAACCTAGTTAGAGGCTCACACAGAAAGAATTGTTTAAAATACACATGTGGGAGTCCAAAGGGTTAAATGTACGATTTTTTCAAAATTTTATAATTTGTCGTATGATGTGTGGTGTTCAGCTATAAGTATGCAAAATTTCAAGTCTCCAACGAGTATAGTTTCTGAGAACAGGCTCTGTGACAGACAGAATATCTCAATTTGTTGATTTTCTGTAAGCAAGTAAACCTAGATAAACCCCCAGTAAGTAGATAGGTTTACAATGGAAGTCTATGGGAATTTGGCGAAATATTAGAGATATCGCCAAGGTGGCGTCACTTTTGGCGACTAATTTTGGTCGCCAAATTTGGCGATATGTCGCCATGTTGGCGAGAAACTTGGCGGTATTTGGCGACAGAGCAGCGCCCCTCCTATGGCAAATTAAAATTTCGCCTAATAGACGTAATGTTAAAGTAAAAATGGGCACCCCCAGGTGGGTAATTCATCGATTTTCACAATTTTTTTATTTTTTTCCTTAGTTTTATAGTGTAAACGAACTTCGCACCAAATTTGAAGTATGCCGCTGCAGTAGATATACGAGATCTTTTTGATGAGTGAGTCAGTCAGTCAGTCAGTCAGTGGTAAAATTATCGATTATCAGACATTTTCAAATGTCATTATCTCGGAAACTAATTATGCGTTATTTATAAAATTTTGGATTTTAGGTAATTAGGGTGGCCTTACTACACATTTCGTATAACAAGCATGTAGGTCTCATAGATTTTCAGTAGTAGAGCACTGAAATTTGACGAAAATAGCTTGAAATGGTTCATGTAAATAACACACGGCTATGTCAGGCGAACTTGGCTGACACACTGCCGTGTGTCTAGATCCTGCTGCATAGAAATCTTTTTCTGTTTGCCACTAACCACGGCCCATTTTCATCATATCTTTATAAATTTGACAGGGTTCCTTCTCCATTATGTGTATGCGGTCAGCGAGCTACATCATTGCATTATATCTTTAACTGTACCCTTCCATCATATTATCATATAAGAAAATCTCCAAAAATTTCTTTGTCTCAGTGGTTCTCAGTGGTTTTGTCAAATCCATCATTTTGTCAAAAGATAATTGAATGTATGAAAGTTTTAGAAAACAACCATTATTTGTTTCAAAATGTTTTGCCATTTATAGATGATGATGAGAACGTATCTTAACAAATAGACAGATACCACCAATTCAAAATAAACTCTTAGCCACAAACAACACGATTGAACGATAATTGAACTGTTGCAAGAACAATAGACTTTTGAACTTTTGTGTGTGTATATAATTATATAATATTCATCATAATTATGCACTATTTTACCTATTTTTTATATTCTACATTATTTTTAAAATTATGAATCTCTTTCTAATTTAGTATACATATACGTAGCTTTTATTGTATTTTTGCAGAACGCCCAGCTTTGCAGAGTAATTGAGCTTTTGCCGCTCCAACAAGTTTAAAAATCCTATTATCTATTATCTCATGATCTTATTAATTACAAATATCTAAATTTCTCTCGTAAACGCCCAGTAAAAATTGGGCTTTCCATCGTGTATATATTGTACTTATATTGTATTTAATCTTAATATTCTCAATTGGCTGTCCTGTAGGTCCCTTCGGGTCTTTTATTTATTATTATTATTTTTTTTTTTTGTGTGTGTGTGTGTGTGTGGTGACGGCGGTAGTAGATGGAAACCGCTGGGTGGGGCTTGTGAGTGCTTAAGCCATTTGGTAGGCCTCTCCACCTAGCTGACCCTTCATATGCTAATCTTCCTGACTCTTAAAGACTCTATACTTAAATCCAAAGCAGGTAATTTCTGAAAAATCTATGAAGTCATTTTTAATCTGAGATGAAAAACATTTGCATGTGCATTAATTCGGATCAAATGTGATTTATTAGAATTTTCCATTTTTTTTAATAAAGGCAAAGAATCTTTTTTGAAATCTCTGTAAAATGAGGGTCTTTAAACTGAATTTCATGCCGCAACAGTCAAATGTTCCCTTATGACGGCATTTTTGTAAATCTCAAGTCCGAAAAATTGGCTTAAAATCTCAATTTCTGAACGATTCTTTGCCTTTATAACAAAATAGGAAGTTCTCCCATTTCTTGGTATTTGAATAAAATGTGTAAATTATATATTTTATGAATATTAATGCATTTGTTTTGTATTTACGAATGAAATTGACTTCCCAAAAGTATCGGAAAAATTAGCCATTTTGTATATGGGAATATTGATATCAATAATAGAAATCTTCAATAGAAAAATTGATTATTAAGAGATGTGACGCCCCCTCCCCCCAACAACTGAATTTCATGCCGTGACAGTCAATTATTCCATCACGACGGCATTTTTGTAACTGTCGCGTCCAAAAATGGCTTAAAATGCTCAATTTCGGAATAGTTCTTTGCCGTCATAACAACATGGAAGAATATTTCAATTTCTTGGCATCTGAATAAAATGTGTTAATTTTACATTTATACGAATATTAATGCAATTGTTTTGTATTTACGAATGAAATTGACTTCCCAAAAGTATCTGAAATGTAGTCATTTTGTATATGGGAACTGCCTTCAATATAAAAATTGCTTATTAAGAGATGTGATGCCACCTCCCCCCCAAAAAGAGCCATGACTATCTTCCCCCAACAAAAAAGGAGCCATGAGCCCCTTCCTACAAAAACTAAATTTCAGGCCGTGACAGTCAATTATTCCATCACGACGGCATTTTTCTAACTGCCAAGTCCAAAAATGGCTTAAAATGCTCAATTTGGGAATGGTTCTTTACCTTCATGACAACATGGAAAATTTTTTAATTTCTTGGTATCTGAATAAAATGTGTAATTTTTATATTTATACGAATATTAATGCAATTGTTTTGTATTTACGAATGAAATTGACTTCCCAAAAGTATCGGAAAAGTAGCCATTTTGGATATGGGAACTGCCTTCAATATAAAAATTGCTTATTAAGAGATGTTATGTCCGTCCCTCCAAAAAGAGTCATGACCCCGTCCCCCCAACAAAAGGAGCCACGAGACCTTTCCGAAAAAATGTGCCATGACCACCTCTAAATGGAGGGCTGCATCCGCACTTGGCTGGAATTTAGCAAATATCTATTTGCGTTTACTGTCAAATACATCCTTTATCAAATAAAATCTCCGTTAGCATTAGGATTCTTCGAATAGTAATTTAAAAGATGGTAGAGGAGCATTGATTATATTCAACACTATGATTAAACCATTTTTTTATTATTTTGTCAAATACTACAGTTAGCATCTGAGCTCTTGAAATATTACCAATATTCTAATACAAAATTGTAATGTATACAAACTTATCTTTGTAAAAAATCTTTTTCTTGGACGTCTGCAGCGTTTTTAATTTTACAAAATTTACGAAGTTCATTTTAGCAGTGATGCTGCGAAACTGCTCAAATGATAAAGGAAGCTTTATAATGAAAAGATAACGTAGGATCGCCATCTTTTGAGAATTCTATGAAAAATTTATATTATATACTGTATTGGGAGATAGCATCAATAAATGGAATCGTCTCTGAAATCCCACAGAATAAGTAACATTGACTTTTGAGTAAGTTGTACATATGCAACGCTGTCATGCGAAAGGTTAAGATATATGCCTAAAACAACACAAGTAACACAGATTGGTCGCCAATCGTTGTCAATTTGTGGAAGCCGTATTAAAATAACAAAGTTGGGAAATAATGTACAGACCGTATCGGTCAAATACTGAGAGTACCTGAAAAAGTTTCTGAGCAGATAATGATTGGACCAAAGTTGGAAGTTTTTTAGCAAATGGTTTGTTGGTCTAGGTGTGAACTTCTTATCGTGGACAAACATGGGACAGCAATTATCGAAAAAATATTCAAACTTGACCGAACTACTTTCTGCTATTTTGGAAAATATAACGGCAGGGCGACAATTCTCATATCGAAGGCATGATATAAGGAATGAATATTTAACCTTTTCAAACATGAGGCATACAAAGGTGGATCTCTATTCTTTTCATGATAAAACTAAACTGTTTGATTTTTTTACTTATTTACTTTACTTCTAAATAGCTAAATGATACATACAAAACCATTAACTGACAACACTGATGCTCATTTCCTCATAAAATAAAGGTTATTTTCACCTGGGTTTGCAAAATTCTCGTTGTTCTATCTGGGAACTTCTTTCCGTAGGCAAACGTGGACGAAAAAGCGAAAAATTCGAAACGACGGAAAAGCGAAATTCATTAGCGAAAAGTTATCGAACGTTGGCCCAACTACTTTTTGCTAGTTTGGAAAAAATAATGGCAGGGAGCAAAGTCTCATATCAAAGGCATAATGTACGGAATGAATATTTAACCTCTTCAAACCTGAGGCATAAAAGGTGGATCTCAATCCCTTTCTTCCTAAAAACTAAACTGTTTTTTTTTACTTATTTACTTTACTTCAATACCTTATTTCACTGAATGATACAAAACCATTAACTGACAACACTGATGCGCATTTCCTCATAAAATAAAGGTTATTTTCATCTGGGTTTGCAAAATGCTCGTTGTTCTATGTGGAAACTTCTTTTCGTAGGCAAATTGGGACAACAATTAACGAAAAAGTTGGCCGAACTACTTTCTGCTATTTTGGAAAATACAATGGCAGGTCGACACGTCTCATCTCAAAGGCAAGATATAAGGAATGAATATTTAACCTCTTCAAACCTGAGGCATACAAAGATGGATCTGTATTCCTTTCTTCCTAAAAACTAAGCTGCTTGATTTTTTTACTTATTTACTTTAATTCAATATTTTATTTCACTGAATGATACAAAACCATTAACTGACAACACTGATGCTTATTTCCTCATAAAATAAAGGTTATTTTCATCTGGGTTTGCAAAATGCTCGCTGTTCTATGTGGGAACTTCTTTCCGTAGGCAAACGTGGACAACTATTAGCGAAAAATTATCGAACGTTGGACCAATTACTTTCTGCTATTTTGGAAAAAATAATGGTAGGGCGCCAAGTCTCATATCAGAGGCAACATATGAGGAATGAATATTTAACCTCTTCAAACGTGAGGCATACAAACATGGATCTCTATTCTTTTCCTCATAAAAACTAAACTATTTGATTTTTTAACTTTTTAACTTTACTTCTATATAGCTGAATGATATAAAATCATTAAATTGCAACAATGATGCTTATTTCCTCATAAAATAAAGGTTATTTTCATTTGGGTTTGCAAAATGCTGGTTGGTCTATATGTGAACTTCTTATAGCAGACAAACGTGGGACAACAATTAGCGAAAAATTATCCAACGTTGGCCCAACTACTTTTTGCAATTTTGGAAAAAATAATGGCAGGAGGTAAAGTCTCCTATCAAATGCATGATATAAGGAATAAATGTTTAACCTTTTCAAACCTGAGGCATACAAAGATGGTTCTCTATTCTGTTCGTCATAAAAACTAAACTGTTGGATTTTTTTACTTATTGACTTTACTTCTATATAGCTGAATGATATAAAACCATTAAAAAGCAACACTGAGGCTTATTTCCCCTTAAAATAAATGTTATTTTCATCTGGGTTTACAAAATGCTTTCAAGACAGTGTGGTCAAGAAAGTAAGTAATTTTCAATATTACGAGGGAAAATCAGTAAGTAGATCACAAACTGATACGAGAGGTCTGAAATTAGTTGTAAATTGTTTCCAAATATGTTAACAGGTGGCAACATAATCCAGCTGTGAGATGTAAATTTCCAATTTATGAGACAGCAGTTGTACAAGATGATGAGGGTCGTTCAAAAGTTGTTAACGAAGAGTGAAGTGGTCGTCCTGTTGAGATTGCAACAGACGAATCACTGCGGAAGTTTTAGAAAATGGTTGTTATGCTGTTTATTGTTGTTCTTATGTCAGCTTTAACCATTTCCTTTGCCTTCCGCACTGATTCTTCTGTCGCTCTCTCAACTGGACGACCACTCCGCTCTTCGTCAACAACATTTGAACGACCCTGCTCAAATTGTACAAGTGCTGTCTCATAAATTCGAAATAAGCATGTTATAGTTGGATGCTGCTGCCCCATATTGGGATATTTGGACACGATTTACTACTAATTTCCGACCTCTCATATCAGTTTGTAACCTACTTACTGACTTATCCTCGTATTTAACTTAAATCTTTTACAGTAAAATTAACTGGAGTTTTCTAGAACATTCGCTTGTTTCAAGAAATGAAATTTTCCATTGAGAGAATTTAGCTTATTGAAATATAATGAAATTTATATTTTATGGGCGCTTGTAATTATTTATCCATACTTGTGAACCTAAATTACCATCTCCTAAAGTAATTATTTCAGAAAAAGTGCTCTTTCTGTAATCTATGACGTCATTTTGATTGTGAAAAAGCAATGAATAGAAGTTTATGGTGTTAGTTTATCTTTAGGACTCAGATGGTGAAATATAGAGAATCCGTATGTTTGACAACGATGTGAAAATTGCTGCACAATTTACCGAAATTATAGTGCTACATACAGGGTGATTAAAAAAAAGTTTACAAAATGACATGGCAAATCAGGCATTCAACAATGATGAAAAATGACATAGGAGCATAGTACAGCAAACCACTTATTTAGTGACGAATGCCGGGTGCTTCAACCTAACTGAACAAGGGTTGACAGTATTAATTTCGAGAAAAATAAAAACATTGTAATGAAAATGAAAAGATATGAACCTCATTTTGTGTGAAATGTGATAACATCACGAAAAGATCTGGAAAAACATGTTGCTCAAGCAATCGATGATAAGGTATGAATTCATAATCACGGTCAAAAATGCGGTGCGTCAAGTGCATACTACTGGTGCGTATAATGCAAACTTATAAAACTTTTGTTAGGTGTTAACTAATTTACAAGAAAGGTGAGAATGTCTGTTAAATGTTTTATTGTAAAATCTTTCAGTTTTCTGAAAGTTATTACCGTCAATCCAATTTTAGTTAGGATGAAACAACATGTATTTATGACTAAATAAGTGGTTTGAGACACTATGTTCCTATGTTAGTTTTTATTCTTGTTGTATGCCTGACATCGAATGTCATTTTGTGAATGTTTTTTTTCTTTTTTAATCACCCTGTATAATAAGGAGTAAAGTTCATTAACTATGCAGAGCATCATGTTTTAAGGTGAGTTTCTCCCAGAAAACTCTCCAAAATACTTTTTTTTTTTTTTTTTTTTTTTTTTTTTTTTTTTTTTTTCAAACCTTTATGTTTCTAGAATGTGCCGTGGAAAGTGATTAATATAAAACTCAATACTTAAGTCGTGTTAAAAACGTTTGAGCGATTCAACGCAAACAATTCATCATAGTGATGAAAAAAATAATACGTGTCAAAAGTTTGCAATTTTTTTATAATAAAACACTAGAAAAGATACTTATTAAAAAAATAGCCCTCAGGCCTAATATTAAGAAATTCTATAATTATTAGATTTTGAAATTTTTATTAGAATGAGGTGATGACTGACAATGGTGACAATGTGTGGAAATGGCAATTTAAAATAATATTTTTAAGTAAACATTTGTCCAGAAAAATTAAATCTACTCACTTAAAAAAATTCAGCGGTTTTAACTCCCACTGAGTGTATTTTCACTCCTTTCCAGTATTGAAAATGCACTTATCCTATGGGAGTGAATTTCATCCATCTTGCGGAGTGGTTTTTTTCATTCCTTTTTGATAAGCTGTTTTTGCTCTTTTTTCGACTAAATTAATAGGCAAAACGAGTGATTGAACTCATTATTGACAAGTCATTTTTAAACCCATATTTTGTCAAATTTAATTGGCAAAATAAGTTATTTCCCTCTTATTTTCAGAATTTTTTTTTATAATTTTACTTTTTAATATATATAACTCCCCAGTTTGCAAAATGTATTATTTTTAAAACTCCATTTTGTTTTATTTTAATCCAGATTTAGAAGAACAGAAGAAATTTTGATTTTCATTTCCGAAAGATAAATTAAATGATAATAATAAAAGATGGTTCGCGATATAACAAGACAAGATTTTTTAACTTGTCAATATCCTGAAGTGCGCCGTTTTTACTTTATCTCTCTTATTATGATTTTTTTCTTTTTAATATTTTCACATTGTATATATAATTTTAACTTTATTAGTTTTATTCCGGAAATATCTATTTCTTTAATTATTTCTGATATTATTATATCTTCTTAATGTATTTTGCTTATGACACAGATAAATAATTATGGAATATAGATTTGATGTGTTACATAACTGCAGACTTTTCTTTAGTTAAACTTTTGAATATGAACAGAGCGAAGCATAACACAAAAATAAAAATTCACAAAATCATAATTAAAAAAAAAAAGGTCAAGCTAGTTGTCATAAAATAAATTAATAATATTTTTTAGTAATCTGTTATTTTCTGATACTTTTCTAAATTATCTTTTACATTTCGCACTATTTATATAATACTGTGTCAATTAAAAAAATAATAAATAAAGTGTTGATGTGTACACCTATCTAAATGAAAACAATTTATTAAATACTTGTACTTACTGAAACATAAAAAAATAGAACATATATTATAAGTTAATAATAATTTAATAATTTTTATAATCATTGGTTGTGCTTCGCAAATATTTCTGAGTGTCATGAGCAAAGTAGTATATTAATAATCAATAATATAAGCACAAAATTATATATGTTTAATAATGTAAATACCAATTAGTGTAATTTTACACAATTTGAATACGAGAAAACTGCATATCTACGCGCATTTTATTGATTATAAAAACTATGGAACAAATGCATTAAAAAAAAAAAAAAAGAAAAAAAAGTAATTTAAGAAATTCATGTTTTCGGTTTAAAAGTAATAACGATAAATAACGCAAAAAATCATATATACAATGTGAAAATACAACAAGGAATGGCGAAGGAATTACAAGAAAGATGAAGTAAAACAACGTACATTACCTTAGAATTTTCAGTGTTAGTAAAATCCTAGAATCGCTGGTAGCCATCTTGATTTTAGCTGGGAAACAAAAACGAAATTTATTCAGTTCTTTGTGATGATTGTCCCTCCCCCCTACTTTCATGGGCATAATCCATCTATCTTATTCTATACCATTTTTAAATCAATCAAATTATAATTGTAATTTTGTTTTAATCATGTAGGTAACGCTAAGCTTTGACGCTTGAAACAAACAAACGACTCCCTTTTTAAAACGGTTCTCGGTTCTCCCTCTGTCAAACTACATATCGCGTTACATGATTTCAACCAATAGGGAAGTTTCATAAACCGCTTTTTTAGAGATATTTGTTTGTTCCGATCTGAAATGAGCGGTCCTGGGAGGCCACTCCTAAAAGGGTGATTTGGCTAACCAGTTTTTTGTGGAAAATGTCTCTTTTTTGATAAAACAGATACTCAGAAAGAACAAAAACACGCGTAAAACTTTTCGTTCTTTTGTTGAGTTAATAATACGTTCTTTTGAATTAAGAGTGTACATCTTTTGCTATCAAAAGGCTCCAGAGGTGCAACTTTTTTTAACAATGCCACATATTGGGTAGTCACTAATATCCTCTTTTGTATGCTATTTAAACTTTTCATTGCCTGTATGTTCAACAGCATTTACTTTGACTGACTTACTTTGTCATCAATTTCCAATAGTTCCCCAAGATACACTTCAATTTCATGCTCCAAAATTATACAATCCAAATTCTTTAAAGCCCTGTTAAATAAAATTTATTAATTTCCCATTGGTTGTATACGGAATTAGCGAATGGAGAATTCTTTGTTGCCGATCTCTTTCGAAAAGTACAGCCTGAATCTCTTCAGGGAATTAACAAATAAATTTTTCACTGAAAACTATATCAAAAAGGTTTAGTTTTGTGTTTTACTTTATTTTCTTAATTGCTTCATATTTATAAGCTACATTTCTGCTGTGTGCCAGGAATATTTTAAACTGAATGCTAAGTTCTTTTGATAAAATTTCTCCAAAACTTTTTTTAGTTTCCTTGCTGAGTTTTCTTTAACTTTTACATAATAAATAACATTTTATACACCGATTTGCTAAAAAATACGTTTTTATTTTGATCAAAAAAATTAAACTTTCAAAGAAAATATCAATTTCTACAAGTTAAAAAAATAATAGAACAATTCGCTCACGTAAGAATCATTCCCCCATATGAGTGAATGACTAGTGAGGGAATGATAAAATGTGCATTATTAGCTTTTAAAATTTGAGTAAAGGAAAAACCAATACATGTTCTCAAATTATTTCTCCAGGAAAACTACACCACCCCTCTGTAGCGAAGCTTTGGATTTTTGTACATTTGTATTGAATTATCCCGATGGCTGAAGAGTTGATAACGAAGTGAAACAATATTAACAGAACGAATTAATCCATATTGCAGATAGAGACAAGCCGAATATTACAACTAATTCTTTATTGACCAAATCGGACACCAGGTTCGGGTAGTTTTTTTGCAAGGCGAGCCCTCGGCCGGAGCCGGGCGTTGGAGAGAGAGTCTCGTTACATTCTTATGCTCAGAGCATGCGAGTTCAGAAGGTAGTCTGACTCAAAATACATTTTCTCGAAATCTGGAGTGTTGGCGAGCTTACATACACAATTTCGCCAAATATATATACTATATGGCGAGATTAAAGAGAGGAAGACATGTGGTCAAAGTACAATAATTGAAATTGAATGGGGAATGTAAAAGATTAATAAGAACTATTTAACGCCAGATGATTACTTAGTAATTATAGCACATAAACCACAAAAGAACATTCGATAGGTTTGCCAAAGTTCTCATGGGATTGAAGCGGCCGAAGCGCCCGTTAATAAACAAAAGAAAATAAAGACAGGGTTAATAACTGGAATGACTAACATCTTACATCTGAACCAACGGCTAAAAATGTAGAAGTAATATGTCTGACTAATTTCTGCATATCATCAAAACTAAGGCAGAAGGATGAAAATTAGAATCCAGTTATTAGGCGAGAAAAGGAAATGATTTCTTTTCTTTTAACTGTAGTGCGCTGCGGTTAAAATATTAAAGAGACTGAGAATTGAATGCTTAATTTATGAAGGGAAAAGAGCGCTAAAAACAGATTGAATCCGAATGCAGACAGATAATTAAATTTAAGAATTTTAAAAAATGTAATTTTAAAGGGGGGAAAGAGGAAAAGTCTTAATATTAATATGTGAAGGTAGGCGCCTTCACATATATCTCCCCAACAGCCGAAAAAGAACGAAGTGAACCGCGAGAGAAAAAAAAGTTACCCCATGTCTTCCCTCAAATACATTACACATAAAAAAAATATGTAAAAATGTAATATTTTGTAGAGGGAACCCGGTGACCAACAGTTTATAAACATATACAGAAATACTAAATATGTAAGGAACAGATAAATCATGTCTCATATAAAAAGCATGCCTATAAGCATGACAAAGCAAGTTGGTACCAAAGACTTGCCAAAATAAAATATATTGAAATTTTTTGAACTGCAGTTAATACTTCTGGACAGCTGTTTTCTTATTTTCTTATTATTTTTTTTAACGTGAGCACACCATTATTTTTTTATAAAGTTCCAGAAGATTTTAATATATAAATTGCTTGAACTTTCACTGCAAGCAAGAGCAATTTCCACAATTGCTACAAATGTTGGTCATACTCCAACTTATAAAAATATTTTGAGACATGAACTGTATATAAATACAAAACATTACATAATATAGTAAATATAAAATTGTAACCTTTTCAGCACTAGTTGTGACATCTCTAGTTTTTAAAAGTAATGTAACTAGTAAAAGGAGAGGAAGATGGGGTTAAAATATTTGTTGTAAATTGAAAGTTGTCATAATGTTATCTAGTAAACAAGGACTGAATGTGTTTTACTAAGAACCAAATTTAAGTAAAGTGAATTTTAAAACATATTGCACTCCTATAAGGTATAAACAAGAGGTAATAAGAACTTTCCAGAGAAAGTACCCCTTACAAAAATGGTAAAAAAATGTACAGTAAATTTAATGAAATTTAATAAGCATTATACAACAGGTGACACAAAAGTATGTATGTGTGTGTGTGAATGTAGTGATAAATAACAACGTTTGGTGTTACGACTGGTATATACCAGTAATAAACCACATGTGTCAATGAGCATAACAAAAACCAAAAAAAAAAATAATGCACACCTGTGTACTGAGTGATTGGAAAATCGTGCATAAGAAAACTACCTTATCACGTGAAATACCTTGAATAGCCAAGAAAGGTACCGAATGAAAAAAATAAAAGTAAAGTGTAATCCTGTAAAGTTACCAAAAAAGGAAACCCTTTTTTTTAAATATCTAGCATAAAAGAATAACAAACGTGTGCTAGTATACAAATGAACACTAGAAGTGTGTCACAGTGACCTCAAGTGAAAAAAAATATATAACACTGAACCAAAGAAATGTATCAATGAAGTAAAATGCCTAAGTGTTTTGAAAATCAGTTGTAAAAACAGTGACAATTAGTCCCTGATGCACGCAAAGAATTGACAAAGCAATGAACTCGTGTAAGGGTTTTTTTCTATGAACTAAGATAAACTATGAACTACTGTCTGTGTTAACTATGAACAAAAATTCTCTACATGCACCAAGCACCAAACAGCAAAATGTAACTGAAGAGAAAAAAATGTACCGTATTTAAAAAAAACCGTTACCAAAGGGTTAAATTTAATTTTTTTTTTTACTGTACATTTCATAAGATATTGCTGCATTCGTTGAAAAAAAAAATATATATATATATATTTACTCAAAACGCATCAGTGTAAAATTGACAGGATCCATACCTTTAAGTTAATTAAACAAAAGAGAAAAAGGAAAAGGAGTGTTACCGCAAAAGATAAACTGTCTCTTGCAAAATATAAAAAAAGAAGTGTTGTTTACCCAAAGAAATCTTTAAAATCATGACATATGAGTTTGAAAAAGAAAAACAAGTTCCTCACTCGATAACCAGTGAGAATCAAACACAGTAAATGAAATTTGCCACAAAAAAAAATTGATAATGTAAAGGTTTTAGTTTTGCTGAATTTTCGTGTATAGACCATCGGTGTATTTATTAAAATTTAACCCCTGGCAAAAATAATAAAAACATTTACTAAGAAATTGCATACGATTTAATATAGTGTGACAAGATACCTTACTCGATCTGCCACCTTCAAGTAAGAAGTATCTAATGAAAGTGTTAAAAAAATGTTACATGTTAAAAGGCAACAAATTCGAAATGTGTGTGTAATTTAATATGTCATGTGACGGATAACTCCTAGTAACTTTAAAATCTTTGTACATAGACAAAGTGATGGTGTCATTGATATGTTATGGCATTATGCAAACACACAAAATAAACAAAAAAAAACTCTGTTAAAATTTTAAAAAAATAAAGAAAACTGATAGAACCTTTTAATATCGAAAAATGGTGTAAAGTTTAAAAGATAGAAAAGTAACAGGAAAAAAAAACTGAATGTGTGTGAAGGGAGGGGAAAAAGAAACCCCAAACTCATGAACACCTGAAATAAAACATATGAATAAGTGTGTACGCAAGCATACACAACGTGTAAATAAACACATGAACAAATTGTATAATTCCACATGAACTACTTGTAATAATGTCTCAATGAACTACCATTTTTATGCACTTTGCCAACAAAATATACGGACAGTAGGTGTGTAATAACCCAAAACACTAACATACGAGTGAGATTCAATTACATAATTAGTGAGTTAATCACCACAATGTAATGAATAAGGGTTAATAAAGGCACTGAACTCCGTGTAATGTGTGAAAACTCTGGTTATACTCTAAACCAGCCAGTGTGTATTACTCAATGAACTACTTGTGAGAAAAAAAAAAGGAATACTGTCGAATAGATCGTAAGCAAAGTACAATGTGTAAAAGCAAATGAACAAAATATGTAAATCAACACATGAACTAGTGTAATGTATGTATATGAATGGACAAAATTGTATTCAAAATGAGCAAATTTTGTGTAACACAAATAAATATCCAACACATGAACTACTTGTGAAAAGAAAAAAAAGGTTTCATAAATGGTTAACTAAGGGTTAAAAATTAAAATAAAGGTGTATCTGCCAAAGTTATTACTGTATCACGTTAAAAAGAAGTGTGTATACATGTACGAGCGCACGACAGATTGCATAACTCTACGCTAAACTGTAGCAGTTATGCCAAGCCAAACATGTTCCAAGTAAAGGGTTGGAAAAGAGAAAAAAAAACGAATAGCAAAATACCAAGCGTTATACTTTATGATCTATGAGTGTATGTATCCGTCACAAGCCACCTGCGAGACTATAACTCACTAATTAAAAAAAATTAAAATGTGAGAAAATGCCAAAGAATTAGTGTAATGACTATATGTGAATAGCTTTTTTTTTTTTTTTTTTTTTTTTTTTTTTTTTTTTTTTAATAAAGTGTACATATCAGCTCACATTATGCATTTGAATAAATTTTATAAAAACAACATTTTAAACGATATCAAATATCATGTCAGTTATAATAAAATACCTTATGTTATAAATAAAATAGCAACGAGTCACCAGCCGCGCGTAAACAACAAAATTAACAAATGTGTAAAAAAATACCAGCTAGAAATTAACTTATGCATGTAAATTTAAGATGCATGTGCAAATATTGTATTGAAGTACATTATGTAAAAAAAAATCCGTAACAATCCGAAAATAAAAAAATGTCAAGGCAACAAAAATACACAAACTTTAAAATAGTGTAAAACTATGTATCTGTGAAAATGTACACAATGTTGAGAAAGAATGTAAAAAAATGTACAAGCACACAGAATCATGACCATGTTTAACCAAGGTGAGTGTCATAAAATTATTACAAAACAAGACCATATGAAGTGCAAATGTAAATATGTGTGTGTATGTAGTACCAAGTTAAACTCGAAATCATAAAAAAGTGTACATGAGATTAAAAAAAAATTGATGCAGACAAACATCTAACTTCACTATCTGCCCATAGTAAGCTAGAGTGAGAAAAAAAACATGTACGGAGTATCAAATAGTACGAGAGATACGTCATTATGCATTTAAAAAAATAAAAGAGAGCGCGAACGCCTTGTAAATTAATGTGAGGTATTGAACATTTGTATCATGTAAGTAATATATTCCACTTTTGAGAAAGTGGATGGCCGATCCACTTAGCCAAAACTGAAACATATACCTTTAATCATTGGGCCATTTCCGGAACAAAGCGCAATGAAAAAAAAGCACTTACACAACACAGGAAACAATAATTAAAAATTTACCTCAAGTAATATAATCACATGTAAAATGTAGTGTGCGTGTAAATTGTGTGTGTATGCAGTAACAAGCATACTGATATCTAACACATGCATAAAATGTTTACGACTCATGTTATAAAAATTTTTATAAAGTAGAAATAGAAATCAAAAGGAAAAAGAGACTTTTTTATGAAAAAGAATTTTAAGATATGATGACTCGAGCTATGTTTTAAAACGAAGGAGCCTAACTTATGCTATAGAAATAAATTAATGAGGCGTGAATAAAAAGGTATAAAATCCGTGTAAATTGGACTATGAGAGATGTATATAAACAGAACAGTGTACTGTCTAGATCGCAAATGTAATTTTCTCAAATTAGTAGCAACGAGCTGAAAAAGATTAAATACTGAGCAAATTTAACTGCCATTACTGGTCCTCTCATTGGTTACCCATCCTCTCTCTTTTTTTTATATATGTCACTAGTGCTTATCCTTAAGTATAAAAGTTGCAAGACCTATATTTATAGTAATCTAGAGTATTAAAAGTTTCATATCTTATTGATATGGATGACTGACAAAACGTATAATATACTCATAAAAAAAACATATAATATACACATAAAAAAAACATATAAAATGTTATATATAAAAGGAAATTACCTGTAGGAAGTGCTACAACAAGAAACATATTAAGCAAAACAAGTAAGAAAAAAAAATCAATAATAATAATATCAGTCCAGTATCAGTTTAAGCCTTTTCATTTTTTTACCTCATTTTTTTGTATCAAAATTACATTAAGCTCTGTGAAAAAAAAAATTACCTTAAGTTATTTTATTTATCTTTTTTTTATACTATGCCCCTTTTTTTGTCTAACAAGGTTTTCACCATCAGACTGCCTGATTACAACGAGATTGCTGAGTTTTAAAAGTACACGAACCAAAATAATAAAAACTTTGTCTGTGATCATAATATATAACATTTTTATATAAAATGCAATGCGACACATATCAGTTGCAGACGCATAATATCTAAAAAGGGGGGGGGGGAAATGCGACCAGCGCTAATGATGTAAGAAATTAAGCGAGAGCAACTATGTTCAGCAATCCTAGGCTAATAGAGATAAGAAAAACAACATCTCATCTCAGAATTGCAACATTGTGTCACACCAAAAAATATATATAATGCATTAAATAAGAATCGGAAATGTGAAAAGAAAGAAAAAAATTTGGACAATCTTTTATCTAAATTAAAAAAAACTTTGAAACTGAACTGGATATGAAGTGCATCCCTAGACATACAAAATCTTAGCATGCTACTAATAAAAATAAATGCTTAATTTTTAGTAAGAAGCCATCAAAACTAATATATATAGATATATATTAAAAGAGCAATATAATCCAGTCATGAGGATTTTTTTTTATATATTTTATTATTTATGGTAATTAATCCTCATAACTAAATCAACATTAACTGACTTATTATACCATTTTAATATCCACTGCACAAAAAAGAAAAGTAGAAAAAAAAATTTTTAAACAAGCACTGTCTACTCTGTATTATTCAGTAGTTAATATAAAAGTATAAATAAACACTTACCATAAGCATACTAGAATAAAAAAGCTAATTTAACAACCTTTTTTTTTTTTTTTTTTTTTTTTTTTTTATAGTGAGTAAATAATAACATGTAATAGTAGTGAGTAAATAACAAATATGTAACTTATATGCTAAAACACAATACCTTTTAAAACCTAGAAAAGTGTATATAACTTTAAAAAAAAAATTGTCATCGTTAAAAATCTATCCAGCAGAAAAGTTAATTTCATCACAACAAAGAATTTTCTTTATACACCAATAAATGTGTTTGTAACAAACCAAACATTTAAAACAAACACATCCCCTTAATATAATCTAAAAAGATGAATTTGATTTTTCTTTTTTTTTTTATATATATCAAATGTGTAGAAAAGTAATTTCACGAAATATGATATATATTTGAAGAATACCTCTTCAAATGTTGCTAACAAAAGCTAAATAAAACTTACCTTGAGCTAAGGAAAAATATAAGCATAATACATTTATTGGGGTAATAAAAGAATAAATGGATGCTAAGCATTTATGTGTGTTTAGTACTATGCCACCAGGAATACTCTTATTTTTTTTTTTTTTAAGTTTAGGTATATCTGCGTATAACTTGATGTGGACATCTCCTAAATATTCACTACTTATATTTGATTAGTTTCCGTTCTAAAGAAACTGCACTGGTATAAACAGTTTTTTTGTTGTTAACTGTCTTTCTTTGAACAAATAAAGTTAACCAGTATTTTCTTTAAACGTTTCTTGAAATGTAAATGTAATCCATGTAAATCCATGAACTATTTTTTTATTTCACTTTCTTCATAGATGGTTACTGGGGAAGGAGAAAAACATTCCTTTAATTAAAAAAAAAAAACGTTTTATAAGGTGTTCTGTTTCTTCTTTTTATTTTAATTGAGGCCGACACAAGACACAGTCCAAAAGATCTCAGAAATTGTTGATTCAGCTGAGGTATTCATCTTAGGAGCGCACAAAAGAGAGAAAAAAAAACACAAGAGACGATGGAGGATCCATAACTCACCCCACGGCGCTGACGTATCTTGGGTAACTCTTTTTTTTTGCCGGAAGACCAAGTGCCGATTATCGGCTAGTTGTAACGGAAGCTGACGGCATGACGATATAGAAAAACCTCGGTGAACATTGTGTTGGGAAACGCTTTGCAGAGAATCTCGAGTCATTATTTTGATCGGAATTTATTTGTTGTAGCTGTGGTTATTTCAGGCGAGAGAGAGTGCAGAAATTCACCGCAATGAGCATAGTTCAGAATTTTGCAGGATTGTTGATGTTAGTTGATAAATTTTAACATTTTTTGTGCATTGTGTACTCCTGTACACGACAACATCAGGACGCAGAAAAGTCAAGTCAATTGATGAGCATCGAAAGTTTCCGCCAAATACTTTTAGGAAATCGATAAATTATAGTCTATTATACCGTAAAAAAATTTCTCCTCTCTCCAACTGGAACTCGCTTGCGCCTGAACGGCACCAATTATCTGTAGCGAAGCTTTGGATTTTTGTACATTTGTATTGAATTATCCCGATGGCTGAAGAGTTGATAACGAAGTGAAACAATATTAACAGAACGAATTAATCCATATTGCAGATAGAGACAAGCCGAACATTACAGCTAATTCTTTATTGACCAAATCGGACACCAGGTTCGGGTAGTTTTTTTGCAAGGCGAGCCCTCGGCCGGAGCCGGGCGTTGGAGAGAGAGTCTCGTTACATTCTTATGCTCAGAGCATGCGAGTTCAGAAGGTAGTCTGACTCAAAATACACTTTCTCGAAATCTGGAGTGTTGGCAAGCTTACATACACAATTTCGCCAAATATATATGCTATATGGCGAGATTAAAGAGAGGAAGACATGTGGTCAAAGTACAATAATTGAAATTGAATGGGGAATGTAAAAGATTAATAAGAACTATTTAACGCCAGATGATTACTTAGTAATTATAGCACATAAACCACAAAAGAACATTCGATAGGTTTGCCAAAGTTCTCATGGGATTGAAGCGGCCGAAGCGCCCGTTAATAAACAAAAGAAAATAAAGACAGGGTTAATAACTGAAATGACTAATATCTTACATCTGGACCAACGGCTAAAAATGTAGAAGTAATATGTCTGACTAATTTCTGCATATCATCAAAACTAAGGCAGAAGGATGAAAATTAGAATCCAGTTATTAGGCGAGAAAAGGAACTGATTTCTTTTCTTTTAACTGTAGTGCGCTGCGGTTAAAATATTAAAGAGACTGAGAATTGAATGCTTAATTTATGAAGGGAAAAGAGCGCTAAAAACAGATTGAATCCGAATGCAGACAGATAATTAAATTTAAGAATTTTTAAAAAATGTAATTTTAAAAGGGGGAAGGAGGAAAAGTCTTAATATTAATATGTGAAGGTAGGCGCCTTCACACCCTCTAACACATTTTTAGAAAATAAACTATTTTTATAAATTTAAACGAGGGAATGATGACATAATCTTAACATTTGCCCAATCTGTCTATTAAATTATTTATAACACAATGAAGTATTTCTACAGGATGCCTGAAAATTCTTTTACAGACAGGTAATGCCCATGCCCTCAGCTCGTGTGCAATGTTTCAGTCCATAGTAGTACTGCCAATCTCAAATATCCCAAATTATTAATGACTGAGGAAATGATCTGAGATATGAGTCGCAAACTTTTTGCCAAATAAAAATTTATATATATATATATATATATATATATATATATTTGAGGGGGTGGTATTAGTTACATGTGCGGGAGTGATATTTTATAGGTTTAAAAATTTATTTGGAATATATATTTTAATTAATGCTTCAATTTCATGAACTAATGTAATAAAACCATGACTAATCTACATGCTAAAGAAATGCTTTAGTTTTTTCTGTTGAAAAAATTTAAAGATCCTGCAGTTTCATCATTACAGCCCATTTGCGTAGAATCACGTTTGATTAATCGGTGCAACGCTCACAAAAAGTATGATCAAAAAGTATAAACGCATTTTTCTTGTAAAAAGTATTTTTTAATCGGTGAAAGTTTTCATGCTTAGACAGTGCAATGTATTGAAGATTTCTTTCTGCGGAAAAAATTGTTCTTTTTTCCCTTAGAAGACAAGGAAAGGGACAAACATTGTACTTTTTCAAAATTTTGATTTTTTAAGCAATATTCAAAATAAAAAGTTGATGCCAAATATTAACATAAAACTTGAAACATCAGCAATTTTGTAAAAAAACAAAATATATATATTATGCTTTTTAAAAATTTCGATTTTTAAAAATAAGTTGAAAATGAAAAGTTGATGCCAAAAATTAACATCAGACTTGAAACATCTGCCATTTTGTAAAAAAAAAAAATATTTTATCTTAATTGGGCTTATTTTGAGATTTGGCATACAAATAATCTATTATGTTTTAGGAATCTATGTGAATTGCTTGTTTCAGATGAGATTTAAAAGATCTAACCACTTACGCCGATTTACTGTTTAAAACGTGCGTAGTTACCTTGGAGAAAGTTTACATCGATTAAAGTATCAACAGTTTTATGTGGCCATATTCATACACGTAGACAAATTGAAATAAAACAATTAATAAATTAAATAAATTGAATGTCAAAAAGTTGTAATAAGTAGTAATAAAGTAGTAGTAAAGTAATAAAATAGTAGTAATAAATAAGTAGTAATAACTGTCAAAAAGTAGTAAGTAGAATAAATTGAATGTCAAAAACAGTTTTTGACAAAAACAGATTCCCGAAAATACCTAAAGATCAATTCGGATGGAGAGAACCTTCCCTTTTGTTGCCGACAGTTATGAAGTAAAACAACATACGGCGTTTTAAAATACAATGTAGACGGATGGAATTTCAAATATATATCTTATTACAAAAATATAATTTCCTCATTTTGAAAAGAATGGAACTTTTCAAAAAATTTCGCGAAATAATAAAAAAAATTCAGTACGAATAAAAAAAAAAAAAAAAAGTTATTGCAGGGAGAACAAAGTTGTCTATACTAGGCTAAATGAATTAATCTGGATTCATATTACTGATGTAGGAAGCCCTCTGCGGAATGCCTGAAAACGAGAAAAATCGCATAAAATGTTCAATTTAAAAAACTTAATGAAAAATTCCATCAACTATACTCAAGGCCTCATCAACTGTAGTCGAGGACCATAGATGAAGACATAACGGTACCTAACAGCGAAATCCTGTTGCCCTGAACGCAATGGCCTCTTAAGAAAACTGCATAGACACACACAAACACAGAACAGGTGTGTTTATTATTATAGATTTCAGATGAGACTTCTTCAGTTATCGTTCGTCTATTACATTAATGTACAAAATATACAGTCTAACTGCTGCTTCATACTTTTACAACATTAAGATTAAGATTTCTTATTAATATTTTTGTGTGTTTTGGTTTTATTAAATGGGTATGGTTTTATTAATTTGTTTAGTAATGTTTCGGTAATAAGCTTTTGTTTTTGAAAAGAAAATTACAATACATTAAATAAACTTTATTATTAAATAAACTTTATAACATTATTATAATACATTGTAATACATTAAATAAACAGTAGTAAGATAATAACTTTAAGTTAGTTTCATAAACGTTAAGTTTTTAGACAGTTCAATAAAAAAGCCAATTTAAAAAAGGCTGAAGACGATAATAAAACTGAAAAACTATTTTCCGTACGAAGCTACGTGATCTTGCATTAAATGAATTTAATCAATAGCAAATCTCGTAAAAGAGTTCAATAAAACGAAGCAGTTACCTTTTGGACTCTTGTATTTTGAAACTTCAAATTGTTACATGTGCTGTATTGATCATGTTTACGAGTATTTCTGGTTATTATTTGTTTTATTTAACATTTGATTGAAAATATTAATTCTATATATCTTTTTTGGTGTCTAATGAAAAATTTAATACGTTTTCAAATATTAAATTAAATTTAGTGAATTTTCTGTTAAATTTATTTTAACTAGAAATGTGGCATATAAAGAAAAATAAGTAAAAGTAAATTTGTTGTAAATATTTATTTTTTTCTCAATCTTTAATATTAAATATTGAATTATTTAAATACTTTACATTAATCTACGATGCTACAGTCCAGTTATTGCTTTAGATTTCCTCCTTCCAATGACGGGCACTTTACTGTTTCGGCATAGACATAGCTTGCCAGCTGCTACGGTTTTTGACTATCAATATTTTAAAATTGAAATTGCCGGCTTAATTAATCACAGATTTCCCCCCAATTAAAAAAAGACGAAGGCTTCAATATAAAAATAATGGTTGCCAAAAAACATAGCAATTGGCACCTATGCATCGGTGAATTCTACTACTGTAGACTTTTACTGAATTTTCAAATACGAGGACAGCACATCAGCAGTCAGATTTACATCCTACAGAAGGATAGACAATTTTACATCAACGGGTCACCTGGCATTCGAACCCAATACTGTGCCAGGCTGCTCCACTATCGACCATGCTGCCGGGAATTAAAGAATTTTTAGAACAGACATAAAATTTTACAGTTTCTTAATATTGTTATATTAAGGTTCATTATTGATTTTAACATTATTGGAATTCTGGGTTAAAATGATCAGTAGAATAAAATGCTTTGCATCGTTTAATTACAATTAAGAGGTTTTGCCTTAAAAAAGAGGTGAATAAGAATATGAAACAAGTTGGAAATTGCTCGTCAAACGTGGCAAATGAGGTGCGTTCGTACTATAACTAGTTTTATAATTATTTTTTGCACCCCATATTGTACTGAATGTATAATTTTTTGCACTTCATAAAGCGCATAGTCTGATACATCATTAAAATGCACTTCCAATATTTTTTTCCCAATCCCCGTAATGTAACGGAACACCTTTGACTGTCCCTGTAATTAAACTATACATCCGATTTTCCTAAAATTTGAAAGGGCTCGTCAAAATTTTGCAACAGTTATATCTTTAAAATTTCAGATCATTCGGAAGGCTCTAATATCATTAAAATGCACTTGCAATAATTTTTCCCATTGTCCGTAATGTAAGGAAAAACTTTTGACTGTCCCTGTAATTAAACTATACATCCGATTTTCCTAAAATTTGAAAGGGCTCGACAAAATTTTGCAACAGTTATATCTTTAAAATTTCAGATCATTCGGAAGGCTGTAATATCATTAAAATGCACTTGCAATAATTTTTCCCATTGGCCGTAATGTAAAGGAAAACTTTTGACTGTCCCTGTAATTAAACTATACATCCGATTTTCATAAAATTTGAAATGGCTCGACAAAAATTTGCAACAATCATATATTTGAAATTTCAGACCATTCGGTTGGGTAGTTTTTGCTCTGTTACATGCGGAGAGACGGACAGACGGACGGACGGACTGAACGACGACTATAGGTGCTACGTATTTATGTAATTACGAACGCACCTAAAAAGCCTTTTCAAAAGTGATGAAAATATTTCCTACATATACATCTATACAATCAATGTTGGTAAACGACTGTGTGTGTGTGCGCCAATGGCCGGAACTATTTTTTTTTGTCAGACGCGGCATATACGTGCGATTGCATCAAAAAAAAAAAAAAAAAAAATCAGTAAAGCTTTTACTTTCAGGTTTCAGGAGAATTGCGCAGTAATTCACGGAGAAATTAATTAAAAATCATCTCATTAAGAAATCGTTGAGAAACATAACCTAAAAAAGAAAACGGCAAAAGACGCGCTCAAAAGGGCGCAAATTTCAGTGTCGCCTTTCGGGAATGAGATCGGGTATTTCCTTAATTTGCTAAATGAGGAAAACTAGCTAACCGATAGATTTTAAATTTAAAATATTTTATAAAAGCTCATAAAATTTTTAAAGAAGTGAGGAGAGTTGAATTTCTTTGGGGGGGCGGGGGAGGTGTGGCGCGAATATTTTATTCTAAAATTGTAGGGTTTTCTACTTTAGATCTGCTTTTTTGATTGCGACCTCTGATACATATTATTTATTAAATATAGAAATTTCAAAGAGGGTGGTAAAATGACTTTCCAAATGTATTCCGGGAGCGTGATAGTGGCATTTGGGGAGCAATTTTCTAAAAATTTTCCAACCTCCTATGCGGCATATCATTGGAAATCTCTGTGACCACTCTTTCTTATTGTGCACCTCCCGTCCCGCCAGCCCCACTTTTCCTTTTGGGGGTTCGTTTCTAACTTTTGCCGTCACTCATGTGATATATCATTGGAAAGCACTGTAATCACTTTTTCATCGCCGAATGATTGTATACAGCATATTGCGCCTGCTGGCGGTGGAAGGTGGAACTAAAAGATTTTGAAGCGCGTACTACGCACGCCTGCTATACTTTTTCGGAACCAGCGGAGACACTTGTTGGCGTTGCGTTCTGAAAGTGGTTTGTTTAGAACAGAGTGTGCCCCCTGGCTGTGTAAAGTGCAAGTAACAGATTATGATGAGCGTGCGCAGCACGCATGCTATACGGTGTCGTAAGCAGCAGAAACCAATGTCGGGTGTTCATTTAGAACATATCGTGTCCTCTGACGGTGGAACTAAAGTGTTCCGCAGAGCGTGCGCAGCATGCCTGCTATACGGTTTCGCAGACAGCGGGTCCCGGTGCGAAGACTCTCTATGTATGGCAGGCTTTACCCACTTTATTTTATATTGAAGTATTTGTTAGGGGAAATAAAATAAGTTTTTGAAAAATGCGTCATGTGCTACATGGTGTAAATATTATAAAAAATTATTTGTGAAAATGTGATATATAAACAAACCTGCTTAGACGGAATTAAAGGCATTGTAGAAAACTCCGTTTTAAACAGCCACTTTTTGCGACACTTGACCTGGCAACACTACTTGCCACGTAGTTCCGCTTCATCTCATTGTGTTCACCTTGGTGAAATTTGTGTAAATACCTTCCTAAAGTTTTTTTTAATCAATTTTATGTTCTTTGCTGAAGCATGAACACTTAATGTTCCTTAAAGCTTTTGAATTCATCCTTTCAACTCTCTTCCATTCTTTCTCTTTTCCTACTATGGGTACTATTTAAGTAAAATGAAAGTTTCTATCAACTTTCCAATTTATTTACATTAATTTTTTTCTTGCATCTATACAAAATTTTCACTTCTTCCTTTAATCAATTTTAAACATTTATCTTTCATTCATCCCATTTTACTGTAGCTTTGCAGAATAAATTTACATTATTTTAGAAATATAAGCATTAACCCTTCTTTGCGTACAGTGTATAATAAAAAGATTTCCAAAAGCACTTAATTAAGGGTGCTTTGACTATATGATAAATCCTCTCTCACATTGATTGGGTCTAGCCTCCCAACATAGTTAGTTTTTAAAGCATTGCTCATCGATATGTTTAGCCTAATTCACTGTACAAAATTTATGGGTGGAATGAAACCTCAATATTTCTGCATTACTTAAAAACTACTTACTAAAATTTCTATGATATATTTTAACTAAAAAATCTTACAAAATGCATCTGAAACATACACTTTTTCAGCTGAAATTTCTTCACAATTGATTTATCCACATCAGTTTCAATTATCTGCATGAAACAAAAACTATTATTTGAGCATTTCAGTAGCTTTAACTGCCACCTATTCGCAAAACTCTGAAATTCTTTTAAATACAAAAACTGAAGGTTGGTTCAAATTTCCCTATAGTCAACCCTCCCCAGACTCCCCTACGTGACGTACAATTTATTAGACGAGACGAATCAAATAATTACTAAACTTGTATGACTAGCAGGAACTTTAAGTATAGAAAAATGGAACAATGTAGATATTAAAGTCATGTATGTTCTAATACTGAAATCTACAATCTTATTCTTAATATATTGCAAGTTGTAATATTTTTCTTTGATTAAATAATGCAAATTATTTTATTCAAAAATTGTGGTAAAACTCTATGCAGTTGTAATTATTTGTAACGATTTATTTCCATTTTCCTTATAATTTCTAAACATTACATTTTAGATAGTTTTAGATAATTTCTTGCCTTCAATAAAAAGGAACAATTTAAAATTTGCTTATAGAATTATTTTGTAATTCTTTTTGAAGTACGTGAGCTTTCATCTAAAGAACTTATCCTAAACGAAAACACGTAAAATTGTTAGATATGAAGATACATATACGTTTTAATACTAAAAATATATTCCAAACTTAATTAATTACAGAAGTTGTAATAGTTTTTTCGATTAAAAAAGTCAAATAGATCTTTTCGAAAATAATGGTAAAACTGCGAGATTTCGTATTTAGTTGTAAATAAGTTTTTTCTAATTTATTGTATTTTCATAAACATTAAATTTGTATGTAGTTTATTTACTATCTTCAATAGAAAGGACAAATTTTAAAGTACTAAGGTACTAAAAAATATTGAAAACTGTTTTTTTTTTCACTTATTAGTTTTGAACTAACTGACCTCGCAACAAATGATATTAAGTCATAGGAAAACAATATAGTTCATTAAAAAGAAACATGTACGTTCTAATACATAAAATAGGTTTCGAAACTTTATTAATCGCAAAAGTTGGAATATTTGTCATCGATTAAATGTAACGAACAATTCTTTCGAAATTAAATTTATAATTTAAATAACAATTTGTAACTGTTTGTTTTCGTTTTACCTTACTTAAACATTAAATTTATAGATAACATAATAAACATTACCTAATATAATAAAGATAACCTAATAAACATTAAATTTATAGATAATTCAATTTAGTACCTTCAGTAAAAAAGACCAATGTATAATTTGCTAAAATCACACAACAATATTGAAAACTTAACACATACTGGACAATAGGGTGGAACGAATTTTTTTTAAATTTTGATATGTAATAGAGATAAAAATTTGTCTAATGCCTTTCTTAAGACAGTATTAAAATATTTTAACAAACATAATATATTTAGAGGTGCCGCAAAGTCTTGAACTTATGTATTTTTAAGTAGATTTTACGAATTTTGATAAATTTGGTTTAGTAAGAAAATTTTTTTAAAATACCAAATGCCTGTTTTCAATTTTTAAATAACACACATAAAATACTTTACAGTAGATATTTATAGTTTTATACTGCATACCTTTAATATTTATGCTACTAAATATTGCATCTTTTAAATTCCATTTTTTAAGATTTTAACAGTATTTCGTACTAGAAGGGATTCCCTTACTTTTAAATTAAAAACGCGGCAAAACATTTTTTAGTTCTGAAAATTAATAGTCAAAAGGAGAACAGTAGGTGGTTTGAAGTGAAATTGATTCAGGCGGCATATTATTGGCTGGTGATATAGGGTGGCGGAGGAGGAAAAGAAGCATGTAACTGTAGCAATGGTCGGGTCAGATGTTTCTGTCGTCAGTCAGTGCAGGCTAACAAATCTTTTGATTAACAAATGTTTTTATGCTGTTCTTTTATTGGATTTTGTTTTGTTTATGAATATGTCAGCTTGAATATTAGTATAATAATTTATTAGTTAATACTATCTTTAGTGTGATGGCAGTCTCAAGACCAGTTCAGACCAGGCAAAAGTTAGAATGCCCAATTTTTGGGTACCCTAAACAATTAAGTGATATAAGCCTTCCAACTTATTATGACATTATGAAATATTATCTTTATATTCGACATGAGCTGAAACCAGACAGAACATATAAAGAACCAACGGTGAGTGAAATACCTGATTATTCTTTCTATTTGGTCGAAAGCATCTATTCCTGTAGGATCTCGCACTCACATTTTACAAATGGGAAAAACTTATAACGATAAATACAGAAGTATTTTAAGATCGAAAGGTAGAAAAGGTACAGAAAAATATGATTTAATTGCAGCAAAGTTTTTAAATGAAAGCAAACGTCTTTTTGATGTAGCAGCCTGTAAGTGTAAATAATTTTCTGTCTGTAAGTGCGAAAAAAGGAAATAAGTACCTAAATTTGAACAAGATTTTTTACTTGACCAAAGAACTGTGAGAAAAATGTGTATAAGTGGAGTCTATAAATTTATTTCCAAGATTTTAACAAAAAGAGAAGAGAGGAAGCAACAGGTAATGCAGCAACAATTAAAGTACAAGCACAATCAGAAATTAGTAGTTAAGGCTACTATAAAAGTTGAAAATTATGCCATTCAATCAGATCCTGCAATCATCTAAAGGAAACTTAATATACAATCCCAAAAATTCCTCTGCTTCTCTTTTGGATTCAACTACAAGCGAGCAAACGCAAGTAGAACTTCCAACAGTAGCAAGTGCCTGTAATCGAACTATTGGGGTTTCAGACAGATTTTCTGAGACTATGGCAAATGCTGTTTTTAAAGATGTTGGAATGATTACAGAGGAGAACAAAAGCAAGGTAATACATAGCATAAAAATTCGAAGAGAGAGAGAGCCATTAATCGAACAAAAGAGATAGAAAGAAGCTTTAACAAAATTTAAGAACATATAGGTTTATTTTTCGATGGAAGACAAAATAAAACAATTGTGCAAGATAAAAAAGGAAACACATTTTACAAAAAGACGGTCATCGAAGAACATATTTATTTAGTAAAAGAGTCCAATTAATCCTTTCTAGGACATGTAACGCCTGCTTTTGGAACAGGCGAAGCTATAAAAAATAGCATAATAGCGTACTTTAATGGTAACAATCATTTGAACATATCAACTGTAACTGCTATTGGGTTTGATGGGACAGCCACAAACACTGGAGTTAATAACGGTGTGATTGCTTTAATGGAAAAAGATCTAATTAGGACACTGCAGTGGCTGATTTGTTCGTTCCACTTAAATGAATTGCCTTTGCGCCACATGTTTCGCGAATTAGACGGAAAACAAAAGGTCCTGATGAATTTGGTGGCATTTTAGGCAAACAACTTGAAAATTGTAACGAACTTCCAGTGGTTTTGTTCTTGCCTATACAACACAACCTCCCTAATGTTAAAATACTTGAAGATTTGAGCACTGAGCAAAAATATTTACTTGAGATATACACATCACTCTCAAGCGGTGCATGCTTTCCAGATCTGTCCTTAAAAAAAAAAAAAAAAAAAAAAAAAAAAAACAGGAAAGTTGGCTCATTCTAGATGGCTTACATTAGCAATTCACATTCTTCGGTTATATGTTGGAACAGAGAATCCTTCATATAACCTTAAAGCTTTAACAGAGTATGTTATGAAAGTGTATGCCCCTATCTGGTTCCATACTAAGCTTAAACAAACCATTTTGTGTAAATGGTTCCAAACATTTTTGGAGACTGATAAAATCTTCAAATTACTTTTGCGAGCAATATCTAAAAATAGACTCAGTTATTCAGAGAAATAATTATTACGCTGACCCAGAAAACATGCTTCTCTGTACGTTAAGTGATGAGAGAAAGCGCATAAGAGAGTTGGGTCTTCGCCGACTTCTAACAGCAAGATTGGAAGAAAAGAATGGCGTCAGAAAGTTTGTGGTCCCCAAGCTCAATTTTCATGCTTAAGACTACATTGATACGTTTAAGTGGGCGGATATAGCTATCACAGAGCCTCCAATGACAGAATGCATAGCTGATGAGGATTTAAAAATATATATAAGTGAAGCAAAAAACAGAGTTGCCAGTTTCCATCTATAGATTTCCCTCGTTTTCCCTAATACACAAGCAGTATAAAGAGTTATAAAGCTTGTGACACAGTCATCAATAAGTGTCTGTCGTCTTGAAGAAAGAAAATGCTTTATTAAAGCAAACATTGCTGTGCAAAAGATGATGCCAAAATTTCAGATCAAAAAACATTTTATCTAATAATCAAGAAAATTTAAAAACCAAATAAATGTGGAACTAATAATGTAATGGGCTATTCTAATTATTCTCTAGTATTTGTTTTATTCCAATAACACTGGTTATTAATTATGTCATGACATTTGTTCTATTTTCCTCATTTATAGTGACTGTTTATGTTTCATGCGTGTGTTTAATCCCTTTCCAAAAAATCTTAAAAAGAAAAAGACCCAAACAACTGGTAAATTTATTTTTGTTAATAATTAGTTATTTTTAAAAGTTTTACATATTATTTAAAAAAACTGCGATTGAACAACTATTTGTAAGCAAAAAAGTAATTACAACAGTTAAATTCAAACTGATATTACATCTTGATTTTTTTGAAAAAAAGCTCACTTATTTTGCAGAAAATTAATGTATAAATTTAGATCAATTAAACTTAATATTATTGTTGTTATAGTAAAGAAGCATCTATTGATTGCTATTAAAAGCAATATTTGATTTTTAAAATGTAAAAATAAAACAGTGAAAAAAATTATAATTTTATGTTAAATTTGAAATTTTTGTAAAAAAAAAAAATCCTTATTTTTAAGGCTCTTGCGGCACCTTAAGATATAAATTTAGAAAGAAAAAAATTCGTAGTTTTATTGTTAACATACAAAGACAACTTTTAATTACTATTAGAAAATTATTTGCTGAAAAAAATATTTTGCCCTATACTTTCGTTCCACCCTACTGGACAATTTCACTATAAAATATAATAAATAAAGACACACAACCTTGCTTAATGGTACACAAAACACAATCTTTAATAAGCTAAAAGTTAAATTCTACATTTCGAGCTGTTTCTACGGCCGTCTTCAGGAAAAATACGATGGGATGGTTAAATGGCTAAAATCTCAGAGATGAAGGCTTCCTGTGCGAGAGATAATTTGTCGAATGTGGTTCTGGCTCTCATGCGTAGATGGCGACACTAGTGATTTCTTTAATCGAACTTTTGATTTATTTGGACTCATTTCATTATTAAGTATTTATTTTAACTGGATGGCACCGCTACATTTTTAATTTCATATCTTTAGTCAATATTCGACATATTTATCTCTAGCACAGGAAGCCTTCATCTCTGAGCTTTTAGCCATTTAACCATCGTATTTTTCATGAAGACGGCTGTAGAAACAGCTCGAAACGTAGAATTTAACTTTTAGCTTATTAACGTTCGTGTTTTGTGTACCATTAAGAAAGGTTGTGTGTCTTTATTTATAATATTGAAAACTGTTTTATATTTCTATTTCGGTTAAAACTACGTGATATTGCAAAAAATATTTATAATAAATAAGAAAACTCTTAAATAAAAAAATATATATATATACATACTAATACTGATATTTTAATATATTCCTAATTAAACGAAAAATGGTAATGTTTCCTTCGATTAAATAAGGCGAATAATTCTGTTCGAAAATTGCGGTAAAATTATACTCATTCGTAACCAGCTGTAATGATTTATTTTCCTATTTACTTTCTTTTATCTGCAATTAAAGAAAGTACTTTAAACGTAATTTCTTTTACTTCCAATTTTTGACGGATTTTTCTCTGACGCATCATTATAGAGCTCTAACCATTCAGCGATAAAGGGATGAGATTCTCAAACTTATTATAGTCTATCGCTGTAGTAGTATCATCATCGTGATGTTGTAGTATCATCGCTGCAGTAATAGTAGATGATTTCATGTTAATGGACAACAATTGCATGCTACATCATGCTCACTTGGTGGATGGTTTCATTATCGAGGAAGAAATCATACGACTGTACTAGTCCTCGTATTCTCCGGACATGAACCCAACATAGATGTTTGGGACATTCTAGGCAGACGGGTTGCTGACCATCTACCACCCCCACAAAATCTCCAAGAACTGAAAAGAGCTCTTCTGGAGGAGTGGTACAGAATATCCCAGCTCGTCATTAATAGCCTCATTAACTCCATGCCTCAAAGTTGTTCAACGTAGCTGGTAGTAATTAGAATCCATACCACCTACTAAAAAAGAATTGTTTTCAAGGAAAGACATATTTTTATTCGTTTTTCTCATATGCACAAACTGTTTTTTTTCTTTTGTACCCAAATGCTCAACACAAGGCATTTTTTGTGCCAAGCATGTGTACTTTTTATCTCTTATAGGCTACCACGTCTGTCGATTATGTATCAATCATTTCAACAATTCCCATGCCGCAAGATCCATCCACAACATTAATATCCTTTAATTGTTTTGAGCAGTATATTTCTTTTTTTTTCCTCTTCTTTTCATAAACATTAAATTTTTATGTAGTTCAATTTACTACCTTGAATAAAAAAGATCAATTTTATATTTTTAAAATCATTAAAAAATACTGCTTTATTCTTTTTTAATTGTAAACTACATGATCTTGAAACATATGAAACTAAACCATATGATAACAAGTTATAGCATTTTTCCTCGATTAAATAAGTCAAATAATTTTATTCAAACATTGGGGTAAAACAGTACACATTTGTAACTTGTTGAAACTATTTGTTATCAATTTCCTTTTAGTTTAATAAATTTTAATTTTTTAAGTAGTTCAATTTACTATCTTCTCTAAAACAGACAAATTTAAAGATTGCTAAAAGCACTAAAGAATCTTCAAATTCGTTTTTTTTTTTTTTAATTCGTCTTGAAATACGTGATCCTGTAACAAACGAATCTAATCAATAAGAAAACTCGTAAAAGAGTTCCATGTCTGTTCTAATACTTTAAAATATATTTTGAAATTTCAGAATGCTCCAGAAGCTGAACTCATCCATTTTAAGTGCATCAAAGCAATTATTTGTTTTTTAAACAAAATAAATAACAGTATTGTGGATATACAGGTTATCTTAAAAGTGACTGATAACTTTAAATTCAATAAGATATAAACGATGACGTCTATTTAAGTTGTTCTTACAACAGGTTGATATGTGATGTCTGAAGTTTCTTTACTATGACTCCTATTTCAGTTCTAAATATAAATGCTAGATGGTGCTGTGCGGTATCAAACTGTAAGAACGTCCATACAAATCCATAAAAATCCTTTAAAGTTCACTTAATTTTTATTAATCATTCTTTTTAATTTTTGAAACGACCCAAAATAACAAAAATTTTGAACAATAATATTAAAAGCTGATTTTTAAGTATGGATGTTTTCTGCATGGTTTAAAATACCTCCTTTATTTAAATTTCTAAAAAAAAAAAAAAAAAAAAAAAAAATGTGTTAAAAACGTTTGTTTATATTTTTTCAATAACTTTTTTTTCTACAGTCTGAAATGATAATATTTTTTCATAATATTTAAGCTACCTAAGTTTTCAGAAATTAGTTCCTAGCCCTCTGACAGTCTTGGAAAAGGTAAAATTGTAATGTTGTTTTCTCTTCATTTTGTTTTAAATGCTAAAAAAAAAAAAATGATTCTTTCAAAATTTTATAAAAAACTTAATAACGAATATGAATGCTATCTTTGGAAGTATTAATCATTGTTCAATGTATTAAAAATACATTAAATCAATAGAATTATATTACTTTAAATATTGCTTGTATTGCAATGAAACATGGAAGTTAGTGAACGTATTAACACGGGCTTGTCAGTGAGGGGGCTAGAAAATGAGACATGAGCGACCGTAGTCAAAAGCAGTTAACGGCCTACTTCAGTCACGCGAAAAGACCCGTTCGTAATGCTATTCCTACGGAAGAAATTTATAAAGATATCTCGGTCGCATTTCACTATTTTTAGATGATTTTTTTGCAGTGGCTAGCTGAGGTCGATCTGTAAAAAGGCCGTTTTTTACTTTTTTGATTTTCATTGAGTATTTTTTTCAAAGGGATGCTTTCATTTTAGGAACCGGTTCTAAAAATGAAAGTATCCTGATTAAAAATACTTGTAAACGAAATTGAAAAAGTAGAAAACGCCTTGCATACAGATCGACCTCAGCTAGCCACTGCAGAAAAATCATCTAAAAATACTGAAATGCGACCGAGATATTTTTATAAATTTCTTCCATATGAATAGCATTAGCGAACGGGTTTTTCGCGTGACTGAAGTAGGGCGTTAATAAGTGGTAAAAGTAATATTTTTCAATACAATCCTAGAATTATTAATTTTCAAATTTTCCGAAATGTCCTATAATTTGCATTGGATAGTAACACAATTTATTAACATATCTATCACATTACATGTTAACATGGCTGATTCTTATTCAAAGTACATTAATTATATTTTCATTAAAGGTTTTTATTTCATTATCGACTGACATGAGAGAATATTAAAATCTCTACGAAATTACACAAATCTTTTTCTGAAGAAGATGTTTTTTTTTTTTTTTTTTGAAGACATTGGCAACATATATTATGCGATTCCCCAAAATTATGTGTATTATGTCTTGTTACGTAATGTTGCTCATTGTACACATATTGCTAGTTTCTTACTTTTCTAGCTCAAAAAGCTGAAATTTTATTTATATTTAAACATAAGAGTACCTTTTGAATTGCTACAGAGTTGTGTCTTTTACCTGGACATTTATTCAATGAAGCACCCCTGACGGCCAAAATCACAGGTATACGCAGGTAATCCAAACGTTTCTTACTCTTTAAATGTTTAAAGAAGTGGAATATACCTAATATATAGCGGGATCTTCACTTTACAAAACGAAAATGTTTGGAATTATAAAAATTTCAAAAACCGTATGTAAGCATCAAAACCTAAATAATTTAAAAAAAAATAGACTCAGAATATTGTTCAGAAGACAAAATGTAATGTTTCAACAATATAAAAAATTACTTAGAATAAATATTTTTTTTTTTTCTTTTTTTTTTTTTTTTTTTTTAACATCAGTCATCTATTTTTGGTTTGTCCATCAATTTTGTACGATTTATTTCATTCTAATATTGTGATAAGCATACACGATAGGTGATAAAACATATACGATTTCTTATGCTGTGTGTCTAATAGAACAACTCTAGATAGTTAACAAACATTGCGAAAACATATACAATGTTTACTCATGTAATAGAAATTACTCGTTTCGGCAAACTGCTCAAAGGCACAGTTCCTTAGAAATTTTTTTAGAAATGATACTTTCTACTACATGTCTTTAAACAGGAAGCAGTAGATGATAGAAAAAATGTAGCCCACAAAAGATTTCTATCTTCATATTTTGAAACTGTACTCAGAATAAATATTCAACGGAATCTATCACTCTTCAAATGCCTTAAGAAGAGGAATGTACCAAACATCTTGCGGAATATAGACTTTACAAAACGTAAATGTTGGAAATATAAAAATTTCAAAAACATATTTAGGCATCAAAACGCAAATAATTAAAAAAAATATTCCGGAATATTGTTCAGAAGACAAAATCAAAAGTTGAAACAATATAAAAAATCAACGTATATAAAAATATTTTATTGTCTCAGTCACTTAATTTTCTATTTCTCGGATACATATCCTTTCTAAAACTGTTCTAGAAGGTATGTGAGGGATAAAATAACTTTTCTCATGCTGTGGGTCTTATAGATCAAATCTACATACTTGAAAAACATTGGGAAAATACATACAATATTTACTGATGTAATAGAAATTAATCATTTCGGCACACTGCGCAAAGGCACAGTTCAAAAAAAACTTTCAGAACTGAAAATTTCTACTACTTGTCTTTAAACATGAAGCAGCAGATGGACTATTCACCACTCCCGTTCAAGCCAAAAGAATCCCAATTTGACCCTCTAGAAAATCTTACAATCCAACATCTAATACAAGAGTATGAAAAGATAAAAGAGAAAAAAGCAAAGGGATGTGCAGATGAAGCAAGAAGATATCTGGATGTAAATTGTTCCAAAGCTAAAAGAGAAGAGAAATAAAAACAAACATATTATAAAGGCAATCAGCAAACAATGTCAGAAATAATAAAAGAAAATACAGAGTTGAGAGCTAAACTCAAAGAAAGTAACAAAGTAGAAATGCTACTAGAAAAACAATTGGAAGAAAAATTAAAAGAAAACAAAGCACAAAAAGGAAAATATGAAAGGGAAAAACAATTGCAAGAGGCACAACAATATGAAAATGAGGAAGAAATAAACACTCTAAAATCAGAATTAGAGGAGAAAATAAAAACAATTGATACCTTAGAAAATAAAATAGAAAAAACTTTAATGTAAAAAAAAAACAAGAATTAAAAGAAATGAACAAATAATTAAAACAAGAGCAGAAGAACTGGAAGAATTAGAATAAAAGCTAAAAGAACAAGATAGAAAAAGAAAGAAAAATTATGAAGAACAAAATAAAAATGTTAAAGAAAAAGAGAAGGAAATGAAGGAAGAAATTAAAAAAACTAAGAACACAATTGGGGAAATTACATCTGGTACATTAGAGTAACATCCGGTACACAAAGTGACACTAGAGTAAAAACAAAAATGACTCAAAAAATAATGACATACAAGAAATAGAACACATGGAAGAATTTGCTAAACAAGAAACTCAAGAGAAACTTATTGAAGAAATCAATAAAAGGGAAGAACAGTTAAAAAGACAGGAAATAACAATTGAAAAATACAAGGATAGACTACAGGAAATGGAGAAAATAGTAGCTTTGTATATACCCCAATTATCTAGGAAAATTCATAATCTAGAACAAACAATTACAGAGAAATAAGACACAATAACTGAAACAACAAAAACTAATTACGAACAAAAGGAACTATCCCCTAACAATAACAGTAAAGAATCAAGGTCGGTGATTCTCATGAGGAGCATCACGAGCAAAACATCAATATGTGACATACAGGAAGTGCTCAATAGGGAACTTCAATATGAAAAAGATTTCAAAATAATCTGCAGAAGATCGAGGAGAAACAATATGTTAATAATTAAATCAGAAACAGATGAAGACGTAGAATTACTTTTAAAACAAATAGAACAGATACCTAAGCTAACAGAAATAGTTGAAATTATTTACAATCTAGAAAATCTTCAAAAAGTTATAGTTATCGGAATTCCCAAAATATCAACACCAGAAAAAATACTACAACAGATTAAACAGAAATTTCAAGAAGAAAATATAACAATAACAAAAATACTGCAGAAGAATAATTATCACACATGACAATTAGAGCTACAAACTAACTTAAAAACCTTCAACAAAATGATAGCTCAAAAATTTATGACAATAGGACTCAATAACTGCAGGTTACAAAAATATAACCCCATGTGCCAATTGCCAACTCTACGGCCATTAACAAGCATCCTGTAGAAGACACACAATGTGTGCAAAATGTTCAAGAGGATACTCAACAACAAACTACCCATATAAAGAAGTAAAATCTCAACATCGTTGCACAAATTGTTTTCATATGGGAAATTATAAACAGCACACAGCTGACTCATCATTATGCCCAGTGCTCCGATCTCAGTTGGCTGAGCGAAGGAGGTTCGATTTCTAAGAACTCAAAAACTAATAATTTGATAATAGTAAAACTTTGTCCTTGCTTGCTGTGCTTTAGGTGTGGTCTGTAACAAATTTTTCATCTGTTATCATATTTTATTATCATTTAAGCATATTAATATCTCATTATTTAAAGTTGTGGGGCTACCTATAAACCCACATTTATGTAAATAGTTTTGTTGTTGTTATGTCAAATATTTTAGAATTTATTTTCTCCCCCATTGGATGCAGCTTATAATATTTCTACTCTATATATATAAAATCCTAATGAAACGAATTTATAAAACGGAAGTATGAAACGGAAGTATGAATCGACTGATTAAACAACTGATTATGTTTCACGGCGATTTCTCCTAAAATATGGAATACTTTGCAAAACATGAAATTAACACCAAAAATCAATATTGATCCGCAGATTTCAAAACTGGTATTAGAATTTTTAAATTCGAATTAGTTTTCGAAATATTATTTTTTTAAAATTTTATATACATTTTTCTAATGATGGCAACACAAATTTTAATCAAACAGATATTTTTTTATATATATATTTCAGAAAAGGTTGACATGGTATCCCGGCTATTGTTGTTTATTTGATAATAAATGTTTATTTACTTTTATTTCTTTTTACAAATTATATAAATTATTTTGATCTATGATTATTAATTATTTTTTTTATATTTCCTCTAGAAAATAATAGAAAATAATTAAGAAATGCAATACTACTTAGTTATTCCGTCGACCAATTTCGCCAAAACACTCGCCAAATTATACAAATTGACATAATTTTTATTTTAAATAACGAAAGAACAAATAAATTAGTATAACATTAATAAATATACGAATAAAACGTCGAAATAAAAATCACTTGATGACGTAAACACGTGTAACTTGCTTAAAGTCAAGTCAATGTGACATTTACGATCAACCATTATTGGCATTTAATCTTATAGTTTGGCGATAGATTTTTGGTCGTCGGGATATCTAAGGAATACAAAAAATGCATATGTAACTGGTATTTGAAAACGAGGTTTTTGCCAAATTTTCGTAAAAAAATAAAATTCACGCCAAACCTGCGGTGCGGATGTGGCCAAATATTACCACTCGAAAAAAAAAATGCTAACTGGCGAGTTGAAAAAAAAGCTATTGGCGAGATTTGCATCTTGCTAGCGTAACAGTACCTAGAATTCTTTGCGACCATGGCAACTTTTATGTAGTTGTATTCGAAATTCTTTTTTTTTTTTTGATTTTTTAATCAAAATGGAACACTTACGGTCCCATATTGGTCCGATTTTTTTCCGACGCCAATGTCACATACGGAACGGGCACATAGTTGGCGCCAAAGTATCGTTATTTTGTTTGGTATGGTAAGCCGGATGTTGCTGTTTATGCGGTTGATGCGTTCCCCAAATTGGCGTCGTTAAAAAATCACGCCAATATATGTATATGACATCTTTGCCAAACTTTCATATGAACGGCGAAGGGATCAGACCGTATTTGTTTATGGCAGCTGACGATTTGAACTATTATAATATAGATGATATGATGGCAATAGAATAATATTTGACGAATTATCGCCTGTGCCTGGCTAACATTAAAGCATCAAAATGGCACCTAGAATATAAAAAGCGAAGTGGTCTGCCTGGAACTGTTGATGATAGTCACATGACTTAGGCTATTGTTATAGAGATTGTTTTAAAATACCGGGAGACAAAGACTCTTATACTTAATTAATTTTATTTTATCTTCTTTTCAAATGTTTAACTGATCCTCCTTAATCAAAAACGAAAACAACCATTGGATGTCTTAACAGCAACTGATTCGCCCTTAAATTTTTGCTATCAAAGGGAATTGAATGGAAACCCGTTTACAGAGAGATCTGCACAGCTTTTTCAGTATAATTCAATCTTCTCTAATATTTAAAAAACCCATCAGTTTAGCGTGTTTTTAGATTCTGCGGTGTCTGAAGGGGGTTGGTGAACGTAGCTTGCAGGGGGCAGAGCCCCCTAGTATTATTATAATTTTGTATTATCTTTTACCTTTACAAAGTAACTAATTCTTTTCTCTAAATTTATCTTCTTTCTTAGGCCAGGGTTTGATTGTGGATTTCTTTATGCACTGTGTAGCATAATTGATTATCTTTTCATTCTCAATGCAAGTTTTAGACTGTGAGAATATGAACAAACTTCCCATTATCAAGTTTAAATATTAATTTTCAGCCTTTTTTATCGCTCTTTTTCAATTAACTCTAACTTACTTTTGGACGGTTTGTTTCATTTACGGCACAGTTTTCTAAAAAATATAATTATCTAATATATGTTTCTCGTTATTAACTCTAATGTAATTTTATTCCATTTTAACTATTATTTTTTTTATTGTTGCACAGTTTCTTATATTCCATTATTCTTTAATTAATATTCTATAAATTAATCTTAAAAAAGAAAGGAATTTTGTTTTTTGTTTTTGTGGTATTAAATGTAACTATTATTTTTCCAACCTGAACTTATTGTCAGATCTCAGCTCGCCCTGAACAATGTAACCTGCAGTGTGATTTTGAGGTTGAAACTGATTTAGAAAAGTGTTGTAAATAACGTAAATAACTTAGTAATTATTGTAATTGTAGTAAATCGTATCATATTGTGTCATATCTTAAAAATTGTACTGAAACATGCATATAACCTGGTAACTACTGTAATTGCTTCATATCTTACTTGTTTTTAATTTTAGTAATTATTATCTGAAAATACTTAGTTTATATTCAAACCAATATACTAACGTTCCCTGGGTTGCAAGGCCGCAAACATCCCACCATGGGCTAGGGGCTTGAACCAACCATCGGCCACAAGCAGGTTCACGGTGGGCGATTAGATTAGATTAGGTAGAAGAAATGTAGCCCACGCATGATTTTTATTTTCATATTCGGTAACTATACTCCTTTATACCTACTATAACTACAATAAACATTCAACGGTATATCTCACTCTTTAAATGCCTAAAGCAGAGGAATGTACCGAAGATCTTGCAGGATATAGACATTGCAAAACGTAAATGTTCTGAAATATAAAAATTTCAAAACCGCCTGTAGGTATCAAAACCCAAATAATTAAAAAAACATGGACGCAGAATATTGTTCAGAGAAAATCAAAAGTTACAAGAATATAAACAATGAACTTACAAAAAAATATTTTAGTCTCAATCACTTAATTTTCTATTTTTCGGATACATATCCTTTCCAAAACTATTCTAGAAGGTATGTGAGGGATAAAATAACGTTTCTCATGCTGTGGGTCTTATAGAACAAATCTACATAGTTGACAACCATTGGGAAAATACGTAAATGTTTACTGATGTAATAGAAATTAATCATTTCGGCACACTGCGTAAAGGCACAGTTCCCTAGAAAACTTCCTGAACTGAAACTTTCTACTACTTGTCTTTAAACATGAAGCAATAGATGGTAGAAGAACTGTAGCCCACACATGATGTTTATTTTCATATTCGGCAACAATACTCAGAATAAATATTCAACGGTATATCTCACTCTTTAAATCCCTAAAGAAGAGGAATGTACCGACGATCTTGCGGGATATAGACTTTACAAAACGTAAACGTTAGGTAATATAAAAAATTTCAAAGCCATCTGTAGGTATCAAAACCCAAATAATTAAAAAAAGTGGACCCAGAATCTTTTTTAGAAGACAAAATCAAAAGTTACAACAATATAAATAATCAACTGATATAAAAATATTTTATTGTCTCAGTCACTTAATATTCTATTTTTCGGATACATATCCTTTCCAAAACTGTTCTAGAAGGTATGTGAGGATTAAAATAACGTTTCTCATGCTGTGGGTCTTATAGAACACATCTGCATAGTTGACAAACATTGGGAAAATACATACAATGTTTACTGATGTAATAGAAATTAATCATTTTGGCACACTGCGCAAAGGCACAGTTCCCTAGAAAACTTCCAGAACTGAAACTTCCTATTACTTGTCTTTAAACATGAAGCAGTAGATGGTAGAAGAACTGTAGCCCACACATGATTTTTATTTTCATATTCGGTAACAATACTCAGAATAAATATTCAACGGTATATCTCACTCTTTAAATCCCTAAAGAAGAGGAATGTACCGACGATCTTGCGGGATATAGACTTTACAAAACGTAAACGTTAGGTAATATAAAAAATTTCAAAGCCATCTGTAGGTATCAAAACCCAAATAATTAAAAAACGTGGACCCAGAATCTTTTTTAGAAGACAAAATCAAAAGTTACAACAATATAAATAATCAACTGATATAAAAATATTTTATTGTCTCAGTCACTTAATATTCTATTTTTCGGATACATATCCTTTCCAAAACTGTTCTAGAAGGTATGTGAGGATTAAAATAACGTTTCTCATGCTGTGGGTCTTATAGAACACATCTGCATAGTTGACAAACATTGGGAAAATACATACAATGTTTACTGATGTAATAGAAATTAATCATTTTGGCACACTGCGCAAAGGCACAGTTCCCTAGAAAACTTCCAGAACTGAAACTTCCTACTACTTGTCTTTAAACATGAAGCAGTAGATGGTAGAAGAACTGTAGCCCACACATGATTTTTATTTTCATATTCGGTAACAATACTCAGAATAAATATTCAACGGTATATCTCACTCTTTAAATCCCTAAAGAAGAGGAATGTACCGACGATCTTGCGGGATATAGACTTTACAAAACGTAAACGTTAGGTAATATAAAAAATTTCAAAGCCATCTGTAGGTATCAAAACCCAAATAATTAAAAAACGTGGACCCAGAATCTTTTTTAGAAGACAAAATCAAAAGTTACAACAATATAAATAATCAACTGATATAAAAATATTTTATTGTCTCAATCACTTAATATTCTATTTTTCGGATACATATCCTTTCCAAAACTGTTCTAGAAGGTATGTGAGGATTAAAATAACGTTTCTCATGCTGTGGGTCTTATAGAACACATCTGCATAGTTGACAAACATTGGGAAAATACATACAATGTTTACTGATGTAATAGAAATTAATCATTTTGGCACACTGCGCAAAGGCACAGTTCCCTAGAAAACTTCCAGAACTGAAACTTCCTACTACTTGTCTTTAAACATGAAGCAGTAGATGGTAGAAGAACTGTAGCCCACACATGATTTTTATTTTCATATTCGGTAACAATACTCAGAATAAATATTCAACGGTATATCTCACTCTTTAAATCCCTAAAGAAGAGGAATGTACCGACGATCTTGCGGGATATAGACTTTACAAAACGTAAACGTTAGGTAATATAAAAAATTTCAAAGCCATCTGTAGGTATCAAAACCCAAATAATTAAAAAACGTGGACCCAGAATCTTTTTTAGAAGACAAAATCAAAAGTTACAACAATATAAATAATCAACTGATATAAAAATATTTTATTGTCTCAGTCACTTAATATTCTATTTTTCGGATACATATCCTTTCCAAAACTGTTCTAGAAGGTATGTGAGGATTAAAATAACGTTTCTCATGCTGTGGGTCTTATAGAACACATCTGCATAGTTGACAAACATTGGGAAAATACATACAATGTTTACTGATGCAATAGAAATTAATCATTTTGGCACACTGCGCAAAGGCACAGTTCCCTAGAAAACTTCCAGAACTGAAACTTCCTACTACTTGTCTTTAAACATGAAGCTGTAGATGGTAGAAGAACTGTAGCCCACACATGATTTTTATTTTCATATTCGGTAACAATACTCAGAATAAATATTCAACGGTATATCTCACTCTTTAAATCCCTAAAGAAGAGGAATGTACCGACGATCTTGCGGGATATAGACTTTACAAAACGTAAACGTTAGGTAATATAAAAAATTTCAAAGCCATCTGTAGGTATCAAAACCCAAATAATTAAAAAACGTGGACCCAGAATCTTTTTTAGAAGACAAAATCAAAAGTTACAACAATATAAATAATCAACTGATATAAAAATATTTTATTGTCTCAGTCACTTAATATTCTATTTTTCGGATACATATCCTTTCCAAAACTGTTCTAGAAGGTATGTGAGGATTAAAATAACGTTTCTCATGCTGTGGGTCTTATAGAACACATCTGCATAGTTGACAAACATTGGGAAAATACATACAATGTTTACTGATGTAATAGAAATTAATCATTTTGGCACACTGCGCAAAGGCACAGTTCCCTAGAAAACTTCCAGAACTGAAACTTCCTACTACTTGTCTTTAAACATGAAGCAGTAGATGGTAGAAGAACTGTAGCCCACACATGATTTTTATTTTCATATTCGGTAACAATACTCAGAATAAATATTCAACGGTATATCTCACTCTTTAAATCCCTAAAGAAGAGGAATGTACCGACGATCTTGCGGGATATAGACTTTACAAAACGTAAACGTTAGGTTATATAAAAAATTTCAAAGCCATCTGTAGGTATCAAAACCCAAATAATTAAAAAACGTGGACCCAGAATCTTTTTTAGAAGACAAAATCAAAAGTTACAACAATATAAATAATCAACTGATATAAAAATATTTTATTGTCTCAGTCACTTAATATTCTATTTTTCGGATACATATCCTTTCCAAAACTGTTCTAGAAAGTATGTGAGGATTAAAATAACGTTTCTCATGCTGTGGGTCTTATAGAACACATCTGCATAGTTGACAAACATTGGGAAAATACATACAATGTTTACTGATGTAATAGAAATTAATCATTTTGGCACACTGCGCAAAGGCACAGTTCCCTAGAAAACTTCCAGAACTGAAACTTCCTACTACTTGTCTTTAAACATGAAGCAGTAGATGGTAGAAGAACTGTAGCCCACACATGATTTTTATTTTCATATTCGGTAACAATACTCAGAATAAATATTCAACGGTATATCTCACTCTTTAAATCCCTAAAGAAGAGGAATGTACCGACGATCTTGCGGGATATAGACTTTACAAAACGTAAACGTTAGGTAATATAAAAAATTTCAAAGCCATCTGTAGGTATCAAAACCCAAATAATTAAAAAACGTGGACCCAGAATCTTTTTTAGAAGACAAAATCAAAAGTTACAACAATATAAATAATCAACTGATATAAAAATATTTTATTGTCTCAGTCACTTAATATTCTATTTTTCAGATACATATCCTTTCCAAAACTGTTCTAGAAGGTATGTGAGGATTAAAATAACGTTTCTCATGCTGTGGGTCTTATAGAACACATCTGCATAGTTGACAAACATTGGGAAAATACATACAATGTTTACTGATGTAATAGAAATTAATCATTTTGGCACACTGCGCAAAGGCACAGTTCCCTAGAAAACTTCCAGAACTGAAACTTCCTACTACTTGTCTTTAAACATGAAGCAGTAGATGGTAGAAGAACTGTAGCCCACACATGATTTTTATTTTCATATTCAGTAACAATACTCAGAATAATAATCAACGGTATCTCTGACTCTTTAAATGCCTAAAGAAGTGGAATGTATTGAACATCTTGCAGGATATAGACTTTGCAAAACCTAAATGTTCGGAAAAATAAAAATTTCAAAACCACCTGTAGGTATCAAAACCCAAATAATTAAAAAACATGGAGCCAGAATAATGTTCAGAAGAAAAAATGAAAAGTTACAACAATATAAAAAATCAACTTACATAAAAATATTTTATTGTCTCAGTCGCTCATTTTTAATTTTCACTTGTTTTTTCTATTTTCGGATACATATTCTTCTAAAACTGTGCTAGACTAGAAAACACAGTTTCTCATGTTGTGAGACTTTAAGAACAACTCTACATAATTGACAAATATTGGGAAAATACATGCAATTTTTACTTATGTAATAGAAATTCGTTATTTAAACACTTAGCGGAACGGCGCAGTGTCTTAGACAATTTTCAGAATTGAAACTTTCTACTGCAGGAATTTAAACATGAAGCAACTGAACAGTATGTGTTAGAAGAACTGGCAAATGATATCTATTTAGATATTCGGTAAGTATAATTCATATTGAATGTTATCTCCCGCATTTCTCTGCTACAAGTTCATAAAGACGTACATAAAGATGTAGGGTTGTGTGTATATTTTTAACACTTTTTACTTCGATTTTTTTAAATGTCATATTTTAGGTAAATGTAATTTTCTGCCTCTTTAATTGTGCAAAGTTAATGACTATAAGTGAGTTCAAATAAAATTAGAATATTACTTTTTATTCTACAGATTTAAAAAATATTTTCATAATGGTAATTAAAGAAAAATTTAAAGCTTAAAAAAATGCAAAAAATGTCATTTCTTGTAAGCATGTTACCACCTTAACAATATCTTTATTTATCATTATGCCTCATATTGTACAATGTCTCTGGCATCTCTTTGCGAAAATTTTGTGATGAAATAGCATGGGGCTGTTCGCACGTTTTTTTATCCAGATTTTTACATCGAATTATTTAAAGCCACATTTTCGAAATATTTATTTTTCTCCATTTTTTATGTGCTGAATCAAGGAAGAGTAAAAATAAATATGAATATTTTGATTTATCGTAGATATATAAAAAATTACTTTATAACGATAATTACCAGAATAATTTAAAAATGTAAAAAATGCAACTTGTAATCCCAAATGAAAACTTGTGTTTCACAGTTACCCTTAACTACACATTTTATTCACATATATACATGATGCTGAACGATGTCTGTCGCATCCCTTGGCGCCATATTTGTTATAAGATAGCACAGTGTTGTGTATATTCTTTTAGCCAGATTTTTACATCGAATTTTTTAAATCACATTTTAGAAAAATGTATTTTTCTGTCTCTTTAAATGAACAGATTCAAAGATTTAGAACGAGTTAAAATAAAATTCGAATATTTCTATTTATCGTAGATATTTAAAGAAGTACTTTTATAACGGTAATTACCGGAAGAATTTAAAAATCCAAAAAGACAGTTTTTGAAAACGTGATATCATCAGCAACCTTTACTATACATTTTATTTAGTTTTTTAATTTTCAAATCACCGATGTACCTTCTGAAATACAAGTTTGTATTTTTTTTACAGAACTCTTGAAAAGATTCCCGTAGACAAGTTAAAGATTGTGTGTTGGATTCGTAAGGGGAATTATGAAGGTGTTGATATGCAATCGTCACTTGTAACAACATGCATTTTTATAAATTTCGAAACATTCTTGTGCCCTTTTGCCTTGTGTATAGACGTAGTTACTTAACCTCTATTTTAACATTTACTTGTGAAAATTATAATAAGTTCATAATATAATCATAATATAAAAATTATGTTAAGTTTCAAAATTTTCAGAAAATAGGGGCATGTTTTCTTGGATAAGTTTTAGTATAACACTTTTAGAAGTCTTTTATATAAAGACTATCAAGGATTTATTTCTGCAGCGTTCATTGTAAACTGCAGTATGTGGTATTGTAACTACCAAATAAAAACAAAATTTCATATCATTGTGTAATTTAGACGCCAGAAATCAAAAACAAATGGAAAAAGTTCGGGTAGTTCGCATGTGGAAAATTATAAATCAACCTAATATATATTTCTTTAACTTTATAAATAAACTTACAAATATACTATAAATATTGAGTGATTATTTCCTATAGAAACTCTTTTGTAAGACCAAATTGTATCTTTCTTTAACACCATTGCTACTGACGAAAAGATATATTTATTCCTCATTCAATTCAATAAAAGTTCATTAATGAAGGCTATTTATTATTAACGAATTTGGATCTCTCCCAGCACTGCAGATTTTTTATTCTACTATGCTTTGCTCAGATATATCTCTTTCGATACCTTGTTTAACGAACTTGTAGTTTTCAAGAGAATAATTACGACAAATACCGTATTTTTTTTCTTAGGGTATTGAAAGAGAAATTGTTGAGACGACTTAAAATCCATTTATCTATTTATTTATTTGTCTTATCTATCTTCGGATACATATAACTTATCCGAAAGCGAAATCATAAGGAGTAATATATAATGTTTTCTAAAAGGCTTTTTGGGTCTTTAAAACTTACTAAATTTGATTTAGACGTCAAACAATCACGAAATGTTTGCATAATAGTACAGAGAAAGTTTAAAGATATGTAGATAGCATTTCTACATTTTAAACAAGGCCATATAAAAATTTTGATTCATTTTCAACTATGGGTTATAATCATATTAAGCATATTAAAACAAAATTAAACTGTTGGAACCCTTATGAAATTTAAATAACGTATTCATGTTCATAATAGCATATTCGTTGTCGAACGTGGTGTGAGCAGACTTGTTTGAATTGTAATTGTGTAACTGAATTCAATTAAAATCCATTATAAAATTTATGTAATTTTATTTCAATCGTATGCATGGATTGATTGTTCGATAATCCGATCGTAATGGTATGGAACTTATATCGGTAACAACTTCACCATCGGTAACATTTCAACAATCTTCTTTATCATGATTTATAGTTCGAGTCTATTTCGTGTTTTGTTTATTATATATTTAAAAAATCTATACGTATTTTACTGTTTATGTATATAAAAAATAAAGAAAATATTTCAATGTAAATGAGTACAATGGTAGACAAACTCACCAAAAGAAGGAAGCAAATCAAACACAAATTCACTTTCTAAATATAGAGTTTAGTTTGCATTAAAATTAAAACTTATGACTCTAATATGCATTTCAAACTCTTTTTTTGAAAAGAGAGAAAATCGCTAGATTTATTTTTTTATTAAAATAAATAAATAAATAATTTCATAAAAATAAAAATTAATAAAAACACAGGAAAAGAGGAAAAAATTATTTTTCATAATTTTATAAACTTAATATTGTGATGTCAAATTTTATGCAATTAATTTAGTATAGGAACAAGGTTTAAATTACCCCGATGTAATTAAAATATCGCAATTGATACAATTGATTTCTGTCAATTGCTATTAAATTCTTAATATATTGGAATTTTTTTAGACTTACTATTAAGTATATTACAGAAGAGTGTATTTTTATTTTCTTTTATTTTAAATGCTAGCAGGAATGCCTTAATCTAGAATAATTAAACTATAAATGGTCAACATTAAAGTAGCTTTTGTAATAGTTAAAGTATTATATGAAAATATGTTTGTTTTCTATTCTATTAAGTTTACTACGCATGATTTTTTTCGTTTTCTATTCTATAAAGTTTACTATGCATGTTTTTTTTTTCTTTTTTTCAGAATTCTACACTGGAGTTTCACGAGCTTGTGAGAAGTGGCAATTAAAGAAAAAAACATTGTGTTTTTAATAGCAAGAAATCTCTTCAGATAATTGTTCAAAAAAATTAATAACTTTGATTTTTAATTTTCACTGGAGCACCCGGATTTCTTAGCCGAAGTCCACTTACGCTTGCTTTTCAAACAATTAATCAAACTTAATTGAAATTCATAGGAAATGAGTAGAACTCACGTTTTCTCTCAGTACTAAATGTATATGTTTGTTTATTTTCCTGCATAAAAAAATAAAATTGGTATTTAAATTCAATTACTAAATATTTTTTATAATGGATTAAAATATAGATTATTAAACATTTCGAGTTGAATGACATGGTGATCGGGTTGCGTGTTGGGTCGACATGAAACCATGGGTTGATTCTGTACAGAAAATTGAAAAAATTCCGAAAATTTAAGGTATTCGGTTCCAAAAATAAAAAGAAAAAACGGTAATGAGTCCTAAAATTCGGACGTAAAAAATATCACAAATTTCGACAAATGGTCTCCGGAAGAATCAATTTTGTCAAAGAATCTCTGGAAAAAGCAGGAATTTCTTCGAAAAATATTCGAAAGAATGCGAATTTTGCCAAAGCTCCTTGGAAAAAACGCCAATTTCTTCAGAAAAAAAACGCAAAATTAGCGCCTGGAGGAGATCCCACCTTCCTCCCTCTACTATAACCTTTCAGAAAATTTGCTGTGAATTTCAGATTTTTCTTCTTTTTTTTTACTCAGAGTCAACTCTGCTCGAAACAGATATTTGTGCTCGGGTTGTGTTATCCGTCTCTACAGTTCTCTAAAGGATATATCAATGTGGGATTGTCACAAAAGCACAATGATTTGAAACAATAGTTTAGGGTCGATGATAATGTTCTGTATGACACACCAACTGGCACTTAACTGTGCACCAGTAGGCTACGTTACCACAGCAGTATCACACAGTTGCTACTGTTTGAAAGGAATAGCAACCTGATTATTAATGACTGTTGGGTTCACGTCACTAATTGGGTCGACATTCATTTTATATTGCGGCTAGCTGCTCAATATGGCTATGGCAACAACCCATACTGGTCCACCAACTGAAAAGAAGTTTCATTAATAATACCATCTAATCTATTTTGGATACTAATATCATAGACGCTAAAATTGGTTCAAAAATGTGATGCTGCCTTTAAGAATACAATCCAGTAAAATCAGCTTTAACTTTTTGTTAAAAATTACTTTTTGGTTATACGTTGTAAACTTGAAAATATATAATATTTAGAAAAGAAAAATTCGTATTTAGCTGTTCACATGAATGCTGTAAAATGATGTTTTATAAGTTTTTAAAATATTATTTACCAAAACTTCGAGTATTTTCTTTCGTTTCAGATATTTAACGATAAACAAAAATCTGCCGTAACAGTTGTAAATTTCCAAGTTGTTGGAAAACGTTCGGCTAGGACTCGAATCAGTGATATCTTGACTGAAGTAGCAGATTGCTCTACCAAATGAGCCGTCACGGGCGAATCAGGAGGACAAATTGACCTAATTTACCCATAACGATCACAGCATCTGTTCTGATATCATCGGTACCATATCAAACTATCCAATGGGAAAACAGTGGGTTACTTTTTTAAATTTCAGATTTCTTGTTTGGTACCACTTTTCTGAAATGGTAAAATTCTCCTTGTTTTCGCTTTAATTAATATGTTAATAAATAAGGTTAAATATGACGAATTTTACTATTTGAAAAAAGTGGTGTTAATAAACAAATCTGAATTTTAAAAAAGTAGACCACTGTTTTATCCTTGGATTAGTGTCACATTGGACATGGTACCGACGATATCTGAATCAGCTCAACAGAATAAATCGAAAGTTAGTTTTGGAACAGCAGTAAACGCTGCATGCGTAATTATATTAGATTATTTTTTAACATAATTATTCAATTGGTAAAGAAATCATAACAGTTGTAAATTTCCAAGTGGGTGAATTTTTCACCATTTGGAAATTTACAACTGTTATGATTAATTTACGAATTGAATAATTGTGTTAAAATTAATCTGAAATATCTGCGATTTCAAGATCTTCGGTTATTAATAATTATTGCACTTTCAACAGGGAAAATATGTTTAATATTTTTAATCAAGTAAAATTTTAATTATTTAATATAATTTGAAAATATTTTGTATGTCTTTCAGTTTATATACTTAAAAAAAAAAGCTCAAGATAAGCGCATGGTAGTTTTAAGAAATGAAACTTTTTTAATTACAGTCATACAAAATAAAATAGGAATAATTATAAAACTTGCGTAAAATAAAGGCTGTGAAAGAAGTAGGGTGGGGGATTACAGCAGACTTCTTACACCTACGCTAAATATGACCTCATTTAGTATTCTGGGAAACAGCGGCATTTTATATGTAACTATTTTATCCAACCTGATTTCTCAATATATTTCACTTGAATTCACAAACATGTTACAGAATAAAAAGAATCATTTGCATTGCTTTAAAACGTGATTTCATAAATAATCATTAGATCAAACAATTATAATGACAAAAAAATTATCAATATTTGCGAAATGAAAATAACTTTTACCCTATATACATACGCATATATCTATACAAGGTGACATCTCTTATCATTATCAGGTATCTAAAGCTCATATTCAAAATATTAGAATAAATACTTTTTTTACAAATTGAAAATTTATTTTGGTAATTTAATGTCTTTTAATACAAATATGCAAACGATATTTTTATTAAGAACTTATTGTTGATTAAACTTATTTATTATCTCAATATTAATATCATTTTTGAAAAGATTAATTGAAAAAAAAATTATTTTGAAAAGTTAAAATATTAGAATATTTATTAAAGTGGATCAAAATATTAGAGTATTTCGCATAATTTTGCTTTAATTATCACCAATTCACAACTAGTGGCATCACTGATTAAAATCAGTATTCTTTTTGCAGTTTGTTTGCTTTTTCGTCCTAAAATGGGTCGTGTGAGTGATATTACTGAATCTATTAAACTTCGTATGGTTCATTTGTATCGGCACGGTAAAAATCAATGCTATGTAGATAATTATTTACATTGTTCGCAACCAAGCGTTAGTAAAATACTAGCACAATATTCAAATAAACTGTCAAGTGCTAGTATTGCTCGCGCACAGAGGGTTCCGTACAATAATATATGAATTACTAGCGTATTATTAAAAAAATATCATTGCTAAAAGAATACTAAGACTTTGTAAAAAATATACAACGTAGGGTTGGGTATAGCTGTATAGTATACAGGTTGCAAAGGAAAGTCGCTTTAACCTGAAAATACTTGCGAACGGAGAGAGCTACAGCTATACAAGTGAGGTAACGGTGCAGTAAAGCGACTACGCCTGACCAAATGCAAACGACAGCAGCACCCCAGTGGCAAAATTTGGAAGATAGCCATTGCAAATCGAAAACGAAAAGAGGTAAAGCAAATTTTCCAATTAGAAAGTTTAGAGCATCAATTCATTAGTACGAAACGACATTTGGTTTACACGGATAAGATAAATCGTCGCCTGCATACCCAAAAATGTCCGAATTCGATGAGCGACGATTCTACTTTGCCTATTCACATTCCGGAAATGTAGCAATACACAATTGCAGATTGTGACGTTGTACTGTGCTGTAATGTCTGTAAAGATTTAATTTCCAATTCATTTAAAATTTTAGAATAACCCTTTCAGGGCCAGAAAAATTCTGTTCGTAAACTGATGGAATAATTGACTCACACCAGAATATTCAAACGAATTGTTCAGAAAACAAAACCTCGCTAATTTGCACTTTCATTACAAAAGCAAAATTTTATTAAAATGTTCTTGGTGCGATTTGTCATTTTTGGAATTAAAATTAGGTGACTAGACCGTCTAGCCACCGCCCTTGAAAGGGTTAATCTATGTTGTCGTATTGAAGAGACTTGCAATAGACGTTCCATGCTGATAAATGTGCATGCAGAATTACTCTCACGAATACAATCGTGTATCGTGAGCAATGGCGAACTTTTTGAACATACTGAATATTAACTTTTTATCACTGTGAGACAGTTTATTATGCGTATTTCTTCAAACTTCTGGCAATTCCATTCAAACGTTTACACAAAATGGAGTGCATGAATTTTGGACAATAATTGGGTATACAGGCGAAGATTTATCTTATCCATATAAACCAAATGTTGTATTCTATTAATTAATTGATGCTCTAAAACTTTCTAACTGAAAATTTTGCTCTATCTCTTTTCGTTTTCTATTTGCAGTGGCTATCTTCCAAATTTCGCCACTAGGGGACGCTGCTGCCGTTTTCATTAAATCGGGCGTAGTCGGTTTACTATACCATTACCTCACTTGCATATCTGTAGCTCTCTACGTTTAAAAGTATTTTCATGTTAAAGTGACTTTCCTTGGCACCCTGTATACTCGAAAAGTATAAATAGATATACAATGAAAGTTCCAAGATATATGGAACCTAAATAATAGCAAATATTTCTATTCTGTATATTTGTTATTCCATATAGGTTTTTAGTTAACCTTTAAAGACATAGTAGGTGTATTGAGAGAGCCACTCAATGGAAACTAGTCGCAAATCCCATAATATTTATGCGATTAATTCTCATTAAATTAGTCTGTTTTTAACCCGAGAGTAGCCACGACATTTTTTAGAACGTTAGTAGTCGCGTTCGGTCCATTTGCCGCCGTTACCAGCAGGCCGAAAACGAGGGGAAACTTCCCGGTGTTATTAGATGATCGAAAACGGATGACGTAGGGTGAAAATATTGACTGAACTTTAAAAGATTACAGCAATTATTCATTTTACAACCTTTTACAGCAATTATTTATTTCGCTTAAGTATATATTCAGTTGGCATGTAGATAAATGTTTTTAATAACTCTTTCTTCGTTTTGCATAAATACTTAAAAGTAAATAGCAAATGATTTGATTGAATTTCTGATGTTACTATGAATCAATAATTAGTAGGAAAACATTTACTAATACGAATCTAAATTCACGATAGGGTTTTTTTTTTTTTTTTTTGGAAGGACAGAATCAGAGTCAGGTAGATTTTTTTGATACACCGGCACTCTATATCCATTTAATAAAATAAAATTAATAAATTTAGCATCAATATATTACACTGACATTAAATTGAACAATTAAACTGAAAATAAAAATGGAACCTATCACATGCAACAGAAAATCAAATACAATACCACTAATTCACCAGCATATTGCGGACGATTAATTCATTTAAAACATATGAAAAACCATCAAATTTGATGCCATAAACAATTAAAGACAATACATATATGTAAACTTTCTGTACAATAATACCATTGAGAAATAAGGAAAATGACCAATAATTACGAAATCACAAATACCACATAAACGAAATATTATTAAAAATGTATAATTATATATATATATATATATATATATATATATAATAAAGAAAAAGGTAAAAAATACTTAACTTCGAAATTATAAATGTAAATGTTGTAACTACGTTTTATTTATTTATTTATTTTGTGGGGTGTCTGTGTGTGTATGTGGGGGGAGAGGAGGGGGGGGGGCTCTCGGAATTTTGTGATTAAATCCATTTTTCAAATGAAAATGCACGATTTGTAGTTTTTCTACTTATTTCAGGGTGCGAGCAGCTCCCTTGAATAAAAACTCTGGATACGAACTTCGCTTATATAAAGTAAATAATAAATAAGTTATTGAAATTGTATATTTAATTTAAATCCTAAGATGGATAAATTATTTTAATTAATAGAATCACTGAAAGGTTCATCTTAATAGGGATGTATTTTACAGAAACTATTTAATTAAAATAAATATTCAGTTGTACATTTTATAATAAGGTATTAATGTTATAATTTATTGTTTTATAATAACGTTCATTAAAATAATAAAAACAATAAGAAAATTTTCTGCGAAATTATAAATATGTAGCAATAATTTAATATAAATGAATTTTCTCTCATATTCTGGAAAACATTATTCTGAAAAATAGTTTGAACAATTGATGAAGGACAACAAATTTAAATTTGTTAGATACTGTCCGCAAGCCTCTATTGGATTTCAATAATATTAATAATAATAATAATAATAATAATAATAATAAAATTCTGCGGCATTGTTAAAAAAAAATTCTGTTTTTACTTACAGTATGAAAATTTAAAAATAGATGAATTTTAGAAAAATACTTAAAATATTTTTTAAAATCGTAGTATAAACATTCACTGAATTATCCAAAAGAGATATTTATTTGCGTAATTTCTAAACTACATTATAAAATTCTCATTATTTTTCGTATTATACAAATAAATTATATGTATGTTCTTCGCAAATACATTTCTGCACTACATTTCTGAGAAAATAGATTTATCTTACGAATTTGTTTTATTGTACAAAAACGACACTTTTCAGATTTTGGAGATACGGCAATTTTTTTTACTGATTCCCACAAAATTATCTTCTCTTTTTTTCAATGGTTTGGCAGTGTTATTGTCTGTTTTCTTTCACTTATATGTTCGGGTAATAAATGGAAAGCAAGTTCTTTCAAATAATGATGATGAATTTCCCTTTTTTTCCATATTTAAATGATTATCAATTTGAGAATTTATTTCCGCAATATTTGACAATGAAAAAAAAAATGTTAGTGACCATCCATCAGTTTTTTGTGCGAACTGACTTCACAACTAATATAATAAAACAATTTTAAGTCGCATTCTAAAAGTAAAAAAAGTACTCTATGAAAAGGTAAAATAGCAGAAAGAAAGAAAGACGAAATAACAACAGAGAGAGAGTCCGTACTTCGAAGAAACTTTCCCCCACTGATTTCGCGGAAATGGGAAAGGATGAACACGAGGGGGAAAAATTCAACTAACGTAAGTGGTCGCAACGCGGTCATTTAGACCGATTGAAACTTAAGAATGCGATAAAATGTTAAGAATTAGCAGGAATGACTTGAAATTTTACTACACAAGAGTGTGAACACTCGAGGTCAGCTACACGGAATTTCGCTATCGTAACTTTAACGGGAAATGAGTTACAGGAAGATAACGAATTTCGGGCGGGGAAAAGACCAACGCGCAACTATTAACGGGTTAACAATTTGACGTTTATTGCTTTTATACTGCTACTGGGCATTGCATTACATAAATATATCCTTAAAATTTGTTATCTAGGCTTTAAAAGCCAATGGAGCATAGAGTACGCCGTCCGTGTCATTAAGGGTTAATATCTCGGCTAATTACCCACGATTGTTTCCGAAATTAATGATCAACAATACTTTTATACTTCTGCTACGATAGGTACCTCCAGCTCTGCTCAACTCTTTTGCTGAAGTCCGTAATTCGAAATTTGAGTGTAACGGAAAAATTCGATTTTCTCAAAAGCTATGTGACCTAGGGTAATCGATATAATTTTCCTGCAAGGTTTAAATTAATGTCTAATGGCTCTAATTTTTTCATAATTTTAGATTCAATAGATTCCGAATTAGAGGGGGGGGGGCATTATTTTTGCACTACATTTTCCACCATAACTTTGAAAATATAATATCTAAAATTAAATGAAATATATTTTTGATTTCAGCATTACAAATGCTTTCACACGATACTCCATACGATATACAAAGAAAATATTTTATTTTTTCAAGTAAGTTAATTAGACCCTCTATATTTTACCTAAATATATTTATGAATATTTAGTAATCTATAAATATGTGGGTCAATAGTCTTTATTACTTCACCCAATTTGAACTTTCCATGTTGCATAGTTTAAGAGTAAAATGCCTGTGACAGACAGACAGGCAGACAGACAGGCAGACAGACACAGGAGTGATCTAATAAAGGTTCCGTTTTTACTTTTTAAGTACGGAAACCTAAAAATGGAAATTTTCAAAATAATCGCCGAAATGGCGGCCGAAAACCAAAAACATCTGCTAGAGATGATAGGAAATTGAATCGTATAGTTAAGAAAAACCGTTTTAAAAATGTGCGATTCTTGTACCGAAAATAGAAAGAAATAGGAATTCAAGATTCTACATCGACAACATTAAGACGTCTTTATAAATTTAAGTTTGAATCTAGTGTACCGAAAACAAAACCTCTTATGACTGCAAAACATAACTGTATAAGATTGAATTGGTTTAAATCAAGACGTTTATGGAGCGAAGAAGATTGAAAAAATATATTATTTAGTGATAAATGTATGTTTTGTGTTTCATATGGTAATCAAGACATTCGAGTTTGGAGAATGAAGCAAGAAGCATTTGATAAAGAATGCTTTAAACGTTCCGCAAAAGTTACTGCTAGTGTCATGGTTTGGGGTTGCATGAGTGCAGAAGGACCTGGAAGTTTATGCTTCGCCTACGAAAGGTTAATTCTCAGAAATATCAAGAAATTTTGGAATATTAAATGATTCCATCATCATTATGATTTCCATCATCAGAAGATTTATTTCAGGATGATTAAATCTTTCAACAAGACTTATCGTTACCGCATACCTCGTTGTCAACTAAGAATTGGTTCCGCCAACACAACATTAAGGTACGTCTTTGGCCACCAAACTCACCAGATGTTAATCCCATCGAAAACTTACGGTGTATAATGAAGAAAAACTCCAAGAAAATTCTCCTTCAAGTATAAATGAGTTTGTGGGACGTATAAAGTCTATTTGGTCTAATATTGATAGAAATGTTTATAAACACTTTGTATATAGTATTCAAGATCGCTTGTACGCTGTTATGAAAGCTAAAGGTGATGCTACAAAATATTAACTACCCTTTTACTTCATTTTCATTAGGTAATATTGTTGCGTAAAATAAAATATTCTAGTATTTTGAACCAATCTAAATTTTATTTTAATATTTTGATGTGTTTCAGAAAGCTGTATATCTAATTTATTGTACTGTATTTTTTATATTTTCTAAATATTAAAATCTTATCTAAACATTCCAGATTTAATTTATAAAAAATTTAATTGCGTTTACTTAGTACCAAAAATGAATAAATGAAAAAAATATATTATTACTTTTTTCAATTATTCTAATATTTTGAATATGAGCTGTAGATCCTAATAGGTTAGACTAGAGGCTATAATTTGAAAGAAAAAAATTTCAATTATTGTTCTTCATCATACAAAAAAAAAATTGCAATTTAACAAATTACAACGATCATTTGGAAAATGATTTTTTCAAAGATTAAAATTTAAGACATAAAAAATAGCGCGGAATTGATCATACATTACGTACGCCTTGAATTAAACATCGATAGTGTTATTACACGTAAAAAGTTCCAAGCGACAAAAATCGCCTGCGACTCGTATGTATTATCCACCTGAAACTTATGTATTATCCAAACATTTCATTGGCTGTACGGGAAAAGGCTTTTCCATCGTCAGATTTTCAAGAAATCTGACGAAACATTTTAAATGGCATTTCATTCTTAAACTTCTAAACATCCCACAATATTACTTTTTACACCGTCGTATAGAGAAAAAAATGTACTTTTAAATACAATTTGTTTGAAAGCGATATCTCAATTTATTTCTGATTTATAAATTTTTTTTGTAGTTTTTATTACTTTTTTGTCATAGTGGCAGCAGAAGGTATCTATCTCTGCTGAAAGTGAAGGGAAATACAGATTACTGTATAGACCAATCAGAAAACGAATAAAATGCGGATTAAACCAATAAAAACCTTCAGATATGCTTTTGATTTCCCATCCTGACGAGAACAATAACCATTTTTCCAAATGGTTAAAAAAAAAGTTATTTTTGCAAAGATTAAATCAAATAATATAAACAAAATAAATATTAACATATATGTGATAGAACGACGTGTATAAGCCACCGCAATCCCTAGAATAAAAAAGACTGTTATAATCAGCTAAATCTCGGGTGATTTCTAGCTTCTGTTAACCACTGACATGCAGCTCATAAGAAAGTATCGATTTTTATAGATATTGAAACATTATTTTAATACATGATTGATATTTTTCATAAAACAATGACTTTTAGTGTTCGTTATTAATAGGCAGTCTAAAAAATAATATTAAATGTAAAAAAAATATTATTAAACTTTTCAATAAAAAAATACTTTCCATCGATGTTTTGTACATGGGGAAGTATGTTCTATAACCCAGAAAGTATATTCTGGAACCAGGGAAGTATTTTCTTATAACAAAGTATGTTCTGGAACAAGGGAAGACCTTATCGAATCTCCATGTATTCATAAATCAGTTTTTTCCCGTAAGGCATGGTGACGTCACGGCGACGTCGTTGTGAAGTCATACTGTGATTTTGTGACCGTCGATGTGACGTCACGTGACGTCGATGTGACGTCACAGTGACTAGAATGCGAGGTCGTTATGGCCGTTTTAGAGGTAGTTTGTGACGTCACATTGTGACCACTCTGTGAAGTCACGGTGTGACAAATTTGTGAAAAGTGTGTCATTTGGGACTATTTTTTCATTAACTTTGTGACAAACCTGTGACGAAAGTAACAATGCTTTGAAGTCACATTGTGACCAATTTGTGAAATATGTGTCATTTGTGACGAATTTGTCATAAACACTGTGATAATTTCAAATGAAAATCAAATAACAAATTAATTGCTTAAAAGACGCAAAGGCCAACATAGTGAAAAAGATTCCATGCTGGGACTCGAACCCGGGCCATGAGTATAGCGCACTGACATTCTACCGACTAAACCACATGGAACGATACCCGGCCTGGAAAATTTCTCACTATTACATGTTGGCAAGGCTACAAACGCAGCACAAGATGGAATATTTATTGTGAGCCACTGACATGGGGCAAACACGAAACTTAATTAAATCAAACATCGATTGAAACTATATTAATACTTGGAAATTTTTCCAGAGAGAACTATTCGCCTTGCATACAATATTTCAAATGAAAATCAAATTTCAAATTAATTGCTTAAAAGGCAATTTTAATTTGAAATTTGATTTTCATTTGAAATACTGTATGAAAGGCGAATGTTTCTCTCTGGAAAAATTTCCAAGCATTAATATAGTTTCAATCGATGCTGGATTTAATTAAGTTTCGTGTTTGCCCCATGACGGTGGCTCACGATAAATATTCCATCTTGTGCTGCGTTTGTGGCCTTGCCAACATGTAATAAGGAGAAATTTTCCAGGCTGGGTATCGTTCCATGTGGTTTAGTCAGTAGAATGTCAGTGCGCTATACTGATGACCCGGGATCGAGTCCCGGCGTGGAATGTTTTCACTATGTTGGCCTTTGCGCCTTTTAAGCAATTAATTTGAAATTTGATTTTCATTTGAAATATTGTATGCAAGGCGAATGTTTCTCTCTGGAAAAATTTCCAAATATTAATATTGTGATGATTCTCGTCATAAACACTATGATAATTTTAAAGTAAAGTTTTGTTTGAAATATAAAGTCTTATCTTTTTACCGTACTTTTTAGCAAGATATCCCTATTTTGGAGTCCTATTCTTCTAAAATATTTTTAATTTTCCATTTAAAAAACAATCCTTTTCAACTGACATCTTTTTTTATTAAGTTCTAAGCTTGATCTTGAATTCAAGCTTAATATTAAAAATGTGTAAGCTTTTTAATTTTTTGTGATTTTTCATTGCTTTACTAAATACGAACATGGAGTCTAACGGACATTAATACAACTGTTATTTATAGAACGACATGATAAGCCCTATTTATTTAAATTTTTTATTCCCGTATATATTGTATTTTGTGAATATGAGGTAATTAGATTTGGTATGATTTATAGGAAAAGACTGATCTGGGAAATAGAAAGAACAAGTAAGATATATCATGCGTTAAGCCTAGATTATAAAACACTTTCCAACTCTTCCTGAATGTTTTAACAAGACATCGGGGGGGGGGGGGAAATAACGTACACAAGATAACTAACTAAACATGAAAACGCATAAAACATTTGAACATTTTCAGCAGTTACCATCCATAGCCAAATACGTTTTCCAATTCTTTTAAACAGTCCTGTATTTGATCTGTAGATTGATATATATACTATATAATGGAAAAATTTAGTTTATCAAGGAAACGCATAACAGGTTGAAATTCTCTTTCAGCAATTTATACTAATATATGGAAACATACTTTAGTAATTTTGTACAACCCTGTAGTTTACCTAGAACATTTATTACACGCCACTATTTAGTTAAAATTTAATTCAAACTAAAACTCTTTTAAAACTGCTGAAATCACATTTCCAGAAATTATAATTTATAGACGGCAACGTATCCAATTCTTTGCGTGACCCTGTGTATCATTTTATCTATATTCTACAAACATTTCTTAGTAAATTAAATACAGTGCAGCGTAAAAATGCATAACTTATTTAAAAACCACCTTTAAGCAATACCCAGTAACCCTTACGAATACTTTTGTATAGTCCTGTATATGGATTATAGCATATATATATATATACACCATATACTTTGCATAAATGTAGTGAATCATAAAAGCGCATATCATAATTAAAAATGCATTTCCAGCAATCATCGCTAATGAACAGTACTTCGGATACAATATAGTATCTGAAATATTTTGTGTGTATCTGTAAATGCTATATACACTTCGTATTATACATGAAATAATTCATAGTATGCAAACCTCAACGACGTATATCAATTTCATTACATATCAAATAGATTAACATAAATATAGTACGCCGCAAACAATTCCCTCCACCCCTATATCATTATGTATTGAAATTCCTTTTTTAGCCCTGTAAATAAACAATAACTATTCTCTGCATTGCATATTCTACGGAATGCACATTTTAGTGCGCTTCATAAATGCATATCAATTTTATTCTGTTTGAAAGCGTGTAAAATCATTAAAAATCATTTGAAACGATTTTTTCTCCCACAGGCCGTAATGTAATGGAATACTTTTGACTGTCCCTGTAAATGAACTAAACATGCTACAAACTTCATTACAAATAGGGACCTTGCTATGGTAAACGTCAATAACAATCCAAAAATTTCAAGTCAATCCGAGTATATTTACGCGAGTTAGAGCGCGGACAGACGGCCAAACAAACCGAAGTCATAAACATTTTTCAACTTTATCCGGCCTGAAAAACACTTTATTTCAATGCTTAAATATTATTTTTTATTTTTTAATGCCAATAAAATAAATGTATCCAAAACGTAGAAAATGAGTTTACAATCAAAGAAAATTTAATAACTGATTCTGAATGTCTACAACTAAATGTTTGATTAAAATCACAAACAGCAAAAAAAATGATTAAATAGAATAAAAAAAATAAATATATCAATTTGAAAAACACTAAATAATTAGTATTTATAATTGTACTATTAAGCAACAACAAACTACAATAGATGAATTAAATGCATTTAACAATTTCTCAAAAATCTTTCCATATGTTATAAGGAATTCCTACTATTTTATAATTTTGGCAAATGTTAAATCTGAAAACATTGGTATGAAGATTTAAGATTTTAAATACTAATTTAAAATATTATTAACAATGAAAAAAAAATCTTTCAAAAGTTTCACTACTACAATATGTAAAAAGATATTTTCCCAGTATAATGTTAATTTCAAAATTGAAACAGTTTCCTAATATCATTATAATCGAATATCATATTTAACTCCGAAATATTAATGACGATAAATACTGTATTAAAATCAGTCTCTGCATCAGCTTTTTTTTTTCCTTCTAGCGATGCAGATTAAGATATTTTACAGCATCGAATCGGAAAAGAATTGCAGATCAGTCTCATTGCATATAACATACTACAACTTATTTAACTTTAATCTATCAAACGGGAATAAAAAATTTAAATTAAATAAGACATACCTTTTAAGTTCCATAAATAGTTTAATAATATTCGTGTTTTATCCTAAATTGTCAGACATATTTCTGACAAAATGACAAAATTGTCAGACATACTTCCCGCGTCAAAACTTCTGATCCTTATTTTATTCTGTGGTTTAATCGAGCGCAGACGATAGCGCACGCGCACGCGCAAGCAGGTGCTTATACTGTATTATTATAATTTTTGTCTGTAATGAAAATTTTCTATTTGAATGAAACACCTGCCTTTTTTCTTTCTTTTTTTTTAAAGTAAAGTTTGTTTTACACGTAATAAATACAAATTAGGATCTTAATAAATGAAAAGAGAGTATACAGGATAAAAAAAATTTCTTTGTCAATCTGTCATTTTTTTTATATTCATTTTCTGTAGAATAAAACTATTTGTAAAATAGCTTTTTTTAATGTCGTATTTCTAAAACACGAATTTAAAATATGAATAATTATATCATGGGTTTTGTATAAAATTTGTATAAATATTTTTTCGGAAAATGCTAATTTTTTTTAAAAAGTCTGAAAGAAGTAGAATTTTTAAAAAATAGTTATTTAAAATAGTTAAACACAAACAGGAAAAAATATGACTTGAATGCAAATTCTAAAGCAAGAAATGCATATATGACTAAACTCTGAATACTCTTTCTACGTGCTCATTAAAAGCTGCAGACTTAACTGTAACAGAAAATTTTAGTTTGAAACCACAGAAGTGTTTCGAATAACACTGGTCGACAAAAAAAACAAAAAAAAAAACTTCCTCCCTGCAAACTAAATACGTAAAGTGTACAGATTTAATATTCCTAATTCTAAATATGTTATCCAAATTGCTTCATAACGTACCATTTTTCCGAGAAACACTTTTATATTAATAACAATCGGTGAAGGATTAAATTGCAATGGTAGATAAAATTGAAATCATAAAAAAAGTATACTTCACTGTCTTAGATAACAAATTGATAAAATATAGAATGAAAATCTAGTTTGTTGATACTTGTACCGTGCATTTTCCTTTTTATGACCCCCCCCCCCACCTCTTTTCGTGTCCGAATTTACTATTTCCAATCCACTAATATGTTTTCATTCCTTATGTTGCTGTAACTCGGGCATGTTTAAAACATTTCTGTTCATTTTCAAAGATTTTTGATGTTCATATTTTTGTCACACTGTGACTTACAATATGGTGGTTTTTTTCATCACATATGTGACATAGAAAATGTAATTTTACATAAATAACATGTTTTGAATATTTTTTGTAATTTTTTAAATTTTTCTAAGAAGCTCACATCTCAGTCACAATGTGACATCACTGAGTGGTGGCATTTTGGTCACAGATGTGACGTGACCACAGTGACTCACAGTGACGTCACAACGACGTCACCGTGACCATGCATGCTATGAGGGTTAATCGAAAATAAATTAAAATACGATAATTTCTAATAAATGAATTTATTTCTGATAAATCAATTTCTTTAAAAGCTTAGAAAATATAAAAAAGCTTTTCAAAATTAGATGCAAAACAAATATTTAGCTTTTGAACAATGATCTTAAATAAAATATATAAATGTACATTATTTTAAGAATTTAAGAATTATTTTAAAAACTGGGCAGATTGGGAATGAATTTTGTTTTTTTTTAATTTCTTAATTCCATTTTACTTCTTTACTGGTATAAAAATAAAACTTTGCTCCTTTATTTGAGTGATATTTTTGAGTTTAAGTTTTTTGCTTTTCTTAGATAAAAAAAAATTATTTTCTTCATTATTATTCACATATGATTAGTCAATCTCTACAAGTGAAAATATTTGTTTTGGATAATTGTTCTAATTCTTTTGAACATAGGGAAACAAGGAACTCAAGGGAAACTGTTGAATTTTTTATTATAATATTTTATCGCATTTTTTGCTAAAAACAAATAACTCAGCAAGTTTTTGTTAATTTAAAAGAGTATAAATGTATATCCTTAAAAGTGAAAAAATATTCACATCCTTAGAGAGCGCGACAGTGAATTAAAATGTGCAAAAATATTTTTAAAAATTTAATGTCTTTAATCAAAGCTGTTTTTTTAGATTATAAATAATTTTACAGAAATAAAATGTAAATAAAAATTTATTATAGAAGAAACATTTTTTTTTTAATTATTTTCTTAGGTTTATCGATTTGCTTATTACATTATTCCTTATGCTTAACCCCTAATGACAGTTTTTGACATTATATGTTGAAACTATCACGGTAACTGAAAATTGGGTGTAATTAACATAATTTGCCACAGAACAATGACATACCATAGTAACATGATGAAGTCAAATAAAGAACTAGGCATGACTTAAACAGAGACATACTAATGTAGACATGACAATATAGCATAATATAGCATATGTGTAACATGACATACCGAGGACACATAGGGTAACATATGCTACATAACATAACATATCCGAGGGTGTGTTAATACGTTTTTGCCTTCACATAGAAATAATTGAGTGAAATTTATGTGACATATTGTTGGAAAGGCCTATGACCACTTATTCATGCTATGTACCTCCCTCCCCCCTCCCCCCAAATTTGCCCTCCGTGAGGTACTTTTCTAGATTTTGCGGACATCATTCATGCCCTCAGGGAGCAATTTGGCGGGAGGGGCTCAGGAGCATGAATGTGTGGTCACAGGTCTTTCCAACAATATGTCACATGTGGGGGTCGCAAAAGTTAGAAAAATTACCCCCCTTGAGTCTACTATCGCGCCTCCTGAATTTCATACTCCCCCCTCTCTTTGAAATACCGATTGCAGAAATGTGTCACTGTGCAAGGTGACTATATAGAAAAGGACAAATACAATGTAACAGTTTCATAAATTTCACTGAATTATTTCTAACTGAGGGCAAAAACTTTTTGATGCACGCTCGTATGTTACATGACCTGTCGACGTGGACATGACATATCGTAGCATTAACATATTGGAGTAGAGATATATCGAAGTAGAAACGGCATATTAAAGTAATGACTTATCGAACTAGTGTGTAAGAATTTGAATAAAGCAGAATAAATAGACTGATACGTTCTCATTGTTTCCAGCGTTGTCTGATTAGCATTTGATAGAAGTTTGATAAAAGTTTCTTTTCAAGTATCTTACAAGCGAAATGCTGTGTAATGATTTCTTATCTGCGTACACAGAGTAAAAGTATGTGAGATTGGTTTTATACAATATACATTTGTAGATCATCCCGATTACAGAAACTTTTCTGTGCATAAAATGTGATGTTTTGTTTACAATTATTTCAACAGATTTCTTAAGAATGCTAGTCGCTCACCTTCCGAATTCCCCTCGGTAATGTTTAGTCAATGGACTTTTGATGCACTCGTATATTTAAAATATCTTCTCAAGAAATTCATATTTTTAACATCTTTTTTCTGTGTACTCTTCTTAAATGATGTCTCTTTTTTTACTTAGTTTTCAAAATATTTCTGAAATCTATGCTGAATTTAATATTTTATGTGTTAAACGCGAGCGAACTGTGAGTAAGATTTTAACACTTCCTATAAAATTAAGTCTATACTTTATAACTATTTTGACAACTAAGAAAAAAAGAGACATCCTTTAAGAAGAGAACACAGAAAAAAGAAGTTAAAAATATTAATTTCTGGAGGAGATATTTTAAATAGCATCAAATGCCCGTAGACTTTACATTAGTGAGGGGCAATCGAAAGCTGAGTGACCAGCTTTCTTAAGGATGCTAGTCACTCACTTTTCGATTTCCCCCCGGTAATATTAAGTCTATGGGCGTTTGATGCATTCTTATATTTAAAATATCTCCCAGCGGAATTAATATTTTTAACTTCTTCTTTCAGTAAAATAACATTTGAATTTTTCTATTTATCGTAGATAATTAAAAAAATACTTTTATAACGTTAATTACCAGTTTAATTTAAATATTCAGGAAATGACGTTTATTTTTTTCTTAAAAAAGTGACTTTCAGCAACTCTTAACTATATATATATATATATATGTATATATATATATATATATGTTACGGCCAATACCCGAAATTGGCCAAAACCCGAACTGGCCGACAACGCTTTAAACTGACTGGCCAATTCGGGAATTGGCCGGCCAATCCCCGAACTGGGGCCAGATGCGATCGGCCAGTTTGCGAAGTGGCCATACGCGATCGGCCAGTTCGCGAAATGGGTATATAGAAACGAATTGTTGCTTTTTATCTCTTTCTAACATAGTTTAAAGGGTTTATGAATTCAATTTGTCTGGCCGTCTGCCTGTTCGTGCTCTATCACGAGTAAAGACTCGGATTGACTTGTAATTGTTATATTATTTAGGTTTATAAATTAATTTCGGTATTGAAAGTGAAGTGTGTACTATTTTTGGTTAATTTACAGCGACACACAAAAGTATTTCTTTACAATATCTTGAATGAGAAAAGTTTTTCCGGTGTATTTTAATGTTGTTACATTATCTCAATTATAATAAAATTAGTATGCATCATTAATATGGACAACAAACTGTTAATTAAAGTACATGAAATAAGTAGCAATTATAGTTTGTTTACAGAGACACTCAAAAGTATTTCGTTTCATTCCAGTGAATGGTGAAAGATCATTTTAGTGCACTTAAATGATGTCACCCTATTTCAAACATAATAAAATTCACATGCTTCACACATGTGGGGAGCAATATGTTTTTTTGTTGAGTATTGATTAAGTAGCCATTATAGTTCATTTATAGGAACGCCCAAAAACATTCCGATAAAGAATTATATGTGAAAAAATCGTTTATAGGGTATTTTAATTACGTCACATTACTTCAAACATAATGAAACTGTTATACATTACTCATATGCTCTACAACATGTTTTCCATAGATTATTGACTAGGTAGAATTTGTCGTTTATTTACACAGTCATTGAAATAATTTGGTTATTGGATTGGCTATGAGCCATTATTGCTTGATGTGAGTTTTCAGCTGTGATAGACTTTTAAACTTTATTTGTAGTGTATTACTAGGTTTGTAGATCATATGCAGGGCTGCATGAAAGCTAAAAGAAACCCATTACCTACTGTGGATACCCATTGCTGAACACTTCGTATATTGGCCAAAGCTTCCCGGCCAGTTTGCGAATTGGCCGGCCAAAACGCGAAATACGCTGTTCATTTCATTTATTTCGGGTTTTGGCCAGGAATGTCGGCCAGTTCGCGTATTGGCCAAGCTCCGGGTTTTGGCCGTAACATATATATATACCGGGTGTCCCAGAAATGACTGATGGATTTTAAAACTCAATAACTTCCAAACTGTGACTGATATTAAAAAAAAATTCTTGCATGAGGGTTATGTACGATGTCAGGAGTTTTTGTACTGTGATTCTTGATTTTAGTTCAAATTTCAAACAATAGATGGCGCTGAGAACAATAGGCGCTCTGTCAAGACCTGGTTATTGGAACTTTGGGATCCATTCACTACATTTTAATCTACTTTTTTCGCATGGACGAAGAAAGAGGTCGAAAAATCGAGCCTGGATTTAACGGTTGTTGCTTGCAGCGCTATCTATCGAGGCTATTTGTAACTAAAATTGCGAATCACAGTATAATAACTCCTGACATCTTACATAACACTCCTGCAAGAATTTTTTTAATATCTGTGACCGTTCTCAAGTTATTGAATTTTAAAATCCATCAGTCATTTTTGGGACACCCGGTATATATATATATATATATATATATATATATATATATATATATATATATATATATTATTATCATTATTATTCTATCAAGAATGCATCTTTCGGAACGTGAGCCTTTCTTTTTTCATCCGGAACTCTTGAAAATATCACCATAGATAATTTCAGGCCTGTCTTTATATAAAAGTTGTCAAGGGTTTATTGCCCCAGTGTTCATTGTAAACTTGTGTGTGTGGTATTCAAACTTTTAAATAAAAAAAAATTGCATTGAAATTTTATATAATTGTATAATTTAGACTCTAAAAAACTGTTTTGGTAGTCCCTATGTGGGAAATTATAAATTAGCTTAATAAATATTTTTTAATTTTTATAAATAATCATACAAATATACTATAAATATTGATTATTTCCTATAGAAACTTTTTTGTAAGACCAAATTGTATCTTTCTTTAACACCATTGCTACTGACGAAAAGATATATTTATTCCCCATTCAATTCTATAAGAGTTCATTAATGAAGGCTATTTATTATTAACGAATTTGGATGTCTCCCAGCACTGCAGCTTTTTTATTCCACTATGCTTTCCTCAGATATATCTCTTTCGGTGCCTTGTTTAACGAACTTTTAGTTTTCAAGAGAAAATTTCCGATAAATACGGTATTTTCATTTTTAAGGTATTAAAAGGGGAATAGTTGTGTAAATATGCATTTATCTATTTATGTCTTTTTCTTATATTAGAATACATATAATTTATCCTAATGCGAAATCATAGGCAATAATACATAATCGTTCCTAAAAATCTTTTCGGGTCATTAAAAATTGCTACATTCATTTTATTCACAATTTAATTAAATGAAATTTTAATATTCTACAGCTTCAGCACACTTCTGTGGCCTTCCTCAGGAATGTAAATGAATTAAGCTGAATCAACAATGTCAAAATCAATAAAAATATTTCTAAAAATACTTAATTAAGGGAAGTTTGACTATGTGGTCAACCCTCCCTAATATTTGTTGGTTCAAGACTCCCCACATACCCACTTTTCAAAGTCTAGCACATGGTTATGTTTAACCTATTAATAGTACCATCTTTATGCCTCGAATGAAAGCTCAATATTTCTGTATTACTCAAAACCTACTTACTTAAATTTATATGATATACAGTCGACGCTCGCTATAACGACCTCTCACGTGCAAAAGAAAAGGGTCATTATAATGGGAGGTTGCTATAATGAAATTGGACGAAAAAAATTAAGAAACTCTAATCAGGTGCTGGAATTAAGATTTCAAAGGGAATTCAATAATAAAATATTATTACAAATTTTTATACGATCGTAAATAAAGTGCTTTTTGGCGTGGTAAATGTTTTAGCAAGATTTATGCATAAATTTTTAATCAACAGCTGTCAAAACTTGTAATTTTGTGTACATGGAAATCGCATTTCATTTGTTTGAAACAACCATCTTGGTGAAATGCAGACATGCAAAAACTGAAAGCGTGTGCCAGTGAGTACGAACAAGCGCATATGCTTATGCGCAAGGAGAATAGGGTTCAAGCGAGTCATTTCTAAATTTCATCGTACTAAGAAATCTATTCTTTCTGCTCACTTCAGAACTTAATTGTGAATTCGGCAAATAGTCCTTGGTGAAAGAAAATGGCAATCTTTACTCGGAAAAAAGGACAGTTCGGTGGCTATGTATTGGAAAATAAGCTTCTGACCAATTGTTATACAATCGACGCTCGTTATAACGACCACCCTTTATAGCGGACGTTCCATTATAACGACCGATGTAAATTGCCCCAAAATGTATCCTTTTTATGCTACGTTATTTTTACATCCAATATAACGATTGGCCAGCAGCTTATTTTCCAATACATAGTCACCGAACTGCCCTTTCCTCCCGACTTTTTTCCGAGTAGGGGAGACCGGGCTAGTTGGCTACAGGGGTAAGTAGACGCAGTCCTCATAAATCGCTTGTTTGTGGATAGATTGCGCAACCGGTCACAGAGTACCTTTCTTCTTGCTTTTTACAATCCTCACTGTAGTTTTGCAGTGTTACCTACGTGCAGTGGACATTTATTACGATTTTTCTGTTTTTTGCACTTATAAGTAATTTTTTGTTGCTTCATTCTTTTTCTAAATTCTATACTTAGCTTAATAATTGCGATTTAACTTGAGCAGTTTTTCTTAGAGTTTGAATAACTGTACCTACCCCATATGTGATTTACTTGGATTATTTATGCTTAGATGGTTACGTGTCCCTTTTATAAAGAAATTTATTATGGGGCTAGTAGGCGCATTGAACACGGGGAAAGTTGATCGGTGTTTGGTGTGTGCTGGTGCAAACGCCGACAAAAGTGGTTGCAATGCAAGATTTTGGGCACACGAGGTTTGCCAAAACGGTGACACTCGATTTTTTTATTTGTGACAACTGTAAGTCTGATGATGGTATCGAGTAGGATAGAAGTTACTCAATTTTAATGTTTTATTAATTATTTTTATGCCTGTATAATTTAGAATTTACATTCTATGGCGATAACGCCTTTGTTTAAACTTACTGGTAATAATTAAATTGATTTCTCTTAACTGTGTGTCTTATTTGAGTTTCATTTACATTTTTATAAAGCGTGTATCAACTTACCCGATAGGTATATGCAGCTTGCCCGTGACGGGGTAGGTTGGCGCACTATTTTCCTTTTACTTTAGGCTTCCGCTAAACATAAACTACAACAGCTACAATATCAAAACTCCAGGTATTTATAGCCCAATAACTGTTCTTTAAAAGCACAATTAAAGTTTCATAAAAAGAACTTAAATAAAAAATTAATAACTAAAAACTGCGCCTACTAACCCCGGTCTCCCCCAAAGATTGCCATTTTCTTTCACCAAGCACTATTTGCCGAATTCACAGTTAAGCTCTGAAGTGAGCAGAAAGATAGATTTCTTATATATGCTGAAACATTTATCATGCCTAAAAGCACTTTATTTACGATTGTATAAAAATTTGTAATAATATTTTATTATGGAATTCTCTTTGAAATCTTAATTCTCCAATACCTAATTAGGGTTTCTTAATTTTTTTCGTTCAATTTTGATATAGCGACCTCCCATTATAACGAACCTTTTATTTTTCACGTGAGAGGTTGTTATAACGTGCGTCTACTGTATTGGATGTAAAAATAACATAGCATAAAGGAATACATTTTGGGGCAATTTACATCGGTCGTTATAATGGAATGGTCGCTATAATGGGTGGTCGTTATAATGAGCGTCGACTGTATTTTATCTAAGAAAACCTTACAAATTATTTTTTAAACTGAAAACACTTTATAATTGATTTTTCCACATCTAACGTAACACGTTAAGCGAAACGTCAGCCACCGGTGGCTGACAACGAACTTTCTGTTTAAAACGCGTCATTCACCGATGGCTGACGTCTAAAATATGATACAAAACTGAAACAATATACATTGTTTTAAATAATTACTGAACAAATATTTAAACTTTACCTACCTTTTATATATTACAGGAATATATTTTCTTAAAAATTACTTTAAACATTGTAAATTTTCAGTGCTTCAGTGCCAGTCATCGTGGCACTCAACGTGTTAAATAGGAAGACTAAAGGATGTGACAAACCTCCCCAATGGCCAACCCTCCCCAGTCTCCCCTATATGATCATAAAGTAAATGTGACAATAACGATGGCAAAAAGTTTGTCAATACATGTTAAATGAAAACAGCTATTATCGTTATTCATATGTATATTAAATATATATTATGTTCAAAGAGACTTCTCTTATTGTTATTAAATATCTAATTCTTAATACGTTAGGTTTAGAAATACAATTTGAATTACATCGTTTCAATGGTTTTTCTTCATCATATTAAAAGCAATTTACATCAAAACAGATATTGTTGCAAAATGTATGAGTAAATCACTGTAAATAAAACACAAATTTAACAGATGTAATAGAAATACGTATTTAACCCTGGCAAGGACAGCATCAGTCCGACAATAAATGCTATAGCCGGACAGGTGCTGCCCGAGTCCCCGTGTAAATGTTAAGTCACTGATATAATTATAGTAAAAAATACTGTTACAAATAGAAGAATCATTGTCGATATCTTCTGCTATCAACGACTGACATGCGGCTAATACGAAAGTATTGCTTTTAAGAAATTTCAAAATTTTATTTTAATACTTGATTGATATTTTTCGTATAAAAATGATATTTAGTTTTCATTATGAAAACACATTCTTTATATATATATACATAGCTATATTAAATTTAAAAACTCTTATAAAAAATGCTTCTCACCTATGTTCTGTAACACTTGGAAGACGTGCTTGGATAACCTTCTACAGCTCATATTCAATATATTAGAATAATTATTGAAAATATCGTTTGGTAATTTAATGTATTTTAATTCTAAGATGCAAACGATATTTTCATTAAGAACTTATATTTGATTAAACTTATTTATTATCTTAAAATTGATATCATTTTTGATAGGGTTAATTGATAAAAAAAATATTTTGAAAAGTCTAAATATTAGAATATTTACTCAAGTGGTTCAAAATATTACAATATTTCACATTAATTCTCCTTTAATTATCACCAGTTCATAACTGGTTGCATCATTGATTAAATTCAGACGATTGTATTTAAAATCAGTATTCTTTTTGCAGTTTGTTTGCTTTTTCGTCTTAAAATGTGTAGTCTGAGTGAAATTCCTGAATCTATTAAACTTCGTATAATTTATTTGTATCGGCACGGTAAAATTCAATTTTATACAGCGAATTATTTACATTATTCTCAATCAAGCGTTAGTAAAATACTATCACAATATTAAATAAAAAAGGGAGAAATTCAAAATAATCGCCGAAGTGGCGGCCGAAAACCAAAAACATCTGCTGGAGATGACAGAAAACTGAAGCTTATAGTTAAGAAAAACCGCTTTATATGTGTGCGATTCTTGCACCGAAAATGGAAATAAGAAGGAGTTGAACTTTCTACATCGACAACATTAAGGCGTCTCCATATATTTAAGTTTGAATCTCGTGTATCGAAATCAAAACCTGTCATGACTGTAAAACGAAAACTTATAATATTGAATTTGTGTAAAATAAGATGTTTATGGAGCAAAGAGGGTTGGAAAAATACATTTTTTAGTGCTGAATGTATGTTTTCTGTTTTATGTGGTAATCAAGGTATTCGAGTTTCGAGACATAAGCAAAAAGCATTTGATAAAGAATGCCTTAAACATTCCGTAAAATTTGTTGCTAGTGTCATGGTTTGGGTTTCCATGAGTGCAGAAGGACCTGGAAAGTTATGTATCGTCTACGAAGAGGTTAAATCTCAGATATATAGAGAAATTTTGGAATATTACATGATTCCCTCATCATATGATTTATTTGAAGATAATTTATTCTTTCAACAAGATTTAACGTCAGCGCATACCTCGTTGGTTTCGAATTGGTTTCGCCAACGCAGCATTAAGGCCGCCTTGGCCACCAAACTCACCAGACGAATCGAAAACGTATGGTGTATAATAAACAAAAATCTCCAAGAAAATCCTGCTTCAAGTAACACAATATAAAAACTCCAAGCAAATCCTGCAAGATCGATTGCACACTGTTATGAAAGCTAAAGAGTATGCTACAATATATTAACTACCATTTACTTCATTTTCATAAGGTAATATTGTTGGGCAAAATAAAAAATTCTAATATTTTGAAACAATCTAAATTTTATTCTAATATTTTGATGTGTTTCAGAAAGCTGTATAACTAATATTGTACTGTATTTTATAATTTGTAAATGTTAAAATCTTATCCAAATATTCCAGATTTAATTTTAAGAAATTTAATTGCATTTACTAGTATCAAAAATAAATAAATGAAGAATAATTGTTTCTTACTACTTTTTCTCAATTATTCTAATATTTTGAATATGAGCTGTGATCATAGTGCAATTTTTGACGCTACATTTATTAAAATATTTATTTCTAATAAAGAAATTACTTCAAAAGCTTAAGGAAAAAACTTTCCAAATTTAAATATAAAAGAGCATATATTTACCTTTTGAACAATGATCAGAAAAAAAAAAAACATTATTTTAAAATTTTAAAAGCTGGGCAGTTGGGAATATGTTTTTTTTTCTTTTTTTTTCAAACACGTAGTTTCGTTTTACTTCTTTACTAAAATAAAATAAAATTTATCTTCTTTAATAGCGTGACATTTTAAAATCCATGATTTTTTTTTTTTTTTTTTTTTTTTTTTTTTTTTTTTTTTACGAAAAAAATTATTTTCTTCATTATAATTCGTATGTAATTAGTCAATTCCTACAAGTGAAAATATTTGTTTTGGGTAATAGTTCTAATCCTTTTGAAATTACTAATCCTGAAGGGAAACAAACTGCTGCATTTTTTCTCATAATTTTTTATCGCATTTTGCTTTTGCTTTAAATATATAAATCAGCATGTTTTTTTTTATTTTAAAAGAATATAAATGTCTTTCCTTGAAAGCGAAAAAATATTCATATTCTTTGAGAATTAGAAAACTGCAATGAATTATAATGAGCCAAAATACGTTTAAAAATTTAATACTTTACACTTTAATTAAAGGTACTTTTTTTGCATTTTAAATAATTTTCAGAAATAAACTAACGGGGTATAAATAATGGTTTATTAAAGAAGAAACCTTTTTTTAATATATCTTTGTATATTTTGCGATTTACTTGTATTTACTATTTTTAACCATTTGAAAAAAAGGTTATTGTCCTCGTCAGGGTAGGAAATGAAAAGCATATCTGAAGCTTTTTATTGGTTTAATCCGCATTTTATGCGTTTTCTGATTGGTCTCTACAGTAATCTGTATTTCACTTTACTTTCAACAGAGATGTATACATCTGTTGCCATTATGGCAAAAAAATAATAAAGACTACAAAAAAATTAATAACTCAGAAACAAATTGAGATACAGCTTTCATACAAATTGCATTTAAAAGTACAATTTTTTCTCTATACTACGGTGTAAAAAGTAATATTGTGGGATGTTTAGAAGTTTAAGAATGAAATTTCCTTTAAAATTGGTCATCAGATTTCTTGGACGATGGAAAAGCCTTTTCCCGAACAACCAATGGAATGATTGGATAATACGTAAGTTTTAAGACATCTGACGTGTCGCAGGCGATTTTTGTCGCTTGCAATTTTTACGTGTAATAACAACGTGTAATAGTAATGTTTAATTCATGGCGTACGTAATGTAGGATCAACTCCGGGCGATTTTATATGTCTTAAATTTTAGTCTTCGAAAAATCATTTACCAAATGGTCATTGTAATTTGTTAAATTGCTTTTTTTATTATTTTATTTTGGGGACTAGTTGTATAATAATCATTTTTGCGACATTGCGCTTGCAATAGGACGGAATAAACAGACTTTACTAAATAGTGACCGTGAATAAAGATAAACAGGTTCATTTTAACATATGAAGCATTTATTGAAAGTCCGTTGGAGATGAGATGCCCCTCAGATAGGACTTAGTACAAGACTAGAAGCTAGCGAGAGTCTAGTGAATATCACACACATAGGAGCAGAGTTAATTATCACCAATGTATTCGCGACAATGGTTACAATACATGCAATTTGGCGCACATCTCTGAAAAGTTTGTTTTATATGAACTGTGCTATTTTGGCATAATTAACGCGCACTTTTTGAATTCAAGCTGTATATAGACGTATTTTAAGTCAAGACAATAGCAGGGGCTCATGAAAGGATATTGGAATTTTTTTATCATGATTTAGAAAACCAAACAAGGAAACGTTTATATATTTTTGACTAGCGAGCAAAACTGACAATGTTTAGCGGCGTTCATCGAATACCAAATATGGTCAAAAAAGATCTGGTTCACGATCGAAACTAAAAATCCTTGCAGATGGGTTCTAACGGTTAATTTAGGATGGGGTCTTACATCTATTAAGAAAATAACCCTTAAATGCCGGGTGTTGCTTTTCGGCAACTTACCCAATTTAGGCTATAAAATACTATTAGAATAATATTGAAGCTATGATTCCTAATGTTGCCAATAAAATACATTCTGAAAATATTACTAAATCGTTTTCCACCATGTAGATAGCAACACTTGTGCTGTTTAAGAATAAAGATAGATTTATTTTTTCAATTGCTGTTACTTGTTTTTTCTGTTCTGTTTGGAAGCTTGCGAAATGCCCTATTTTGTTCTGCAGTGAACAAGTAAAATTTATTTCTTATTATAGTTCCTAAAATACTTGTGTGTTTAATATTATAGAATTTTATCAAGGAAATTTTTTTTCAATTAAAGACCATTACTGCCGATTAGTAACAAACTGTTTTTTAGCCATAAACCATACTTAACCCGAGAGTAGTCGCGACATTTTTTAGAACGTTAGTAGTCGCGTTCGGTCCATTTGCCGCCGTTACCAGCAGGCCGAAAACGAAGGGGAAACTTGCCGGTGTTATCAGATGATCGAAAACGGATAGCGTAGGGTGAAAGTATTGACTGAACTTTAAAAGATTACAGCAATTATTCATTTTACAACCTTATACAGCAAATTATTTATTTCGCTTAAGTATATATTCAGTTGGCATCTAGATAAATGTTTTTAATAACTCTTTCTTCGTTTTGCATAAATACTTAAAAGTAAATAGTAAATGATTTGATTGAATTTCTGATGATACTATGAATCAATAATTAGTAGGAAAACATTTACGAATATGAATCTAAATTCGTGATAAGGGTATTTTTATTTATTTATTTATTATTTTTTTTTTTTGGAAGGACAGAATCAGAGTCAGGTAGATTTTTATGATACTCCGGCACTCTATATCCATTTAATAAAATAAAATTAATAAATTTAGCATCAATATATTACACGGACATTAAATTAAATAATTAAACTGAAAATAAAAATGGAACCTATGACATGCAACAGAAAATCAAATACAATACCACTAATTCACCAGCATATTATATATATATATATATATGTAATAAAGAAAAGGGTAAAAAATACTTAATTTCGAAATTATAAATGTAAATGTTGTAACTACGTTTTATTTATTTATTTTGTGGGGTCTCTGTGCGTGTGTGAGGGGGGAGAGGAGGGGGGGGATCTCGAGATTTTATGATTAAATCCATTTTTCAAATGAAAATGCACGATTTGTAGTTTTTCTACTTATTTCAGGGTTGGGAGCAGCGCCCTTGAATAAAAACTCTGGATACGAACTTCGCTTATATAAAGTAAATAATAAGTTATTGAAATTATATATTTAATTTAAATACATTTGCAATTGTAGATTTAAATCCTAAGATGGATAAATTATTTTAATTAATAGAATCACTGAAAGGTTCATATTAATAGGGATGTATTTTACAGCAACTATTTAATTAAAATAAATATTCTATTGTACATTTCATAATAAGGTATTAATGCTATAATTTATTGTTTTATAATAACATTCATTAAAATAATAAAAACAATAAGAAAATTTTCTCCGAAATTATAAATATGCAGCAATAATTTTATTTAAATATTTTTCTCTCGTATTCTGGAAAACATTATTCTGAAAAATAGTTTGAACAATTGATGAAGGACAACAAATTTAAATTTGTTAGTAACCGTCCCCAAGCCTCTATTGGATTTCAATAATCATTTTCTTCGGCATTGTTTCAAAAAATGTGTTTTTACTTACAGTATGAAAATTTAAAAATAGATAAATTTGATAAAAATACTTAAAATATTTTTTAAAATCATAGTATAAACATTCACTGAATTATCCAAAAGACATTTTTATTTGCGTAATTTCTAACCTACATTATAAATTTCTCATTATTTTTCTTATTGTACGAATAAATTATATGTATGTTCTTCGCAGATATACATACTATATGTCTGAGAAAATTGTTTTATCTTTCGAATTTGTTTTATTGTACAAAAACAATACTTTTCAGATTTTGGAGATACGGCAATTTTCTTACTGATTCCCATAAAATTATCTTCTCTCTCTCTTTTTTTTTTTTTTTTTTTTTTTTTTTTTTTTTATGCTTTGGAAGTGTTATTGTCTGTTTTCTTTCATTTATTTGTTCCGGTAATAAATGGAAAAAACTTTTTTCAAATAATGATGATGAATTTCCCTTTTTTCCATATTTAAACGATTATCAATTTGAGAATTTATTCCCGCAATGTTTGACAATGAAAAAAAATGTAAGTGACCATCCATCAGTTTTTTGTGCGAACTGACTTCACAACTAAAATAATAAAACAATTTTAAGTCACATTTTAAAAGTAAAAAAAGTACTGTATGAACGGGAAAAATTGCAGAAAAGAAAGAAAGACGAAATAACAACAGGCACAGAGTCCGTACTTCGAAGAAACTTTCCCCCACAGATTTCGCGGAAATGGGAAAGAATGAACACGAGGGGGGAAAATTCGACTAACGCAAGTGGTCGCAACGCGGTCATTTAGACCGATTGAAACTTAAGAATGCGATAAAATGCTAAGAAATAGCAGGAATGACTTGCAATTTTACTACACAAGAGTGTGAACACTCAAGGTCAGCTACACGGAATTTGGCTATCGTAACTTTAACGGGAAATGAGTTACAGGAAGATAACGAATTTCGGGCGGGGAAAAGACCAACGCGCGACTATTAACGGGTTAAAACAAAATAGGACTTTTTAAAGTATTTTTACCATGATTTCTTTAGAAAATGAAAGTCGAAAAACATTATTACAATGATTTTTGTAAAATCAGGCATTTAAGGGTTAAAAATAGGGAATGTATATGTATGGAAAAGGATAAATTATCGGTATCTTGAATTGTAATTACGCTTATATTAAATAGGGAACATATTACCTATATGAAAGGGGGGGTACTTTAAGTTATTATAAGATAAGACAAGCGAATAAAACTATGATAAGGGGGAGCGTGTTATATATGATACGATATCATACTTATAACATTATTTCTTATGGTTAATGCTTGATGACTCTTTTTGTCACTATTTAAAGAAAAATTCGACGTAACTGAAAATGGTTGAGCAGATAAAATCAGTTGCCACAGAACAATAACATATTGTAGTAATATACTGAAATCACATATCGAACAAAATATGATTTATGTAAATGACGACATATCGATAACAACATAGTATAACATAACATATATGTAACATGACATATCGATGAAATATACTGTAAGACATGTAACATAGCATAATACATATGTTTCATGACCTGTCCACATAGACATGACATATCGTAGTAGTGTAGAGCTGTAAATTTTCCAGAGAGATTTAAGTGGCAGAGAAAAACGGGTTTTTCCGGATTTTTTCGGGAAAACCGGAAAAGTTGGAAAAATTGATTTTTCGCAAATGTTTCTCCAAAATAAATTATATATTTTTAGAGAATATTAAATAATAAACATTTTTTTATTTATCCGCACTGAAAGAAAATTATTTTCACTTTATATGACTGCATTACAAAAGAAAAAAAAAAGTGTTTTTAAAGTTTAGTTTTTCAGTCTCAGAATTTTCATAGTAGCATTCCCGCTTTATTTAATGCTGTTGTTTATTGTGTCATGTCTCTGTAGAAATTATTTTTAAGTTACATTTGTTTAATTACCAATTGAACTAATGTAAAAACCAGCAGCCAATACCTCTGCAGTTTGAAATCAACTATATTATACATCTCATTTACATAGTATTGATTTTTAAGTATATAAATGATGCTAGTTTAAAGAAACAATTTGTTGCAGTTCTGTCATTACTATAAATATAAATATTCAATGTTTCCATTGTTTAAAAACTGTATTTTTTTTACAATATTACATTTTTTTTTTCAAAAATTATAATTTTCATTTCCTGTAAAAAACATATTTAGTTTTGGTATAGCTTTCCAGTCTAAACTCAAAAAATGTATAAAAAGTTTTGATTTAGTTTTATAAACTCAAAAAATGTATAAAAAGTTTTGATTTAGTTTTATAGTCTAAACTCAAACCAAAATTAAGTTTGAGTTTAGATTACACAGGCCTGCAACCAAAAAATAGCATAGGATTTATTGACTGTTAGATTTTTACTCACTGAAACCGAAAAAAAAAAAGCATCCATCACATCAATTTTTCCAGCAACAGTGATGTTTTTAGCTTAATTAAACGCAAAATTTCTCTTTTTAGCCGGAAATCTGTTATCCTATTCTTCAGTAAAAAACCATATCCAGTAAATGTTTCCATATTCTAATTTCATATTTCTAAGAGTGACACACAAGAGATATGAACTACAAAACACAGTGCTACAAATAGAAAACGCGAGGAATTTGAGGGACGAACAGAAGCAGTTAAACATAGACATAAGCTGCCACTATGATTCATACAACTACTGAAATGCAAAGTGTTTTCAAGAGGGAAAGTATAATTTGACCTGTAATAAAATATTGATTTTTTTCATTGCAGTTGTTCTTTTCTAATGTAAATTCCCCATGATTTGCAACAATAATGTACGTGATGGAGGGAAATAGAGGCCATTTTTGGATTCAGCGCCCTAAAAAACACACAATTATCCAAAAATATTCCATGCAGTTGAAAAATTTGCAGTTGAATTTTTCTGCAGCCTTGTGTTATAAAACTAAACCAAAACTTTTTATACATACTTTCCACACATTTAGATGAGTCTTCAGACAGACAGTGTTAGCAGTGCAGAATCAGTTAATTCAGATTCTGACTCAGAATGAAGACTTTAATGAAATGAACTATAAGTTTTGTAATAAGTTTGAAAAAATGGAAAAAAAAAATGTTTTTCTTCTCTTTAATAGAAAAGTAATACATATGTATCTATATATATATATATGTAGGATTTGAATTTATACATACTTTATTTTCTTTATAACGTGCATGATCAGCAAATTAACTGACGCTCTGGTATTTTTATCATCCATGATTTGAAAGCACGAATTATGAAAATTCACGATCACGAGATGAAGGTTTGTACATATTCAAAATTAGAAAAGAGTCAGTCTATAAAATAATATTGTTCATGAAGCATCGGTTTACGAGATGCCAAGGAAGGCATTGTTAAGCCTAATTAAAGTGTTCGAAAGAAGTTTGTTATAAGTTTTAAGTCAGAAATGAGCTGTATTTAAAAAAAGGTATCAACGAAGTGATTTAAAATTATCTTTATAGAATTGTATTAAAGTGTATGTGTTGTTATTCCAACGTCTAGTTATTGAAGTCATCTACATATTAACTTTTTACATATAATCTTCCTACAAATATATATATATATATATATATATATATACATTTTTTTAAGGTAATGTTATAAAAACAGATGTTATTTTTAATAAGTATAAAAATTTCCTTCAATAAAATTTTGTACAGAATGTTGTTTACATTTTCTTCGAAAAGTTTATTTAATCTGCATTTATATATAAAACAAATATGTATAGTTAGATAAGTCTGAGAATCTATATTTAAGGAAAAGTTCTTGAGAAGAGTAGTTAATGCCTAATGCAGGCTGTTATTTTTTTAAATAGTTAAATATTTTTATTAATTGCCGATTACATGATTAACTGCAGCTATGGCATTAAAAATAAATGCATATTTCAAATTTTATGTTAAATTTTCACTTTTACCATTTCCATTATTCGGCATATTATTGAAATAATTTTGCACATTCATTTTTAACAAGAGAAGTTGCATTTAATTATGTTACCAGGCATATATCTAGATTTTTTTCATGTAATCCTGGTTTTGTGAAATTGTGAACTTTTGTATATACTTGTACAAAATGTAATCAGTATTTGTGAATTTGAAATTACCGTTATATTTAGGTTCCTTTTTAAACATTTTTGACAAAGTTCTTTATACTTATACTAGGGGGCTCGGCCCCCCTACGAGCTACGCTCGCCATCCCCCGTCCAGACACCGCAAGCTCTAAATGCACGCGAATTTGATCGATTTTAAACATTTTTGACAAAGTTCTTTATACTTATACTAGGGGGCTCGGCCCCCCTACGAGCTACGCTCGCCATCCCCCGTCCAGACACCGCAAGCTCTAAATGCACGCGAATTTGATCGATTTTAAAAAGATTTCGAAAGATTGAATTATAATTTAAAAAACAGTGGCGATCTCCCTATAAACGAATTTCTATTCATTTCTCTTTGATTGGGGAATTTTAACGCCAAATCCGCTGCGATACTACTTGATTATCCCGTCGACCAATTTCGCCAAATTATATAAATCGCCAAACAACTCGCCAAATTATACAAATTGACATAATTTTTATTTTAAATAACGAAAGAACAAATAAATTCCTACAACATTAATAAAAATACAAATAAAACGTCGAAATAAAAATAACTTGATGACGTAGACACGTGTAACAACATTTCAAAATAAGCTAATATAAAAGGAATTAAGTAAACAGAGTCTTTATCTCCTGGTATTTTTTAACAAAGCGAAAAGAAAGTTCTTTTAAATGAGACATTTTAAATTAATCGTTTTTAATCTGACGTAATTTTTACCAAGCTATTCTTTCTCTTTTAAATAATCGCGTGAAAGTACTTTTGTTAGCAATGAAATATTATTTGCGGTTTCCTAACAAAAATAGTTGAAAATATCCTCTCAAAATATTAAATAAATGTCTAGCGCAATTTCTAAATTTAAACTTTTTTGCAATATTACATATTTTGTGTTCATTTTATGTAATAACTATAATGTGACGTAAATATGACATAATTTCTCCTAAGACTTCTAACGCATGTTAATGAATTTATTATTTTACAATATCCTTTCTCTTTTAAAATTCACGTGTGTACTTTTTATGACGTAATTTTTAATAAGTTCCTGCTTTTTATACACAATTATTTAATTCTAATTTGAAAGTTTTTTTCCTGTTTATAATAGTCACGTGTAAATAAATTTTTAATTTGAAGCAAACATTATTGCTTGCGCTTTTTATACAGTTGGCAACAGTTTAAATTAGTACAATTTTCTGAAATATGTAAAAAATATCTATAGAAATGCTGAAAATTTGAATTTAAAATAGAAATAAAACCTGAAAAAATGAGTCAAAATAAAAAAATTAATGCAATCTGCACTCCGGCAAATTCTAACGCATAAAATGATCTAAAAATGATTACACTGCCATGTATAGTTTTTGCTGCTATAAAACTTTTTTAGTGGAACGATTTTTTCCAACTTTAGCATTAAATATCTCTTAAAATAATTCTTCGATTTGAAAACTGTCTGCATCAGCATGTTTATCAAACATTTCTGTATAAAACCACTGATTTTCATATTTTTGTATGCATTATTTTTCTTAATATTAACGAAGAAAGACCTCCGGTCACAAAAAATTCAAAATCGGCGGCGGCGGTGGCGGCGGTGGCGGCGGTGACAGCGGTAGTTACCTTTTTTTAGAATAGAGAGATAATATATATATGTACAATTTGATAAGATTCAGCTGTTATATGATATGGGAATTTTTTTTTCTTCAATCATTGCATTTGTGAAAGATTCAATTTGGAGATTTATTTATTTTTTTAATGCTATTTTTAAGTGAAATTTTGTGAAGGGTCTTGTGTTTCAAAGTAGAAAAAAAATGTGAAGGATACTTTAAAGGATCTTTTCAAGTCGTCTTATAGATCAGATTTCTCACATTAATGTTTTCATAAGAGGCACTTAACATAAAAATTTATTTAAAAAAAAAGTATCAGAATGTAGCTATTCCAAAATTTGAATACATTATTTTATAAATGAAATTTCAATTTTTCCAATTTGGAAGAATTGAAAAATAAGCCTCGGTAAAAACTGAAAAAAAAAACAGTTTTTTTTCAACTTTTCCGGTTTTTTTTTCGAGCATTCCTATCTCTAGTAGTGAGATATCGGTATGGTGACATAACGAAGTAGAGACATATCGTAATAGTGACATAACGAAGTAGAGACATTTCGGTATAGTGACATAATGAAATAGAGACACATCGGTGTAGTGAAATAACCAAGTAGATACGACATAAAATGACATATGAACTAATAAGTCAGAAGTGACAAATGGAGTTTAGCGACATATCGAGCTAATATGTCAGTAAACGTGAAAGAAGTATAAGGTAGGAGAAAGAGTCTTTTAGGTTTTCATTGTTTCTAGTGCCATCTATAAGCGGTTTTGACGTTTAATAAAATATTTTTTTCAAATGACTGTCAAGCAAAATGTTGTCTACTTTTTCTTAATTGTACACACGCAGTAAAAGTACAATAGAAAGGTTTTATATAATATTCATTTTTAGGCCATCACCTTTACAGTAAAGTGTTTCTGCATAAGATGTGATGTTTTGTTTAAAGGCAGTGTTTTGTTTACAATTATTCCAGCAGTTTCCTTAAGTCAGTAATTGGAAACAATTTTATAACAAGATTTTTCTTTATAATTAAATAGTCTATTCTGAAGATAAAATTATTTGTATGTTTATACGTAGTTTTAGACTACTATAAGGATTTATAATTGTAATGTCTTTTGATTTCTAAGCGGAGTATATGCCGCGAACTTGTGCGAATGAACAAAGTGGCAAAAACTACTCACTTGAAAACTTGCACGATGCTGTTTAAGACGATGTTATAAAATACGGCATGACACCCAGAGCATTTATTATGTGTGAAGATATATTGCAACTATGCTAATAAGCTGTAAATGAAAAAGCTCATAATGGAAATAAAAATAAAAAGAAGAATCGTGGAAGTGTGATAGGGATAATCATATCTGCCAGAATTATCATTTTTAAAAAAGAGAGAGGTACTTCTCCAGTATTGGCGCCTTAGCCATTTTTTATTTGTCACAATTGGGGCTTCATAAAGTGAGGTTTATTGCCAAAGAAGGTAAACAGCTATGAAACAAATGAAACAAAACCTAATGAACATTTATGCTTGCATATATAAATATACACACACACACATGTATATATATATATATATATATATATATATAAACATTTTATTCATACATGGAGGGCGTAGCCCCTTTCGCACCATTTCTTCAAACTGTTGTTCACGCTTCGATGCCTACAGAAATATAGTAATGTGCCTTGTTTAAAAAATATCACCTCACCATGTTAGGAAAGATTGAATGGTATTATCAATTAAGCTATCTTCTGTAATCAGGTTCACATGCTACCAGTAGATTGCTCCTTGAGGCTTGGTTCACTGAATTGCGGTCGCATGCTTTGAATGATGCTCGTTCTGTCCCTAGCGAATATTGTTTGTTTTTAAAATAGCTAACTGTAACTGTTCTTGATTTGTTCCGACGTTTGAAATGCAATGGATATTTTTTGTACTGATGATGCCTTGCGTGTCGCTTGGCGAAACGTTTACATATTGTATTTTTTATTGTTTTTCATTGTCTTTATAAATTTTATTTTTTAACTGTGCTCAAGTCTGTCTTAGTTTATTTTATTTGGTGTTTTAATGGTTTTTAAATTCAGACGTTAAATGTATATGTACTGTAGAAAGTATGTTGCCAAATTTTCTTCTCTCGCCAAGGCTCCTATACTGGAAAAGTACTAAGAAAGATATGAATGGTAAAGAAAACCAAGAGACTGAAAGAATTTCTCGGAAAGATTTATATTAGAGCATAAAGTTAGTTGTAAGAAGAAGACAGAACATCAGTACACAACAAATAGCAATGAAGACCTGCCAAGAAATAAAGGAATAAAATTGAACAGTAATACATTAAAAACAATGATGAAGAAAGTGTACTGATGGACGAAATGGAATCACAGGATAATTTCAAAACCCAATACGGAACAGATTGCGTATTAGGATAGTGCATAGAACACGTATCTAGACCGAGCATTTGATAAATTGACGTAGAATACATTTGTGAGGATCAAGGCTCGAAATCGTAAAATCCACAACCGGTATGCTCTCTCAAAATTGTTGTTGACAGAAATAATTTTTACAGCTTTTTCCAGTTTTTATCCAATTTTTTAAATCGTTCATTTTACTTAGAGTAGACAGTTCGTATTCGCACGTTATATACGTTTGAATATACTTTAGTCAGTATGGGTCATCATCGTATCATAGCCGCTAATACATGCGGTGGAATGACTGCGAAAATCAAATTATTTTTAATTATAAATTTAAATACTATAAAAGTATCACAAAACATTGCATTGATAAATCAGTCGTTCAAGACTGTACACTTACATTCACGTTACATTTCACGTCCGAAATTCAATTATCCAACAGGAAAACACATGAAAGATAGCACGACACACAATCCAGTAACCAACTTTCTGTCCGTAGATGTATCTGCATTGATAAATCAGTCGTTCAAGACAATTAATTTCGCGTCCGAAATTCAACTATCCAATAGGAAAGAAAATACATGAAAGATATCACGACACACAATCCAGCAACCAACCTTCTGTCCGTAGATGTATCTGCATTGATAAATCAGTCGTTCAAGACTATTAATTTCACGCCCGAAATTCAACTATCCAATAGGAAAACACATGAAAGATAGCACGACACACAATCCAGCAACCAACTTTCTGTCTGTCGTTAGTCTCACAAGGAAGGGCTCCATACGGGCATATTCCGAAAAACCTGAAAAAATTACAGAGTGTTCTTCTCATTTGGATATATATGTTTATTAAAAAAAATGGCGGAACCTCGATAGAACGTTCGTAAAAAAATAATAAAAATTTCGTTTGGCGATTTATCATCGGTTGGCGATGAAATGAAATTTCGAAAATTACTTTTTTATGTCGAATACTCTTTAAGATAAAAATATTTCATATTGAACTTGTTTAAATCAATTTAATGTAAATAACTTTAGTTTTGTCAGTTTTAGCTTAATTTAACTATACTTTTGTCATATATATATATATATATATATATATATATATATATATTTAAAATGAAAGTTAAAATCAAATTTTTGGAATTAAAACAAAATTAAAATAAATTAAAATTATTTCAATATTTCAAAATTAAGTCCAATTGAGCACTGTCGATTCAATTTTGTTGCTATGGAAACGACGAATTCTTGGATATTGAAATGAATAACTGGTAAATGAATCTTGCCTTTATTTTGGAATACGATTAAATATATGAAAGTATTTTTTATAAATGAAATTGTTTTTAAAGTAATAAAATTAAATAACAAGCAACATAAATGTGTAATACGAAAAAAATGCATTTATTAAATTCTCTCATTGTTTATGTTTAAATTAATTAAATACATTTACACGCATTCTAAAAATCAATTAACAAACAATTTTCAGGTGCATTAAAATCGTTTGCTTTTGGTGAGGAAAAGTACTGCTCGCCAAATCGCGTGACGCTTTCGTCTTTTCGCGCCAAATACTCGAAAGTATTTTTTTTTTTTTTTTTTACAGACTTTCTACTGTAATTCCGCCGCTAAATTTGACTGATCCTTTATTACATACATAAGCAGTTTAATTGGTATTTTTTTTTTCAAAATATTCTGAGTATGCCCAGTATGGAGACCTTCCTTGTCAGACAGGTCAGAAAACACAAATATTTTTTACAAATATTTTTTTAAAATACTTGTCGCATAAAATATCTAAGGTTGAAGCTTAACGTTAGTTTGCTTTAATTTTTTTCTTATTTTTGTTGCAGTTTTATCCTGGAGATAATTTTTAATTTCTTTAAAATGCTTGTTTCGTTCTAAAAACTAAAAAGTGTCATGAGATTTAAACTTGTCCTCAAAACTTAGAAGAAAAAAAAATACAACGTTAGATATAAACTTGAGATATTTATGCAAAAGGGATCATTTGCGAATATTATAATGCAAATGGCGATATTTGCAAAGAAACCTTGCCTTAACATTAGATTGCAAATGTCGTCCATAACCAGTATGGGCTCTTAAGTGAGTCGCTGCTAATTTTGTCGATTCAGTGAGATACATCATTGATATTAGCTTTTGAAGCGACCTCTAGAATAATAAATGTCGATTTACCGGGACAGTCGAGATATCCAGAAGTCGACTTATCGTGGATCCACTTTATCGCGATGGCTTCAAACTTCACGACACAATAGCAAAATTATAAAATGGTTATGAATTTTTTAAACAACTAACAATGTTATTTCCTGAAAATGTAGGGAAATGTACCGGTAATTTATTTTTTGGACTTTATATAAATATTTGCATATTTGCAGTAAGAATTTTGTAGACAAAAAAAGAACCGAACATTAAGTGAGTTTTCAGCAAATAAAAAATTCCCTTTGAATGATAAATATAAAAAGAGAAATTTTTCCATGTGGTTTTAATGAAATTAATATTTAAAAAAAATGAACATGAAGGTTATTGCAGATTATAACAGATGGTTATTTTCAATGAAATAAAATTAACCTAAATAAATAATTGCACGTTATTTATATTTATTTTTCCATTTTAAAGCAATTGAGGTAATAAAAAAATAATATTATATAGAAAATTTAAAGTTATTTTATATACAACTATAAGTATTTCCTCTCTTTTGTTACACTGTAAAAAAACCACTGTAGATTTGCCAGAACAAAGTCGATCACAGTGAATGTGCTGTATCTTTCTTTGGTTTCCTGACTATATTAACATGGAAAATACAGTAGTTGCGTAAAATTAACAGCACAGTGTGCTGGCAATTTGGACGCATATTTTACAGCACAAACTGCTGGCGTCCAAATTACCAGCACACTGTGCTGTTAATTTTTTGCAACTACAGTATTTTCCATGTTAATATTGTCAGGAAACCAAAGAAAGACACAGCACATTCACTGTGATCGAGTTTTTGCGCGAGATGAACAGTACTTTGTACTGTAAAAATGTCGTTTTTTTTTTTTTACAGTGTAGATAATTTCAGTCAACAATAATAAAAGAAAATTATTCATTGTATTTATATACTATTACATTATGTAATTATATTATATACAGGGTGCGGAAGGTATTTCAAAACGCACATTATAAGTGAAATACCACATTACACAATGTATAATATAGTTACAAGTCCTTTTCTGTTATATGTAAACATGTCAGAAATTAGACTACCTGAGGAAATAAAGAGGCATGCTAGCATTGTCTCATTAGCTGAAGATCACTACGATTTATAGATTTCTGCATTCTCGAAACTTGCCCGGTCATCCGTCTTTAAAGTAAGGAGAGATTTGAAGGCTGCCAGATTTGATAAGGCAACTGTTTCATACAGGAAACGAGATTGGCAGCGGTCTGACATTATCTAGACCCTGTATTTCGCCAGTCGTGTCGGTAAAAATACTACGAAGTCGATGAGTGCACTGGCTAGGGGCATGTATGTTGTTGATACCACCATCCGATGTGTGATTCGCGAGTACCTTAGTTAGAGGTCGTACGTAATGAGGGAAGGACAGTTCATTTTCGAGAGAACCAGGGATACGTGCTTGACCAGAGAGTAGCTCCTCCTTAATAAAATGAAACATCAAAAAGATCCAAGAATGCTGTTGTTTCCCTCCAAAGAGAAATACTTTGTCCAGAACCAGAAAGTAAACCGCAAAAAGATCGGTGGCTATGTAAAATCACCGAAGAGTATCCGACCGTCAATCACAGAAATTTTCGAGTCTCACTGTTGATTCTAGGGGTCGTGAGAATTGAAGGCAACCTGATGCCTTTACATTAGAGTTGTTAAACCTTTAGATTACTTCTGTAGCACGAGGGAGGCCGTACGTATTTCAACAAAACTCTGCACCATTCCATACTGCCCAATAATGGGTTGCCAAAAAAATTTAGGGCTATGTCATCTTTAACTTGTTACCCAACATATATTAACTGGATATTACGTATCGGTTGTGGTTGAGAGAGACTCTAATAGAAATTCACACAACACTGTTGCGGCTCTCAAGGCAAAAGTTGTGAATAAAATTACAAACGTTCTCAGCATCCATCTGGTTGTTGCTTGCAATCAATTTTGACAGCGTCTAGAGGCATTTATTGCGGGTAGCAATGGTTTCAATAATGTCATAAAGCGTGTATGTGGTTACCTATGCAGAAGTATAAAATGTAAAAAATTGTCTATATCTATTATCTGTTACTGTTTGAATGGTTTCAATAATGCCATAAAGCGTGTTTGTTGTCATCTATGCAGTAGGATAAAATGTAAACAATTGTCTATATCTAGCGTCTGTTACTGTTTGAATGGTTTCAATAATGTCATAAAGCGTGTTTGTTTTCACCTATTCAGGAGGATAAAATGTAAAAAATTGTCTATATCTAATGTTTGTTAAATATAAACATATATATATACACTTTATACTGTAAAAAATTAGAAATGTTTCTTAATCTAGTTCTTAATTTTTGCAAGGTTTACTGAATTATAATATAATCTCTTTCGAGTTATCTATGATTTCGAAAAAGAATCTGTCATCTTCAGGAAACTCAGATATCAATATAATTCCAAGATTTAAACAATATTTTCTGAAACAAAAGTTTGTTGTACTGCCCGAATTTTCGGAAACTTTTCTGAGTAGCTATTAGATTGTTCATATTTTCAGATGCTATCATTTCTCGAGTAAGCAGTTCCACGTTCAACAAACATGATATATTAACAGCAAGAACATCACTAAAATCAATAGCATTAACATCATTAAAATTAATAGCATTAATATTAGCATTAAAATTAACATTATTTTGTTAATCTAGCAAGTATAAATTCAATTACGCTGTTAACAATGTTTATTTGAGAATTGAAAACATTTGAAAACCCGTTATTTGATCTCAGAAAACTGGTTAATATGCTTTTAAAACTGCTTGAATACGCCTATGAAATACTACGGGCAACACAATAAAGTATTGATTCAGAAATATTTATTGAAATATCCGAAATGTATTAATTTCGGTGGTTGCTAAAGTGTAAAGAACATTTTCTGGAATCGCGGAAATCTCAAAAATTTCATTATTGTATATAAAGTAGCAAATTTAAGAAAGGTGAGATCCAGATTAAGAAGCATTCGACTTTTTGTTCCGTGTTTTTTGTGCACTTCATATTTATATTGTTATGTAATTTTTTTCTGATACGATAAATACAGAACAGTCATTTTTCTACATCTGTGAAATATACATTTATACTATTATTAATTAAATAATGTACTAAATTATTAAGTTCAGTCGATACAAGAATGTCCTGAAGGAAAAGAACAGTTTCAAAATGTAATAGCAAGTATACAGTGACAGCTAATAATGTTAATCTTGCCGGAGATTAATGTAAACCACAATTTCCTTAGTAGTATTCATAGATTTATTAAGGGATGTTCCCAACAGATGGTGCAGCAGTTCTGAAAGTTTAAGTGTATAACACCAAAATCACCTTAAAATTTCAAAACAAAAACTTCTTTTTCTCGCTTTTCAACAGATAACAAAATGAAGAATGAAAGCAAATTGTGATTTTATTAAAATTTATAAATTAAATTCACGATTTGTACATTTTGAGATATTACAATGACCTCTTTCGGTGACATGTAGTGATAGTAAATCCAAGCATACTGGCGAGATTTACGACTTCACGCGTTACTCTGTTGCAATATTAACTGAAACAGCTTTCCACGTTTGTTCCGTATTCCCTTTTATAAACAGTCATTCTACACTTTAAAAAATACATAAGTTCCTTAATCTACAAAAATGTACAATAATCAAGAATGGAAATATACAATAACCTCTTCCGAGTCACCGAAGATTCTAGAAAAGCGTTCCTCTACATTTAAAACCTCAGCATTTATTATCAGCAGCTATTTATTTTCGAAATTTAAACAAGAATTTATAAAAATAAATTTTTATTAGCTTCCTGTCATTTTCGGAAACATTTCCGTTTATTTTTTACAGTGCAATAATCAATTTTCTTAATCGGAATATAACTTTTTCGGTTGCTATCCATTCTCAGGTAAATATTTTGATACTCAGAAAACATGCTTAACAGAAAAAAATACAAAATTAACAGAATTAACAATAACATGAAAATTAATATTATTTTGTTACAATTGCATGCACAAACTCCATTATGCAGCTGAAAATGTTTACATGAGAACTGACAGAATCCGAAAAATCCATTTTCCGGGTACAGAGAACTGATGAAAACATTGTAAAAGCTACAAGGAAACGTTTCCGAAATGACGGACAGCTAATGAAAATTTCTTTTTATAAATTCTTCTTTAAATTTCGAAAATACGTTATTTTCTTAGGTTTCTAAAGATAAAGGAACACTTTTCAGAATCTTAGGTGACTCGAAAGAGGTTATTATATACTTGCGTTCGCGATTATTGTACACTTTCTTAGATTAAGAAACATTTGTCTTTTTTTACAGTGTACGTATTTTAGAACACGCTGATGATTAACATTGATTTCATTAACAAAATTATAAAGATTACGCCTAAAACAGATGTTAAATAAAATTTTAATGATAATAACATAAAAATAACAAGGATAAAAGTAAAAGTATATTGCAGAACATAATCTGAGAATTGGTCAACTTTCATGGATCCTCAACAACCATCTACCTTACAAGAGGTCTTAGTAAATAAGAATTCCAAGGAAATATACACGAAAATCTTGAATGAGATTCACTTTTATCTCATATTAGATGATAGAGAGTTCCGGTGAAGCTTTATTTAATTAGCTTATAGAGGGTTTCTAACGCTGACATGTTTCGTTACAAGTTTTATTGAAACGCTAAATGTAGATAAGGGATTTAGAAAAAAAACTGTATAAGACAAAGGAAGAAAATATAAATTAATATATATTTTTTTCATGCCACGATTTGTTTTCTTTGGTTAGATAAAAGCACACATGTTTTATTGCAGCTTTCTCTACAATTAATTCGAAATTTTTTACAGTTAAATGAATCTATATATATATATATATATATATATATATATATAAAGAAACAAGATACACAGTGACAGAAAAATTGCTCACAAAATGACAAAATGTAAAATATAACGATTTACAAAAGCAGGTCATTCAAATCATTTGATTAATATTACAAAAAATTTATATTTATTTTAAATTTAATTAATTACATTTTAGATGCGTCCACCATAACGAGTAACCGCCTTACGTAAAGAAATAACAAAATTTTCGATAACACGCTCAGATTTTTGCCCTACCACTGCTTCAATTTATGTTTTAATAGCCATATTTAACTATTAAATTTCTTTAACACTATTATAATACACTTTATTCTTCAGATATCCACATAAAAAGAGTCAAGCGAGTCAACTCTGGAAAATAAGGCGACTCAGTTAATGTCCATTACGAGTTTCTTCCGGATTACCTCGAGCAATATCACAATCCTGAAAGTGCTCTTCAATCACAACAAAAACAATGTTGGCAGTCGTGGCCCATGGTTGTAAAAGCAGGTGAAGCTCTGCAGCATCGTTAGGAAAAGAGTTTAAGGATTTAAAACTCTCTGTAAATAAAGTACAGTTTGCATGCAAAGTATTTTGATCTTTCAAACTCATTTTTACAATAACGTTACAGAAATTATATTTAAAAATATAAAAACAAATAACAAAAACTAAAATTTTAGTGATGTATAAGCTGTTAGGTAGCAGTATTAATAGAAATACCTGCATAACAAAAATTAGAATATGAAATCACAAATTATCGATTCCACGACCTTATAAAAACGGCTAATACGAATTAAATAACTAGGAAAAAGGGAAGAAAGAACCAAAATATGAATGTTTAAGAAAAAATATTTATAGTGAAATATTAGGGGAATACACTTTTAAACCTACTTACCAGACGGGCGACTATTGTTCGGTGGTGTGACGCGTTCTATCAACACTTTGCATAAATCACATCATATTGAATTCTAGATATCTTTGAATACTGGAATGTTATTATTAGTCATTGTTTGAACTTAGCCTTCACTAGTGGCATTTTTATATACGGATTAGGTCTCCTTCGGCCGACATTGCTCACCCGTGACTCAAAGTTGTTGCACAGATTTTCCGTCAGTAAAATTTGGGTTTTAAGCTACCAAAATACGGAAATTCTGCTCGTTTTCAGAGATTTTAAGACAAAAACACTCTCATGATTATACCAAACTTCAGTTAAATAAAAGTTTTTGGTGTCGACGTGGTACACTAAAATTTGCGAAAACGCTAATGATTACTGGTGATGAATGGTTAGGGCATTTAAATTTTGTTCATAAAAACGTAAAATCTCTTCACAACAATCTGTGAGAAACTTTCTCAATTAATGGCAACTTCATGTGCTGCTCTTTCAATTGATTTCAGCACAAAAACACATATTGTGTTTTCTAAACTTTTTCATGCGTGGAAACGCCTTTCGACCAGAATGGTCTCTATTATTGCAGTCAGGGGATGAAAGCACTCTAAACTCTTTATCAAATGTCAGTTTTTACGTTATTTGTAAACAAATATCTTACTGAAGCTTAAGGGATCATGCAGTAGTTTAAAAAATAAGAGAATGGATTTCAGATTAGTTTATTTTTTTGCAAATACACTTAATATCGTTTTGATCCTTGTATTAAAATACCTATGTATGAATACTGGGAAACTTCAATCACAACTAACAGTATTTTAAGATATAGAAAGCTTATTGTTATAAACAGACACATTATATGATATAAGAGCAAGTGAGTTTAAACGGTGGAGATTTATAATTGAACTGAGCGCGAAATCTCTATTCTGTTAAATTGAATCCAGCGGTCCACCCATCAATACAACTTTGGGCTAAAAATTACTGCAAAGCACATTTTTTTTTTTTTTTTTTTTTTTTTTTTTTTACATTAGGATAATGTTTATGTTAATTATTTACATTTTATTTTATTTTTAAAATATGAGGAATATGTTGTAATTTTCACTGAACAATATTTTTTATTTAAAAAATTACAGATGTCATTCAATTTTATCAAAAACATTTAATTATATTATTCATAAAATAAAATCTCATGTAAGCTTAACAAAAAATATGAAATCTTTGATATGCATTGTTCATAAAACTATGCAAAAGGTGTAAAAATAACAATAAATGAATAAAAGTAAGTCAAAAATTTGAAAAAATCCACTAACATTATGAAAAGTGTATGCTTCAGTATTTGCATGCGTGATAAAATCGTCGCAAAAGTGGACAGGACAATTAACACTCTGTTCTATTATGTGGATCAGTAATTTTTAATTATATTTTCTGAATGTTAGTTAAAAAGATCGATAAATTTAAAATTATTTTCATATAAATTTACATGTTTGTGGAATATAACAATATTGAAACACGTTTAAAAAAATTGGTGTCACCTAGAAATTTTAAGTAAAAAGGCAGTTTATAGCAATTTCGTACATGTTGGAATGTCCGTTTTATATGTATGGGAATCTTAATCAAGTTCATTAGAAATGTTGTTGTAACTGGTACTAGAGAATACTGCATTTAAACAAATAATCATCATAATTTTAGATACTATAAAAAGAAAAAAGGAGGATATGCATTTGAGAATTTTAATGGAAATCTTCAGATACAGACTCACAATTTTCTCGGAAACTGCTTATGGTAGTAAATCCTTTCAATTATTAATCCCTTTAGTATAATATTTATATTATTTAAAATAAATTTATCTTTTATAGCACATGATCAATGTGTTAAAATGAAAATTTTAAGAAAATATTTAAGAAATCCGAAAACCGTAATAATAGTGGAAATGTTACATATATACAGATGGGTGACAAAATAATACGAACACCTATGACACCAATGGCTTACGAATTGCAACTCTTCCTTATGTTCGAAGCATGGGGTTTCCTTTGGACATTTTTTGCTGAAATGGGATTCTGGAAATGACTATCTATCTCTGACGTTATCTGGGATAATGTTTGCCTGCGATTTCGAACCGCAGTGGGGGTCAGCTCTCTTTTATACCTCTCAGAAAGCTTTCTTTTCCGCCCACTGTTGTACTTCGCAGACGACACTTTAGAGCATTTCGTGTACGCTATCGTAACGGTTGAAACAGTACTCCTTACTAGCACCAATTAATTGGCTGTTTCCGCAACCAGCGCGCGGCATTACAACAATCATTCCTTTTACGAACTCTGACAGGACAGTCATTATTGAGTTTTATAGAGGGTATGGTAAGCGCATGAAACACCTATGACTGATGTTGAGTGACTGATACCTTACCTTTCATAACCACTATGGGGCAGAATTGAGTGCAAAATGACATACGCGTTCTACTTCTTTGAAATTGACCATGCCTTTTTCATGGATGCTTGTATCATTTTGTCACCCATCTGTAGATTGTACACAAGCTATCACTTAAACGAAGCCTTAATCCAGACAAATGAGATTATTCTAAAGTTGCACGATCAATACTGCAATTATTTGCATCGACAAATTCCACGTTTTTTCACACTTTATCTCAGTTTATTATCATGGAATAACTATCGAAATAGGCATGAAAACAAATATAAACAATAATTTATGAAGAGTAATCTGAGAGAGAACGGATGATGGCATTTCTGCATTATTGCATTACAGATCGTGTAACGTGTAACTGCAGATTTTTCTTATTTGTCTTGGTAAAGGATTCTGTGAAACTAGAATATGTAGACAGTTTATATACGTATATAATTTGTTAATAACTTGTTATAATTTAAATATGTATATAGTGTTTTGTGGTTTTCATTTAACAGTTTTTGAGATTAATGAAGAAATGTATACTTTATATTAAAGATGAAAAAGTTTATGCGTAATAATCGAAACTCACTTTATCTCTAAAGACGGTTTAAGTATGGTAGAGTAGAGTAGCCGAATTTGGCCACTTCACATATTTTCAGGTGTAACTCATTTAATTTTTAAAATATGTGCAAAACATCATTACACGGGGTCAATCTATTCATCTACTAACTAAAAAAAAATCTTTAAATCAATTTCTTTTTGAAAATCATAAATTTTATTTTAATTTGAAAAATTTGTCAAAAGTGATCAAATTCAGCAACTGGTCGCCTAAGTTGGACCCCCAGTCTCCTAAATTGGACCAAATAATATCATGTTGTTTTAATGACTGGGGAATATAACTAATTTTATTAAAAGCAAAGTTTGCGATTAATGAAACGGTCAAACAAAATAATAGCAATGAAATATAATGAAATCAAATATCTGAAAATAAGAATAATTGTTTTAAATCAAAATGTATTCAAAATATAAATCAAAGTTCTCAGTAATTAAGAATAGAAATTATGGAACTAATTGGCAGTTACTTGAATATCATGTAAGGAGTGATGCAAAGCTTACGCATTAATTTCGTTTATTGTTTTTTTTTTTTCAGCGTACACAACAGTGAACCGTATTGGGCAATCTGAACACTGAATCACTTCATTTTTCTTACAAATTAGGCAAAAAAAAATCCCCACCGTCTAGATTTTTCATTTTAGATTCTGAATTATTAATTTTTTTTAAACAGAAGTTTTCTTTATATTATGTTTGTTGCTCTACCATTCCATCATTTTCTTGCTAATTGCATTACGCCTATTTTTTAAAACTCGATGTTTCAATTTTTTTTTGCTGTGATAGCTTCCTTTTTGTCGCTTTTAACACTTTCCAACAAAGTTGGAAAGTGTTTATGCATTCGGTTTGTCTGGCCGTCTGTGCGTGCTCTAACTCGCGTAAATATACTCGGATCGTTCTGAAATTTTTGGATGGGAGTGACCTCTACCATAGCACGAATCCTATTGCAAATGAAGTTTGTAGCATTAGCGTGGTCACAAGAAATCAATTTTAGAATTTTTTATGGGGGACCCCCAAAAAGTTGCCAATAGACTAGAAAATGAGATTGGCAAAGTTTCAGCTCATTTGGATAATATTAACGCATGCTTCATTGAGGATTAAGTTTGGAAAAAACGTGATTTTTCGGGAAAAAAAAATGCTGTTTTTCCTTCATGAAATAAATACAATTGAGCCTAGAAACATAATTCAGGTCTCATTTTATAAAACAAGATTTGCTTTGAAGAACGACACACTATTTTTTTTTTTCTTAAAATGTATAGATTTAAAAATCTACGCATTTTTCAGGACAAGACTTCACCCGAATCCTAAAAATTTACTTTTTATGAAAATGCGAAAAAAAATTGTAACATTCTATTTCGTCTGCTTTCCACCTTTTGTTTTTCTTTCTTTTTTTTTTTTTGTACATAATAAAGGGTTTAATAAAAAAAAACTAAATCCAAAGAAAATGAAAAAAATCTTTTTTTTAAAACTGAAAGAATTAAAAAAAAAAAGAGGCAGGCAAAGAAAGTATAAAACTGAGAATAAATAATGCTCGATTGCATTTTATTATTAAAGTTGTATTGCAAGAAAGGAAGCTTTATAAAGAAAAAAAAATTATTATCCCTTACAACTGTCACGTTAACCCTTTCCAGTACAGAAAAATTCTGTTCGTAAAATAATGAAATGATTGACTACACTGAAATTTACAAACTACTTGTTTAGAAATTAAAAACACATTACTTTAACCTTTCATTGTAAAAGGAAAATTTTATTAAAATATTCTTGGTGCCGTTTGTAACTTTGGAATTAAAATTAGGTAGTCCCGACATGGGACCACTGTGCAGGAAAGGATTAAGGTGGTAATGGCTTAGATAAGGTGGGTTTTGAAGAATCTTGAAAAGTTTTTCTACATTCAGACACAACTTTTAGCATATACTGTTTTTGTTTTTCGTCTTTTGTTAAACAGGAATTGAAATCTCGGGTTAATTTTCTTCTCCTTTTAGCTGTGTCATTGACAACTTTAAAACCATTCACCGTTTTCTTGCTTTCAAATAAGGTTTATTGTCATTATATAAGGTTTATTATAAGGTTTATTGTCACCATACATTGGGATCAATACTTAAAAATGCTTATTAATATAAAATCTCTTAAAAAATTTACAGTTTGAGATGAAACAAAAACATTGACTTTTTTGTTCAATAAATAATCCACTTCGTTGAAACCTTTTGTTGCTCTTAAATTCCTATCATCATCATCATTTCTTCTTGTTATCTTCTTGTTGACTTTATCTTGACTTTTTTTCCCCAAAGTATCATCTACCAAATGAAAATTCAACTTGATCCGAGTTAAGATACCAAAAGCGGTTTATCATTTTAGAGAGTGCTTGTCTGCAACCTATTTATCAATTTTTCTGTAATGAAGAAGTAATTTTATTATTTGCAGGTCTTGGATTGGAATCCAAAGTGGGAGTGGGACTATTGAAACATGCTTTTACATAAATATTGATTAGAAATAAGCAAAGGTCTCTAATATGTTCTTTTTCTGAATTTGTTACTGAGATATTATCCCTGAAACAATACATTTTGAGAGAATAAATGGCCTGTACCATCCATCTGACATGATTAAAATCGCCAAGTGCTCTGAAAAAAAGTCTTTTGCAGGAAGGAGTCCTATAAAAATTAAAGTTGGATAAACTCTTTATAATCATCCCTGAGCTGTTAATTTTCAAAAAGTCCTGTAAGAAAACTTGAAAATTGTTTTGAATTAACTATTTATATCTAGTATTTCATCTTCAATAGCATTTTTTTTTACTTACTCTGGTTTAATTTAGACCACCCAATCAGAATTGTTTTTTTAAATATCTGGCCGAGGGGCAGTGATTGTGCCCACTTCACAATCAAAAACAGCTTTTAGGATAATTTCTAAATTATGGTGGCGACATGATATATACAGAAGAATTTTCCCATAACAATTGCTGTAGAAAAATGGAGGTTCCTCTGAGGCGACTGGTGTTTACTGCAGTTGTATCAAAACATATTGCCTGGATTTTACCAACTTCCTCCCATTCTTCAACTGCTGAAAATACAGGTATCGCCTGAATTATTCCCATACTATTGTCAATCTGTGGAAATCATAGTAACTGTTCTTCATCCCCAGAACTAATTAAAATTTCCATCCACTCTACATTTCTTTATTCAAACAATTGTGAAGCAGTTTTCCACCCCCGTGAACAACAGTTTTCTCTCAACCGGAATTTTTAAATCCATTTTTAATGAGTTCAGTTCTTTGTTTATGAAATAGTTATTTGAGGAGTCAATTGCACTTCTACTTAAAATTAAAGTCTGTTATTAACTGGTGTATGCACTCAAAGTCCAGCAGCTTTTCTGGCGTTCAGTTTCATTTTGCGAATATTATAAAATGAAATACATAAAACTTGACAATTACTTGGTAGCTTACTGTCAAAGATTTGATGAGGTATGTGGCCAATTTATAAAATCTTACATTTCTGCCATCATATCAAAAGGGGGAGGGGATTTTACGGAATGTTTAGTCAATTCTAAAAATAGATAACGATAACAGTTAACAAAAACAGCCTTGTGATAAAAAAAAATAATTTCAGAGGTTCAACTGCAATACAAACCGAGAAATTCTTTCTTACTAGACACAGAACTAGATAACTAATAATCAAATATTATTCGTGAAATATTTTTAAAGTCACGAAAATTGTTCACTTATTTTTGCCTATTAATGAAAATAATAAAAAAAATTATCAAAAGTAATAAAATTATTAATTTGTCATTTTTCACTTATGTTTCAAAAAATGCAGAGTTTGAGGGTATGGTTCACGATTTGACCTGAAAAATGCTAAATGTTCATTAAATATAAGTTTTGATGAGAGTAAAAGACCAAGGCAACAACAGTTTCTATGAAATAAAATAAGAATCAGATTACTAAGACATTAATTTTCAATTAAAGAAAGAAAAACGACAATTTTTTGCCAAAAACTGCAAATTTTTAAGAATTCAACCTCGATGAGGCACGGGTTAATGCTATTCATTTTAGATGAAGCTTTGCCAATCTCATTTTCTAACTAATTGGCAACTTTTAGGAGGGTCCCCCCGAAGTAAACATTAAAAAAAATTTTCCCATGTTTCTTGTGACCACCTTATTGTAGCATGTTTAGTTCATTTACAGGGGCAGTCAAAATTTTCCGTTACATTACGGCCTATGGGGAAGAATCGTTTCAAATGATTTTTAATGATATTACACGCTTTCAAACACAATAAAAGTGATATGCATTTATCAAGTGCACTAAAATATGCATTCCTTAGAATATGCGCTGCAAAGAATAAATATTATTCATTTACAGGGCCACACAAAAGAATTCCTTTAGATAATGATATACTGGTGGAGGGAATTTTTTCCGGCGTATTTCAATTATGTTAAATTATTTCATGTATTATGGAATTGATATACGTCGCTGAAGTTTACTTTAACTTATTTCATGTATAATACGAAGTGCATAGCATTTACAGGGACACACAAATGATTTCAGATACTATATTGTATCCGAAGTATTGTACGGTAGCGATGATTGCTGGAAATGCATTTTTAATTATGTTATGCGCTTTTATGTTTCACTATATTTGCTCATTGTATATGATGTGTATAAATGCTGTAATTCATATACAGGGCTACACAAAAGAATTCGTAATGGTTACTGGGTATGATTGTAAATTGCTTAAAGGTGGTTCTTAAATGAGTTATGCATTTTTACGCCTAACTGCATTTTGTTTACTAAGAAATGTTTGTAAATAAAAATTATAAAACATAGAAAAAATTATACGCAAAGAATTGGACGTCTATAAATGATAATTTCTGAAAATGTGATTCCAGTAATTTTAAGAGTGTTTTACTTATGATTAAACTTTAGCTAAATAGTGGCGTGTAATAAAGGTATTAGGTTAACTACAGGGTTGTGCAAAAGTATACAAGTATGCTTCCATCTATTAATATAAATTGCTGAAAGAGAAATTTCAACCTGTTTCCGTTTTCTTGCTAAACTAAATTTCCCCATTATATAGCATATATATCAACCTACAGATCAAATACAGAGCTGTTCAAAAGAATTGGAATACATATTTGATATGTATGTTCAAATATGTATGTTTCAAATGTTTTATGCGTTTTCTAAAATGTTTACTTAGTTCTTTTATATACATTATTTCCCTAAATAACGAAGTTTTGTTAAAGCATACCTGAAGTGTTGGAAAGTGTTTTATAATCTATGCTTAACGCATGATTTTTCTTACTTGTTTTTTTTTTCATTTAAAGGTTTACTTTATATGACGAAGAAGTTAACACAACTGTTTTTTGGCCCCCTCTGTACTTTGATTTAACTGAATTTATGAACGGAGATAACATTTCTAATGATTTTATGGCTTTTGGGGAGGATTTGTAGCTGCAGCCTTCTTGCATGTCAATTCCTTCCCAACTTACTCCCTCCTTTTTCCCCCTACATCTTTGCTTTTGCTGTCACGGATCTTTTACTTCCAGACAGTTTTTCTGTGTCTTTCTCAACATTTTCAACATTGCATTAAATAAGTGTTTAAAAAATATCCTCTTTTGAAAAATACGCTACGATTAATCAAACGCAAATAGTATATATTCAAACAGGGTTGAATTGAGACTCCCCCCGGAAGGTTTGAGATTTTATGCGTTTTAATGGCAAAAAAGTATAATCCCACCCTCCAAAACTGTAAAAAGTCTGCCTTCACAAATATCCGCCAAGAGAAAAATGTTTCAATTCAGCTCGGTAAACAAAATATGCCGTAGGAATAAGGAATTCAAAGAAAATAAATACCAATACATACAAAATAAAAGAAGTTGCAGACAAAATTTATTGCATAAACATGTAAAAGTATTTTTATGTTTATATAGGCCTAAACTTTATAAAAAAAAAAAAAAAAAAAAAAAAAAACTTTGCATGGACACAGCAATTCATTATAAAATATTAAAAAATTAAAAAAAAGTGTACAAAGCATATCGTCTTCGAAATTCAATACTTTCTTTTCAAATTTATGATCGCATATCTGGTCCAAATTAAGCAACTTGAATTGGCCATATTACGGCAACTGCGCCATTTTATAAAACAGATAATCTCAAAACTAAGAACGAAAACGAAATCAAACAAATCCGCTTGAAAAATGTGCGGAATAAACAGATACATTCATATATGTATATGAAAACATAACAACTTACCTTAGTTTTAAAGTATTCACCTACGTTTAGTAGGAAAAAATTAGATCAAAACAGCTAACTATAGGTTTTTTAAAATTGTCTGAAAACAGCAAATGGGAGGCGGTTGCTTCTTCTAATTATGAGTCACGTCATTCTGATGAGTAGGATTTCAGCGGTAGATGGCGTCTCTTCCTGTAATTAACGGTAGAATGGCAACGGTCCAATTAAAGCGGCGGTCCAAATTAGGCTACTCTCCCCTATATTAGAAAAGTATGAATGGTATACCATAAAAGTTTAAAGAGATGTGAAGCCTAAATAATATCAAATATTGCTATCTGTATAACTCCTTTTTATCTTATCTTTTAACGCTGTTTATTGTTGTTTCTACACAACATAAGATACAAAATCATTAAACCCAGCTTTTAGAAGTTTCGGAAAATAACATAGAAAATATTGAAATTTCACTAATTTCAAGTAACCTGTCTGTTAATTTTGACCGTTTTTTAATATTAGATGAGTTAATTGTTAAAACTACTTTGATTTTGCACTAATAGACTTTTTGTCTGAATATATAGAAAACCTAACTTGATATAACAAGGATAAACTGAATTTTCAGAAAACTTTTAGCATATTTTAGATTGATTAATTTGCTGAAAACAACGTCTCATATAAAATTTAAAGGTATTTTTTTCTAATCACCTACTGATGATTTTTATGCATATTTTCTTTAATTATTTTCAATACTTTTTTGTACATTTTTAGCTAAATGGTCTTGAAATTGCAATATATGCTGTTAAATACATCCGGTTATTAAAAGATTTAATGCTATGGAACGTGTAAAGTTTAAATGATTTTTTCCCCTTGTAATGTGTAATTAATGTACAGTACAGTCGTGGAAAAAAAGGCAAGCAATTCCTCCTAACTGCTCAACAAATTATCATAGAATAATTTTACTGGTACCGAACGATTGGAAATAAAATCTAATTTAAATGATGTACATAAAAATTTGCTTAGGGGGCCATCTACATATTAAAACGTATATTAGTTAACACGTAATTAGTACGTTAACAGTATATTGGGCGTCATTTGTCCATATTATAAAATACAGGGTCGTTCCGAACTATATGTCAAAAATGTAAAGGCAGGTAGCGGAGACCCAGTTAAGGAGATTTCGGATAGGAATGCGGGTGTGCAAATGCTGCGTTGAGGCAGTAAAGGACGCTATTGAGTGCGGCGGATGAATGTTCTACGCTGGCTTGAATCATCATTTCAGTTTCATCGTGAAATCCTCACGGATTTTGAGCAACATGCATTGTTACACCAATGCGGAGCTTAATGACATGCATTTAATGTATGAAGTTACACAAGGAAATTCATTGGCTGCTCAAAGGATTTAGTTGGAACGATTCCTGGTAGGATTATGCTAAATCCCCCGAACATGTGAGCATATTCATTGGGAATTGTGTTCGAGTAGGTCGTTTTATGCTTCCAGCCGTGATAGGGACACTGTAAGATATCGGAGAAATCCTGCAATGGAAGAAACAGTATTACAAACAGCATAGGTTAGTTCTTCGACAAACTCGATAACTGATGGACGTACGTTGGCTGTGAATCATTTCCTTGCTTAACCCATACATGAAATGCATGTCGGCAAGCTCCCTAATTGTGGAACAATGCATGTTGCTCGAAATCTGTGAGGGAATGAGGATTAAAGACAACGAAGGGCTTTCAGCAACCGAACTTCACAGCGCCACCTACTACCGCAACGCAGATTTTTTTCACTCACATTCCTATACAAAATCTGATTTTTTAATTCCCCTCTACCTGTCATTACATTTTTGACATATATTTCTGAACCACCCTTTATATTAAACATTTCCTTTTAAATGCTACTTGGCAACTTCGAATATAATTTCCAATGCGGAATACAAAAACACATTAAATTTCAACTTAAAAATTGTTTTATTTTATATTATTCACTTTTATAATAAAAAAGGTATTTTTTTTGTCCATTAATAAACAAAGAAACTGATCAATTTCTATTCTTATAACAAACTTTTGTGCTATGCATATTTGTCATAATAAAACTTCAAATACACTCTTATGGCTTTTGTACAAACAAAATGACACCACAGATGACTGAAAGATCCATTTTCCTTCAATTGATACTGGCACAAAATTTTGGATCTAAAATTACTAGCACCCTTAAAATTTCAACTTATTTATTAATAACATAAACTCAGGCAATATTAAATTTAAGGGTTTTAACAAATGAAGGACCAGCAAATCCTCAATTTTTTAATGAAAAGCGTTTAAGTTAAATAATTATGCAATTTTTTTTACTTTTTTGGCCACACTTTCTTGAAGTCTTTTTACAAACTCAAATGAAAAACATATTTTTTATAATGAAATAAGCTTCATTCCGGCCATTTATTGGTTTTGCTATAAAGCAAAAGACATTCAGCTATATAGAAGTAAAGTATAAGTGTAAAAATGTCAAACAATTTAGCTTTTATGAATAAAAAAATAGTACTGCACTTTTATGTAAATCAGGCCTACAAAAATTGCCTTTTGTCAGTTGCTTCGTTTAATTGAATTTGTTCAATCAATTCAGCCAAGAGCGTCTATTTTGAAAATTTCACAATAAAAAAATCATTCAGTTGTAAGTACGTGTGTTTAATGAGAAAAAGGCATTTGCGATAGAAGTTTTCAACAATTTTTATCCTATCTTTAAAATCATGCTGCAATATTTTTGTATATTTTTGAGATTATCATCTATCATCTTAAAAACTTTGACTTCACTTTATGATTCTTTTAAAGAAAAAACAAGGTAAAAATGTCAGTTACTTCGTTTAATTGAATTTCTTCAGTCAATATAGCCTTAAGCGTCTATTTGAAAACTTTTGTAATTAAAAAAAGAGGTCACTTAACATTTTACATTACTTATAGGCATTTGCGATAAACGTCCTCAAGACTTTTCGTTCTGACACATTAGATTTTTATAATGGTATTCTTTTTTAATATTTTTATATATGTCATAAATCAAAGGAGAAATATTTTTTGATATAATCTAGGATGTCATATATTTAATAATATTAATGAAAACCAATCTGACAGATTTTATTTATTCAAAAATATCGTACATATAAGGTCGATATAAAGATCAAATGGATGTGTTTCTTTTTCTTTTGATTTTTGAAAGAAGGTGTAAAGTTCGCTATAAAAATAAAGACATATTTCTTATACGAAATGACTATTTTCAACTGAGCGAAAAAATGCCCAGGCCGGGAACGCATTCACATCTTTTGCTTCTAGGGCCTATGTTCTACCGTTTAAGGTAACTGGGCCGACAATCGGCGAGCATATTTCGCCCAGATTGGCAATAACATCTGGTCCGTCGTGTAGACAGTTCAACATAATCAGCCGCAGGTAAAGTAACTTCATATAAACAATGGGTACGTAGATAAATTATTAATTTTAACATAATCAAACTGATTAGTAAAGTTATCATACGAAATGAATATTTCCAACTGAGCGAAAAAATTTCCAGGCCGCAAATTGAACCTAGATCCTTGGTTTATATAATATGGCTGAATAAAGTTGTCTGAGCGAAATATGCTCGCCATTTGTCGGTCCATTTAAATTAAACGTTAGAGCATTGACCCTATAAGACAAGGATACGGGTTTGATTCCCAGTCTGGGCATTTTTTAGCTCAGTTGCAAATATTCACTTCGAATGATAACTTTGCCAATCAGTTTGAATTAGTTGAATTAAAATTAATAGTTTAAATATTTTTATTTTGCAAAAATATAAAATATACAATATGCTATAAATTATGTAATAATGCTAAAAATACAATAACCTCTTCCGGTGCTCATGATCTCAAAAAGGATTCTTTATTTTTTGAAACTCCAGAAACCCACTTCATATTAAATATGATATATTTTATTATTATAAATAAACATCAAAATGTTTTTTGATGTAGTAATTAAAAAAGGTTGAAACTATTTTGAAATATACTTTAAACTTATTAATTGATTATAAAGAAATTTTTCACAATGAAGTTGAAATTACTTTATTTTACGAAATAAAATGTTTCCAACCCAGGTTACACGAGTTACAGGACAATATACACTCTGCAGAGAACATAATGTAAATAATTGTTACTAAAAATGAAAAATATTTTTTTACATTTAATATATATCATGGAAGACGATAGTATTCCGGAGTGACGTAGCCTTAAGCCTAAAATCGTAAGAATGGTATAAATTATATATACACGTAACTCGAGATCAATGGAAACGCGAAGAGCCACCACTTCATAACTCAACAAATATAGCCCCTATTGTTCTGATTTTTCAAAAACATTTCTATTTCTGCAGTCTAATCCTATTTCTGAAATTTTGACATTTCTACGTACAGTATATTTTGAGATCTCGATACTCATTTTAAAGTAAATGCGATGTATCAATTTCCTAATTTCTATTTCTGGAAAATGGCCAGGGCGATTTTCTTTCACTTGATATATAATACGAATTAGTTTTAGATGAAGAGAATAACATATAACTTTTCTCCGGAAAAACTCTTATTTCTTATATAATTTGCATATTTTTTCCTCCGAAAATGACCTGGGCGATCATATTAAAATTAAAATATAATATGAATCTGTTTTAGATTAAGTGAATAAGAGCTCTTTTATTTCCAGGAACACTCTTGTTCGTTATGTAATCAGCAAGAAAAATCGGACTACATTTTCCGCCATTCTAAGGAAAATTCACCGAAAACGCGCCACTGTATTCGTGCGCTTGATTTCTTCTTCTCCACATTTAGCGGAAAGTTTACGTATATTCTTTAGCTCTGTCCGGTAAGCGTTGGGCTCGCAATTAAAAGGTTGTGAGGTCTGTCCTCTTTGAAGCAGTAAACATTTTCTTTTGATCTTTTTTAAGTCAATTAGTAAAGTAAATTTGATTCTAAATTCCTATAAAAAATGTATTTGTTTATTTTGATTTTTTTCTTTAAGAGTTTAACATATCATGGTTTCGTGAAAAATTTTTATGAATAAAAATATTACTATGCGAAATTTTATTACTTTATATTAATGACATTTTATTAACTAACCTTCTGGAAAATATTTACTAACTAGGGGTCTCTGCCCCCTGCAAGCTACGCTCGCCAATTCCGTTCAGATACTGTAGAATCTAAAAGCACGCTAATCTGATCGGTTTTAAAAAGATTAGAGAAGATTAAATTATACTGAAAAAACCTGTAGCAATCTCCCTGTAAACGGGTTTCCATTCAATTCCCTTTGATTGCAAAAATTTAAGGTAGAATCAGCTGCTGTTAAGACATCCAATGGTTGTTTTCGTGTTTGGTTAAAGAAGATCAGTTAAACATTTGAAATGAATCTAAAATAAAATGAATTAAGTAAACAGAGTCTTTGTCTCTCGGTGTTTTTAACAGCGTTATAAAACGATTGACATAATACAATTACTAAAATTTGCTGCTTTAACCCCTTCAAGGGCGGTGGTATATTTTATACCACTTAATTTTAATTCTTAAATGCCACATTAGCATCAGAATATTGGGATGAAAATTTCTCTTTTATTAAGTAAGTGAACAAAATTATTTTTGTATTTGTAAATTTGTTTCTAAATTCTGGTGCCATTCACTCATTTCAAGATTTTACGAATAGAAGTGCCTTGTCCGTGAAAGAGTTAAACGCATATTAATGTATTTATTATTTTAAAATTTCCTTTCTCTTTTAATATTCACGTGTAAATACAATTTTCAGGACATAATTTTCAATATTTTCCTGCCTTTAACACGTACTCATTTAATTGTAAATTTAAAGTTTTTTTTCTTCTGTTTTTAATAGTCAGGTGAAAATAAATTTTTAATCGTTAGGAAATATTATTCTTTGTGCTGTTTTTAAAATTGAAAACAATCTCTATAATAATAGCCTAAGTCATGTGACTATCATTAACAGCTCCAGGCGGATCCCTTCGCTTTTTATATTCCAGGCGGCCATTTCGGTACTTTAATGTTAGCCAGCCACAGGTGTGATAAGTCGCCGAATATTATTCTATCCCCATTATTTTATTTATATTATAATAGTCCAAGTCATGTAACTGCCATAAACAACGGGCTGATTCCTTCGCTTTTCATAAGAAAGGTTTCCATTTTGATTAAAGAATCAAAATTATTTTTTCAAATAAAACTACATAAAAGTTGCCATGATCACAAAGAATTCCTGATACTTTTATGTGAGCCGGGTGAAAATCTCGCCAATAGCTTTTTTTTTTTTTTTTTTTAACCCGCCAGTTGGCATTTTTTTTTTTCGGGTGGTATATTAAAACGGTGCTACTTGGTTATCCCATCGACCAAAAATCAGTCGCCAAATTATAAGAATAAATGCCAATAATGGTTGATCGTAAATGTCACATTCACTTGACTGTAAGGAAGTTACACATGTTCACGCCATCAAGTGATTTTTATTTCGACGTTTTATTTGTATTTTTATTAACGTTATACTAATTCATTTCTTCTTTTGTTATTTAAAATAAAAAAATATGTCAATTTGTATAATTTGGCGAAATTGATCGACGGGAGAAGTATTAACATTAAAACGTTGCTTTGATGTCGAAATTAAATCTTATGATTTGTTGCATTGTCACATACGCACCGGGTTTGGCGTGATTTTTTTTTTACGACAATTTGCGAAAACCTCGTTTTCAAATACCTGTTACATGTATTTTTTAATTATTTTCTGTTATTTTTAAAATGAAATAACAATAAATAAAAAAACAATTAATAACTATAGAACAAAACAATTTATAAAATTTTTTTGTAAATAAAAAGAAAATAAATTCAAATAAACATTTATTAATAAATAAGCAACAACAGCCGGGTTACCATGTAAGGCAAAATAACGCCATATTGGCGCCAATTAGGTACCCCATTGCGTATATGACATATGTGTCGAATATTTTTTTTTTCGTTTCGTTTAAAAAAAAGAATGAAGCAAAAGCCATTTATTTTAAAGTATTCAATTTTAAATGAAAGTTTTGTATTAAATAAAATGATAATGAAATACAAATTGAATTCTGAATAAAAGTAACATGATTCATTTCTTAGCATACATTTGAGGGAGGCCAAACTCGTCGCCAAATTAATTTAAAATAACCTTTTCTGAAATATGAAAAAAAAAATATCTATTATTATTAAAATTTGAGTTGCCATCATTAAAAAAATAGTATTTAAAATTGGAAAAAAGATAATATTTCGAAAACTAATTCGAATTTAAAAATTCTAACACCAGTTTTGAGATCTGCGGATCAATACAGATTTTTTGTGTTAATTTCATCGCAAAGTATTCCATATTTTAGGAGAAATCACCGTGAAACGTAATCAGTTGTTTAATCCGTCGTTTCATAGAATCGTTACATAAATTCGTTTCAATTCAATTCATTAGGATGTTATATATATAGAGTAGATATAATATTAATATTATAGATAGAAAAAAAAAAAAGAATTAAAATCCCTAATAGGCTCTAGCACTCCAGAAACTTTTTCAATACTAGTTGTAATTGTTTCGAGTAAATTTCAATTAGAATTATAAAATATGTCATTTCAAAATTCTTATTTTTATACCAGATTAATAAGTTCAAGAATACTTTCTTTTATTTCGAAAAAATATTTTTTTATAATTTTTATACTTTTTCTATCAATGCTGTTAAAATTCGTACTAATTAAAAAATGTTTTCTGAGCACGATGCACACTAACATTAAACTTCATTTGCATTATTGTCTTTAGAAATTAATTAATAGTAATGATGAAAATATTGGAGACTTTTGAAATGTCACAATTAGTTTCTGAACTTTTCGTATTGGTTAATATATTTTTTTTATGCAGTGAATTAACTAAATCGTTTATATTTAAAAAATAAACGATTTAGTTAATTATGAACTAATATTTAGCTCTTTTCAGTTCTTAATAGATGGCAAATGTGTTATTTGTACGAGTGGATAAATAGCATGTTTTAGAACAGTTCAATTTTCTCAAACAGAGAGTGGGCATGCGTGCCCGAGCGCATCAAATCAATGTTTGAACTTTGAACTACATACCAGTTTAAAAAGTAATTATTTGGCGTCATCTATCAAGCATAAAATAAAATATTTTTAGACAATTAGCATTTTTTAGTATTCTGGAAGTGAAAAGGAAAGAAAAGGACATACTTTATATGCAGGGATTTATGTAATTTTTTTTTTCGTACTTTATATCAGTGATTGGTGTAAATTCATTTTATTTTGTGAATGATAAAACATTACAATCATAATTGTGAATTTATTAAAATTTGCTTTTTATAAGCCCATTCCTAACATTTTTTCTTTCTTATTTTAGGTAGCTTTCTTTACAAAAAGCTACCTATTGTAGCCGTTCGGAGGAAAGCGATTTCAAAAAATTTTGGTATATTTTCATCGATCATAACCCCCAGACCCCGAAACCACCCTCCGTTCAAAATTGATATATATATATATATATATATCAATATATATATATATATATATATATATATATATATATATATATATCTGACCTATGTCACACTGTAACTCTCGTATTTATGAACCGATTTCGATGTAATTCGGTGTGTACATACTACATACCAATGTCTCGACCGAGTTCGTTGGCCAGCTTCATCCGCCATTTTGTTTCAAAATGGCGGCCATTTAAAATTTTTTAAAAATATTAAAATTTGAAATGTGGTACAAAAAATTGAAAATGGAAAAATATTTTTTTCTTATGCATTTGACCTTTATACAAAGAATCCGTAGCAGTTTTTGTTTCGTCTATATCTTAAAAAATGGCTGAGTTATAGCATTTTGAATTTCTAGCGAAGCTGACATTTTGAAACGTCCTGAATTTTGTCACGCGATAAAAGGCGTATTTATGAACCGATTTGGATGTAACTTCGTTTATACATAGTACAGACCAATGTCTCGACCGAGTTCGTTGGCCAGCTTCATCCGCCATCCTGTTTAAAAATGGCGGCCATTTAAAATTTTAAGAAAAATTTAAATTTGAAATGTGGTGCCAAAAAATTGAAAATTGAAAAAATATTTTTTTCTTATGTGTTTGACCTTGATAAAAAGATTCGGGAGCAGTTTTTGTTTCGTCTATATCTTCAAAAATGGCTGAGTTATAGCATTTTGAATTTCTAGCGTGGCTGACATTTTGAAACGTCCTGATTTTTGCCACGTGATAACAGACGTATTTATGAACCGATTTGGATGTACCTTGGTGTGTACATAGTACATACAAATAACTCAACCGAGTTCGTTGGCCAGCTTCATACGCCATCTTGTTTCAAAATGGCGGCCATTTAAAAAAAATTTTAAATTTTAAATTTAAAATGAGATACCAAAAAATTGGAAAATGAAACAGATTTTTTTCGCATGTGTTCGACCTTAATACAAAAATTCCGGAACAGGTTTTGTTTCGTCTATATCTAAAAAAATGGCTGAGTTATAACATTTTGAATTTCTATTGTGGCTGACATTTTAAAACGACCTGATTTTTGTCACGCGATAACAGGCGTATTTATGAACCGATTTGAATGTAACTTGGTCTGTACATAGTACATACCAATGTCTCGACCGAGTTCGTTGGCCAGTTTCATTCACCATCGTGTTTCAAAAGGGTTGCCATTTAAAAAAAAAATGTAATTTAAAATTTAAAATGAGGTATTAAAAAATTGGAAATTGAAAAGATTTTTTTTTTGTGTTTGGCCTTGATACAAAGATTCTGGAGCAGTTTTTGTTTCTGAGAATTTGTTCTTTTGTTTATATCTTAAAAAGAGGTTGAATTATAGCACTTTGAATTTCTATCATGGCTAACACTTTGAAACGATCTTGTATTTGTCACGCGATACCACACGTATTCGCCTATTTCGATGGAAGAAGGCATGTGGATAGTGAACATCAATACCTCGACCAAGTTTACTGGCCAGATTCATCAGCCATCTTGTTTCAAAATGGCGGCAATGAAATAAAAAAAAAATTATATTTAAAGTGAGGTGCAAAAAAATTATAAATTGTAAAAGGTTTCTTTCTTAAGTATTTGACCTTGATATAAGGATTCAGGAGCATTTTTTGTTTGTCTTTATCTTAAAAAATGGCTCAGATATAGCAGTTTCAATTTCTAACGTGGGTGACATTTTGAAAAATCTGATTTTTTGCCTGCGACAGCACTCGTATATATCAACCGATTCCGATGTGAGTGTGCATGTGCACAGCAATTACTAAGGTTTCGACCAAGTTCACTGGTTAGCCTCATCCACCATGTTGTCTTAAAATGGCAGACACTTTAAGAAATCGCCGAATTTGGCAGCTAAATATAAGTTACTTTAAATAAAAGCAGCTTGGATAAAGCTGACTAATTTCGCGAAATTCTCATTCATAATGATTTAGTATTGATAAAAATTTGTATTGAATCTCCTACATTCGGTTTCCACTTAATTGAGCTTCGTGTGTTTGAATAATATAAGTTGGCTTTTTTAAAATAAGGAATATGAAAGCTACCTCTTCCACCCGGCACTGGCCGGAAGGACTTTTTTAGGTAGCTTTCATTACAAAAAGCTACCTATTGCAGCCGTTCGGAGGAAAGCAATTTCAAAAAATTTTGGTATATTTTCATCGATCATGAGCCCCAGGACCCGAAACCACCCTCCGTTCAAAATTGATATATATATATATATATATATATATCCATATATATATATAGATATCTGACTTTTGTCACACTGTAACTCTTGTATTTATGAACCGATTTGGATGTAAATCGGTGTGTACATAGTACATACCAATGTCTCGACCGAGTTCGTTGGCCAGCTTCATCCGCCATCTTGTTTTAAAATGGCGGCCATTTAAATTTTTAAGAAAAATTTAAATTTGAAATGTGGTACCAAAAAATTGAAAATTGGAAAAATATTTTCTTTCTTATGTGTTTGACCTTGATAAAAAGATTCTGGAGCAGTTTATGTTTCGTCTATATCTTAAAAAATGGCTGAGTTATAGCATTTTGAATTTCTAGCGTGGCTGACATTTTGAAACGTCCTGAATTTTGTCGCGCAATAAAGGGCGTATTTTTGAACCGATTTGGATGTAACTTCGTTTATACGTAGTACATACCAATGTGTCGACCGAGTTCGTTGGCCAGCTTCATCCGTCATCTTCTTTAAAAATGGCGGCCATTTAAATTTTTAAGAAAAAATTTAATTTGAAATGTGGTACCAAATTTGAAATTTGAAAAAATATTTTTTTCTTATGTGTTTGACCTTGATAAAATGATTCGGGAGAAGTTTTTGTTTCGTCTTGTTGTGTTTTGGAGGTAGGAGGTGATAGAATAATATTGTAAAGTTATTTTGGATATTGAAATTCCAAATCATTTTTTTTAGGGGCGATCGTATAGTGTATATTTAACATTTTGTTGTGGCCACAAAAGACCACTTTGACATAACAGTCATTAATTAAAGAAAATCTGAATTTACTTATCATACATTTGGAAATTAAGAACAAAAAAAAATAAAAGGTAAAAGCATTACCTGCATTGACGCGAAAGAACAGAAAAGTGATGGAGACATTTTCAGAAAGAAAATAAACAAATGAGAAATCTTCCTTGAAAAATTTTTATTTATGAAGCAATTTTGTTTTTGCAGAACATAGCGCATTATCATAGAGTACATATCTTATTCTTTTAGATGTACTTTTTTTATGATCGATACATACAAATCTACGTTCATTCTACGTTCTTACTAAAAAAAATAAAATAATTTCTTTCCTTTGGGTAGTATGGAGGCACAGGCATTTAGATGATTTTTATAGCATCATAATTCTACGACTCGAAATAAAAACAACACTTGAATAAAAAATAATAATAATGCCGTCAACAGAATTTTATCCACATCTTACTGAAGAATAAGAAGTAACTGATCAAAGAATTTCGCCACAAAAAAAAAGAGACGAAACTATGCAGCCGAAATATTCTTGCACTTTTAATATTTCTTACTGTAGATACGAAATCCGTTTATTATTTTTTGTAGAAGGGGAAGAGGCATCCACCCATTCTCTGCGTTCGTTACAGAACACTCATGCAGGCGCGGACATAATTTCTTCTCAGAACGGCCAAAAAAGGCCGCCATTCTGCATTGAAGTCCCAACTCAACTACACTGAATGCGCACGAGCTCTCCGAGAAGAGGAGTAAAGGGAGTTGCTATAATCCTTGAAACACGCAAACTTTGGCTGAACGAACATACAGGCGCCTTGCATTGGCATGAAATGCAATGCTAAAGAATATAAAAAACTGCTTTAAAAAGAGGAAATTTGATAGATTTCACTGAGATAAGATGCCAAACAGTAGTAAAGAGTTACAAATTTTGAAATTACGAATTAAACTGATTTAAATGTTATTGGCTAAGGGGTGGAGCTTCAAAAGGATATGACTTCACAAATAGAAAGATATGGAATTTTCCAGATAATTCTTTTACCGGAAGTACAGATTTGCAAACGACGTTTATGATTTAAAAATGAATGAAATGCTATGCCAGATAGAAAAACTATTTTGTAAATGAAATTAAATAAAAATATGGCAGTCGTTCTAAGTAACCACAACATATTACTCCGGCCTCCCCAAAAGAAAATATTGGTAAGATGGAGAAATTTAATAATTTTGACATTGAGCCAATATTTTCTAAACTGTATACATATACAATATGCATATAACTTCAAATAATGAGAAACAAAATAAAAATAATATTGGGTTACGTTCTTCTGACAAAGGTACACAAAGTCTTTTAAAATAAAGCTGCTAAAAGTTCATTCACTGATATGTGAAATAGCAAATACAACACTGTAAAGTAAAATCAGTGTATATTAAAAGACTGGGGGGAAAATTGTAATAATGTACACATAAACAAATAATATTACATGATACAAATTGACATGCATATTAATGATGACTTAGCATCATTCAATATAGTACAATATTAGCAATAAAACATTTATGCTTTGAAAAAAATAGCAATAATTTAAAGTAGCACCTTTAAATCACATCTCTATTTCGAGTCACAGTCTATGAACTACATTTCAATTTTTTTTAAATCAATTCTTCAATAAATTACTCATCCGAGAATTTTCCATAACAAAAATTCAAAATGTAAGTATATAGTCAAGAGAGAATATTTACACTCTCATTAAAAATATTTATATATAAATATAGCACTTTTTAAGAAATCATTTTTTCTCAGATGAATAACTAATATCGTGTTATTCTACAACAACAGTAATAATACTTTCAAAGAAAATAAATGCAAAGAGAGGATTTTTAAGCTCTCAGAAAAAGTACATAAATAAATGCAACACATAACTTTAATAACATTGGTCTCACAAAAATTTATCACACAAAATATTTATACTAAATATTCTGAAATGCTTATCGAATTATGTTTAATTCAAACATCTGTAAGACTAAATATGTGATTACTTTTTTATGTAAAATACATAAGTATATTTGTGTATAAAGACTTAAAACAATCTTTGTAAGTATAAACATGTTACTACATTTTTTCGTGTAAAATACATAAGTATTCCTTTTGTAAAGACTTAAAATAATATTTGTAGAGTATCTTTGGATCCAAAGTACAAAATTTTCATTTACACAAATATCTTTTTTTTTAATTTGTGAACTTTCAAACACTTAAAAAGTTTAATGTATTTTCAACCACTTTACATAATGCACCAATAATAACAATATAAATATTAGCACGCATAACTTTCATTATTATTATTTTAGATGATAGAAAGAGGTTAGTTGTTAGAACATGCATGAATTATAATTAAGAACAAAGTAACATTTTGAGTTACTCTAAAAGTCACAATAGGGAAAGTGATGATATGTGTACTCATATTTTATATCAGTAACAATTTACTTTTTTATGATAAATACCATATCAAAATAAAGCAATCAATGATACTTCATTTGCAACTAAAATAATGAATTATAAAAATTTGATTTGATTTTTCTAAGAATCTTTCTTATTACTTAAATCAAATACTGAAATTAAAAATTCTGAGTTATCAGCACATTTTTTTTTTACAATATATATAAATTCTAAAAAAATGAATAAGGTTTTGAAGAAAATATTTCAGATAACAACATAGTAAACAAAAACGAGATTTACATACTTTTGCAGGATGACAATTCCACAGTGTCAAGGCGAAGGCGACTTAAAAAAAATAAATATAAAAAAATATACAAATGCTGCCTGCAGCTTTGGTAGAAGTAAAAAAATGTATATATAAACAGTCAGTCTTCGTATTTCACAATCCAATCTAGCTAGCATAGATGAGATTTTTTACAATGGTAAAGGCATCCTAAATAAAAATGATGATTAGTTTATATTTTATAGTGTTTATGACTGCGAGGACGAAGATCATAATTTTTTTTACTTTGAGTAGATTTATTTAGAACTGTAGGGGAAGATTTACTACCAGATGCTTGAGAATGCACTGAACTATGTGAATGCGAAGTTGTTTTTTGGTACTTCGAAGTGGTCTGAATTTGAGGAGAATCACAATTAGTAGTATGAGTAGGCATATGTCGTTTCACAGGAGAAGAAGATGAACTATCAACAGTCGTTTGATCATGTGTTGCACTTCTAGATGAATCAGAAGGCTGAAGCAATGCTTCATTTCTTTTCTGGAGTTTCAAGATTCTGTTAGTATGAATTAACACAGGTGATGCTTGATTATTATTGCAATATTGAATTTGAATAAGTACAGGTGAAATTATTTTCTTTACCATATAAGGTCCTTGTACTTTTTTGTTAAATACACTGGGAAATTTTACATAAACAATATCATCAACTTTGATATTAGCAAATTTTAATTTTTCCCTTGATTTTTGATACACTTTTTGTCTAGAAGACTCGTTATTTTTGAAAGCTTGGTAGTATATTTTTTCAATTACATCCATTAATTTGTGGATTTCATATGCAGTGTTAAGGATTTTCCAGGAAAAATGGGTTTTATAATTTGCATAAATATCATTCACCTCCCTTCCAAAATGAAGAAGATTTGGAGTAAATTTTGTAGCTGGATGAGGTGTAGCATTGTATATGGACTGGTGAATTTTGAAAGCAGTTGGAACATCAAATCCTTGGGAAGCCATTGTATTGACAGATGACTTTATATGAGTGTTACATCTCTCACTCAATCCATTAGCCCGTGGATGAGCTACTGTACTGTGCTCTACCTCTATGCCAAGTTTTTTGTTGAAATAAGAAAATAAATCACTAGTGAACTGGGAACCATGATCTGTAAGAGTTAACTCGGGTTTTCCATGAGTGGGAATGTAATTCAACAGAGTCACCGACTCAGCATGAATGCTATTCAAGGCATATAATTCAAGATGACGTGAAAAATGGTCGATTACAGTCATAACAAACTGGTGATTTCTCAAAGGACCAAGTAAATGCATCGAAACTTTTTGATTGGGAGCTGTAGGAATAGGTGCTGGCAGATATGGAGTAGTGTTTTTCTTATGATTTTTATTTACTAAACAAATTTCACAAGAGTTGACATAATTAATTGTATCAGAAATTAGAGTTTTCAAAGTGAATCTTTTCTTTAAATTAACAATGGTTTTATGAATACCAGTATGAGTAATATGAGCAATTCTTAAAGCTTTAGCTCTAAGTGAAGATGGTAAAACAGCTCTATGTAATTCAATGTCTTCTGAAGAAAAGTGTCCATTATAACAAAAGAACTCATTACTTGGATTAATGTAATAATCATTTAAACATTTAGATTTTTTATTAGATTTAATATCTTCATAAATTTTCTTACTTTGAGGATCTTTTTGTTGTTCAGAAAGGATGGTTTGATCAAAAATTTCTAACAATGGGTCTTCCTTACTAACATTATTTGTAGATGGAGGGTCACTTTGAAGATGGCCGTTATGATGTTTTTTACCAAGTAATCCACATGGATACTGAGCAATTTCATTATGTAGGTCATTTTGATTATCAACAACTTCTTGTTCAAAAATGAGATCAGGGTTAGTATGGAGATGTTCAGTAGGAATATAAAGGTGTCCTACTTAGAAGATCTGCTAACACATTATCTTTGCCTGGAACATGCTGGAATGTGTAAGATTATTCGGATAGTTCTAACATCCAACGTGTAGTGATGTCAGCAGGAGATGTTGAATTTTTGTAATTATTGAGAGGTTTAGCATCAGATAAAAGAATGAAAGGTCTGCCGAAAATGTAATATTTAAACGCCATTATACCTTTATAAATGGCATAAAGTTCCAGTTTAATGGCTGGGTATTGTTTTTCAGATTGAGATAAAATTTTGGAGTAATAAGAAAGTGGACGAAGTTCATCCTGAATTTTTTGCATAAGAACAGCTGAGATTGCTGTCTTTGAAGCATCTGTATTAACATAGAAGGTCTCATTCCAATTTGGAAGATTGAGCATGGGTTTATGGAAAAAAAAATTCTTGCAATTTATTAAATGCATTTTCTTGTTCAGATTTCCAACAGAATTTATTTTTAGGTTTGGTGATTTCAATAATAGGAGTAATTAATTTAGCAAACTGAGGTATGATTGACCTGTAAAATGAACATAAGCCAATAAAACTCTTTGTCTGCCTCCTAGTTTTTGGCTTTGGAAAAGAAGTAATATTCAAAATATTGCTTGTAATTGGAAGAATTTTATGATCGGTGAGGTGGAAGCCTAAAAAGTTAATGCTAGTTTGCATAAAAGAACATTTTTCAGGTGAAAGTGTAATGTTGTTGGCAATTGGAGTATCCAAGAGTTTTGTGAGTTTTGCAACCATTTCTTAAAACGAATTAGCGCCAACAACTATGTCGTCCTGGTATGCGTAACAAGAGTCAATTTCGGATAATTGAATAACTGAATCAATTAACTGTTGAAAAGTACTTGCAGCCGTCTTCAAGCCAAAAACAAGACGAAGGTAGGTCAACATTCCCCATGAAGTGGTAAAACTGAGCTTATCTTGCATCTCTTTAGGAACCGCAATCTGCCAGTACGCAGAGGGTAAGTCCAGTGTACTGTAGTATTTAAATTTTGACAATTGTACTAATAGGTTTTGAATGCGAGGTAGAGGATATGAAGAAGGAATAATAATAGAATTTAATAATCGTAGATCTAATGCCAAACGATATTTCTGAGGTTTTGACATGCCAGTCCTTTTCTTTTTAACTAACAGCATGGGGCAAGCCCAAGAAGAATTTGATATTTCTATAATTCCAGCATTTAGCATTTGATTAATCTGGTCAAGTGCTTCTTGCTCTAGTGCCTGTGGCACAGGAAAAGGTAGGGTTTTCACAGATTGAGAATTCATCATTGAAAATTGAGGATTCACTAGGTCTGTATGACCCAAAGTGTCTAAGGATTTAGAAAATGCTTGAGCTGTATTGCACAATAATTTTAGTAAACAGTCACTTTCATGTGTGGACAAGTGTTTTAAGTCAAAATCATTTGGTGATATTTCTTGTATTCGTTTTCTTTTAATTTCCTCAGGTGGTAAAATTAAATTACAATATTCGTTTCCTGAATCTAAATCAAAGGAATATTTTTCAATATCATTCTCATCTACATTAATGCACTCACCAAGAATTGTATGTTTTTTTAAATGAACATCCACTTTGGATATATTCTGACGTACAACTAAGAATAAATCTTTTTGAATTGAAGATTTAGAATGCAACGATTCATGCAAAATAAGAGCTTTACTTTTGAAAGCAGGCTTAAAAATAAAATATTCAGATGGGAAATTCAAGTATTTGACATGTAAATAAACAGAAAAATTGGGGGGAATCAACTCTCTATTTACAGTTCGTACCATGTTAGAACTCAATAATTTTTCATTACCATTTTTAAAATTGGTGCACTTTTTACCAAAATAACTAATGTCATTGTCATCTTCAGATATGACATTTTTGTCATCAGAGGTAATTTTGGTATTGGTATTAGAAATATTATTTATAACATTAGGATAATCAAAGTTTGTATGAGTGGGAAAATAATTAGGAAATTGAGTAAAAACTTGAGCATGACCTTCTAAATTTCTGATATTGAGATTAGCATTCATAAAAGAATTATCATAATTCATAGCAGTATTACCAACATTATTTATAAACAAACCATTATTTGGAAAAATTGCAAGGATAATTTTCATAATTATTTACCAAATGCAAATAATTATCACCAAAATTTCCATTCATATTATCAAAATAAGTACCATTATTTGTGTTAACTGACATAGAATTTTCATAAATAGGCACATTATTGGTGTCAAAAAAATATGGCACTGTTGTATTGTTATTATTATTATACTGAGAATTCAAATAAAAACTGCTAGGAGACTCTTTTTGAATGTTAAAAGGTATATGTTTATCTTTAATTAATATAGATTTAAATGTTGGAGAGATGGTTATAGAATGCTTGTTTATAAACTCAAAACCAAGTATGGCTTCAAAATTAACATTCTTTATATCACTAAGGTAAAAGACATGATGAAAAAAGAATTTGTCTATTTTGAATGCAATCTCGATACATCCTTTAAAGAAAACTTTAGAGTTTATAGTTGATACAGAAACATTTCTAGATAAATATTTATAATGGATTTTGGATTTAATGCTTTTAAAGCATTCATGATCCAACAAACTTAGAATTGAGATTGAATCAATGAGAGTTGATATCTCATTATGTTGAACATTCATAATTATACATGGAAGGGAATAAGTGTTGTCAAAAGAGCTGCAAATTACGTGTCGTTGTTGTACACAATCCTCAATTTGAGAAGAATACTTTGATGACAAAGAATTTTCAGAACAGCAAGGTCTGTTCATGTCTTGCACCATTGGTGATGTCTGTGTATCAGCGTTTGAAAAGGAAGTAGTTGAAGTAGAATATTTGTCAATCTGGCATTTACTTGAATTGTCACAGGGGTGTACTGACCCTAACGAGTAAGATTGGGAGGGATGGTGGTTAGTTGGACCAATCTCCCTTACTTGTTTAAATGATAATTTTTACCATCATTTTTATTTTTAGAAAAAGAAGTAAAGTTTTTCTTTCCTTGAGAAGAATTCTAAGAAGAATGGGAGTCTTGAGTGTGATTGGCATTTTGCCTAGAAGAGTCAAGTAGATTTCTAAACTTGTAACATGACTCCATAAGATGGTTAAAACGACCACAAAAGGCACATTGCATAACATTTTGTTTGCGAAAATACTCTGAAGCGTTTTTCTTGTCAGACTTGAAAAGAGAGAAAGCTCAGAGAGAAAACTTGTCAAACTTTGGCCGAAAGAAAGATCGTTTCTGATCTGGCTTATGCTGAATAAAGTTTGTTTTATTTCTAGAAGCCACGTTATGTCTAACTGGTGAGGGAGAGTAAGTTACACGCTTTTTTTTAAGAACAGTTCTATGTCTAGGAGAATGTTCATTATGAGATTCAGATGGCGAGAATGCTATTTGCGAATTTCTATAGACTCTGTCCTTTTTATGTCTGATAGGAGCTTGTTCAACAAAACTATCAGAAAATTTTGAACTTTCACCATTATTTTCATTATTCAGAGAATAAACTTGGTCATAATGTTAATTAGATTTTTGAGTAGGTGGTGAATCATAGATATCTTGTAAAAATTGTGCTCGTTCAAGAGCTAACTCAAATGTGGAAATGTTTTCTTCTAGAATTTTCCTTTTAATTTGCTTAGGTAAAGCTTGAATAAAATGAGTAAATTTCAAAGAATCTGGAGCAGCTGGATCTAATTTAGGATACGCAAGTCGAAGCTGTTTAGCCAAACGATATGAAAACTTTTTAACTGACTCATTAGAATCCAATTTTAGATTTTGAAGAGACTTCCAAGTGTCAGATTTTTTACTTGGCAGAAAATAGTTAATAAATTCTTTGCGAATGGTTTGAAGGTTAGAATTTTTGAATTGAAATTGTGTTTCGAGAAAGAAATGTAATGCAGTACCCTGTAATTTTGACTTGAAAAGAGCAAAAAGTTATTTTTCAGAGTATTATATAATTCCTTCAAATCTGATAACTGGTCGAAGAAAAATTCGACAGTCTGAGGATTTCCATCAAATGGTTGAATACAGAGGTTTAAATTTGCGTTTGGAGGCATGGTGATAAATTTCAAAACAATGTTGAACAAATTTTAAAACAAATCCGAATAAATTTTAAATTAATGTGGTGAAGTAAAAAAAAAAAATCTCATATGAAGTCACCTTTTAAAAATAATGTCAATTCAACAGAATAATGTAATAATTGTTCTCGAAGTATCAAAACAAAATGGCATCAGTAAATCAATCATTTACTTATAAGAAAGAAAATTATTCTTAACTCATCTTTTTTTGTAAATAATATCATAAGCAATCATTTTTCCTTAATGATAAACCGTAAATATTACATGAATTCTTTCTCTCTTTTTTTTTAGAAAGATTCTATAAAAATTTAAGGAAGCCACTTTTTCTAAATATCAAATATTTCAATAATAATACACTAAAACAAATTTTCATATCAAAATATAACTTAATAACTGTCATGTCATAAAGGTTTCTAAAGGTTCACGGCACCAGGAAAGATAATTGTTGTGTTTGGAAGACAGGAGGTGATAGAATAATATTGTAAATTTATTTTGGATACTGAAATTTCAAATCATTTTTTCAGTATCGATCGTATAGTGTTATAATATTTTTGTTGCGGCCACAAAAGACCACTTTGACATAACAGTCATTAATAAAAAAAAATCTGAATTTACTTATCATACATTTGGAAATTGAGAACAAAAAAAAATAAAAGGTAAAAGAATTACCTGCATTCACCTGAAAGAACAGAAACTGATGGAGACATTTGCTGAAAGGAAATAAATAGATGAGAAATATTCCTTGAAATTTTTTTATTTATGAAGCAATTTTTTTCTTGCAGAACATAGCGCATTATCGTAAAGTATATCTCATATTCTTTTAGATGTACTTTTTTTATGATGGACACATACAATCTAAGTTCATTCTACGTTCTTACTAATAGAAAATAAAATAATTTATTTCCTTTTTGGAGTATGGAGGAACAGGTATTTAGATGATTTTTTAGCATCACAATTCTACGACTCCAAATAAAAGCACCACTTGAATAAAAATAATAATAATGCTGTCAACAGAATTTTTATCCACATTTTACTGAAGAATCAGAAGTAACTGATCAAAGAATCTCGCCACAAAAAAAGACGACACTATGCAGCCGAAATATTCTTGCACTTTTAATATTTCTTACTGTAGATACGAAATCCGTTTATTATTTTTTGTAGAAGGGGAAGAGGCATCCACCCATTCTCTGCGTTCGTTGATAGAACACTCATGCAGGCGCGGAATTCTTCTTTGCAGAACGGCAAAAAAGGGCAGCCATTCTGCCTTGAAATCCCAACTCAACTGCACTGAATGCGCACGAGCTCTCCGAAAAGAGGAGTAAAAAAGGGGCTTGCTATAATCCTTGAAATACGCCAACTTTGGCTGAACGAACATACAGGCGCCTTGCATCGGCATGAAATGCAATGCTAAATAATATAAAAAACTGCTTTAAAAGAGGAAATTTGATAGATTTCACTGAGATAAGATGCCAAACAGTAGTAAAGAGTTACAAATTTTGAAATTACGAATTAAACTGATTTAAATGTTATTGGCTAAGGGGTGGAGCTTCAAAAGGATATGACTTCACAAATAGAAAGATATGGAATTTTCCAGATAATTCTTTTAGCGGAAGTACAGATTTCAAAACGACGTTTATGATTTTAAAATGAATGAAATGCTATGCCAGAAAGAAAAACTATTTTCTAAATGAAATTAAATAAAAATATGGCAGTGGTTCTAAGTAACCACAACACGTCTATATCTTAAAAAGTGGCTGAGTTATAGCATTTTAGGTAGCTTTCATTACAAAAAGCTACCTATTGCAGCCGTTCGGAGGAAAGCGATTTCAAAAAATTTTGGTATATTTTCATCGATCATGACCCCCAGACCCCGAAACCACCCTCCGTTCAAAAGTTGATATATATATATATATATATATATATATATATATATATCCATATATATATATATATATATCTGATCTTTGTCATACTGTAACTCTCGTATTTATGAACCGATTTGGATGAAACTCGGTGTGTACATCGTACATACCAATGTCTCGACCGAGTTCGTTGGCCAACTTCATCCGCCATCTTGTTTCAAAATGGCGGCCATTTAAAATTTTTAAAAAAATTTAAAATTTGAAATGTGGTACCAAAAAATTTAAAATTGAAAAATATTTTTTTCTTATGTTCATTTTGAAACCACCTGATATTTGTTACGCGATAACAGGCGTAATTATGAACCGATTTATATGAAACTTGGTGCGTTCATAGTACCTTGATACAAAGATTACGGAGCAGTTTTTGTTTTGTCTATATCTTAAAAAATGGCTGAGTTATAGCACTTTCAATTTCTAGTGTGGCTGACATTTTGAAACGACCTGATATTTATCACGCGATAACAGGCGTATTTATGAACCGATTTAGATGAAACTCCGTGTGTACATAGTGCATACCAAAGTCTCGACCGAGTTTGTTGGCCAGCTTCATCCGCCATCTTGTTTAAAAATGGCGGCCATTTTAATTCTTTAAAAAAATTTAAATTTGAAATGTGATACCAAAAAATTGAAAATTGAAAAATATTATTTTCTTATGTGTTTGACCTTGATACAAAGATTTCGGAGCAGTTTTTGTTTTGTGTATATCTTAAAAAAGGGGTGAGTTATAGCATTTTGAATTGCTATTGTGGCTGTCATTTTGAAACCACCTGATATTTGTTACGCGATAACAGGCGTAATTATGAACCGATTTATATGAAACTTGGTGCGTTCATAGTACATACTAATGTCTCCACCGAGATCGTTGGCCAGCTTCATCCGCCATCGTGTTTCAAAATGGCGGCCATTTAGATTTTTTTTTTTAATTTTTAATTTGAAATGTGATACCAAAAAAATTGAAAATTGAAAAATATTTTTTTCTTATGTGTTTGACCTTGATACAAATATTTCGGAGCAGTTTTTGTTTCGTCTATATCTTAAAAAATGTCTGAATTATAGCACTTTGAATTTCTAGCGTGGTTGACATTTTGAAACGTCCTTATTTTTGTCACCCGATAACAGGCCTATTCATGAACCGATATGGATGTACCTTGGTGTGTACAAAGTACATATCAATGTCTCGACCGAGTTCGTTGGCCAGCTTCATCCGCCATCTTGTTTCAAAATGGCGGCCATTTTAAAAAAAATTTATAATTTGAAATGTGGTATCAAAAAATTGAAAAAGATTTTTTCCTTATGTGTTTGACCTTAATATAAAGATTCCGGAACAACTTTTGTTTCGTCTATATCTTGAAAAATGGCTGAGTTATAGCATTTTTAATTTCTATTGTGGCTGACATTTTGAAACGACCTGATTTTTGTCACACGATAACAGGCGTATTTATGAACCGATTTGGATGTAACTTGGTGTGTACATAGTGCATACCAATGTCTCTACCGAGTTCGTAGGCAACCTTCATTCGTCATTTTGATTCAAAAGGGAACATTTAAAAAAAAATATTTAAAATTTAAAATGAGGTATGAAAAAAATGGAAAATGAAAAAGGTTTTTTATATGTGTTTGTACAAAGTCTTTGTTATGTACAAAGATTTCAGGGCAGTTTTTTTTTTCGTCTACATCTTAAAAAAAGGTCGAGTGCACTTTGAAATTTCTAGCATGGCGGACATTTTGAAACGATCTGATATTTGTCACGCGATAACACACGTATTTATTAACCTATTTGGATGTAAGAAGGCATTTATATAGTATATAGCAATGTCTCGACTAAGTTCACTGGCCAGCTTCATCCGCCATCTTAAATCAAAATGGCGGCCATTTAATTTAGAAAATTATGTTTAAAGTGAAGTGCAAAAAATTTAGAAATTGAAAAATGTTTCTTTCTTAAGTATCTGACTTTGATATAAGGATTCCGGAGCATTTTTTGTTTTGTCTTTATCTAAAAAGATGGCTCAGATACAGCAGTTTGAATTTCATTATGTGGGTGACATTTTGAAAAATCTGATTTTTGCCTGCGACAGCACTCATCCATATCAACCGATTTCGATGTGAGTGAGCGTGTGCACAGGAATTACTAAGGTCTCGACCAAGTTCACTGGTTAGCCTCATCCACCATGTTGTCTTAAAAGGGCAGGCACTTCACATATCGCCGAATTTGGAAACCAAATATAACTTTAAATAAAATCAGCTTGGATAAAACTGACTAATTTCGCGAAACTCTCATTCATAAGGATTTAGTATTGATAAAAATTAGTATTGAATCTTCTATAATCGGTTTCCACTAAATTGAGCTTCGTGTGTTTGAATAACATAAGCTAGCTTTTTAAAAATAAGGAATTTGAAAGCTACCTCTTCCTCCCGGCACTGGCCGGAAGGACTTTTGAATTTCTAGCGTGGCTGACATTTTGAAACGTCCTGATTTTTGTCACGCGATAACAGGCGTATTTATGCACCGATTGGGATGTACCTTGGTCTGTACATAGTACATACAAATATCTCTACCGAATTCGTTGGCCAGCTTCATCCGCCATCTTGTTTCAAAATGGCGGCCATTTAAAAAAATTTAAAAAAATTAAAATTTAAAATAAGATACCAAAAAATTGGAAAATGAAGAAGATTTTTGTCGTATGTGTTTGACCTTAATACAAAGATTCCGGAACAGTTTTTGTTTCATCAATATCTAAAAAAATGGCTGAATTATAGCATTTTGAATTTCTATTGTAGCTGACATTTTAAAACGACCTGATTTTTGTCACGCGATAACAGGCTTATTTATGAACCGATTTGGATGTAACTTCGTCTGTACATAGTACATACCAATGTCTCGACCGAGTTCCTTGGCCAGCTTCATTCGCTATCTTGTTTCAAAAGGGTTGCCATTAAAAAAATTAAATTTAAAATTTAAAATGAGGTATTAAAAAATTGGAAAATGAAAATGATTTTTTTATGTGTTTAGCCTTGATACAAAAATTCCAGAGCAGTTTTTGTTTTTGAAAATTTGTTCTTTTGTTTATATCTTAAAAATGGTTGAATTATAGCACTTTGAATTTCTAGCATGGCTAACATTTTGAAACGATCTTGTATTTATCACGCGATAACACACGTATTCGCCTATTTCGATGTAAGAAGGCATGTGGATAGTATACATCAATATCTCGACCAAGTTCGCTGGCCAGCTTCGTCAGCCATCTTGTTTCAAAATGTCAGCCATTAAAATTAAAAAAAAATTATATTTAAAGTGAGGTGCAAAAATATTAGAAATTGAAAAAGGTTTCTTTCTTAAGTATTTGACCTTGATATACGGATTCAGGGGCATTTTTTGTTTGCCTTTATCTTAAAAAATGGCTCAGATATAGCAGTTTTAATTGCTAATGTGGGTGTCATTTTGAAAAATCTGATGTTTTGCCTGCGACAGAACTTGTATATATCAACCGATTCCGATGTGAGTGAGCATGTTCACAGCAATTACTAAGGTCTCGACCAAGTTCACTGGTTAGCCTCATTCACCATGTTGTCTTAAAATGGCAGGAATTTTAAGAAATCGCCGAATTTGGCAGCCAAATATAAGTTACTTTAAATAAAAGCAGCTTGGATAAAGCTCACAAATTTCGCGAAATTCTCATTCATAATGATTTAGTTCTGATAAAAATTAGTATTGAATCTCCTATATTCGGTTTCCACTAAATTGAGCTTCGTGTGTTTGAATAATATAAGTTGGCTTTTTTAAAATAAGGAATATGAAAGCTACCTCTTCCTCCCGGCACTGGCCGGAAGGACTTTTATAAAATTTGCATGTCAAATTTTAACATGATAAGTTTATGATGAGTTTAATTTTATGAAAGTGAAGTTTGCATAAAGGATCTTTTTTGTAAATTTGAATTTTGAGAAGGATCCCTTTTTATTAAGTTGAACTCTTTGAAGAGGCCCTTTTTATTGAAATTGTGAGAACATGCCCAGAAACCACTTATGCAATTCTTTTCTTTTGATTCAATAAATTGAAAATATGATATAAACACCACTTTTTTTAAACTAAAATATTCGCAATATTTAATCTAAAAATTTCTGTCATTAAATAATATCAAATTGTAATTAAAAAAATAGTTATATCAAAAAGCTTTAAGTGATGGATCAAGCAAACTTCTCTTGCCGTACGGCATACGGGCAAATCAGTTAAGTGGTAAAGACAAGTTGAAGGCGAGTTTGAGGTACGAATCGAAGCATTATCATATTGAAATAACCATTTTCTCCACCCCCCATAAAAAACCCCTCAGCAACAAGTAGCAAATGATTGACAAGTGTCTCTTGATAGTTTTCTGAGTTTTCACGACTACTGATGCATGCGAGAGATGTATTACCCTTGAAAAAAATAGCCGCCATACCATTACACAACCACCACCATGTTGTCGGCTAAATATACACCTAGGTTCTTTGCGGAGATCAAGACGATAGTATTTAAACCAATCAGGGACAAAGAGGTTCCATTTTATTCATCATTAATATGACATTCAGGCAATTATCACCAAATGACGTATTTTTTACCCACTGTATTCTAGTTTCTTTCTGGTGCAGTTTCAGTCATGGCAACCGAGCCATTTTACGGTTTTGAAGTATTCCGATCCCAAAACACTTCTATGAATAGTGTTTTTCGATATTTGCCCTCCAATTGCATGTCTAATTTGCCAAAGGGAGTAATTACCAGTAGAATTCAAGTTTCTGATGCGGCGGTCTTTGCGCAAAGTAGTCACTCGTGGTCTTCCTGAAAATAATTTTCATCTGAAATCCACGACTCATAACTTCAAAAATACCTTGTTTTAATTTTCTTAATGCACTTGCAATTTCAGAAACAGACTAATGTTTTGTTCTCATACTCGAGACATATATCACCTCTAACTCTGATAATTCTTTCGACTCGGGCATTTTGCACTAACTCAAAAGCAACAACTGACTGCTTCTCATACACGCAGAAATCGTTTGCGTGTGCAACCGCTTACATCAATTTGTAAAATTTGCATAAAAACGTTTTTGTACTTAAACTTTTGACACTGTTATTTTTGTTCTATTCTTAAATTTGTTTGAAAAAAAAATTAAAAGATATTTTTATTCAGTATGGTGTTAAAACTGATATTATTAACATATACAAGACAGATAGTGAAATAAAGTGAATAATTAAAGTTTTATTTAAAAATTGTTATCCTGCTTATGTTATCGACGTGCACTGTATACGCTTTTACTTATACAAATTTTCAATAATAAAAAAAAACACTTTTCTTACTCCTTTAAAACATTCATATTACTCTTAACAAAATAAATAACAAAAGCAGTGATAATTTTTCTCTTGTATAGTTCAAGATGGAAAATAATTGTTTGATATAGTAATTAAAAAATGTAATATTAAAACAAACTTTTGTAACATGCTCTAATCTTATATATTGAGGGTAAAGAAATTTTCAACAATGAAGTCGAAATTTATTTATTTTACGATATCAAAGGTTTCCAACCCAGTTTACCTGAGTTACAGGAAAAAATGCACTCTATACAGGATATAAGATAAATAATTTTGAATTAAAAGTCTAAAAGAATTTTTTACATTTAATATATATATATATATATATATATATATATATATTATTGCCCTCTAACAGCAGCAAAAAAGCATTTTTTTCTGAAAAGTACCAATTATGCACTCATATAAAATATTAGCTACATGGCCTACGTTAAATAGACAAAAACAATCACAACAGTTTGAATAATTACAATATACCTTTTTGTTCTAGTGATTTCATTATTTAAGCGCGTATTTCGATTACATATCTGTTAAATTTGTGTTTTATTTATATTAGTTATATTATTTATTTATTTATAATGTGTTAATTTTGTTATTGAATATTATCCAGAAACAAACATTGATCTATTTATTTTAAGTGCAAACTGGTTAATCTTCCGTAATAGAGCTGCATTTAATACAGATAAATTTAAAGACAAACCATATCTGAAATTTATTTGAAAAGTTATAAAAAAAACAGTAAATGTATATACAGTTTTCAAACAAATTTCATACAAAATACATTTTTTTCCCTCTTTGATTGTGTAAAAATTTAAATTATGCGATTTTTAGACATAAGTAAATGGACGAAACAAAGGAATTGAGGTGTTTATAGTAGAACGCCGTTAAACGCCCACTCTTACTAATTATTAAATGAAGCAAGAAATGGCACCTTTGTTCAGAATAGGAATTCGTAGAATGATATGTTTTATACTGCACAGTCGTCTCACGCAATCACCTGTTATTTATTATTGGATACATGCCTATGTTTTTTTTTTAAGCATTTGAAAAAAAAATGACGTTATTTCAACCTATTATTGTGGCCTCATAAGTAAGTAAATATATATATTCTTTTATAAATACGAATTGTATAGAAATATTTCGTTTTCAAGATAGAATTAGTATAATTTTGAATGGTTAATTGTAAAATAATGTAGTTGTAACAAAATGGGTATAATGCCCTAACAGAGTAAGGATAAAAAGAACAAGCGAACCTTTTACACTAACCTTTTCTTAAATTGAATAGTGAACTGTAAAATGTTTGTTTTATATATTTTGTCTCAATAATTTCACTTTCTACACATTAAACAGTTATTGAAATAAAATGTATACTAATTGGAAGGGTAAGAGTAAATTTAAGCTACTTTTAAAAATATTCTCAGGGGTCGTACACTTCAGGAAATTTTTCTGGACAAATATCAGTATTTCTCTATAGAGAAATAAATCTACGTTAAGAGAGCGACGACAATACGACGATATGAAGACGTTTTGCCGACAACACGGGCCCTATGTCCCACATCCACGGAAACTGAACATGTAAGGTAAATGAAAAGTTACGTTAAATTTCGCCTTATTTAAAAAGAGATTTTGTATATGAAAATGCTGGTACAGAAGATTATCCTGCTCTTTAAATTTCAGGACAACTACGACCCCTGTATACACTGGTGTCCAAAATTAAGGACCAGCCTCAAAACGCTAATTTTCAAGTAAGTGACTACTCAAAAGGAAATAATATAATTCAAATAATTACTATCCCTACCGCACAGCTAGTCCATATATCATCTCATTCTTCACAAGCATGGTCACAAGTGTCACAGTCAGTACGGTGAAACAAAAAATAGGAAATTCTATACGTCTCAGTTTGAGTCTCACATGATCAATATATGTGTCTCCACTGAGACGTCAGCGTGACTACTGCTTTGTGACGAGACACCAGGTGACTTTACAATGTAGTTACATTGTAACTCTCATGTGGCTGTCATTTTCAGTATAAATTTCAAAGTCATCGTGAACTTTGCATTATGAGAAGTCACCAAATAATATTACATTGTAGTCACATGGCGACTTTTCACAAAAGAGCACAATGATTTCTTTTACAGTAGCCTCTGTCGCCTGAAAGTCATCATGTGACTTCAATGTGACATTATCTGATAAATTATCAGTACCACGATGCTGATACAGCGTTCACGATGACTTTGAAATTGAGTTTGAAGATGGCAGTCAAATGAAAGTCACAATGTAACTACATTGTAAAGTCACATGGTGACTCGTCACAAAGCATCTGTAACAGTGACGTCTCAGTGGACTCACGTATAGAGATCATCTGAGACTCATAATGAGATGTATGGAATTTTCTATTTTTTGCTTCACCGAACTGACTGTGACACTTGTGACCATTTGTGACATGAATGAGATTTTATAATGACTAGCCGTGCTGCAGAGATAGTAATTATTAGAATTATATTATTTCCTTTTGAGTATTCGCGTACTTGAAAATTAGCATTTTACGAATGGCCCTTAATTTTGGACACCAGTGTACAAAACACTAATTTCATTTAAATAATTTCATCAACTGTGTCTTTCATCTCAGTGTAAAATTCTTTCACAATTTGCCCTCGTGCTCTCGAAAAATAAATATTTTAAAAAACATGCATGTGTATAAAACCGCAATAAATACATCATGCTTTACGTTTCTAATGTTTGTGCAACATGAAACAACTGTTCATATTGAGTTTTTTACAAACTCCGAATATATTTTACTGTATTAACAATGACTACAAAACACGTAGATTTCGTGCTTTGGGTAGTGTGCTTGAATAAGGACCAGGCCTTGCGAAGAGGCCTACCAAGTTGCTTTAGCTCTTCAAGACTCGCCCAGAATTTGCAATTGGATAATGTGCTTGCCATGTTGCTGTTTTTCTTTTCTTTATACCTCTTTTATGATCTCTTTACTATATTTATTGATGTCAACTGTAAAAGCAAACAATTACGCTTTATAAATCTAATAAATGATAATTTTTTTCTTTCAATGTGAAGGCAAAATGCACTGGGGAGGGCGTTATACCCTCATGCAGAGGGCCCAAATTCATTATCTTCGAAAATAATACATTGTAACGGATAATATTTAAAGATCATTGCACTATGTGGCAGCACTAAACGGCACTACCTAATTTCCTTTCATTAGCTCCTGTCAGAGATTTTTCCGTCGTTCCCAGCAGCGATGTGTATTGCGATATATTTTTCCTCGCAGAGTTGTCTATGTGACGCATTCTTCTGTCATTCGTAATTTTGTAAATAGGTATATCCATCGTGTAAATAGAAATGTGTCGTGTAGTACAGAAGTTTCACTAAACACTCTTTTCTACTGAAACCTTAGTGTGGCTTATCTAACTGGAGCAATGTGAAATTATTTAAAATTGTAGCTTCTACTTGGAGAAAGTGGCTGCTATACATTTAAATAATGATTAAAACCTACACAAGCTGGCACTGCTAAGACATACAGAATAGAAAATAAAAATACTTTCTACATATAGGTAATTTATTAAAATAATAAAGCTTTGTAAAAAAACCCACCATAAAATAAAACAAGACATAGAACGCGTTTCGAGCTAAAAATAATAACAGCTCGTCATCAGCTACAGTAAACACGTAGCCGAAAGGGGATAAGATCAAAAATGAACTGAAAGGTACAAAATAGAGCTTGCAAAGAATACGACAGATCTCGAAAGAATACGACAGCACTATCTAAAAGGGTCACATGCAGAAGACTAAAATGTTGCCAAAATGATAGGAGAGAAATTGATAGGGAAAAATGGAAATCTCTATCAATTCTTATCCTCTTGCAATTTAGGTTATATTGGTCAAACAAAGAAAGCTTTAAAATTCAGGTTAGGCGAGCATCAGAGTTATATTGCAAATCAAGAAATCTCCAAATCTTCGAGTGCTTCTCACTGTTGGTCTTCGAGTCATTGTTTCAATTTCTCCATGGCCAAAATTATTTCTTCCCCTTCCTCTCCCTCTCACTTGGATTTTCATGAAGCATACTTTATTTGTAAAAATTCTGATAATCTTGTCAATGATCTCTCATCATCTCCTTGCCTCTCTCCAGCGTGGAAATTACTTTTCTAATTCTTTTCCCTCTTCTCTAGTTTCTTTTCTTTTTATTTTGTTTGAAAAAAAAAAGATCTTTAGGTATTTTTTCTTGCTTTATTCTTTTATATTTCTTTATTATTATTATTTATATTTATATTTTTCAATTTACTTCTTTTATTTTATTTTAATTTTGTTTATTTCTTTTATTTTCATTTTTCCCTATCTATTTCTCTTCTATCATTTTGGCAACCTTTTCGTCCTCTGCATGTGACCCTTTCAGTCAGAGCCATCTGTCGCCATCTTTGAAAGTTCGATTCTCTACCTTTCAGCTCATTTTTGATCTTGTCCCTTTTCGGACACGTTTTTAGTGTAGGTCATGACGAGCTTTTATTATTTTTAGCTCGACACGTGTCCTATGTCTTGTTTTATTTTATAGAGATTTTTTTACAAAGCTTTATTATTTTAATAGTTACATATCGTCAGTTTTCGGTGCTGTTTCGCTATATAGGTAATTTGTTTGCTTATTTTACATGAACTGTGTTAAAATTATGACAGATTATATAGGGTAAGTTACAATGAATGTAGCGATTACAAACGGCGATAACTATTTAATGGAAAATAATTTATCGATAAGATTAATACAGAATGTTGACGGAACTTCAAAATTTTGTATACATACATCATAGATGATCTATGTGACTTTCCGTGGTAACACGGACAGCATGTAGGCGGTAGTCCATTTCAATTGATTGAACAAATGCTTCAGAGTGTATGGCGTGAAATGGAAATGGCGCGCCTAGATGTTGTTCGTGTGACCAAGGGAAGTCAAGTAGAACATCTATGACGTATGAATACAAAATTTTGAAGTCTGCCTACATTCTGTATTAATCTTATCGATAAATTCTTTTCCATTAAATAGTTATAGCCGTTTGTAATCGCTATATTAATTTTGACTTACCCGGTATGTTACACTGGGCGATTTATACCGTTCTACTGTACATGGTCGCACAGCGTCGATATAAATTCAGCGTTACTAATGTATGTTTTTCTGATTTATAAAGTAGATTTTCAGACTGTAATCTATTTCATTGGTAGGCAAAAACATAGAAGCATTGACTCCCTTGAAGACAAATATGTAAAATGTTCAGATTTAATACTCCTAAATCTAAATTTGCACCAGAATGTGCTATTTTCCCGAGAAACAATTTTATAATAATACCAATTAATGAAAGCTTATCATGTTAATTTTCAATGCTAGATGAAATTGAAATTCTGAAAAAAGTAAGTTCACTGTCTCAGATAACAAATCGATAAAATATAGCACTAATATCTAGTCTGTAGATACATTTACTTTTGGATGTCTCTCCCTACCCCCACACACCCTATCATTCCCGAATTTACAGTTTCAAGGTTCGATCGCTTCTTAAACTTTCAAGAGCACCTTATAACACAATTTTTGTAACGTAACTTTTTGCATTCTTCAATTAATTGCTGAAACGTCAGTGAAGGCTTACTGCGGATACCCAAAAAGATTTTGGTTTCCATTTGTTTGTTTGTTTGCTTGCGTGTTAGTCTGTCCGTTCCGCGATAACTGCTGCAAAAACATCGGATAACCTTGAAATCAAGTAAGCGTGTTGGTGAGGTATCCGGAATTAGCTGTATAGTTTTGCGTTAAATTTCGTTCATTCGTTTGTTAAATATCAAACATTTTCTTTTGCACCATAATGTTTTTCTATAGCAATTCAGAAGATTTTCAGATTTCCATTTGTTGAAAGAAAATGACTCATTTTACTAATGTATTTAAATGTTAAATTATGAATGCTAAAATTAACAAATAAGTGTTTTAAATTATTCCAATTAATTTGAAATTTTATCAAATTATTTGCCAGATTTTTCTAATTAGATTTATAATTTTTTGTGGAACTTTGCGCATGTTTTCCAATAATATAAAGCATTCTGTTTTATCAATTTACTTATTTGACATAATACATATTTAATTTTTTCTGTTTCTTTTATCAGTTGCGGAGCAACTTATTTGATCCTAATAATATTATTATAAATGTATATATAATGTTTGAGAAAAGCCGACGTCAAAACGGGTGAATTAATGAATTTGTATATTTGCATATAGATGGATTTTAGCCCAGAAATAAAAATAGGCAATATTATATTTATTTTATTCAAATATTTTGCTTAAAAATACAAAAGGTCTTTATTTTCATGGAGAATAAGCTAACATTTTCCCATAAAATTTATCAATATTTCTTTAATCGTTGCCAAGAAAATCAAAACCCGGACTAATATTTTCTCTTAAACAATTTTCAGTTGAAAGATTTTCACGTGAAAAAGGAAAATGAAATTTAAAAAAAATAAGAAATAAAAGAAAATGAATATGACGTTATACTGGAAATAAAAAGAAAACTGTCAAGTATTCCTTAATATAACAATGTGAAAGATTTTGAGTTAGCACAAATAGCACGTGAATTAGACATCAATTATCGAAAACAAAGATGTTGGAATAAAATGATCTTGCGTAAAATAAAATTAACTGTTATTCACGGAGAAAAGAGATAGATGAAGACGCAGTATGCCGTAAAAACGGTTTGCAATATGATGCGCGTTATTGCTCAGATTTAAAGACCCTCATTCGGCCAAAGAAGAAAAAAAAAAGCACGTAGAAAGGGACCGAATTCTTTGATTTTATCCGTGCATTTTTCATCTAAATGAAAATGATCTGCTTCTGTTTAAGCATTCTAGAGTAAGATTTCAATGTATTATGAATTAAAAACTGCATTACTAAAATTATTTTTTGTTTTCAAAAGCACGTCGATGTGTTTGGGCTGAATGTAGGGTTACATTTTTGGTTACTTTAGGTAATGTTTGGTAAAGATTTTGGTAATTTTAGGGTTACATTTTTGGCGTCACTTAGAGATTTATCGTCTGCGTAAACACAAAGCGTCTTCACATGAAGATTGTCTTTTTATTTTTTTATTTATTAAATTTTTAAAAACTTTTGCTTATCCTTATAAATCACAGCGTTAAATAAATCTAAGATATACTATAACTATCCGAACAAAGAATAAAAAATTACGAATGTAAATTTAAATAGCCTTTGGGGTTCAGGGGGCCACAGCCTCTCTGAAGAAATGCAATCTTTCTTTGGTTTAAAAAGTTACCAGAAAAGTAGCTCATCAGAATTTCAGAATACATTGTACAACCACTTGCTTAGCACTTTTAATTTCTGAAACTTTATGAAGTATTTTTTATTCTTATAAATATTTATTAATTTGAAAACTTTAAAAAGCGATTTGTAGCAAGTTGAATATTACGCAAAGAGTGTTAAAAAACAATGATTTGCAAAGATGACTTTGAGGCTCCTTATCTGAAGATTGACTAGTATAAACTCTATCTTCAGTCATAGCGACCAGTACTTTACAAAATTTGTGGTACTAAAACACAGAAAATCACCTTAATCAATTGATGCGTACGAACCTTGAATTTGCTATCCACTAATATATTTTTAATAATACATATATTTAATAATATATTTTTAATAATATAATATATTATCCCTTATGCCGCTATAACACGGAGTAACGTTTTTTATATATTCACCCTTAAAGGTAATTTACATTTAATTACATACATTTCATTATTTACAGATCATTTTATATTTTTTTAGCACGACATAAAATGCCATAATTTTATAAGCAAACCGTCCTTCCTAAAAAATCTTATGTTATATAGTAATTTCATAACCATATTTTATTTATCGGCCTGAAATCGAAAAGAATGAGCCATTAACACTTTAAGCGTCCTAACTGTGTTTTTTCGCCAAGTAATCTTTGAATTCAAGGGCTGATTTAACACAAAATTGGTATTAACGTTATATTTTTGTCGTGCAAAAGATAAATAAATATGTAAGGTAATGTTAAACAAATCCTTACACAAATACTTTTCATACTTATTATTTTATGAATCAATAAACATACATGAAAAATTTGGCAGGACGCTTAAAGGGTTAATTTTGCAGGAAGGATTTTGGCGCCGACCAGTGTTATCTTAAAAATCATGCCTTCATTTTCTGAATAATTTAAAAGAAAAAATACATAAAATTTTCCTTTTTGTCAATTACTACATTTAATTGAATTTCTTCTGTTAGTTTGGCTCCCAAGAGTCTATTTTGAGACTCATGCCAAAAGAAAAATCTTCAATGCTTGTACGTGCTCTTCATTGCTTAAAAGTGTTTGTGATAAGTATCTAAAACTGTTTTCTGGCATATTTTGTTTAGTTGTTATCTTATAACTTTTAATATCTCTCATAAATAATTATGGATTTTATATTTTCTTTATATGATATGAAATGTTAATTATTTTCAAATAATATTGAAATCGGTCGAAAAATTTTATCGTATATAACAAAATTCGGTTGACTATAAGGTATGTTTCTTCTGCGCTTATTGAATTTCTGGAAACATTCGGAAACAAATAATCAAATTAACTTTCCTAATGTTTCTGAAACTAACATAGTACATTACATTTGATGAAAATATTTAAAATCATAAAGAAAAATATATATATATATGTAGGATTTGAATTTAAGCATACTTTATTATCTTTATGACGTGCATGATCAGCAAATTAAGTAACGCTCTGGTATTTTTATTATCCATGATTTTAAAGCACGAATTATGAAAATTCACGCTCACGATATTAAGTTTTGGACGTATTCAAAATTAGAAAAGAGTCAGTGTATAAAATTATATTGTTCACGAAGCATCGGCTTATGACATGCCAAGAAAGGCACTGTTAGACCACATCAAATTATTCGAAAGAAGTATATTACAGGTTTTAAGTGAGAAATGTACTGTATTTAAAGAAGGTATCAACGAAGTGGTGTAACATTATCTTTATAGAATTGTATTAAAGTGTACGTGTTGTTATTCCAACGTCTAGTTATTCAAGTCATCTGTAAATTAACATTTTACATATAATCTTCCTACAAATATATATATATATATATATATATATATATATATATGTGTGTGTGTGTGTGTGTGTGTGTGTCAGTGGCGTGGCGTGGCGTGAAAATTTTCGGTGGTCATCGCAATTATTTAAGTTTGTGGTGAAAAATTATTAACTCTAAAATTCAATGGTTGAATGTTCAAAAAAGAAACTTTAAATCTTACCTTCACTTATACATGAACTCCAAATGTTCTGCTAAAACTGGATCGTAGAGTTTTAAAAGCTTATTAAGAGTTTTAAAATATTGCTTGGTCATCACCGCATCGTGCGATGACCGGACGCCACGCCACTGGTGTGTGTATATATGAGTTATAATTATTGAAATTTGTTGCATAACAGGCAAAAAATATAACGCTATATAATCCTATAAGATGCGATAAAATATACTTCATTAAAATATGAAATCACAAATACAAGATAAATTCAGAAAGAAGTTGTATATTAAGAAAAATAATAAAAATTAATTATGACATTTAACACAATCAAACTTAAAATACACATGCAACAGAGTGTCTGTTTCCTTCAGTGGGTGGACAAACAGAACTAAGTACAATTTTACCCCACTGTACCACATAAGTACCCCACAATACAATTTTTTTAGGTTTCGAAACACAAATCCACCCTGCATTAAAAACCACTGCAAAAACTGATTTTTTTTTTTTTGAAAAATTTGACTTTAAGATGTAAATGTACATATAAATACTGTAATTTAAATTATACTAAAAAGTAAACAAAAACATTTAAAATGTTATTTAAGCAGTACAAAGTTAAATTATAATTTTACAAATTATAAATTATATTTATATACATATTATATAAATTATAATTTTATAATTACAAATTATAATTATGTTGTAATGTATATGAATGTAGAATGATAAGCGTCCACTCATACCTACAAGACAAAGATATAAATTGACAGAAATACCTGTCAAATTACAAGTATCAAAAGTCCTTTACCTGGTATCAACAAAAAGTAATCCTTATTCCATATCCAATATCATAATCTTCAAAAGCCAAATCTGCATCGAATCGAATTAAAGTGCAGATTTAGCTTTTCCATTTTCTGAGTTCACTTTTCACTAGCATTTAGATGGTACGTGTCTTGTAGGTATGTTAGTGAATAAAGTAAATAAAATTATAATTTAAAACAAATTAAATTATTAAAAAAATAAAACATTAAAATTAACGTATAAATTTATTTATAAATTGAAAACTTGAATTCTAAATTAATATAGAATATCGACTTTAATTAAATCTTGAATATCATATGTTAATTTTACACAATTTCTTTAATATATTATTTATTACATTAAAAAAATCAAAATGTCGATTTAAAAATGAAATAAAAATTAAATTTACGTATGATATTTATAAAACTTTTAAAGAATTTTAGAAAATATATTTTTCACTTTTTCTAAGCATCCTTAAAGCTGCCACTAAATTAAAAATTAGGAGGAGTTATATGTATTTACTTGTATAATTTTAGCTTAAAAAATGGTATTTTAGTATAATAATTTTAGATAAATGACAATGAAAATTAAAACTTTAAGAAAACTACGAATGTCACGACTTAACTTTTTCAAGATTTGTGCATTTCTTAATTTTTTGAACTGCATAAAATTAATATCAATAAAAACTTCTAGTTTACCATCAAAATTCTATTTTGAAACGTTTGAGATAATAAAAATTCCTTGTTGATTAAGTACGTGCTGTTCATCACTTAAGAATACTTAAAATATAATAACTTTCAGTTTACCTCCATAGTTCAATTTTAAAACGTTTGAGAAATTCTTTATTTCTTAAGTGCGTGCTGTTCATCACTTAAAGATAGTTGCAATAGAATCTCTTGAGTTCTAGTTACTCAATAATAATATTAATAATAATAATAAATTTCGGTTTACCCATCATAGTTCCACTTCGAGACTTTTCAGATTATAAAAATTCTTTATTGCTTAAGTACGTGCTGTTCATCACTTATAGAAACTCTGGAGAAGCTCCCGATATACTATTTGTTTTGGGCAGCAATTAAAATGTCGTCTCTAAAAAATAATGTTTCGTTATATAAGGCAGCCGTGAAACAAATCAGACGTATCATTGTGCGGTTAAATACGGATAATCGCTACTGCAATTTTTTTAACATCTAAGCATCGCATCTTTTTAATTTTTATACCATTGTATAGGGGGGGAAAAGCACTTTTAAAATGCAATTTGTTTGAAAACTGCATCTGAATTTATTTTTGAGATATTAATTTTTTTTGTAGTTTCTAACACCATTTCTTTAATGTTGGCAACTGAAGTACTCCATTTCTGTAGAAATTAAAAGACAAACAGTTGGAAAATACTAGATTACCATATCTTTTTTTTTTTGCCATTTTCCCATAGCAACTGAAAACAAAATCAAATACGTGCAGAAATATATATAAATGATTTCTTATAAAACATGGGGATATTATAAACTATATTTAATTTTAAGTACCTATGTTAATATTACAAATATATTAAGGCATATGAATCATTAGATAGCCGATTTTTTTGTGTGGAGTTTCTTGAAGTTTTTGATGGATTTGTGTATTATTCTGCAATAGTTTCGTCATATGCATACTTTTCTGTAGATGTTGTTTAAGACTGGATCGTAAATGTGGAATGTGAAATTCTCCCATCATGCTCCCATCATTGTTTTTTGCTGTACAAAGTATAATAAATATGTACGAGTATTCTCACCATGTTCGTGTACTTCATTTCTTGTGTTTTGCGTTGTCACTACCGTGCCAGGAAAGAATTTCCGACCATGCATTGCTGAGTGATTTCTCATTGCTTTGGTGCACTCCTTCTCTTCTGAAAGTTTATAACTGCTCTACGGATACACCCTGTATGTATATCCTTACATAGGATATATGTTTTAATTATTAAAAAAAACAAACTATTATGAGACCTGAAACTTTAAATACACATAAAAATATCCGCAATCTGCTTTTATCATTATTAAAATTCTTTCCTTACACTGTTTCTGCCAGGAAAGTAATAAAAATAGTTACTGATTTAGCAATACATTTTTCAGTTCTAACAATTTTTTTTTTTCATGTTAAAATTTATTTCAGAAGTGCAATCATCTCACTGTTTCAACTAAAGCAGAATACCAACTTTTCAATAGTTGCGGTAATAATTTTTTAAGAAAGTAAAAACAACTGTAAACACGTAAATGTTCTAGTATAGTATAATCAATGCTACCTCACTTTCCTTATTGACTTATCCCTCGACTTAAACTAAAATAAGAGATGTTTCACTAAACTCTGTTAAATCTTTAATTATGAATTTAATTCTTTGACAACTTTTTCTAAAAGTCTAAACTTACATAAATATTGACCGAACTTCAAAACGATTCATAAATATTTATCGTCTCACAAAGCACATTATTTTTCGTAGACCTCAGCTATACTATGTAGAATTTTTTTTCTTTTAAAACCGTTACGTTTTTCAGTTCTAAAGAAATTTATTTTCATGTTAACATTTATTTCAGAAGGGAAACATATCACAGCTTCGACTGAAGCAACATACCGACTTTTGCTATTTTTCAACAACATACAAAAAAAAAGAAAGAAAAAAAATCCCTGTAAATTATTTTCTGATAGTGTAAACTCTGCAAATAACTTCCCTCATTTCCTTCTGTAAATATCCTTCGATGTAAACTAAAATGAGAGAAGTTCTTCTAATTCCTTTAAAATTTTTAATCATGGATTAAATTTTCCGACAACTTTTATAAAAGTCTGAACATAGACAAACATTGACTAAACTCGAAAACGATCCAGAATGTTTAATTGTCTGACAATCACATTCATTTACAAAGAGCTTTTTTAACATATATTTTAGTTTCTTTAAAACACATTTAACATATAATTTATAAAAAAATAATTTCATTCAAACATGATACTATATTCAACTTCAAAATAATGCAGCAAATACAATAATAATTACTGTTTAAACATTAGGTTTCTCACATATAACGAAAAATTATTTTCAACGTTCCCTTTTATTTTTGAAGTAAAAAAATTAAAGCAGCGTGCTAACTTTTCAGTATTTTCCGGCAGTACTCCTTAAAAGAAATCAAAAACAAGTGTAAAGTTGTAAAAATTCTCTGTTGGAATAATATAAGCAAATAAATTCTCTTATACGCTTCTTATAATAACCCTCGTTGAAAACTAAACTGAGAGGCATATCGCTAAACTATGTAAAATATTTATCCATGAACTTAATCGTCAGACGACTTCTTCTAAAAGTCTGAACATATATAAATGTTGGCTAAACTTTAAAACGATACAGAAAAGTTTAATGTTTGACAATAACATCCTTTTGCATAGACCGCATTTATTACATAGATTTTTTTTTAATTTCTTTAACATATAATTTATCAAAAATGTAATTTCATAAACTATTGCAGAAAAATTCAATTTTATAATGATGCAGTAAAAATAAAAATAATTACTGATTAGGCATTTTGTTTCTCACGTCTAACGAAAAATTATTTTCATATTCACATTTATTTCGAAAACAAGACAAAAAAAATGTAATTTATTCGATTACAACGACCATTTGGATTTTTTTTTGACTTAATATTTACTTAGTTTTAATTTTGGGGCATTCCGACAAGAGAAGCCGAGAAAGATAAGAGGTTAAAAATCGAAATCAGTTCCACCGAATCATCCACAGATCGCGACAAATCACCTTCGTAACAAAATTTAACCGAAAAATCTAAATTTCATCCACCAAATTCCGTCGCATCCTCTTCAACAACAGATCGCAAAGATCAAATTTCAGACGACCAAAACCTTCATCGATAAACTCTCCAAGTCCCGTTTCGAGAAAAAAAAAAAACAGTTTACAAATCGAAAGCAGTTCTACAGATTGCGACAAATTACCTACATTGAGCTTAATTTTTAGGTTTGAATCGACCAACTGTAAAACGCCGTGGCTATTCGATTGGAGACTCTCGATACATGGCCTTTTACTATCGATCGATAAAACATTAGATTGTTTCCTTTTTCGCGTTCGTCTTTTATTCTGTAATCGATTTTCATGGACGATATAATCAGTTGAAGACCTCGATTTTCATTGCATAATTAATGAATTGAAGACCTCGATTTTTGCTTTGTAAGACGATTTTCATTTCGGCGTCGCTCTTTGGCTTTGGATTTTTCCATATCTGATAATTTGCGCCTACCCATTTTGTAACGATTTTATGCCTTTCGATTACCTATTCAAACACTTTTTAACGATTTTATGCCTTTCTATTACCTATTCAAATAAAAATTCTTCTAAAAGTAAAGAACACCGTTGAATTTCGTTAAAAAATAAAATAAAATGCGAGCATCATTCGGCCCCGTCCTCGACAGAAATCAACAACCATTTCGAAATGGTTAAAAATCTCACTTTCAACTAAAGCAGCATATCAACTTCTCAATATTTGACAGAAAAAAATTTCTAAAGAAAGAAAAAGCAAGTGTAAACTCGCAAAAGGTCTCTGTTAGTACAAATTATGCAAATAACTACCCTTATTTCCTTCTTATTTATTCCTCGTAGTAAACTAAAATGAGAGATGCTTCACTTAACTTTGTAAAATATTTACCCATGAATTTAATTCTCAGGCTTCAAAAATCCTGAACATGATAAACATTCACAGAATTTCAAAAAGGATCCAGAAATGATGATCTTTGTTATTAAATATATTTCTTTTTTCTTTCAAAGTTATTTAGCATATAGTTCATTAAAAAAAGTAATTTCATACAAATATTGTAGTAAATTCTATTTTAATAGGAAGAAAAATAAAAATAACTACTGGTTAAACATAACGCTTCTCACATCTAACGAAGATTAATTTTCATGTTCATATTTATTTCAAAAATGAAAACATTTAACAGTTTCAACTAAAACTACACTATACAGATTTTTAAATATTTATAAGCAACATTTAATAAACGCAAAATAAACTGCTGAGATGTAAAAGTATTTTGACAGTACAACTTTGCAGATAATTTTCCCTTTTTTTCTTTAAAACTCCCTCTCGGCATATACTACAATGAAAGACATTTCGCAAAACTTTTCTCAGTCTTTAATCTTAATTCTCCGAAAACATTTCCTAAAAGTGTAAAGAAAAGTAAATGTTGAATTTTTAAACTTTGCTTGATTTGATGGCACAACAAAAAAATACCAGAAATAACATTTTTTTTGTTTATTTATCCGTAAAGACTTTTTTTAAAGAAAAGAATTTTTAAGAAAAAAGTTCAGGACATAGAATGAATTTTGTTTTATCTGTTTCAGAATATATGTTATTTAACTATCATATATTCTTTTAATTTCGGCAAAGTGATTTTCCGTTCTTCATGAACAGAAGAAATTTTATTGTTTTAAGTTTACTAAAAACATTACTTAAAAACCCTTTCCGTGAAAAGTAAACTATTAAAATATATATTTATTAAATTTTCATGCCTATATTTTATTTTAAATAATGATTACTCAATATCATAAAATTAAATTGAAATCTGTCTTGAATTCACATGTTTACAAAAGCATCTTCAAAGCAAAGTGTTAGAATTTATAAGTAAAAAGATTTTATAAATATGTATAAAATTTGTAACTACGTGTATTTTGTTAAATTTATGTTCAAAATTATAAATTTCATTTTTTTTTCATGAAGTTACAGAAAAAAATTATATTTAATATTAAACGAAAGGCGAAAATTAGATAAAAGCCATTTATCGCCTATTGGCCATGCTACATGACATTATTTTTAGTCTGTTTTATCTAGGATAAGACAGGATAACTGGACCCACGTGGTAACTGGGCCATAGGCTGTTTTATGAAAAATCGTTTGTGTCTTTTACGTTTTAGCTGTTGTCAACATTGCACCCATTTCTATGGGGCAACTGGACCCCCGAGGAAAGAAAGATGAAATATATATATAAGTTAACTCTAGGATAGATGGCCGTAGTTTTTAAAGATTGAAATAAAAATTCTTAGAATGCAAATACAAGAAAAATTTATGCATATTTAAAATTCTTATACATATACTCATAATATTTTATGCAAAAATAATTAAATATTGGAAACAAAAAGTGTTAAACAAAATTTAAATTAAAATGGCTGATGGCCATCTCTTCTGAAAGCCAAGGAGAGATGACCATCCAATACAAGAAAGAAAAAGTGAAATTACATAACAAAAAAATTACATATTCCATATAGTTAATCATGCAAAACATATAGCAATTTGTACAGATGCAGTTATATCATGGAAAATGAGTGAATAAAACTTGAATAAGCAAAATTTGAAGCATAATTTCAATACTTCACTTTTCGTAAAATCTTAACACATGTTTGGCAAAGGTCTTGATAGTTTGTACACGTTTCATGGAACCACTTCAGGTACCTTATGCATTGTATCCAGACATCCTTTGTGGATGCGATATTAAATTGTTTTGCACAACCAATACAGTGATACTAATCCAATTCTATTTACTCAGAATGTGTAGAATCTGATAATTTAAATGTATTTCGTTTTCTTCGCTGTGGGAAGTGTCAAGTTATTTTCTTTTTTTTCTCGCGTTAATTTTAAGTTTATTACTTTAATTTCTGTTTTGAAAATTTCAGACGTTTTTCAGTATTTTCTGAAAAAAATAAATCGTTGGGTCTTATTATATTATTATTATTAAAATACTTATATCAGTTAAAATTTAAATAATTATATCAATTTATATATTTTTAAACATAAACGTTGTATATTTATTTTAAATTTAATTATATTTAGTTAAAATCATCACTCCGTATAATTTTTAAATATTGATTAAAGGTGGCCATCTCTCATCAAATTGAAGGACTGATGGTCGCCAAATTTAAAACATCAATATTCATTGTACAGTCGTGGAAAAAAAAAAGTAAACACCCCCTACTAACTCCTCAACAAATCATCATAGAAGAAAGTTACTGGTACCGAACGATTTGAAATAAAGTCTACTTTTAAATGACGTATATAAAATTTCCTTAGGTGGTCATCTACATATTAAATCGAATCCTAACTTCATTTTTTTCAATGGCAATATCCAATTTTAACGCAATATTTCAAATCTTCGGTTCAAACTATGCCTAGACACCAAATTTAAAGTCATTTGAATGATAAGTTTTTGAATTATAAACATTCAAAATTTAGTGCTTCTAATGTTAAATTATATTTTCATATTTTTATTTATATCTCCCGAAATTATGCTCCTAATGTGCTATTTTTTTTGTGGTAATAATACTAATATACCCAAACATAAATAAGCTAAATTTGTTACTTTTATAATTTTATGATATGAATTATGAAATTAATATTCGAAAAAATTATGAATTGCAATCTACAATTTTTTTGATGGATTTAGATTTATTAAATCCTGCTTTATGGAAATTCAAAAATTTCACATATTTCTTCCAAGTAGTTTTCAAATTATGCTTAAAAAACGGCAAAATGATGGTTTAAGGGGCCGTCTATGATGGAAGTGAGTAGACATTTTGAAATTTATTCTGCCGTACTGTAATCTAACACGCTTCATTGGCTCCTTGAGTGGCGCTTAAGTTGCCTTGATCAAGGAAGCGGTTCTCTCGGTTAACAATCCAGTACGGAACATTAATTTGGATACAGCCCTTAAAATACGCTCGTTTTAAAATAATTAATTTCTTGGAAACTTATGGTACGAATTGCATAAAAATTCGTTTTTAAGCTAATTGAAGGGTGTAGAGTTCATTTATGCTGTCAGAATTGGGTACTGCTATTGAAAAAAACAAAGTTATGGTTCGTTTTAATATGTATGTGGCCCCCTAAGCAAATTTTATATACATCATTTAAAAGTAGGCTTTATTTCCAATCGTTCGGTACCAGTAACTTTCTTCTACGATAATTTGTGGAGAAGTTAGTAGGGGGTGTTTACTTTTTTTTCCGCGACTGTACGTCTTTGTTTTACGCTTAGAAGTAAAGATTAGATTATATACATGCCTTAAAAGTCCATATAATAAACTAGTATGTTGTGACCATCACAAAACTTTCTTCTATCTAAATCACGTCAATTAAATCATTTAAATAGTTGAAGAATTTACATCAGTTTAGCACCAATTCTTATTAAAGTATCTGAATTTATTGAAAATTCGAGCATTAGTTCTTCAGATAGAGCTATAGCCGAAATTCTGAAAAATGTTGCATAGCAGCGCCACATGTTGAGCGATTTACACCAAAACATAATGAGCACTAATTGATATCAAGGTATACCTGAATCTGAAGCTTGTTGAAAATCAAAGCATTAGTTCTTGAAATAGAGCTATTGCGGATATAACAAAAAATGCAGCATATCAGTGCCACTTGTTGAGCGATTTACATCAAAATGTATAAAACATCAATTCATGTCAAGAACTAACTGAATCTAAAGTTTGATAAAAATCCGCGCATTTTTTCTGGAGATTTAGCTATTGCCACTTTTAGGTAGAGCTATTGCGGGAATTGTAAAAAAGGCAGCACAGCAGCGCCACCTGTTAAACTATTTACACCAACACGTAATCAGCAGCAATTATTATCAAGGACTAGATCACCCTAACCTAGGCACCAACCAGAATCTGGCATAGGTGTTAAAAACCTAGGCAGGAAATTCCCTTCCATGACTCAGCCAAAGCCACAACCAGGGCAACAGACCCAGAAAACCAGCAGGTATTTGCCAAAGAAAAAATAAATATAATACATAATAAAAAAGTAAGTGCCCCGACACTTACAAAGAAAAACATAACGGTATACAGAAATTTAGGACATTTACAATTTTTGACATATGTCTCAAGCTGTTAAAACAAGGCAAACAGGATTTATAGACAATTTTTTACAATATTGCAATTGTCTTTAAAATAAATTCCTAATCATATATAAAAACTAAAAATATATCCAAGCTTGAATTTAACAGTTCAAATATCAGCAATTCTGATACAACTTTGTAGTTTTTAAAATGTTCAAAAACCATAAAAGCCAGTCCACAAAGTTCATAAAGTCATATAATGTTCAGAATTTATACCTTATGAATGAAAAATTTTTATTTAAATCATTGTAGATTCTACACAATGTTCTATAGTTAGATCTCGTCAGAAGAACACATCTTAAGTTCCACTCAAGTGTTCTATTGCGTATCATAGGAAAACAGTCCCTTGAAACACGACAACTCTGAAATAAGTAATGAGGCGTATCACCACGTTTTTTGATGAAAATACGTGCATTAGTTCTTGAGATAGAGCTATTGCGGAAATTGTGTAAATCCTGCAAAATTCAGCATAATAGCACCAACTGTTGGGCGATTTATGCCAAAATGTAACCAACACCAACTCATATCAAGGACTAACTGAATCTGAAGTTTTATGAAAATCCGTGCATTAGTTCTTGAGTTAGAGCTATAGCGGAAATGGTGAAAAATGCAGCATAGCAGCGCCACCTTTTGTGAGATTTACATGTGAAGAACTAATCAGCATCAATTTGCATTAGAGACTAACTTAATATAATTTTTTATTAAATTCCGTGCATTATTTCTTGATACAGAGCGCCCACAAAATTTGTGCCACATACAGACAGACAGACTCACAGACAGACATTTTGTAAAAACATGTTTTTTGGAATCCCTGACCCCTAAAACGTCTAAATGCGTCAAAAACAGGAAGTCGAAAATTTTCACGAATCCAATATTTTCTTCTTGTAAAGATATATATAACGCAGGAACTGCAACACATTTAGATACCTAAGTCAAAAAAATGTTCAACCACTAAATTAAATAAACATTAAGATTACATTTACATTTTATAATCGAAAAACACATCTGTACGCCGCAATAAATAAACTTGTTGAACTATTTCATCCGAACAAAGTTTATGTTGCAATCTATGATCAGGTTTTGGAAATATTTCGACTGGCCATCTCTCCTCTGTGGCCATCTATCCTATAGTTACCCTGTATATACGAGGGTGAGTCGGAAAATAAGTTTCCCTTGGCAACTGTGGACAGAGGTGTGTATATAAGACAAAATATGTAATGAAACATTAAAGATAAGACGTAACTTTATTTTTCTACATAAGTACCAAGTGAGTTGAAACATTTTTCATACCCTTTCATATGCTTCAAAAAGCACTCCTTGAAAAAATCATTGCTCTGCACCATTCTGTTCCCGGTAGATATGGAGAGAAAGTACGTTGTGAATTCGTGGTCAAAGGAGGAAGTGAGAGCGGTTGTCTGCTATCAATGGGTACGTGGAGTATTGGGAGCAGAAATCCATAACCGCCACGTGGAAGTCTATGGGCCAGAAGTGATGTCGAAACAAATGATGCGGAGATGGTGCCGCCAATTCAGTGAGGGGCATCAGCAACTGTTGGACAGGCCGAGACCTGGACGGACGTACACGGTCACTACAGTCGAAAGCAATGCTTGATTACTTCTTTGTAAGCAATGGTGAAGTCACGCAAGCCGTTCAACGCTTCTTTTGTATGCAGAGCCCTGTTTTTTTCCTGGAGGGCTTTATGAAGCTTATAAAGTGTATGACAAATGTTTCAACTCACTTGGCACTTAAATAGAAAAATAAGGTTACGTCTTATCTTTAATGTTTCATTACATTTTTTGTCTTTCATACACACCTCTTTCCACAGTTGCCAGGCGAAACTTATTTTCCGACTCACCCTCGTATATGGGACATTCTCACAATCTTTTGACTTTCAGGAATAAAAATCTGGTGAAATTAAACTTGCTAAAATAACATTTTAATCTGATAGACGAATTCCTTAAGGATTCGAAATAAAGAAAAAATGATCAGCAGTGAAATTTTTTTTATTTAACTGAGGTTTAAGTTAAACTTGCGAGTTTAATTTTCCTTACCATTTTACCACTATAACTTCCTATTTTCTTCTAGATTTTTACTTATAATGAATTTGCATGGTACACACACGACATTCAAATAAGAATTAATAATAATAAGGTATTTTTAGTACAAAATTTTGATATAACTTTGTCTTAAAAGTGTGTTAAACAAGGGACGGTAAGGAAAAAAAAGGGGACGAAAAGAGTAAAAAGGGACGATAAAAGAAAAAAAAGGACGGTAAGGATGGAACGTTAAGGAGAATTGCCACCAGTATATGAAATAAAAAAAACAAAAGAATATGTACTAAAATAAAAAATATTATTCATGGACATAAAAGTCAAAAAATTGTGAGAATGCCCCATATATATATATTTCTTTTTAGGTACTAAAATGTAAATTTGAACATTTCTGTCTGGTAGATGGAACCAAACGGAACACATTTACAAACATTAATTCAAATTAGCTCAGATATTAATTCAAATGAAAATTAGCTTATTGAAGCTGAATTGCCAAAATCTTCAAATTTTCATTGTAAAATCATGGCCCATTTGCCCACACGTAACCCTAAATTAACCCCTTGATACATATATGTAAAAATAGAATTTTGTAATTGATTTTTCACTTACCTGTTGATATCCTTAAACTATAAAAAACATGTATAGAAGTATGTAAATGACGATACAATATTTGAATATTTTTAGAATTTAATTATAATTAATGATTTAATTTTAAGACTTTTCCACTAGCCGAAAATATCAGGTTCTAACGAACGTTTTTCCGCCAAAAAAAGTTCTTAATAAAGTTAGAAAAAAACATGAAAGCAGTACCTTTAGCGTGGGTATTAATCACTACACAAATCTATGATTTTTTGCCAGCGTTTTGCCAAGTTTTTCAAGGCCTTCGGAGCAGAAACTTAGAAATCGCGAGTCCAAAAACAGATCAAGATCATTTCAGACACCCTGTGCAGAATTAAAGATAGAAGCAGCAAGATGTTGCTGCAGGTGTGAAAAAAGGTAGAAGTCCGAAGGAGCGACCTAAGGCTATATGGTGGGTGTGGCAAAAGATCCCACTCGACTCCATACATGGGACTAACGTCTAACGCCTTAGCTAGTTCTCGAGTGGTTAAATACTGATCTTCTTCCACAAGTTCTCGCAGGCGGGCCTCATCAACATCACTAGGCCGACCTGAGCGCACTGCTTCTTGAATGTCATAGTCCTTGACTTTGAACTTTCGGTACCAAACCTTCAGCGTGTCATATGATACCTAAAGCTGTACACATGATTCGCTGACATTTTGTATCTGACCTTTTTGCAACAGAACTAGAAGTAAATGATGGTGCTAATCTGGCAGCGAGATAGTTCCATCTCAGACACCTTCTACTTAATGATAACGATATATATATATATATATATATATATATATATATATTTACAAATATCGCAACACAGTGTTATAAAGCAAGTCTCTTTCATTCAAATGCCAAAAATCGTTTGACAAAATATGAGCAAACACGCCCACGCGAACTGTTGGCGCTGACGATATTAGCTGTGGTGGGAAAGTTTCATTACAGCCTAATACATATGTTGAATTGCCAAATATTCTGTTCAATTATAGCTATATACGAACTATAACAACAATGAAAAATTTACACACCAAACCACGGTCACTAAAATACGCCAATTCGTTAAGAAACCACTAAATTTAAATGGTTTAAACATTAAAAAGGTAGAAGAAAATTTATATAAAAAGACAAATGAATGTAAAAGTTCCTTTAAAAATATGTTTTTTAGAGTTCCGTACTGAAAAAGTAAAAACGGAACCATTATAAGATCACTCCTTTGGCTATCTGTCACAGCTATTTTACTCGTAAACTATGGAACGCGGAAAGTTCAAATTGGGGGAAGTAATAAAGACTATTGCCCCACTTATTTTCAGATTATTAAACATTCATAAATATGTTTAGGAAAAATTTAGAGGGGCTAATTAAGCTACTTCAAAAAACATTATCTGCTTTTTATATCGTGTGTGGTATCGTGTGAAAGCTTTCGTAACGCTGAACTAAAAAAAAACATTCCTTTTAATTTTAGATTATTAAACATTCATAAATATGTTTAGGAAAAATTTAGAGGGGCTAATTAAGCTACTTCAAAAAACATTATCTGCTTTTTATATCGTGTGTGGTATCGTGTGAAAGCTTTCGTAACGCTGAACTAAAAAATACATTCCTTTTAATTTTAGGTATTATATTTTTAAAAATAGAGTCGAAAATTTAAAGCAAAAATATGTCAATCTCCCGATCTAATTCCGAATCTACTTAAACTAAAATTATGAAAAAATCAGAGGTACTAGACGTTCATTTAAACCTTGAAGAAAAATTATAGCGATTACCCTAGGTCACATACTATTTGAGAAATTTGCATTTTTTCTGTTACACACAAATTTCGATTTACGGGCATTCAACAAAGGTGTTGAACAGTGCTGTAGGTACCTATCGCAGCAGAAGTATAAAAGCAATATTGATAACGATTTTCGAAAAGAATTGTCAGTAATTAGCCGAGATATTAACCCTTTAATATATGGACAGTTTGGACATACATGATGACAGGGGCGGCTACTCTATGCCTAGTTAACAAGTTTTAATGATATATATGCCTAATGTAATGCTCAGTAGAAGTATAAAAGCAATAAACGTCAAACCGTTAAAAACAGACTAATTTAAGGGGTGTCAGGACTCTTAAAAATGAAAAAAATGAAAAAATGACCATTTTCAACATTTAATGTCTTAAAATGTGTATGATTTAAAAACACAATGTTTATTGGGATGAAAGATATAAGTAAGTATGTTCTTTAATTTCGTGTATTTTAAAAAAATGCAAGATGCAGAATTAGTATTTATAGGGGGCTGGAAACTTTTTAGACATTTGTCGAGCAGAAAATTGGCATAACAGCTTAAGCGCAGGATTGCAAAATGAATGTTGCAACTACAATGAAAATTTTGGTGCCTACCTATACTTCAGATTGTAATAATTACCTTGAACTTAAATAAATTTGTATTTAAAGCATTTTTATAGTTTTAATGCAAGGTTGTATTTAGCTATTACAAAATTTTAAAAATTTCAAAAGTATAATCAGCTAAAGAAATATGTTTTTGAACAATAAAAAGGAAATTTTAGGTTCAGTTTATACAGAAATATATGTTTTGAAATTTTCAGGAAAAAAATATATCTCCCAAAGTAACCTCAAGTACCTCAATGTTATACTGACGGTAATGTTGTAATAACTTTGAGATAATTAAAGGTATTCTCAGACCTCTAAAAGTCCAAATAACTTAACCAGTGCGTATATACAAGCCACCAGGGGTAATGCTTATGCTCGTACAGAAGAGATTGTACGTAACCCTTTCTCTCTTCCTATATAGTTCTTAGGGCAAAGATTATACCGGGAAATTCCCTTTACCAGAAGCGGTTTTCCTATTATGAACATTACGAAAAATCTCTAAAGAAATCATTATGTGTTATTTTATGTAAATTTACAGTGTGCTATGCTGTCGTAAAGTTTAATAAATTAAAGTTATGCACAAACAAGTATTTTTTATTTAAAGAGCGGTACGGCATTGCTAAAAGTTAGGCGGATTTTTATTATTTTTTCATGTACTTTGATTACTATAATTTCTTTGAAAAGACGAATGTTATAATTTAAAAAATGTGGTTGCAATCAAACCATCTGAATAAAAACTGTCAATCCTGCAAAACTGTTTTGAGGTAGTATTCGCACAACCATCCAGAATTCTTGCGCTGACTTTGGACTGTCTATATTATTCTAGGTTTGTATTATGTCTTGGTCATGTTTTTATCCAATTATTATGCAGTTAAACGCCGAATTTATGTTTTTAAGGAAAAAAAAGGCAAAAATTCATAAAAATGCACATTCTTACCATTTTATCTGAAGAAAATAATATAAAATGATGATTCTCGTGCCTACTACTTGGTATTAACATTTACTGTTAAATGTTATGCTTGGTTGAGATTTTTGAGACTACATGTAAAAAATTGTAAAAGCTATATTTTTTCAAATGGTGATTTTTTAATGGTTGGGAGGGGGAGGTGAGGGATTTTGGCACACTATTCGAGTTTATTCAATAATTTCCTCACGGAGAAGTATATAGTTTATTGCAGTTCTTTTGTCATTTATTAAACCTTTATAGAGTTCGAAAACGTTACAATTTGAGTATGTGAATGTTAAATCCAAGTCAAAAAACTTCAATTTATGTCTTTCCAAAGTATCATCTTTTCGAATTATTGCTTTGTGAAATGTTTCCAAGCTAAATATAAGCCTTTTTTAAATATAAAAACATATTTTTCAATTTCAATTTGTTAACAAATTCATATTCAAGAATTGTTGGAAATATTTCATGCACAAAGTTTTACATTAAATAGACGGTATCATAAAAAAAGTGGGTACATGAATTAAAATTCATTTCTGTCATCCAGACCGTCTTTTATGATCGTCTTCTTCCGGAGAAAATGAAAACACAGCTAGAAACTGCAAAGGTATATTAAGACATTCTTTAATATAAAGTTAGCTTATTTCATATTTAGAGTTTTTGTGCAAGTTTTGCGGTTACTTACTGAATAATCGCAGTATTTTTTCGTTCGACGTTTTAATTATTATTATTTTTTTTAATTTATGAATGAAAACTTAATATATTTGCTATAGATTATTTGATTAAGAAAAATTGCATAATCTATATACGAGGGTGGTCCAATAATTGTTGTCCCTAGTGTATATAAAATATTTGTATTGCAATGGTTGTTGTGGAATATTGAAGACTAATTTCTTAGATGCTTATATGCTCAATTTAAGAACCGTAGCTGCTATATTAACATAGTTTTGGAGGGAGGAGTGAAAGGGGGGAGTGAGATGAAAGGCTGATTTTTAGGTTATGGGGCTAGATTTGTGGTAGTGAATGAGACGTAATTACTGTCGTTTGGACTCGGGATCATAGTGATGTAGCCACATCTCATCCACCGTCACAAATGTAGCTCATAAGCTCCAAACCAGCATTTCACCCTCACCCTCTCTTTAAAAACTCCCCAAAAATAGGTCTTTAAAGCTTCACCCCACCCTCCAAAACTATGTTAATACAGCAGCTTACGGTTCTGAAATTGAGCATATAGGCATTTTAGAGATTAGGCTTCGATATTCCACATCAACAATCGCAGTAAAAATATTTTATATACATTAGGGACAATAATTACTGAACCACGTATTTTGCCTGGATGATTTATCCAAGAAGCTGAAATGAACGTCAAAAGTTATGTTACCCTTCGTAAAAATTAGTCGTGCAGTTTTTACTTTCTTCTATCTTGACAAGAAGAAAGTATTGGTTTCATGAAAATTTTCGAATTCCAGTTTTCGACGGATTTGTACGTTTTAGGGGTCAGAGATTCCAAAAACATGTTTTTACAAAATGTCTGTCTGTGAGTCTGTCTGTCTGTCTGTCTGTCTGTTCGTCTGTCTGTCTGTATGTGACACAAATTCTGTCTGCGCTCTATCTCAAGAACTAATGCACGGAATTTAATAAAAAAATATATTCAGGTAGTCCCTGATAGAGATTGGTGCTGATTAGTTTTCTGTGTAAATCGCACTGCAGGTGGCGCTGCTATGTAGCATTTTTCAGGATTTCCGCAAAAGCTCTATCTCAAGAACTAATGCACGGATTTTTATAAAACTTCAGATTCCGTTAATCCTTGATATGAATTGGTGCTGATAACGTTTTGGTGCAAATCGCCCAACAGATGGCGCTGCTATGTTGCATTTTGAAGCATTTACACGATATTCGTAATAGCTCAATCTCAAGAAATAATGCACGGATTTTCATTAAACTTCAGATTCTGTTAGTGCTTGACATGAATTGACGTTTTGCCTCTTGTGGTGTAAATCGCTCAACAGGTGGCGCTGCTATGCAGCATTTTTTGAGATTTCCGCAATAGCTCTATCTCAAGAACTAATACTTGGGTTTTCAACAAACTTCAGATTCAGGTATACCTGGATATGAATTAGTGCTGTTTATGTTTTGGTGTAAATCGCTCAACAGGTGGCGCTGCTATGCAGCATTTATCACGATTTCCACAATAGCTCAATGTCCAGAACTAATGCACGGATTTTCATCAAACTTTAGATTCAGTTAGTCCTTGACATGAAATGATGTTTTGTAACTTTTCGTTTAAATCTCTCAACAGGTGGCGCTGCTGTGCTGCATTTTTTGTGATTTCCACAATAGCTCTAGCTCCAGAACTAATGCACCGATTTTCATCAAACTTCAGATTCCGGTATACCTTAATATGAATTAGTGCTGTTTGTGTTTTGGTGCAAATCGCCCAACAGGTGGCGCTGCTCTGCTGAATTTTTCAGAATTTCCCCTACAGCTCTATCTCAATAACTAATGCACGAATTTTCATCAAACTTCGAATTCAGGTATACTTTGATACGAATTGGTTCTAAATTGATGTAATTTCTTATACTATTTAAATGATTTAATTGACGTGATTTATATAGAAGAAAGTTTTGTGATGGCCACAACATACTAGTTTTAATATGAACAATTGATAATTACACGTTAAATTAAAAAAAAAAATAGTAAATCACAGGAATACTATATTTATTTATTTTTAATTACACCACAAATATTATATGAGAAAAATTCTGAATTCTGAAATTTTAAAGTTGTTTGTTATTAAATAATATTAAAAAATATTTGTTTTTTCTGCTATTAATATAGCATTTTACCAGCTTATCTTATGTATGGTCTCCGAAAAGAGTCTTTTTACTTTCTTCTATCTTTACAAGAAGAAAGTATTGGATTCATGAAAATTTTCAAATCCTGGTTTTCGACGGATTTACACGTTTTAGGGGTGAGAGATTCCAAAAAACATGTTTTTACAAAATGTCTGTCTGTGACTCTGTGTGTCTGTCTGCGTGTATGTGACAAAAATTTTGTGGGCGCTCTATCTCAAGAACTAAGGCACGGATTTTAATAAAAATTTATATTCAGTGAGTCCCTAATACAAATTGATGCTGATTAGTTTTTGGTGTAAATCGCTCAACAGGTGGCGCTGCTATGCTGCGTTTTTCACGATTTTCGCAATAGCTCTATCTCACGAACTAATGCACGGATTTTGTTCAAACTTCATATTTGGTTAGTCCTTGATATGAATTGATGCTGATTACGTTTTGGTGTAAATTGCCCCACAGGTGGCGCTGTTATGATAAATTTTGCAGGATTTACACGATTTCTCCACTATTCCCAAATCTTAAGAACTAACGCACGGATTTTTATCAAACTTCAGATTCAGTTAGTCCTTGATATGACTTGCTACTTATTATGTGTTGGTGTAAATCGCCCAACAAGTGGCGCTTCTGTGCTGCCTTTTTCACGATTGCCTCAATAGCTCTATCTATAGAACTAATGGACGAATTTTCATCTAACTTCAGATTTAGTTGTATGTTGACACAAGTTGTTGTTAATTAGGTTTTGGTGTTAATCACCCAATAGGTGGCGCTGCTATGCAGGAATTTTTACGATTTTCGCTATAGCTCTATCTCACAAACTAATGCACGGATTTTCTCCAAACTTCAGATTCAGTCAGACGTTGACATAAATTGCTGCTGATTAGGATTTGGTATAAATCACCCAATAGGTGGCGCGGCCAGGCAGCATTTTGCTGGATTTAGACGATTTCAGCGATAGTTATATCTGAAGAACTAATGCACGAAATTTCATATCTTTAGAATCCTCATGAGATGCATAGATTGCCATTTAATTTTGGCAGTGTAATAGCGAATTTTGAAGTATTAACATGTATGAGATAGAAGAAAGTTTTGGGATTGGTACATCCGACTAGTTTTACATGCAGACGATCCCAAAATCGATCTTTCCAAAAATTTCCTTTATAGTAGATATAATTTCTAATCGGTTTGTACCAGAATAATTCTCGTATGATGATCTGTGGCGGATTTATTATGTGTTATATACTTTTTTCCCTATTTATATATTTTTATGCTTTACTGGCATATTTTTATATCACTTCGTACTGAAGGCAAGAGCAATCTAAACAGTCTAAATACAGAATCAAATACATTTAATATTAAGTTTGACTACAAAACTTCAAGATAAATTTTGTAATCCTTTTGTAAGTAAAAATTAAAAAAAAAAAAAGTATTGTTATTTCATTTTATTGTGCATTAGTTTGCATAGCAACATGTCACATTACTTCTCGCTGCATACAGCAGGCAGATAAACAAATATTTTTTATTATTGTATTTTAAGAAATTTATTTAATAGCGTCACATTTAAACACATGATGTGTTTGTCATTTTTGTATTGAAATTATGAATACAATATAAAATAGTATTTTATTAAATTATATAAAGATAATTTTTTTCTTCCTACGTACTTTTGGTGCGATATCAATTTCCATGCACAAAAAAATAAATTCAAATGCTAGTGTAGCTACTAAAGCTTTTCTAATGGACTATTACTTGCTAAATTTTTTATCTGAATGTAAGAAAAAAAAAAAAAAAAAAAAAAAAAATACTGTATGTTGACTAACTGTAAGTGATAGTTATTGGAATTTACGTAATAAAGAATCATTGTTTTTATTTAATAGCATAAATGCGTATAAAATTTCAAATAAATATAAATATTAAAAAACTACAAAAATTCTATTCCCTAATTTTTATATGTGGAAGGTTTTTTACACAAAATGATTTTATATACAAAAGCACTTCTATATTTTAAAGAATAAAATAACTTGGAAAAGTTAAAATAAATCTTTCAAGTGATACCTTTATCTAACGGATTATTTAGTCTTGCAAAATTAAATTCCCCTAAGAAATTACTTTAAAGGTTGTATTAAACGTTAAATTTTTTGTCTAATATCTGAAAATATACTTCCAAATTTTAAAAATGATTAAAAAAATAATAACATATTGCCAGTTGCTTAGTTTAATTGAAATATTTTATGCAATTTGCAATGGAAGCTATAATCTTATTTCGAAAATACGTGTTGTTAACTAATTGAAGATGCTTCAGTTAAAAGACGATAAAGTTACTTTCTGCATTTTTAAATAATTTCTTTGCAGCGTTTAATATTCGTTATAAATCATATCCAAGAGTATGAAATTCAGCATACTCTTTTTTTCAGGAGAAGCTACACATTTAATAATATGTTTTCTATTAAAAATAAATATTTAGTAAATTAAAATATAAATTTTCAGTTAACCCTAAATTAATAAACTATGTAAGCTTTCGTGAAAAACATTGAAAAATATTTAATGATTTTCTTATTTCCTCATTATATCCAAGAATGTTCAGAATATAAATACAGGCTCTTTTAAATATTTAAAAAGCAAATAATAATAATAGCAACAACAACAATAATAATAATAGCATCGCACGTGTCTTGAAATGTTTTAGGACGTTTCGGAGAGCAGGGAAAGATTTTATTAATAAAGAATGTGTTCTCGATTACGTCACGATTTTATGATAAATGCTTATTAGATTTTTTTTCTGGCATTTATAATTAATTTTTCTTATATTTCTCTAATATCTGATATAAACCATTCCCACCTTTAAGTAATTTAACGTTGATTTTTTAGAAGATTAATATTTAACAACAAAGGATAAACTGAGTAATTAAGGACTTGGGAGTAATTCAGTACAGTTCATTTATTTACGTTTTTAACTCTAGTTTATTAATTCTGAACAAATAAATTTGAGTGATAAATAACTAATAATAAAGGAAGATGAAAAATTATCATAGAACATGGTATCACAAACCACGTATTTAGTCAGAAATACAGGGCATTTCATCCTAACTTAACTTGCGTTGAGGGTAATAATTAAAAAAAAATCAAAACATAACAATAAAAATGCAACGATATGTACCTTGTTTTGTGTGCAATGTCATAACATCACGAAAAGTTTTCGAATTATACACACTGGTTATCAAAAATTAAGGAAAAGTCACAAAATGCTAATTTTCAAATACGGGAACACTCAAAAGGAAATAATGTAATTCGAGTAATTACTATCTCTGCAACACAGCTAGTCCATATAACATCTCATTCATGTTACACATGGTCACAAGTGTCACAGTCACTACGGTGAAGCAAAAAAAAATAGGAAATTCCATACATCTCATTATGAGTCTCAAATGATCACTATATGTGACTCCACTGAGAAGTCAATGTGACTGCTGCTTTGTGACGAGTCACCAGGTGACTTTACAATGTAGTTAAATTGTGACTCTCATGTGACTGTCATTTTGAGACTCAATTTCATAGTCACCATGAACGTTGCATTATGATAAGTCACCAAATAATATCACATTATAGTCACATGGAGACTTTTCCCAAAAGAGCACAATGGTGACTTCACAGTAGTCTCTCTATCACCTGAAAGTCATCATGTGACTTTAATGTGACATTATTTGGTTACTTATCAGAATGCAGCGTTCACGATGACTTTGAAATTGAGTCTACAAATGAGAGTCACAATGTAAATACATTGTAAAGTCACATGGTGACTCGTCACAAAGCAGCAGCCACAGGGACGTCTCAGTGGAGTCACATATAGTGATCATTTGAGACTCATAATGATATGTATGGAATTTCCTATTTTTTTGCTTCACCGTAGTGACTGTGACACTTGTGAACATGTGCGACATGAATGAGATGTTATATGGACTAGCTGTGTTGTAGAGATAGTAATTACTCGAATTATATTATTTCCTTTTGAGTGTTCGCGTATTTGAAAATTAGTAATTTGTGACTTTTCCTTAATTTTTGCACATCAGTGTATATATTGGGTTATAGCAAATTTAATAGTTTATGCACGCCTTCATGATGAGGATAATAGATGTATATTTAATTATACAACTTTTATTTATCAGCTTTCAGTAATACTTACACATATTTAAAATTTTTGACAGGAGAAAAATTAAGAAACATGCTGTCAGTTTTTAGTTTAATATAATCCTTTCAGTCAATTAATCAAAAATAATATACCTGCTTTTCCAGATGAAAGAATTAATTTATTGCTAAAATTCGTGATATCTGATGAAAAATGCCTGTAATTTTTTTCTGGCTTTTTAATTAATTTTTTGCTAGCATTTAATATCTCTCATAAATCATAACCGACTTTATGAAATTTAACATACTCCCTTTTTCCCAGAAGAAGCTACATATTTAATTACACGTTGCATATATATTTTTTATATAATTAAATCTTAAAATATTAATATTCAACTAAAAGATTTTTAATAGATTGTCGAGTTTTTATGAAGAAAAAAAAGAGAAAAAAAATTTCCTTCTATCTAACTTTTATCTATTAGCTTAAAAAAATACTTTAATATTTTTAGATATTTAAAAAATAAAAATACATGAATACATGAAAAGTAACATATGTAAGTTTCTTAGTTTTATTGAATCTCTTTAGTGGATTTATTAAAATATATTTTTCTGGAATTTTTGGACGGCAAAGAATTGATTTATTGATAACGCACGTGCTGTTGATTAAATAAAGATTCATTTGATAAAGGCCAATGAAGCTTTTTTCTTGCTTTTTAATTATTGTTTAGAGTAGCTTTTAATATTTGCCATAAATCACACTTAACATAAAAATAAACATATTTGTTTTTCCCGAACGAAGTAAATTTTTAATAATATATTACTTTAGGCATATCAAAGATGATATTTAAGTTTATTTTTGTATAGTTTAAATTAATAAATATATTTTCTATTTAATCTTTAAAAATTATCTGTTATGATGTAATTTTCAATGATGTGATGGATTATAAATGAAATAACAGTAGTTTGCTCATAAAATGTGGGCAAAATATCATTTTGTTTTTGGAAGCGGCTTCTTAAACGAGAAAGACCTGGAATTTTATTTATTTATTCATTTTAAATTTTTCTTTCATTTTAAAGATTCGAATCTTGCTTCTAGTAAAAGAAGTACAAATCCACTTCTAATTTTATTGTACAGGGAATTTTAATTTTAGAAACAAATCTGATTAAGAGCATTATAATTCTCTTCAAATAATACAGTAATAAGAAAGTTTCAAATGATGCATTAAAAAAAACTCATAATTAAAACTAGATTTTTTTAAGTGTACTAAAATTTAAGGGACATTTTATATTTTGAATGAAAAAAAGGGAAAAAGAAATCATTTCAATGTAAAATTATGATGTTTTCTGTCAATCAGTTTTTATTACTTCAAAAAATATGTTTGATAATGAAAAATGGAGGTCCCTGAATCTATGTTTGGCAAAAAAATTCCTAAGCATTATTATCTTACGTAACACTCTCCGACGAATGACATGAACCTACCTTTGAGGCTATATTTTTTTCTAATTTTAGGTATGTATTTTCACCAAATTATGCGCACCAAACTTTTTCTAGAATAACCTTCATGAGATATGTAGCATGGAAATATTACGGAAAACACTAAAATCTACAATAACTGGCATGAACATAACATTTTACGTCAGACGACGCAAATGAGGTGTTTTCGTACTACAACGAAGTTTTCTACCTTACGTACTCTTACGAATTGGTTTGTGTAACCCTGTATATAATTTACAGCATTTATACACACAAGGTAATATTCAAAAATTCGGTTGCACTTAAAAACTCATATCAAAACTAAAATTGTACTTCCAGCAATCATCGCTAATATACAGTATTTCGGATACAATATAGTGTCCGAAATCTTTTGTGTGTCCCTGTAAATACTATGAACTTTTTAATATACAGGAAGTAACTTGTAGTAAACTTCAACAAGGTATATTAATTTCATTGTATGTGAAATAGTATGTGAAAATTTTCCCTCTATACCATTACGTGACGGAATACGTTTGTGCGACCCTGTAAATGAATAATAAATATTCTTTGTAACGCATATTCTACAAAATGTATATTTTAGTGCACTTCATAAATGCATATCAATTTTATTATATTCAAAACGATGTAACACCATTAAAATGCACTTGAAACTATTTTGTCCATTGCCGGTAATATATTGGAATAATTTTGATTGTGCCTGTAACTGAACTATGCATCCGATTTTTATAAAATTTGAAATCACTCGACAAAATTATTCAAAATTTACATATTTTAAATTTCAAACCATTTGGTTGGGTGTTTTTTGTGCTGTTATATGCGTACGGACGGACAGACAGACAGACCGACCAGACGACGACTATAGGTACTACGTATTTATATAATTATGATCGCACCTGAAAATATAAGCAAATCCAATGTGAGAACATACTGCAAACGCAAAGCCTATTTATAACTTCGCAGCCCCTCCCTCGAATAAAAATGTATGAAAAGTTACTTTGATTCATTGAACTTATTGTATCGTCTTTTCTTGTTCAATTTGAAATCTCAGTTCCTATGATTCAATTTTTCGTTTTTACATCCCGCTTCTAAAGTCCACTTGTCGACCCTCCGGTAGCGTGTTCAGTAGCGGAGTCATCTAGCAAGCTGAAGGTAAGGGTGCGGCATAGATGTAATCATGATTGTCACAAGGATTATCTCGGTTGCTTCCTTCGAGACAGAAGGATATAAAGGACTAGCGTATCCATGTTGACGTCATTTTGCGAGTGGCAACACTTAACGATGAAATTTCAGTTTTCCAATTTTTGCTAAAAAGATATGTGAATCAGCTCATGTCAGGCTTCAGTCAAAAGATCCCTGGTTCGAATCCTGAGCTAGACATTTTTCAGCCAGTTGGTAAATCAAAGCTCATATGATTTATTTAACAATTAGAATAATTGTATTAAAATTAATCTATAGGAAAGCTTTATTTGTCTGTCGTAATGTTTAGAAATGTTTTCGAGCTGTTTCTATGCAGTATGATGTTTTTTCAATTCGAAATATAGGTTTTTCAAGTTCTATCAATTTTCAAGTAAATATTTTCAGCTGCTTAACGGAATTCATTAAGGACCAGTAGAATGTTTCTCTGATATATGTCTTTGAAGAACATGCAAATAATAACTAAAGAATTGATAGCATCCAAAAAACTGTTATTCTGGTTTTGGGAAACGGATTAATATACTTGTAAAATCCACTCTGAAAGATTTTTAAAAATAATGGGCAGTAAAATAAACTTTTCTTGTGTTTATGAAGAAAGAGAAAAGCCTTTTGGAAGTGTGGGCTACTTGAAAAAGGTTCTATTATATTTTCGTAAACCTTCTTGCTCGATCAACAAAAAATCCTCTTTCTTTACAGTGTAGTTTTTTATTTCTTATATAATGTAATTTGTGTTTATCGGTTAACAATTTATACATAAAACTTTACTGCATGATTTTTTTTTATTTTGTTCGTAAAACATTATAGTTGAATTTATTTTTGTTAATTATTCACTAGAAATATAATGAAAAAAAATATATAGGTTTCTGTTGCCCATAATGCCCCTCCTGAGTTACATAACAAAAATTACTCAAAAAATGATAATTTTAGTTTATATACTTAACATAAAGAGTTTACATTGCTCACAAACAACTATTCAAAGATATAATATTTTTTACAATGACTTTAATAACTTTATAAATTAATAATTAATACCTTTTGAAGATCGAGAAAAAACGCCAATCGAGCACATTGCAAGCAGTACCAACAAAAGATGTATCAACCTCAAAGTAATAACAAACAAAAACAAAAACAGATTTCAGGATCTCAAATGCATGTTATTACACGTAAGTAAAACATCATCGTTAACCATAAGACCAACAGAAAGCGCCAAATGTTAAAACTATGCATTTAATGGTTAATAAAGATAAAAGCATAACAATAATTATCCTATAAAATAAAAAATAAATTAATTAATAAATACAATTGTTGCAACGAATATCTAACTCGTATAAGTATACTAATTCTAAAAAAAGTCTGTAGAAAATGCGGGAATAAAATTTTTCATTAAAAATAATTTTTCAAGCTAAATACAATTTTCCTGAGAGAAAAAAAAATGAAATATTTTATGTTAAATTTTATTTATTTACTTTATTTAGGATTTGTAATTTTTTACGTCTTATATGATGCATTCCTCATTAAATGATTAAATGGCCTTTTCAGTGAAACGTCAATGTAAGCAATACTCAATAAATTAAATAATACTCCATAGTAACTTTCTAATATAGTGATAGAGTGTCACTTAAGATTTTCCGATAAATCTCAAGGGAAATCTTGCTTATAATGAACATTGCGTTAGAAATATTATTGAAGCTCCGTGATAGCTGAAATGCATCTCGTCTTAAATTAAGGTTCACTGTTTATTTTTGCGATTTACGCCTCTGCTTATTTAGCTTTATATATTAGAATAAGATTTATATTAAAACTTTATTTTATGAAATATATATAGAATTTAGACACTACAATGATTGTATTAAACAGATCATATAAAGATATACATAAAATATATATTTAATATTAATATTTCCATATAATAAAAGCTGAAAATTGATTGAGATACTACAGACAATATTTCGTGAAGTAACATATAAAATGAAATCTCGCTTGATTATTATCAAGAAGCTACAATTCGTTTCCTTACAGAAATTATTAAAAAACAATTTCCTCATGCATATGGAAATTTAAATGTATTTATCTGGTATTAACTGATAGAGAGTTAGTGATGAATTGATATTTAACCTGTTTCATTTATTTTTGTATATTACATTTATCGAGGGCTGCTAAGAAATATCGAGACGAATGTAACAGAACTATTAAATGACACATCATTGGTGACTAGTATACTCGTCCCTAAATTAGTAAGTTTTTTCTATTCAAAACATCTATCAGAAATTCTGAGTATTAAGCACGATGTTTTTTAAAGTTAGAACTTAGTGCTTTGAAATATACATGTTTAGAGGACCTAGAGTTTAACACCGCACATCTCTAACGGATAAAGAAGAAACGTAATTATGAAAACTCACTAAGCATCTGGCTCAAAAGGAAACCATCAGCAAACTTAAACGGAAAAACTCCATAATAATAACGATAATAATAATAATAATAATTATTATTATTATTGTTCAATTTTAACAAAAGCAAAACGCTGTTTAATCACGGATTATGCGAACTACTTTCGTCGAGGAGCCCGGGATCAATGCCCCACATCCCCGGAAAACTGAACACATAAGTTTGAAGACAGGGTGCGTTTACTTGGGCAGCAGTGAAAATAAAAAAAAGGGGGGCAGGGAGGCTAAGACTTGGGTTATTGAGTTCAACAAACAAATAAAAAAAAAGAAAAGAAAAAGAAATAAGAAATAAAAAATAGTCTTCATGACTGGCATTATGGAGAAGATACGTGGTGGGGAGGGGGGGGGGATTTTATAATTTTTACTTTAAATTAAACTAGAATGCCGTGGCCTAGCTCATCTCAACAGCGAAAGTCCCCCCCCCCCCCAAATGCGCGCAGACAATTGTCTTGAAAAAGACCCTTAGCACACAATAGAGAAGTATTTCAACAGTGATGAACGAAGCAGTACAATCCCCCCCCCCCCGAATAATGTTAGTTGTTAAATAAAGCCAAATTTAAAGTTAAAAATTTCTGGTAAAAGTTTTAAATTGAAAAATTATTAATTGGCAACACTTCCGAAAAACAATGTGTTAAACTAAATAAATAAGTTTAATTTACTACATGCCGACAATGGTGTGGTTCTGCACCATACTTCCTTTCTGCAACGTATAAGATTCTACTTATAAAATAATTACTTGTAAACAACACCACTGACAAAATATTCATCATTTATTTAAACAATTGAAAAGTAAGAAATATTAAAACATATTTCCATTAAGCAACATAATTAATCATATCCTATTAGAATAAAAGTTTTGCCACTAATTTAAACTTTCCATTGTAATTTGTTGTTGTGTATTTGCTTTAACTCTAACTAATTGCATGCAACATGTAAGGATCTAGGAAAAATCTATAAGGCATGATTTTTAAATATAATCCACTATTTTTGAAAAATGACACTTTGAAATGAAATATGCATAAATTGGGTTACAGTAGATTCCGAAGTATAAGTTAACTTGGCTTAAGAATAATTTAATGAGAACATTACAACTAAATCCAATAATTTTTAATTACGTTAGGTTTATGCGCTTTACATATATATAACGGATATATAGAGCTGAAAAATATCTGTTCGTTTATGATTATAAATAAATAAAAGCTCTTGATTATCATTATTTAAGTTCATTAAGTGTAAAATATAACTAAACCACTGACTACTTGAAGCATGTTCTGATATATATATATATATATACAGGGTGTCTACAGATTAGTGGCGCATTTTCGTAAGTTAACAACTTCCAAAATATTAAATGAAATTAACTAGTTGAAAGTCAGACTAGTAGTAATATTGTCGAAGTTTATTCATAGATGGCATTAGGTGTCATAACTGACGCTGTCGCTTTGCGAGCGAAGGTGTTATTCAATGGCTACCACGATCACAAGATCTTTAGCCGCTTGATTTCGGTGTATGGGGTTCTGTAATGGGTCAAGTGTACAAGCCGCCACTTCCTGCAGCCATTCCTGAACTAAAATAAAGAATCTGCACTGCAGTTAATTTGATCTACAGAAACATGCTGACAAATCTGTAGCGAGAAGTGATTTACCGCTGATTTTCAGAATCACGAAAGGAAGTCACATCGAACATATGTGATAATGGTAAACTTGAAGTATTTTAATAGGGGAACAGATGTTATATATTCTCGCGGCCGCCATCTTGGATTTTTTCTTGGCGTGAAAACCCTTTTTCCGCCAAGTAGTAAATGTGATGTTCGCCAAGCAGCGATTTATACGCATGTTAGGCTTAACGGGGTTGCCAGAACATTTCACTCGTCGAGGTTGCCTTATCAATAAACACCAACAAAAAATCGGCAAGAAATCCAAGACCGCGGGAATATATAATATCTAAGCCTTAATAGATTACAACAATATGTACTCTAATTATTTTCATGTCAATTCATTCAATAAATCATTCTTTTTGCCCAACTAATTTGTAGACACACTGTATTATAAAAAGTGTAAATGTTTAAAGAATTTTATATGGAATGAATCGAGGAAATGAATTTTCTGTAAGGATATAATGACTTTAAATTAAAGATTTTTGTTCAAAATAATTGAGTAAATGACAACAATAATATGGAATAAATATTCACAACTAAATTTTAAGTAATTTCCACAAGAAACTTGCATATTGATATCGCCACATTTTGTTTTACAAAGTATTTTTGACTCTCTGTATATTTTTTTTTATTCCAATAAAATGTGTGATTTGACATATGATAAAATGCGTATGTTTCCGTGTTTGATGTTAACTAGACAGAGTATTACTTATTCCGTAAATATCTATTTTCTCCTACACTGCAAATAGTCACAAATGTTTATTATCTATTTTAAGAGCTCTCAGGACTCTTAAAAGTAAAAATAATAAAAAAAAAGAGACCATTTTCAATATCTTAAAATGTATATGATTTTAAAACACATTTTTTTTTGGGGGGGGGGATGAAAGATTTAAGTATGTTCTTTCATTTCATGTATTTAAAAAATTAAAAGATGCAGAATTAGAATTTACAGAGGGCTCCAAACTGTAAGACATTTGAAGAGCAGTAAATTGGTATTAGAATTTACACGTTGGATTAGAAAATAAATATTGCAACTAGAATGAAAATGTTGATGCCTATTTATTTTTCAGATGTTTGTTATTATCCTGAACCTAAATAAATTAGTATTTAAAGCATTTTTATATTTTTAATACAAAGCAGTATTTAGCTAATATGGAATTGTGAAAATTTCAACAGTACAATCAACTAAAGAAATATATTGTTTTGAACAATATAAAGGAAATTTTAGGTTCAGTTTATACAGACTAACATGAAGCATATCTTTTGTAAATATCAAGGAAAAATATTCATAAGTTTTTGAGATATCCTGCGCGTTACGCTCCAAAACGTCATTTAAAAAAAAATGATTTCAAAGTTTCGGAAAAGCCGCTTCAGCTATTAAGCAGGTTTAATTCTAAAACTTCTGTTCTAATGGGAATTTGAAGGAAAAAATATTATCAAAATGTTAAGAAAAGAAAGGAGTTTTACATTTAGAAAATAAAAATTAAATTTTTGGAAATTTTAAAGCTTTAAAGATTCCAGAGACCCCTTTTAAAATTGAAGATAAATAAAGGAAAAGAAAACGTCGTAGTATAGAAATTTCATTTTATTTGTTTTTGCAAATTTGCGAATCTAATACATTTAAAATAGAAGGCGGATTATTTCATCAGTCAGTGAGAGAAAACTGCTAAATACGTGTCTCCGACATTTATTTTATATTCCGTAATTGAGTCTATAAAAGCATCAAAATTTAGTTTTTATGATCTTAATTCCTAGTAATGACCGATAAATCACATTTAAGAATTACTTTCCGCGCTTGCATGTTCGCAACTAGCTTTAGAAAAATATTCATAGAGCATGCGTGGTGCTTTGGGTCAGACTAGATTTAAAAACATACACATGGCACATGCGTGCGAACCAGATACTAAGATTTCATTGGGGGAATATTGTTAATTGCTTTGTTGATTTCATTTTTTTAATCTGTTTACGAAGTGGACAGTATTCGTTTTGTTAATCTGTTTGTGAGGTGGACAGTATTCCATTATTATATATAATAAAATAAAATAAGATTAAAATTGTTTACCTCGCACATTTTTGCATTATATTGAATATTTCGAAAACAGGCATGGCGAACATCGTATTTAAAATAGCAAATATAATTGAGTTTGTAATGATTTATTCTTATTTCTAACTTAAAGATCAATAATTTGTTGCATCGAAAAATAAGACAAATTGCTGTATATACGAGGGAAAGTGAGTATATAGGTCACAAACAGATATGAGAGGTCGGAAATTGCTAGTAAATTGTTTCCAAATATGTCAATACGTGGAAGCATAATCCAAATATAAGATGTTAACTTCGAAATTGTGAGACAACAGTTGTACGAGCAGGGGCGTTCAAAAATTGTTGACGAAGGAAGTCGTCAAAGAAGGAAGCCGAAGAAGGGAGTTGTCGTTCTGTTGAGATTGTTACTAAAGAATCAGTGCGGAAGGTTGAGGAAATGGTTGTCATCCTGTCACCATTTTCCAAATCTTCCGCACTGTTTGACCTATTTACTAATTTTCCCTTGTAGTATTTTTAATATTATAGAATATTGATTTAATAAACGTAGCATGATACGAAAATTTTGTTATAAGGATAGTTATTTTACTGTGATTTATACAGAAGTACACTTATGTACAAACAACCATCAATTTCTTCTGGCACAAATTACTGCCAAATATCTTATTAAGGAAATTCAAGTATTTGGTATCAAATTTTATTTATTTATAATTTTCTTTAATTTATAATTAATTTGGAATTATTATAATTTATTAATTACTCTATATATACTCACGTTTCGTTAGAATAGATAAATTTATAACGATTAATAGATTTCATGGAAATATAGTAGAGCTCATTAATTTATTAACCATTTTTGAATTGCTAAGTATAAACGCAAGCCTGACAAACATAAAGTACAAACATAAGTTTAATTAAGAAATATGTTTACTCAAATTCTATTAAATGAATATTTAGACGGCTTGGATTTTCCAAGTTCTGTTTGAGATAATTAACAAATGCATATCTGATCTTCTAAGAAAATTGCTCGTGATTTATTTTAACAATTCTAATTTGGTAATTCATATAAGGAAAAATACATTTTGATATACATATCGAGATGTATCAAGTTTCTGTAAGTTTTAAACATGTACAATATGTTTGATAAGAATGGGGGACATTTTTAGGGCCTATATATTGCAGAGTATACATCAAGTGTAATTTACGATAAATACTTATTTAATCATGTAGTGAGTAAATAAGGAAGTTAATTTGTAACTTTAATTAAATTCTAGTACTACAACTGTATTAATGTTTATAGAAAAAAATACAATTAAACATTTGATACGAAATTTCTATTTTTTTATTAGTTCGCAAAAAGTATAACTAATGATTAACAGAACAAGTTCAGAAAAATATATTAACTTTATAAGGTATATTATTACAATGACTAAAACATAATAAAAGGATTGTATCAATAAAAAACTACTAAATTTTCCATAAAAACATAGGTAGATAAAAGATGTGAAAACCTTCTACGTTTTGCACCAAAGTTAGAAAAATATACCTTATATGTCCAAACGTCATCCTGTTCTTTCGATTTTAAACACATTGTAAAATATCTAGAGAAATACCTGAATTAAATTGCCTTGTTATATTTTTGTTACCCATGTCTTTAAATAGAATCTTTCTACTTGATAGATATTAATTATCATTTGAAAATACCGGTAACAAAATATTGTAAAAATGACAAAGTATGTGTTACGAAGAATAGATCCAAAAAAAGATTACAAACAGCAGCATTCGAAAAGTAATTAGTGGGAAGTAAATGTTTTTCCCAGAGTTGAGACACACAGTAAAAAATAACAGATATTTCTTAATCTACGAAAATGTACAATAGTGATGAACGCAAATATATAATAACCTTCTCCGTGTCACCCAAGATTTTAAAAAGTGTTCCTTTATCTTTAGAAACAAGAAAACAATTTATTTTGGACATTTAAAGAAGAATTTACAAAAATAAAGTTTTATTAGCTTCCCGTCATTTTCAGAAACGTTTCCTAGTAGCTTTTACAATGCATTAATCAGTTCTCTGTTCTCTGTACACGGAAAATCGGTTTGGGGTTTCTTTACAGGCATACGCATCATCGTTTAACGAAGCGTAAATAAATGCAGAATTTTGGAGTGATTATCTGATCCAGAATATGTATGAATAAAAGGTGCAGTAAGAAGCTAGTCCTAGATTATTTTAGAGTTTTATAGCAATAAAATCATTAATTACTTAATCATTGATCGTCTTAAATCTAATTTTTACCACACTGAAAAAAAAAGCAATTTAACAAATTACAACGACCATTTGGAAAATGATTTTTTCAAAGACTAAAATTTAAGACATAAAAACTCGCACGGAGTTGATCATACATTACGTAAGCCATGAATTAAACATTAATAGTGTTATGACACGTAAAAATTGCAAGCGACAAAAATCGTCTGCTACTCCTCAGATTTCCTGAAACTTACGTATTATCCACCTGAAACTTACGTATTATCCAAGCATTTCATTGGCTGCTCGGGAAAAGGCTTTTCCATCGTAGAAATCTGACGACCAATTTTAAATGAAATTTCATTCTTAAACTTTTAAACATCCCACAATATTACTTTTTACACCATCGTATAGAGAAAAAAAAATGTACTTTTAAATGCAATTTGTTTGAAAGCTGTATCTCCACTTGTTTCTGAGTTATTAATTTTTTTTGTAGTTTTTGTTACTTTTTGTGGCACAGTGGCAACAGAAGTACCTATCTCTGTTGAAAGTAAAGGTTAGTATATAGACCAAACAGAAAACGAATAAAATGAGGATTAAACCAATAAAAAGCTTCAGATATGCTTTTGATTTTCTACCCTGAAGAGGACAGTAACCATTTTTCCAAATGGTTAAAAAATATATAATCTATATTAATGTACGAAAAATGTGCAATAGTCCCGAACTCAAACCTATAATAACATTTTTCGAAACACCCAAGATTTTGAAAAGTGTTTCTTTAGCTTTAGAATCGTAAGAAAACAATTTCTTTTTGAAACAATATTTCTTTTCGAAAAATATTTAAAATAATAATTTTTTATTAGCTGCCTTTTATTTTCGGAAATGTTTCCTGTCAGATTTTACAATGCATTAATAAATTTTCTGTACGCGGAAAATCATCTTTTTGGATTCTATCAATTGTCAAATAAACATTTTCAGCTCCATAACTGAACTTGTGCATGCAATTGTAACAAAATAATGATAATTTTCATATTACAATTAATGCTGTTAATATTGTATATTTATCTGTTAAACATGTTTTCTGAATATGAAAATATTTACCTGAGAATTGATAGCATAAAAAAATGTTATTTCTATTTGAGAAAACTGATTAGTGCACTGTATTAGCTACTGACAGGTGTTTCCGAAAATGACAGGTAGCTAATAATTTTTATTTATAATTTTTAAATCTTTAAATTTCGAAAACAAATAGTTTTCTGAGGTTTTTAAAGGTAAAGGAATCCTTTTCGGAATCTTCGGTGACTTTGAAGAGGTTATTGTATATTTCTGTTTTTGATTATAGTCCAATTTTGTACATTAAAGTTGTATTGTATAGTCATGGGAAAAAAAGTAAACACCCCCTACTAACTCTTCAACAAATTATCGTAGACGAAAGTTACTGGTACCAAACGATTGGAAATAAAGCCTACTTTTAAATGATGTATATAAAATTTGCTTAGGGGGGCGTCTACATATTAAAACGAATCCGAACTTGATTTTTTTTTTCAATGGCAATACTCCATTTTAACGAGATATTTCAAATCATTGGTTTAAATTATGCCAAGACACCAAATTTCAAGTCATTTGAATGATAAGTTTTTGAATTATAAACATTCAAAATTTAGTGCTTCTAATGTTAAATTACATTTTCATATTAGGTAAATTTCGCAAGAAATACTACCTATTGCAGTCGTTACCATGGTGCGAGTGTTAAAAAATTTCTTTATAACTATTCATTATAGGACCCCAGGAACCCAAAACCACCCCTACTTAAAAAGTTTATATATATATATATATATATATATATATATATATATATATATATATATATATATATGTATGTATGTATATATATGTATGTATATATATATGTATGTATGTATATGTATGTACTAATTTTTTTTTCCGCACGATAAAAGTCGTAATTATGCACGGATCATCTTCAAACTCGCCAGGGGTGGGGATCATGGTTACATGGTTAACATCGCGGGGATCGAAAATGGGTAAAATCGGCCCAAGGGAATGGAAATGGGGAGGGTTCAAAATTTTGAATACCGTCTTAACATGATTCTGATAAAACCAGTTCTTACACAACAATGACAGGAAAAAATAAATATTTTTCGTTATAGCAGTTGTCAACAATTAAAAAAATCAATAAAATTCTCACCACAAAAATTGCCTTTCTATTGTAAGTTTTTCACGTGAAAAATTAAATTAAGTAAATAGTTTGACGAATTGAAGACAAATTGAATATTACGTCATGACTACTTTTAAGTATTTGCAATAGTAATATTTTCAGTTAAGACTATTTTTATTCATTAAAATATATATATATATATATGTATATTATAGTTAATGAAATAATTTTGGCCTAAGAGTAGTTCATTCTAAAGACACATATGTTTTTAACATCTTTACCAAATTTCATGACAATCCATACATACTTTCGCACGATATCATGCCCGCAATGACTTCTCGAGTAAAAAAAAGAGATATTTTGATTTCAAAAATACACAAATTCAATAAAAGGCTAATAAACTTCTAATGACAGCATATTACAAAGCAATAACCAATACTCAAAATTTCATGTTTATACATAAAAAGATTTTGAAGATAGACTAATTCAAACTTTGAATTTTTTCGTTAAATTTCGTCTCGTTTAAAAGGTACAAGACCCCTTAAGAAACATCTGTCATTTTTTACAGTGCGGATTGTGCTAGTTGTATTATATCAGTTGTGCGGGTATATAGTGTCCGTTCGACAAGGTTACTTGAAGCCACCGAACGCAAAACCCTGGCAGGTTGACTGATGATGTCATCCTCCTGCATGACAATACTAACCCCATACCGCTCGCCAAACTTAAGTAATGCTCCAAATGTTCAGCTAGGAAATCATATTCTACACCATACAGTCCGAATTTTGCACCCAGTGACTATTACCTGTTGCAAAATTCAAGGAAACACTTATCTCGAACAACGTTCCCTTCAGATGGTTATTTGATAACAGCTGCAAAGTACTTTCTGAATGATTATGGACGTGATTTCTAGGAAGCCGAGATAAACAAGTTCTTCTTCCATTCAGATAAAATCTAAATATATTTATGCGGAAAAGTGATCGGCAAGTAATGCCTCTCATTCCCCTTTGTATTTTCTGTATATTTTTAACAAACACTTTATTATATACCTTGCTATCATTTTTTTAAACCATCCTCGTATTTATAAAGAAATTCTGTAGTTTGTGGAAAATAAGTTATCGTGAAGATATCATTAGAAAATAATCGTCTCACTAGAAATACACTGTAAAATGTTTGCCGTAAACGGTACAAAACCAGTCGCTGAATTTGGACAACGGTTGACAAACTCTTCAAATAAAAATAAAATTTAAAATTTTCAAAATGACATTCTTGTAAAGATTTACTTGCAATGATATTTTGAAGATATTCCAAAAATGAAGTGAGTTATACCTGAAAATCAGTAATGTGGTCCAAATTTAGCTACTCTCAACTCCCTCAAAAATATGTTCGTGAGTAACGCTATATCATTTTAATGGAGGGAACAATCTGACTAATCTAGTTCTCTTTTTTCGCAAATTTAATTATATATAAACATCGAATAATTTTAAATTTTACACCGTCAAATACGAGAAACACACATTTCCAAATGCAATTTGTTTGATAACTATATCTCAATTATCTGAAGATTTTATGATTTTTTAAAAATTATTTTCAACTATGAATTTTTAAAAATCTATCAGTGTCAAGAGCAGCTGGATTATGGAAGATTATACTGTTTTCACTAAAAACGATGCATAAGTTATCCAGCGTTTTTTTTTTTTTCGGCTAATTTTCCTTAATGTAATAAACACTTCATCAATAAATAAATACTTAAACAATATTAAAAAATAAAATATTCCTTTAAGAGATATGGATTCAAACTACGTGCTTATAAAAGGTGTTTAAAAATTGACGCAAGAAGTAATTTTGATATAAAACACAGGTTTATAAGTAAATACTGCATTTTTTTTTTTAATTCCTCATGTATAACAGCATAGGGTTATTTGTAGAATAGCATTTCAGGTAAATGACCTCTATGGCTTTGCTGTCACATACTCAATTTGTTGTTAAAAATTTCCATGGCTGAATGTGGCTGAATTTCGTTCATACAGCGCACAATTTCCTTCTTCAAGGCGTAGGTGGTTTATTTGTTTTGTTTATGTGTTTACACATACATCTGACTTGTGTGCTTGACATCTAGGTCCGCTTATAAGTCATCGTCAATATACAGGGACGAAATAGCACAATGAAATTTACAGCACAGAGAAATTACATCCGGGAGCTCCACAAAGAGTGTGCAATGAAGCCAGCGAGAGTCGAACTCGCAGACCCCTGCCGCTCTCAATGCTTGGCGGCTGGCAGAGCGGGGCGTGGGTGGTTGAGGTGTTGACAGAAATCTTAGATTTAAAAAAACACTAAAAATCCAAGGGTCTGGGAGGCCAATCCTAATTATCAAAATGGGAAATTCCACTACCAGGAAATGACTCATGCAGTAGTCGAATTGTTTCTCGGGATATAAGGCATGTGGGATAGTCCTGTTGAAACGACATGAGGACCCCAGAAACCAAAGAGTACAAGTGGCAAAATTTAGATATGGAGTAAATTGAATTCAATGTTGAACATCAATAGTAATTGACTGAATTAAAATGCGAAACTGTTGCTTATTTCGTAGCGATCTTTGAATTCTTAGATTGAAAAACTAATCTAACGAAACCATAACTGTGAAAAAAGGGAGCCAAGTTCTGTAAAGACAATGGCAAGAAAAGAAATGATATCTAAGTTGGTGCCAAGTTCAAATAAAATTCACTCAACCTTACCTACTGAAGTATTATAGCATTTTTTAAATTGATTAGAAATAAAAATTATTAATAGCATATTAATAATAAATCTAGAACTTGGCAAGTTTTTACCTACGAGTCATTTATTTTTATTAATGACATTATTATATCTAAACTTGTTATTTCATGTTTGGAAGCCTTCATTTGAGTGAGCTCCTTCCCCTTGAAGAGTGGTGGGATAAAATATATCCCACCTAATTTTAATTGCAAAATGCCACATTGACACTGGAATTCAGGACTAAAAAGTTTAATTTTATTAAATACGTGAAAAGAAGCTTTTACCCATTTTGAAATAAATTTGTTTTTAAATTCTGGTGTGATTAAATCATTTCAGCATGTCACGAATAAATGCTATTTGCCCCTGAAGGGTTAAAAGGGTGCAGTTTCTAGAGGGATGACCAAGAACAAGCGTAAGGGTATCTGTCTCTTTCTCAGGCCTTTTAGTCTGTTTGCATTGAGGTTTCCGAAGAGTGGGTGCTAGAGTAATAACCAAAGACGAGCGGGAGTGTAGTTGTGTATTTATTGGTTTATCAAATCTTTAACATGAGTCATTTGTTTATAATAATAACTAAATTAATTTTTTTTATAATGACATTGTTGTTATTAATATTAACATCATCATTTTATTAAGACATGAAATTGATAGGCATAACATTTATCAAAAACTTGCCACGTTCTAGATTTATTATTAATATGCTATCAATAATTTTTATTTCTAAACAATTTAAAAATGCTATAATACTTCAGTAGGTAAGTTTGAGTGAATTTTATTTGAACTTGGCACCAACTTAGATATCATTTCTTTTCTTGCCATTGTCTTTACAGAACTTGGCTCCCTTTTTTCACAGTTATGTTTTTGTTAGATATCATTACTTTTTGTAAGGTTACAATATATTTAGACAATTTACTTAATACTTTTTAATGTGTTTAGATATGACTATTTTGTTCACCAAGCAACATTCAATTCTAATTTAAATTTCCTACAACAAAGTATTTGGCTGTCCATTTGCGGCAGAAATCTATATTTTAATACTGCTATATTGAATGTATGTTTTGGAAAGAAATCTTTTGATTCGAAATTTTTATTGTTTCTGAAACAACAATTCCTATCAAATTCCTATATTAAATTTTCCTATTAAATATTTCAATTAAATTTCCTATAGCTGGGCGTGATTTTTTGTACTGAAAGTGAAAAATAAAGTTATGTGCTTATGCCACACTATGTTTCATTCATCCATGGGCGCTGCCAAAGAGGCAGTACAGAGGAAGGACATTGCCCCTCCTGGATTTTCAAATTTAATTAACTAGATATTCTCTTTGTCTGATGATTTTGAAAATAAAAATTTACTTTATTCTTCTCAAGTGATTTAAAATAATTAAAACACTGAGAAAAAAAGTAATAAATTTTTTTCTTATAGCCGAAATTTTTTACTACAATTAACTAGATATTTCGTTTGCAAACAGGGTTTTTTCAAGTTTGTACCGTACTATCGCATTTGAGAGTTCTAATTTTTTTATAAAATTTCCTATTTTCGAAATGGACACTCGGGTTTTTGAAAAATAAGATCGCAACTGCTCATTGAAAATTTGATAAGGTTCGGAGAAAAAAACTTGACATTAAGTGTTTTTGGTATTTCATAATAGGTGAATATTAAAGGAAGAAATTATTTACTCAATGTTATTCGGCTTCAGATACGACTAGTTTCAAATGAGTCAGGCCTTATTCATTAAAGGAGTATTTCAAGATAAAATGGTTTTTAGAGTTATTTTTCATTATTTCGCGCAAATTTGCTTATTTTCAACGGGCCCTGCCCGCTTAAAATATCCCAGTACGTTTAAATAACCAATTCTCGGCAAATGTAACGTATTATTTTTATTGTTCCATATGAAAGACTTTGCATTTATCTATTCAAAAATGTTGTTGTTTTCTTTGTACGATCATTGGAAATGCAGCTATGACTGTTTTTTTTTTAGTTCTCAAACAAGAAGTTTTTATTTAAACAAGTGGGTAAGTGTGATCACAGATCGCACACAGGGTTTCGTTTAATATTCCTTTCAAAACACTTTATCCTTTTGAAAAATCTGTTAGTTCCACATTTCGCAACCAGGGCGCACTCTATTCTAAACAAATCTCTATCCGAACGAAACTCCGTTTTATGTACTATCAGTAGATATATTAGTGGAGGGGATTGGGCCGATAGCACCCGAGATAAGTAGCGCCTGGTGGTAAAAAGTGGAACTAAAATATGTAAGGCTATGGTGCATAATATGAAAGAATTGGTCAAAGGGGTGTCGACAAAAGTTGGAAAAGTGCTCCCCGGTAAAATGGGCGGAGGTTAGAAAAATTGCATAAAACACACAAGTTAGAGCCCGGAGGGGTAAATAATATAAGACTTTTTGAAAATTTTATGATTTGCCGTGTGGCCTGAGATATTCAGCTATACGTATGCAGAAATTCATGTCTTCAACTTAATTAGGGGCTCTCTTAGAAAGAATTGCTTAAAATACATATGTTGTAGCTCAAAGGGTTAAACGTAAGAATTTTTCAAGATTTTATGATTTGTCGCCTGGCCTCAGGTGTTCTGCTATAAGTATGCAAAATTTCAAATCTCCAATTTAATAAGGGTCTCAGTTAGAAAGAATTGCTGAAAATTCGCATGTGGGAGCCCAAAGGGTTAAATGTACGATTTTTTCAAAATTTTATGATTTGTCGTATGATGTGTGGTGTTCAGCTATAAGTATGCAAAATTGCACGCCCCCAACCTAAATAAGGGCTCACTTAGAAAGAATTGTTTAAAATACACATGTGGGAGCCCAAAGGTTAAATGTACAACCTTTTTCAAAATATTATGATTTGTTATTTGATGTGAGGTGTTCAGCTATAAGTATGCAAAATTTCACGCCTCCAACCTAATTAGGGGCTCACTTAGAAAGAATTGTTTAAAATACACATGTGGGAGCCCAAAGGATTAAATGTACGACCATTTTCAAAATATTATGATTTGTCGTTTGATGTGAGGTGTTCAGCTATAAGTATGTCAAATTTCACGCCTCCAACCTAATTAGGGGCTCACTTAGGAAGAATTGTTTAAAATATACATGTGGGAGCCGAAAGGGTTAAATGTACGACTTTTTTCAAATTTTATGATCTGTCGTATAATGTGTGGTATTCAGCTATAAGTATGTAAAATTTCAAATCTCCAATTTAATAAGGGACTCAGTTAGAAGAATTGCTTAAAATACACATGTGGGAGCCCAAGGGGTTAAATGTGCCACCTTTTTCAAAATTTTATGATTTGTAGTTTGATGTGAGGTGTTCAGCTATAAGTATGTAAAATTTCACGCCTCCAACCTAATTACCCAGCTAAAAATGAACTGTAGTTTTTTTACAGAAATGGGGTATTTTTCAAGTTTTTCTACGGTCAACTGTAGTTTTTTTTGTAGTGCAATATCAACAGTAAAAACACTTCAGTTATTTTCCAGTTATTGACAAGTATTTTTTCAACCCAAAATTTAAAAAAATAGTAAGACTTTATGTCTACAGTAAAACGGCAGTGAATTCCAAGTGATTTTATAGCAATTAATTCACAAAAATTTTCGGTGATGTATCTGCAGTCTGACTGCAGTTTCTGAAGAACTTTACAGGTCTTAATTTTGTAAGTATGATTATTATAATAGTAACTACAGTATAACAGCAGTTACTGTAAGATTCTTTTGCAAGACACAATGCTGTATGATTGTGTGATATTTCCCGAATTTTCTAAAGTGTTTAAAATTGTTTTAATTTTGTGAGAGTTGCATGTTATGAAACACACTTTTTAAATACTAATGATAATTAATACTCTTTCCAAGACTTTTAAGGACTTAATTGAAAGTCACATTCCTACCTAACGCAAAATTTTTAGTTCCTCTTTCATTTTAAGCTAAGATAAAAAAAATTAAATTTCACTATGATTTTCAAAATCAGAGAAAAACAATTAGTTAAATTTCAAAATCGAGGGAGGGGCAGTGGCATCAACCCACCTGTGCCCCTGCCCACTACGGAAAATTCTTAGTTTTTTTTTAACTTACTCTAAACGAATAAATTTTGCTATTTTTTTTTTTTCAAAATCGGAGAAAAATATTTTAATTAAATTTCAAAAGCCAGGGGGGGGGGGGGAATGAGAAATTTCTTCATTTTTTTATTGTAAGTTACTCGAAAAGTATACATTTTACTATGTTTTTGAAATAGAAGAAAAGGAAATTTTAATTAATTAACTTTTGAAATCCAGGGAGGGGCAATAGGTTTCTCCTACCCCCTACCCTATCCCTAACTGAAAATTCTTAATTCCTCTTTTATTCTAAGATAATTATAAAAAATTCAGTATGTTTTTCAAAAGCGAAGAAAATAGTTAACATTTAAATTCAAGGGAGGGGCAATCGCTCAGCTATGCCCCTTCCCCTAACAGGAAATTCTTAGTTTCTTTATTTTTAGTTAGTCGAAAAGAATAAATTTTACTACTTTTCAAAAGTGGAAAAAAATAAATTTTTATTAGTTACATTTTAAAATCCAGGGAGGGGAGGGCAATGAACCTCTCAACCCCCCCCCCCTCCCTCCCTCTTAATGTAAAATTTCTCATTTTTCTATTCTAAGTTACTCGAAAAGTATAAACTTTACTATGTTTTTGAAAACAAAAGAAAAAGAATATTTAATTAATTAAATTTTTAAATTTAGGGAGGGGCAATAGCTCTCTTCTAACTTCGTTCCCCTAAGAGAAAATTCTTAGTTATTCTTTTATTTTAAGATAAGAGAAAAGATCAAATTTCACTATGTTTTTCAAAAATCAGAGAAAAAAATAGTTACAATTTAAAATCGAGGGAGGGGCAATGACTCACATATGCCCCCTTCCCCTAACAGAAAGTTCTTAATTCCTTTATTTTAAGTTATTCGAAAAGAATAAATTTTACTATGTTTTTGTAAATTGGAGAAAAAATTGCTAATAAAATTTCAAAATCCAGGGAGGGGCAATGAGTCTCACCCCCCCCCCACACACACACACACCACCACCACCCCTTAACTGAAAATTTCTTATTTATTTTCATTTTAAGTTACTCAAAATATTTACATAATGTTTTTGAAAACAGAAGAAAATAAATTCTTATTAATTAAATTTTAAAATCAAGGGAGGGGCAATAGGTCTCCCTTGCTCACTGCCCCACTATCTTCATAACTAGTTTTTAGTTCCTCTTTTATTTTAAATTACTCGAAAAAAAATTACTATGTTTTTCAAAATCGAAGAAAAAGGAAATTTAATTAGATAAATTTCAAAATCGAGAGGGACAGTGGCCCAACCATTCTTTTATATGTCGCCCATGATTAGAAATTAGAAACACAGGTGGGTTTACTCATTGCATATTGCATAAATTGTCTTTCTTCCATATCGGACATACATATAACTTCCAGTTTTCCACTTTTACATCATAAAAACAAAGATGAACAACAAAAGAATAGTATCATTTTCTTCCTTTATTTTATTTAAATTTCTCATTTGGCCATATGATTTATTTTTCAACCCCTTACAGCTGAATGTCTAACCCCATGGTTTCGTTGCAACTGCAGGAGAAGCATTAAAGAAACACCTCAACTCACGGAAACGCCGGCTTGTTTATGAAAATCGGCGCGGAGTACCACGTTGATTTGCTGAAAGAAGATCATTTATTTTGCAGTTTGGCGAAAAATATCACCACTGTTTATTGAAATAAAGTGGCTGTATGGGTATTTTTACATTCTCAATCGAAAGAAATTAATTTCAGATCCACACGATTGAGTTAATTTGAATAAAGTGATAACGATTTATAAACCGTCGCAATTTTTGTACAATCATCGTTATTATTTCAAATCCAGATGAGATTGTACTATTAACGGTTAATGCATGCGAAAAAAAAAAATAGGTCCATTTCATATTAACAGGATTAATTAACTTCAAATGTCATCCAAAACATTTGATAAAATTTTGTTTCTGACAATCCAGATAGTTCGATTTTACTTGATTTAGTGCACTTATCTATTTATAGTAATTAACAATGTTTTATTTCAGATTTACACTTGCTTCAATCAGTATGTTCTTTTAGATTAGGAGTATCAGAATTTTTAAATATCTTACACAGATACTTATCTGTGCTTTGTATTAAAGTATGTTTTGATGTTCAGTTACACAAAAAATCAATACTGAACTTCAAATTATAACTTGATGCCTGTCTAGGATACCTACAATAAGTGCATAACATTTCACAGGTAAGTAACTTATTTTCTTTTTAGGAATGAAACAGTTTTATGTAATACAAAGCGGTTTGACACATTGTGTTAATAACATAACATAGAGTTAATAATAATTTTTATTTAATGAGTACGTACTCACTAATTATGTAAAATATTAAATTTTTTAAATGAAGCAATCTTTTTTTACTGTCATATGAATTGTGTTATTGTAAAAAGAAAATTTACACTTCTGAATGGTAATAGGGCCAAATTAGTTTTTTTCGTCAATTATGACACTTCTCAGAATCAAATAATAAAGGCAATATTTTGCAATATTATATTTCTATTCTACCCACTGTTAAAATTTAGTTTTTTCTTGATACTGATTTGTGAAACTCGTGGGATTTTTATCATATGGTCGATGAAAGAATTTAGACTTTCAGAGCACTTTTTCAGATTTTCCCTGCAAGCGATCGAAGAATTATTTTTTTTTCAACATGACAGAGTTTTCATATGCGTTTAAATTTTTTAAATGATTTTTTCATTTATTAAGAAGGATATTGAATGAGCTTAGTACACCATCATGTTACAATACACACAAGCTAATGTTAAACCACTGAAAATATCCTTAATTATTTTAAATATATTTTTTTTTTTTGCATAGGAGGACATTGAATGAGCTTAGTACACTGTCATGTTACAATACTCACAAGCTAATGTTAAACAAATGACAATATCCTTAAATTTACGTTAACACTTTGGCTGCCACCCATTTTTCAAAATCTGTTCACAGGCATCGAATGCGTGACTTAGAGATCTGCACGGGCAGACCCGTGGCCCCAGAGTTGATTTCAGGGGGTGGTCCGGGGGGGGGGGACATTCCTTCCAGAGCAATGAGAGCTCCCCCCCGGGCCACCCCCTGAAATCAACTCTGGGGCGTGCAGATCTCTAAGTCACGCATTCGGTGCCTGGGAACAGATTTTGAAAAATGGGCGGCAGCCAAAGTGTTAAGGTGAATTTTTGATCAAAATCCGCAACTAAAGGATTTCTCTTTTTTGTCCAACAATCAACTGGCAAATTTCACAATTTTTTCTGATGACTTAATGACTATTTTCAGTTTTTTTTCATGCAACTGATTGACAAATTTTGCAATATTATATTTCTACCCACTGGTAAAATTTAGTTTTTTCTTGATACTGATTTGTGTGAGCTTAGTACACCGTCATGTTACAATACACACAAGCTAATGTTAAACCACTGAAAAGATCCTTAATTATTTTAAATGTTTTTTTTTTTTTTTTTTTTTTTTTTTTGCATAGGAGGACATTGAATGAGCTTAGTACACTGTCATGTTACAATACTCACAAGCTAATGTTAAACAAATGACAATATCCTTAAATTTACGTTAACACTTTGGCTGCCGCCCATTTTTCAAAATCTGTTCACAGGCATCGAATGCGTGACTTAGAGATCTGCACGGGCAGACCCGTGGCCCCAGAGTTGATTTCAGGGGGTGGTCCGGGGGTGGGGGAACATTCCTTCCAGAGCAATGAGAGCTCCCCCCCCCCCCAGGCCACCCCTGAAATCAACTCTGGGGCCACGGGTCTGCCCGTGCAGATCTCTAAGTCACGCATTCGGTGCCTGGGAACAGATTTTGAAAAATGGGCGGCAGCCAAAGTGTTAAGGTAAATTTTTGATCAAAATCCCCAACTAAAGGATTTCTCTTTTTTGTCCAACAATCAACTGGCAAATTTCACAAATTTTTCTGATGACTTAATGACTATTTTCAGTTTTTTTTCATGTAACTGATTGACAAATTTTGCAATATTATATTTCTACCCACTGGTAAAATTTAGTTTTTTCTTGATACTGATTTGTGTGAGCTTAGTACACCGTCATGTTACAATACACACAAGCTAATGTTAAACCACTGAAAATATCCTTAATTATTTTAAATGTTTTTTTTTTTGTTTTTTTTTTTGCATTGGAGGACATTGAATGAGCTTAGTACACTGTCATGTTACAATATTCACAAGCTAATGTTAAACCAATGACAATATCCTTAAATTTACGTTAACACTTTGGCTGCCGCCCATTTTTCAAAATCTGTTCCCAGGCATCGAATGCGTGACTTAAGAGATCTGCATGGGCAGACTTGTGGCCCCAGAGTTGATTTCAGGGTGTGGTCTGGGGGGGGGGCATTCCTTCCAAAGCAATGAGAGCCCCCCCCCCGGGCCACCCCCTGAAATAAACTCTGGGGCCACGGGACTGCCCGTGCAGATCTCTAACTCACGCATTCGGTGCCTGGGAACAGATTTTGAAAAATGGGCGGCAGCCAAAGTGTTAAGGTAAATTTTTGATCAAAATCCCCAACTAAAGGATTTCTCTTTTTTGTCCAACAATCAACTGGCAAATTTCACAAATTTTTCTGATAACTTAATGACTATTTTCAGTTTTTTTTCATGCAACTGATTGACAAATTTTGCAATATTATATTTCTACCCACTGGTAAAATTTAGTTTTTTCTTGATACTGATTTGTGAAACTCGTGGGACTTTTATCATATGGTCGATGAATGAATTTCGACTTTCAGACCACTTTTTCAGATTTTCCCTGCAAGCGACAAGGTACAAGTGTGCTGTTTTTTAAACATTTCCGCCCAGTGGCCCTTTTTATCTAGAATCAACACTAGGATAGTGATGATTCTAGAAAAAAGGACTGCTGTGTGCGAATTTTTAAAAAAGGGCACTCGCAGAAAAGAAGTGTTTAATCTAGGCGCCAGCAGGCAGTTTCTCACCACTAAATTTTATTAGTTCTCTTCACTTAAATTCTTACAAAAAATTTAAGTGAAATATTAGACAAAAAATAACAAATAAAATTTAGTGGTGAGAGACTGCCCATTGGCACCTAAATTTTTTTCTTGCATTCGTGTACCTTGTTCAAAAAAATAATTTGAATTGGTTTTCTTAGACTCCTTTTTTATTAGTGGTGTACCGAGTAGTACTTTGGCCGAGTACTCGGCCACTGACTACTCGACCGAGTACCGAATACCGAGTAGTTGTGTAATAAGAAAAACTTACTTTTATTTGTATGTGTGAAACTAAATTTTAATCTTGAATTATTTTATGAGGGGTTTTTGCTTAACTTTTTTTATATTTTGTACACATATTGTTAAATACTGAGTAAATAGTTTTATGAATTATTACATATATTATACATTGATATTCGAATAACTTTTTACTGATCAGTTTGAAATTCTTACAACTACTCGGTATTGGCCGAGTACTCGGCCAAAATTTCGCCGAGTACCGAGTACTCGGCAAATTGGCCGAGTATGCCGAATACTCAGTATTTACCGAGTACTCAGTACAACTCTATTTTTTATCAATAAAATTTTGCAATGTTTTCCTGTGACAGATTGAATTTTGCGATTTTTCCCCCATTTAATGTTATTATGCATTCCTTTTTTTTAAATATTAATATTCAATAACTATTTTTCAATTATCAGTTAATGTGACTTATTTAGCAGTTTTTCAGCTGCAATCGGTCGACAAATTTCACATTTTCTCCTGCCACCAACTGAAGAATCTTGTGAGTTTTGTCTCGATTGATGAATTTCACGATTGATTTCTGCAACAGGTTGACAAGTTTCACAATATTTTAAAGCGGCCGACTGAATAATTGTTCTGTTTTTTTTTTTTCAATAATGGTTGTTGGTTGTGTTTATGATGGCCAGTTATCAGCACGAGGGTTATAGGCCCTAACGGGGGGGGGAGTGCCCTCTGTAGGTGGTCTTTCTAAGGGAACTTAACCCGTATTTATGCTTGGAAAACCAAGGTCCGAAGAAAACTCTAAAAGATTAGGCCGACGGGCGCTATTGGGATCGAACACAGCACCTCCCGTCCTACCAGCTTCGAGAGCAGAACCTCTCGGCCACTGGTGGGGCTTTTCAATAATGGACTGGGGAATTTCATAAATCTTTTCATTGAGTGAGTAATGATTTTTGCAATTTTTTTCACGCTACCAATTCTCGAGTTTTGCAATATTTTATTTCTACTGATCGGGGAAATGTGCGGGAGCTTCCTTGCGATCGATTTGCAAAACTCGTGCAATTTTTTTAATATTGTCGATGGATGATTTTCGCAGATTTTCACCACGTCCGATCGAAGAATTTCATTATTTCTCTTACTTTTTGAACTTTTTTAATATTTTCATCCTTTTAGATTGGATTTTTTTACAGAGCCCTCCGATAAATGTCATTTATAATATATAAAAATTTCATAGAGAAGTGAGGGTGTATTCCAGGTGGTGCAACCCCCACTTTTCAAAATTTTGCCGACATCCCTCATGTAACTTGTTAGAAAGGCCCCATCACCACTTATTTATGTTATGCACATCCGGCTTTCCTCACCCGCTTTGCCCCCCCCCCCCTCCAAGGGGGAACTTTTCTAAATTTTGCCAACATGCCTTGTAACATATTGTTGGAAAGGCCTGTGAGCACTTATTCATGTTGTGCACATCCGGTTCCCCCCCCCTAGGGGGCACTTTTCTAAATTTTGCAGTCACCCATCAAGTGACATATTGTAGGAAAGGCCTAATACCACTTATTCATGTTATGCACATCTGGTTTCTCCCCCCCACTTTGTTCCCCCCTGAGGGGGCACTTTTCTAAATTTTGCTGACACCCCTCGTGTGACCCATCGCTGGAAAGGCCAATGACTACTTATTAAGATATGCACATTTGGCTTTCCTCCCCACACTTTGCCCCCTCCAAGGGGGGGCACTTTTCTAAATTTTGCAGTCACCCATCATGTGACATATTGTTGGAAAGGCCTAATGCCACTTATTCATGTTATGTACATCCAGCTTACCTCCCCCTCTTTCCCCCCTCAAGGGGGGCACTTTTCTAAATTTTGCAGTCACCCATTATGTGACATATTGTTGGAAAGGTCTAATACCACTTATTCATGTTATGCACATCCGGCTTCCCTCACCCCACTTTGCCCCCCCAAGGGGGGCACTTTTCTAAATTTTGCTGACACCCCTCGTGTGACCCATCGCTGGAAAGGCCAATGACTACTTATTAAGATATGCACATTTGGCTTTCCTCCCCACACTTTGCCCCCTCCAAGGGGGGGCACTTTTCTAAATTTTGCAGTCACCCATCATGTGACATATTGTTGGAAAGGCCTAATGCCACTTATTCATGTTATGCACATCCAGCTTCCCTCCCCCTCTTGCCCCCCTCAAGGGGGGCACTTTTCTAAATTTTGCAGTCACCCATTATGTGACATATTGTTGGAAAGGTCTAATACCACTTATTCATGTTATGCACATCCGGCTTCCCTCACCCCACTTTGCCCCCCCCCCAAGGGGGGCACATTTCTAAATTTTGAAGTCACCCATCATGTGACATATTGTTGGAAAGGCCTAATACCACTTATTCATGTTATGCACATCTGGCTTCCCTCACCTGACTTTGCCCCCCCCCCCAAGGGGGGCACTTTTCTAAAGTTTGCAGTCACCCATCATGTGACATATTGTTGGAAAGGCCTAATACCACTTATTCATGTTATGCACATCCGGCTTCCCTCACCCCACTTTGCCCCCCCCCAAGGGGGGGACATTTCTAAATTTTGAAGTCACCCATCATGTGACATATTGTTGGAAAGGCCTAATACCACTTATTCATGTTATGCACATCTGGCTTCCCTCACCTGACTTTGCCCCCCCCCCAAGGGGGGCACTTTTCTAAAGTTTGCAGTCACCCATCATGTGACATATTGTTGGAAAGGCCTAATACCACTTATTCATGTTATGCACATCCGGTTCTCCCCCCCCCACTTTGCTCCCCCCTGAGGGGGCACTTTTCTAAATTTTGCCGACACCCCTCGTGTGACCCATTGCTGGAAAGGCCAATGGCTACTTATTCAAGTTATGCACATTTGGCTTTCCTCCCCACACTTCCCCCCCAAGGGGTGCACTTTTCTAAATTTTGCAGTCACCCATCATGTAACATATTGTTGGAAAGGCCTAATACCACTTATTCATGTTATGCACATCCGTCTTCCCTCCCCCCACTTTGCCCCCCCAACGGGGCACTTTTTCTAAATTTTGGAGTCACCCATCATGTGGCATTTTGTTGGAAAGGCATAATACGACTTATTTATGTTATGCACATCCGGCATTTCTCCTCATATTTTCTAATAAATTTTTAAAAGGCTACAGTCAAACTGCAAAAAAAATGTAGTTGGGAGACTGCGGTGATTTGGCACAAATCCCTGCAGTTCTTTTGAAGTCGACATAACTATAAATTTACTCCGGTGAGTGTGTAGTTATCAACTACACATTTACTGCGGTTAATTTATAGTTATGTCGACTTCAAAAACACTGCAGGGATTTGTGCCAAATCACCGCAGTCTTCCAACTACATTTTTTTTTAAAGTTTCACTGCAGTTCATTTTTAGCTGGGTAGGGGCTCACTTAGAAAGAATTGTTTAAAATACACATGTGGGAGCCCAAAGGGTTAAATGTACGACTTTTTCAAATTTTATGATTTGTCGTATTACGTGTGGTATTCAGTTATAAGTATGCAAAATTTCAAGTTTCCAACATGTATAGTTTCTGAGAACGGGCTCAGTGACAGACGGACAGATGGACAGACAGACAGAGGAGCGAGACAAATAGGGTTTCGTCAGATGAACGAAACCCTAAAAACGGATATGTAAGTTTAGGTAACCTAAAGCAAAATAATTTCTTTCAATATTGAAATTAAGAAGGTGCAACGTATAAATCGAGAGATTTTTGAGGAGGTTTTGTATTTCTAATAAATTTTACGAAATAAAAACTTTAAATGCGCTTTCTGAAAACGTGATTTTTGTGAACAATCAGTTAAGGAAACAATCAGATGCTGCATGTTTTGCTCCGATTCAGCACTTGGCGCTTCTTTTGGCAAATTAAAATTTCTCCTAATAGACGTAATGTTAATGTAAAAATGGACGCCACCAGATGGGTAATTAATCTATTTTCACATTTTTTTTTATTCCTTAGTTTTATAGAGTAAACGAACTTCGTGCCAAATTTGAAATTTGTAGGTGCAGTAGATATATGAGATTGTTTTTATGAATGAGTGAGTCAGTCAGTCAATGATAAAATTATCGACTATCAGATGTTTTCAAATGTCGTTATCTCGAAAAACTAATTATGTGTTATTTATAAAATTTTAGATTCTAGGTAATTAGGGAGGCCTTATTACGTTTTTCGTATTACAAGTACGTAGGTCAAATAGATTTTGGGTAGTAGAGTGTCGAAATTTGGCGAAAACAGCTCGAAATGGTTCGTGCACTATAACACACGAGCATGTCAGAAGAACTTGGCTAACACACTGCCGTGTGCCTAGATTCACCAAGCAACATTCAATTTTAATTTAAATTTCCTCCAACAAAGTATTTGGCTGTCAATTTGCGGCAGATATCTATATTTTAATACTGCTGTATTGAATGCATGTTTTGAAACGAAATGTATTGATTCAAAATTTTGATTGTTTCTGAAAAGACAATGTAATCCCTTAAGCTAATATTAGAAAATTATTAAAATATCTCAATTTGTTGATTTTCTGCAATCAAGTAAACTCAGATAAACCCCCAGTAAGTACACAGGTTTACAGTGAAAGTCTATGGGAATTTGGCGAAATATTAGAGATATTGCCAAGGTGGCGTCACTTTTGGCGACTGATTTCGGTCGCCAAATTTGGTGATATTTCGCCATGTTGGCGAGAAACTTGGCGGTATTTGGCGACAGAACAGCGTCCCCTCCTACGGCAAATTAAAATTTCGCCTAATAGACGTAATGTTAAAGTAAAAATGGGCAACCCCAGGTGGGTAATTTATCGATTTTCACAATTTTTTTTAATTTTTTTCCTTAGTTTTATAGTGTAAACGAACTTCACACCAAATTTGAAGTCTGTAGCTGCAATAGATATACGAGATCTTTTTGATGAGTGAGTCAGTCAGTCAGTCAGTCAGTGATAAAATTATCGATTATCTGACATTTTCAAATGTCATTATCTCGGAAACTAATTATGCGTTATTTATAAAATTTGGGATTTTAGGTAATTAGGGTGGCCTTACTACACATTTCATATAACAAGTACGTAGGTCTCATAGATTTTCAGAAGTACAGCATCGAAATTTGACGAAAACAGCTCGAAATGGTTCGTGTAAATAACACACGGCTATGTCAGGCGAACTTGGCTGACACACTGCCGTGTGTCTAGATAAAGAAAAGGGGAGTACAATACTTGGTTTCTGGGGCTCTCACATATCTTCCACATCCATATCTTGTAAATTAGGCACAAAATATTGAGTCACAAATAGCGCAAAATTGAAATCTTGCGTGCATTTTGGAAACAAAGCAGTGCCGTGGAGGACATTTAACCGTTATGCTATATCGCAAATAACACTATGGTGTATACTTTATGAATCAATAAAAAATTAACAAATTTTAATTATATACCTATGTTTTATATCAAAATTGCTTCTGTCGTGAGATTTAGTACACCCTTTACTTTGAAATAAGCATAATTTAAAATCTTAGTTGTATGTAGCATACGCATTATTGATTTCTTCGGCTATTAACCATAGATGCCAACATCTCAAAATTATTCCGGAGTCTGATCCAAGACAAGTATGTTTTAAACCCCAAAAATGTATGAGGAAATGTGTCTCTTTTCTGTAAGAAACATTTTAGATTCCATTTTGAGATTTTTGTTTAAATAAAATTTCCGGTTGTAAACATGTTCTTCTTCTTCTTGGATCAGACTCCGGAATAATTGAGAGATGTTGGCATTTATGCTATTAAAGTTTGACAAGCGACTAATACGGAAGTACAGTAGAACCTCTTTTATCCGAAACTCTTTTAACCGAAACTATCGGTTAACCGACATCCTTTTTTATTTATTTTTTTATTATTATCACATTCTTTGTGTGCAAAATCCATTTTGAAAGCTTTTTTTAAAATTATGATATTCCTTGTGTGCAAGCGGTCCTTTCCGAGCCACGAGTATATATAAATATTTTCGATCCCATTTCTTAGAGTTCCTTTGAATTTAACTTCAGCTCCCATAGGCTGCGGACGAACAAATTAGCAATTTTGAAGCTTTTGAATGTTTTGAAAAAGGTCTGTCATGGCTGGAGCAGCAGAAACACTGTGATACTGGTAAACTAATAATATTTAAAATCTCCATGATAGCTCTTCAAAGCAAATGCAATCGAAACTGCGACAAACAAAATATTTTTTCAATCCCTTGTGATGCATGTAAAGGTGCTTAATTTCAAAATTAAAATTCAGGTAATTTATTCTTGTTTCTATTTTGCATTGCTTGATTTTTCTTAAGCACTTGTTACCATAATAAGAAATAATGCATATATTTCTAATTAATCTTAAAATTGAAGCATTCACGATTATTCGAAATTTTCGATTTTCCGAAAGGGAATCGGTCCCAATATCTTCGGATAATCTAGGTTCCACTTTATAACTTTTCATAAATTTCAAAGCTTTGTTTTAATACATAATTGGCGTTTTTGATATAAAAGTGATTTTTAATGTTGCTATTTGGCAATCTAAAAGAATATAAGAAATATAAAATATACAATAGATTTTTCAATAAAAAAGATGGTTGTTGTCTATGTTCTGTACTGGTAGTCCGGTCTCAACGGTGCGCAATGGCTAATTACTAAACCGTTAGTCATAGACATATAGTTCCAATTACAAAAATGTTTTAAATCAGGTAAAGAAATATTTTAAAAGCGATTTGAGTCAATAAAAACATTTCTTAAAAAACTACGAAATTTAAATTTTTATACGGTCCCCCGGTCCTATAAGTTATATTTAGTAAAATTTTTCTTTTACACTGACAAGTAATACAAACAAAGTTCCGTTATTCTACGATTTAAATTGACCGAGTACTAGCTGTTTAAAGTCCGAGCACATTTTTTGCTGCAAATTGGGGGTCATTCACAAATTTAGTCGAAATATAGTTTCGTCAGATATATTTAAAAAGGGTTGAGAGTAAAATTAACATTGCAATATAAATTTGAAATCTTTAATCATTCTGACATATTAATGCAAAATATACAATTTGTAATAAACATTTAAGAAGAAAGAAAAAACATAATTTTTGTAAAATAAAATGATGCTAAATTAATAGACTCAATTCTTTAGAAAATGATACGTATTTTAAAATATTATTAGATTGCACTAGCCTGCAAAAATTGGGTTATGTCACGTTTTTTAGCTTTTGATAATTGATTCTTTTATATTCTGTACCGCTGAACCCGAATTTGACCTTCATTTTAAACTATCACATCAGGATTTTTCGGAAATTGCAAATTTCAAAGTTAAAAAGTTCAAAGTTAAAATTGAATCTCCACTCCCATCTTATCGGACCACTCAGCTGTTTAGCTGTAAGAATTCCAGGATAAGCAAAAATATCGAATAAATTATTGAATAAAATAAAATAAAATAAAATATATTTTACATATGTTTTATAGCATGAGATTTTCGCTATATTTTAACTTATACACATTTGCGATTTGCAGAAAAATTCTAACGTGATGGTTAAAAACGAAGATCATTTTCAGATTCAGTGCTACGTAAAAGTACGTAAAAATCAATTATCAAAAGTTAAAAAAACACAACCATCTCCTCTATTTTATAGAATCCGATTTTTGCTATTCTTTAAATTTGACAATTTGTGAATTGTGAAATATCCTGACATGATGGTTAAAATTAAGGTAATTTTCGGATTCAATGCTAAAAAATGTATAAAAGTTAAAAAACGCAACAATCGTAGTCTTGTATTATCTAATCTAAAACTTTTTCTTAAACTTCTTGGCGGTAATCTATCCGAAATTTTTTGTGTTATCCTGTAAAATAAGTATAAATGGTAACCACCGAAAATCATAGTAATATTAGATTGTTATCGGATTTGCGCCAGTATGTAAAATGTAATCTCAATCGGATATTTAAAAGTGGGTTAAAGTTCGAGTACAAATTTTGAACTGGAAAAACATACACATACACGATCGTTGAAGTAGCATAAAAACTTATAAAGATAACATAATTTTTGTTAAAAGAAATCATAAAAAAATCAGTCTCAAATCCTGACAAAATAAAACATATGTTATTTTAGCCAATTTGAAACTTAATCGTAATACTTGTACGATTTTTTCAAAGCGCAGATACCCATGAAATAAGATCTTCGAATACTTTAAGCACTTGGTATATGACCCCTCAATGCCAAGCCGAACCCATTTGTTTTCAGAGCAGAAAAGTGGCATAAGTCATGCATTTTTAAAGTTTCATAACTCGCTCAATTTTAGAGGTATATAAATGGGACTTTTTTTGTCTTATTTGTCAGTATAATAGGAAAAAATTACTAAATATAACTTATAGGACAGGTGGACCGTATAAAAATTTAAATTCTGTAATTTTTAAAGAAGTGTTTTTATTGACCCAGATTGCTTTTAAAATATTTCTTTACCTGATTTAAAACATTTTTGTAATTGGAACTATATATCTATGACTAACGGTTTAGGAATTAGCCATTGGACACCGTTGAGACCGGACACCCTGTATACCGGGAAGTGTGTTCCGTAATCTACGATGCCCAGGTTGGAAACTCTGGTATTTTTAAATATTCCAACAAAATATGCAATAATTTAGTTCACTATATCTTGGATTCGAATGTAAATAATTAACTAATCAGGAATCCCTGAAACTTAATATTTGAGTATCTGTTAACTAGTTAAACTCTACTCAATAACATTTAAAATTGATAAAGCGAATGTATTTCTAAGTTAAATCTTAATAATGATAGGAAAGACTAAAAATATTCTTCGTCTTACTTTACTGATAAATTTTTTTATCGAACAAAAACAAAAACAAAACTGTTGCCAGATGTTAGAACAATACAGTTACAACCAGGTAAATAATTATATTAATGCAAGTGACTGATACATGGATGAAACAAAAAGTGAAAAACAGTCATTTTCGTAACACTATACGTCAATTTATTTACCATATAAATATAAAAATTCAAAAAATTTTTGCGATCCAATATATTAAAAGAATAGTAAATAGTAATTTAAGCCTTTTGATTGAAATTATGGAAGGAATCTGAAGAACTTTTAATGGTAGTAGATTTCAATATTTCTTGATCACATACGAGGTACATAATGGTAATGTAGAATCGTAAATAATTAGAGATATCGTTTAAGTAGGTTTATATGTAACCTGTATAAGATAAATAGAAATAATTACAAGGAACTTTGTTGATTTCCATTTGTGGCGATTGAAAACTGGAGATTTATTAAAAGGAAACATTAACATTTATTATTTATACATAACATTAAGATTGAAATGTTTTAAAACTTCAATCGTTTCTGGACGTAAACTTGGATACAAAGAATTCTTCTAAACATAGAATTCTCTTTTGACATATTTGTAAAATGTAGGTTAGTAACTTAGTAGAGAGTATATTGAAGATTATGAGTTTTTAATATATCAGGAGAGCTTATGTCTCTTTTGACACCAACAAAGTTTAATGAGTTAAGCTCTTTTTAAAGAAAAGTATTGACAGAGTAAATTTAAAGAGCGCTAGAATAAATGGCACCAAATTAGTAGTTAATTGATTGCTTTCAAAGATCATGAAGGCGGGGATGATATAGTGTTAGAGAAAAGCTTTCTTCTCATGTTTGAAAAAAGAAAAACACATAATCGCAGGTACAGTGGAACCCGGTTAAGACGCTCACGGTTAATACGCGATTCCGCATAATACGCGGATTTTTTCCGATCCATTGAACTTCGCTCATAAGGCTAATGTAAAAAAATCCCGTTTAATACGCGAACGTCTATGACGCGATCCCGCTTAATATGCGATAAATTTTCGGTTCTTTGAGGAAAAAATTACGCTTAAGACGCGAATTCATTGATCAAGATGCGAATTCCTTCTCTTTTCTCGAGTGTTACCGATTTAGAGGATTTTTATTATTCAAATAAAAAACAATGTTTCCGAATAATAATTAATTTATTTAACAACAGATTAATTAAGGCGAAAATTACTAATCGGAAATAGTGGTAGATGTTTGAATTAAAAAAAAATCCGCTAAATTAGCAAAACTGCAATTCTTCTTTGATCCCACCTCCTAACATTCTTTGTCTTTCATCTTCAAAGATTTAATATTATTTTCCTTTCTGTTAAAAAAATGAGTCTGGTAGGAAAATTATTTTTGGTTGCAACGCATTAATCGGCAATATAGTTATGTTGAAATCTATATTTATTTTCCGTTGTTATTCCAGTTTGTCCTATAAAAAGAAACAATGCGGATTCAACAAAGTGAAATACAATTAAATTTCAATCTGAATATATGTAAAAGATACAATTTTCAACCGTAAACGTATAAATAAAAGCTCTGAAGTTCATTTAGGTGATTAAATGTGTAAATAAGCCCAATTCCTGCAACATTATAGAAATCACGTTTAATACGCGATCCCGCTTAATACGCAACTTTTGATCACTCCTTTGAAACGCGTCTTAACCGGGTTTCACTGTATTAACTAAAACTTGCAGGAAATTAAGTTTGTTAGATTTCATTTAACTAGATAGTAAATTGAATATGAAGATCGAAAAGATGGACAAATTTAGAAATAGTGGAAAGCTCAAAAGGTTTTTCGACTTAAAAGAAATATTGTCAGACTCATCGAGAAGATTCGTAAGAAAATTTTTATAAGTAGACAAAAATGTGTATATCACAGTGTGCTTTACGGGTGCAAAGTCTAGCGTATCACAATCGTCCGCAAACTCCGGGATCTGGCATGTAAAGAGAGCGATGGTTGTTTACAGGTTCGACACCATCTCTCGTAAAACAAAAGTATCGTCAATATACCACATCCAACACTTAAGATTTATCAAATCAGCCTACATATTCAGTTGACGTTTGAGATGAAACATTCTAATAAACTTCCTTTACTCGATATCTATGTTACTAAATTCTTTTACTTTTACCGGACTGCCAAGAAGAGTTATGTGTTTCACGCATATCTGGGTATGTGGATTTCTTTATACACTTGAAACATCCCAACGGCTGGATGGATTTTAATGAATGAGGTCTCTATCATTTTTCATCGATTTGTCTTAACCATCCGATGGTTATAGGGTAGATTTTGTTTTAATAAATTCAAAATGGCAGCCGTAAAATAAAAAATGTCGATAGAGACAAAAAAAAAAATTCGCACTATATTGAGTAGCATATTATTGGACATGTCTCTCAAAATGAAGACGATGTTTCATTGACTATTTTACAGTCAGAAGCTCCGTTTAAATATTAAACAACCTGGAAGTTGTGTAGGCAAGATCTCTAGCTTTACTGCAACTCTAACCTTCATAGACATCTATAGGTCTTTTTAAAACAGTGTTTATAGACAGGAACTAACAATTAAACGCAACTTAAAAGTCATCAATACAAGTAGATAAACAAATAGGTAAGTAATAAATGAAATAGTTTCACATTGATGAGAAATAATTAATTAGTTCGTTTTTTACGCAGTCGGTTTTTTTTTTATTTTTTTAATTTAATTTTTACTTGTTCCAATACGGATTTTTTGCAAAACCTTTCACTGTCTCTAATAAGTATCCCCACATCCGTATATTCAAGCTGATCATATAGTTAATCAGTTAATTGGTACATTTTACGTATATCCTCTTGAGACCCAAGCTCGCATTTTTCGTGCAAATTTTACTATTTTTAGGATTAAGGCTTTTTATACCAAGAAGACCAAGTAAATACCAAGAAGAAATTTAAAAGAAATCAAAATGAGTTTATTTAGAATCTTAGAACGTTATCTTTAATTATAGTTTCTTAAAGTATTTTTACTAATTAAATATAATTAAATTTATTAATTGAATTATAAGTAGTATACTAACAGAAAAATAATACCAAAAATAGTTATGATTAAGAATAAAACATAATAAAGACTTAATTGTTTATATTTACCAAATGCTGCACAACAACAACAACAACAACAAAAAATCATTGAAATCCAAAATTTAACACTGTCAATTACTTATTCAGAACAAGCATTTTATCAATAAAATTATACATTTTTATGATAATATTTTAATATTTTTTTATTTATTTAAGAATATATATTATCTACTTCGGTATCTATTATTTGTTTCAATACTGTGTTGATTTTTAAGTAAAAACTAATGTCTCTCTTCAGTATACGAAAAGAGTCTAACATGAATAAAAACAACTGATGAAGACCCAATGTCCAATAGAATGGACATTTAAAAAAAAGTTGTTTATTCTCTAAAATATACATTAGATTACTTTAACTGCGATGTCATTTCATTCTTACAACTCTTAACATTAGATGTATGTAACGTTAGTATCAAAATACTTAAAAAAAATATTTAAAAATAGCGTTAAAATTGTCTGCTTAATTTCAACAGTCTTTCTCTTGTTGCCTGCCACTTTCAAATGATTAAAATACATATTTAGTTACAATTTTTTTATTATTTCGGCGTACAGATAGCAGCACCAGACTATCTAGTATAATGGACAGCAAGTATTTACAAGTTCCGACTGAAATTAAGTATTTTACATAAAAAATAAAAATGTCCAATAGAATGGACGCGGGTCTCAGGAGATTATAAATCCCTTATATTTTATTTATCCTAAATAATTGCTTCACACTGTAAAAAAAGCTGTAAATCCTCAGATGCAAGGTTACGGAAATCTGCATGATTATTAAAATTTTATATGTACTCTGTGCGAAGAAAAATATAAATCTACAAACTAATTTTTGTAAAGCTACAGATTTGTGTAGCTTTACAAAATAATTTAAAAAAATTACAGTAATCTTACTAAAATTTTATCTGCATCCCTGGTCGCAGTTTCATAAAAAGTCCTTGGCATCCTAGTTTTCTAAAACATTCTTAGTAAACTTACAGATTTTTTGATTTACAGTGCAAACGTGTATCTGTTACATGAATTTTGTTGTTGGCGTTACATAAAAAGTTCTAAGAATCCAAGTTTCCTACTAAAAGTTTAGTAGTTTTACAGAATTTTTTTACAGTGCATATCCTAATGTGAATTACTTTATATCTGATATTGCCAAAAATGGTTCAACTCTTCTGTTAAAACTAAACATATTGATTAAAATCTTTTCGTTTTTCTATTCATTTTATGTTTCAAATTGTCTGAAGTTAAAAAACTTCAATTTTGATAATATTTTAAAACATGTTTATAAACTTAAGCTCCCATTTATAACGTCTTCTGTCCCACATCTCATCAAATGAGGTTTATATAATATTCTTTGTATTGCGTCCATTTATATTATAATTGTTAAATTCAAAGGAATATCGGAACCTGTTTAAAAGATTATTCCTTTAAAGTCTGTAACAAAATTTTGAAATCTTTAATCGTTAAGCATTCGTTGAGATTCTGACTGCAGCTTAAATTTTCAAACACATAAAGTTATCCTTAATAATTGCTCCATATCATAATGTGGGAATTTCGTAAGAACTTTTGAATCAGACTGAATGCCTCCGACGTTGTATTCTGTTTTCGAGATTAAAAAGGAAAACGAGCCTTAACGAAGCTGTGTGAAGTGAAAATGCAGAAAAAGTAAATAGAACGAAAATGAGTTCGACGACGCAGGTTTTGTTAAAAAGGAACAGAACATTTTTCGGTGAAATAATATAGAATATTTAAACGACGTAAGAAAATCTCAGAAATATTCGACGGTGCTAAATAAATTAAGCCAACGTTGTTGCTTTTTAAGCTAAATAGAGATCGAAAAGAGTGCTTTTTAACTGTATTTTTGTTTTGTCTTCGTCTTAATAAATGTCAGTGTTCGTCTCAGAAGTGAGTTATGATTTATAAATAGAGCCACATCCTATAAAGTGGGTTCTTATACGAGGCAAAAACACACAATGAACGATTAAGTTAAGTTACGAAAACAAATTTAATGGCATTTGATTACAATAAGTTCTCAAAACATTGATCGACAGCTGTTATGCACGCAGTACAACGGCGAAGAACAGATTGGCGAATTTTCTGAAACACACCAGGATATCGCGAACTTCTCCTACAGTAGCCGAAAGCTTGGCGACAAGTTCTTCTGCGGATTCAATGGGAGTCTTATACACAAGAGCCTTTAGCTGTTCCACAAATAAAATCGAGACAGGAAAGATCTGGCGAGCGCGGTGGTGCCTGGCGTGTTTCAGAAATTCGCCTATCTGTTCTTCGCTGTTGTACTGCGTGCATAACAGCTGCCGGTCAATGTTTTGATCACTTATTGTAATCAAATGCCATTAAATTTGTTTTCGTAACTTAACTTAATCGTTCATTGTGTATTTTTGCCTCTTATAAGAACATAACTTTTGGCATCCTCTAACATTTTTACGTTTAGTTTTCGACCATGCATTCTTTGATACAAAATGTTTGTTTGGGTGTGTACTATCACCTCTTAAAATTCTTCCCATCTTTTTTGAATCACCCTGTATATATTTTGTCCTCATTGTTCTCATGTTGTCATCTTCTGATTGACTGATTGCTCTCTGTCTTACTAGTTAATGTCTCCTGTTTTCTTATTGAATGATTGTCTCAACCTCCTCCTTTTTGTTCTATGGAAAATTTAATTCGAGTTGTCGGTTTCTAAATATTAATGATAAATTAACATAATTCCTAATATGAAAAGTTTTTTTTTTCATTACAACGCACAATTATCAGTTTATCTGAAAAAAAAAATGTCAAACATTATACACCAAAATTCGCTATTTTTATAGTTTAGATGAAATATACTATTAATAATATACAAATGTTAACGTTTAATTATAATTTGGGAATCTAAAATGATCAACTTTTTCTAAACAATATGTTATTCACGAATTTATGTCTCGCTTCTGAATTACTAATAAGTATAAAAAGAAGCTCAACAAACGTAACATTTAAACAAATTGTATTAACAATTACGTTTAATAAAATGCTGTTCAATAAATACATTAAATAATGTTTACAAAGCTTTGAATTTTATTAAAAGTATCTTTGAGCTAATTAACACGCGCTTGTTACTCCTTTGAATGAAATTTACTCACAATATTTAATATAATATTAGGTATAAGTAACTCAAAGAAACTTGCTGCAAACAAAAAAGATATATTTTATCTTTTATTCGTTAGTTCGTGTATATTAATCAATTATTAATTGGTCTTAGTTTCACGATAAATTATTTAAATATTAAAAGTTTTTAAATACTCATGCTAAATTAGATACAAGAACACTAAAATTATTATTCGATATATTTTCATAGTAATTACATGTATCTCATAAAATTTTACATTGCTTCTGAATTGATTCTTAAGCATTAATACGAATTTAACACAACATTCAAACAACAGTACAAGAAACTCAACTTTCAAATACAAATTCAATTAAAAATTAAATTTATTCAAATACTATTGAAGCAATTCTTTAAATGAATATTTATACAGAAGAAAAATATTCAACTTCTGTTAGAATTTGTTAATACATGCCAGTTATTTCCTACAAGAAAATTAATCATAATAATTAGAGTAATATTTGAAATTCGATAGTTTCTCTGAGGAATCACATTTCCATTTTAAGCATAGGTTGTAATATTTTATTTCTCATAAAAATATGTATCAAGTACTAATTTAAGTTCCTCCGAATTTGCCAATTATCATATTTTGAAACGAAATCTGCATGCAATTTTTGAGAAATGCTAGATAAATCAAGTATGAATAAATAAAGGAATTTAGGAAGTTAATTTGTAACATTAGTATGTTACAACTTTGAAAATTTGCCAAAATAATGAAATATTCGATGACAAATTCCTGTTTTGTAAGTAGTTCATTGAAATTGTAATGCGTGATTAACATTGCATAATATGTACTTTTAACCGTAATAATTAAGAATAAGATAATAAGTACAGTAACACCTCGGCTTACGTCAGCAATTTGTTCCAAGACTAGCGACATAAGTCAAGGTACATAAGTCAAGGTATACGAGGGAAAAGGGGTAAGTAATGAAAATTCTATTGTACTTAGGGATTGTGTTACATAGCAAAAAAATGCGTTTGCAATACAAGAATTTGCAATAAATCAATAAGTTGCTAACTTGCAATGTATTGTTCTTCTAGCTTTCCTGTTTAAGTCTTTGAGCATGTGAAAAATTCTTGCAATGAAGTTTGAACCGATAAATGAGAAATATGAATATCAAATTCACAATATATATCTTTACTTAATAGGTGCAAAATACATGTTAAAACATTTTAAAAACTATCAAGATGTTAAAACATTGGAGTCATATGATGTTTAAAATCCGTGCGCTTTCGACTAAACCATTAGTCGTCATCAGGGAAAAGTCACTGCTGGATGAAAGACAACTGCTGGTTAAATACCAAAGTTCGAAACCAATGAACCACAAACAGGAGGGTGATAAGGAAAGAAATAGAGGAGTAGCTAACCTTAAAAAGAGAGGGGGGAAGTATTAAGTAAAGATATATATTGTGAATTTGATATTCATATTTCTCATTTATTTTATTAAGGTGAATCTTTCGTTCAACTTAAAATATGGTTTTCTATATTTATTTATTTTGAACCGATATATTTTTCTTATTTTCTCTCAGAAGGTCTTTGTAACAGTAGAATAAGTTTTCGAAGTTTTTTCTACCCGTTCCTATATTTTGCCTGCCTGAGTACTGCGTCTGAAAACTTTGCTCGCCAGTACTTTGTTTCTTTAGTTCCATAAGTTTGTCGATGGTTAATTCCAGATAAGGGAAATTTATGTGTTCAACATCATCTCCAGCAACGATCTCTAGTTGAGTTCTCTTCCATTTTCGGCGATTTCAAGAGAAACACAGAATCACAGGATGTTTTTTTAGTCACTGCAAAGGAAAAGGAGCACTGTTTGTTCCCAGCGTTTCTCACTGTTTTTTGCCGAATTTCACCCTATGAATTCCATATGACGGCGAGTGCATCTCAGATGTTCAATTGCTTCCAAAAGTCTTCAACAAAGTTCAAAGTGCGTCTGAATTAAGGTGGGTTTTTTTTCCCTGGTTAGACGACGTAAATGCGGAGTGATGTAATTCGAGGGGACGTAAGTCGGGATACTAATGTATTTAATTTTAGAACAACTAAAACGTTATATCTTTAATTGTAATAATAGTTCTATTAAATATATTAGTTTAATATATATATATATATAAACATACAATGTATATTATAAACCCAGAAATATGTCATATTATTCTAAGAATAAGTAATAATTTTAAATGAACAGTGAAAACATAAAATTGCTGTGGAAAAATAAATCATATATTTCTAACTAGAAAAGTTTTATGCCATTCCAATAATCATTTCTTTATAATAACTTTTCGATATAAATAAATATTATTAAGTGCCAATTTTGGTGGATATTGCGTTGTGTACCGTTCAACATCAAGCTTTGGAAATTTTGAGATACATAAACTAATTCCCATTGCATACTTGTGATTTATTAGAACATTCATTTCCAAAAATTTATAAATATTTGATTTTTTGTACATAAATCAGAAGAAATTATAGCGAACATGGAAATATTAAGCATTCTTTTAATGACAAATTTACATGTTTTTGGAATGTCTTAAATACGATTTGACTATACTTGGATATCTGCCAAAATTTATGTTATTCAGTATGTGACATATAGTATTTTGGGGCTGCACTGTCTCAAGCACTAAGATGCGGAATTTCATTAAACTTCATATTAAGTTATACCTTGACATTGATTGGTACTTATTAGGTTTGGGTGTATATCGTGCAACATGTGACGCTACTATGCTGTATTTATCGCAATTTACGTGATAACTATACATCAAAAAATAAGGTACGGAATTTCATTAAATGCCATATTCTCTTAGACCTTGACATAAATTGATTTTGATTAGGTTGAGGTGTATATAGTCTAAAAGTTGACGCTTACCATGATGCCTTTTTTACGTTTTCGAGTACAGCTGTATTTCAAAGAAATAATTCATGTTTTGATGAAATGGAATTCACGTTTCATAAAAACTTCATATTCTGATAGAACAGTACATGCACTATATAGCCATTAATGACCGGCAACTTTCGATTTTAGACATTTTGTCGAATATTTAGAAATATACTTAACAGATTCTTCTGGAATATCAGGATTAAAAAGAACAGGTATGACCTCATAATAAGCAATGTCGATTTGTCAAGTGGGGTTATTAGGGGGGGCAACAAAAAATGAAAGAAAAAAATTGTATTTGGGATTACCCTGTAAAATAAAATGTACGAAATGATCTATCGCTACCGGATATAAATAAACAGATATTGTGCAATATGTGTATTCTACTGTGTAATAATAGCACGTATATTAATAGATATATAGTGATTTATTTAAAAAAAAACTTTTGAAATTCTTGCATGTTTTTTGCTTATAACATGCAGGGTTTTCAACCAAATTTAACGCCGGTTTCAGAAAAAAATTGACAAAATATAGTAGAAACAATATAGTGCAGTTGGAATATAAATATATTAAATATTTTAGGAAATATGAGCAGTTGTATGAAATAATTTTTATCTGCGCATGGGCGAACGATAACAAGGATCATTTTACGTAATTTAATAATCAACTATATGGAGCAACTTATTAAAAATATCTAGTCAAATATCGTAAAAATTCTAAAAGATATCGGCGTTATAGTGAGCAAATTTTTAATTGTTCTCTAAAAGCAGCTGATTGATAAGGGATTTTACACAAATTGTCATTTTTTATTAACTGACTTTCAGAAAAAAAGTTAGTATTTAGCGACTATCATCGAGTAGATTTGGAAAAAAATGCTTCGATTTTGATACTTCTTTTGATCATGGTATAGGCTCTTTCTGGTGGTTATCCAAGAAGAACTAAAACATCAATAAAAAATGAAAATTTAAAAAAAAATTAAAATTAGAAATGACAATTTGTGGAAAATCCCTTATCATTCAGCTGCTTATAGAGAACAACTAGAAATTTGCTCACTCTAAAGCCGATATCTTTCTGAATTTTTACGATATTTCACTAGATTTTTTAATGAGTTGCTCCATAGAGTTGACTATTAAATTATGTAAAATGATCCTTGTTACCTTTCGCGCATGCACTGATAAAAATTATTTCATGCAACAGCTCATATCTCCTAAAATATATAATATATTTATATTCCAACGGCACTATATTGATTCTACTATATTTTATCAATTTTTATGAAACCGGCGTTAAATTTCGTTGAAAACACTGTGAAGAGAATGTGATAAGAAAACAAATGCAAGAATTTTTTAATTTTTTAAAAATAAATCGCTATATCTCTATTAATATACGTGCTATTCTTGCACAAAAGAATGCACATATTGCACAATGTCCGTTTATTTATATTCGGTAGCAATAGATCAATTCGTGCATTTTATTTTACAGGGTGATCCCAAGTATTACTTTTCTCTTTGATTTTTGTTGGTCCCCTAATTGCCCCCCTTATCAAATCAACATTGCTAAATATGAGGTCATACCAGTTCTTTCTATTCCAGAAATTTCAGAAGAATCTGTCAAGTATATTTCTAAATATACGACAAAATGTCTAAAATTTAAAGTTCTTGGTTATTAATGCCCATATAGTGTATATAGATGTCGACTATACTTGGGGATCGAAGAAGTTGATAGTACTGAATATACTGCGTACGTTATACTTCCACGACAAGAAGAAGTGCGTTGGCTGTTTTAATAAAATATCTCTCGGTATCTGTTTTCTTTTCAAAATTTTAATGCGAAAACGGTTCATTGACTAAATGGTACTGATTTAAGTTAAAATTTTAACTATTATGATATGTATAGATTAAATTTATACAAAAATTTATTTATTCGCTTTGGCGAAATTTTAGCGCTAATAAACATATGTTGTACAAAAATTGCAAACCTATTACAGATAACGTTCCTCGCATCTCCCAATTTCAAGTGAGTTAAGAGATAATTACTTGAAGTTTGTGATTTTTAATCTGCAATACATATACATTTTTTTATTTTTGAAACTTTTTTAAAATACTGAAATAATTTTTGTGGATTTGAACTTACCGGGAAATTTTACCTCAAATACATACCAAGCATGACAATAAAATACTTTTTTAAAAAATGCAATGAAAAGGTATTTATATATAGTGCTGAGGTTGTAAATAAAAAAGTTGAAGAAAGTTATTCCACTCAAACATGTGTTTCTAACGGAAAAATCGAGTCAGACTTATTTAACAGAAACATAGGCATATGCAGGGGCTAGAAGGGGGGGGGGGTCTAAACTTTGAAAAAAGTAAGAATTGTTAAAAACATTACTGTTCAGTATTTTGTTTTATATCCTCTTTTCGCTTTAAATCCTGGTAAAAATTTATTCCTAAATATTAAATACTATTTAATTGTTAAATTTCTAAGTTACTTTTTATTTGCATATGTTTTCTAAATTGTCTTGCAAAGGATTTTGATTATTACTTTTATTTTTAAATTTCATCTTTATTCCTTACATTCCTTACATTTTCACCTTATTTCATGTTTACAATCTATATTTAAAAAAGAGAAACGCTGCTAAGTTACAGACCACAGTCCTATCCGTTCTAAAACCTTGTCCCTCCATGTGTTTCGTACTGCCGGCGTTCGTATAACGTTCTACTACTTATACCTATAGGAAATATTAAAAAAATTACATAATTATGCTATTTTTTTAATAATTAATTGTTTTTCGTGGTCGATTAATTGTTTTTCGTGGTCAATTAATTGTTTTTCGTGGTCGAAGGTAGATACTTTGAACACCCTCCCCCCCCCCCACACACACACACACACAAACACACCTTCATCCCTTCCAGACAAAATCCTGCATTTGCTGACATACAAAATAACATAAAACATGCAATCATTCAGGGCACCATGAAGCGAATGCCCAGTAACTGGTATTCATTCGCAATTTATGTAACATTTTATATGTACATACATGGTGTCCAGCGAATAAGACCCTGATTTCAAAATTAAATATCTCAAAAACAGAGATCAATAGAATTATGCGGTAAACGGTTTGTTTATTAGCTAAGCTGTAAAAATGTTATACACAAGTTTCAAAATTTAGTTGAAAAGACCGTTAACAGATGGCGCTATAATCGCAATACTTGTAAACTGAGCTTCGAAGTCCAGAACACTAGCGTCTCATTCCTAGACGGCTTCCTATGGAAGAACGAAAATTGGGAAAGAGCACTTTTCGCTGGGGTGATGGGCAGAAGTGGAGACATCTGGTCACAGAATTATTGCATCAGCTTCAATTTTAGAGAATTTCAATTAATAGAATTTTCAATAAAAAATTTAGCAATCATTATATAAGAACTTGTTAAAATATTTTATTTGGATAATGTGCAGAAGCGGAGACATCTGGTCACAGAATTATTGCATTAGCTTTAATTTTAGAAAATTTCAATTAATAGAATTTTCAGTAAAAAGTTTAGAAATCATTATATAAGAACTTATTAAAATATTTTATTAAACTAAATTTTTAATGCCATATAATTATTTAAATCAAAATGCATATATTTAGAAAAATAATATCGTACTTTTTATTTATTTTTTATATATTTAAATCACGCCATAATATTTTGGTATTATTGTTTATACCTGAATTATTATAAAGAAAAATGTAATTTTGCACTTTTCATTTACTTTTAAATCACGGCATAATACTTTGGTTGTAGCACTACACATATATTTCTTTTCTTTGTAAACAAAGTTTTAGAGACAGAAATTATGCATTAAATTATTTCTTTTTTAAAAGGAATTGTTGATAAGTCATATCATCAACTTCAAAGCAAAAGTATTTTGGATGCTGCATTCCTTTCCAACACTTCGGATCCTGCCGCTAGAAGCTGCACCCTATTTCTCTGCTCAGTGATAAAAAAAATTGAAAACGAGTTTTTAAAATTAAAATTTTTTTTTAAACTTAATTAAGTTTTTAAAAATAGAAAATTTGTATTTTTTCATTCAAACTAGTCTCTACAATTAAAAAAAATTATTTATGAATCATTGTTATAAATGCTCAATGATTTTTAAAAAAGGGGTTTCTTTTAGCTTAATTAAATTTTAAAACCAGAAACTTTGGATTTTTTTATTCAATATATTATCACAGTTTAAATAAATATTAAAAAGTAAAGATTTCCATTTTTTTTCAAATCTTCCTCTACTTGGATTGGATTCCACGATCTACCAATTAAGAGAGAAAAGATATACCACAGAGATACTGGTATCAGGACCGAAGTAGCTTATAACAAAAATTGAAACAAATCCCAATTCTGTCAACATATGACTCCGCTTCTGCAAATAAAATATTTTAGTAAGTTCTTATATAATGATTGCTAAATTTTTTATTGAAAATTCTATTAATTGAAATTCTCTAAAATTGAAACTGATGCAATAATTCTGTGACCAGATGTCTCCAATTCTGCCCATCATCCCAACGAAGAAGTGGTCCTTCCCAATTTTTGTTCTTCCGTAGGAAGCCATTTAGGAATGAAACGCTAGTGCTCTGGACTTCAAAACACAATTTATAGATTACAGCGCCATCTGTTAGCGGATTTTGCAACTAATTTTTGAAACTTCTGTATAACATTTTTACAGCATAGCTAATAAACAAACCGTTTACCGCATAATTCTATTGATCTTTGTTTTTGAGATATTTAATTTTGAAATCAGGATCTTATTCGCTGGACACCCTGTATTTAATACGTTTGTTGAATGTTCTTTCGTTCACGTAATTTTAGATCATTTTCACTTTAGATTTGTTTTCCTTTTTTCATTCAATATTTTTAAATATATCTTAAACGGAGTTTCAGGAGAGATGTCCCTCTCTAACGAGAATGAAATTATTGTTCAATGGTCTTTTCTTTTCTGATTCGTTCTTTCTTTTTCTATATTTCTTTCTTTCTTTTAATGCCAGTAGAAATTTATTTTTGAACATTTACATTTTTTTATCTGTTAAATTTTTAAGTACATTTTTAAGATATATTGTGCGCATGTTTTGGTTAATTAAAATTATAATTTTAACTAATATGATTATAGTCTTTAAAAAAAATGTGGTTATGGCTCCTGACCAAAATCATATCAGTTCTAAAATATTTCCGCTGCTTGGATTTTGTGCTGCCGCACCCATTCAACGAATTGCTATTTATGGTTATAGGCAATATTAGAAAAATAATTCCATAATTATTGCTAATACAGGACAGAAGTTTCAGCATGAATATGGGATTGACTTACAAATAAAGGAAAAATATTGATGATAAAAATAAATTTAAAAGTTTATTTTACATAATTTTATAATGTATACATGCAGTAATTTGTTTCCCTATAGATTTTTTTCATTCTTACATTTTATATTTTAAAATATTCTTAAACGGGGTTTCGGGAGAGTCGACGCTCCCTAACGAAAAGGAAATTACTGTTGAATTATCTTTATATATATATATATACATATATATATATCCAAAAACCAAACCAAAAAATTCGAAACTACGGAACTGATCCAACAATAAATAAACTAAACCAAATGACAACTACAAAATAACTAAAAACAACTAACTTTAAAAACAACAAACTTTAAAAACAACATACTTTAAAAACGGCAAACTTTAAAAACATTAAAACTAAAACCAGAAGAAATTGAAACCATGGAGACAGGCCGGCATGCACTTGCGACATGCAACTGCGGGGTTAAAACCAGTTTTTATGTGCACAACTTATATATATATATATATATATATATATATATATATATATAAGCGCCTTATTTTTCATATAGCAAATTTTTAAATGAACATTTTACCCTGCATGTTTACGTATGTTGATGAGATAACTTTGTATCGTAATGTGGATAATTCAGGTATTCCAGTGATTTTCATTTTTTGCTGAGTAAAGTTAAAGGTTTTAAATTTTTTTTGTCTTAACAGTTTGTTTTCTCATCTTAATTTAAAATATGAAAAGACTTTATATAAAATACAAATATGAATTCGAGTGGTTCTTCAAAATTGCATATGGAGCAACGTTAGATGTCTATTAAGTGTTATTTTCATATCACTTTAAACCTGATTACAAAACACATTTGCATTAGTTTTAAAAAACATTTCTCACCGAAAATATATGACTCCTTTACGAAATAATAAAAAGTTATAAGCGATGTTAAATTTTCTAAAAAATAACCCCCCCCCCCTTTTCCTATATCCATAAAATCACCCTATTAATTAACAATATTTTAAAACTCAGCTGCTTCCTCTTGTACTGGAAGACTGCCATAGCTATCCCCATCCTTAAACCATTTAAGCCCCCGGGTCTTGCTACTAGTTATCGCCCCATTTCCCTTCACAACTCGCTCAGTAATTTAACTGAGGTTTTCATTGCAAATCAAATTTATGCCCATAGTGATCTCAATATTATTATGAAACCAGTTCAATTCGGCTTCCAGAAAGGAGTTTCGGCCCCCACCAAGCTTACCGACTGGTGGAACATATCACTACTGGCAAAATTTCTAAAGAACTTCCCAAATATAGAAAAGCATTTTATAAAGTTTGTAATATTGAGCTAATTTACAAACTTATTAATTATGATTCCACCCCCCCCCCACCTCATTAAATAAATATATTTTTACTTGTTTGATAGAAATTTCAATGTAGGGGTTAAAGATCAATGTCCCAGAAATATTTTTTATTTTTTCAACCTCCCTCAAGTCAGGTCTTATTCTTTTTATTTTATTTATTAATGATATGCCTTCTTAGCCCCACACCTCGTTAGCAAAATACGCCGACGATCCGTGTGTTTTTTCTGTTACCAAAATCGTAAATATGCCATAAGGGCAATTACCAGGCATATAAAATTACTCTCCACTTGGTTTAACAAATTGAGAATCGACATAAATATTAGTAAAACTCAAGCTATTTTATTTTTTAATCTTAGACAGGCGACCCTTTATAAATTTAAAATTAAATATAATAATACCGAACTGCCTTGGTCCTCAAGTTCTAAATATCTGGGTATTATTTTAGACCAGAGACTCACCTTCAAATAAAACATTCACACTACGCGAAATAAGTTTCGAAGTTGCTAAAAATAAGTTATATACCCTTCTTGCTCGAAACATTGATCTTTCTATTAAAAATAAATTGCTCCTGTACAGTTCGTATTTACATCCCATTTTAACGTACGGGTCAAAAATTTAGTCGTATGTAGCTAAGAGTCACATCAAGCTGATCACTCAAACTCAAAATGGTACTATCCGTTTAATTTATGGTGTGCCTTATTATGTCAGAAATTATCATTTATATAAAGAAATTAACTTTCCCAGGCTCAGTACTTTTATCCTGCACTTAAATATTAACTTTCATCTAGCATTAGAAACTTCTGATAACAGTGCTTTGAATACTTTACCAACACACGACATTTTCGACCCAAAATAATCGCAAGCGTCCTAGCATGGGAATTATTTTAGATACTCTTATTTAATTTTGCTATTTAATCATTTTATTAATTGGACTTTATACTAACATCTGCATTTCCCACTTTCTTTACTGTCAGACTGCAGTTGCAGTCAAGACCCCGCCTTTGGCTCCTCCTTTTTCCTCCGTAGCTTATATAAGAGGACGATTCTGCTGGCGCTAGCTTAGTCTGTCTCCAGCCCTGACATGCGGTGTACAGCGGGTGGGCCGGTTCTTATCAGAACCTGGGCGTTAGTCGAATGGTTGCACCCGGCACTACTCCGGCGTTCTTCAACGTGTTTCGTGAAGCTGCTTCCCTAATGTTACTTTTTCAAGTGAAATTAGTGGAAAGAAATTATACTAATACAAGTGAATTATATCAACATATTAAAGTATCTTTACACTAGGCCGCAAATGAAGCATTGGGACAAAAGAGAAAGGGGAGAACTTCCTGCAAAAAATTCTGGTTGCACGAAGGCATTGAAAAAACTATAAAAAAAAGAAGCCTATATTAGATGGATGAGTTTAAAAAAGGAAGAGAATAGACAGCTTTATAGAACTATTAGAAAAGACACTAAGAGATTAGTATTAGAGAAAAAAAGAAAATCTTGGTAAAAAAATGGAGAGAAATTGAGACATATATAGGAGAAAGACGATACACAGATGCGTGGAAGTTTTTAAAGAATATTAGAAAATCAAGTAATAGTTCATGGCAAGGAATATCTTTTAGGAAATGGGAAGAATAGTATAAGACTTTGCTTACGGAAACTAGAGGTGAATTTCAAGCAAATAATACAGTTATTGACATTGTGAGACAACCTATACGGTTGAAGCTTGAGAGAGTTAAAAGAGAAATTAAAAAATCAAAGGGCAAGTGGTCCCGGTGCAATATCATCAGAGCTGATCACAAATGGAACTGATAAATTGTTCAGATTAATTACACAATTACTCGAAAAATGCTTAAACAGAGACAAAACACCAGAAGAATGGAGAATTGGATATTTAACATCAATATATAAGCAATGAGACCGACAAAAATGTGAGAATTACCGTATCATTACTGTAATAGCAACGCCTAGTAGATTATATGGACGACTTTAAAAAGATTTCATTGAAAAAGAAATTAGATTGAAGGAAAGTGAAATGCAAATTGGATTTAGAGCAGGAAGATCATGTATGCATAATATATTTTGTCTTAAACAAATTGTTGAAGTGGAAATAGTAGTGGGAATTCAAATTCCTCTTCTATTTATTGATCTTACAAAAGCATATGATACGGTTCCAATCGCAAAATTATGAAATGTATTTAAAAAATGGACATATATCCACGGAGCAATAGACGAACTTTACAGACAGTCAAAAACAAATATTAAAATAGGCCAAAAATTATCAAAAGGCTTTATAACAGATAAAGGACTCAGACAGGGATGTTGTATATCTCCAACACTTTATGAAATTTACGTTGAAGACGCATTGAAAATTTGAAGAGGAAATGCAGAGGAAAGGGACTTAATATGAGTGGTAGATGAATTTTTACTCTACAATTCGCAGATAACCAAGTTATAATTTCAAAAGTAATAACTTTGGAGAGAAAATGGCTGTAAAAATTAGAATATGAGAGATGGGGACTTTACATGAACTTCAGCAAGACCAAATAGGAGGTATATATTCCTCCTATGTATAGGAGGAAATGAGACAGATCTAAACCCAAATAATAACATAAAAATGGAAAGTAGTAAGCAATATAGATATCTACGTGTATACATTAATAGAGAAGGAAGAGACTCACAGGAAATTAAATACAGAATTTTTCAGGGCAGAAAGGCTGTAAAATTATTAAATTGTATTTGGTGGAGTAAGGAGAACGTTAGGAAAAGAAAGTATAATATATACAACTCTATTGTAAAGAGCATATTGTTATATGGAGTAGAAGGATGGAGAATTAGGGATACAGAAAGAAAGAGATTAGCGGCAGTAGAAATGAATGCCCTATGAAGATTATGCAAAGTATCAATAATAGAAATGATAAGAAATAAAAGAATCAAACGATAAAAATAAAGGGAACCATACTAGATGATATAAAAAAAACAATTAATCTGGTATGTTCATGTTAAAAGAATGAATGATGAAAGACTACCCAAAATCACATTCAATTATAAAACAAATAAAAAAATGAAACCGGGAAGACCACGAAAAATTTGGATGGAAGATATCGCAAAGGCAATAAGGGACAGAGGTCTGGCGGAGGAAAGCACCCTTGACCGGAAAAAAATGGAAAAGGACTGTTGTAGATTCTTCTGATGGAGGCATCTGACGCCATAAACCGAGTTTATATAGAGAGGGAGTGACAAATATATATCTATCAATATAAAAACAGTTAAAAAATATATTTAAGCTTCTAAATAATACAAAAAAGCTACAAAGAATACAATAAACTGTACATAAATAGCTGTGTACTAATATGTTTTAAAAACGGAACAAACTGGGACAATATTTAATGATGATTTCACAAACCGGAAAAATATTTGTGTTCTATTGTTTTCAATTTGCTAATCCCTGTATTCCACGTTAAATACGAAGAAACGCACCATGCTTTATATCCGTAATCTTTGATGCTATTAGAAATTAATATAACAGAATTGTATAGAAGAAAATTATGCATTGACAACTATTAGTTTTATGTGTCTTTGTACGAAATGTATATGTAACATTTTGATGGTTTTTAGTAAATTTCATTTGTGGTATACATTAAAAACATATTCAAATGTCCCATATACTACCGCCATATCGCAGGATGTTAAGTAATAAATATATTAAAATATTAGAAGCCCTTGTAAAGAAAAGTAAATCAATTATTGACAAAAATGTTAAAAACTGTACGATGCGGACATATATATATATTTTAAAATTTAAAGTAACACTGTATTTAAAAAAAAATATTTAGTTTTCGAAATGATTCTATTATTTTATTGAAATTTAGAAAACAGACAATCATATTGCTTTTTGTATCCAAATAAAATTTATATTAATTACTTTTTCAAAATTGGTCAAAACATTATTGCACGAGGTGAGCTTAAGTATTATTCAAATTATACATTAAAAACCATTTCAATCTAAATAAATTAAATTTCAATAATATGAGCTTGATTTAATTAATGAATGCTTATTAGTTTGAGAAAGAATGTTTGATAAACACGCTGATGCAGACAGTTTTTTAAATCAAATAATTATTTTAAGAGAAAATTAATATTAAAGTTGGTCAAAAATGTTCCATTAAAAAAGTTTTATAGGAGCTGAAACTATACATAGTAATTTAAATATTTTTGTCTAAGGATAATAATACATTAGAAGCTCCTTGCAAGCAGGCTGGTTTTTCATTTGACTAATCTTTTGAGGTTTTATTTCTTTTTAAATTAAAATTTTCAGCATTTTGCGAGATATTGTTTACATATTTTTGAAAAGGTATTTTAACTCGTTGTCAATGGACAGTATTCCTATAACGTAACATAGGGTAAAATAGCGATTGTTATAGTCTCGAACCGTAAGGAAGAATATGGCCCATTGTAAAAACATCGCAAAGAATAATATTTCCTTCAAGAAATAAAAAAAAATATTTACACGTGACTATTATAAACAAAAGAAAAAACTTTCAAATTAGAATTATATGATTACGCAATAAAAGCAGAAATGTATTGCAAATTTCGTCATAAAAACTATATTTACACGTTAAATTTAAAAGAGAAAGAAAATTTTAAAATAATAAATACATTAAAATGCGTTAAAAACAGTAAATGGAGAAAATTACGCCATATTTAAAATGACCAAATTACAATATTGCAAAACAAATTAAATTAAAAAATATATTTACACTAGAAATTTATTTCATATTTTGAGATGTCTTTTTCACTATTGTTGTGAGGCCTAAGACAGTGGAAATAATATTTATTTTCTAACAACAAAAGTATTTTTACGTGACTATTAAAAAGAGAAAGAAAGAAATTTTTTGTAAAAATTACGTCAGATTTTAAAAAATTCATTCAAAATGTCTTATTTTAAACAACTTTCTAATAGCGTTATTAAAAAATACCGGGAGTCAAAGACTCTGTATACCTAATTTATTTTATATTAACTCATTTTCAAATGTTTAACTATCTTATTTAATCAAAGACGGAAACAGACATTGGATGTGTTTACAGCAGCTGATTCTGCTTTAAAATTCCAATATCAAAGAGAAATGAATTAAACCTTGTTTACAGGGGAATAGCCAATGTTTTTTTATAATTATAATTCAATCTTTTTAAAGCCGATTAAATTAGCATGTTGTTAAAGTCTGTGGTGTCTGAAAGTGGGTTTGCGAGTGTAGCTCCTAGGGGGCAGAGCCCCTGGTGTTATATAAAGCCAATAAAAGGAATACATTTTAGGGAAATTGCTACACCTATAAATATATGTCATGCCATTTTAGGCTGATTTCAAAAGAAATACTGCATATCACATTCTCAAATGCCGATCATGATCCCTAGAAAGCTGAAAACCCCTGCAAACTAACCCCAGTTCAAAACTTTATATATCTATCTGTATTAGTGTGGGTCGAAAAAAAGAAATTTTTGATTTTCGTAACGCTTTAGTGCGGAAAAGTTGCCTATTGAAATAAGAAGAAAAACGGCGTAAATGTTTTTGGAATTGGTTAACATCTTCCATTCGCGCATCGTACTTAAAGTTGATGAAAAATTGTAAAAATCGCGCTTTTTTCTAATTTTTTAAGTTAATTAAAACTTTAAAAATAAATACGCTTTAGCTTTTTATGATTGTTTCATGATTCACATAACCTAAATAAATTAAATTCCGACCAATAATCCAATTATTTTTTGTTTGCGAAAGCCCTTAGAAAAAACATAAATTTACCAATTTTTCGCAATTTTCATCGAACAACCCTTAGTTCGTTTTGCTAAAACAAAACTGCGCAGAACTCACCACGTGGTGGTGGTTGCACGTTGAGTTCTACACACATCCTACCCAATCAACCGTCCAATTGTTGGGTGTGGTATTTATATTATATAAAAAAGACCACATGCATGTCAATGTGTGATTCTAATTAAATGCTGATCTACAAATAAAAATATATCCTTGTCTTTCAGTTGATGTTCATGATTATTCAAAGCAATTACAATTTGGAAGAAAATCAAATGTATTTACAAAACAGTTACAAAAAAGTTAAATGCGAAGACCAAGGTGAAAGCTCGTGATCTTCAGCAAGCACTGAGTGGTTCCTCGAATAATTTTAAAGTTCCGAAAGTGGCAGTGTACTATAAAATTGACGAACTCAAACACACTTCTTTTGAAGACTTGGAGTATGAGGAAGATAAATACAAACCGAGTACATCGACTAAAAGCCCAAATGGCAGATGAGAATTAAAATTAATGCCACAGCGCTAAGCATCCATCGTTTCGGAGTTTCTGATCGGCCAAAAGCTGTCATGGAGTCAAGTTCACAGGTATCTGGCACAGTTCTGATGTGGTTGATAAGTGTAAAATAAAAATAGACAACAGTCTTTTGAGAACGGATTTGAAAAGCCGATTCACACACCCTGAGGAATGTTCGGGTCTTTTGTGATGGACAAAAATTAGATACATTGTTCGGCGAAAAATTTAATGCCAAGCAATTTCATTGGAATGAGAAATAAGAACACTATTCTCTTATCCAGGAATCTGGATCAACTTATATTGGACATGTATCTCCTTCCTCGAGTTCATCAAATGATATAAGTCAAAGATTTATTTCCTGTTTGTCTGAACTATCAATATCACTAGAAAAACAAGAAGTAGTTGGGTGTGATGGTACTGTAACAAACACTGGATGGAATAATGGTGCTTTCCATCGACTAGAAAATAAAATGTGGAGCAAAAGCATCCGGCATTTTAATGAACTTTCTTATCATCAAATTTTCCAACATATTCACGGTCGAACTCAAGGGCCTAGATCTGTTAGTGCGTCAATCGAGTAGAAGCACACTTGCTGTGAAAAAGCAGCTGTGGTCGATTGTGAACACGCAGATTGTTCGATTCCTGATATAGGCAGGACATTTCTGAGCGAATAACAACAGTATTTTTGGGACATTTTGAATGCAATCACCTTGGACATTGTCCAGAAGACTTGGCGAATTGGGATCCTGGTATTTAGTCTGATTCCAGATGACTAACTGCGGCCAACCGAGTCCTTATATTGGATCAGATTCATGCGTAAACTTATAAGAAATTGTTGGCTGCATCATAAAACCATACATGCCTGTATAGTTTTCCATAAAATAAGCAAATATTTTACTGACGGACCAAAACATGTATTTCAAGCAATCCAAACATCACGCTATTTATCCGACGAATTACTACAAGTTGTCGATCCAGTAATAGAACGAAATGCGTTTTTTGCGCGCCCAGAGAATGTTCTGTTGGCAGTGATTTTCGATTAAAGAAAACGTATTCGGGATATTCGTTACAGAAAGATCGTAAAAGCCAGACAAACCTCCCCAAAGAAGAAGACTGTTAGAAATGTAATGCCACCGAATGGAAACTTTCAAGCTTCCGATTAAATAGAAATTATTAATTCGAATTTTCGGTGTATCCTTCCCCAATGCCGCGGGACCTGAGTGAAGATGATGGTAAATAGTTCATCACTTCTGACACTACTCTCAACAGGGAAATACAAATGTTTCCCAGTTACACCGAGACTGTTAAGATGTGTGTCAAACTTGTAACGGAGACCTCGAATAAATTATATAGACATGAAGCTAGAGATGGCTATATCCGAACAACACCAAAGTCTAAATCGGTTATGCCTCACTTGTTCAAAAAATGAGACTTTAAATGTCTAGTAGATATAAAAGAAAACGTAATAAACACAATAATCCAAAGAATTTTACCCTATAGAAAATCTTTGTAAATAATTGCAAATATAATGTAAATGCCACACCCAACAATTGGATGGTTTGTTGGGTAGGCGGGGGTGGAACTCTACGTGGAACTACCTCCACCTGGTGAGTTTTGGGTCGTTTTGTTCTAGCAAAACGAGCGAAGAATTGCACGGTGAAAATTGCGAAAAAATGCTAAATTTATGTTTTTTTCTAAGATGTTGTGCGAACGGAAAAATTAGATTATTGATTAGAATTTAATTTATTTGTGTTATGTAAACTATGAAACAAGTATAAAAAGCTAAAGCGTGTTTATTTTTAAAGTTTTAATTAACTTTAAAAATGAGAGAAAAGGCATGATTTTATAAATTTTTCATCACGATGCGCGAATGGAATATATTAACCGATTTTAAAAAATTTTATGCCGTTTTTCTTCTTATTACAATAGGCAACTTTTCTGCACTAAAGCGTCACGAAAATCAAAAATTTCTTTTTTTCGATCCACCCTAATTTGTATATCTATCAATCTATCTATCTATCTATCTATATATGTATATCACTTTTTTATGGACATGATAATTTACATAATTCTGCACAAATCTCTTCCAAACTGATACATAGAATTAAGGGGCAGAAAATCTTGGTCAATTTCGTTAGTGACCGGAATCGGACAAAGAGGGTAAAAATATGGAGGGGTTTTGAGAAAACAGAAAAAAAAAAACCTATAGCTTCTTAATTATAATACATTTCAAATCAGTTTAAATTTAGTATTACTTCTAGGAAAAGAGCAAAGAATTTACGTATGACAGATTTTTGATAAAAATGAAAAAGGGCTCAAGGAGCGAGAAATCTAGGGTTTTGGAGAGAAAAAAAATCATAACTTCATCAATTTTCCCGGTATCAAATCCAATTAAATTTATTGTAAATCTTCTTAATATTATGTACAACTTTTATATTGACAAGTTTTAGATAGTACCAACTCTTACAGAAAAAAAAATTAAATAGAGGGGAAGGGGGGGGGGGTGAAGAAAAAAATAATAACTTCGTAAATTCACAAGATATCAAATCCGCTTAAATTTATTATAAATATTCTTATTATTATCTACAATGTTTATAATGTAAAGTTTTTGATATGACCAAGTCTTATAGCCAAAAAAAAAAAAAAAAAAAAAAAAAAAAGGCTTTGAAGAAAAATTTATTGTATTAACATTATTCTGATATAACCAGCACTTACAAGAAAGTGAAATTAAAAACTTCTCAAAAGAGGCCAGATAAAATAAGTAATTTGGGTTTCTCTCTACTCATGATTTAGTTTTTGTCGGTGAAATTAGTATTTAACTTCGAAATCTACCTCCTCCTGTTGGACGAGCCGCCAATTATTTTTAAATCCTTTAAATGCATTTAAGAAAATTATATTTGTTACGTAATGCTAATTAAAAACGATACAGTGTTGTTATCACTCTCGGTTGGTCTAATAGCTGTGATATTTTCCAATATTCTTTAATCGTTGGACGTTCAGTATTTGTTTCTTTTTGAGGCTGAAAGTATTAGTATATGACTCAAAATCCAACGGTGAATTTATATTGAATTTGGAATGTGATTCAGACGCGAGAGGAAAAACTGTAGGTACACAGATAAACTACCTGGACGCTAAAAGCAGTTGTGTTAAATTTTTTACCATTGCAAGAAAAATATCATATGCTAATTTTAATAGACCACGTTTACTGCATACATTTACAACAAGCCGAAATTATTATTATTATTATTATTATTCGTCGAACCCCGTACTTTTCTCGGAATTTATTGAAGAGATAGAATTATATTGAGGAAGCCTACTTGTAATGGGTCATGTACCAAAAACAGGTTTTGACAAAATAAAACCAAGTATATAAATCTCTGTCAGAAGAAACTAAAGCGATAGATGATACAGTAACATGTTTAAACCAATCATATGTTACCTGTAAAATATATAAATAATGTCATTTTTCATTCTTAAAAATTAAAGACCTTTTAGAAGTATATACACATAATTAAATGTCCAATTATCGGCACATTTACCTTATATATGTAATAAAAGAACACTTTTGAGCTTATAAAGGCAGTGGGCGAAAATCTTTTTTAATCTGGGTTTCAGAATATTGTCGCCCCGGATCGTTATTCAAGAAGAAAATAGATGAAAACCACAAATGAAGCAGTCGAATGAGCTAATTCCCAAACTTTATTTAGATATTCAGGAACAGTCCTCAGGAGAAATGTTCTATTTAATCGATGATAAAAAGATTATTCATCTCAAGGTGGTAATCGGGGTTTTGAAGAAAAACAGAACTTCGAATAAATGTGAAGTCTCAAAGCCGACTCCGAAACTCTAATCTCATCCCGTTTCTGGCTGCGCGTCTGTATTTAACTTACGTCGTCTCAAAATTATAATCATGGTCAGCTGACTTCTCTTTTCCAATCATAATCGCTTTTTCAGGTATTTGTTAATAGTTCTTATGGATTAATATTGAGATGATTCAACTTCCGTCGCGCGAAAACTTTCTTCTAGAATTTTCTGCATCCTCCGACCAGATACACAAGTTGAAAATAAAAATTAATCTTTGTGACTGAGAGTGCGGTCTAAAAATAGATTTTAGCCTGCCAGACGATACATTTAACAGAGAAGAAAAATGAATTTATTGCTGTGAAATAAATTTTAGAATATTAAAGCTTTCAAATATTATAGTACCGATATATATTGATATACCAGGAAATAATAGCGAATTTTAATAAGGATTTAAATAATAAAAAGATGTTATTTAAGAAATATAAGTAGTTAGCGCCATTTTCAGATTTAAGAAAATTGGAATAAATATTAGATGGATTAAGATCTTAAACCGTTACATATGCATATTGATAGGTTAGTTTAAGAATAGGGTTTTAACTTAATAAGCAGGTATAATATATGGAATCTTATTAAAAGGGAAATTTATATAGAGTAATGTTAACCTTGGCGACAAAATTTGAAATTTTGTAATATATATATATATATATATATATATAGAACACTTAACACTGCAAAAACTTTACTACGTTGAAGAACCTGTGAAAAAATGAAATCTAATTTAATCATCATAACATAGAATTCTTAAATTTAATTAGTTTCAAGACTTGAAGGAAAATGGAGTTTTAATATTTAAGTATTGCCGGAGTAAATTAATTTACTAGATTATTATAAATGTTTATTTGAACATTGTATTTCTACTAACGTCATTTACAAATGTATTACTGTACTTGTGATGACATTATTATAGCGTTTTCATTAAAAGTAACACGAAATAAAACACCAAAATATCATGTTCTAAATCAAACATAGTAATCATCACCTATGTTTTTGTCAGATGTTTAATAAAGTAGATCTCCTCCATAGAGCTTTCAGGAATGATTTATGTCCGATGCGTGTATAAAAAATACAATAAATGACATGAATAAAGAAAAAAGGCAGTGAGCAGATTACTAGTAAAGTGAAGAAAACATATGTCAATGTAGATTAATCATAATCATAAGGTAAAGAACATCCAATAGTTGTGAGAACAATTGCGATTTGGAAAATAATAACAATCGCAACAGCAGATGTACACAAAGTAATTCATTAATTGTAAGGAATTACAGAGTTGAAATGTTTATTTGAGCGAAAATAAGATAATAACTTTTTTTTCTGAGATGCATATAAATCTTTATATTTATTAATTTTAATTCGATTAGATCCTTAAGTTCGAAATATCCGATTTCCCTAGGCGAGATTAACAACGAGACACCAGTAAAGTTTACTACAAAGTTTAGTCTTTTTAAACGCTTTATTCGTGAAAAATTACTATCATGAATAAGGCAAAATTTTCTATTATTTTTTACCTGTTGAAGTTAGCTCTGTTGTTAATCTAATCATGAGTAATATGACATTTCATACTTAATGACATAATAAATATTCTAAATTTGTTCTAATCACTACTAGACCGGGAGCCAGCAGCACAGATACATGGTTTGTACGGATACCCTTTTCTCTCTAGGAAAACTACCAGTATCCTTTTATAGAAAAATAAATCTAGGTTAAACGCGCAAAATTTTGCCTTCTTTTAACCCCTTCACGCTCGAATTAAATTGCGGTTAAAAAATTCAAATTGCTTATTGGCACCACTTTTATGAAAAAGAAATATTCACCTTATTTAATGACAGGTAAATCCATACTAAAATAAAGCCAATTTCACTATTTTATAAAACTGTTGGGAGTCAAACAATCTGAGTAAAAGACGCAGCCCGAGAATATGATGGGAGCGAGAATTATGGTGTTATTACACGAGGGGTCAAAGTCGCTTCAGATTCCAGGCGTCTCCATGTTATCGTATGGATCCAGGGGAGTCGCTTGGAGAGCGAGCGTCTTTTTTCTGTCGGGCGTCTTTGACGCCTGAGAGCGAAGCGACTCGCCAGTAACAGCCAATCAAATGCTTGGAAATCTGATAATAGAAAAGCCTTTTCCGGAACAGCCAATGAAATGCTTGGAAAAGACGGGCTGTGAGGCGGCTGTTGTCCCTAGACGCCTGGGATTTCAAGCGTCTTTGACTCCTCGTGTAATAACACCATTAAGGGGTTAAGAAGATACTTTCTATAAGATAATACTGGCGCGAAAAATTGTGTGTTCTGTAAAATTTAAGGAGGCGTACGCACCATGAGACAACCACCTCATCGAGTTGGAAGCTGAAATTTCAGAATTAGCTAAAAATTGATTCCCATATTAAAACTCAATTGGTCTGCCAAGTCATATCTTCGTGGAAAACTTCTAAAAACCCGATTTTACGGGTTGACTCGTAGGTTTACTGTTGTGTTTTACTGCTCCCAGTCCGCCATGTTTTCATACCTTTGTGTGCAGGAAAACGCAATGGTAAACTTAGGAGTCGACCTCTAAAATAAGGTTTTTAGGTGCTGTCCACTATGATATAACTTGGCAGACCGATTGCGTTTTAATATTCGAACCGAGTTTTAGCTAATTCTGGAATGTCATCCTCCAACTCGATGAGGTAGTTGTCTATGTTGCCGGCTCCCGGTCCATAAAAATGTTTTTGAAATTATAAAATACAAAGATAATTATGAATTACTCTATATTGGAAATAACGACCATATCCATTCCGATGTCGTTCAAAAAAATAATAACAAAAACATTATTAAATAATGCGTTATTAAACGCGAATACTCGCGTGGTTATGTTACTATTTCTTATGAAAATATCCGGTGATTCAAATTAAAGTATGTTCTGGAAAAACAACCTTTGGGCTTAACAATTCCACAATTTCTGAACATACATTTCATACCACGGGGACATAATTCATGTCATAAAATTTTAACTACAAACTGGATTTTTTTCCATAATGGTGACTCTTTGGATAAAATATTAAATTTTTATTTTTAAAAAAGGACTGTATTTTGATAATTAGCAAAAGAACTTTTTTATTCTCAACATAATTATGCAGGGCATCCCATCAAGACCTCCTAAACTCTGCACAGCCATTTTCCTGGCTTGTAGTGCAGAAAAATTGCCCAAGGAATTATATCTGTATGCCACATACTTTTTCAATAAAATGTGAAAGAAAAAGTGGGACGTTAAATCCAGTGCAAGAAGACATTTTATTGGAAACATACGTTTGCAGATGGAGATACCGCCGCCCATATCGACGCATTCACGTGGAATGACGTCAAGGCATTGTGAGTTAATTCAGAAAGTGACTACAGAAAGTGACTTAGTTGGTCGTGTTCATGCCGTTTGTACCTTTGTGGACACTACTCTGCTGCATCGTGTGGAGTCAGCCATTCCACAGCGGTAGCCTAAATGTCCCGGTATACGCGGCGGGCATTTTGAACATCTTCCTTTGTAAACTTACGCAAATACTGATGTTCATGTTTAAAAAAAAAAATCTTGCACCGAACATGACGACAAACTTTTATTTCACATGTTATTTGAAAAGTATAGATCGAGTTCTTTGTGTGTTGTTCATGTAATCCAAGCGAGGAATCTGGTTATACAGAGTTTGGGTCTTGACGGTCTTGACGATCTTGACGTCTTGACGTTCTTGATGGTCTTGATACTCTGTATAATCTATATCTATACTCATATTATAAAGAGGAAATAATTGTTTATTTGTCGTAGGTAAGCTCTGGAATTAACGAACCGATTCCAAAAGTAATGGTATCAAAATGATGGTGTTAGTCCAACTTAAAACATAGACTATATCTTATGTCCGTGCCACTGGCCAAAAGGGGATGCAGAAGCAAAAAACGTTCTAAAAATGCGATTTGTGTGTTACTGAAGGGCCTAGAAACATGAAATTTGGAATGGTAGTTACTTATAAGATACTAATGATCTCTAAGGACATGTCTTAAAAAAATCGAAATTAAAAAGGGGTGAAAATGCGCAAAAAGCGTTCTAAAAAACGTTCTAAATGGCGATTTTTACGCAATTTCAGGAAGTACCAAACCGATTTCAAAAATAATAGTTTCAAAATGAGGGTGACAACGCTTGCTCCAACATAGGCTACATTTTATGTCGGTGCCATTAACCCTAAAGGGAGTGCAGGAGCAAAAAACGTTCGAAATTGCGATTTTTGTGTTACTGAAGGGTCCAGATACATGCGATTTGGCATGGTAGTTACTTATTAGATATAAATTATCTCTAAGAACATTTCTTAAAAAATTCGAAATTTAAAAGGGGTGAAAATGCGCAAAAAGTGTTCTAAAAAACGTTCTAAATGGCGATTTTTACGCAATCAAAGAAGTACCAAACCGATTTCAAAAATAATGGTGTCAAAATGATGGTGACAACCCTTGCTCCAATATACCCTACATTTTATGTCGGTGCCAATACCCCTAAAGGGGGTGCAGGAGCAAAAAACGTTCTAAATTGCAATTTTTGTGTTACTGAATGTCTCAGATACATGCAATTTGGAATGGTAGTTACTTATAAGATATAAATGATCTCTAAAAACATTTCTTAAAAAATTCGAAATTTAAAAGGGGTGAAAATGCGCGAAAAGAGTTCTAAAAAACGTTCTAAATGGCGATTTTTTACGCAATCTCAAGAAGTTCCAAACCGATTTAAAAAGTAATCATGTCAAAATGATGGTGACAACTCCTGCTCCAATATAGACTACATTTTATGTCGGTGCCACTACCCCTAAAGGGGGTGCAGGAGCAAAAAAATGTTCGAAATTGTAATTTTTGTGTTACTGAAGGTCCCAGATACATGGTATTTGGAATGGTAATTACTTATAAGATATAAATAATCTCTAAGAACATTTCTTAAAAAAATTGAAATTTAAAAGGGGTGAAAATGCGCGAAAAGAGTTCTAAAAAACGTTCTAAATGGCGATTTCTACGCAATTTCAGAAAGTACCCAGCATATTTCAAAAGTAATGGTTGGAAATTGATGATGACAGCTCTTGCTGCAACATAGGCTTTATTTGATGTCAGTGTCACTACCACTTAGAGGTTTCAGAAGCAAAAAATGTTCTAAATTGCGATTTTTGTGTTACTGAAGAGCTTAGAATCCTGAAATTAGACAGGGCAGTTATTTATAAGATACAAATGATCTCTAAGCACATATGAAACCGATTTCAAACAGAATGATTGCAAATTGATGGTGATGAACCTGCTGAAACATAAGCTATATTTTATGTCGAGGGTTGCAGGAGCAAAATCTTTCTAACTTGCGATTTCTGCGGCACTGAAGAGGCTAGAAACTTTAAATATAGCACGTTAGTTACTTATAAAATATAAATGTGCTCTAAGAGCAGTCGAAAATAAATTCGAAGTTAAAAAGGGGTGAAGCGAAGGGAAGGAGCGAAAAGCATTCTAAAAGAGTCCTAAATTACGATTTCTATGGAATCTCAGGAAATAATAAACATATTACAGAAGTTATTGGTTGCGAGTCAAGAGTGATAGTCCCTGATCCTATACGGGCTATATTTTATGCCGGTGTCACTGCCACCTGGTTGGCAGGAACAACAAGAATGCCTTTAAAAACATCTAAATTCTGTTTTCTATAGAATATTAGGAAATAACAACCAATTTCAATGTTAATGTTGGCAAAGTAATGGTAACAGTCTCTGATTCAACATTTTTCGAGATATTCTGTTTTATTTCTTTTTCGGCATTTTATGTTGGTGCCACTAACACCAGAGAGGTGTTAGACTGTTAGACAAGAAGCTTGGAATTTGACATGATGGTTAATTTCAAGATGTAAATGTGTTAAGATGGTTTCTAAAAATTCAAAACTTCAAACTAATACTGAAATGAGTGTATGAAATGAACATAAAAGTCTCAAAATTCTTTCAAAATTATCATTTAATTGGAATTAGTTTTAGTTCTTCTTATTAATTAAAATCTCATTTCTGTCTATTGCACTTTTATAATGAAGTTTACTTAAACTGTGGCTTAATTCGTAATTTATGAATTATTTCAAAAAGTGTTCTTCTAATAAAAAATAGTCATGCAAATATCACTTGGCATATTTCAACTATTACGCGGAAAAGCCGCGGAGTTTGCTAGTAAAACATAAAACTGTTAGTGAATTCAGTTGCTTTTTAGTAATCAATGCATCCGATTAGAAAAATGCACTTCTGATAAAACATTTCTATTCATCAATCGGATTCATTTTTTTTTTGTGGATTAAGATCAAAGTTTTATCGAATATAAAAATAATAACTCATTCTTTATCTAATAAAATTATAAGAATTAAAATCATCTTTCCGCTTTTTGGCTTTTTAAGTACTGTGATTTTTATTATAGTAAGATAAATACTTTGGACCATATGAATAAATATACGAAAAAGTAATTTGCATGAAAGCGTCAATTTATTACAGGATGGTACGGTTTTTTTTACGTATGTATATTTATATTTATTTTTAAATTTTTAATAAAGAAATAATAGGTCTATATACTTTTCAGAAATGATTTGTGCCACATACTGGTTATATAAAAAGAAATTTAATACATTTAACAGACAATTTAACATAATTACAGTTAGATAACTACTGCTAAATTAAAAAAAAAGTTATTGGAGGTCACTCCTTAGATAAAATTTATGCCCAGAAGGAGAGAAAACAAATGGTACTTAAAAAAAGCCAGTAATGTAATTATTAAATGGCTCCAAAATAACACGTTATTTTATTAAAATATGATACAAAATACTTTTTACACAGAAAAATAAACTCAACGAAACTTCAGGGCGCTACAATACATATGGGATCATGGCGTATTCCCCAATCCTAACGGTGGATCCAGAGATTCTCTACATATCTTAAATCTCGGTCAAGAGTCTTATCTTACATGGATGTCTACATTAGATGTGCAGGCCCATTTGATCGACTCAGAAATTATGAAAATTTGAAACATCACTCAAATACTGAGATAAACCTCGGCCTTTTATTGTAGTGAGGCTGTGCACTAACCACTGAGTTTCCAGGTATAACACATAAATAATAGGGTACTTCTCCATTATCTCGTCGACCATTTTCTAAAAAAAAAAGAAAAAAAAAAAAAAAAAAAAAAAACCTATGGCCAGACTTTAGAATTAACACATAAAATGCATGATTGCAGAGTCACATTCCCTTGACGTCAGATTCTTCTCGCGTGCTTCAAATGTCATCAAGTGATTTTTGATTCGACAGTTATCTGTATTTTTAATGAAGTTTTACAGATTCATTATTGTTTCGTTAATTACAATGACAATTATAATCATAAAATGGTGACACCATGATATTAAATAAATAAAAAAAATACAGAGAAAATATTGCAATGTAAAGTTACATACAATTAGTCCAAGAGCCGACAGCACAAAAACCTATGTTATCAAGCACAAGAAAAAAACCTTTATTTTGTGGAAAAGTAGAAGTAGGGTAATCTAATGGTCCATGTCTGCCGGAAGTGAAGTGGTGCATAAGCCAAAAATTAATACCACCAGTGGTTGACTCGTAGGTTTATCATTGTGTTTGTCCTACAAACAAAGGTATGAAAACATGGAGGACTGGGACCGGGAAAACACAATGATAAATCTACGAGTCAACCACTGATGGTATTTATTTTTGGCTTATGTACCTTTTCACACCTGATAGACGTGGATCATTGGATTACCCTTCTTCTACTCTCCCATAAAATAAAGGTTTTTTCTTGTGCTTGATAACATAGGTTTTTGTGCTGTCGGCTCTTGGACAGTTTCGACTGATTCAACAAACTGATGCACAAACATTCACCATAGAGAGAGATAATTAAGAAAAAATATACATATAAATAAATGTCCCAGTTTTGTTTCTCTGTCGTCAATAATATATTGTAAAATTTGTTGTTTAGAGTTACCGGTATTTGACGCTTTAGTAAGTGGGGCTTTTGGGAACTTCTTCAATTTTGTTTTTGAGATTCAATGACAACATGCTTCCACTTATTTATTGGGCGTTTCAATCTGGAAAACAGTTTGTAGACGCGTTTTGTTTATGGAAAGTTGTCAACAGAATAATGGGAAAATTCCAAAAATGATTCAAATTTTATTTTAAATCATGCTGCATATTTATCTTTAATTTTAATTCGTTCAAACGTTTAAAAATAGATTTTTATATGTAAATAGGCAATAAATATATATTATAGTATTAAATAGGTAATTTGCGATTTTGGTGATCTGAATTAGCCGCCCACGTCCAGAAATAGTCACTCGCCATTTGCGTTTTTTCTTTTGGATTTTTTGAAGTCTTAGGTTAATGATAACTAGCTCACGACCACCTACGTCTTTAAGGAGGAAATTTTTGCCCAGCATCAACATTTATGCAAAACAGTCGTAAAAAAATTCAACAGAAGAATACGTACGTGCCAGCAAAGCAGTGGATCAATTTACCTGATATTCTATTCCATACGTAAACCTAAACTGTATTCTTTATGAATCAATAAAAATTTTACGATTTTTAATAATATATATATCTATGTCTTCTATCAAAATTACTTCGTGTGTAAATTTTAGGACATTCGATGAAAATATAAATAATCATTAACAGATTATAAACATTCATACAACAAAAATTAAATGGATACCGTGTATATATCATCTAGAAAAATAATTAGCCTAAAAGATACATTCATTACCTTTTTGGACCATTATTAATATTACAATTAATTTAAAAAATGTTATATCAAGTTATAAATATTACATATAAATAAATGACATTCACAAAGCAAATTTCTGAAGTTATTAAGAAACTCATGTAGACAGTCCCTCCAACAAAAATTGATGTTCGATTTTTGTATGAAACAAGAAAGAAAAATTATGCCTGAAGTACATATTATGAAACACTTTCCAACACATTCAGAATAATAAAAGAAAATTTCGCCGTTTATTAAGTTGAAATATGATTTTTAATTGAACCATTTGGAAACCCATAACACATTTGAAATCCCAATTTCAGCAACTCCTGTCAGCAGTCGAAAAATTATCAGAATTCTTTGAGTAGCCCTGTATATGATATATATATATATATATATATATATATATATATTTATATGTATGTATCTTTTACTCTATGCATGCAAAAATTTTGTTCAGTTAGGAAATACATACCTCAGTTGAAAATTCACCCTCAGCAATTTCCGCTAATAATGAGGATGGTACATGAATTCTTTTGTGCAGTCTTGTATACGAGTTATACTCAACGAGTAACATGCAAAAAATTAGTTAAATTTAAAAGCGTATACCGAAATTGAAAACGCACTTCCAGCAATTCTTGCTCAATGAAAGTATTGAAACCGATTACTTTTGAGTGTCTCAGTAAACGAACGATAAATGGTATGGATGCCCTATTCTATAGAAATAATCTTGCAGGGTAATTCAGTAGTTTATAACAATTTCAATACATTTGAAATAGTGAAATGTCATTAAAATACTCTGCAGAGGTTTTTTGCCCATTGACCATAATGTAACGGAATTGCTTTAAGTGCCCCTGTGAATGTGTTATTACTGCTACTAAATACTTCATATTCTATACGGCACATAATATGGTAAACATCATTCACATATATCAATTGCATGGAAATCTGAGTGTATTTACGTCAGTTAGAGCGTGGACAGACAAACAGGCGGCCAGACGGACAGAGAAATACAATTCATAAACACTTTTCAACTTTGTTCAAAAGTGTTAAAAAGAAATGACCAAACTATAAATAAAATAATGGTATTATTTTAACGAAGATTAAACATATGCAATGTTCAATATTATTTTTTAATTGTTCGCTAATGGTCAACAAAGAATAATGATAACAACAGCTCAAAATAGTACATAGGTTTTGAAAATTAACAGGAAATTAATTTACTATTGATTTGTGATCAACTTAGTAATGCAACAATTACACTAATCTAAAAATTGAAAAATAATAATCCCATCTGAAACCACAATAATTATTTTTTTTTTTCTGTTATTGACTCTGAATCTGAAAATGAAATCAGGTTTTCTCCATGACACCTTTAGCTTAGAGATTACTCTTTTCATATCGAAATTGAAAGACACTTTGAAATTGGGTGTGCAGACATATAAATTTGATATCATAGTTTGATTATTCGGTTCGTTTTACCGTTGTGTACCATACGGGTTGTCATTAGGAAAAATACTTTAGGCAATATGCTGATAAGAATTTGGAACTAAAAAATTGAATTACTTTTTAGTAATGGAAAAATAGCTAATGTGGATATTTTTAAGTATAATTTAATAACTGATTGGCATAATGAACTGTAAGTTTGGATTGTCAAATTTAAAATATTTTGAAATCGATTATTCATAAAATAGTTATCGGTTATGTAACATATTGTTTTTAGATATGGATTTTGTAATATATATATTTAAAGTTTTAATGATGATGAGATATATAATGTTAGGCTGCGTTATATTTTTTTTCGTTTCACATTTTCTTGCTTATTACTCTTTTGCTATTGTTTAAATCAAATGGTCATTCTATTTCTATCATGAAATATTACACTAATTTAGTCAGAAAATAAGCATGATACTCCAAAATTAAAAAAATGAAATATATTTTGTTTTCGTTTATACACATTTATCAATTTATAATGATTAAAGTAAAAATAAAATGATGACATATTTCTATTTAGTTATTGTTTTGTTGAGAAAAAAATTACAATGTGATTAACAGTTTATAAATAGTACTATCATGTCTCTAGAATTAAGGAAAGTCCTAATTAATAAGTCCTAAATGTAATTTTATTAAAATGTAGTTTCAGAATTTTTGTCAATGATCTAAGTGAACTGAAATACTGCTAAAGAAACAACGGATTATAATTTTGTAAGTCAAATATATAAACTAACATGTATTGTTTTCTCGAGTTTATAATAAAACTACCTTCGCCAATAGACCTTTTGGAAAATAATTATTTTCTATACTGGTATGAAAAAAATGTATGTGATCCAAATAGAAATAACTCGCATGGGATTGCTGTACAAGCTATTGAACATATGCTATTGTACATTATTCGTGTAAGACATTAGTGTATACCGCAATATTGTAGAAACGAATAATACTCGATAAAGAACAATAATAAAGGAAATTCATATGTGCAAAATAATACATTTCTTTGATGAAATTATTCGATATCAATAAAGGTAGTAAATCAAAAAATATTCGTGGGTTTGGAGGATTAACTGTTATTAGCTGCAATAAGATGTTGCGTTACATTTTTCTTCAAGCCGCATTACTATTTTTCTTCATGTTTCTTCCAGAAGCCCTTTTCATTTTAGATGTGTTCGTAATTATATAAATACGAATAGTCGTCGACTGTTCCATCATCCGTCTGTCTGTCCAAATATAACAGTACAAAAACTAAGCAAAACTAAAGATTTGAAATTTAATATGCATAATCATCGCAGAATAATGTCGAGTCATTTCACATTTTTTGAAAATAAAATTAAAATTAAAAATATATATATAAATAAAAGTTTTCTTCGTTATATTAAAACATCTCATACGTAATTATTTCAATAAAATCCCATGATAGGTAATGATCCTATGTTGTAATGGTGATTACGTCCTATTTAAGGTAGAGTTATATTATTTATTTCCGTATTTCTGAATATAATATATATAATCGTAATAAATTTTGTATTCATGCATTTTTGCATATGAGTGCAACAGCTATTGCACGAAAATCTGAATATCTATACAGCTAGTTATTATATAAACGTACCTCATTTGCCATGTTTGACATACAATTTCCGACTTGTTTATATTAAATTGTTAATGTTACTGAAATAGCATATGCTATATAAAAATTTACAAACTAAATAAGAAAAATGTATTTTAATAAAGTTTTCGATAAATAAAAAGGACTAAAAACGTCTAAGATATGTAATCAAGCTGGGTTTTTATTTTTTTTCAGTCAGAGCCCAATTATAGATTTATGATATGAAATACGAAATATTTGGTATTAATTTTCTATTTACTTGCTGATATGCGGAAAATTTAAGTAACTCTGAACACTTCTTAAATATTCTTAGTTTATTAGGACATTTTCTGTTATTACGTGATAACTGTAATGAAATTAAATTCTGATATGTAATATTTTATGCCAGGTTACGTACTCCTCAAGAAAACCGAAATCACATTTATTCTATACATAGTTAAATTTTAGAAATATACTTATGTTTAATATGAAACATCATGTACGTGAAGATGGTGAAGATGGGTGAAGATGCCGTGGTTTTTGACTTATTTTTCTTAATCGCCTGTTGTTTGTATTTGTTAATCATTAGTTTCTTATTAAAGTTTATATTGCTATGTATGATTTAAAAATATATTTTATTTTGCAGATATTATGAAAAACATCGAAAATTTTGTTTTGGTAAATGCTTGCATTTCGGCATTTTACGCCAATATTGGGGTAAGATGGCGAACCATCTATGGGTAAGACGTCTTCTGGAGTTTCAGTTTAAACAATAATACTTAATATTAGGAAAATATAAAAATATGAATATGTAACTAGTGTCCGCAATTAAAAAAACAAACTAGTATGTTGTGGCCATTACAAAACATTCTTCTATATAATTCACATAAACAGCACTAATTTTTATCAAGGTATACCTGAATCTGAAGTTTGATAAAAATTCGTGCATTAATTCTTGAGATAGATCTATAGTGAAAATTCTGAAAAATGTAGCATAGAAGCGCCAGCTGTTGAGCGATTTGCACCAAAACATAAACAGCACTAATTCATATCAAGGCACACCTGAATCCAAAATTTGTTGAAAATCCAAGCAGTAGTTCTTGAGATACAACTATTACGAAAATCGCAAAAAAAATGCAGCATGGCTGCACCAAATTTTGAACGATTTATACCAAAATATACAAAACGTCAATTCATGTCATGGACTAACTGAATCTGAAGTTTGATGAAAATACATGCATTAGTTCTGAAGATTGAGCTATTGCGGAAATTGCGAAAAATGCTGCATAGCAGCACTACTTATGTCCAGTGATTTACAGTAAAATGTACCAAACGTCAATTCCTGTCAAAGACTAATTGAATCTGGAGTTAGGTGAAAATCCGTGCATTAATCCTGGAGATTGAGCTGTTGCGGAAATTGTAAAAAATTATGCATAGCGACGCCACCTGTTGAGCAATTTACACCAAAAACTAATCAGCAACAATTTATATCAGTGACTGAATATAAATTTTAATTAAACTTCGTGCATTAGTTATTGAGATAGAGCGCCTACAAAATTTGTCTCACACATAGAATGACAGACTCACAGACAGACATTATGTAAAACATGTTTTTCGGAATCTTTGACCCCTAAACGTGTAAATCCGTCGAAAATCGAAAGTCGAAAATTTTCACGAATCCAATACTTTCTTCGTGTAAAGACAGAAGAAAGTAACAAGCTAATATTTGAAAACAAAAAAGTTATGCTATTCTCAACTTTAAAAATAATTTTGGCTCTTAAGTGAGCCTATTTTTAAAACTTTATAACAAATACAAGTACTGTAAAGCTGTGATAAAGTGCTTTAGAGTCCAGTTTTATTGTTGATGTTTTAACTTCTGTTCTTTTCAGCAATATCTCAGATCTGCCACAAACTGCGCATATGTTTAGGAACTTTGAGAAACTTTTGCACAGCCAAAAGTTTCATTGAATGCATTTGATCCAATTTGATCCAATCCACTTTTCCGATATTTTATTGCACTCTGCTTAGACATTATGAACATGTCTTAAAAATTTTTTCACTTAGCCATTTTATAGAAGTTAACTTTGAATTGTTGGGTTAATCTTATTTAATCAATTACGAAAACAGCCGTTATCTGTCTCGATAACAGGTGATTTGGCCTTAAAATGAATAAAAATGCGATTCCTTGTGCTTGCACCTGGTCGTTTAATTACGATTTAATCTTCCATAATCTTTTTAAAGCAGATCAAACCGTGCTTTTATAGTCTGTGGCGTCTGGATGGGGGTTGGCGAGCGTAGATCGTGGGGGACAGAAACACCTAGAACTATCTAAAACTATATTATATACTGCTGATATTTACATTTATTAAAATTACTAATTACTGCATTTAACATAAAACTTTTAACAATGTTTGAAATCAATAATTATTCAACTTTTATAAAGAACATACGATTTGTTTATAATAATTTGTTGTTTGTACGTGAAATGCGTATAAGCATGCAAATTATTTTTACCTTAGATTTTAATATTTCACTGTGCTATTTTAAACGTTTACAAAATTTATGATTTTAATGGATAATTTTTAAAAATCAGTTGCTTAAAAGCACTATTTAATCCCTCATTTAAAAAAATCTGCTTAAAATAGTTCATGCTTTATATAATACCCACTTTTAACTTAAAAAAAGGAAGAAACAACCAGGCATTTGACAGCAACAAAAAATAACAGACATCTTATGCCAAAGGAAAATAAACCGCATCTTATCCCAAAAAATTTTGGTTGTCTCCCCCCAAAATATCATACAAGACGTCGGTTACCCCGACTGACATGAAGAAGCGGGAACCGACCCCCATTTCTGCTTTACATAAAGCTCAAATAACAGTATTCTCTATAAAATCAGATTTCTGTGACTGGTGTTTAAAGTATGACTAATACACGTAAATAAATAAGTGACGTAGATGATTTTGTATATTTACCAGAAAGGCTAAGATGAAATAGCAATAAAAAAGTACCACTTAAAATTATAAAAATAACAACGCAAACTGTAATTAAAGAATCAGAATGGAACCCTCTTTCTTAGAACTGAGCGGTGTTTCCCTTCAGTGCCTTTGCATACGAAAACCACGTGACGCGGCACCTTGTCCAACGCGTCATCTAACCCCAAGTTTTCCTATTTTATATTCGAATTTTTGTACAATGTATCATTAAATAAAATAATGACATATGGTGTAATAAAATTTACGTTTTAACACGCGTTTGGTTAGGTAACGTTAATGTATATTTAAATGGGAATAAAACTACATAAATAAATTTAGATTTTTTTAATAAATCCTTGTCCTACAAGTGCATATATTTCTCCATTTGGATTTTCATACATCGTATCGTTAACAAAACATTCCAGAATTATGTGCTGAATTAAACATATGAAAACAAAACAATATTTTATTATGAAATTTACGTTTAAAGTTGAATGGTAAACGTAGTACAGTCGTGGAAGAAAAAAAGGAACACTCCCTTACAAACTCTGTTGCAAATCATCATATAAAATTTGAATCAACTTCGTCCAACCGCTTTATTATAAAACCTACTTATTAATGCTACATTCACATTATATTTCGTGGTTTGTATACATATTCAAATTTTAACAAACTGTAACATTTTCCATACTAATACTTAATTTTTATATAGTATTTAGATTTTTCGGTAAATTTTACCATGGGATAACAATTGGAAAATTATTCAGTTGTGCAATTTCAAAATTATGTAGATGTTAAATTCTTAATCTTCTTATATAAGATTCATTTTTAACCATTGGCAAAACAGATTCCAATGCTGGTAGTTTTCTAAGATTTACTTAAATCCTATTTTGAATAACTTATATTGATTTATAGACGCCTCCAATATTAAAAAAAAATTTCATTTTGTTCTGAAGTGGAGTAATGGACAAATACTTTCATTGTAATGTTTATTGCAATGGCGAAAAATGAATTTAGCTTTACGATTTTAATAATTTGCACCAGAGTAAATGCTACATCACTGAATGACTTCATTCGGTATTAAAAGTTAAAATTTACCAAAAATGTTAATATTGGAATGTAAAAATTTGTTACAATTTCAATTTGCAACTGACCGCGAAAGCATAACTAAAAAATGGCATTATTTAATAAACGTTATTACTAATAGATTGGTAGAAGCCACATTTTATGCAATGCCGTGCGCCAAAATTAGTACAAGAGTCTAATTTTTTTTCACCTTCACTGCATTTGATTGAACTTTAGAAATGTTTACAATTGCTTATTTTGCATCGGCATCTGTTTATAAATTTGATTTTCATAAGCAATACTGTAATATTAATAAAAATACAATATCATGTGCTGTATCTAATGTACAAAAAATACTTACGTTTATTTTGGATATTTTTTAATACAATTATATACTATAAATAATTCTACGAAGATAGATATACCATTTGTGTATCAAAGAAAAGAAATGAATGGAATAAATATCAACAAAACAGATTTCTAGCAAAGAGAAGAAAACATATGTTCCTTGAGATTAATCTTGTTAATAAACAACACACGGCTACAGTGTAATAATTGGGAATATTAAAAATCAGCTTCAAGCGTAGATTATGTAACATTTTGCAACAAACTCAGGCTGTTGTAAAAAAATTCATCGACTTAAAAAGTGTATAATGATACTCAAATAAACAATTTGGATTTCGGATAATATATTTAAAAATCTAATTTTAGCAAATACCATCTACAGTCTAAAACGTATCTTGAATATTTTCTACAGACCTGTAAAAGTTCTATAGATTTACGAAAGTGTATCAATACGTTTTTGTACTCACATAGAAGTAGTTGAGTGAAATTTATGAAATTGTTACACTGTATTAGCCCTTCTCTATACAGTCACTGCGCACAGTAACACATTTCTACAAACAGTATTTCAAAGAGAGAGGGGAGGATGTATTCCTGTAGGTGTGATAGTAGACCCAAAGGGGACATATTTCTAACTTTTGCCGTTCCCACGTGTGACATATTATTCGAAAGGCCTGTGACTACATAATCATGGTATGAACCTCCAGAGTCCCAACCCCCAAATTCCCTCCGGGAGGCACTTTTCTAAATTTTGGGGATATCATTCATGCACACACGGGGGATAAATTTTGCTTGGGACTGCATAACATGCATAAGTGGTCACGGGCCTTTCCAACGACATGTCACATGTGCGGGTTGGCAAAAATGAAAGAAAAAGCTTTAGAAAAATGTCCCCCTTTAGGTCTACTTTCGCGCCTCCTGGAATACATCCTCCCCCCTCTCTTTGAAATACCATTTGCAGAAAGGTGTTACTGTGCACGGCGACTATATAGAAAAGGACTGATACAATGTATCAATTTCATAAATTTCACTCAATTATGTCTATGTGAGGGCAAAAATATACTGATGCGCCCTCGTATGTGTATGCAGCATAGTATGTTACAATTTAATTAGTCAACTACGTAACACAACTGAATATGTCCCTTCCGAAATTTCCGTAATTTAACGGAAATTTAAATGAATCACTTTTTGGAGACTTATTATGATGTATATAATTTGTACAAACAAAGTAATATGCAAAATGAATGCACTTGAAAACACACTTCTAGTAATAATAGCTCATAGACAGCTGAGCATAACACATATCACAACATGATATAACACCAATATCATACTGTAATGGAACATTTTTGAGTGTCCTTGTAAATAAACGGTAACTGCCATGCAAAGCACCATATTCTACTGTAAGCATTTGTAGTGTACATCACAAAGTTATAACAATATCAATATCTTTGAAATAATGCAATACAAGTAAAATTCATTGTCAATGATTTTTTATTATAGCTCACAATATAATGGAAAACTTTTGAGTGCCCTTGTAAACCAACTATGAATGTGATATACTACTTTTTCGATACAGAGCATGCCACAGCAAACACTAATATAAAAATCACATGGCAATCTGTGTATATTTACACAAGTTAGAGCACGAACAGACAGACGGCAATATAAAGTATATGTGTAATCACTTTGCAACTGTGATAAAAATGTTAAAAGGGGGTTAAAAAACAATTTTTGAAAAAAAAAATGTTGTTTTAATACATGATTTATCTGGAAATTGGGTTTATATATAAATGTTTAATATTTAAAAATTCAAAAAATTTCATATTAATTTTTTATAAATAGCTGATTGTAATTATTAATATAAATAATTTCAGTTTTCTGTCAGTCATGAACACGAATGACAGAAAAAAAGTTAAATCAATAATTTAGTCACACACTCTTGATAACATATTTTCGTAGTTCTTCATTTTGAAAAATATCACAGTATTCAATAATTTCTGCGATTATTGCATTTATCAAACTATCTCAGTTTAGTAAAACGTAACAACCTACAACTATCGGTATTTGAATGTATGCATATAGTAATTAAACATAAACCTCAATATTACAGGCAAAAGACGAAAAAAAAAATAATATTAATGTACTCAATGTTTTCTATAACTTTCCGTTTATTTTTTATTTTAAAAGTTATGAAACAAAAAAGCAGCATTTAAATAATTTAAATATAGCAGTATGAATAAAATTAATAAAATATGCTATAAAAATTATAAAGCATGGCTATAAACTAAACGCGAAATTTCAAATTAATAAAATATGGAAACTAAAAATTATCATTATTTAAAAATATGCGTATAGAAATTAAACATAAAGCTGATTTTTAAAAAGTAGAATTTAATATGTGTTCAAAATAAGGTAAGATATAAAGTTATGTTGATCAAATAAATAGTCCAGGAATCAATTTTCAAAATATTTCAGTTTTAAATTATTTCCTCCCTGTTTATAATGGTTTTCAACTTTATTCGAAAAATGTTTACGACTTTGGAATTTATACCGTCTGTCTGTCATCGGTTGTTCCTCACACATGTCTTTGCCGTATAATGGTAATTGATCTTGAGGGACCTCCGTAAAGCAAACCCTCCGTAGGGATCCTCGGCACTGGCTCGTGGGCTCGACTCCTATATAGGTGTTCGTTTCCTGCGGTTCGTCGGGGTGAACTTCGAAGGGACCAAGAAAAGGAACCACTAGGCTCCTGGAGCCAGGTGGGGTTTCTGTCGTTGCGGCCGGACATCCAACTCTTGGGCGCAGGGCTTCGTGGCGTGCGCTGGACAGTGCAAAGTCCTTGGGCAGGTGCACGGCAGAGAAACTTCTTCAGGGAGGGTCTGCTCCGTGTCAGCTGTGTGCAAGTCTGGGTCCTGAGAGACCTATGTCGCCGAACGAAGGCTCGCGTCTTCGCCACGAGAGATAGTTATACCGTCCGTCTGTTTCCGCTCTAAATCTCGTAAATATTCTAAGATTACCATGAATCAATCTATGTTGTTTATGTTTCCTGTAGCAAGTTCATCATTCAATGTTTGTAGAATTTATAGTTTTTTTACAGGTTCACTCATAAAATTCCGTTACATCATGGTCTATTGGGGAAACATATTTTTTTTCTTTTTTTTTGTGTGTGTTTCAGTTGTATTTTAGTTTCATAAAGATAAGGAAATTGATATGAAATTCTGAGGTGGACTAAAACATGCTTTTTGTAGAATGGAGTACAAAACATTTATTATTTATTCGGTTGCACAAAAGAATTCTGCTATATAATGATCTAAGGGAAAAATATATAGCTTTTAAATGATATACACACATTTTAACATATTGGAATCGATAAAAGTTACTGAAGTACACTACAAAATGCATAGCTTTTAATGTTCATTAATAAAGACTCACAAAATAATTCGATTATAGTAATATCTACAAGCGTTAAATGTCGTAAGCGTGTTTTATGTTGTGGATCGTGAAGTTGAACTGAAGTTTTGCAGATTATGCGGTTTATATACATTCTATTAATTATATAATGGGCTGCACAAAACCACTGCTTCTCACAGGTCCTGACTTGCATGAGGTTGGTTTAATTATATTACAATATAGCTTCTCACAGGTCCTGACTTGCATGAGGTTCGTTTAATTATATTACAATATATGGCATTTTCAAACTGAAATATATTTAGATATGTTTGTCCAAGACATTTTTTTATGTAAGTAAATTTGTAATATACAGAACTACTCAAATGCTTAGGTGCATTGTCGTGTATGGACAGTAATATCTGTAAGTCAGTTTTTAGTAGTGTTATGCGTTTTGTTTTAGTGAATAAAATTTTGCAATTCTAGAATGTGACGTGTATAAAAGTCTGTAGATAATATCTTAGGCTTTACAAAAGAATTCGAGTATATATCGAATGACTGACGCAAATTTCTAAAAGTGAATTTTTGTCTATGCTATGCGTTTTGTAAGTGAGCTTAATTTTAGCACACTATGTAGTGTATATAGGGTGCAATATGTTATCTATCGCCGGCATTAATTTCTAAACCGTTGGTCGTAGACATATAGTTCCAATTACAAAAACGTTTCAAATGAAGTAAATATTCATGGTGTTACATTATTTAAAGTAAAAAATCAATTTTGCAAAAATTACAAAATCTAACTTTTTATACGGTCCCCCAGTCCCTATAGTTGCATTTAGTAAAGGTTTACACACATCATAAAAGATATAACACAAAAAGTTTGACATCTGTACTACAAAAATTGACAGAGTTATTAAATTTCAAAGTTTGAGATTTTTTCGCATGATTTTGTCTTTCAATGATGGATCAGTTAAAAGATTAATTAAAGTAATTCGAGATCAAAATCAGGGTGAAATGCCCTTTTTACGGCGAAACCACCTTTAGCCGGTATCGCCAAATTAGGTTATCACCAAAGAGGGTTATTTCATTAAAAAATTTTAACTGACATTTAGGGGTCGTATACAAAGCGAAGAATGAAATGTTGAAATTAAACTGAAAAATAGATATGAATTTATTATAATATTAGAAAACGGTCTACCATAAAAAATGAATATGTAAAATGACGGAATCTACCAGAGGTACTGCTCATAGTGTTCTCCATTGGTGGCAATGCACAATTGAATGCGTGACAGTACTGAGTCCTGGACACGTTACAGCTCGGCAGGTGTGTAAACTGTGCGACAATCAAGGATGATGCGCTGCTTCAGATAAACCAGAGAAGAGGACTCAGTCACATAGACCCATCTCTTGATGTAACCTTGATGTGAAAGCGGTGGCCACTCTACCGAAAATGGGTCCAACAATCAGGGTTCCCCATATACCGCACCACACGTGTCGTACAGCGCGGGCTATGTGGAGGTTTTCCAGACACCAGTAATCCACATTGTGCACGTTCACAATGCCACTCAGTATAAACGATGACTAATCTGTCACACAGAATGTCACAAAGGAATGACGGATTTTCCTTTAAGGTGTTCAGCATGAAATTACAATAAAAAAATCATCGTGTGCCCAGCATCAATGCTTGCACCAGTGCCGGATATGGTATGGATGCTGATCAAGTGCATGAAACAAATGCCAGACATTCTGACCACATGCCTCGCTTATTTCCGCCGAGCTCAATTGTGGAATTAAAAGGGCGAATCCCAGCACTTCCTTCGGTGTCACTCGAATATTACACCTTGCCTGTCTACTTGTTCTGGGTCGTGGTGAAACAGAGCCGGGCTCTCTAATATGGTGCAATGCATTAGTTATAGTTTCATGCGTTGGATGTAGATACTTAAGGAAACGTTCTAAATAATCACACGTAGCCTCTCTGGCATTCCTTTGACATTCACCAAAAATAAGTATCATTTCGGCACATTGCATGGATCCGTAGCTTGCCATCACGATCTCAGCGCTGACTAGAATGTCCACTGCTAGATGGCTCGTGTTTTATCCCGAACTTGTGGCGCTACGTTACTATTGTAAATTGCATAATCCCAATTTTTATGTTCGCTATAGCTCGGCTGGTCGTTTTTATTCCGCTGCCAATTATCTAGTCCTTAGTGAATATGTTTTATTTTCCGTTTGTCGATTCTACCTACTTTGACGTTTGAAGGTTGTTCGACCCATAAAAGAATTAAACAACCCTTTGAGCAATATCTCTAGTAGATTCCGTCATTTGACAGATTCATTTTTTATAGTAGACCGTTTTCTGATATTATAATGAATTGATATTTATTTTTCAGTTTAATTTCAATATTTCATTCTTCGCTTTGTATACGACCCCTAAAAGTCAGCTAAATTTTTTAATGAAATAATCCTCTTTGGTGATATACCAATTTTGGCGATACCGGCTAAAGGTGGTTTCGCTGTAAAAAGAATATTGCACTCTGATTTTGATCTCGAATTACTTTAATTAATCTTTTAACTGATCCCTCATTGAAAGACAAAATCATGCAAAAAAATCTCAAACTTTGAAATTTAATAACTCTGTCAATTTTTGTAGTACAGATGTCAAACCTTTTGTGTTATATCTGTTATGATACGTGTAAACTTTTACTAAATATAACTATAGGGACTGGGGGACCGTATAAAATGTTAGATTTCGTAATTTTTGTAAAATTGATTTTTTACTTTAATTAATGCCACAACATTAATATTTACCTCATTTGAAACGTTTTTGTAATTGGAACTATATGTCTACGACCAACGGTTGAGAAATTAAAGGTCGGCGATAGATAACATATTGCACTCTGTATACTGATCCATAGATCATGTAATGAGATTCTCAAAATAATTCTCAGAACCTTTCTTTCTTATAGGCAGTAATTGTTGAAATCAGGTATTTAAATGAGTTTTGGGTCTATTAATTTTGTTATTTAGGTATATTCCTTCGCCTTTTTAGACAATGGAATTTCTTTCTAATAAACGGGAAGACTTTCAAAGGGTTTCATAATCTGTTCTGTGCACATGATTTTTCTAAATTTTTTTTCATAACAACTTTTTCAACATATGTGAACTCTACGTAAAGATCCCCTTATATTGTCATGAATGGGTGGTATTTGCAGGAAGTGTAGTTTTAGTTGCGCTATACGTTTTTCACAGGATTGAACTTTTGTTCAATTTCAGTCGTGTATTAAAATCAGTAAATAATTTGCAATTCTGTAACAAACAATTCGAGTACATTTCTGTGGGTTGTCAAAAGTCCTTTAGATGAATTTTCAACTGCATTATGCGTTTACATTCTGACGTACCATATGAATAGCTGAACGAAATCGACTTCAATTGCTGAAATTGGGTTACGAAATGTATTGTTCAATGTTCATTTTCTACATTGTTTTCTTAGATATCTTTCACCTTTTTCAGTTGTGAATATTTGTTACAATATACTAGAGGAGTTGTAAAGTGATTCTTAATCTATACTTAACAACTGATTTTTCTTTAGTGTTTATTATAAAGTGAAGAGTTTTGTTAGTTCTAAGTTTGTCAAGAATGTGATTTAAATTTTAGAAATATACTTCGATACCATATTAAGAATTCGCTCTCATATTATTTGCAAAAAAGCCCATTCATGTGATATTCCTTTCTATTGCCATAGATAATCATAGATTAGAATCGTGGTTTCAAAACTTAAAAAAATGGTTTCTGTATTTCATTTTAAATTTCTGTAAAACAAATATTTAAATAAAGAATAAAGATGTTAGATAAATCAATAATAATTTTTCCGTACATAACGCACTTAATCTAAGAACTCTGCATTCTGGAGTGCATTAATTTAGCTATGAAAATATTTATTACGCCATAAAAACTATAAATTATGACTAAATAAGTTCAGAATATTATCTCGCGAAAATTCCTTTTTCGAGAAGACATTGAGAACATGAATTAATAATAATGCGCAAAAACGAGATGCCGCATTTCTATGAAAGAAAAGTAAACAAATAAAAAGAAATTATAAATAAAAGATATTTTCACATTACATTTAGGAAATTTCATACCGACAGACGAATATGAAATTCAAATGAGCAAATATTTTAACGTTTCAATGAATTTTCACGTCATCTGATTTCACTGACATTGATTTTAAACAAAGACATAATAAATGCATAATATTTATAGAGGCGGGTTTTTAGAAACTGGCTATTTATTTATTTAATTCTGCGTGAACATTTCTTTTTTCCTTTACTTTTTGGCACTGCAAATCGTATAAATTATTACCATGACAGATACATGAGGCAAACCAAAGGATAAAATAAATGTGGGGTAACAATCCTTGAGTTATGAGACAAGAGCGTAAAATCATGCATATTGCATTGATTATGAAGAGCATTCATTCACTAACGGAATATTATTATGTTATTTCCGTTTTCATACAATTTTCTCGATACTATGAAATTGAGCATAGTCTGTCCTGTAACAACATAATTTTGGGAGTCTCTGTAAATGAACGATAAACGCTGCACAACCCTTAATCTACATAAAACACGTTCTCTAGTACCACAGTGATCTTCTTAATTTTACTTTTCTTGAAGTATCAAAACATCATTAACAATGCATCGCATTTAACATGCATCTCAAACGATTTTTCACTGTATATCATTATGTAATGTAATTTTTGTGCGTCCCTGTAAATGAACTATAAATCCTACATATTCTGTAGTTCTAAAAAATTATGTTTTACTTCACCTCAGTGAGTTATAACAATCTCAATATGTTTTAAATATTGTATAATTTTAATTTTTCATCGAAATGATTTTTTAATATAGGCCATAGTGTATCTGTAATATTTTATGTGCCCCTGTAAACGAAATATAAACGCTACATACATTTTAATGCCAAACATTTTATAACAAAACATCAATAACACATAAAAATTATATGGCAATCAGAGTACATTTACGAGAGTTTAAAAATGACCAGATGAACACAGGCAGACAGTTAATTCGAATTCATAAGCACTTTTCAATTACGTTAAAAATGTTAAAAACGGGGAAAAAAGAATTATATCGAAAAATTCAGAATGCAATTAATTAGCAACTTTCTTCCATAGATAAGCAGAATTCCTGTTTATCATCTCGTTGAAGGCGTATATTTGTTGTAAAATTATCAACTAAGACAGTTAGTTCAAAGCAAAGAATATAGCAAGAACAAACAGAAATGGTTGGGATTTCTTTGATATTTGAGAGACTTTGCATTAAATAATACCAGTTTTACTTTTTCTAAACACCATACCGTACTCACTTATTTTAAATAAAACACCGTATGTATCTGCTCTACACTCATGTATAATATACACTATTTTTCTAAAATTTTAGGCCTAAAAATTGAGGTGTGCATTTAAGTCAGCAATGTAAAACAACAAATTCTGTTTCCAATTCACTGAATACAACATGTGATTTTTGCAAGCAAATTATAGGAATACAAAAGTGTTAAGCAGTATTGAATTTAAACATTACCACATGGATGAATTTTTGCAGCTCCTGGTAAGGCACGAGGGAGTTCAATTGATTTCTTGTAGGAAAATTGAGGAAAATTGATTTCTATGCCATTAATTGAAAACATAAATTAGTCCGGAGGGGACATTTTGATGTTCTACGATGGATGCATCTTTACAGAAACACCCTGAACTCAACACAAGTTTAATGAGTAAAATAATTACACTTTTCCAATTGGATTGTGTTCTATGAAAAAAGAAGTTATCTATAATATAATATGAACTTTAAAAATTTCAGTGATTTACTTAAAAGGCTATTAAAAAAACGAAAGAGATGTTACAAGTTAAAAATAAACATTTTATTTAAAATTTCTTAGTACTTTCAAGCATTTCCAAGTTATTCTCTGATGAAGAGTTTGGAAAATCTTGAAAATACTAAGAAGTTTTAAATAAAATATGTATTTTTAGCTTGTAACATCTTTTTCATTATTTTAATCGCTTTTTATTTGGTTGCAGTGTTGCCAGTGGGCTACTTTTTTTAAAATTCAGATCTCTTGATTGGCACCACTTTTTTGAAAAGGTAAAGTTCACTTTGTTCTTGCCTTAATTAATATAGCATTAAATAAGGCACACATTTTACCATTTCAAAAATATGGTGCCAATCAAGAATCTGATTTTTTAAAAAGTAGCCCATCCGGCAACACTGTTTGGTTGAGCAAAAAGTTCTAGGAAATTTTTAATCTAACAGTTACCAAAATTTGTATCGTATATAGGGGTAGTGGTTTATCTATAGGAGTTCAGGAATACTGACTCCAGAATGTCAATTGAACAGTATGGTTTGCGGGTGTTGATCCGGCATTATTGGAGAAAAGGTCTAACGATTCTGAAAGCCGTCGATGAGATTATTGCGGGTGAAGGTGCTGAAACGACGAAAAACTTCGTCTAGCCGCCAAATCCGGCATCTGGCAGAAATTCGTTGACTGTGATGGACTCGACTTTGAAGAATAGTCCTTGTTGCTTTTGTTGTTAATTTGCGCAAAGCAATGCAACTTTCACAAATTTCCCAGAACTTTTTGTTTAGCCTAGTATGTAAAACAGTGAACTTTTTAAAGTTCATATTATATATTTATGTTTGAATCAAGGTGAAAAGTGCGTTTCGTCTCATGATTTTAATTTATTAAGAAGATATCTGTTTCCATATTGATAAACATTTTTAAACAATATTTACAATGAAAAAAAAATGTATTCATGACATAAACCTTAATTTTATGCTATGTTTATTGAGTGTTTCCATAAAAAAAATGCGAGTCTACAGATTATTTCTACAGATTACTTCTCGAATTCCCGGATTTTCCGCTATTAAAAATTTTTCTGTACATTATTCAAGACATGTAATTTAATCGGTTTTTATGCACTGAAACCCTCAAGCTGCATATTTAAAAAAAAAATTAAAATAAGTACAAAAATTACGCATTTATTTTATTGCATATTTCAAATCGTCATACATTTAAGAGTTAAAATATGTAACTTTTTTGTAAAAGAGTTTTTTTTTTAATATATAATTAGATTACACAAAAATATCTCGGAAATCGTCTCTTGCGAAAATTTTGTTACTTTGACGTCGCCCGTGGAAATCGCGGGATGCGCAGCAAGAGGGTTAATACATGGTACACATTATACATGAGTAAACACGGTATTTAATTTGTAGTTACTAAAGTTATATTTTCCCTTATTCTTGCAGTAAATAAAACATAATAATTTCCTGGTAAAAACTAAAATTTGTACTTTCGCAACAAGCCTTTGTTCTGTATTTTATAAAATATACAAATATTACAACTGAGTACTGTACTTTGTAAATCACATTCCTATTTTTAAAATGTAATATATAAATTGTTTTCGAAATATAATGAGTTATCTCGTAATTCATACATTAATTAAAACGACATATTGATATAAATTATAGATTTGCCTATATAGATAGATCACACTAGACTGTTGCAATCATGTATGGCTTCTAATTAGTACAGTATTGTATAGAATATCCAAATCGATGCATATCAAATATACATTTTAATGCTAACATTTATAGTTTAAGATAAGTAAATGATATTCACTAGCATTAAATGTATTGAAATAAACGTATTGTTCAAATCATTTATATCCTCATTTCATTTATATTTAGCTCAAAACAAAAGGTTTAATATCTTTATATATTCCTTTTTGGTGCCATCTTTTGTTTCCATAGAAATGGATTTTGACATTATCTGGTATTAAAGATAAAATTCCTCTTTCCGCCAGAATATCATCAGTTTCTGTTCCTAAGGAAAAAGAGCGATAAAAGCATAACTAATATCTGAGATATATATTATTGAGACAAAGAAATTGTTACAGATTACTCTGTAGTTCCTGTAAAAGTATTTCTTATGTAAAAGTGTATCTTGTTCATCAAGTTTAATATTAATAGTTTCACATAAAATATGAAAACATTGAATTTTCTTGTATTATAGGATTGATTTTCATATTTTAAACGATTCAGCAACATTAATGCTACGGTTATGTTAATGTTACACCGTTTATTTTTTAACAAGATTTTATAAGTTCCTTGTTGAATTTTATTTCTGTGTCCTCTTTCTGGCAAATATTACATTTTTTATTTGTAAACAATATCTAATTAATAATTTATAAAACGTTGCATATTAGAATAAATAAACGTTTATTTTATTACACTATGTGGCTACTACATTTTAAAGATATTAAGATATTTTAGATGTTACGTTAGTATTCAGACAAGTACAAATCCAAATGATGAAATGTTATTTTGTTACTACCATGGATGCAAACGTGAGAGCAAACTGTATAGTTTACATACTGTTCCTTAAAAAAATCCATTTTCTTAGTTTTCCTTTTTCTATTCCATAAATACGTCATATTGTGTTCAGGTTTAATCCCCAATTTATCCTTTCAGCTTATTTGGTGACATACTTTATTTCTTTCGAAAGGATTTCAGTATTATCATGCATTAAAAACAATATCCTCTGTTCCACACGAATGTTATCAGCAACCGAAATTCCCAAAAGACAATATAATACAGAAGAATAAATCTGTGAAATTATTTATGTATATGAGAAAATTATGTGAACTTCAACGTGTGAAAAAGTTTAATCTTTTCCAAAATTATTCAGAATTTAAATAAAGTTATTGTAGGAAATGTTATATGATAAACTGGTGAAAATATAAAAACATATTTTTTTCTGTAAAACACCCTTTTTTTTGGTGCTGAGCACATTTAAATATTTGAGAATGTCTTTCAGGAAAACCGCAGCTACCATAATGCTCTCGTTTCATAGAAACTCCAAGTGCACCTCGTCTACTGTATCCAAGTTGACTGAGAAGGAAGTTACTTGTTTTTTTATTTGCCAGAGGCTTTCAATAAGCCAATAATATAGTTTACATACTGTTCCTTAAAAAAATCCATTTTCTTAGTATTCCTTTTTCTATTCCATAAATACGTCATATTGTGTTCAGGTTTAATCCCCAATTTATCCTTTCAGCTTATTTGGTGACATACTTTATTTCTTTCGAAAGGATTTAAGTATTATCATGCATTAAGAACAATATCCTCTGTTCCACACGAATGCTATCAGCTACCGAAATTCCCAAAAGACAATATAATACAGAAGCATAAATCTGTGAAATTATTTATGTATATGAGAAAATTTTGTGAACTTCAACGTGTGAAAAAGTTTAATCTTTTCCAAAATTATTCAGAATTTAAATAAAGTTATTGTAGGAAATGTTATATGATAAACTGGTGAAAATATAAAAACATATTTTTTTCTGTAAAACACCCTTTTTTTTGGTGCTGAGCACATTTAAATATTTGAGAATGTCTTTCAGGAAAACCGCAGCTACCATAATGCTCTCGTTTCATAGAAACTCCAAGTGCACCTCGTCTACTGTATCCAAGTTGACTGAGAAGGAAGTTACTTGTTTTTTTATTTGCCAGAGGCTTTCAATAAGCCAATAATATAGTTTACATACTGTTCCTTAAAAAAATCCATTTTCTTAGTATTCCTTTTTCTATTCCATAAATACGTCATATTGTGTTCAGGTTTAATCCCCAATTTATCCTTTCAGCTTATTTGGTGACATACTTTATTTCTTTCGAAAGGATTTAAGTATTATCATGCATTAAAAACAATATCCTCTGTTCCACACGAATGCTATCAGCTACCGAAATTCCCAAAAGACAATATAATACAGAAGCATAAATCTGTGAAATTATTTATGTATATGAGAAAATTTTGTGAACTTCAACGTGTGAAAAAGTTTAATCTTTTCTAAAATTATTCAGAATTTAAATAAAGTTATTGTAGGAAATGTTATATGATAAACTGGTGAAAATATAAAAACATATTTTTTTCTGTAAAACACCCTTTTTTTTTGGTGCTGAGCACATTTAAATATTTGAGAATGTCTTTCAGGAAAACCGCAGCTACCATAATGCTCTCGTTTCATAGAAACTCCAAGTGCACCTCGTCTACTGTATCCAAGTTGACTGAGAGGTAAGTTACTTGTTTTTTTATTTGCCAGAGGCTTTCAATAACTTAACATTTACGTAGACAACGGAAATTGTTGTGCTGCAGTAAAACAGAATGCGCTGAATCACATTCTTATATAATTTCCTTGAAATGTCGGTGCTAAAGAAAAGAACGAGACTTAATTTAAATTGATCAACTTAACCAAGTTCTCCGTTAGTTCTTTCCGAGTAGCACTAAGTTTTCCATAAAGGGCTGCATGGTGAATTTTGGATTCATAGATAATAATTCAACATTTTTATCCCTGATTCTCTTTACTAAAACTTTTTCTTTTACTATCATCGCATATATGTGTTGTATAATTAACTATAAATAAACCGATGAGAATACTTTAAAATTAATGTTTATTTAAGTATTATTCTTATTCTACATTTTGATTACATCTATACCTATTAATCTACTTCTTTTAAAATAATGTTTTGCAATTTTGTTCCCGTGACTAATTTGTTTTCTTATACACTTTATAAAAAATACCAATATGATAAGTATTTGTAAATGGATTCTATAATTACAATCTATGGCTGCTATAAATCTACAATTCATGCTTTAATCGATGTAGACCAGCGGGAACACTGTATACTCTTTCTTCTGTTAGAAGAGTTTTATGAGATCGCAGGAAAAATAATTGACTTTAGGACATAGTTCTCAAAATTGTGTGGAGACTTTATACGCACACATTATTTGTAAAAGCTTTTCCTATATGTGGTGTATAATTAACAATAATTAAATCGATGAGAATAATTTTAACTTAATGCTTATTTAAATATTATTCTTATTCTACATTTCCATTAAATATATGTTTATTAATCTACTTCTTCTAAAATTGTGTTTTGCAATTTTGCTTCTGTGACCAATTTGGTTTTTTTTCATACACTTTATAAAAAAATAACAATATGATTAATTTTTGTAAATGGATTATATAATTACAATCAATGATTGCTATAAATCTATAATTCATGCTTTAATCAATGTAGACCAGCAGAAACACTGGATACTCTTTCTTCTGTAGGAAGAGTTTTATCAGATCGCAGGTAAAATATTTGACTTTTGGACGTAATTCTCAAAATTGTGTGGACAGTTTATACGCACACAATATTTGTAAACGCTTTTCCGATATGTGGTGTATAATTAACAATAATTAAACCGATGAGAATAATTTTAACTTAATGCTTATTTAAGTATTATTCTTATTCTACATTTCGATTAAATATATATCTATTAATCTATTTCTTCTAAAATTGTGTTTTGCAATTTTGTTTCTGTGACCAATTTGTTTTTCTTATACAATTTATAAAAAAATAGCAATATGATAAATATTTGTAAATGAATTCTATAATTACAATCTATGATTGCTATAAATCTATAATTCATGCTTTAATCGATGTAGACCAGCAGAAACACTGAATACTCTTTCTTCTGTTGGAAGAGTTTCATCAAATCGCAGGACAAATAATTGACTTTAGGACATAGTTCTCAAAATTGTGTGAAGATTTTATACGCACACATTGTTCGCAAAGGGTTTTCCTAAATGTGATGTATAATTAATTATAATTAAGCTGATGAGAATAATTTTAACATAATGCTTATTTAAATATTCTTCTTATTCTGCATTTTGATTACATCTATATCTGTTAATCTACTTCTACTAAAATTGTGTTTTGCAATGCAATTTTTTTTCGTGCCCAATTTGTTTTCCTTATACACTTTATAAAAAATAGTAGAATATGATAAATATTTGTAAATGAATTCTATAATTACAGTCTTTGATTGCTATAAATCTATAATTCAACCTTTAATCGATGTAGATAGACAGAAACTCTTTTTTCTGTTGAACGAGTTTTATCAAATCGCAGGACAAATAATTGACTTTAGGATATAGTTCTCAAAATTGTATGGAGAATTTATATGCACACATTATTTGTAAACGATTTTCCTATTCACTGTTAAAAATCTGTAACATTTTCTGCACAGTCACTCCACCGTTCTTATAGAATATTCTATAAGAGCTGGCCAATGAGAATGCTCCATAATATCGTCAAGTAATCGTTTTTTATAAAAGCGGTGGGGTGAATATGCAGCAAAAGATACAGATTTTTAGCAGTGTATGCGATGCATAAGTAATTATAATTAATCTGATGAGAATATTTTTACCTTAATGTTTATTTAAATGGTGGTTTATACACAAGATCTTTGGGGTAACACCCACATAAATAAATCGCATGACGTAAAATCGTGGTGCCCATGTGAGTAAGAGTGAATCACTGTTACACTCACATCCAATCCAGCATTGAGCGAAGGCAAAACAATTTGGAGTATTTTTCGTTATTTTAATATATCACTTATTATAACATGTGTAATTATTTTTAAAATATAGATCTAATGTCTGGTTATTCATTTATCCTATTCCAGCATATATTATTAATATACAAGTATTTTTTGTTGCATTAAGGAGTTAGTATAATGAGAAAATTAAAAACTTGTATAAAAAGATTTTTAAAAAAGTCTCCAAAAAGTTTAGTAAATGAAACCTTGTAATACAGCACATTTCAGTAACATAGATTTAATCACAACATATTATTGAAATTAAGTCTTACTTTGTAAATAGAATTTAAACCACAACAATTTTTAGTAACGTTTAAAACGTCTAAGTTGAACGCAAACTCCTAAATAATAAACCTCTGTTGAATCTGGAAAATTGGCCGTTGTCGCTGAGAATCTTTTCAGTGTTTCAGTGGTTTCTTGAATTTAGTTACCACGATTTCTAAAAAGTATTTTTCTCTTTGATTTTTCTGATATTAAGAAGCCGAAGACTATTTGAAATTATTATCTGTAAACAGTAAACTTAAGGGGTCTTGTACCTTTTAAACGCGTCGAAAATTATCGAAAAACTTCAAAGTTTGAATTAGTCTATCATCAAAACCTTTTTATGTATAAACATGAAATTTTGGATATATATTAAACTGATTATGCTTTTTAATATACTACCAACAGAAATTTATTAACCCTTTACAGAATTTGTGTATTGTTGAAATCAAAATAGCTCTTTTTTTTACCCCATAAGTCATTGCGCGCATGATATCTTGAGAAAGTATGCATGGATTGTCATGAAATTTGGTAAATATACTAAACAGATATGTGTGTTTAAAATGATCTACTTTTAAGTATTTACAATGGTAATATTTTTAGTTATGACTATTTTTATTCATTAAAAATACAAAATTTTTATTTTTTTTTTACGAAAATATTTTTTTTATATAGTTAATGAAGTAAATTTAGCCTAAGAGTAGATCATTTTAAACACACATATATGATTAGCATCTTAACCGAATTTCATGGGAATCCATACATACTTTCTCAAGGTATCATGCGCGCAATGACTTATGGGGTAAAAAAAGAGATATTTTAATTTCAACAATACACAAATTCTGTAAAGGGTTAATAAATTTTTAATGGTAGCACGTTACAAAGCACAATATATGTAATCAATATCCGAAATTTCATGTTTATACATAAAAAGGCTTTGAAGATAGACTAATTCAAACTTTGAAGGTTTTAGTTAATTTTCGACGCGTTTAAAAGGTACAAGACCCATTAAGTAGATACTTTTGTCCCGTTTTAAAGTGGCAACTTTAATAGTTTTAAGATTCAGAAAAACATGCTTTCTCGTCGGCGTTAAAATGTCTGCTGGAATTATCAAGAATTGAGGGAATGTCGTTTTCTGACAATTATCTACGGAACTCCTAACACTTTTAAAATTTCCTTTCATTGTTATAACTCTTTTTGCTGTTACATTATGAGCCGATTTAAAGGAAATTGCCTGATCCTTTGCAAAAATGCATTAAAGGATTTACACCTAATTTGGTTATCCACAAAGTACGTTCCACCAAACTATTTCCGTTTTCAATTATCGCACACTGATAAAATTAATCCCTTAAGTATTCCAGAGTATGACAGGATTATTCGTTGCAAGTCGTTGTGATGATGTGCCGCTGTACCTGTAGTAGACATGCGTACAAAGTGCATGACGTTGATGCAAAATTCCCAAATAAGCCCAAAAAATTATTCAATTTTAATTAATTTTTCAACTGCATTTCAGCAGTGAAATTACGCTTGAAATTATTGAGTATTAATGATGTGAATTATCACATTGCTACAAAGCGTAAACCGACTTAGTGAAAAATGTCCAAGCCGGGAATCGAACCCGGGTCCCTGGAATAGAGCCTGGTAGAGCACTGGAGATCTATTCCAAGGACCCGGGTTCGATTCCCGGCTTGGACATTTTTCACTAAGTTGGTTTACGCTTTGTAGCAATGTGATAATTCACATCATTAATACTCAATAATTTCAAGCGTAATTTCACTGCTGAAATGTAGTTGAAAAATTAATTAAAATTGTATATTCACCGATGCTGGGTTTATTTGCGTCTCATGTTACGCCGCTAGAATGTGTGCTCATGAAGACTTCTCCATCTTGTGCTGCAGTAGCAGCCTTACCGACTTATATAAGTGAGAAATGCAAGGCTGGACATCGTCCTTGTGGTTTAGTGGTAGAGCACTGGAGATCTATTCCAGGGACCCGGGTTCGATTCCCGGCTTGGACATTTTTCACTAAGTTGGTTTACGCTTTGTAGCAATGTGATAATTCACATCATTAATACTCAATAAAATTATTCAGCATGGTTATTTTAGCCATACTATAGCAAAACGTGCAAGAAATCACAGACATAAGAGCGAACAAGAAAAGATATTTTAGCTTAACTTATTCGAAACAACAAGAAATCACAATAAAATGATAGCAACATCTCATTGTTTGAGTAATTACTACCTCGTTTTGGAATTGATTGTTCGTAATAAGTGGCTGTATATCCAACCCTACAAAGGGCGCAAATTTCGTAGCCTATTATTTTAGCTCAAATTTAATAGCGTCAGTAAAGGTACAGTAACCACTACTAGTAATTTTGCTTTCGTAGAATAACTGGAATAATTGCTCAGTTACATGTGATAATTTATATATTAGCAAATATGCTACATAGATTGTCAATATATATTTTAAAATAAAATTTCCAATAATGGAAAAAAATACACTTGACACATGCATTTTATATAACCCTTTGTAACTCAACAACTCCGATTTGAAAAATTCTTACACAGATGATAAAATATACCATTTTAAGCATGGAAAAATTAATAAAAGAATCAGAACAGAAAAATAAAATTTTATTTAGAAAATTGTGTTTGTTGCATATCTGCAACATCTTGCCAAGGGGCAAAAAAACTGACATATTTAAAATTTGAATTTACATGAAAAATTTTCAAACAATTGTCAGTTTTGTTGTAGCAAAGTCCCACACCACATTTCTCACAAACGTTGTGAGTAAAGCCTTTACAATCGGGGTATTTAAAACGTATTATTTTTTCTGCCCAATATGGCAGTGCCCAATTTCGGTCTAGGCACACTTGTTTTGGTGGAATATGTTGAATAGGCGCTGTATGCTAGTTCTGTTGATTTTTTTTTTTTTTTTTTTTTTTTTTTTTACCCGACCTTTTTTGCTAGCTTTCGACTATGTATTAATTTTACAGGGGGGGGGGATCCATAACTTACCCTATAGCAATTAAATAATATAAAAACAGACTAATGTTTCCCCTTTTCAATAATTTTGCTCTTCCGAAAGGAACGCAACTTAAATAACCATCAGAAAAAAATTTATATCTTGCTCTTTCTACATTTAAAAAAAATTGATTACAAAAAAAGACATGGCGCGTTGTTGTAGATCTACAACAAACAAATGTTTACGTTTATTTTTTACGTATTATAAATTTCCTAGATTGAAATTGGTCTTTAAATAAAGAATTTAAACTTACCTTTGTAAACAACATACTTGTATACTTCTGCAGACTTCTTTAACTCCACTATTTCAAATCGTAATTCAGCAAAAATCATGTGTAGCTCATCAAGCGATAAATCAAATTTCGGCGAAAAAAAAAACAATATCGCCATCTGTTGCGGATTTAATGAAATAATTATATTACTAGTAGTGTAATAGAATAACAATAATCAACAAAATCGTCTTTTGAAGTATACTGTCGAAAAAACCATTGACTTTGGGTATGTTGAAGATCTGCAAAACGGTGATAAAAAGGGTTAAGCATACACTGATAAAGGTCAAATGGTAAAAAAAAAATTATAAACCAGAATTTCTGGAGAATTTTCACCTTTCATAGTACCTTTCTCATACTTTTTATTTTTCATATTATCTATAATATTATCTTTCATATTCATTTACGGATATTCTGATGCTTATTATACGTAATATTGTTTTTATTTACCTTTCCTTTCTTATCAAAAACAGGATGTTCATTATAATATAAATATACGTACAATTTTATTTTTGTATTCTTCTTTTATATATTTCATAAACAATTTAAAATGTGCTGTTTTGTTTTCATTTTTTAAACTTGAAATTACTTTATTCAGGAAAAAAAAAGCTTTGTTAAGTAATACTAAACATTATTCTTTTTTTTTTTAAATAAATAAAGCATTGATGTTTATTATCCTTTTTTTAATATCATTTTTAAACCATTTCTATATATTTTTTAATTTATTGAATTTTCAATTAAATATTTTTCCATTACGTATCTTTATGATCTAAATATTTTTTATCTTTTATGTTTCCTCTTGATAAAAGATCATATAAGTATTTGGAAACGATTTTCCCATTCAAAATGTATAATTATCCTCAATATGCTTTCTCTTTGAGAAATTCAAAAAGTTTTTATAGCATAAATATTTGAAAAAGATTAAAACAATTTTCTTTTCTAGAATGTATAATTACCCATTATTACACCTGCATATAATACTTATAGCCTAATGATTATTTAAATACTTTTCTTGTTTTGCAATTCCAAATATTTTTTATAATAGATATTTTACGTATGACGCTTAAAAAAAATATGAATAACATTTAAGTACTTTTGAATTTTATATAAGCTATCGTCGCTTAAATATTTCTCTCTTTCATGTAATTACTACCCAAAATCTTTATTAATGCAATTGATAAACAATAATATTATATATATTTGGATTGGTATAAAAATGCATAACTACTTATCTGTTTAATTACCGCTATTTTTCTTTTTACTCAAAACTCAGTAAATATATATTGCATAGGTATTTCGTAACGATTTTCCAATTTTAAATCCCTAATTATTTATCATTCAATGGAAGAAACTTTTGTTTTAATTATTATTTAAATGATACCTCAAATTGAAATTTCATTCATTTTTTTAAGTGGATATTAATATGCTTCACATGTGACGCTTTTAAAGATGGTGAATAATTCAATTCTTAGCCTCATTGTTTAAAAGAAAAGGATATTGTTTTGTTTAATATATTTTTTAATAAAATTTTAAGCCTTGTTATTTATAATATATATCAGAATTAAAATTCAGGTCTATTATCTAAATGTTATTTATCATAATATTGTAATCTTGTTATATTCACTAGCTAACCCATCCGATTTTCTCTGCTCGTGTATAATATCCTTAAATATACCTAAAAAGTGTTGCATAATTTTGTATTTTTCAACGAATATCTATCCAAATGAACCTAATATTTGGAGGTACCACTGACATAGGCACTGCCAAATGTATGCTGCATATTACGCAGCAAACATTTGTATGATTTTATATTTTTAAATGAAAATCTGACAAAACAAGCATAATATTGCGGTCTCCATCTCCTTCTGCAGCGAAATTATATGATTCAAATTTCTATGATTTTATGTTTTAAGCGAAAATCTACCCAAACGAATCTGGAATTGGAGGCCTAACTGCCTTCGGAAGCGCTCACGGTTGTGTAACCCAGCAAACACATACCTTTCGGAACACGATCCGCGCAGCCGGCAGTGTCGTTTAGGTATATGCATCGTCACAGTGGATTCGGTGTAGCGTTGGCAACATGTCGGTAACTGAAAGTTAAGAATCTGCTTTTTCGACAGCGGGTTTAAGTAATCGGTCCTCTTATGGTTAAATATAGGCAAGCACAACGGCAAGTGACACAGGACATATATGTGATTTCTGACAGTTGTCCGATTAGATTTGCCATCATCGGTCCGAATTCGGAATATTTAATCTTAGTCTAAATTTATTTATATTTCCATTCAAGTTCGAGTTTGTTTGGGAATATTAAATATATATTTAAAGTTAAGTGATTTTATATATTTTACTGCTTTTCTTCAAGAAATCAATATAACAATATGAAATAAAACTTTAATTTTTTATTCTTATGTATTATATATGCGTGTGTGATAAATAAAAGATGTTATTGGAGAAATAAAATGAGATATTTATATTTCATATATTTCATATAAAATTCTAACAGGGATAAACAGAAAAATTCTCAAAAATAGCCCATATTTATTTATTTTAAAAAATTGCTTTTGAATTTATTTTAAAAAGTATGTACAATATATTTGAACCATCAAAAAAAAAATTTTAATCGCTGCTTAAGATTATTATTCGTTATAAACATAATTTCAAAAAAAAAAATATCCTTCATAAGTTAATTCAACTTATGTTCCTTAATTTATTTAAAAATGAAATTATTTAAAAGATTTTTTAAATTAATTTACAACCTCGAAATTTTATGATTTTATATTTTTTAATGAAAATATATCAAAACGACCTATTGTCTTAGAAAAACGGGCGTAGAGAATCTAAGTAATAAAAAAATGCGCACCATCTCCTCACACTTTTAAAGAGTAAATGATAATTTTAAAGGTACTGAAAGAAAACAAATCCCTGATGTATCCGATAAATGAGTTGAAGAAAATAGTTTAATAATAATATTAGAATTAAGTATTATTATTTTTTGAAAACAAAGATATAGCTAGAACCAGATAAACATCGTGGATTTTTTACTTCGTTTTTCCTCGAATTTTTCCTTTGAACAATCGGGTTTTTTTTCCTTTCTTTGCTTTTATTTCAGTTGGAAAAAAGGGATATTTTCTAAAACTAGAATAAAAATATAAAAGATGCAAAAGCATGCGAACTGTCCTCTGAGAAATACTTTGTTTTTAAATAGTATATATCTATATTTTACGAAACTAATTATACCATTAGAATCGGCAGTAGACGCTGAAAATGCTGTTTTTTTTTTTTTTTGCTATAATTTTCCTTTAAGTAAACCGATGCAGTAGTTTTAGAACTTAAAAAAGCTAATTGGAAAAGACAAAAACAACATTGGAATACTATATTTAAAAATACATCTTTGATATTGTAAATACTACTATATTATTTTTAATTGAACATTATAAAGGGGAACATATCCTGAATAAGTATTTTTTTTTTACTTTTTTCTTACTTGTGAGCGAATGAAACAGATTAGAATTACATAAAAACGGAACACTTGAAAACTGTCGTCAATCTAAGTCTAAGTCCTGTATAAATGTTTTATGAAATAATAAATATTAATGTTTTTTTTAAATGGAAGATAACGTTTGAAACGGGGACGAACAGCAAAATTTTTCGTGTTTTTTGTTCATTTTTCAAATTTACTGAAAACGCATGGATCACAATTTCAAAATGCAGCAAACACAAAAAGGTTCTTTGCTTCATCTGCTTGAAGAGTTGAGGGACGGATGGAGATGAGCCATTTTGCGATGTTCATTATACGTTCTGATCATTCGTCTTTTCATTTAAAAAGAATACAAAATTTTGTTTCGAAGTGCATAACTTTAGACAGCTTCCTTCCAAATAATATAGGGGAGACCGGGGCAAGATGACTATGCTAAAACTTTTTGTTGTTTATTAATTTATTTTTAAATATAGTAAAATTAATTTTTCATGAACTGTTAGAGTATTCCTTTGTAGTATTAAATATATTACCATTTAATTTTTCAAATAAAAAAAATAAAGGATAATTTTATTTTTTCATAACATTAACAAAGCGTCATCTTGCCTTAGTACTGGGGCAAGATGACAGCGCTGAAAAAGGTTAAACATATTTTATTTTTTTAATGTATTACATGGTTTAACAAATGATAACTGTGCTTTTACATCTTACAAAGTATCAAACAAATCATAATGAATTGTAACGTAATGTTGGAGTGTATAGTTGTGCAGCTAACAATAGTCACAAATAAAAATGCCATTTTCATAATAGGAACATTCCTTATGCCAACACTCTTGGCATTTCCATTACAGCATTGGATCCATTCTTCTGTTGGTGGGTCACAATATTCCTCGTCACAAGCAGGTCATCTGAAAACACCATTTTTTTAAAATTGATGCAACTGGACAATTTGGCCTGGATTTGATAGACTAAGGCGTACAGGAATCTAAAGCCTGCAGTTTGAAAAAATTTACTCCCCTTTTAGCTTCATGAGCTTCTTTTCTCTGTTTTTTTAAACGTTCCTGTTCTTCCTTCTGTTTTCCCCTTTGTTCCAACATTTCTTTGATGGATGTGCTTTTAAGAATGCCACCAGATGTGATACAGATTTATCACATATCCTTATTGCTTCAAAATTAACTTAATTCATTTATTTTTGGCTTTCGAAACATGTCGTTTTTTCCCTTCCTTAGGTAAAATCTATTATTTAACTCGACGCTTAAAATCCATTTAGAATCTTATCAGTTTTTTTTTCTTTCTTTCTTTCAATATCCTCTAGGATTTAGTGCAGTATGTCTCAATTCAATTATTTATTATCACTTTCCTAATAACATATACGGCCGTTAAAAATAAAATATAAATAGATAAATCAGATGCACCTGCTGTTGATTTCAATGAATCTTATTTTGTTTTCTTTTTCTTTGGCATTGCCCACGCGAGATGTAATTATTTCTCATTTATTTATTTAAGTAAGTGACCGTTGAAATAATTTATCTAAAATACAAAATGAATGATTATTGATGCGGTGTTTAAATTAAAAGTGCATAAGAAAAACTCCAACCCAAGATACAGGAACTAGAAACTTTATTTTATCATTTTTGACATAATAATAAAGGGTAATTTACTTAGAACTATAAGATGGGAGAGAGGAAATACGAGCAAGAGGGGTACGCCTGAGCGTACCCTCAGACAACAAGGTCTTTTACATCCGTACCGATTGAGAGCAGGAGTTCAAGAGAGCTATTTCATAAGCGGTCTGAGGATGACGAGCTCGTCATCTTACCCCGGACTGCCTGTTTAAAAATATTCGTTTTCATTGCCATGAAGGAAGGCGATTAATTGACATTTATTCATGGTAATAGGTAGTATATAAAATAAGTTACTCATAAATATTAAAGAGAAACGATATATCTTCCCTGTATCTGTAGCAGAGCTTATTTATACATGCATAAAAGTTATAACGTAGCATTTGTAATCAATCAAAGTTTCACAACTAACACAAAAATAGCGATTTCAGCGTCTCTATACTATTGTTTAACGAATGGCTGATAGGAGAGTCAGTAGTGTCCGGTTGATGCTGCCACATAGTGGAAAACGGAAAAATTAAGACATTCGTCATCTTGCCCCGCTCTTCATCTTGCCCGGTCTCCCCTAGCTCTTCCTCCAGCGGTGTCTTCCAAACACTGCACGCACGATACATAACCAAAATCCACTAAGAGTAAAAAAATAACCCGTCGTTTTGAGATGTACTTTATGGTTTTTGAATAATTATCTCGGCTTATTTTTAAATAAACGGACAAGTGCGAGTATTACTCGCACTCAGAGGATTCCGTACGATAAATATATAAATTATTAACTGCATTATTAAACTAGTCGGATATACCAATCCCAAAACATTCTTCTATCTCATGCATGTTAATACTTGAAAATTAGCTATCACACTACCAAAATTAAACGGCAATCTATGCCCATCATGAGGATGCTATAGATATGAAATTCCGTGCATTAGTTCTTGAGATATGGCTATCTGCGAAATCGTGTAAATACAGCAAAATTCAGCCTAGCAGCCCCACCTATTGGGTGCTTTACACCAAAACCTATGTTAAACAAAACTACCAAGCAACCACTTACGTCAAAGTCTAACTGAATCTGAAGTTTAGGGAAAATCCGTGCATTAGTTTTTGAGATAGAGTTATTGCTAAAATCATAAAAATGCCAGCATAGCAGCGCCACCTATTGGACGACTAACACCAAAACCTAATCAGCGACAACTTGTGTTAACATCTCACTAAATCTGAAGTTAGATGAAAATTCGTGCATTAGTTTTTGAGATAGAGCCATTGCGGAAATCGTAAAAAATGCAGCACAGCAGTGCCACCTGTTGCGCGATTTACACTATCACGTAATGAACATCAAGTCATATCAAGGACTAACTAAATCTGAAGTTTGATGAAAATCCGTGGATTAGTTCTTGAGATAGAGCCATTGCGGAAATCGTAAAAAATGCAGCGTAGCAGCGCCACCTGTTGAGCGATTTGCACCAACTCGTAATCAGCATCAAGTCATATCAAGGACTAAATGAATCTGAAGTTTCATGAAAATCCGTGCAATAATTCTTGAGATAGAGCCATTGCGGAAATCATAAAAAATGCAGCATAGCAGCGCCACCTGTTGAGCGATTTACACCAACACCTAATCAGTATCAAGTCATATCAAGGACTAACTGAATCTGAAGTTTTATGAAAATCGTGCATTAGTTCTTGAGATAGAGCCATTTCGGAAATCATGAAAAATGCAGCATAGCAGCGCCACCTATTGAGCGATTTTCACCAAAAACTAATCAGCATCAATTTGTATCAGGGACTAACAGAATTGGAATTTTTATTAAATTCCGTGCATTAGTTCTTGAGATAGAGCGCCCACAAAATTTGTGTCACACACAGACACACAGACAGACGGACAGACAGACAGACACACAGACTCACAGACAGACATTTTGTAAAAACATGTTTTTCGGGTTCTCTGACCTCTAAAATGTGTAAATCCGTCAAAACCGGAATTCGAAAATTTTCATGAATCCAATACTTTCTTCTTGTAAAGATAGAAGAAAGTAAAAAATCGTTGCTAAAACAATAATAAGACTTCGTAAAATACTATGCAACGGAGGGCTGGGTATAGCTGCATATACTAGAAAAGTATGAATGATAAACCATAAAAGTTTAAAGAGATATAGAAAAGTATGAATGATAAACCATAAAAGTTTAAAGAGATATGAAGCATAAATAATATCAAATATTGCTATCTGTATAACTCTTTTTTTTTTTATCTTATCCTAATCTGCCTATGATGAATTTAATACGGTACTGACAATAACAGTAGTTCGTATTTAACCACCTGCGCCCTGGCCCTGATAGCGGATGTATGTCACTAGCCACCTGTGTTACCGTATCTGGCAGATTTTTTTTTTTGGAAATTTTAAATTCACACCACAAAAATTTAATTGGTAATTTTCTTTTACTTTATTTATGGGAACACGGGTATCTTGTAAAGCAAAAATAACAGTTAAACCTTTCTGAGAGAATTCGGAATGTCTAATTAAAAAATTAGCCATATAACATTGCCTTAAATCGCCAATTAGCATGACGTACGCAGCGTACGTCATAGAACGCAAGATATTAAACTTCATTTGGCATTTCATGTAACTAAATTCAGCATAGTAATAATATTTTCTTTTTATAGTGTAGCTAAACCAAAACACATGTTCAGAGTTTAAGCTTGGCATTCTACTAAGCCCGCTTCGAAAGGGGGTCGCAAATGTGCAACTCCGCCTTGGTTCCTGCCGCGTTTTTCAATATAGGTTTTTAATTATTTTTAAAGACATGGAAGGCGTAATTAGAGATCCACTTAATGCAATCTAGCCGCAATTCCCATAGTATTTATGTTATTACTTCTAATTAAATTAGTCTGTTTTTAACAATTTGACATTTATAACTTTTATGCTGCTACTGCGTATTGCATTACACAAATATATCATTAAAAGATGGTATCTGGGGTTTAAAAGTCGATAGTACATAGCGTAAGCCGCCCCTGTCATTACGTATGTTCAAACCGTCCGTGTCTTTAAAGGTTAATATCTCGACTAATTACCGATGTTTTTTTCAAAAATAATTATCCAAAATGCTTTTATATTTCTGCTGCGATACGTACCTCAAGTGCTCCTCAACACCTGCGCTGAATGCCTGCAAATCGTAATTTGTGTGTAACGGAAAAGATGCGTTTTTCTCAAAAACTATACGACCCAGGGTAATCGCTATAATTTTCCTGCAAGGTTTAACTGCCTCTAATCTTTTCATAATTTTAGTTTCAGTAGATTCGGAAATAGATGGGGCTAACATATTTTTGCACTAAATTTTCGACTGTATCTCTGAAAATATAATACTTAAAATTAAAAGAAATGTACTTTGGAGTTCAGCGTTACGAACGCTTTCACACAATACCCCATACGATACAATTTTTTTTTCCGAGTAACTTATTTAGCCCCTCTACATTTTTCCTAAATATGTTTGTGAATGCTTAATATTCTGTAAATATGTGGGTTAATTGTCTTTATTAATTCCCCCAATTTCAACTTTCCACGTTCCATAGTTACGAGTAAAAAGGGTGTGACAGACGGAAAGACAGACACAGGAGTGATCTTATAATTGTTCCGTTTTTACTTTTTAAGAACGGAACCCTAAAAATTAAAAATCGGAGACTCGGGTGTATTATGACTTGTCATAGTCTATCTTCATCCATTTCAAACACCTACTTACGGTATATATCCTTGTCTATCGCCAACTAAAAGACAGAATTACAGACACAATATACAATTACAACAAAAGACACAATATATTTGTTTTATTACCATAGATTACGCAGATGAATTCACAAATCTGCATGTTTAATTTAAGGATATATGAAAATAAAAAACACATTGGAATGTTAAAAATTTAATTATTATTCCTCAATGGACGATCTGAATGTTTTAATATAACCTCGAGAATTTTAAATTTATTCCTTTCAAGTACTTTTATATTTCATGCGTTATGTTTTGAAAAGTATTATATCAAGGTTTGCATAATGTTCTTTGAATTGTAATATTTAAAATAAATCTGACGAGAATAACATTTCGTATTGGATTAGAATATTTAATGAATAATTCTTTTATTATGCATTATTAAAAAAAGGTTTTTTTTTTAATCTCAATTTTCATTAAAAATCCACGGAGCATATTGCAATTACTGCGTGAAATCTGCAAGCTTGAGAATTTAGGTTTGACAGATTATAGTATTTGGTGGATTAAAAATCATTATTTTGTGTAGATAGATTTTCTTTAGTAGAATTATAAATTAGCAATATTTGCATGAAAATGAAAATACAGAAGTAAATGTATAACATTTTTTAAAGCAGAATAATATGAAAATTTTACTGCTCAAATGCATATTCAAGCATTAGCACAATTGTAATTTATGTTTTGGTTTATACTGGATATTTTTTCTGTATTTTACAACTATTTATTGTCTCAATATGAGAGATAAAATGCAAAAGATTTCAATTGTAGGTGTACAGAAAATAAAAAAATTACAAATAAGTATATTGTTTAGGCCTACTTGATAAATTATATTTCACCAACCATTTTTCTTACTTCAGTTCATTTTACTTAACACATATCTTTAAATTGTAATTTCTATTTTAGGTAGCTTCCATTACTCTAACTAGGGATGGTCCCTAACTGCCAGATAGGGATTTTGTCTAGAGTGGTGTTGTTGAAAATCTCTTACCATGATTATCAAAGAAATGTATACAAATACTGTCCGAATGCAACTGGTGAAGGGCCATATAGACCGATATATTTCTGTCATTTATTGATTTCACCAGGTCTCTGGCTACACAGGAGGTACATTCTGTGTCGTAAAAAAGGGAGTTGATGGGTTACAGAGATTACAGAGAATACAATTTATGCTTGGTGGAAAAACTAACATCACGGATGATAGTGAATTTCTGGATAAAAATGGCAGAAGCATGAATGTTTACAACACCAGGCATACACAATGAAAGGGGGTGTTTAGCAGTTGTCACAGGCATAATTAGTTACGTTAAACCCTGTTTAACTTATCGAAAGACGGGATTAGTGTCAAAAATTAAAGTCCTTTGAAAGAAAAACAAACGCATGTCATCGAAGGTGGACGAGGAGAATAGATTATGGTCTAACATGTGCATTTTATTATGCTTTCTCTAATGGCCATGTCGACATTTCTACAAACACTTTGAAGAGTTTTTGAATATTCCACTATTCTCTTTATTCAGTACTTGTATTGTTAAAGAAAATAAATGTCTAACGGCTGAAGAAATTTCGCCGTGGTGTGTATGTGTGGAGGGGGGGGGGACAGACTACATATTGAATCAGAATTTCACAATGTATAAACGTAAATCCGTTTGATCTCTCCAAATATCCAGCATCATGAATGTTTTCTGATACCGATTGAATATTTTAGTATATCAAAGTATGCCACAGTTATTTGTTTTATGATATATCCTGACTTGAAGCATGTAATGAACAAATATATGTTTTTTTTATAAGTTTGGGACCGAATTCCCTCTGACGACATTCCTGTGTTACAAATAGTAAAGGTCCCAAAACTTTTCCAGAGGCGTTAATACGCATTCGCACGATATAGGAATGAGTCGTTCCATTTTTACTGATTACCGATGGACCCACGTCTTTAGATCTCTTCATATCGAGCGTTCTGCTAGATACCATCTCGTATTGGAAGCCACTTTAATCGGTGTTCAGTACGTTGGACAGTGGGCACTTTCGGGGCTCAATCATTTTTTTTTCACGTTTTTACGGAATTCGTAGGTCACAGGTTGCAAAGACACTTCCGGAAACAAATCTCTTTATGTTAATATTTGTGTCACTTTTCGACTTGTTAGTTTATGTGCCAGTTCGAAATTCTTGAGGAAGTGTGAACTTGCTGTGAGTACGCGAATTCCAAGCTGCAACGGTTTCTCAATGGCCCACATTTTGAGGAGACTGTCCTAAACGGTGTCATTTAACTGTCTGCGATGATGATAAAATTGCAACCACACGTGTTCGGAAAATAACTTCATTTTGCTCTGCATGTTTTCACCTTTCCCCACATTTTGTGCCCAGTGTTGAATCATCTTGCGGTCTTTTACCTGTCTACATGTATGTTGTATAGCTTTTAGTTTATTTTTTCTTTGCCTAACGCGTTTCTACTTCTTTTGCCATTATTTCTACGGATACTCCTCCACTTCCTGTCCGCTTTTTTTCACATGTTCTTCATATTCGAAAGTGGGGTTCGTATTTATTTCCAAATTATTTGTCAGTTCATTGTAGTCGATGCTGCTTTCATACAGAATATTGAGAGACCGGAAAAATTAGTTTTCGATCAACCCCTTCACTGTCGTGAATAGTCCTAACATAGTCTACCTAAGTCTAGTGACTAATGGCCTTCTCTTCAGATTTTGTCGCCTTTTCCCCGGATTCCCCAAAATATTCTAGCAATTACAATAGAAAAAGTTTTTCAATCTTCGCTTTGTTGGGGATAGCATTATAGTCTGAAAACTCGCGAAGGCATTTTCAGAACTCTGCCTGACATTGCATGTCAAAGGGATGAGTGCACTTTTCCTGAACCAGCGCGTCAGGACTGCGAGCCACAGGTACTGCTAAAATTCTCCATGGTTGAGCGCCTCGGGAATTGCCCCCATAGGTATTGTTCGTGTCCATCCCCTCTTTTCATCCCGTAGGATCAGGCGACAAGTTAAAATCCTAATGTTCTTTAAAGCATGCTGAATGTCAGTGCAGTCCAGTTAGTTATATGAGATTGTAAAATTTTTGTTCACAATATTCTGTTTCTTACTAGAGGGAACGTGGAACCTTCACCAACTTCACACTGGCAACAAAAGGTAACATGACTGTACTATAAGCTGTTTTTTACCACACAGAGCGTCTTTCCTGCATAGCTAGAGACCGGGAGAAACCAATAAATGACAGAAGTACATTTACTCTTCGCCAGTTGCATTCTTACGGGCAGTTGTATACATTTCCTTGATCCCCATGGTAAGAACTTTCCGAACACAACACTCTTGACAAAATCCTGATCTGGCAGTCTGGGACATTCCCCAATAAGAAAGAAGCTACTTACTGCAACCATTCTGTTTAAAGCATTACCTGAAATTCCGTTATTGTTTTCCCAATCTTGATTTTCAGACCCCACCACTTCTATTGAGAATTTGTACTTATATATATACGGGGTGTCCTAAAAAGGACTGACTGATTTTAAAATTCAATAACTTGCAAACTGTGACAGATATTTAAAAAATTCTTGCAGGAGGGTTATGCATGAGGTCAAAAGATTTTTACAGTGATTTTCGATTTTAGTTCGATTTACAAACAATAGATGGCGCTGCGATCAATAGACGCTAAATTCAGGCTCGATTTTTGGTCCTTCGAGACCCACTTAATACACTTCCATTTCCTTTTCCCGCATGGAAGAAGTGATCGACCAAAAAATCGAGCCTGTTTTTAGCGCCTATTGCTTACAGCCCCATCTATTTTTTGTAATTCGAATTAAAATCGAAAATCATTGTAAAAAAAAAACTTTTGACCTTATGCATAACGTTCCTGCAAGAATTTTTTAAATATCTGTCACCGTTTGCAAGTTATTGAATTTTAAAGTCAGTCAGTCCTTTTTAGGACACCCGGTATATATATATATATATATATATATATATATATATATGTAAAATAAAGTTTGGATTTTGTATTAATCAACGCGCAGCAAAAAGTACTGAACCTAAAATCTTGAAAATCGGGGTAAAAATACTTCTTATGATATTGAGTGCCGCTAAGAACCGATTTTCCAAAATTCCACCCTTAAGGGGGTAAAAAAGAGAACGAACTTTAAAAAAATTACTTAAAAATCTGATTTTATAGTTATTTTTCAACTGATAATATATTTTGGTGTATTTTTGTATGCTGAATCGAATGGTACTAACTAAATTCTTTTAAGCCCATTACTTCGCGAGATATTACATATTTTTCTAATTTGGCACTATCTTTGGCACCAAAACCTGAATTTTTCAAGTGATAATTTCTAAAAACTCATTCTCTTCATTCTGTTACTATAGCATGGAAAAAATTCACATTGAATAATTTTTTAACCAATCCTTTTGGTTAAATAAAAACAACTTCGTTAATTAGAAAAAAAATTCAAACGCCTCAAGAACTAAATCTACATTAAAAAAAAACTGTGGTACTTTTTCGTTCTAATTTTCGTCGCGATACCATGCCAAAGTGCCATGGTATCGCGCCATTTAATTCAACCCTAATCGTGCAAACGATTTTTATTGCAAACCGTGCCACACATTAACATTTGCTAATTATTGAACGTGAATATTTTTATGCAGGAATTTTTAATGATGGAATTTATTTTATTCCATCATAATCTTGCAAAACTTTTTAATTTGTTATTTTTTTAATAGGAAATATTTATTACTGGTACTGATATAGATTTTACCATTTCGCAGTTATCTGATGATGAGGAAGCTACAATAAAATTATTTCGGAAGTTAGGAACTATATATATATAAATGTTTTGTTCAAAAAACCACGAATGTCTTCATTGAAACAATGAAATGTTTATTGCAATGTGAGACATACGTATTACGTACGTCATGCTTCAGTAGTAAAAGACATTTACAATTTCAAGATTGCAGTTTAAATTGACTATATTTTATTACTTGCAAAATATTTATTTATTCTTATATTTTAAGTATTTATTTTGGTACCCGTCGACCAATTGCGCCAAATTATACAAATTGACATAATTTTTATTTTAAATAACAAAAGAACAAATGAATTAGTACAACATTAATAAAATTACAAATAAAACATCGAAATAAAAATCATTTGATGACGTAAACACGTGTAACTTGCTTAAAGTCAAGTGAATATGACATTTACGATCAACCATTATTGGCATTTAATCTTATAGCTTGGCAACAGATTTTTGGTCGACGGGATAACCAAGTAGTACCAATATTTTTATTGATTTAAAAAATGGTAGGTCAAAGTCTGTAATTTTCAAAAGTTATATTTTTTAAATGCTCATTTTTTTTATCAACATTTTTTTTTTTAGATGTATCATTTCATTTTTGTGCCAACTATTACGCTTGGTGACAATGGTGTTGGCATAACAGGGAAATACCAAAACAGTTATTGATTTTATTTCAAATGTAAAGAAAAAAGGTTTAATGAGCAATAAATATTGTAAATATGACTATAACTCAGATTCTACTGAACAGGATTTTGTAGAACTTTCACTGTTAAACAGTAAATTTGGTTTATAAATGGTTTAATGTAAAAACCATCATTCTAAGTTGCAACCGGAGTTCTAAAATTAGGTGAACTCGATTATGAAAGATTTCAAGTCAACTAATTAAATGCACAGTAAGTTAGATAATATTTCAGGGATTTTTTCAATATTTATCATATCATTCTGTGTTGTTTAGTTACGGAGCTATGCGGAAAAAGTTCTCAGTGGTACAGTAAAGAAAATTGGAAGATATACGCTACAGAGATAGGGTATACTAGAGAGTATATATGCTATAGTTATGGAAGTTGAGCTGAGTTCCTTAAAAAATTCAGAAGTGATGCAGTATATACCTACCCCTACCTCCCAGAGAGTTCTATAATCAGGTTAACGCGATTATGAAAGTTATATTTAACTATTTCAATATATATATAATGCAAAGAGAAATTTCATTCCGGCCGCTTATATCTTGAGTTCTGCTGAGTAGATTTTGACGGGACTTACATTGTTAGTTAGATAATTTTTCAGAAAAGATGTTAGTATAAAACATAACGTTCTACGTTGCTTAGTTAAATAATTATGGGGAAAGATCTAAATCAGATGAACCCAATTTTGAAAGATTTGCTTTTTTTAAAGGTTCCACTGAATGAATTTTTATGGGATTTAAACTGTTAATTAGATCATTTTTGGGGAAGGTTTCGGTATATTTTCCAGTTTAAAAGATTCTGCTAAGTGGATGTCGATGCAATTTTATCGGTTAGTTAATTTTTCAGTGAATGTTTTAATATAAAGCACATATCATTTGCTGTTGCTTTGTTGTTAGGTTGCTTGATTGTAGAATTATAGATGAAAGTTCTAGAATCAGGCGAACCCAATTATTATGAACGATCAGCCTTTTCAGTAAGTCCAATAAACAGATTCTGATGAGACTTCTATTGATAATTTTTCATGAACGTTATTTGTATACTGCATATTGTTCTATTGTTTTTTACCGAATCCTACACTAACAGATCAACTAAAGAAATTGGTCCTTAACTGTCTGAATTTTGTATGACTCAATAAAAGATATAATAGCGTAATGACATTCATATTTCTTTCAGCAATTCGGTTGGATACACCAGGTAAATGTCCATATTGCTTTAAAACGCATGATCAAATTCACAGATATATGAATGATCTCAGATATATGAATGATCTCAGATATATGAATGATCACAGATATATGATATATTTCATTCAAGATTTCTTTAGAAAAACTGACCAGCGTAGCGGGCGAAGGCGGCTAGTCTATATATATATAAAAGAAAGTCTGGATTTTGTATTAATCAATGCGCAGCCCAAACTACTGAACTTAAAATCTTGAAAATTGGGGTAAAAATACTTCTTATGACATAGAGTGCGGCTAAGAAAGGATTTCCTAAAATTCCACCCCTGAAGGGGGTTAAAAAGAGAACGAACTTTTAAAAAAATCCTTAAAAATCTGATTTTATAGTTATTTTTCAACTGATAACATATTTTAGTGTATTTGTATATGCTGAATTGAACGGTACTAACCAAATTCTTTTAAGTCCAATACTTCGTGAGAAATTTAATATTTTCCAATTTGGCGATGACTTTCTCGCCAAAACCTTGAAATACCTAACATTACAAGTGATAATTCATCCATATTCATTCATATTGTACATCCGTTACAGTAGCAACGGAAGAAATTCAAATCAAATCTTTATGTTGATTCTTTTGATTAAAGAATTAAACCGGCTATACTGTTTTGAAAAAAGAAAACAAAAAACGAACGCCTTGACTGAAAAAAAAAAGAAAGTTATATATTGATTTTATTCAAAATAAAAGGAAGACATCCACTGAGAAATTAACATTATAAAACGAAAACATTTAAAAATGAAAGCAATGTTGTTGCGGCTTAAAATATTTTTACTTACATCCGGGCCATGTCAGATACAAGACAATTACACAAATTACAACCCTTATTTTTTGTCCATTTGATTGTTTATTTATTATAGTTTTAAATATATTTTATTATTACAGGTTTCTTCTTATTTATTTATTAGTATCTAGTTTTATATTATATATTTTATTTATTTATTTATTTGCTTTAAACAATTTGTCATTTTTAACAAGGTTATGCATTTAAGAATGTTAAATTACTGTTTTGAACGAAATTGGCAAACGATAAATAAGATTGGCAATTGTCAACCATTTTTGGCGATCTATCTCATGGTCCGGATAATAAGTAAATACTACTTTTTTCAATGGAAAAAAATGGAATTGAAATAATATATCGCAATCTATCGTTTGCTCCTGTATAAGATGAAATAATGGGTACTTTTATGTCAACCGTATGTAAATCTCGGCTTTTTAAATTATGGCATTATTTCTTATTTTTATTTTACTTTTCAGTTTTTCAATGGAATTAGTGTAAGGCATGTATTTTAAATGAAATAAGTGAAACGTTTATATTTTGACAGAAAATAATAAAATAAGAATAAGGTATGGAAACAATCTTTGTTGATTTATTACTTGCGCCCGGGTAGCATAAAAGTATCACGAAAGTCATTTATTCAACTTTCTTTGGGTAGTTGTTCATGCTATTCCAGGTTAATCTTCCACAATCGCATGCGTCGCCAATCGCTGTATTAGCTACAATGTTAAAAACATCGTTTACGTATTATGCGAAAACTTCACGATGAATTCTATCACAGAAAATCGTATCATCATTATCTACAATATATTTAAAACGGAAATTTGCATTTCATACCGATTGCTTATAATATTTTGACAGGATATGCCACTATTAGTTAAGTAATGCTTTTGGAATGTTTTTTGTGTATATACAGGTATACGTTGCTTAGTTATAGAGATAAAGGAAAAAGTTAAGTGAACCTGATTATTAAAGGTTAGCCTTTAAAAAAATCTATTGAACAGATTTTGATCCAAGTGACACTGTTACATAACTTTTCAGGAATAGTTTTAGTATGTAACATTTCATTATATGTTGTTATAGAGCTATTCTAAAAGTTATAGAGAAAGGTTAACGCAATTATGCAGGATACATCTACTGTAATTATATAAAATGCAAATTTGTCTTTCCTTCCACCCGTTTATAATTTGAGTTTTGCTGGGTTTATTTTGATGGGACTTAACACTGTTAGTTAGATAATTTTTTGTGGATAGTTGGTACTTCTTTCATGATTAGTACTTCTTGCATGGATAGTACTTCTCTGTAACAAAGTTTTATTCTGGGTTATTGTTTTGCTGAAGCACAAACTTGACAAGAAATCAGATTGCAGAAAATCACATTACAAGATAAAGTTCCAAAACTAGGTGAACCTGATTGTGAAAGATTACCTTTTATTTATAGTTCTACTGAATGCGTTTTGATTGGAGTTGCACAGTTAGGTAATATTTCAGGGATTGTTTCAATATTTAACATAGCATTCTGCATTTTTAGTTATGGAGCTACTATGAGGAAAGTTCTCAGCGGGGTCGTTGTAATAAAAATAGGATAAAATATACAGGCACATGGTATATACTAGAGAGTATATATGTTATAGCTACGGAGGGTGTGCAGAGTTTCTAAAAAATCCAGAAGGTCTACGGCGTATAGCCTATGATACATTCCTGAAAGTTCTATAATCACGTTAACGCGATTATGAAAGATATATTTAAATATCTACTCCACATATAAAATATAAAGATCAATTTCGGTCCGACCACTTATAACTTGAGTGCTTTTGAATGGATTTTAAGAATACTTGGATTGTTAGTTAGATAAATTTTCAAGAAAGGGTTTCGTATATAACACATATCATTCTACGTTGCTTAGTTATAGAATTATGTGCGAAAGTTCTTTAATCAGTGAACCCTATTTTGAAAGATTAGCCTTTTTAAAAGATTCTACTCAGTTGAGTTCGAGAGAATTAGCACTGGTTGTCAGATAAATTTTCAGGAAAGGTTTTAGTATGTAATACATATTGTTCTACATTGCTTTGCTATAAAATTATAGGTGAATGTTCTATAATCTGGTGAATTCGATTATGAAAAATTATTCTTATTAGAAGGTTCTACTGAACGGATTTTGATGAGATTTGCATTTTTAAATTTTCAAGGATGATTTTAATATGCTACACATTGTTCTTCTGTTCTTTTTCATATTCGATTATAAATAATCAACTAAAAGATTTTCTTCTTAACAGTCCAAATTTTGTCCGAGACATTAGAAGATATAAAACCGTAATTGCGTTCATATTGTTTTCAGCAATGTGGAATATCATTGGTGATAAATGTATATATTGCTATAAAACACAAGAACAAACACACCGATATATTTCGTTTGGGGAAATGGACCAGCGTAGCGGGCGAAGGCTGCTAGTATATATATATATATATATATATATATATATATATATATATATATATATATATATATATATATATACCGGGTGTCCCAAAAATGACATGGATTTTAAAATTCAATAACTTCCAAACGGTGACAGATATTAAAAAAATTCTTACAGGAGGGTTATGTATGATGCCAGGAGTTTTTGCATTGTGATTCTTGATTTTTTAGTTCGAATTTCAAACAGGAGATGGCAGTGAGTGCAGTAGGTGCTCAGTCCAGACCCAATTTTTGGAACTTCGGGATCCATTCAATGCATTTTAATCTCATTTTTTCGCATGGAAGAAGAGAGAGGCCAAAATTTTCGAAACTGGGTTTAGCGCTTATTGCTTGCAGCACCATCTATCGATGGTATTTGTAACTAAAACTGAGAATCGCAGCATACAAAGTCTTGGCAACTTACATAACACTCCTGCAATATTTATTTTAATATGTGTCACCGTTTGCAAGTTATTTAATTTTAAAATCCATCAGTCATTTTTGGAACACCCTTTATATATATGCATTTATATCAAGTTTCTATGTCATGCGATAGCATTCATAATTATGAACCGATTTGCATGTGATTGAGCATATATACAAGATTTACCAAGATATCGACCGAGTTTGTTACCAACTTAGTTCGACATCTTGTTTTAATATGGCGGCCAATTAAATATTTCAAAATAAAAAAGATTGAAAATATAGAATCAAATTGCCCTTAAGTGTTCGGCCTTGATACTAGGATTTCGGGTTCATCTTTTGTTTTCTTGTACCTTAAAAATGACTGAGATTAAACAGATTGAAATTCTAGTGTGACTGATTTTTCCATAATTAGGTTTCATTTATGAGCTTTAAAAACGTTGTTTCCCGCAAGTTTATTTAAATTTTTGTCGCCATTATTACTACTCTCACACACAAACATCAAACATAAACATCACAGTCCTATACGCCAGCGTGAAATTCTCGCCAAGTTTGCGAATACTTGGCGAAATATTTTTAAATTTGGAGACAAAATTTGGTCACCATAATGGAAAAATACTTGGCGCTGGCTAACTAATTTATTGAAATTGGCATTTAAAATTTAGTGTTCACGAAATCTGGAAATCAAGTCGAAGATCTCGAAGGTCGGACATTTTAGCAAAGTTGCTGAATTCTCAAAAACTAAGAAGAGGGTAGCTATATTTTCCGGCTGGCACAAACCCTAACAACGAAATCGAAACATGCAAGTTGTTAGGTTTTTTTTTTGGTCTTCCCAGCTTTGTGTGGCGTTTTGAGACGTAACCACAAAGTGTGTCAAGGCTCCTTCCTAATCTAGGGGGATTTGCTAGTACGCAAGTAAATCCACTGATTATTTCAACATTTAATATCTAAGAACTTTATCTATCTTCATTTAAATTAAGAACAGTTTTCTCATATCATTTTTTTTTTACTTTTATAGATTTGGAGTTCATTCAATAAAATTTTTATAGCTCAAATCACAAAAAGAAAGTAATTAAGCTCAAACTTACGTACCAGCTAGCATAAATATTTTTATTATTACCTTAGGATATTAATAATTAGCCAATAAACTTAAAACTTATATCAAACTTATTTTATAACTTGTTTCAAACCATAGTTCTTTTTGTATCAAAAATCTATGATAGATAAGTTTTAGAAATAAGCTTTTGTTATATACTTTTTTGTGTAGTTGAAAATGATTACACGTTAAATCTATCCTAAGGCATATCTCCCAACCTAAAACTGTATTTTTTTTTATTTAATTAACTTCAAGCAAAATATTTTTTTTATATATGTCAACTTATACTCCAGGGATAATATTTATTATGATTGGGGTATCCATTTCGCCATTTTTTTATCTGATTAATTTCGAATGGTTTCAAAATCAATTTTCCTATCATGAAATCGATCACCCTTAAATTTTTTCTTCTTTCTAGAAACATCATTATGATCATAAGCTTTTTTTTTTTTTTTTTTTTTTTTCGTCTCCGATATTTTATTAAACGATAATAAGATAAACACTTGTTAAGGAATTTTCTATTTAAAATGTTTTATTCTGTTCTTAAAAGTACATTATCTTAAGGTTGTATCATTTTTTTTAAACATCATTTAATTTATAAAGTAAATTTTGTATTTTTAATCATTCATTTCACATATGACGAAAATTTTTGAAAAGTAGCATTATCATATTATATGTATTATATGAGTAAGTGATTTTTAATAAGAAAATAAAAGTGTATTAAAACGAATCTTCGATAGTATATTCAGTTACCAAATTATTCTCTAATGACAAACAAAATAATTTTAACATCTTAAACACTATTTAATGCTACTGGTACAGAGTACGATTCGAGCTGGCAAGGTTCATTCAACCTTCCTTTCCTACATTGAAAAAAAAAAAAGATGTAATTCTACAGAGGTAAAGTTACAGAAATCTGTATAGTTACTAAATGTTCACCTGTAAACTGTACAAAAAGATGTAAATCTACAAAACTAGTTTTTGTAAAGCTACTGAAACCTATAGTTATACATAAGAATCATCTAAAAGTGCAGTAATCTTACTAAAACATTATCTGTAACATGGGATACAGTTACCTAAAAAGTTCTAAACATCCCAGTTTCCAAAACCATTCTTAGTAACCTGACAGAGCAACAGAGCCCTTACAGCGCAAAAGTGTATCTGTTGCATGAAGTTTTGTTGTTGCCGTTGCATAAAAATTTTTAGGCATCCCACTTTCAGAAAAACTTCTTAGTATCCATAAATGCAGTGCAAAAATGCATCTGTTACAAGAATTTCTGTTGTTGCCGTTACATAAAAAGTTCTAGACATACCAGTTTCCTAAAAAATTCTTAGTAACCTTACATACTTTGCAAAAGTGTATCTGTTACAGGCATTTTTGTTGTTGCTGTTACATAAAAAGTTCTAGGCATCCCAGTTTACTAAAAAAATTTTAGAAACCTTACAGATTTTTTGATTTACAGTGCAAAAGTGCATCTGTTACATGAATTTTTGTTTTTGCCGTTACATAAAAAGTTCTAGGCATCCGAGTTTACTAAAAAATCTTAGTAACCGTACAGGGTTTTTGATATACAGTGCAAAAATGTATCTGTTACGGTAATTTTTGTTGTTGCCGTTACATAAAAAGCTCTAGGCATCCCACTTTCCTAGAAAAGTCTTAGTAACTTTACAGATTTTTTTTCACAGTGAAAGTGCCTATCAGGGCCGTAGCTTCAAAATTTTATTGGGGGAGGACCTGATTTTGGCGGCATTTCATAATTCTGTTTTTTCACTCCTTCTCTTCTTCTCCCCTCCCCTGCCACATCATCACAACCGTCCTATCATCGTATTATCGCTACCCCCTTTTGATTCCCTCCACTGCCACATCGCCACCACCGTCCTATCATCGTATTATCGCTCCCCCCTTTTAATTCTACCCCCCTCGTCTCCCCTAGACTACCACATCATCACCACCATCCTATTATCGTATTATCGCTCCCCCCTTTTGATTCCCTCCCCCTCCTCGCCTTCCCTCCCCTGCTACCTCATCACCACCTTGCTATCATTTATATCTTTTATATTTAATTCGTCCCATGAAGTTTTATACAACCATTATCCTGATTAATAGTTTTAACTTTTGAAAACATTTTGCACTGTTACAGTTGATTTGCTTACCTATTGTATATATATGTATATTTTCTAGAATATTAATTTCACTTTTAGTTATAATTTTACCCTCAACCACATTTAATTCAAGATATTCTAAAATTTTTCAGTTTATTCATGACAAATTCCTTGAACATTCCACATTTGATAAAATCAAAACTTATTAAATGAACATGCATGATTTACAGCAGAGAAAAGCAACCAATAATGAACATTACCACAATGATGGGGCCATAATATGCGGGGATGTAAGACTCAAAGCAGTAAGATTGTTCTATTGGTGATATTTTGAATCTGTTTTATTAGTTAAACATTTAAAAACCAAATTTGGAAAAAAAGAGCTCAGAAATTATGGTCTCCTGTGATTTTGTTTATAGTAATTAGACATTCATAGTAGGAGAGCTGTTGAACATTTTTGAGTAGGTATTTGAGGCACCCTGCAAATTTGTGCAACACTTCTTTTGTAATGCCTGAATATAAAATCGAATGTCTGGCTGAAGGATCGTGGCCCAAAAACTGTGCCAGATACGCGTCAAGTGCCATTTTTTGACTACCCAAAAAAGGTATTTGAGGTGCGCTGAAATTGAGACAGAATAATATTTATACTTAGAAAAAAATATTTTGAAAGCAACAGACACTTTAGTCGGCCCCAAAACTGGCAATTTTTGGCAAAATGGCACTTGACACGTGTCTGGCACAGTTATTGTGCCGACTAAACTGTCTGTCATTTTCAGAATATTTTTTTCTAACCATAAATATTATTCTGCCTCAATCTCAGCGTGCCTCAAATACCTTTTTGGGGTAGTCAAAAAATGGCACTTTACACGTGTCTGGCACAGTTTTGGGGCCGACTAAAGTGTCTGTCGTTTTCAAAATATTTTTTTCTAAGTATAAATATTATTCTGTCTCAATCTCAGCGTGCCTTAAATACCTTTTTGGGGTAGTCAAAAAATGGCACTTGACACGTGTCTGGCACAGTTTTTGGGCCACGATCCTTCAGCCAGACATTCGGTTTTGTATTCAGTCATTACAAAAGAAGTGTTGCACAAATTTTCATGGTGCCTCAAATACCTTCCCTAAAATGTTTAACAGCTCTTGGACTATTATCATTAACTGAAAGCAGTATAGCAACTAATCCATTATAATATATACTTGCTGTACAATGTATTAATGTACAATGTATTCAAAATAATGTATACAGTACATTCTGGAAAGTTTGCAGTCTGCCATATTTAGCAGAAATTAATCAATTTGAACACATTTATGCAACAGACTTTTGAAGGCACTGAGCCCAAGAATGACACAGGATCCTTATACCTATACTATGTAGTATGCTTAAATAATTTTTATGTAAGTATCTGTAATGGATATGACACCACTTTAATCTTGTTAATTCATGGCATATTCATGAAGGCAGTTTTATTCATAAGTGCATGAAATTTGCAAGCATACTTATTGAGATGCAATGGAATATGGAACAACGTAATTCTATATAGTAGATCATATTTTAGAAAATGGTTTCAAATTTGACATTTTGACCCGAATTTCGAAATAAAACAAATACGGAAAATTTGTCTTCATTTAAGAATAAATTAGAACTCAAGATGTATACATAACACTTTAATATTTTGCTGTCGCTCAATGTAAAATTGTGTAAATTATGAAGCTCAATTCTAATTTTTAGAAACTTTGTCTACAGATTCCCCAACTCTTAAACTTAGGGGTTCTACAGACATACAGACGGGCCCAAGACAAACACATTTCAACTAAGTTTAAAAGTATTAAAAAGAAGGATTTTTTTAGAATATTTTTTTTTCACTCTCGAAAATACAAAAATATTTAATGTAATACAGTTAGAATGTTTATTTCATGTCTACATGCATCAAAATTTCAGCTTTTCATATTCAAATACAAATGACCCAAAAGCTTTCTTTTATTTTTAAATATGTTAAACACACTCTGAATTGTAGCCGATTGTTCCTGGTGAACCTGGTTACCTTCTCTCAATATCATATCTCAAAAGGCCATTTAAAACATCAGTTTTGATTTTTACAAAATAATTACGCTGTTGTTTGATTCCTAGAAATTTGATTAAAAACATGTGAAATTTTATTTCCGAACAGATATGATTGAATGCGTTAAAAGTAGTATTTTGATACGGCAACAAAAGTCAACAACTATACATGCTGTTACATTCTGCTCCATCATCAACCATTTAAAACAATATTTTAATAAATTAAGTTACATAATCTGCTTCCTTCATAAATTTCTTTATTATTTTGATTTTTGTAAAAGTACCTACTTTATCTCTTCCGTTTATTTACTTCTGAAGCATTTATACCAAGGACATCAGTTTCACTCACTTCAAGAAACACATATCTCCAAAATTCCAAATGATCGGAATGTGGCCTCTGTTGCCTCATTTTTCTCAAAAGGGGAATTCAAAGAGTTCAGACTTCTAGGTCTCTAAGGAAATTTTTATTCAGAGGATTCATTCAGGAGAATTACCATATTACCATCTTAAAGATCTATACAGCCAGATTCCCGTACCCGGCAAAATGGAATCAAAGTTTCAAATGGGCGGACAGATAAAAAAAATTAAGAGGGCCTCGATATACCAAATTTTAAAAACTGTGTAATATTTTCTGTCCGGAAGCTCTTGGTAAAGACATAGCACATCTGGGAAAACCTAGAGTTACGACCGAAGGCCTAGTGCTCCTATATGTGTCCTATAAGTGTCACTCTGGCACAACCTCTCGGGGACTCGGAGGTGTGATCCCTGAACTACGCCTCTTAATCTTCCGAACATTTGAGTTTTGTGTCTGCGAACACGGCGTCCAATGGTGTTTCGGGCGCGGGGAGGGTGACACACGTTGAGCGGTGCTCTTCTTTGGATGGTAGTACGAGTCATGTTGGCACCATACTGGCTTACGGCATTCACGATGCACGTGACGCGATGCACATAAGGGTCATTTCCACTTCTTTCAACTTTCTTTTCTAATACCAAGAATGACCAAGTGCTGCTGAGATAAGCAAATAATTGTACTGCTAAGGATAGAATTACACTTACTGCTCTAGAACTGAGTACAGTTCCTGTTTTCAGAATTATTTCTTCCACATATTAAACTTATTTTTATTATGGAATAAAGGTAGTAACAATTCTAAAATTAAACGCCTTATACAAGTGTTATTTTAAAATTAAATTATTTTGTGTTTTAGGCTTTAAAGTAAAGGGCTTGTATAATTACTTGAAACTACTATTTAAATCTTTTCTTTATGGGCGTCTGACGGCACCCTTAAACCTTATGTGGAGCCCTACTACTTGAACATATTGTAGAACCATACTAACTCTTCCAGTCTTCAACACTTCTTTCCACTTTTTTTTACTTTTTACTAACCTTATTTCTACTTTTTTGCAAGGGTGACCAACCGCTACTAAGATAAGCATTAAATCAGTGTTCAATTCAGGAGGTGGCCCAATGGGACACCCCCCCCCCCAGGAGCAATGAGATGTTTCCCTGTGGAAGATTTGAGATTTTGTGTTTTTCAATGGTCAAAAAGTTCCCCCCCCTCCCCCCCACCTGGGGTCACAGAAATCCATCCTAGACAAAAGTTCCAGAATTCAACACTGCAGGAAATAGTTGTACTTCTGAGAACATAATTACATGCACTGACCTGCAAATAATTACAATTTCTGTTATTAGAATTATCTCTTCCTCATAATAAATTGTTTTTATTGGAGAATAGAAGTTGCAATTTAAACCCTTTCTTTTGTGGGTGCTTGATGGTGCCATTAAACCCTATGTGAAGCATTACTACTTAAACAAATTAAAGAACTGTTCTAAACCCTCCAGTCATTTTCAGTTTTTCCACTTTCTTTCTACAAACAAGGGTGACAACAACCACTTACATATGAAGGAAATTTAATAGTACTTCTGAGGATTGAATTACACCTATTGTTTTGCAATTTGTTTCAATTCCTGTTTTCAGAAATTTTCTTCTGCTTTTATAAACTGTTTTTGTTAGGGAATAGAGGTAGCAAATCCTTTTTTTTCTGTGGTGCTTGATGGTGCCTTAAATCTTTTGTAGCGCCCTACTGCTTCATGATATTATAGAACCGTTTTAACCCTCTCCAGTCACTTCCACTTATTTTCACTTTCTTTCTACAACGATGAGTGATTAACAACTACTGCGATAAGAAGAAAACAATTGTGCTCTATCCTACAATTAATTATAATTCCTGTTTTTAATTTTTTTTTCGGGGTAGAGTTGTGGAATAGAGATAGTAACAGGTCTAAAATTAAATGCCTTATACTAGTTTTGCATGTAAAAAGTAACTTTGTAATTTTACATTTAAAATGAAATTCATTTACAATTACTTGTTACTAAACTAATACTAATACGGGCGCTGACGGTGCCCTTAAATCTTCTGTGGCGCCATAGTACTTGAACATATTGGAGGGAATCTCCCCCTCCCCCTAAAGTTACGTACCTGGTGACTATGCAAGGGCTACCAAGCTTGCTTGGTAACTAAACATTGAGGGTTACGCGTTAATCTGATCACCTGACTAGTTCATATGCTGTGCAGTACCTCAGGGCCCATCAAGAAAAGAGGACATGGCACTATAGGCCTTGATGCTTCATGGGTCGTAGTGCCGATTTTTCAGCTTTCAAATGCATTGAAATAATGATTTAATTAGTAATAGAGTCAGAATTATAAAAGTATCTGGTTAATTTAGAATTATTATTATTTTATTATTTTCATTTAATCCGTATTTTCAAAAAAATTACACATTTACTTATGCTCATAAGGAAATTAAGATATTAGTTTTTAATAAGATATTAGTTTAGGGTCTATAAGATATACAGGGTGCAATATATTTTCGATCTCTGACCTTTAATTTCTCAACCGTTGGTCATTGACATATCGTTCCAGTTACAAAAACGTTTGAAATGAGGTAAATATTCACGTTGTGGCATTATTTGAAGTAAAAAATCAGTTTTATAAAATATTACGAAATCTAACTTTTTATACGTCCCTATAGTTATATTTAGTAAAAGTTTACACACATCATAACATCTATAACACAAAAAGTTTGATATATGTACTACAAAAATTAACACAGTTATTAAATTTCAAAGTTTGAGACTTTTGCACATGATTTTGTCTTTCGCTGAAGGATCTGTTACAAGATGAATTAAAGTAATTCGAGATCAAAATCTTAGTACAATGTCATTTTAACGGCGAAACCACCTTTAGCCTGTATCGCCAAATTGGGGAGAGGAAAGAGGGTTATATCATCTAAAAATTTGAGCTAACTTTTATTGATCGAACAACATTCAAACGTCAAATTAGGTAGAATGGACAACCGGAAAATAAAACATACTCACTAAGGATTAGATAAATTGCAGCGGACTGCAAACGACCAACCGAGCTATAACGAGCATGAAAATTGGGATTATATAAATTAAAATAGTACCGCAGCGACATACGTCCAGGATAAAACACGAGTATATAAAACTGAATAAAGCACGCTTGTCAGCGCTGAGATCATGGTGGCAAGCTACGCTAAGTAAAAAGTACATTGCACCCTGATTTTGATCTCGAATTACTTTAATTCATATTTTAACCGATCCCTCAATGAAAGACAAAATCATGTGCAAAAATCTCAAACTTTGAAACTGTGTCAATTTTTATAGTACAGATGTCAAACTTTTTGTTTTATATCTGTTGTGATATGCGTAAACTTTTACTAAATATAACTATCGGGACTGGAGGAACGTATAAAAAGTTAATTTTCATAATTTTTATAAAATGGATTTTTTACTTTAAATAATGCTACAACATGAATATTTACCTCATTTCAAACGTTTTTCTAATTGGCACTATATGTATACGACCAACGGTTGAGAAATTAAAGGTCGGCGATAGATAACATATTGCACACTATACATTAATAGTACATATCGTAGATATATTTTTATCTTAAGGGCTCCGGGACACATTTTCAAAAAAAAAATATTTATTCAGTTAAAATTTTAAAATTTTTTGTGATGGTTAACCAAATCATTTGTAAACAAAATCGCATGAAAAAACTTCTCATAGTTTTTAAAAAAATTTTTAAATGTAAATTTTATTAAAAAAGTGGGGTAGTTTAAAATCGTTATAACTCGAAATAATATTTATAGAATTTCAATTTATTTTCATTTAAATAAACAGAAATATATAAAATTTAATTTAGAGCCAGCATTTTTAAAAATATTAATTTTTAAAAAAAAATTAAAAATATTTACCGAAAAAATTACAAAAAAGTGGTGCAACTTTAAAAAAAAAATCATATTTTCAAAAGTAAATATTTTTTTCAAATATGCTGGCTCAAAAGTAAAGCAAAATAATTGAAAAAGATATGTTCCGAGTTTCAACCCTGTATCTTTAACGGTTCTCGAGTTATAAGAATTTAAATATGAGAAATGATGATAAAAAACTATCATGAAGAAAAACGCAATTTCACAAGAACTCGTTTCCTTGACAACCATAGCTTGAAAGGCAGATTTCGAAAACAAACCAAAACGAAACTAGTATGTTGTGGCCATCACAAAACTTTCTTCTATATAAATCACGTCAATTAAATCCTTTAAATAGTACAAGAAATAACAACGATTTAGCACCAATTCATATCAAAGTATACCTGAATTTGAAGTTGGATGAAAATTCATGCATTAGTTCTTGAGATAGAGCTATAGCGGAAATTCTGAAAAATGTAGCATAGCAGCGCCACCTGTTGAGCGATTTACACCCAAAATAAACAGCACTAAATGATATCAAGGTATACCTGAATCTGAAGTTTGTTGAAAATCCAAGCTTTAGTTCTTGAGATAAAGCTATTGCGGAAATCGCCAAAAATACAGCATAGCATCACCACCTGTTGAGCTATTTACACCAAAAATTAAACAGCACTAATTTATACGTTAATTCATGTCAAGGACTAACTAAATCTGAAGTTTCATGAAAATCCGTGCAATAGTTCTTGAGATACAGCTCTTGCGGAAATCGTGAAAAATGCAGCACAGCAGCGCCACCTGTTGGGCGATTTTCACAAAAAGTAATCAGCACCAACCTATATTCTGGACTAACTGAATCTGAAGTTTTATGAAAATCCGTGCTGCAATTCTTGAGATATAGCTATTGCAGAAATCATGAAAAATGCCGCATAGCAGCGCCACCTGCTGGGCGATTTTTACCAAAAACTAATCAGGTCCAGTTTATATCAAGGTCTAACTAAATATAAAGTTTTGTGAATTTCCGTGCATTAGTCCTTGAGATATAGCGCCCACAAAATTTTTGTCACATACAGATTCACAGAGTGACAGAGTGACAGACAGACCCATAGACAGACATTTTCTAAAAACCATCAAATCGTGTTCGGGGCATTCTAAAACGTATAAATCCGTCGAAAACCGGAAGTCGAAAATTTCCACTAATCCAATACTTTCTTCTTGTAAAGATAGAAGAAAGTAAAAATTAATATTTCCTGTTCTAATTAAGATAGAAACATGATTTAAACATGATTTTAAGCAGAAAACGGTACAAAAAATTATAATCCAATAAAAAAATTGAAAATTTGAAGATTTTTGTGTCTCGCACCCCCTTAACATGTAATGAAATCAGCATACATTATCTTGGTGTACAGATACGATTATCTCCAAAATATTTTTTCTTCCTTTTGATACTTCATAAACGGTTATAAAATAAATAATTGGAAACTATTTTACTTTTTGAAAAGTGTATTTACGTATGGATGTAGTAGAAGAAACTCGACGGCGATAGGGTATAAAAAGATGGAAGACAAGGCTTAAGAACATACAAAATTTAGTGCTTAAGGGTACACTTTTGCGTGTTGTCTATCGAATAGCCGACAGGCCATTATCTATTTAAAATAATCTATTTATGTATTAAAATCCTTTTATCTGTATTTCATATTCCATTAACCCTTTATGTACTGAATTATGAATTCATGAAAATTTTACCTTCTAAAGCATTTTTCTTGAATTTTTGAAACTACATTAGAAGATTTACATAATCATTTAATAAATTTCAGAATGATTTTAGGAGGATTGAAGGATTTAGAAGGATTAATTGAATCTGAATTTATAGGGATTTTATGAAATATTTATAACCCCACTCAAATCATTTATTTTAAATATTTTTCTTAGTATTTTGCAGAATTAGAAAATGTATAAATATAATGTTCTTACAATAGAAATATTTCCGAATTGAAAAAGTCCCCCCCCCCACACCCCCAACACACACACAACGCCAAGAAAGCTGAAAAGATGCAAAGGCAAAATAAATCATCGTTTAAAAAATATTTTGTTTTGTGTAACAAATAATGTTTTGGGAACAAGATAAGGTAATGCATCTAAAACTTATTCTAAATTGTGTTATTACTAATCGATACATTACATGAATTTTATAACACGTTATTTTAATCTTACTTGTAAGTACCGTCAGTAGATAAAGGGTTAAACACTGGTGTTTGTATTCTTTGTTAAATGCAATTCTTCTTGTGGTAAAGACCATTTATCGATCTAACTCCAAAATACATGAACAAATCTATAGATCATATAGGTATTTAAACATAGGAAATCAAACACATTTATGACTATGAATTGCAGAAATTTTGTTATCAAATGTGTCATGCGTTTTCCATATTCTTTCTTTAGATACATTTGTTCACATTCTTGAGCGGTGTAGTTACATGTCAATGGAAAAGTACTAATGTGATTCATGATCTATGCTTTACGAATGAATTTCCTTTCATGTTTTCCTAAAGTGAATGTTACGTTAGTTCTATTTTCACAAGAATGTCACATTTATTTCAGAAATTCACTTTCAAGTCATATTGAGAATTCATATCCATATTATTTAAAAAAATCCCCATTAGCGCGGCATTCATTTCTATTATTATAAAAAAATATTAAGCTTCTCGAGCTTCGGGTAATTAGTGTTTTGAAAAATACTAATTATCCTATAAATAGGATTATGGGAGAGTTTAAAATTGGAAGTTAAAAAAAAGTATGCTTGCATCAATATTAGGGGCATTCTCACAATCTTTTGACTTTTGGGGAAAAAATCTGACAAAATTAAACTTGCTAAAATAGCATTTTAATCTGATAGACGAATGCATTAATGATTCAAAATAAAGAAAAAAAGGTCAGCAGCGAAAAATTATTTATTTAACTGAGGTTTAAGTTAAACTTGCAAGTTTAATTTTCCTTACCATTTTACCCCTATAACTTTTTATTTTCTTCTAAATTTTTACTTATAATGAATTTGCATAGTAGACACAGGACATTCAAATAAAAAATAATAACAATGTAGTACATTTAATACAGAATTTTGGTATAACATTGTCTTAAAGTGGTGTTAAGGAAGGGACGGTAAGGTAAAAAAAGGGGGAGGGTATTGGAAAAAAGAGACGGTAAGGATGAAACGGTAAGGAAAATTACCACCTACTTTTAGGAAAATCATGTTAAGACTAAGTGATAGCCACAATGTTCATTGATTTTTAGAAACAGTTGTTAACATTGGATTAAATTATTTTTTTATTTACCTCGAAAAGTGCAGGAATAAACCTTGGGGACGGTGACACTACCAATAATGCCACGATTCTTTAAATTGATATTTAAATGCTGATTTAAATTCTACAGTAAATGACCTGCCAAAGAATTTTAGACATTATTTCTCTAGTATACTTCTGCGTGAGCAAAAACTTGAAAAAAATTCTGTGGCTGCATCTGAAATGATTTTTTGTATAATTTTAGAAAAGGGATGGTAAGGAATCTAAAACCCAGGGACAGAGTTTAAAAAATAATAACAATCCTAAAAATGTGTGCAGGTTAATTTTAGCTACATATTTATACAAAACAATAGTTCCAGTTTTAGAAAATAATTACCCCGAATTATTATATTGAAACAATTTTATCCAGACAGCTCCAAACTTCAAAATCAGCATCAGGAACACGGGACGGTATAGGAGTTTTCCAGGTGTTTGGACGCCCAACATCGTCCAAAACTTATTTATCTCGTTAATATTGTTGTGCAATCATGTAATGGGATGTTCCCCAGTGTATGAAATAAAAAAAATACAAAATAAGTGTATTAAAATCAAAATTATTACTCAGGGACATGAAAGTCAAAAGATTGTGACAATGTCCCATTATTATTATTTTTTTTATGGTTTGTTTTCGGTTGTAAAAATATTAAGGTTCAGAATGATTTAAATATTTGTATTATTTTGAAGTTTTCACACATTAATGTACATTGCGTACTTACTGTTTATTTCGTTTTTTTTTCGTTTTTTTGAATAACGTAAATACCGTATATACTCTTGTATAAGTCGACTCGCGTATAAGTCGACCCCCTAATTTTCGAATGTAAATTCTGGAAGAAATCAAAAATCCGCATATAAGTCGATCCCCTAACATTTTACTTCAATTTTGCATAAAATCAAACCAAAGATTTCACTTGCCAACGCGAAAAGGTAGTAAGTAAACAAAAAAAAATCATTAAAATTTTTAAATGATAAATTATTATTATTTGTACATTTTATCTGGGAGCACGGCAGTGCGTCCGCCAAGTTCGCACAAGCCGTAAGCTACCTTTTCCTGAACCATTTCGGCATACTTTTCACCCTCTCATAACGTCGTTTTAGGGAGAGATATAGAATTTTTTTTTTATACACATGTTCGTATGATCAAACTGAACTAAGATTCCACGATTTCATGTTTCTGTATTTAGTAGTTTTCGAAATATTAAATTCCGAAAAAGCGCTTTTTTGTCACTGACTCACTTCGCATCATCAAATAACTAAGGTACTTCTAAAAGTCGTAGAATCATGAAATTTCATAAGTAAGTCGGGTCTGTAGCACAATTAACCAGAAAAATCTGAAAACACAGAATTTCCGCCTCTAAACCCTAAAAACAGGGGGTGTTGATTTGGCCGTAAACAGTTCCTTCGCATTTAATTGCGCCAATGTTGGTCGCCAATACTCGATTACAGAGTTTTGAAGGGGTCACGTAATTTCAAACAGAATAAAACTTTATATATATGCTTTTCCAAAGATGTTTGTTAAATAGAAAAAAATGAATATACCTAAAAATTTTAATCAGTATAGGTTATGAAATATTCACGATATTAAAAAAATAAAACATTTAACAAAATATAACCACAATTCGATATGTTTCCGATATAGTAGCCTTGGCGAAATAGAGAAAATAGCCTTGACGAGAAAAGAAATTGTATAATAACGTATTTTCTGGCAACCTAGCTACTGTGTCATATACACAAGCAATTTTGTCCATATGTACTAGGGGGCTCGGCCACCTACGAGCTACGCTCGCCAACCCCCGTCCAGACACCGCAGTTTCTAAATGCACGCTAATGTGATCGGCTTTAAAAAGATTTCGAAAGATTGAATTATAATTTAAAAAACAGTGGCGATCTCCCTATAAACGGATTTCTATTCATTTCTCTTTGATTGGGGAATTTTAACGCCAAATCCGCTGCGGTACTACTTGATTATCCAGTCGACCAATTTCGCCAAATTATACAAATTGACATAATTTTTATTTTAAATAACGTAAGAACAAATAAATTAGTACAACATTAATAAAAATACAAATAGAACGTCGAAATCAAAATAACTTGATGACGTACACACATGTAACAACATTTCAAAATAAGCTAATATAAAAGGAATTAAGTAAACAGTCTTTGTCTCCTGGTATTTTTTAACAAAGCGAAAAGAAAGTTCTTTTAATGAGACATTTTAAATTAACCGTTTTTAATCTGACGTAATTTTGACCAAGCTATTCTTTCTCTTTTAAAATTCACGTGTGTAGTTTTTATGACGTAATTTTCAATAAGTTCCTGCTTTTTATACGCAATTATTTAATTTTAATTTGAAAGTATCTTTACTATTTATAATAGTCACGTGTAAATAATTTTTTAATTTGAAGCAAACATTATTGTTTCCGTTGTTTATGCAGTTGGCAACAGGTTAAATTAGTACAATTTTCTAAAATAAGTAAAATATATGTCTCGAAATCCTGAAAATTTGAATTTAAAATAGATATAAAACCTTGAAAAATGAGTCAAATTAAAAAAATAAATCAATTCTGCACACCGGGAAATTATAACGTATAAAATGAACTAAAAATTATTAAATTCCGATGTATAGTTATTGCTACTATAAAACTTTTTTAGTGGAACGATTTTGTCCAACTTTAGCATTAAATATATCTTAAAATAATTCTTCGATTTGAAAACTGTGTGCATCAGCGTGTTTATCAAAAATTTTTGTATAATACTACCGATTTTCATATTTTTGTATGCATTATTTTTCTTAATATTAACGAAGAAAGACCTCCGGTCACAAAAAATTCAAAACCGGCGGCGGCGGCGGCGGCGGCGGCGGCGGCGGTGACAGCGGTAGTTACTTTTTTTTAGAATAGAGAGATACAATTTATTTAATGTAAGGAACCCGTTTATTTATTTTTGTATACCAACATAAATAATTTGTATATAAAAAACTATATTTTATACGTGTATAAATAAAATGCTTATATGTATATACATATATATATAACATATATAAATTACATAAAAGTTCATCAGGTTTGTTTTCATAGTTGTTTATATCATTTGGCAACATATATCAGTTTCTGAAGTCCGAATTGCGCCAAGATTTTTAAAAAACGCCAAGGTCCCTATAGTGGAAAAATATCCTAATTCTCATATGAAAGTTTAAAAATCTGCTTTTAATTAAATGAAATGTGTAACTAATAATGCTGTCTTTAACGATGTGCGACACATGCGGTGTCCGAAGTCCGCTGCTAATGTTATTATATTGTAACTAAAAAACAACTTTTCAAAAGTAAAAAATAAGCCAAGCAAAAAAAAAAAAAAAAAAAGAAAGAAAAAAAGAAAAGAAAAGAAAAAAGGTGAAAGTTGTGGCTAAAAAATAGTGTGATATCAAATTTCCAAGCTTATATTGCGTTACTTATTTAACATTTTTTGATAAAAATTTACCATATGTAAGTCGAGTACCTAAGTATGCGTTGATAGAAAGCCTTTTCTCCTTTACTAAATACATCATAACGTGTTTCTGAAAATTAATTTTTTTTAAATTATGCATGATGGGCTTGGCGGCCATCTTTCCATATTTTACACAAATTTCTAAGCACACAAGTTCATTGTTAAGATTGGAAGTTCGAAATTGTTACTAAAGCAAACATTTTATTCTTTTAATTTATGGAAATGAGTGCCTAAAAATTTGTGTCTAAAAATAAAGCTGAAGTAACTTCAGGTTTCATCTTATGATTCTCTTTTTTCGGAGGGGGGATAATTAATTAGTTAAAGCAGTAAAAATCAATTTGTTTTTTCAAAATAAAAAACTTTCTTAATTTATCTGTCTGTAGCTAAAACTATAAGTTCGAAATTCTTAATAATGCAAATATGTTACGAGCTTGAGTGCTTAGAAATTTGTGTAAAATATGGAAAGATGGCCGCCAAGCCCATCATGCATAATTTAAAAAAAATTAATTTTCAGAAACACGTTATGATGTATTTAGTAAAGGAGAAAAGGCTTTCTATCAACGCATACTTAGGTACTCGACTTACATATGGTAAATTTTTATCAAAAAATGTTAAATAAGTAACGCAATATAAGCTTGGAAATTTGATATCACACTATTTTTTAGCCACAACTTTCACCTTTTTCTTTTCTTTTCTTTTTTTCTTTCTTTTTTTTTTTTTTTTTGCTTGGCTTATTTTTTACTTTTGAAAAGTTGTTTTTTAGTAGATATCAGTTCTTTTTTTAAAACAAATGATATATAACTGAAATAATTCTACTAGCTCAAATTTAAATTAGTCCTTGTATAGCCTTTATAAGCAGGGAGCAAACACAATATTATACATTTTGTTTACCTATCATTCATTTTTTATAGTGATTAATAATTTAAAAGTAAGGAAAGTCAATTTCTTCTTTCAAAGTATCAGTCTTTCTCAAGTTATATCTCCTTAAAATTTTCTACGAAAGATGAAAATTTAGTAAAAAACAGAGTCGAAATAAAATATATATTTACAGTTAGTCTGACAGTTAATTGTTTTTTTAACTTTTTTTTGCTGACGGTTTTGCAAAATAAATTTACCTTTACAAATACCTACGGTTAATCCGAGATTGAAAACCCGCAGGCATCTAAAGAATCGAAGATCTGTAAATCTAGCAATTCTAGGCATAATAAAGGAACGTTTTTGATAAAAAAAATCTAAAAATTTAAAGATATAAACTGTACATATAACTTCATCTTCATTTAGATCGTGTTATAGAGAAGAAAGAATAAATATGTAATTTTACTCAAGTCTGTTTATCCATACCTATTTGCATAAATGTGAGGATATTAATTTACTATAAAATTTCCCCTAAATTGATTATCTTTAATAGTCTATTATTAAAGCCGCATATACATTAGAATTAAATATTTTTTGGTTAAAAATTGCCTGAAATCTATAGTCTTATCGTTCGTTAAATTTGTTTTTTTTTATGCCCAGACTCTTTTTCTGAACTCTGACAAAAGATCACAGACATATTGAAGCTATCCAAATTCTTATATCTTTCTATCGTATTTCCTTTTTTGAGGGGGGTGTGAGGAAGAGCCTTAAGAACTTCGTTTTGTTCTCAGAATTCTGAATTATTCATTCAAAAGATCTACCTACATAAGTCTTGTTGCAGAATTTTCATTAGTTAAGTGTTGCATCAAGTTACACATCATGTGAATCTATTAAATTAATTTTGTGAAATACTAGATGGGAGCCATTGATATTTCCAGACCATTTGCCTACATTTTAAACTTGAGTCATTTACTACTATTCATTAATTTTCTATACGAATTAAAGAAGTCGTTGTTTCCATGCCAACTGTACCTTTCACTATTGCTTGCTTGTTTGTTTGTTTGATTTATTGAACACATACATCTTATCACATGCGGATCACGGCGGGATTCGAATCTGCTTCCACCTACGCTCTCAAGCGATTAGCGGCATTGTGTCTTATCCACTCAGCCACAGTGGGCCACTATTGCTTTCTCTAATGCCCAGATACTCAAATTTAACCAACTGCACTTAGAATCATGGTCATAACACAGAACATTTATATGTTAGAGCAGTGTTGCCAGTGGGCTACTTTTTTTAAATTCAGATTTCTTGATTGCCAGCACTTATTATAAACGGTAAAATTCCCATTGTTTTCGCCTTAATTAATATGTCATTAAATAAGGCACATTTTACAATTTAAAAAAAGTGGTGCCAATCAAGTATCTGAGTTAAAAATGTAGCCCATCTGGCAACACTGTGTTAGAGTGGTGACATATGCACAAGTCGTGTATATTCGATTTTTTGTCCAAAGTACGGTAACTCAGTTTTCAGTAATAGACGAGGAAGATTTCAATTAAACTAACCAGAAAAGTTAACAAACATTGGCTTCCTGATTTGATTTTATTCAAAATTGTTTTAACCAACCAAAGTTAATGTCCGGGATCCAGATAAATTTTTCTCTGTTAGTAAAATTACATTGACCAATCAGTAGCCTTTATCCTTGCAGGCTTTTCGGTGTTTACTGCAAACATCAAAAAGTTCGGAAAAATGCAGACGTCTGATTGATCAATCCCATCCCGCTAATAGCGAAATATCTATCTTAATCCCGGCCTATTCAACGCCCTTTAAATATTGGAGAAAGCCTTGACACGTGTCAGAAAAACGTCACACAAAGCAGGCAAAACAAAGAAGAAAAATCATTCATTGGCTCGTTCATATTCACGAGCCGATGAATGATTTTGTTTCTTTGCTTTGCCTGCTTTGTGTGATGTTTTCGTGACGCGAATCAAGAATTTCTCAGATATTTAGGATGCTTTGGCGTATTTCACCACCATGAAGTTATGAAAAGAGAGGAACAAACATGTCAATCTTCCTGTGTGAAAAACTAGTTACCAAAAAAAAAACGAGTTATTTCCCTCTCTTCTGCCCTTTTCTCTCTTGATTTTGACCGATAGCAGCCCATTTAGCAGTCTCCAGTACAAGATGCCGCTATATACGGTGGACGCAGGAGGGAGGGTGTTAGCGCGACCAATGACATAATAGGCCAGTTCATGATGTTTAAAAGTCACACGCAGTTGGATCGAGGCTAACGAAAAAGACAGGCTACCGCGGTGGGTCCGATTCTTCTTTTTTTACAAACCGCTGGAGTCACGTGATGCTCTTTTCACGCACCTTCTTTGGTGCATTCGAGCATCACGTGACTCCAGCGGTCTGCAAAAAAAGAAGAATCGGACCCACCGCGGTAGCCTGTCTTTTTCGTTAGTCTCAGAGTTGGATCATCTTTACACGATGATTAGTACAAAGCTGCGAGCCGATGTTTTTTGTGTCCATTGCCGTGTACAGATAATCCACTCCGTGTGACGTTATGAACTGGCCTTGTATGTTGTTGGCCACAGTTTAGGAACGGCTACAAATGACTTCATCTATATCTACTCCGAGGTAAACGAAAAAGACAGGCTACCGCGGTGCTAGAGCGCCTAGAACATATAGTGTGGAAATCGGCTATCCCAGTAATACTTTAAAAAGTGCTAATATATTGGATCTCTTAAATTTCAAATGATGCTGAAATCCAATGAGTCGATCACAGCGATATCTGCAGGATATTTCCTAAAACTTCATGACGATTTGGACACAGCGTCTAGAATACCTAGTGTGGAAATATTTTATTAAACAACGCTAAAAATTTGTATCCCGTAAATTATCGACGATACTGCTAAAATTCCAAGTGTCGATCGCAGCGAAATCTGCGGGATTTTCGTATTACATTGTATAGACTAGCAATATCTTTCAGTTATAGAAAATATCCTGCAGATGTCGCTGCGATTTGTATATTTCAGCAGCATCGTTGCACATTTAAGGATACAATATTCGACCACTTTTTTAAGTATTACAGGGATAGCCAATTTCCACACTATATATTCTAGGGTCTATAATTTGGTGTAGACGCTGTAGCGTTTTTTTTTTACATTTTATTAACATACATCTGACCTGTGTGCTTGGTGTCAAGCCCACTGTAATAATACGATGTTTACTTTGAAAGTTTATCACAGATGTCGCTGCGATCAGCTCCCTGGATTTCAGCGTCAGTGCACATTTAAGTGATACAACTTTTTAGCGCTGCTTGGATAGCAAAATTCCACAGTATGTATTCTAGACGCTATAGCGGTGCATTACACGTGTTTCTTTCTTCTTTAAAAAATATCCTGCAGATGTCGCTGTAAATGACTGTTTGGAATTCAACATCGTTGTACATTTAAGGGATTCACTATTTCCGCGCTTTTTTAAGTATTGCTGGGATAGTCGATTTCTACAACATATAATCTAGGCCTATAACGGAGCTATAGTACAGCGCCTAGAAGATACAGTGTGGAAAACGGCTATTCCTATAATGCTTTAAAAAGTGCTAAAAACTTGTATCCCATAAATCTCCAACAATGCTCAGCGGCAATATGCTGATACAAGCGCCATCTCGTAACTCTTTTCAATATAAACACTGAGTTTTCAAAAATTATAGAATGTTAAATATCGGAAACTATAAATATAAGATATTTTGGTCTGTTATAAGCTAATTTAGTTAAGGAATGACGTGAAATAGGTTAAAGAGTCTCTTTTAGAATGACTATCGTTTTAAAATCACTACGATGGCGCTACTATCGACATCTTGTTATTCAGCATCCTTGTACATTTATGGGATTCAATTTTTTAGCACTATTTTGTAGTCATTTTCCACACTGTATCTTCTAGGCGCTGTATATATAGTGTGGAAATTGGCTATCCCTGTAATACTTTAAAAAATGCTAAAATATTGTATCCCTTAACTGTGCAATGATGCTGCTGAAATATACAGATCACAGCGACATGTGCAGGATATTTTCTCAAACTGCAAGATATTGCTAGTCTATACAATGTAATACTAAATCCCGCAGATGTCGCTGTGATCGATACTTGGGATTTTAGCAGTATCGTCGCACATTTAAGGGATACAAATTTTTAGCGTTGTTTGGATAGCATATTCCCACACAAGGTATTCTAGACGCTGTAGCCATACTTTCGGCAAAAACTTGAAATTAGCATGCTTCCTGTGCATATATCACCACTCTTATGTATGAAGGCTCTCTGTTATGGTGTTGATTCTGAGCGCTCATTGTTAAATTTCTATATTTGTGTTTTAGAGAAAGCAATACAGAAAAGTACTGTTACTATGGAGACAACAACTTCTTTAATATTGAAAGATATAGCAAAGGAGTTCAGAATCAGTGCCTTAAATAGTTTCGAATATGTATTGTTGTTATGACAATTAATACCCTACCTGGATGTGGCAATGCAAAATTGTGTTCAACATAATGGAGGATATTCCATCTACATTTTGATCACGTGGTCAAGGTAAAAACTTCTATCGTAAAGAAGGGAAGTCTCCGTAGACGTGTAATGTAAATCCCCGCTAGCCAATGAAACGGTTCATGAGGCAAAGTAGTAGTATCTTCCCTTCTTATCAGATAGAAGTTCCTTGGATAAATTACCGGTATCACGTGACTTTTTCAGCCTCGAACCCATATTTGGAATATCCTCCATTGTGCGCAATCTAGATAGATTTTTGGCTGTCAGAGAAACGAGATTCATCAATCAGAAGCCTGCATTTTTGTGAACTTTTCGCTGTTTGTAGAAATGCAGGCTATTGATTGGCGATTCTCGTTTCGCTAACAGCGAAAAATCTATCTGGATCCTAACCTACATTTCTACAAACATTGCACTTCATCCACGGCACTAAAAAAAATGACTCAAAACTTTCATGACATAGGCCGGGATCCACAAACAGCAAATATTCTCAAACATGCAGGCTTCTGATTGGTCAAACTCATTTCGCTAACAGCGAAAAATCTATCTGAATCTCAGCCATATTTATCTTCGATGAAATCAATGCAAAAGGATAATATAAAAGAAAAGTATAAGATTTCTAAAATGTTTTGGCGGGTTTATCGCTATTTGGCATAATTTGTAAACTTTAGAACTAATTAACAGTTTTTCGCTAATTATGAATAGAAAATTAATGTTTTTAAGGCTGAATTTTATAAAAGCACGTAGATTGAGTAAATATCTATCCAAAAATTCAATCCTTACTTTTTTCTGTCCATTATTGAAGTCTCTACCTCGATTTAAACATAAGTTGTGACGAAGAAAAAAAATCTGTCATTTTCAGTATCTCGACGTTATTTTAAAAAATCTATATCTCTGTTTATAATTAATTTATGAGGATGCATTTGATCTCAAATTGAAGATCTTCTTTATTAGGTCCTTCTAGTGTTGGTTTTATTTTTCTGCGATGATTGCTTCTTTTGATATGGGAAATTTTACGCTGGCATATTTCGTTCATTTAACATGGAGAAGTTGTCATCAGTATAATAAGCAGTTACGGTGTCTTGCCTTATTCTTGGCGTTTGTTTGTTTGGCGGGGTTAGCATTTTTTTTTCAGCTTGGCTTGGCAGAACGACCGTCCTGCTTGATTATTAGCCTACTTACTGTTAATTTATTGTCAATTTTAAATCTGTAAAAGAAAGATTATAGTTATAAATCAGATATGTTGGTCGCCAAAACTCGATTACAGAAAATTAGCCTGAGTTATAAAGGTGTTACATGATTTCAAGCTGAATGAAATTTTATATGCTTTTACAAAAATCTTAATAAGGCAAATCTTTCAGTTTATCTGTCCATATTTCTATCTTTTACTTCCTTAAAACAAATTTTATTAAAGACCGGGAGGCGTCTGCACAGATCATCACCTCATCGAGTTGACGGCTGAAATTTTAGGATTAGTTAAATATCGATTAGTGTATTGAAATGTAACTGGTCTGCCAAGTCATACCTTTCTGGAAACCACCTACAGACCCGATTTTACCGGTTAACCGAAGGATTTTCCATTGTGATTTCCTGCACCCATTCCTCCATGTTTCCATACTTTTGGATGCAGGAAAATACAATAGTAAACCTATCAGTCACCCACTAAAATTAGGTCTTCAGGTTGTTTCTACCAAGATATGGCTTAACAGACCAGTTGCGTTTTAATGTACTAATCTAGTTTTAACTAATCCTAATATTTCAGCTGTAGACTCGATGAGGTGATGGTGTGTGTAGACGCCTCCCGGTCGGAATTTTAATCTCAATAGCACTCTGGTCAATCTGGCAATTATCCCTACTATTTATGGAACACTATTCCTTTAAGTGCGTTTTAGTGATGTTAAAGAACTTTATACATATGCATATAATACGTAATACATTTCCATCATACATATTATAGGTATGTGTATAATAAATAATACATATGCATCATTATGACGTCAGAACAAACAAAACATTTTTTGTCACCAAATTTGAGAATTGACGTGATATATTACCAAATTTGGTGACACTTCGCTAAATTTCACCCAGCTTGGCGAGTATTTGACGTTTGTGGCTATTTTTCAATGAGTTAATTATTAATGCGAGCCATCTATTTATATTTTTCATATCATCTGAATAGTTAAATAATATAACGTACGGATATTTCCAAAGTGCCAGTAGTTTCGCCACTGCTATTGTTAATATATTGTACTGTTATTATACTTACTGTGACTATGTTGTTAATCTCTACTCTGCTGAAACTTCGGTATTATATAAATAGAATTTACGGAAACTATTAAAGCACCGAAACTGACAATTCTCCTTATGATTATTATAATTTTATAATATATAACCTGTTAATCGATATGCACCGTTAGAAGGAATCTTCTATAATCCGGTTCCTCACATTTTAGTTTTCAGGTTTCGAATAAAATTAGCTAAAAACTTAAAATCATGGCAAATTGGCTAGTTCTTCAACACGATTAGATGAGAAGAATGATAGATTTTCAAATGCATCATAGCAGTGAGCCCGTAGACCTTCTATTCTTCCGTAATCGAGTCTATTGAAAAGGTTAGCATGAAACAAAAATATATTAGCATCAATGTGGTTTAATAAAAATGCAGATATTATCAAAGGATTTAATAAGAATCATTTCACTTGTACCCAATCGTATCAGTTAAAATACAATAATTGGCAGTAAGCCCAATTAGAAAAGATTACTTAATACGATTAAAAATTTCCGCATTAGAGAACGAATCGTAAAGAATCGACAAGGAAACATGCATAAGTGAGTTAAGAGATATTTGTCCTGAAAGAATGAAATACATAACAACACAAAATATATGATGTGCTTCCATGATCGTAAAGAGTTCTTGATTTCTCTATCAAAAGCTTCCGACTTGGCGAAAGAATGGGCAAGTAAATTAAATTATGAATAACAGTAACATGATGCAACGTTTAACATGCAATTAATAGAGTATAAACTGCTTGCTAGAGGCGGCTAGTACTTTAATATAAAAAGAAATAAAGTATGAATTTGTAAAGCTCAATAAATAAATTTAGGTATTTTTATGCTAGCCGGGCGCAAGTGGCAATTAGCCAAATACTATCCCAAACTCTATTGTTCATATTGCATTCATTTCATTTAAAAATATAAACTTTTCAGTCATCTCATTTAAAATAGATGCATTTCCCTCATTTTATTTATTGGAATATTTAACATAGAAATAAATAAATAAATAAATAAATAACAAATAATAACATAAACCAAAATATTTTATTTGAAAATCAAAGCTTTGTTTCTAATTTACACATGTGAAAAATGAAAACTACTATTGGCGGAAAAACAAAATGCTAATTAGGAGATTTGCTCCCGGCTAACATAAAATTACTGAAATTTAAGTTTTTTTTATATTAATATAACTTAGAAAAAAACTAGAAAAAACATACAAAAAGTAGTGATATCCCAACAAAAAGTTTTCGGTAAAAAAAAAAAGCGCCAAGTTCTCCTTAATGTTTCGGCCAGAAAAAGTAGTGATATCTGAAGTTCGCACAAGGGCACAAGTTAAAAGCCAAACATCCCAAATCTTTCATTGAAAATGGCTTCCTGCGACTTGGCCGTTAATGCCTTCGAGAGGGTTTTTCAAATTTTAAAGTATGTACAAATAAGCTACATGACAACTACATTTTTTGATTATTTTAGGCATTTTGTGGTACAAAGTACAAAAATAGAATACACAATTAAAAAAAGCATTTAAACCACTTCAGTCTATTTAAATGCTTAGAAGTTAAATATAACAAAATACTTGTATTCAGAAGGTAAATTCCCTAATTGCTAAAACATAATTAGTATCAGCTTTTAACAGTTTATAAATCGAATACCTCTTAATGTATGCAAACAAACTATAATAAATGTTCAAACGAAAAAAATCTCTTTCGTCAATGCACAAGATTTCAATATTATACAATATAATATAATGTAACATATTGTGAGATTTGAAGACAGTAAATTTTGTTTTATTTCTTAGGTTTTACGTTAATGACTTTAGCTTTAGACCGTACGAAATGTCAGTTAAACCACATGTGGACTAAATGATCTGTAATCAAAACTATTGTTTGTTGAAATTGAATGGTATTTATCAGAAATCTTTTACTTATAATGTCTTTATGTGAATTTGCCTCTTTGCATACTAATATTAATTTTAATATTTAAATAATTCATAAATGCGAAAATTTCAATCATTAATTTTGAAATGCTGTAGAAGGCATTAACGGCCAAGTCGCAGGAAGCCATTTTCAATGAAAGATTTGGGATGTTTGGCTTTTAACTTGTGCCCTTGTGCGAACTTCAGATATCACTACTTTTTCTGGCCGAAACATTAAGGAGAACTTGGCGCTTTTTTTTTTACCGAAAACTTTTTGTTGGGATATATTATTTTTGGTACTTGTTAGTTATCCCGTGACCAAATTACTGTCGCAAAATTGTAAGATTAAATGCCAATGATGGTTGATCGTAGATATCACATTCACTTTAGTAACAAGTATTTACGTCATCAAGTGATTTTTATTTCGACGTTTTATTTGTATTTTTATTCATGTTATAATAATTTATTTGTTCTTTCGTTATTTAAAATGAAGCTTATGTCAATTTGTATAATTTGGCGAGTGGTTTGATGATTTATATAATTTGGCGAAATTGGTCAACGGGATAACTAACAAGTACCTTATTTTTTTATTCATACACACAAAAAGGCCATAATTTTCCAGTATTTGAAGTTTTTGTTTTTGCTTTTTCAACTGATTCGCGTATAAGTCGACCCTCCACCTTTGCTTAGCGAAAATCGTCAGAAATTTCTTGACTTATACGCGGTTATAATCGGTAATATTTATTGTCCAAAATTAGAGAAAATGGCTTTCTCACAATGAACTGCAGGAGGAAAGTCCTTTATTGAAATAAATGTGGTCAAATTCCATCCGATATCTTTTAAATGAACGAAACATACTTGAAGAAGCACGGAGGTGCACATAAATGTACTAATTTTTTTATATTCAAATTTAAGACCGCTAGATTTTGCTGAAGAATCTTAATTCGAAATTTCGTGAGTGCTGATTAGTGTTCGGATTCTATAAAATACTCATAAAATAAAGAAAAGATTCGTAAAAAAAAAGAAAAAATCTCAGATTCGCCTACTTGTCAAGCAATATTTTTTCAATAATTTCGATCTAATTTGTTCATTAAAGTTAAAACTACAAATGATCGTATATATGAAAGATATTATAATATGGAAAACTATTTGTAATTAATTTACATTTTCAGGTGCGATCGTATTTATATAAATACATAGCACACATACTCCGTCTGTCCGTCTATCCCGCTGTCCAAATATAAGAGCGCAAAAACTGTTTGGAATTTAATGTATATAACCGTTCCAGAATTTTGTCAAGTCATTTCAAATTTCAGGAAAATCTAATCAAAACTTAAGAAGATATTTAAAAAAATTTCTTCATTCTATTAAATCCTATCATACGTAATTAAATCTGTCATATTCCATAATAAGTAATGATTCTGGATTGGTATGGTGATTACGTCCTATTTAAAATGGAGTTCTATTATTTCTGTATTAGTGAATTTAATATATACAATCGTAATAAATTTTCTATTCATGCATAAGAGTGCAACAGCTATTGCACCAAGATCTCAATGCTCATAAAATTAGTTAGAGAAGACACGTTTATAAATTTAAAGATATTAGTTAAATAATTATTACGGAAAAAATTACTCAGCTAATTATGGTGAAAGCTGTAATGCGATTCTTTTATACTTCACTGTGAGATAATCGTAGATCCGCATCGTTAAGGCACTTTATATGTTTTATTTGAATTACCGTGAAAAAATATAAAAGTTAAAAAAAAAAAGTGTCGGATAAATCAATAAATATTTTACCGTATATGAAACACTTACTTTAAGAATTCTGTCTTCTAAAGTGCATTATTTCAGCAACGAAAAATTTAATACGACATTGCAGTTTAAAATTATGACTAAATAAATTCATAGTATTATCCCGTAAATTCAGTTTTCTGAGCTGACGTTCAGAACATGTATTAATAATTATGCAAAAAAAAAAAAAAAAAAAAAAAAAAAAAAAAAAAAAAAACACGGTGCCGCATCTGCAATGAAAGAAAAATAAGCAGATAAAAATAAATTATAAATAAGTGATATTTTCATATCATATTTAAGAAATTTTATACCGGAAAGACTAATTTGAAATTCAAATGAGGAAATATTTTAACGCTGCCTGTTGTGAAATCTCATGTCCTTTTTTTTACATTGATGTCAGTATTAAACAGAGAAATAATAAATGCGCAATATTTAAAGCAGTGGCTTCTTAGAAGCTGAATATTTATTTAGATATTTTTGCTTGAAATTTTTTTCAATATATATATGCTAGCTGTCTAATCCGTTCTGTGCACGGGAGTTCATGAATTTAATTCTAAAACGAAAATTTGAAATAACTATTCGATTTAGTAAAATATTTTTCTACTACTGCACATTTTTTAATAAAATTTATCATGTTACTATGGCAGCAGACGGCAACACAATATCTTTGGAATAAGGGAATAAATAGAATAAAAAGTTTTGTTGATGTTTGTGATAAAATGTTTACCTTTATTAAAAAAAATTGTAATAATTAAGTGCAATTAAATAATAATTAAATAGCTTTTTAGTATTGCAGCTTGGAGTATGTAATATGTATATCTCACATTGGTTAAAGAACTAACGTGATTACGGGTTGAACATGAAAAAAAAGGACTTTGTTGTGAATTTTAAATTTTTGGCAGCTGCTGTAACGAAAAATGTTTAAATTTGATACGAAATTGCTGTTAAATTGTTGTTGTTTTTATTAATTAAAAGTTAGCTATAAATTTTTCGTTTCCGGATTGCTTTAGTTTCCTCGGCTGTGTTTTAATACACATGTACATAGCATTTCACAATTCTTGCTTCCAAACTGTGGATTGGTATAGCAGTACAGACAGACTCATTTTCATTTTTACATATTAGATAATACGAGAAAATCGTGTGTGTATGCAAATTTTTTCAACAAAATAGCTCTTGTGAATCTGATTAAATTTTGTATTTTATCAGTTTGTGATACGGAAAGACCATTTTTCCGGGTCACACGTTCGAGAACATTGGAGTAGTGGGTCATTATTGGGTCACCTTGTCTCAGTGCGTATCAGTGGAAATGAAGGTTGATATATTAACGTGTTGAACAATTGTCAGCAAACGAAGTCGTAAAGATTGCAACATTTCGTCAAGTGCGCAGATACTTAACGAAATATTGGCGACATTGGCGAAAAAATCGACTTTTTAATTTACCAGTGACAAAACACATGTTAATAAATAAATAGAAGTGCTTAATTCATCTTTAAAAGTAAAACTTAAATTTACACTATGTGCAAAATTACTTAAAATATGACACAGTATTTAAAAATGTTAAATTATTTTAATACCTTAGAACTTTCAACTATAAAAAACATAGTCTTCTTCAAAGGAATATAAGAAATACAACAGTTATTGACGCCTAATTTTCAAAATCCACGTAGATGGTGACGAAAGGAGTGAAAATGGAAGGTAATTTATAGATCCGGAAACATTGGGAAAATAAAACATGGATATAGGGAAGTGGAAAATTACTCGTTTTATCATTATTTAAGTAAACTGAGCCAAATTCTGGGTAAGTTGTAGGATAAAACGTCATTTCAAACAGTATTTTCTTTAGTAATAATTTCTATTGATTCGCGGATAATTAAATCATGATAATTCTTTGAGGGATATATAATTTTTGCGTCTTCGAAATTAACTTGTATATTCTGCTTCTGGTTAAGTCTTGATAGGGCTTTTGTAGGTCGGTTAAATTTTAAATCTCTCAAATGATCTTTAATACGAACTTTAAGCTTACGCGAAGTGATGCCTATGTATTCGAGATAAATATCTTCTGTTTTCAGTGGAATTATATATACCCCAGAAACTTCATCGCTAGGGATCGGCTCCACTTTGGCACTAATCAGATCTTTCAGTTTTGCAGGAGGAGTGGCGACCAAGTACCAAATCCATGTTTTATTTTCCCAACGTTTCCGGATCTATAAATTAACTTCCACTTTCACTCCTTTCGTCACCATCTACGTGGATTTTGAAAATTAGGCGTCAATAACAGTTGTATTTCTTATGTTTCTCTGAAGAAGACTATGTTTTTTATAGTTGAAAGTTCTAAGGTATTAAAATAATTTAAAATTTTTAAATACTGTGTCATCTTTTAAGTAATTTTGCACATAGTGTAAATTTAAGTTTAAAACATATGCTTGTTGCGAGATGAAAGAATGTCGCCTAATTTGGAGATATTTGGCGAAAAATTTACTTTCAGAATGTAAAGGAATTTTCTAGAAATTTCCAATAGCATTCATGATACAACCACACAAACTCCATAGAACGTTCTTGGACAGAAAGCTAATTATAACAGGTCGTCTCCGCTGGTTTAATTTTTCCCATGCAAATGGTATAAATTAATGTCATGACAGATAACTTACATAGACCGAAGGATAAAAAGTATGTGAAATAACAAAGCTTGATATTTTAAACAAGAAGAAAAATCATGCATCAAGCACAGATTATTAAACACTTTCGAACGCTAACGGAATTCTGTTAAAACATTTCCTATTCTATATAAGTTTTCCATGAAATGGATCACAGTTCGTCTTATAGCCGAGTTCTTTCGTACATCGCTATTAATGAATGATAAATATCACGCACTCCTTAAACTATATAAAACATGTTCTAGTGCACGTCAGTGATTCTTTTAAATTTCATTCTGTTTGAAGTACAAAAGCATGATTGCAATGCTTCGCGAACGATTTTGCCCCAAATAAGGCTAATAAATCCCAATGTTATCCGTATAATAAATCCCATTTTAGGTAATTGATTATTTAATGTTATTTTAGTCAATTGATTCGTTCATGTTATTTTAAGTTATTTATTACTCAATTTCTAATAATTGTAAACGAACAATAAATGCTACTTAACGTATACTACTTTAGAGAGTGGATTATGTTTATGTAAAAGTATTTTTATTTTACAAATTTTTCTAAGTAAAGATTTAATAAAAGGTTATTATCATGGCAGAATATTGTATTTTATTTTACTTTATTCTGCAACATTTGTTTATTCATTAGAAAAAAAAATAGTAAACATTTTTATCGTTGGTTTGGTGGCATGGATTTAACTTTTAAAACATGTACATTCTTTCAGTTAGGAATAATTTTGTGACATTATATCTGTATCAATGTAGTAGAATTTATTATTATTCATTTATTTAATTTATCTAAATAAAGATACGTTCACGACCGTGAACGTAAAAATGTGTTTTTACTTTCTTCTATCTACAATAGAAGAACGTATTGTAATCGAAATTTTTTTCAACTTCCGGTTTTCGACGGATTTACACGTTTTAGCGGTCAGAGATCCCCCAAAACATGTTTATAGAAAATGTCTGTCTGTCCGTGTGTCCGTGTGTCTGTCGCCACTGTACCATCAAAAAGTGTATGAAGTTATGCATAGAATTGAACTGAATTTTTATTTTAAGTTTTTGACTATGGCAAGCAGGTCCTCCCTGAATTTGGAAAAAATTCGCCGGTAAGGGGTGCTGTAATGGCGATTTTTGTGCGATTTTGAATATGCTACCATCAAAAAGTGTATGAATTTATGCATAGAATTGAACCAAATTTTTATTTAAAGTTTTTGGCTATAGTAAGCAGGTCCTCCCTGAATTTGGAAAATATTCGCCGGTAGGGGGCGCTGTAATATCGATTTTTGTGCGATTTTGAATATTGTACCATCGAAAAGTGTATGAAGTTAAGCATAGAATTGAACCAAAATTTTTGTGTTCGATTTTGGTCTTGGCACGAAGTTCCTCCCTGAATTTGTAAAAATTCCACCAGAAGGGGGCGCTGTAGCACCGATTTCTGTGCCATTTGCATTATTGCACCATCGAAAAGTGTATGAAGTTATGCATAGAATATAACCAAATTTTTTGTGCATGTTTCTGGCTATGGCAAGCAATCCTCCCTGAATTTGAAAAAAATCTGCCGGAAAGGGGGGGGGGGGCGCTGTAATAGCGATGTTTGTGCCATTTTCTTTATTGTACCATCGAAAAGTGTATAAAATTATGCGTACGATTGAACCAAATTTTTTGTGCATATTTTTGGCTTTGGCCAACAGGTCCTCTTTGAATTTGGAAATATTGCGCGGTAAAGGGGCTGTGTGATAGCGATTTTTGTATACTTTTCTTTATTTTTCGTAGTTCTATTGTCCATCGGCGGCTCGTGCAGCGGGGGGAACTCGCTTCCTGCTATGCCGGCTATTCGCAAACAGCTGATAAGAGAAGAATAAGGTAAAACTAATAATTTTAACAAATATCATGAGATAGATTAACTCGTTTTTAGTCCGTTTAATAGACTGAAGGAGAAATTTAAGATGAAAATCAATGTTGGTATAGTATTGAACTAATAATATTGAAGTATTAACATCTGCAACTTGTTTTTGAAATATTAAGATGTATAAGATAGAAGAAAGTTTTGGGATTGGCACATCCAACTAGGTTTTTCTAGAGAACATCGTAGAACGTCTGTATCTGAGAATTTTATATAAAAGATTATTGAATGCTACATGAAAATAAGGGCATATGTAAATATAATATGTTTTATGTAAGCCAAACTTTCGTTATTGATTTTTTTAGCAACAACCAGCAGTATGTAAAAAATAAATATGCTTTCGGATGTTCTCGTTCATAATTAGTATGAATGTTAAAAAAATACAAAAAAAAAAAAAAAAAAAAAAAAGAAAAAAAAACATTACATGGGACATTCTGACTCAAAGAAGGGAAAGTTTAATAAATTTTATCTAGAGATTTTAGAGAGAGTGGCGCCGATGGATACGAGTCACGTTTCTCGCAATCAGGAAGCGAGAACGTTAGCGTTGAGCAAACGACCAACCCAGTAACTCGCTTTGTACTGACCATGTGAAATGAGATCGCTACACACTCCATCCCCAGTGAGAAAGACGTATTGCTGACGTCTGACGATCGATATGCACTCGTGAGTGATGCTGTCTTACGCATGTATGATGCGCAGGATGACAGGCTTTGTGCTGTGAGCGTTTCACAGGATTTGGTGCAGTGGATGATTTATTTAGTGCTGCCGTCTGTTGCATCATGATTGTTGTTGAATGTTGTTGTTTGTGTGTTTTCCCAGGTCACCACTTTAGAGAGTGAGTGTATTAGCGCCAATGGGATACGAACCCCTGATCAGGAGGCGAGAACGTTAGCGTTGAGCAAAAGGCCAAGCCAGTTACTCAAAGCTAATAACGTGCTTTATACTGATAATGTGAGATGAGATCGCTACACTACTAAGAAAAAAAATATTTTTTTATCAGTTATAAATATCAATTTTATTATGTTTGATGTATTCTTCTACATTAATATGTAACAGAAATTTAAGATGAACGTTACAAGATGGACAGTGCAATTTTATCTAGGAATAACAAATAGAAAGCTCAAAACTAGGATCAAAGAACATATAGCAGACATCAAATACAACAAGAAAACTACATCTCTGGCCTGACTATGTAACATAGAAACTTTATAAATAGATTTTAAAGATAGTAGAATAATTTATCCACCAAAATCTTATTTTTTATACATCATCAGAGAAACAATAGAGATGGTAAGCGATCTTCTTGCGCAATGAGAATATTTGCAATGACTCACCATCCATGGAGCTTCATAAAATTTTGGAAAGAAATGCTATGCAGAATAATTAACCAATAGGATAAAATAATTCAAATTCACAAATTTCCGGTTTTAATAGTGCATTTAATTTTATTATGCTTGTGTTCACGTGATTTTTGTCTTCGTTTACCAGTTTTTCAATATGAATTTTATTTCCTTGAAAATGTTGCTGTCTGATGCGATGAAATATGTCGAAATGTAAATAAATAAAGGTAATTATTTTGCTTTTTAAAAATATATTTTTATCACTTATAGCGATTTTTGAGTACTCTAAAACAATATTTTATTACTCTTGTGTACTATGAGTAAATTTAATTACACAGCTGAAAATGCTTAATTGAGAATCGATAGCATCTTAAAAACCGATATCCAGGTTTGAAAAAACTTGTTACAACACTCTAAAAGCTGTTCATATAGATATGCCGCTTTGGCGGCAGGGAAACAAATATTGCCACCAATTTTTGTTTCCGAAAATTGGTGGCAGTAACACAAACGTAGTGTTTAGAAATGCTCATTTTAATCTCTGAAAGATATTGGTTTCTAAGGTATCTAAAAATAAAAGAACTCCCTTATGAATCATGGGACTCCGAAGAAATAATTTTTTGTTTTTGTTCGTTTTAATATTATATATTCGTAGATAGTTGTAGTAAAAGGAAGAAAGGAAGAGCGAACTTCCATCCTCAGTTTTTACTGTATATTTGTATTTTGAAAAGAATGTGCATTATACAGAGGTTCGTTTTAATCAGCTTTAAATATGGTAAGTGCGATTTTTTTTTTTTATTCTTCTACTATGAGTCATCCCATAAACAATTAAAATTCTGCAGTTTTTATTTTATTTTATTTTTATTCTTTCTTTATCATTTTTGTAAACCACATCTATTTATTTCATGTAAAAACACTTACGTAAAAAGTTATTCTTGGTTTTTGATTTATAAAGATTTGTTTCAATATTTTAATTTTTTTATATTATTTACAAAGCATTTCATTCTTTCAATTAACGAATTTCCAGTTAAATATTTGCATTTCATATCATTATGATACAAACATTCTTTTTTCTTTATCATTCACTAACATATTCATTTAGTATTCAAACCTTTTTTTGTATTCACTAGATAAAGAGTCTTATCATAAGTATTTGGAAGCCATTTTAGCATTCAAAATGTATAATTATCCTAAATATGCGTTTTGTTTTCTTAGAATCTAGAAAAGACTTTATGGCATAAATATTGGAAAACAATTAAAATTATTTTCCCTTCACAAATATATAATAATCCATCATTCAGCTGCAGATAATACCTGTACCTTAATGATTATGTAAATACCGTGCTTAGTTTGCAATTCTAATTAATTTTTTTTTTAAGTAGATACTTAAACTAGGATGCTTAAAAAAATATCAATAATTTTTAAATCTTTTGCTATTTCTAACAAGTAATCTTCTGTTAAATATTTCTGCGTATAATGTAACTACTATTCGAATTCTTTATTAATGCACAAGATAAACTATCATACAATAAATATATGGATTAGATTAAATACGTATAATATGGCAAAACGTTTGGTTCAAATTTAAGAAAGTTAATGCTACAGTACCCACTACTTGCACAGTTTCATTATGAAAATAAATGAAATATTTTCTCATTTATGTGTCGAGGTTTAAGTATTATGGGTAAATGTACTATATCGATTTTTAGTGACGATATATATTTTAGAATAAAATGTCCAATGTTAGAAAAAAACACTTTGTGTAAACTATAATTTTAGGGTATTTTAATAGGGTAGTCACATATACGTGAGTGAATAATACAATTATGTTCCAGATGAAATATTTTGAAAGTCAGAATTTCGACAGAATGTTTCTCTATTCATTTACCGGATATTCGGATTCGTATTAAAAATTATATATTTTTTTTTTTTTTTAATTTTTACTATTTATTTTTACATTGAAAAATAAGATGTGCAGTATACACAAGTTTGCATTATTTGGGTTTAAATAAGGTAGGGGCAATTTTATTATTTTTCCATTATTAATTGCATAAATAATTAAAATTCTATTGTTTTATATTTGTATAATAATTTTTTTAAACAGCATTTATTTGTTTCTGTAACGTGCTAAGCAAGTAAAAAGTTATTCAACGTTTTTAATTTTAAAATAATTGGTTAAATATTTTAATCATTTGTCTCATTTCCAAACTTATATGTTTCCTTCAACTTATCGATTTTCCTGTTAATGTTTCTCTTCATACTATTAAGATCCAAACATTATTTTTATAGTTTTCGTATCCACTAGATAAACAATTATATCATAAGTATTTGTAAACAAATTTTCCATTCAAAATGTATAATTATCCTAAATATGCTTTATATTTTCATAGAAACTCGAAACGTTTTTATAGCATAAATATTAGAAAACGGTCAAAACTATTTTCATTCCTCAAACGTATAATTACACATTATTCAGCAGCAGATAATACCTGTACCCTAGTGATTATTTAAATACAGTTCTTAGTTTGCAATTCTAATTATTCTTTTAAAGTAGATACTTCAAATATGATGCTTAAAAGAATTCTCAATAATTTTTAAATCCTTTTATCATTTCATACAAGCGATCTTCCATTAAATATTTCTTCGTGTCATTTAATTACTACCCGAATTCTTTATTAATGCACTAGATAAATAATCATACTATAAATATTTGAATTAGATTCAAAATCTTTAATATGGCAAAATGTTTGTTTCAAATTTAATAAAGTTGCTGCTACAGTGTCCACTTGCACAGTTTCATTAAGAAAATAAATGAAATATTTTCTCATTTATTTGTCGTATTTTAAGTATTGAGAACAAATATACTGTATCGATTTTTAGTGTCGATATATATTTTAGAATAAAATGTCCATTATTAGAAAAACACACCTTGTGTAAACTTTATTTTTAGGATATTTTAATAGGGGTGTCAAATATACGTGAATGAATAATGCAATTTAGATTCAAGTAAAAATATTTTGAAAGGCAGAATTTCGACAGAATGTTTCTCTATTTAATTATCGGATAATCGTATGCGTATTATAAGCTATAATTTTCTTTTAAATTTTTACTATATATTTTTATTTTGAAAAAGAAAATGTGCAAAATACACGAGTTTACATTATTCGGGTTTAAAAAAGGTACGTGCGATTTTAATTTATTCTTCTTCCATTATTGCATAAATTATTGAAATACTGGTGTTTTTATTTTTATTTAATACTTTTTTTTAAACAGCCCTATTTGTTTGTTTCATGTAAAATGTTTACTATGTAAAAAGTTATTCTATGTTTTGATTTATAAAGAATTTGTTAGAAATTTTAATCGTTTACCTCATTTCCAAACTACTTGTTTCTTTCAATTTAACGATTTTCCTGTTAAATGTTTGTCTTCATATATTGTGATCCAAACATTCTTTTTATAGCTTTCGTATTCACGAGATAAGCAATTATATCATAAGTATTTGGAAACGATTTTTCCATTCAAAATGTATAATTATCCTAAATATGCTTTCTGTTTTGTTAGAAACTCGAAATGATTTTATATCATAAATATTAGAAAACGATTAAAACTATTTTCCTTCCTCAAAGGTATAATTACGCATCATTCAGCTGCAGATAATACCTGTACCCTAATGATTATTTAAATACAGTTCTTAGTTTGCAGCTCAAATTATTATTATTTTTTTTAAGTAGATACTTCAAATAGTATGCTTAAAATAATTCTCAATATTTTTTAAATCCTTTTTTCATTTAATTTAAGCAATCTGCAATTAAATATTTCAGCGTGTCATTTAATTACTATCTGAATTATTTATTAATGCACTAGATAAATAATAATGCTATAAATATTTGGATTAGATTCAAAATGTATAATATGGGAAAATGTTTGTTTCAAATTTAAGAAAGTTACTGGTAGTTATTGATGCACTACTGTTACAGTTTCTTTAAGAAAATAGGTGAAATATTTTCTCATTTATGTGTGTTATTTTAAGTATTATGAGCAAATATACCATATCGATTTTTAATGTCGATATACATTTTAGAATAAAATGGTCAAAGTTAGAAAAACACGCTTTGTGTAAACTTTAATTTTAGGATATTTTAATAGGGGGTAAACTGCACGCATGTGAATAATGCAATTTAGGTTCCAGTAAAAATATATTTTAAGTCAGAATTTCGACAGACGTTTTCCCTATTAAATTACCTGACAATCTGCTCGTATTATAAATGAGAATTTTTTAAAATTTCCTTGTTATAGATTTTTATTTTGAAAAGAATGTGTGCATTATACACGAGTTTGCATTATTCAGGTTTATATATGATACGTGCAATTTATTTTATTCTTAGTCCATGATTAATTGAAGAAACAAATGAAAATGTAATATTTTTAATTTCCTTTTGGTAAACCTATATATATTTGTTTCATGTAAAAAGCTTTGTAATATAATAATATTATAATAAGTTATTCTACATTGATTTATTAAGGATTGATTAAATATTTTATTTTTTAATCTAATTTACAATTCATTTCTGTCTTTCGATGTACCGTGTTTCATATTAAATATTTTTCTTTCCATATCATTATGATCGAAATCATCTTTTTTTTTTGTTCCATTCATTATTTCAGTTAGAATCACATCTCTTTGGAACTCCTAGTTTGTTTTTGCCCTTCTGTCATTAACACTAGACGGATTAGCCATGTGAATTCCATTGCCAATAATTTGGTTCAAATTAAAGAAAGTTACTGGTACAGTTTCCTTATGGAAATAAGTAAAATATTTTCTCATTTATATGCCGTAGTTTGACTAATATCAGCAAATATACTGTTTCGATTTTTAGTGTCGATATATATTTTAGAATAAAGGACCAAATTTTAGAAAAACACACTTTGTGGAAACCTTTTTTTAGGATATTTTTATGGAGGAATGTACGCATTTTTTCGATTACCGGATAATCTGAGGCATATTATAAACTAGAATTTTTTTTTTTTTATCCTTTTTACCATGTATCTCTAATTTAAAAAAGATGATGTGAATTATATATGAGTTCGAATTATCCAGGTTTAAATACGGTATGTGCCATTTTATTTTATTCGTCTTCCATCATTAATGACTTAAACAATTAAATATGTAACCTTTTTATTTTTATTTTTGTAAACCGAAATCTATTTGTTTCATGTAAATAAGCTTTGTAAAGTAACAATATCAATTATTCTATGTTTTTGATTTATAAAGGATTGGTTATATATTTAAATTTTTTTTCTCATTTCCAAACTATTTCTTTATTTCAAGTTATCGAATTTCCAGTTAAATATTTCATACATTCATTTCAAATATTTCATATCATTATGATAAAAATATTTTTTTTTAGTTTTGTACACTAGATAAAATATCACATCATATGTATTTGGAAACGATATTTCCATTCAAAATGCATAATTATAAAAAATATACTTTCTGTTTCTTTAGAAACTCGAAAGCTTTTTATAGAATAAATATTAGAAAACGATTTAAACTATTTTCCTTTATTAAATGTATAATTATCCATCTTTCAGCTGCAAATAATACCTCTACCCTAATGATTATTTAAATACAGTTCTTAGTTTGCAATTCTAATTATTCTTTTAAAGTAGATACTTCAAATATGATGCTTAAAAGAATTCTCAATAATTTTTAAATCCTTTTATCATTTCATACAAGCGATCTTCCATTAAATATTTCTTCGTGTCATTTAATTACTACCCGAATTCTTTATTAATGCACTAGATAAATAATCATACTATAAATATTTGAATTAGATTCAAAATCTTTAATATGGCAAAATGTTTGTTTCAAATTTAAGAAAGTTGCTGCTACAGTGTCCACTTGCACAGTTTCATTAAGAAAATAAATGAAATATTTTCTCATTTATTTGTCGTATTTTAAGTATTGAGAACAAATATACTGTATCGATTTTTAGTGTCGATATATATTTTAGAATAAAATGTCCATTATTAGAAAAACACACCTTGTGTAAACTTTATTTTTAGGATATTTTAATAGGGGTGTCAAATATACGTGAATGAATAATGCAATTTAGATTCAAGTAAAAATATTTTGAAAGGCAGAATTTCGACAGAATGTTTCTCTATTTAATTATCGGATAATCGTATGCGTATTATAAGCTATAATTTTCTTTTAAATTTTTACTATATATTTTTATTTTGAAAAAGAAAATGTGCAAAATACACGAGTTTGCATTATTCGGGTTTAAAAAAGGTACGTGCGATTTTAATTTATTCTTCTTCCATTATTGCATAAATTATTGAAATACTGGTGTTTTTATTTTTATTTAATACTTTTTTTAAACAGCCCTATTTGTTTGTTTCATGTAAAATGTTTACTATGTAAAAAGTTATTCTATGTTTTGATTTATAAAGAATTTGTTAGAAATTTTAATCGTTTACCTCATTTCCAAACTACTTGTTTCTTTCAATTTAACGATTTTCCTGTTAAATGTTTGTCTTCATATATTGTGATCCAAACATTCTTTTTATAGCTTTCGTATTCACGAGATAAGCAATTATATCATAAGTATTTGGAAACGATTTTTCCATTCAAAATGTATAATTATCCTAAATATGTTTTCTGTTTTGTTAGAAACTCGAAATGATTTTATATCATAAATAATAGAAAACGATTAAAACTATTTTCCTTCCTCAAAGGTATAATTACGCATCATTCAGCTGCAGATAATACCTGTACCCTAATGATTATTTAAATACAGTTCTTAGTTTGCAGCTCAAATTATTATTATTTTTTTTAAAGTAGATACTTCAAATAGTATGCTTAAAATAATTCTCAATATTTTTTAAATCCTTTTTTCATTTAATTTAAGCAATCTGCAATTAAATATTTCAGCGTGTCATTTAATTACTATCTGAATTATTTATTAATGCACTAGATAAATAATAATGCTATAAATATTTGGATTAGATTCAAAATGTATAATATGGGAAAATGTTTGTTTCAAATTTAAGAAAGTTACTGGTAGTTATTGATGCACTACTGTTACAGTTTCTTTAAGAGAATAGGTGAAATATTTTCTCATTTATGTGTGTTATTTTAAGTATTATGAGCAAATATACCATATCGACTTTTAATGTCGATATACATTTTAGAATAAAATGGTCAAAGTTAGAAAAACACGCTTTGTGTAAACTTTAATTTTAGGATATTTTAATAGGGGGTAAACTGCACGCATGTGAATAATGCAATTTAGGTTCCAGTAAAAATATATTTTAAGTCAGAATTTCGACAGACGTTTTCCCTATTAAATTACCTGACAATCTGCTCGTATTATAAATGAGAATTTTTTAAAATTTCCTTGTTATAGATTTTTATTTTGAAAAGAATGTGTGCATTATACACGAGTTTGCATTATTCAGGTTTATATATGATACGTGCAATTTATTTTATTCTTAGTCCATGATTAATTGAAGAAACAAATGAAAATGTAATATTTTTAATTTTCTTTTTGTAAACCTATATATATTTGTTTCATGTAAAAAGCTTTGTAATATAATAATATTATAATAAGTTATTCTACATTGATTTATTAAGGATTGATTAAATATTTTATTTTTTAATCTAATTTACAATTCATTTCTGTCTTTCGATGTACCGTGTTTCATGTTAAATATTTTTCTTTCCATATCATTATGATCGAAATCATCTTTTTTTTTTGTTCCATTCATTATTTCAGTTAGAATCACATCTCTTTGGAACTCCTAGTTTGTTTTTGCCCTTCTGTCATTAACACTAGACGGATTAGCCATGTGAATTCCATTGCCAATAATTTGGTTCAAATTAAAGAAAGTTACTGGTACAGTTTCCTTATGGAAATAAGTAAAATATTTTCTCATTTATATGCCGTAGTTTGACTAATATCAGCAAATATACTGTTTCGATTTTTAGTGTCGATATATATTTTAGAATAAAGGACCAAATTTTAGAAAAACACACTTTGTGGAAACCTTTTTTTTAGGATATTTTTATGGAGGAATGTACGCATTTTTTCGATTACCGGATAATCTGAGGCATATTATAAACTAGAATTTTTTTATCCTTTTTACCATGTATCTCTAATTTGAAAAAGATGATGTGAATTATATATGAGTTCGAATTATCCAGGTTTAAATACGGTATGTGCCATTTTATTTTATTCGTCTTCCATCATTAATGACTTAAACAATTAAATATGTAACCTTTTTATTTTTATTTTTGTAAACCGAAATCTATTTGTTTCATGTAAATAAGCTTTGTAAAGTAACAATATCAATTATTCTATGTTTTTGATTTATAAAGGATTGGTTATATATTTAAATTTTTTTTCTCATTTCCAAAATATTTCTTTATTTCAAGTTATCGAATTTCCAGTTAAATATTTCATACATTCATTTCAAATATTTCATATCATTATGATAAAAATATTTTTCTTTAGTTTTGTACACTAGATAAAATATCACATCATATGTATTTGGAAACGATATTTCCATTCAAAATGCATAATTATAAAAAATATACTTTCTGTTTCTTTAGAAACTCGAAAGCTTTTTATAGAATAAATATTAGAAAACGATTTAAACTATTTTCCTTTATTAAATGTATAATTATCCATCTTTCAGCTGCAAATAATACCTCTACCCTAATGATTATTTAAATACTGTTCTTATTTTGCAATTCTAATTATTCTTTTAAAGTAGATACTTGACGTATGACGCTTATAAAAATTGTCAATAATTTTTAAATCCTTTTTCATTTCATAGAATTTATATCAAGTTAAATATTTCTGCCAAACATGTAATTACTATTCGAATTTTTTATTACTGCAGTAAATAAACAATCAAACTAAAAATGAATGGTTCTAAAGTCTACTATTGGAACAGTTTACTGAAGAAAATAAGTAAAATATTTTCTCACTAGCAGACCCGCCCAGGTTGCCCGGGGTCCGTAAATAACCTTAAACAAAACTCAAGTTTGTATGATTTTATAACTTTTGAAATTGTTTAAAATGAACCTAATTTCGGAGGTCCCCATTGCTTTCCAAAGCGTCTAGAGTGTTCCCAACAGACTTCTTTCCGAACGAACCTGTAACCTGGGTCCCCGTTACCTGAGGATAAGGAAGTGCTCCGCACGTTCCGGAGGCAATCGAAAACCAAGTTGAATGAGCCAAACCTCGTAGTAATCAAGCCCAAAGAATCGAAAAAAACGATGCATCATTAATGTTAGAAAATGTTGGTAACTCAAGTCTAAGGTAAAATTTCATAATACAAAAAGTAGCCGAATTGTAATCTAAGTTGAGTGAACCAAATCCGGTTGAAAAAGGATCCTTAGAATCCGAGGAAAAAATTCGCTCCCAAGCGGTAGAAAATGCCCCCTCACATTGTAAATTTCACGAATTACTTTTAACATTAACACGATATTTAATAAACGGATGAAGTCCCTTATCTAAAGTTACCTTTAAAGAAACGCGATTTTTAATTTACGGCTGTAATTAGTAAACGTAAGTTGATGCTGAAAAAGGAGATTAATGTTTGAAAAAAGTGGTAGCTGAGGTATAAAGAAAGACTGGGCTCTGCGGGGCAGGTCCATATCTAGAATGTAGTTGGCTAAAAGATTTTTTTTTTTTTTTTTTTTTTTTTTTTTGTAGTTTTAAAGAGCTGGAGGACGCTGAAACTATGTTAAAGAAAATTTTAACAGAATCGGATAGATTTAAAGAAATAGAAACAAAGGCCCCAAGAAGGAGATTAATATTCAAAATTGGTGGTAGCTGAAGTCTGGGAAATTTATTTGTCATTCATGTAGTAGCAGAAAGATTTATGAAGTTGTTTAAAAAAAGAAGCTAGTGAATCGGACCGTTTTTAAGGGACCTATAACAAAGGGTCCAAAGAGGGCCAACTGATAGTAAAGAGCAGGGCCCTAACAATGAAGATTTGTTAAAAGATCTAAGTTTATAGCACTTTAGATCTTCAATTAGTCAAAATTAAGCATAGGGTATTAATTAATCATTAGAATGAAATTTTAAATAAATGCGCAAAAATGGGAGAGAATGTTTAAAACAGGCCATAGGGTCCAGTAAAAATAAGTGGGTGTTGGTCCGAGGAGAAGAGTTCAAGACTGTAATTTAAAATTTTGCATTAAGAATGCAAGAAAATTAGATCATGAAAAATGCATGCCGCACAAAAAATACAAGGGGCCCCGCACCGGGCCCTATGGAACCCTAGAGTCTCACAGGATTGTAACTGGAATAAATAAAGAGAGAATAACTAAATGGAAAAAGGGTTCCAAAAACGAAGATCGAATGAAGTGGAGGCAATTTATTAAAAATTTATGGGGCAAAAACTTTAAGGGGCCAAGGATTTAAGTGGCATGCCTTTGCGTATAAAGATATATTTTAGTAGTTTTAAAGTAGTCAGAGGATGCTAGAAAAATTCTAAAAAGGTCATTTTTAAAGACGCTGCACCAAGGGCCCTCTTGACGGCGATTAATATTCAAAATTGGTGGTAGTTGAAGTAGGATTTTTTTTCTTTTGTCGTTCATGTAGTTCCTGGAGAATATAAGAAGTTATTAGAAAAAAAAGCTAGTGAATCAGACCACTTTTAAGGGAGATGTAACAGGGCCCAAAAGGGTCCAACTGATATTTGAGAGCAGGACCCTAACATTAAAACATGGTAAAATGTTTTAGACCTTAGTGTTTTAGATCTTCAAGCAATCAAAATTAAAGTAATCGGAGGACTCTAGAACTATGTTAAAGAAAACTGCAAGCAATTCGGATCATTTTTAAAGAAACTGCACGAAGGGCACCAAGAAGGCGATTGATGTTCAAAATTGGTGGTAGCTGAAATCGGAGAATTTTTTTGCCGTTCATGTAGTAGCTGGGAGGACTAAGAAGTTGTTGGGAAAAAAAATCTAGTGAATCGGACCACTCTTAAGGGAGTTGTAGTAGAGGGCCAAAAAAGAGCCCACTGATAGTTAAAAACAGGGCTCTAACATACAAACACGTTAAAATGGACTTAGTACTTAGCGCGTTAGATATTCAATTAGTCAAAATTAAACACAGGATATGAATAATTCGTTAAAATAATATTTAAGCAAAAAAAAAAAAAAGGATAAATGTTTAAAAAAGGGCCCTAGGGACACAATGAAAATATGAGGGTTCTGATCCAGGAAGAAGAGTAAAAGACTCAACGTTAAAATTATGTACTGAGAAAGTGAGAAAATCAGGGGATTAAAAATCCTTGGCGTACAAAATGTTCAAGGGGAACTCTACCGGGCCTTACGGCACCCTAGGGGCCCCAGGTTCTAAACTGGAATGTAGAAATATGAGACTAACTAAATGGAAAAGATCTCAAAAATGAAGATCTGATTTAAAGGAAGCAATTTATTAATCTTTAATTTGCACAAAAATTTCAAGGGGCCCTGTATCGGCACAAAAGTGCAAGACTGTTATCTGGAGTGTAGTAAGGCGGTAATAACTAAATGAAGAAAGGTCCCCCAAATCGAAGAAGATTGAATAAAAAGGTGGCAAGCTATTAACAATTTAGTGCATAAAAACTTAAAGGGGCCCACGGGCCCCGGCCCTTAATAAATAAAAATCTGAGCCTCAGGTTCATCAGGACGTGTCTTGGACTAAACTCACCTAAATTTTCAGAATTATGCGTGGGGTAGATTTTCCTAGCCATCGCACACAGACTACCAGACACACACACACACAGAGACAGAAAGAAACTTTATTTTATTAGTATAGATTAATGTGCCATAGTTTAAGTATTGTGAGCAAATATAATATATCGATTTTTATTTTCGGGATACATTGTAGAATAATTTGTCCATTGTAAGAAAAACACACTTTGTGTAAACTTCAATTTTAGGACATTTTAATAGAGGGTCAAACATGAATGAATAATTCCAGTTCCAGAGAAAAACTAGTATGTTGTGGCCATAAAGAATTCTTCTATATAAATCACGTCATTAAAATAGTACAAGAAATTACATCAGTTTAGCACCAATTCATATCAAAATATATCTGAATTTGAAGTTTTAGGAATAATCGTGCATTAATTCTCAAGCTACTGCTATAGCGGAAATTCTGAAAAAATTAGCATAGCATCACCACCTGCTGAGCGATTTACACCAAAACATAAACAACACTAATTCATATCAAGGTGTACTTGAATATGAAGATTGATGAATATTCGTGAATTACTTATTGAGATAGAGCGATAGTGGAAATTCTGAAAAATTCAGTATAGCAGCCTCTTGAGTTATTTGAACTAAAACGTAAACAACACTAATTCCTATCCAGGTATACCTGAATCTGAAGTTTGTTGAAAATCCAAGCATTAGGTCTTGAGATTAAGCTATTGTGGATATCGCAAAAAAGGCTGCCTAGCAGCGTCACCTGTTGAGCGTTTTACACCAGATTGTATAAACCGTCAATTCGTGTCACGGAATAACTGAGTCTGAAGTTTGATGAAAATCCCTGCATTAGTTCTAGAGACTGAGCTATTGAGAAAATCGTGAAAAATGCTGCATTGCAGCGCCACCTGTTGAGCAATTTACACCAAAACATAAACAGCGCAAATTCATATCCAGGTATACCTGAATCTGAAGTTTGTTGAAAATTCAAGCATTAGTTCTTGAGATAGAGCTGTTGCGAAAATCGCAAAAAAGGCAGCATAATAACGCCACCACCTATTAAGCGATTTTCACCTAAATGTATAAACCGTCAACTCATGGCAAGGACTGACTGAATCTGTAGTTTTATGAAAATCCGCGCATTACTTCTGGAGATTAAGCTATTGTGGAAATCGGGAAAAATGCTGCATAGCAGCGCCACCTGTTGAGCAATTTATACAAAAACTAAACAGCATCAATGTATATCAGGGACTAACTGAGTATATTTTTTTATTAAATTCCATGCATTAGTTCTTGAGATAGAGCGCCCACAAAATTTGTGTCACATATATACAGACAGAGCCACAGACTGACGGACAGACATTTTGTAAAAACATGTTTTTCGGAATCTCTGACCCTTAAAACGTGTAAATCCGTCGAAATTTTTTACAAATCCAATACTTTCTTCTTGTAAAGATAGAAGACAGTAAAAAAAAGTCATTTCACCAGAATTTTTCTCTTTTACATGACCGCATAATCTAACGCGCACTATAAATGAGAAATATATATATATGAAAGGATAAAGATTAAACATTTTTCAAAACTTAAACCTTTTTAAAACTTAAAGTTTAAAAGTAAAAGTTCAAAATTTAAAACTCCCAAATTTTATTTAACTTTTGAAATGCCGTAGTCTAAGTCTGATTTGCCCCTGTTAACTTGGTTTTCCTACGTAACAATTATTACTTTCAGGCTTCAAAATTGATCTATCTTTAAGAATAAAAATGCTGAAGTAAACGCAATTCTCCGTTTTTGTGGTGAGGCTAAAGATCCCAGATGCCGAACCCATAAAACGTCATAATGCCTGGATAATTTTTAGCCTATTAAATTAGATCACCTCCTATTTCTGTAGTGCCGCACTCTAGCGGAAAATTCCATATTTAAGACGGGACAACGAAAAAACCCGTGGCTTTTTACTAAAATGAAGTGCTAAAATAACTGCCGCCCCCCGGCAGCGCACTGGGGGATATCGGGCCGCGTTCACTCTCAAGTCATCTGGACCTGGGCTTTGAAGGATCATATGTAATTTTAATAAGGCCCAATAAAAACCAGGTCCAAACGCGCTCAATCTCCTTTACTTGGACACAAATTTACTCACCAGGAAATGGCCACGACTACCAGAAAACCATGCTGTTCGACGAACCAGCCACGGTTCGCCCCTGCACAGTACCGGGCGTCCGGAGCGAGCCGGGATGCTCGAAAGTGCCCGTAGTCACCCCCGAGTCAGAGCATCCCCCGATGACGGGTCACCGCATACATTACACACACACACACATATATATATATATATATATGTATATGTAGCATTTTGCTATCGACTTTCAGGCATTTCAGCGACATTATTACATCTCGAAATAAAACGTAGTAGAGCAATCAAGGCCAACCATCCGTTATCATGAAAATATCGGATTGCAGTCAGGGTGGCGAGTAAGACAGGCTTAATAAACATTGAGAATTTCCCATCACATGATGAATAGAGTCATCGTAACTTTAAACTGGTTTATTTGACAAAAAACATATCAAGCATTCCTAGTAGCTGTTTCATCAACTGTCAGTAATCGATCATTCACTTCATAAAACTTTAGATGTTACAAGATTAGGATCTACACATTAGAACGTTCACTCCAAGCGACGCAGCTTAATTAAACAACCGGAAAAACTTAAATTCCTGCTCTCCTTGCCGATGTAACGATATGTGTACTACAATCAACAGAACGCTGACGGATACAGAAAAATGGAAAACCAATGCCAGCAGAGAGATGGAGAGGAATGGGACAAAAAACAAGCTACGATTCGATGGGAAGGAATGACGTCGATAATGAATTATTTATACGGCGTCAGAATTAAAGCGCCATTAAATGCTGGCGGGCGCATGGAATCGTGGGTATAGAACACCAAAGAACAAATGATATTAAAAAACATTCGAAAGAAAAAGAGTTTAGTTTTAGAAGAAAATGAAAAAGTAATTTAATGGGATTTATAAGATTAGACGAATGGGTTAAGGTTTTTAGAATAATAAAAGAATACGCAAATTTAAAGGAATGAAATAAAAGACAAAAGATACTAAGATATTATTAAAGATAGGTAAAAAAGGAAAAATATTAAGAACTTGGAATAGTTTTACTAAGAAAAAGGGGCGAAAATTTTTATTATTACACACACACACACACACACCCATACCGTCCTACCCGCCCTCGTCAATAACTAAACTTTTTACCGACGTTTGGAATACCCACCGAAATTTTATTAGTATCATTTAAATATTATTATAGAATGTTAAGATATGCAAAATATACATATGAACACCAAAAAAATTTCATTCGAAGTAATTTTTTATTTTTTAGAACAAAAAGTTTGAGGGAGCACAGTACCATTATTTAGAGTAACTCGGGTGTTACTCGTTTTGAAATTTTACACACTCAACCCGAGTAACTTAATCTCGAACTAAGATGTCCTGGGTGGTTACTCTATTATTCAATGAATTGCCTGACAAAGTGTATAATGTTATTGATGCGTTTGAAGGACAATGACAATTTTTTGAAAGGATATTTTAAGCAATGGAGATGGAAGTGTTACGATTAGCGATGTTAATGCTTAATCATTTGCTAATGTTCTTAAATGAAGCTATTTTAGTTAATGAATATTAATTGATGACTATTATTTACAAATAGTAAATTGTAAGTAATTTTGAATAATTGATTGCGGTTAGTTAAACATTGATAAATTTCAGTTAATTATTGTCGCCAGTAAATTTAAATTTATTTGTTAAAAAATATTTAATTTTGTTTAAAATATTAAAATATATTTCATTAGCGATAACAGACTGGTTCTTTAGCTAAGTCTTTTGAATACAGCTGCTTGGTCAGTTCGGTGCGTTAGTTCTAGAAAGATGTTTTTTTACGCAACGTTAAAAGATGTTTCGTATTGGGGGGGGGGGGGGGGGCGTAAGCAGAGTATCTGCTTCCAGTGAAAAGTGTTATGAATGTCATACTCAATAATTTGCCATAGATAAATAAAATAGTACTTAATTGACGCTATTATTAATTAATGATTAGCAATTAATTGGTGAATATTTTTAATTGATAAATAGTAAAGAATTGACAAATGTTTATTTGTTGTTAATTAACAACTGATTAATATTATTTAAATTATGTCGAACATAAATAAATTAAAATTATTTTTTAAACAAACTTTGAGGGAAATATTCAATTGCGTTTAAATTAGTAAATACATGTCATTAGCTGTAACAGAATGATTTTTTAGTCAAGTCTTTCGTTCACAGTTGCATTTTTTAATTTGGTGAGTTAGCTGTGGAAAAGTCTTAAAGTGACGTGAAACAAATTTTCATACTTTGGGGAGAGGGGCAGGGGAGGGGGGTCGTTGCTAGCTGATGTGTTGTTGTACTCGAAATTTTTACTTTAACAGTATAGTGTGACCCCCCCACCCCACCCCTAAAAAAATAGTAGAGCACACTACAATTTTCTTATAGAAACCAGTGTCATATTTAAACAAAAATTACTTTATTTTCAACTTCACTTTCAACTTTATTTATTTATATCCAAGTCAAGCCTGGTGAAAATTTACTTTAATATGGCCAAGTTATGTGTAAAATCTGGGTTTAGAGTAGAGGGACACAACGCCGCATCCGGGATGGCACGGGCGGTGCCCCGCACCAGGCGCCGTCATTTATGTTAGACTTTTACGGCACTCACCGGTATCATTATTATGTGCCCTCCCCCTTCTCTTTTTTCTCCCTTGCTAAATTCTGAAGGTGTTTACGTCATTATTTATTGAGAATAATGCAATCGAAACTTTTTATACTAAAAAGGAAATTTGAAGTCATTTGTATTTCAGAATTTCCTTTGTTAATATCACCTATTTATGTGTTATTAAGAGAAAATATTTATTATTACTTTTTTATTATTTTTTTTCTGATGTTGACAAGAAAATATCGTTGGTTTAATACTGATATTTTTAAAAGTTTATCATTGGCGTTTTACCAACATAATACGATCCATATTGCATTTTTCAGATAAGAAATCACATTAAAAAGTTTTTTTTCTATGAAATTAAAAGTGTATTTAAAAGGTTTCGTAATGTTATTATTTTCATTGGGAAAATCACCTTTTCTGTATATATTCTAAAATGTGTTAAAGGAATTCACGCCCGAATAATGTATATCAAACTTAAAACAAAATATTTTTGTGGTAGTGATATAAAATCAACTGTCATTGATGTATATTTAAAGGAAGAAAAAATTCTGAAATTAGGTATATGTTCTGCAATAGAATATTTAGAACAAGAGAAACGTTAATGCATCTAACAAATTATACAGTACTTTAATGTTATTTATAAAAAAAATTCTATTATTTAATAATTTTAAAAACAAAACTGAATTTTAAACTCGGAGTAAGAACAAGAACAGATACACACAGGGTCCGACTTATGCAGGGGCATGCGGGGCAGTTGCCCCGGGCCCCCCTTTTTAGGGGGCCCCCCATGAGAGTTATCAGGATTTTCATTAAAAGGTGCTAAGTGATTAAAACTAGCCAAAAGTGACCAAAATTCATATATTTTCAGACATTTAGGAAGGGATTGCGGTCCTTCTCTTCTCTGCTTTCAGTAACCCCCCCCCCCCGCCCCACTTATGCAAAAAGCGAACTAATCATTCGAAAACTAATGATTAACATTTTATTATAAAAACTTAGTATTCTATTGTTTTCAAAAGAAATACTTTATTAACGCTTTCCACGCAACATGGCAAGTTAAAACCATTAATTATGACCAATTTATGGGATTTTCTTTTACACATCTTATAATGTACGTAGATAAGCGAAGTAAAACTTTGCAAAGAAATACTCGAGTCCACCAATCCATCATTCTTTCTACTATATTATCCTACTAGCATTTTTTCTTAAAAATGTGACAATTTTTTGTGATACTCTGTATACAGACGTGAGCAGACAAAACCGGGTACAAAATTTATGCGTACTTACAGTATGCATGAAGTTTAGTACTAGCCACTTCCACATTATTCACAAAAACATTCTATAGATAGATAGAAGGGGGGCCCCCAGAATGATGCTTGCCCCAGGGCTCCCCATAGCTGAGTCGGTCCCTGGATACACATATGTTCTGATGGCTGTGTATCTTTTATTCGTTTCAGCGAAATTTCAAGTGTTGCACATTTTTTTACTATCCCCCACTGGCCTAACCAGAAACTCTTTGTCAGATGTCAGCAGTATCAGCAGATATCATAAAGGGGTGTGAAAAGATAGGGTACTAAAGAGTGTCTGTTATACATCTGTTAAAATGACGGTGAACAGCAAGTGATTGTTAAAAAGGTGTCTGGAATACAAACACTCGAATGCTTTTTTTTCTTTTATCTTTACAGAATATATTCTTTACCTTTCTTTTAAAGAAAAAAAAAATAGGAGTCATAATTTTTTATTATTTTTCAAAATGCATGTAAATTTCACAAAGGTTAAAAATGATAATAATCATAATATACCTTATAAACTTTTTTGTTTAATTCCTAATATCAACAATATTGCATATCTATACATTTATAACGCTCAAATGCTCAGTCACAATCACGAAATAATTTTACAACACCAGTTATAAAAGTTGCAGATATTTTAATTCAGATTCCTTTAAAACTGAAGATTTTCTTTATTATTATTATTTACATATACAATAATAATATCTAAAAATGGCATTTTTATATAAAATTAATTAAATATCTCTTAAATCAGTCGTGAAACGATCCATCAAAAGAATATGATAACCATCAATTAGCTGTATGATCAAAGATATCTAATTTATAAACAGGAAAAAAAATTGACCTGAATGGGAATACATGTATTAATATTGGAATTTTCAAAAGTGTGGTCAAAAACATTTTTTAAGATCACAGAAAATGAAAATTTTTAAGCATTTCCTAAAATATATAGTATTTTTAACAATTGATAAAAGTTTTTTTGATATCAGAGTGCCAAATCTTCCATTCTGTGAAAATTTATCTTGGCAAAAACTTTTTTACAGGTATAAAATAAAGTTTGCGAAAGTATTACATTTGTTTAAGAAATTCCGAGGCAATGGTAATCAAAATATAAATATCTAATGACATTTTCAAAAACGCATGATGTGAAAACAAATTAATATTAATTTGTTACTGTCACACTTTTAAGAGGCTACTTCAATTACGTGGAAACATTCAGTCGCTAATGTTATTCCTAAGGGAGAATTTTTTAATTATTATCTTGCTTGCATTTCAATATTCTTAAATGTTTTTTTTTTTTGCATTGGGTAGCTGAAGTCGATGTCAACAAATGCCTTTGTTTGCTTTTTTTTATTTTGTTTGCGAGGGTTTTTTTTTTATGAGGATACCTTTACTTTCGAAACCGGTTCCGAAAGTCAAAGTATCCTAATAATAATAATAATAAAACTGAAAACAAAACGGGAAAATATTGAAATGCAAGTGAGATATTTAATAGAATTCTCCTATAAAAACAACATTAGCGAGTGGGTGTTTTCACTTGAATGCAGTAGCCTCTTAACGATATCAATATAGGCAAAAAAATAATAATAATAATAACCAGTCATAATTGTCACAGGACTAGGACATAGGCAAACGGGGCACTGGTCTAAGGCTTCATAAACTTGGGGTATCTCAATTCTATAATTCTATACGCTTTAAGCTTACCAACTTAAGCTATTGAACTGGATCTGAGTGATCAGGGGGCCAGATTAAAGTATGGTCTATAATCCTATAAGCTTGGAGTGAGAGAATCAAAAGACAAAATTTTTAAAAACTGCCTGTTTAGTTTCATCATTAACATAGTTTTATATTGTACAATACAAAGATAATAATTAACCAGTAATTTTCGTTGTTAGGTCCCATGAACGCATATGCCTAATGCATTTCAAAATGAACAACAAAAAAGAAAATGAGATCGCGACTTAATGATTGATCATGATAATCATATCTAAAAAATATCCAATGATACATGCATTTAAAAGTTATATTAGGGTGTTCTTGTGTTTTTTCTTTTTTTATCTGCAATTGACAATGCACATCTTCCTGACACATGACAATTTTATATCTAAAGGTGAGCAAATTTTAGATATCAAACATCGTTTCCGCTATAATTTATAAGCTTGAGTTAATACTTCACCGAAAATAACATTTTTCCCACTGCGCTATCTCCAAAATTTTTTTCAATTTTGAGAACATGTTTTTTATTTATAGAAAAATTATAAATACTATTTAATTATTTGATATTTGAGTAAAAACTAACGCAAATTTCGTGCATTTATTAATAAAATTGACTTCACAAATATTCCACAAAATAGCAAATTTCAAGTTTAATAGAACCATTCAAAATACACATTTAAAAAATATTTCAGCTTACTAACTAACGTAAGCACGGAGGGCTTCAAGTCATATTTGTGTCCCGGACATCAAAAAGTCATAGTCTGGCATTTACTGTTTACGCGCAATAGCGATAACGTACAGAAAAAATCATCAGAGGGTAATATCCTGTTGCTATTAACAATTTTGACACCTGGATAAAAAGAAAACACTTGTGCGTAGCTTCTAGATACTATAAAAACTACGCACTATAGAATCTGTATTAAAAAAAATATAGATTTTTGTGCCTGTCATCATCTAGACAATAATTCTTTGGCCATATTTAAAAAACATTTGACATTGTATCACGCAATAGAAACAAATCATGTAAGATGAACTGTTATAAGAATCCATGCTTCTGTTTGGTCCTAGGACTCTGAATTTCTAAACCAGACTTTGAGCTTACATTCCATACATAAAAATATCTTCTTCCTTCTCTTCATTCTACAATTTACAAGAATACTTTACACGTTTATTTAAATACACATGGTCATTCATATAAAAATTCTGTACGACTGCAAATTACTCATTACTTACAGGGCGATCTTCGGAATATAATATTTCTTATTGATAGACAGAAATTCTACTAGAATAAACAAAAACTATAATGAAAGTAACAAAATATTAAACATGCATTAATAAAGCTTTCCTAGGTTTTTGGGGGGGGAGGAGGGGGGAGAGAACTTCAAGAATTTTAATAATTGTTTGATATAATTTGCATTCATTTGATATAATGAGAAATATAAACACATTTTAAAGATTTATCTATTTATTTTTTTTTCTGTATACGAAACAGAAAAATAACTGGAGAACAGAAATTCTACTTTTTCAGAATGTAATGTCACCTCCGATAAAAAAAAAAATGTATATATGTATATATAAATAGTACAAAACATATCTCAATTTTAAGACTGAACCCCTTGCGGACGAGCGATCGGTATACGTTCCACGTAAGGTGCTCAGAATCAGTGATTATTCTCACCAGTAAATTTTGCCTTATTTAATCCGAGCCTTTTCCCTACTCAATAAGGCAAGAATTTCTGTTTCGAAAAACTGGTGATAAAAGATTAAAAATTCTGCAAAAGACGCACATCCCGAAGGGGTTAAAGCACACGCTTTTATTTTATGTAAAATGACGTCATTCGCATCCGCTTAAGAATTCCACATTTACGATCCACTCTTAAACATCTACAGTAAAACATGCATAGGTCACTATCGCAAAATAATACACAAATGCAGCAAAAAGATGCCATCATTAAAGAAACTCCACAAAAAGAACGGCTATCTAATGATTCATAGACCTCCATTTGTTTGTAACATTAATACAGGTACTTAAAATTAAATATATTTTATAATAGCTCCATGGTTTAACAAAAATCATTCGTTTATATTTTTTCAAAATAGCACGTATTTAATTACATTTTCTTTCGGTTGTTATGAGAAAATGGCAACAAAAATATATAATTACTATTAGAACTATTTTTTCTTTACTTTATACAGAAGTGAAGTACTTCCGTGGCCAAAATTAAGCAAATGGCTCTAAACACTACAAAAAAATTAATATTTCAAAAATAAATGGAGATACAGTTTTCAAACAAATTTCATTTAAAAGTACTTTTTTTCCCCAATACGACGGTATGAAAATTGAAAATGTACGATGCTTAGAAGTTTAAAAAATTGCTGTAGAGTATTTAATCGTACAATGATACATCTGCTTTGTTCTACGGCTGGCTTATACAACGTAACGTTATTTTTTGGAGACGACGCAAAATAAGCTGGGAGAAAGAAATAGCATATCGGGGGCTAAAATGGTGTAATAATTTATTAGTATGACTTTCAAAATAGAAAATACCGATAAGAATTTTTGGCTAATTCCATGGGTTTTTGTAGTGTAAGTCACATAGCGGATAACTGAAATCCTCGTTGGCCACCGTTATTTTCGAAAGGTTTTCTCGGCTTATTCAATGAATGGGATGTCTCCGATAAACTAGGTGACATTTTCCGTTCTAAGATACTGGTAGCCAAAAATCGCAGCCTGTGACTTACACTACAAGTACGTATGGAATTAGCCTTTTATAAAATTAAGAGTAGACACAGTAATTGTTTATCCTAGGAAATAAAAATTTAACAGCGCAATCAAAAATAGAACGGCGCACTCGGAAAAGAGAACAGCACACGCGAAAAATAATATTGTGTGCTTGAAAAATGGCATGGCACTGCATGACGCTAATTATACCTAAAACGATTTATAATTCCAATAATGAAATTACTTCATCTATTTTTTAATATATTAAATTAATATTTTCAGTTTCAAAATTGCGACAATATTGCAACGTATTTCATTTATTTATTTTGGTAATAAGAAGAAATACAAAGAAATGGAAACACAATAAACATTCTTAATATATATTTTTAACAGATATATTCTTTAAATTTGTTGAAATATGAAAAAAAAAATGTCTTTTCCTAAGTATCTTTTAAGATTGACTATAGGCAGAAATGTGTAGTGGCTTTTGGCAAAATTTGTTATTCTATTTATAGATTATATGCAGGTCGAAAGGTTTTCTGTTTTTGAAATTGTTCAGATTTTTTGAATGAAATATGACCAAGGGAAATGTATGTATAGTATATTACTATACAGGTAGAAAATTACATATAAAGAATTGCGCTGCTCTTTCCGATTATGAAAGATTAACCCATTTACACATGAAACAATTTAAATTAGTAAAGCATTTATTTACGGCTAGTATTCCATAAGGAAACTTAAACTTTATTAATAAATTAAAAAATGTATAAATAATAGGAATAAAACACAAATTTAACAGACAAGTATTCTAATTATTAGCTAAAACCATTAAAATGATCAGAAACAAAAAGGCTGCTATGAATAGCGAAATCTTTATCAATTGCTTCGATTATTAACTTCTGGTACGGCGCTAATACAAAAATATTTCTTTTAATAATTTTGAAAACTTTACTTGAATGCTTTAAATTTTACTTGAATTTGATATATTTTATATAAAATGGTTTTAGGAGTTTTTAGTGGGCAATCTAAAAAGGTATTGATTGTAAGAAATCTATTAGAGTTTTTTTTTTTTTTTTTTTTTTTTTTTTTTTTTAAGGAAAAAAAAAGAAAGATTTTACCAATGCTCTGTAAGCCGCGATGTCCGAGTTAGATCCCCTCTTAAAAATAAAACAAGTAAGAAAAATCCTGCGTTAAGCATAGATTATGAAACACTTTCCAATACTTCCTGAATGCTTTAAAAAAAACTTCGTTATTTAGGGAAATAAGGTATATAAGAGAACTAAGTAAACATTTTAGAAAACGCATAAAACATTTCAAAAACTGATTTCAGCAGTTACCCTCCGTAGCAAATACGTATTCCAATTTTTTTGAACAGCTCTGTATTTTACCCGTAGGTTGATATACATGCTATATAACGGGGAAATTTAGTTTAGTAAGAAAACGAATAACAGGTTGAAATTTAGTTTAGTAAGAAAACGAATAACAGGTTGAAAATTCTCTTTCAGTAATTTATACTAATAGATAGAAACATACTTGTATACTTTTGAACAACCCTGTAGTTAACCTAGTACCTTTATTACACGCCACTATTTGGCTAAAGTTTAATTCAAAGTAAAACACTCTTAAAACTACTGGAATCACATTTCCAGAAATTATCATTTATAGACGGCCATGTATTCAATTCCTTGCGTGTCCCTGTATATAATTTTATCTATGTTCTACAAACATTTCTTAGTAAACAAAATGCAGTTCATTGTAAAAATGCATAACTCATTTAAAAACTACCTTTTAAGCAATTTGCAATCATACTCAGTAACCATTACGAATTCTTTTGTGTAGCCCTGTATATGAATTACAGCATTTATACACACCATATACAATGCATAAATATAGTGAAACATAAAAGCGCATACATAATTAAAAATGCATTTCGAGCAATCATCGCTACCGTACAGTACTTCGGATACAATATAGTATCTGAAATCTTTTGTGTGTCCCTGTAAATCCTATGCACTTCGTATTATACATGAAATAAGTTATAGTAAACCTCAGCGACGTATATCA